>CM076570.1:840484460-841941265 GCA_034641835.2 Pinus albicaulis
ATTGCGGTTACCTATTTCATCGGTAACATTGTTTGCCTTCAAGTTAGATTTGCCTTCATATATGAAAATTTAATCTGTTGTTAATGTTGAGAAATTAAGGTGGTATAAGCCTACTTTGATTGAAGATCAAGGAGAAAATGTTAAGATTCCATCTATTGAGGATTTATCTATAGAATACATTGATGAGCTTCATCAAGACACCATTCTTGACAGAAGAACAAGGACATCAAAATGAGGGAGTGTATACTACCTTCGTGTGGGGTTCAAGGGCACAAATCCAAGCAAGGCCAAATGGATTGAGATTGGAAAGGTAAGGTAACTGTACCCTCATCTGTTGAACAACTGAAAGTGATATTTTAGGGTCCAAAAGCTTCTAGTGGGGAGGAGTGATAAGGTGCTCAAAATTATGCTAAAAAATTAAAGTTGTCGGAATAGTGTGGAACCTAAATTACCACGTAGATCTTGTTGTTCGGAATCCAACGCATCTCATTTCGTGGAAAACCGACACCGTATGCTCCCAGAAACACATTTTTTCCACTTTGTCAGACATGCAAATTAAAAAAAAAATTCATGACAACCAAGTCAATAATCCATACAGCTGTCTAGGCATGCCTACATGACAGGCTGACTGTGCATATGACTGTTTTCCTCCGGCGTATAATATTGTGCCAAGTGGGACATTTTTATTGGGTCGAATGGTGTGATTTGATTGGTTATTGGGTGGCCAACCACAGGCTGCCACATGGCTCAGCCAGGGGCCGCCCTGTGGCAGCACGAAGGCCACCAAAATTGGGTCATGGACTGAGCAGAGTGGGCAGGGGTCGAACCCACAACCTCCAAGCAACAAGAAAGAGTCTTTACCATTACGTCATCACCATGAGACTTAACATATAATGGGTTCCACATTGTTTTATTATCATATGGTTTTACGTATGGGGGTGGGGTTCGGGTTCTAGCCCTTACCCTGGTCATCGCTAGAGGGGCCGCCACATGGCAACCCGAAAGCCACCAAAATTGGGTCAAGGACCGAGTGGAGCGGGCGGGGGTCAAACCTTCAACATCCAAGCAATGAGCAAGATTCTTTATAATTGCGCCATTACCATGAGACTTAACATATAACGAGTTCCACATTGTTTTATTATCATATGATTTTATGTATTGGGGTGGGGGTCGGGGTCTATCCCCAACCCCGGTCACCGCCGGGGGGCAGGACCATGGGAAGGAGGCTATACCCACGCCCCCCCACTAACCGTAACCCTTAACCATAAATGCCAACACCGCAACATGTGTCCACCATGTTGACGGTTAGTGAAAACATGCGACTATTTTTTTATTATAAAAAAAATATTTAACCATATACATATGGTTTGAAATTTGGCATTAAGGCATTAAAGTAAAAATTAACGTGTCGATAAATTCACCTGGTTTTTGGGAAATTTGGTGCTCCTTTAGCAGATTTGGGGGAAAAATTCTAGGATGGTGCCAGATTTGGTGGAAATTGTGGAGCGGTTAGTGCCAAAAAATTGGGGAAGTCACAACTTACTCAGTTTTTTACCAAATTTGAGGTAGAAGGAGGCTACACGGGAATTTTTTGGAATTATGGAGCCATTGGAATATGTTTCTGAGATGTTTGGGCATTGTAAACATATGTAATCACACTTTTAAGCATAACAGAAGAGGGCCAAGCCATTGGAATCTGGACCAAGGAGACGTAGCCCAAGAGGGGTGAACTCCTTCATCATATGTTGTTGTATTACAATTTATGGTTATGTTTATGTATGTTAGATGTTGTTCTTCAGTGTTTTGTTTATTTTATTTTTCTCAAGAAATTCACATAAAAACTCATGGTTAACTTGCAATTGACCTCATAATCCTCAAGAACTTTGTTTATATTTTGAATTGGAATTTAACACAACAAACACTAATTTTCCCATTCATATCAGTAGAACACCTTCATAATAATTGAGCTTGGATGATATTCCAACCTTTTCTCAATCTGTTGGCCAGATGGGGAGCCTACACAACAAGCCCAAGTTGTGAGTATGATGCTAACTGGGGTATACTTTGCATAAACCAAGATAGGGGGGAAACATCTTCCACCCTATGGGTAATAGGTAGGGATGATTCCCTATTATCTAGAGATCCCTCAACCCCAAGAGCCCTAAATCTCAATTCCTTACCCTGGGAGATCATATTGGGGGGAAGAGTTAGCTTAGTTTCCTCAATCAATATTGCTCTCTCTATATATTAGAAACATATCAATGTGCTCATATTCGATACTTTCTTAAAAATAATATTGCAACAGTCGTCTATCTTCATGTTTATGTAAGTAATCAAATACAAAAATTACATTAGAATACATATATTTCACAAAAAAGATACCTTATTCATCCTCTTTCTCACAGAGGAAGCAACCACAAGCCTAAGCTTGTCTCACATAATAACACTATCTAAATATATGAAAATATATTAGTCCCAACTATATATGGGATTCTTTTCCAATCAAATCCCACTCTTAATTTTCACAATGTATCATTATCGCATCCAGAACCTTCTCAAATAACTCTCCAAATATACTTTTCAACAAAACTGCCCCACAGCTAGCCATGCTAGCAACAATGTACTCAACCTTCGTCGTGCTTAAAGCTAAAAACTTGTATTTATTTCTCATCCAAAAATATCATGGAATACCTCATACTAAAATAATACCCAGATGTGTTCATCTTATCAATAACGATTCCAAAAAACATTAGTACATCCATCACAGGATGAATATCTCTAGCCAAAATTGATTGTACCATGTGAATATCTCAATAATATTCTAGGTGGAAACCCAATGTGTATGACATGACTCAATCAAGAATTGAACCAAGTTTTTCTTAAACATATATCCATAAGGGTGTTCACATGGAA
The DNA here is from genome assembly GCA_034641835.2 of Pinus albicaulis. Classification (NCBI taxonomy): domain Eukaryota; kingdom Viridiplantae; phylum Streptophyta; class Pinopsida; order Pinales; family Pinaceae; genus Pinus; species Pinus albicaulis. The sequence goes on from CM076570.1 coordinate 840,487,374, forward strand.
CACCAATTCTTCAATAAACTGTCGATTTCCAAGTCAGGTTAAACAATATCTTTGCATCACTTCTTGAAATTCAATTCCATCGAGGTGTCCAAGGATGCATTTCTACTTTTCAACATCTCTCTAATAGTTTCATGATGCACTACAAGGAAAATACCCTTTAGTGGAGGTTATAAAGAAGGTTTTTAGTGTTATAAAATTGGCCAAAAATTTCAAAAAACATTTTCTACAACATATGTTTTCGGTAATGGAGGTTTTGGCGAAGCTTCTAATAGAATTTCAACACAACTAAAAAAAAAATCGGAGGTCGGAGGTTGTTACAGATGTTTTTCTCATTGGTGCGCTAATCAGGTGTCAACGCACCGGTACTGTAAACCTACCAAGCATCGGGACAAAAAACAAATTTAGGACGACCCGGGGTGTTTTGCAATGTCCCGATGCGTGTCATCTAGACAGTCACCCTGGGGCGGTCGAAGGTGCATGCATTGGGCCATTAAGGTGTAAAACTATACCGGCCGCAATGTAGGTGATACAACTCACCAGGCTGTTCTAATTGGTATTGGTATTTGTGCAGTGCCCGTAGGCCGTATAAACGCACTGATGCGCAGTATTATACAAACGCACCGGCGCGCAAATTCACAAACACACCGAGAATTCTAATTGGTATTGGTATTTTTGCTGTGCCCATAGGTCGTAGAAACACACTAGTGAGAAGTATGACATAAACGCACCAGTGCGCAGTGTTAATTCTCCATTTTTCCCATTTTTCACACCCTTCCCAAGCGTTATCTCTCCTATTTTTGAAATCCTTTCCAGGGAAAATTTTAAGGATGGAAACTTATCTTAAAGTTTAGAAACCTTGGCGAATCTTACTAATCCATAACATGCAAACTATAAAATGATTAGTGATATTTTAGTAAAAATTTTAAAATTTATAGTGATTTTATAGTCTCTATAGAATTTTGGCAATTTTTAAGGTAAAATAATATTTTCTTATAAAATTTGGGCAAATCACTTGTAGGGAAAAATGGGAATTGGCAAATATTTTGTTGGAAAAAACATGGAAAATTAGCCCATCTACGAATATTAGCCCCTAAAATTTTCCTTGATCCTTTCGCCCTTAATTATGCTTAGTTTGACTATATTGTCTAGTTTTGGCTAAAAGGGTACTATAAGCGTAATGTATGTCAAATTAACATAATAAGTGTCATTTTTCCTTAGAATTAAATTATTCTTTGATCTAGCTGTAACTTTACTGAATTAATACTCCCACTGATCTAAAACTTATGTGCAGATTTGATTTGATTCGAAGTAGCTCCACAAAATCTTGAAGACAGCTCGTGCAACCACAATTCCTGCAGCATCTCTGGATCTCCTGCAGCGGATCGAGATTTCCTGCAGCAGTTCCAGATTTCCCGCAGAAGCCACGATTTCCTGCAGCATCTCCAGATCTTCTGCAGCGGATCTAGATTTCCTGCAGCAGTTCCAGATTTCCCACAGAAGCCACGATTTCTTGAAGCTGTTGATTTCTTGCAGTGACATCAGCGGTTGAATGTATTCTACTTATTTCTAGAACCAGCAAAGACATGGTTTTTGTGGGGAATTCATTGCATATGAAGGCTACTCCATTGGCTTCTTCGAAACTCTTTTTGGAACAACCTGAATTTACAAGATTTCTTCTCATGACCATATTTCCTGCAGCTTCCGCTATGTAACATAAATCATCTAATCCTTGCTTTCAATCATGGATTAAACTCAAAAGAAGATAAATTCGATAGCCTAGACCTGTATTGTTGGCTAATAGCTTAGATTAGTCATTCGAGCCAAATATGGGCCTTAAAGATTGTATAAAAGTAGATGTATTTCATATTGTAAAGGGTTGTTGGGTTGGGATTTCGACTGATAAGCAATATATCATATTGTAATTGGATGTATATTTTCATAATAATACAATAACTTATGTTCTGTCTACTTTTCTGAGCAACCTCTTCAAGTTTTAAAGAGGTTGTGAGTGAGGGAGGGCCCCCTTCGATCACAACTCCTGCAGCGCAGTGTGTGTGTGTTTAATTCTTTTTATGCAACAATAAATCTTTTACGTAGCTAATGCAGTCTTTCTACAGTTTCATCATCATATTGTTAATTGATTAAATGATTAAGTTTCTTATGTTAATGTGTTAATTTAATCTGATAAAAGCTTGGATTTACGATTGTCTAAGTTGGTCTCTTGATTTTTGTAATTTGATCTTTTATCATTTCATGGTCAATATCAGCAATACCGAGAGCTGTATAGGATGTTATATTCCACTCCATAGCCTTTGCTACTAAGTATTGATGTAGGAAAGAGGCATTAGTCTGTGTATGTATGAATAGTTAATTTATGAACACTTGCAGTAACCAACCTGCATATATTTTTCATAGTATCTCACAAGCTTACCTACCCTGGGTTGACAATTTATGATTGGAAAATTATAAGTGTATAATTTGACTCAACATTTTGGCATTGTTGCCGGGGAGGTGCTAAGAGATGTTACTGAAAGAGTTTTAGTTTGATTTTGTTTTTTGCAGGACTGGGGGAGTCGAAGTGATAAGATGAAGGGTGAAGCCCACGCACCCACAGAGGTAAGAAATTCACCAAATCCATGTCCTGATTGTTTAGTAAGTAGAGTTTTTTTGAATTTGTTTGTATAATAGATGAATAGGGTCCAATATTTTCGAATGTTTTTTTTGGTGGTGTGAGCACCACTTAATTTACCAATACATTGACCAGAACAAGGAAATCAACAAGAAAGAAGGTAGCAAAGAAAGAAGAATCTGAACAGGAGGTCTGTAGTCCGAAGTAGGTTAATAATTCCACAGCAGAATCCTCTGTTGGAAAATATTCTATTGCTGCCCATCTCGAGTCTCCCCTTACAAGAAAGAAAACATATCTACTTAGTGGTCAGCCTGAAGAGGAATTCCTCCTGAATCCTGTCATAGAACAAGAACTCCAGAACATTGGTTCTGAAGAATATGTAGCCTTCCAAGGTCCCACTTTTTATTGGACTGATATGGCTCATCTAGAAGGCACTGATGAGAGTGAGGAGAAACTAGTTACATTCTAATTTCCTATTAAGGAGATTGTTGGACCTACTCGGATGAAAAAAACTCCTCCCTAAACCTTGCCTAACCTTTTTTGGTGCCTCTAGTGAAGACCCTGATGCCTTCCTATTTGCATTTTATGTACTATGAAGAAGCTATGACTATTCTTCCAATGCTCAAAAGCTGAAGTTATTTCCTGCTACATTGAAGGATGAAACTCTCAGGTGGTTTATGGGTTGACATCAAAATCCATTACAACTTGGGATGAAATGAAGAAGGTGTTCCTAAAGAAGTACCAAGGCTATTGTAAGACTAGGGATCTCAGGGAAGAAATATTTGGCATGACTCAGAAGGAAGGGGAGAGCCTTGAAGATTTGGTGGAAAAATTCCAATATAACTTACAAAGATCTAAGATGAATCAATTGGATCAAGAGACCAAGAGAATAATTATTCTTAGGGCAATCAGATCAAAGGGCGGGGGCAGGGCCGGCAGCCCCCCTGTTCGGGGTCCAGGGTAGCACCCCGAGAAAAAAAATTTGGACCTTATTTTTCAGTGGGCGGACCTGCCCATGGTTTTGTGCATGGGTTTGCACATGGTTTTGGGGCATGATGGTTTTCAGTCCCTAGTATTTTGTAGATCCGGTCAAGGGAACTACGGTTATGTTCTAATCCAGGGTTAATGGATTGGGGTTTATGTATGCTTCGACACGTATATATATATATATATATATATATATATATATATATATATATATATATATATATATATATATATATATATATGTTGTAACACTAAAAGGAATATAATGAAAAATAAAGCTGGTCGTCCCGATTTGGGATCCAAGGGAAAATCTCTGTGTATATCTGTTTTATGTTTTATGCTCTCTCTATTGCTTATTTTTTGTTTTTAAGTTTTTTATACTTTTTGTACAAGGTTAAAACCTACAAAACTGGAGAAAGCAATGGCTATGTTCTTCTCCAAATGCAGGAAGAAACATGCTCTAAGGGAATGCCCTGCTGACAGTACAGAGGTATGTCGAATTTTTGAAGCTGAGCATTCCACTGATCAATGTACTCTACTTGAAATCAAAGAAGCTGATCCAGGTGGATATCGGTGGCCACCTAACTATTCCATTTGGACCCACACCATCAATTCTTGCATCTTTTCACTTTCAACACATCCTACTATTTTTAGCAGGTTTTCGGGTCCTGCACTCCCGCAGCCGTTTTGGGGCACTAATGAGCCAGGTGGATATCGATGGCCACCCACCTATTCCATTTCGACCGACACCATCAGTTCTTTTCGTTTTTAAGTTGCAACACAACTTACTATTTTTAGCAGTTTTTCGAGTCCTGAACTTCCGGAGTCATTTGGAGGCCCTAAACGACATTTTTTGCGGAAAATGGGAGAAACACAGGTCTATATATCAATTTTTCTCACTCAAAAGTTGTATTCCTCAGATAGATCTTTCTCATGGGCTATTGAGTGCGCCAAAAAGAGATTGGATGCCAAAGTTACGTCCCCGGGAAGTTGAAACACCAATTTTCCCAAACAAGACCAACAATTTTGGCGCTTCATCTCCTAGGGTTAGGTTTTTGGAAGTTTCAAGTTTTACATTGTTTCTCAACAATAAATAGGCCTTCGAGCCTCATTGTAACATAGTGGAGGGGCATGTATTTGTCACATCTCTTCTTAGAGATACGCTACCTGTGCCCTTGCTTGCTCATTTCCATTATGTCTCATTGTAACTGTAGAAATTATATAAATTATGTGTTATATGTCCAAGATTCTCTTGATCTCACAATATTTTAACTTCATTCAAAATAAAAAATCTATTTCACCATTGATCATTTGCGGAAATTAAATCAAGATTGCAATGCACACATGAAACAATAAAAATTCACACACATTAACACAGTTGTTTAACGGGAAAGCCTGAAGCTGAAAACCCCAACTATTTGTATATAATATATGTCATAGAGACCATGTAACAATACTCATACAAAGCTGATCATATCAAGCTCTCTGTACAATACAATCGCTACACACTAATCAGGTCTGATCTTGCAAATCCATGCACTGATCTTTGCCACTTGCTAGCCTGCCTCTACTACGCAATATTTGATGAAGAATGACTCAGAATGAGTTTGAATTACTCCAGCCTTGCTCACACAATCCTCATTGGCATCTCCACTGATTGTTGGATGCAATCAATACATCACTATAGTCACAAATGATAGTCTATCTTTCCCTTTCACCTATCTCTCCACTGGTCTCCACTGAAACTTCCATGCACTGTAGTTAACTGATGTATTGTTCAGTTGATTAATGAGTTATTATTTAGTGAATTAGTTAAATAATTAATTCACTCCACTCTCACTAGTGTATCAATTAGTTAGACTAGACACAACTAGCTCAACTGAGTCTAACTGAGTTAAACTAAATACAACTCCACCAACTACTTCTCCAACTCCACCAAACTCTGCCACTTGAGTTTTAACTGAAGTCCTCCATGTAATAGCTCCAGTAAACCCTCAGGAATAGCGTAATTCCTTCTGTCAGCTTTTGTGCCACATCCATGCACTGAACTGAAGTGCTCCAAGAGAATAAGATAATGTTTAGAGTCCAAATATTATTAAGAGCTAATAATATTCGACATATCTATATTTAGACTGGCAGTCTAAAAATAGACTCCGCCCAATATGTCTAAAATAAGAAGTCCATATATTTTTCCAACATGACCAACCATCCATAAATAGCATCCTGCAACTCATAGAATATGATCGACATGTCTAAAAATAGACATAGTCTAAAATAGACTTTGCGCCAAAAATAGCCTGCGGGCCCACTTAGTGAAGGCGACTCTTTTCACTAACCTCATCATATTGTTGAATCTCAACACTCCCTCTCAAAAGGATAGGGATTATCTGCCACCCCGATCCTGTCTCTATGGTATTCGAATTTGCTCCTGGTGAGCACCTTCGTCAGAATATCTGCATCCTGATCCTCTGTAGGAATGTAAGAAAGCAACATGATCTTCCACTGCACACAATCTCTGATATGATGGTACCAGATGTCAATATGTTTAGATCTATCATGAAATACTAGATTAACCAAGAGTTTAATGCAACTCTGATTATCACAATATGTCGGGTAGGATCTAAATGAGCCGAACAACTAAACCCGGGGATCTTTCTCATCCATGTAGCCTGCGCATGCGACGAACTTGCGCCGTGTACTGCGGCCTCGTTGGGCGAGTGCCACGGATCTTTGTTTCTGCTATGCAGCTGCTGTGGTCCAGGTACGAAAAATCCCTCCCACCAAATTGCTCTTTACGTGGTGGGAGCCACGCAATACGCATACGTGAGCCATACTGACTTCACATCATCAGGGCGTTGTTTGTGCCATAATCCATACCCGGATATTGCCCTGCACGATGCCTCGGGACATGCTTTCACCTTCCAAAAAATTTGGTGGCTTCACCATCGCTGCTGGCGTTTGGTTCATAGCATAGCATGTCATCCCGGTCGTGTATTCGGCCAATCGCAGGTGAACCAACCAACTGTCGATAAACGGTGGCATCCACTACCTCTGCCAATGTAGCATCCTCTTTTCTCCAACCACCAGGAAGAGGAGTGTCGATAGGCTTGCAGCCTTGCATGTTGATATTCTCCAGTATCTCCGGGGCATACTTTCCTTGAGACACAAATAGTCCACCCTTCCACTGCCAAATTTCCAATCCTAGGAAATAATGAAGGAGGGGAGGCAGTCCTTCATCTAGAACTCCTTTGCAAGATCTGCCTTGCATGAGTGTATCAACAGTTCATCACCTGTTAGTATTAAATCATCTACATAAAGCACAATGATCAAAAGCTTACCCTCCACCATAATCTGGTATAGGTTTGGATCCGCCTCACTCTTGGAAAAACCAAGTCCGGTGAAATAACTATCTATTCGTGTGTACCAAGCACGAGGTGCTTGTTTTAGCCCATACAACGCTCTTTTGAGCCTGCACACATGCGACTCGCTGCTGAAGATTTCAAATCCTTCAGGTTGCTCAATGTACACCTCTTCCTCAATGATTCCATTGAGGAACACAGTCTTCACATCCATCTGATGAATGTGCCAACCCATATGAGATGAGAGAGAAATGATGGTCCGTATGGAAGAATACCTTGCGACAGGTGCAAAGGTTTCTTCATAGTCGATCCCATCGATCTTGAGAAGCCCCGGGCAACAAATCTCGCCTTATAATTCTCAACGCTCCCATCATCAGCTTGCTTCAATTTGTAGATCCACCTCGAACCTACCACTGATTTCCCTTCTGGCCTTGGAACAATCTCCCATGCACTGTTTCTGACAATCGAATCATACTCTTCCACCATGGAATCTACCCATGCGGGATCCTCCACAGCTTCCTTGAAAGAGGATGGCTCCGTCACGATACACTTTCTCATTAGAGCCATGTATCTAGTAAATTGGTCAGGTGATTGTCTCTGTCTGCGCTGTGATGTAGGAACTCCTACATTCTGCACTGCATCAAGATTTAGTCGCTCAACTTCTGTAGTGCGCTTCCGCCCTATGATGTTTAGCACTGCATGAGTGGTTTCTTCCACTCCATGAACCTCCTCTTGTGGCTGATCCACATCTTGAGGCTCATCTTTAGGAACAAGTAGCTCCTCATCTGCATGCAAGTGTAGCTCCCTCTCAAGAGACAACTTCATGGATTTCTCCTCACGAAAGTTGATATCCCGTCGCACGACAGTCATCCGACTATTTGGCAAATACACATGATAATTGTGGGGTGTTTCTGTGTACCCCACAAATATCCCAAACTCTGCGGTTGGCTCCAGCTTCTTCTTGGCATCCTTCGTCACATGAATGTAAACAGGTGAGCCAAAAATCTTCAAATGAGAAATATCAGGCTTCTTACCAGAAAACGCCTCTTCGGGTGTACTCATGCCAAGTACTCTATGAGGACAACGGTTTTTCATATAAACCGCAGTGTTGCATGCCTCAGCCCACAAGTGTATGGGAAGGCCCTGATCATGCAACATCGCCCATGCAACACCCACGATCATTCTGTTCTTTCTCTCTGCGACCCCATTTTGCTGTGGGTTATGAGGCGCTATGAGTTCTCTTCGAATTCCTTCTTTTCTACAGAAGTCTTTGAATTCTCCAGAGATGTATTCACCACCATTATCGCTCCTTAGAGCTTTCACCTGCTTCCCCGACTCTTTCTCAACCAACGCCTTGAACTCACAGAACTTTGAGTATGTTTTGCTCTTCTTCTGCATGAATAAGATCCAACACTTATGAGAAAAGTCGTCAAAAAATATCACATAATACCTGTGCTTTGCTGTTGAAGCAACCGAGAAAGGTCCACACACGTCTATGTGAATTCTCTCAAGGATCGTCGAAGCACGACTATCCTTCTCATGAAAAGTGGTCTTCACAAATTTTCCCAAAGTACATCCCTTGCACTGATCTGACTGTGCAAGTGTACCTTTGGGAAGCCCGGTAGAAATCTGCTGCAAAATTTTCAAATCGCCATGGTGAAGATGGCCCAATCTCTTGTGCCACAATTCGCCCTCATCTCGGCTCACCACTCCTTCTGCTTTTCCTGCCATTGCAGCGCAGCCATCTACCTGCAATTGATAAAGTTTCTTAGCTCAAATCCCTATCCTCCTAGTTTGACCAGTTTTTTTATGGCGCAGGAAGGATTTTTCCTCACTAAAAACAACATCATAACCCTTGTCTTCCAACATCGCCACGAAGATCATATTCTTCTTCAATCCTGGAACATGCATGACATCCTTCAAGATGAAAGGTTTACTAGACTCCCTCTCAAAGGAAATGGTCTTGATAACAGTTGCACTGTATCTACCATCATTTCTCATCTCGATGTGCACTCCAAGATCATTTTCCTCAAGATCACTAAACAAATCTTTGTCTCCGGTCATATGGAAAGACGCACCACTGTCAAGAAACCACACCGATCCCATCACACTTGAAACCAAGCATGCGATCAAATAAAAGTCAAGCTCAAACTGCGAGGCTAAGGCCTCTCTTGCTGCAGAACCAGCAACGCTCTTATTATGCTTCTTCTGTGGGCAATTAGTGGTGAAATGCCCGTGCTGGTGACAGTGAAAACACTTCACTTTGGACAAATCATGCTTCTTGCCTTTAGCTTCAAATTTGGAAGATTTCTTCCCTTTTACTTTCCGAGCTTTGGTAGCCAAAGCGCAATTTTCTTCATCTTCATTCTTCGACGAAGATCCATCCCTGGTACCCTGCCTTATCTCCTCCTGCACAAGATCCGACCAAAGTCACTCCCATCCTGGTAGTTTCTCCCGTCCATTAACAGAGTCTTCGTAGCTATGCCAACTCTTTGAAAGCCCAAGGAGAGCCAAGATCAGCAAGTCTTCTTCATTAACAGTAACCCCCACACTTCCCAGCTCATCCTTGCAGTGGACAAACTTCGTGAGGTATTTTGGAATACTGTCGCCTTTCTCCATTTTTATTTTTATGAGTTTGTCTTTAAGTGCCAACTTCCTCTGGTCACTTCTGCTTTGGAAAAAATCTGTCAAATCCTTCCACATTAAGAATGGAGTGGCTTTCCCGTGAAGGCTGGACACAATGTGGTCCTTCACACCTTCCAATAGAATCCTTCGACACTTTTCTACCTTCTTTTTCCATGCGTCAAGTGTGGCTGCATCGCTGGAAGCAGGCTTCAAAATATCAACATCTATGAACTCCTTCAACCCATTATCATCCAACACTGCCTCCATCCTGTCCTTCCATGCTATGTAATTCAAGCTCCCATCAGGGGCATACTCAAATCGCAATCCGTTGAAAGACATTTCAATGAATTCTCAACTTCGACACCAAGAAAACACTATAGCAAATTCGAATTCCACCAACACAAAACTCAACCGCTTCAATAATTGAAATCTCATCCAATGATCAATACTGCTCTGATACCATGTAGAAATTGTATAAATTATGTGTTATATGTTCAATATTCTCCTGATCTCACACTATTTTAACTTCATGCAAAATATAGAATCTATTCCACCATTGATCATTTGCGGAAATTAAATCAAGATTGCAATGCACACATGAAACAATAAAAATTCACACACATTAACACAGTTGTTTAACGGGAAAGCTTGAAGCTGAAAACCCCAACTATATTTATATAATATATGTCATAGAGATCATGTAACAATCCTCATACAAAGCTGATCATATCAATCTCTCAGTACAATACAATCACTACACACTAATCAGGCCCGATCTTGCAAATCCATGCATCGATATTTGCCACCTGCTAGCTTGCCTCTACTACGCAATCCCTGCTGAAGAATGGCTCTGAATGAGTTCGAATTACTCCAGCCTTGCTCACGTAATCCTCATTGGCATCTCCACTGAGTGTTGGATGCAGTCAATGCATCACTATAGTCACAACTGATAGTCTATCTTTCCCTTTCACCTATCTCTCCACTGGTCTCCACTGAAACTGCCATGCACTGTAGTTAACTGATGTATTCTTCAGTTGATTAATGAGTTATTATTTAGTGAATTAGTTAAATAATTAATTCACTCCACTCTCACTGGTGTATCAATCAATTATACTAGATACAACTATCTCAACTGAGTCTAACTGAGTTAAACTAAATACAACTCCACCAACTACTTCTCCAACTCCACCAAACTCCGCCACTTGAGTTTTAACTGAAGTCCTCCATGTAATAGCTCCAGTAAACCCCCAGGAATAGCGTAATTCCTTCTGTCAGCTGTTGTGCCACATCTGTGCGCTGAACTGAAGTGCTCCAAGAGAATAAGATAATGTTTAGAGTCCAAATATTATTAATAGCTAATAATATTTGACATATCTATTTTTAGACTTGCAATCTAAAAAAAGACTCAGCCCAATATGTCTAAAAATAGAAGTCTATATATTTTTTCAACTTGACCAACCATCCACAAATAGCATCTTGCAACTCATAGAATATGATCAACATGTCTAAAAATAGACATAGTCTAAAAATAAACTTTGCGCCAAAAATAGCCTGTGGGCCCACTTAGTGAAGGCGACTCTTTTCACTAAGCTCATCATATTATTGAATCTCCATGATATGCAGTTCAAAGGCATGTAGCCACCATCTCTTCTTAGAAGATAAGCCTACCAACACCCTAAGTATTTTTTTCTATTATGTTTGTGTTATGTGTAGTTCGGAGGGCACCGTAGCCACCACATCTCTTCTCAGAGATAAGCTACCAACAAATTTTCTGTAAGCATATTTCAATAATTTGATTTTAATAAAATGAAGTTTTATTTCCACTACATATTTTTATTTATGGTTATATGTGGATTCTGTTGCGTTCTTGCATAAATCTGGATCAGTGGTATCGGAGAAGTCTTCTCTTTCTCTGTTTTTCTTTGCATGTCCCCTTCAAGGTCAGGGTATAAGGAGTTAGGGCTCGATCTGGTTGAAACCTTGCAAGATCAGCCTCACAAACTCCGACGACCTCCCATGGCGGAAGAAAAGAAAGACAAGGGAACAGGAGATCTTATCAAAATATTGTCGTAGGAGGCCCTCGAGAAACAAAGGAACGCGATGATGGATAAATTTTCTCATATCCTTCAACGACTGCCCACCTACGACACATCTGCATCCAACAACCACTCTGGAGGTGCCACTCCCTTCAAGTACAGGTAAATTTTGACATTCTTGTATTTGAAGGCAAGATAGATGCAGACGCCATAGATAGATGGTTGTATTTTCTGGAAGGGTATTTCTCAGTCCATGATTTCTCCAACCGAGAAAATATTATTTTTTCACTCCTCAAAGCTGCCCCCCATGTCAAAGACTGGTGGGAAACCTACTGTGAGGAAAGGGACGAGGGGTAGCCCTCTCTATTTTTGACCACAACCACTTGGAATTCATTTCCATATGGCATCAAGGAACAATATTACCCTATGGGGAGCTATGAGGACAAATACATCCAATTGACCACACTTCGGCAGCAAAGGGATCAAGAGGTGCATGAATTGACGAATTTATTCCATACCCTGCGCATAAATTTTCACAAACAAATTCAGGAGGAAATGGAGTTCCTCGACATTACATCGCTTGGAACGACATATCTCTATGCTGCCAAGATCGAGTAGAAATTTAAGTAGAAGAAGCGAGACTTTGGATCCACGAATCCGAAGCCAGGGAAAGGTGCCTCCGAACCGCAGAATAAGGGGCATGGCCAAAGCGGGGTGACTCAGAACAACACCAAAAATCCAAAGAAGGACATGGGGAAGTGGTGTGAATTTCATAACAGCCCCACTCACAGCACAAATGTGTGTTGGGCCAAACAGTCGTTGGTGGTCGAATTAAAGGCACCCGAATTAGATGCATTTTATGATCCTGAGACAGAACCAGAAAAATGAAATGACAAAGGGAAGCAGATCATTGATGCGAATCCTAGTGCCATTTTTTCCACCACCAAGATCCAGAGGGAGGATCCCGACTCTCGAGGATCCAAAGTGTTGGAAATGTTGTCATTGATGGCAAAGGAGATAGACAAAGAGCTGGAGAGATAGAGAGGTAGCAGAGGCATAGAACATACTTGGTTCCAATCAGTATATGAGAAGCTATGAAATAGACTCTGGTTTGTGGATGAGATAGATCTAAGTAAGAATTTGTGAGGATCGATTTGCATTCTTGTGTCAAAGCCACAAGTAATAATGTTGTTGGTTTCTGTTGTTGAAACTGGAGTCACGAGAAACACAAAATGATGTTCATCGATGAGAAACTGCAATCGAAGTGTAGTGCAGAAGGCGCTATAATGGCTTGCAGTGAATCAGGGTTTAAGTTACAATTTGAGATCACGGTTTATGGAGCATTCGAAAGAGGTAGCACGAGATTGAAGGGAAAACGTTCGAAACTGTTCGATACAATGGAAAAGTGAATAGCGTGGCCAATTCAAGTAATGAACCAGCGTCGTAGAGCCAAATCGAGATCATGGGGGATTGGTACATCTCAATGGAACCATGCAAGGAAAGAATAAACAAGAGCGATGGTGTAGAAGGCGGAACTTCGGTGGCAGAGCGATGGAGTAAGTATAGCCATGGCACGATAAAAAAATCGAAATCGAAGTTATAAAGAATGAAATGAAACCTAGAGTGGGGAGTAACCGGAACCACGAAGGAATGAACAGTAACGATGGCTTGGAACACCAGACGGTTTTCATCGCACCGCTTTTGTGAGGAAAGCGGTATTTCCAAATCGAAAGCGAACAAGGCCATCGGCTGACACATGGCCTTAAGCGGTTTGGAGAACCCGCTCTCATCGCGAGTTAAAGCTCGTGCATCTAACTCGTGCGATTGTCGTAGGATCGAAGGATTGGAGCGCGATAAGACATATGCCATTGGATGCGAATGGGAAATGAACTGCTGTGATCGACCACATATATGTGTTAAGTTGTGGGCCAGAGGAAATTACATAGGTTATTGGTTGGGGTTTAAACCTTAGTCGAGGCATATATTAAAGTTATAACACCTTGTGCGATGATATGAAGTTTTAATAAGCCGCGGCTCGAATCAAAACCATAATATATGACGTAATGCCATACAGTGATGATAAATGTAATATGAAGTGTTAGCGGGGATGTAGCAATAAGGCACCAACCATATAACTTAAACATATGCACTGTACATGACTGCTGTGCGAGGGTTAAAATAATAAAAAGGAGAGGTATACATATGCATTATGCATTCGTCGACGATTAAAAGGTTTTAATAATAAAGAAATGAGCACAATATTTTTGATCTTTTTTTTATTAACCAAAGCCAAAGTTTATATTAACGAATATACATATGAGTGCATATATAGAGGTTATTAAAGGTTTGAAGCCGAGAAGTAGAACCTCCACAATGAACAGAGATTGCCCGGATAAGACAGATTTTGGACCCTTTTTGAATGATTAATTGATGCATGAAAGTTTGAGAGTTATTGGGAACTAAAATTGTAAAACAGGTATATATGCAGCAGATACACAACTACAGTGAACTTGGAGAATATGGACTTGACAGAGGTAAACAAAGATTGCAGAGTTGAAGAGATGTGCAGCAAAGGGATTCAAAAGTGCAGTGAACAGATGGAATATGCACAGAAATGAATTTAACAGGTATACCCGCACAGGTGCATAGAGTTGCAGTGAACAGAGGTATGCAGGACAGTTTCACGACAACAACAGAAAGGACAAAACCAACAAGCCAAGGGTTGAGCGAAGTTTATGTATTGAAACTGAAAATTTAAATGTTTAATTGTTTTTATAATTGTTTGTGATGCAAAGGCAAGTATCCTAAGGAAAATAAAAACCCCACTATAACATGGAAATTTGTACATATTGTTATAATTTTAAAATGAGTTGGAAAAAGGAATGAGAAGATAGAAGACAAAGAGTCATGGCTGTTCACTCCAAATTCCTTGTGGAATACAAACAGTCATGTGATGAACTCTATATATAATATCAACTTGATATGCATAAAATATGAGAGAGAGAGAGAGTAAGGATAGAGAATGCAGAGTATAGAAGATTGAGGCAGAGAAGTTAAGGGAGAGAGGAACAGAAAGAGATGTTACAGAACAGAGCTGATACCTGAAGTAAATCAACAAACATTTATTTAGATAAATTGAGGAAGTTGGAGCTTCCCTATCAAGTTGAATCTTGATAGGCATCGATTATGTTGGTGAGGTTGGGGCTCTCACAGCAGGTTGGTGCTGCGGGAAACGATGGTGAGAGGATTGGAGCTTACCTTTGCATCACAACAATAATAAGATGTGGTTTTCTCCCTTTATGGGTTTCCACTTACACCTGTTGTCTCTATGTGTGTTGCTTATATGATATGATCCACTCAATCTATTTAATTATTTGCTGCTCTCACAATAAGGTCAATGACACATTAATTTAATACTTGCTGCAAGATTTTAAGGTTGTTCACATATTGAGCTGTAAATAAGTTTGATGAAAATTTAAAAATCTAACGCATGTGTTAAACTAATTCACCCCCCCCCCCCCCTCTCAGTTTAACCAAAGATTCAACAATTGGTATCAAAGCAGGTTCCTTTTGTATCAGTTTAACAACTGAAAGGAGATCCTAGGTTCCCAGGATGGCTAGTAAAGAAGGATTCCCAACCAATAAAGCCCCTTTTTTCACTGGTGCAAATTATGGCTTGTAAAAAATGAGAATGAGGACATACATAATGTCTCTGGGAATAGAAGTTTGGGCTGCTGTGGAATTAGGATATGCCCCAAAGGCAACTGACTCAGAGAAAGAAACTAAACAAGATTTTGTAGCTAACGCAAAAGCCATGAATGCCATCTTAAATGGGTTGTGTGAGGCATATTTTATCAAAGTAATGCACAAATACTGCCAAAGAAATGTGGGATACCCTAGAGAACATCCATGAGGGAGACAAGAAGGTAAAGACTGCCAAACTTCAAGTCTATAGAGCCCAAATTTGAGAACTTAAAAATGAATTATGATGAAGACATTGCTAGCTTCTTTCTAAGGGTTGCAGAAATAGTAAATAACATGAATGCCCTAGGTGAAACCATAAAATAAGTTGTAATTGTACAAAATATTCTAAGATCTCTTCCACCGAGTTTTAACCCCAAGGTGTCTGCAATAGAAGAAACAGCTAATTGGGAAACCTTGACCATGAACCAGCTACTAGAAAATCTAACAGCATATGAGATGAGACTCCCACAGAAGAAGCCAAGTACGAGGGAGGCATCCTTTAAAACAGAAAAGAAGAAAGAAGAAAAGGAAGACATATGCTCTTGCTCAGATGAAGAAGAGGATAAATTTGTCAAGAAACTGGATAGAGGCTCAGGTAAATACAAAGGTAAAATTCCCTTCAAATGCTTTAACTGTGGAAGAGTTGGACACTATGCTGCTAAGTGTCCTCACAAGAAATTAAGGAATCAGGCTCAAGAATTAGAGAAAAATACATCAAAAAACTGGCAGAAAGGAAAGAAGTTTAGCAGAAAATACTTCTATGCTCAACAAGACAGTAGTGCATCTGAAGACTCAGATGAACCTTCAAGTGAATAAGGAACCTCTGAATTTTTATTGATGGTTGTATAAGAACTTGAAGGCCTCCTGCTAGAAGATGAAGAATAAGAAGGTGAAGTCAACCTTGAGGGGGAGCTAAGAAGTGCCCTTGAGGAGATTGATAGACTCAAACTGAAGTGAAGAAAACAAAAGGACATTCTCCTCAAGTATGTACGAGAATAATAGAATTCAGAAGTCCTCATGCAGCTAAGGATAGAGCTTGAAGAAGCCAAGAAGATAGAAGACATGTTACTTAAGCAAATCAGGGAGAAAACTTAGGAACAAGAGAAGTTGGAAGAAGAAGTAGTATGTCTCAGGAAGAAATTATAAAATGCTCAAAAGAAAGTGGCTATAAATTCTTCTCAAACAACAAGCTCTAGTAATTTGGACGAGATTATGGATGCTCAAAGATATCCTTTGATAAAAACTGGAATAGGCTATGAATGAGAATCAAGTAAAAGCAAAGAAAATAAAATAGAGATATTATTTTTGTAAAAGTAGAAAAGGCCGATGAAGAAGCTCAAACAATTCCTACAAAAGAAGAAACATGTAATGAGGAAGACAAAGAATAGAAGAAACCTCTAGCAACAAAGAATGCAACAAATACTAAGACAACAGAAAAAGGATCATATACCCCTAAGTATGTCAAATTTGGAAGCCATCAAAGGAGATTCTTCCCTCCTATGAAAAATGCCACCTGTTATGTCTGTCACAAGCTAGGACACATTGCTGCATACTGTCATGCAAGGATGAGTAATTAAAAATATAAAAAGATGCAAACAATGAAGAGACTGTCTCAAGAAAACAAATGGAGAAGACAACCTTACATCAGGTATGCAAATGGTTTCTATGGTTACTGTTTTTATTGTAAGGAATTTGGCCATAAAATAATTGAGTGCAAAAAATATGGACAAATATTGATGTTCAACACCTCAAGGAGGTTTATGAATCAAATAATTTTTTCCGATACTCACAATTCTGCAAAAATCATGTTCAAATGTTGTGTATGCAACAAAATTGGACATATGCCTTCCAAATTTCCCCTGAGAGGATGTGATTCATCATCTCAAAAAAGATACCAAACAAAAGGATGTTTCTAGTGGAAAAAGAAGATGAATAAGTGTAACCTGGCTCTAACTGCTCAGGACTTGAAAAGCCAATGGTATCTGGACAGTGGCTGCTCAAAACATATGACTGGAGACAGAAACAAATTTATAACTTTTGATGAAAAGAAAACTGTTAATGTTACTTTTGGCAATGATAAATCAGGAAAAATCAAGGGAAAGGGCTCAGTTAGCTTAGATAATGGAAGAGGTAAGGCCCAAGATATACTATAGTAGATGGGCTGAAAGAAAATTTGCTGAGTGTCACTCAAATATGTGATAAAGGTTACGAATTTCTTTTCAGAGCACAAGACTGTGAAGTCAGATCAAGCACCATAGGTAAGAATCTGCTCAAAGGAGTTCGAATAGAGAGTAATGTTTACATTGTGAAAGAGGAAGATGAAGCCTGTCATCTTAGAAAACTTGAGGAGTCATGGTTATGGCATAAAAGGTTGTGACATCTCAGCTTCGATCACATCATCAGACTAAGCAAGAAGAAAGCTGTCAGAGACATTCCAGAAATAAAAAGGCCTTCTAATACCATATGCAAATCTTGTCAATTGGGCAAACAGACCCACACATCATTTAAGGCCAAAGATGAGTTATCAACAAGAAGACCACTCCAGCTTGTGCACATGGACCTGTGTGGACCTGCAAGAACTAACACTCCAAGTGGAGAATCCTACTTCATGTTGATAATAGATGACTTCTCCAGAATGACATGTGTTGCATTTCTCAAGAATAAATCGGAAGCTCTGGAAAAATTTAAGATATTCAAAAACTTTGTGAAAATCAGAACGGATACAGCTAATGCATCAATTTAGACAGGAGGAGGTGGTCTACGGTTATGACTTTGCAAACCTATGCAATGAACATGGCATAAAGCAACAATTTACTATTGCGGGGACACCTCAATAGAATGGAGTAGCGAAGAGACAAAACATGTCTGTACAGCAAATAGCCAGAGCCATGATGCAAGAGAGTAATATTCCTCAAACCTTCTGGGCAGAAGTAGTACACACAGTCATGCATATTCTAAACAAAGCCCACTTAAGGCCAAGCAGTGATAATACTCCCTATGAACTATGGCATGGGAAACTAGCTTCAATTAAACACTTTAGAATCTTTGGAAGAAAGTGTTACATAAAGAATAATGATGAAAATCTTGGGAAATTTGATGCAAGCGATTAGGTGATATTTCTGGAATATGCTTCCAAAAGTAAAGAGATACAGATGTTACAACAAGACTCTTCGAAAAATAGTAGAAAGCATTGACGTGAAGATTGAATGAAGAAGAACTTAAAAACAATACGAAGATGCGGACTACGACGGTCAATGGGACCACCATGAAGAAGAAAAACAAGATGATGATGAAACAAGCAAGACAACAAAAGATGTTGAATTAGGCTCTAAAGCCCCTTCTAGATACACTCAAAAGAACCATCCTGAAGATCAGATCATAGGAGACAAGAGAGTAGGGGTCCAGACAAGAAGGCAGCTAACTGAACAGATAGAAGAGGTATACATAGCTATGCTATCACAAATAGAGCCAAAGGAATTTGAAGAAGGCAGCAAGTAAAAGTCTTGGGTGAATGCTATGAATGAAGAATTGGACCAAATTCAGAAGAAAAATACCTGGGAACTAGTTCCTACACCCACTAAGAAAAATGTCATAGGCTCAAAATGGGTATTCAAAAATAAATGAATGAGGAAGGATAGGTAATCAGGAATAAAGCCAGACTTGTCTGCAAAGGATATTCACAAATCGAAGGATTTGATTACGATGAAACATTTTCCCCTGTAGCCAGAATGGAAGCCATCAGAATCTTTCTGGCATTTGCATGCTACCAAGACTTCAAGTTGCTAAAATGGATAAGTCACAAATTTACGAATGGAGGACTAGAGAAGAGAATCTACATTGAACAACTAGAGGCTTCTTATTAGAGGACAAAGAAGACTATGTATGCAGAGACTAAAGAAGGCTCTATGGACTAAAACAAGCTCCTCGTGCTTGGTACTCAGGCGGATAGATGTTGCAAAACAAGGAGCTTTGAGAAGACGGATAATAATCACCATAAAGCCCATGAAAATGGGCACCACGATTGTTGTAGTATATGTTGATGACATTATGTTTGGAAGCAACAAAGATGAACTAGCAAAAGAGGTTTCTTCGAGAAGTGAAATCAGAGTTTGAGATGTCCATGATTGGAGAGCTCAGTTTCTACTTAGGACTTCAAATTCAGCAAAAGAACACAGGTACATTCATCTCACAGGAAAAATACTTAAAATAAATGTTGAAAAAGTTCAAAATGGAGGACTGCAAACTTGTGTCAACTCCCATGATCATGGGATGCAAGCTGTGTGCTGATGATGAATCTGCTAATATAGATAAAAAACTATACAGATCCATGATAGGAAGTCTGCTGTATCTGACAGCATCAAGACCAGACATCATGCTAGTAGTGGGACTAGTGGCTAGATATCAAGCAGCACCTAAACAAAATCACCTTCTTGCAGTCAAAAGAATATTCAGATATCTACAAGGAACAACACAGTATGGACTTTGGTATCCTAAAGGCAAAAGCTTCACTTTGACAGCATACATAGTTGCAGATTGGGCCAGTTGTGTGGATGACAGGAAAAACACAAGTGGAGGTGCATTCTATCTGGGAGAAAGTCTGGTGGCATGGTTAAGCAAGAAACAAACATCTATCTCTCTATCTACAGTAGAAGCAGAATATATAGCAGCAACATCATGTTGTACACAAGTCATGTGGATGAAGCAAGCCCTCAAAGACATGAAGGTAAGCATTGATGAACCTATCTCAATAAAATGTGATAATAGAAGTGCTATAAGTATATCAAAAAATCCTGTGCTTTATTCAAAAACTAAACATATCCCAATCAAGTATCATTTTCTCCAAGAACAAGTGGCTTAGAAGGTAGTAAAGCTAGAATATGTACCAACAAAAGAACAGACAACAGATATATTTACCAAACCTCTTGCTAGAGAACCATTTGAATATTTGAGAGATAGACTAGGGGTAGTATCTGTAGATGCTACTCTCTGATATGAAGAGAAAGCACATATTCAGGGGGAGAATAGAAACGAAAATATCATTCCAGGGGGAGATCAGCTAGCAAGGGAAGCATGAGACAGGTCAATAGGTGAAAGTTGAAAGCACACTGAAAAATGAGCAACCCCTTGCCATTGATGTCAAAGGGGGAGGAAGAGCAAGCAATAGGAGAAAGGGTCCTAAAAGGCAAACAAAGAAAGTGTATTGCCATCAATGCCAAAGGGGGAGACTGTTGGAAATGTTGTCATTGATGGCAAAGGAGACAGACAAAGAGCTGGAGAGACAGAGAGGTAGCAGAGGCATATAACATACTTGGTTCCAATCAGTATATGACAAGCTCTGAAATAGACTCTGGTTTGCAGATGAGATAGATCTAAGTAAGAATTTGTGAGGATCGATCTGCATTCCTATGTCAAAGCCACAAATAATAATGTTGTTGGTTGCTGTTGTTGAAACTGGAGTCACCAGCAACAAAAAATGATGTTCATCGATGAGAAACTGCAATCAAAGTGCAGTGCAGAAGGCGCTATAATGGCTTGCAGTGAATCAGGCTTTAAGTTACAATTTGAGATCACGTTTTATGGAACATTCGAAAGAGGTAGCACGAAATTGAAGGGCAAAGGTTCGAAACTGTTCGATACAATGGAACAGTGAATAGCGTGGCCAATTCAAGTAATGGACCAGCATCGTAGAGCCAAATCGAGATCATGTGGGATTGGTACATCTCAACGGAACCATGCAAGGAAAGAATAAACAAGAGAGATGGTGGAGAAGGCGGAACTTCGGTGGCAGAGCGATGGAGTAAGTATAGCCATGGCACAATAAAAAAATGGAAATCAAATTTATAAAGAATGAAACGGAACCTGGAGTGGGGAGTAACCGGAAACACGAAGGAATGAACCGTAACGACGGCTTGGAACACCAGATGGTTTTCATCGCACTACTTTTGTAAGGAAAGCGATATTTCCAAATCAAAAGCGAACAAGGCCATCAACTGACACGTGGCCTTAAGTGGTTTGGAGAACCCGCTCTCATCGCGAGTTAAAGCCCATGCATCTAACTCGTGCGATTGCCGTAGGATCGGAGGGTTGGAGCGCGATAAGACATACGTCGTTGGATGCGCGATAAGACATATATGTGTTAAGCTGTGGGCCCGAGGAAATTAAATAGGTTATTGGTTGGGGTTTAAACCTTAGTCGAGGCGTATATTAAAGTTATAATAGCTGGTGTGATGATATGAAGTTTTAATAAGCCGTGGCTTGAATCAAAACCGTAATATATGACGTAATGCCATACAGTGATGATAAATGTAATATGAGGTGTTAGATGATAAATGTAATATGAAGTGTTAGCGGGGATGTATCAATAAGGCGCCAACCATATAAATTAAACATATGCACTGTATATGACTGTTGTGCGAGGGTTAAAAGAATAAAAAGGAGAGGTATACATATGCATTATGCATTCGTCGACGATTAAAAGGTTTTAATGATAAAGAAATGAGCACAATATTTTTGATATTTTTTTTATTAACCAAAGCCAAATTTTATATTAACGAATATACATATGAGTGCATATATAGAGGTTATTAAAGGTTTGAAGCCGAGAAGTAGAACCTCCACAATGAACAGAGATTGCCCGGATAAGACAGATTTTGGACCCTTTTTGAATGATTAATTGATGCATGAAAGTTTGAGAGTTATTGGGAACTAAAATTGTAAAACAGGTATATATGCAACAGATACACAACTACAGTGAACTTGGAGAATATGGACCTGACAGAGGTAAACGAAGATTGCAGAGTTGAAGAGATGTGCAGCAAAGGGATTCAAAAGTGCAGTGAACAGATGGAATATGCATGGAAATGAATTTAACAGGTATACCCGCACATGTGCATAGAGTTGCAGTGAACAGAGGTATGTAGGACAGTTGCATGACAACAACAGAAAGGACAAAACCAACAAGCCAAGGGCTGAGCGAAGTTTGTGTATTGAAACTGAAAATGTAAATGTTTAATTTTTTTTATAATTGTTTGTGATGCAAAGGCAAGTATCCTAAGGAAAAGAAAAATCCCACTGTAACATGGAAACCTGTACATATTGTTATATTTTTAAAATGAGTTGGACAAAGGAATGAGAAGACAGAAGTCAAAGAGTCATGGCTATTCACTCCAAATTCCTTGTGGAATACAAAGAGTCATGTGATGAAATCTATATATAATATCAACTTGATATGCATAGAGAGGTGAGAGAGAGTAAGGATAGAGAATGAAGAGTATAGAAGATTGAGGCAGAGAAGATAAGGAAGAGAGGAGCAGAAAGAGATGCTACAGAACAGAGCTGATATCTGAGGTAAATCAACAAACATTTATTTATATAAATTGAGGAAGTTGGAGCTTCCCTATCAAGTTGAAGCTTGATAGCTGTCAGTTGTATCTGACAGAGGTTGGAACCTCCTGTAGGTTGGTGCCTGCAGAAAAATAATGGTGAGAGGGAGTTGGAGCTTGCCTTTGCATCACAACAATAATAAGATGTGGTTTTCTCCCTTTATGGGGTTCCACTTACATCTGCTGTCTCTATGTGTGTTGCTTATATGATATGATCCATTAAATCTGTTTAATTGTTTGCTGCTCTCACAATAAGGTCGATGACACATTAATTTAATACTTGCTGTAACTTTTTAAGACTGTTCACATATTGAGCTGTAAATAAGTTTGATGAAAATTTAAAAAGCTAATGTATGTGTTAAACTGATTCACCCCCCCCTCTCAGTTTAACCAAAGATTCAACACAAAGGAGGGGGAGTGCCTCTTCCATTCACAAATGTGGGTGAAGGGTTCTCCACTGCAATTCCTTGTCGATAGTGGAAGCCAAAAGAACCTCAATTCAACATAGGTCATGAAGCGACTTGGCCTACCGACCATAGCACACCCACAACCGTATACCATTGAGTGGCTTCACCCAGGGAGAGATCTCCGCGTCCGCCAACAGTGTTGCCTTTCGTACAATATCAAGCCTTTCACGGATGAGTTAATGTGTGATGTTTCTCCTCTTGATGTAGTTGATGTATTATTGGGCCAACCATACTTGTGGAGGTGACATGCTATGTATGAGTCTAGGCCTCGTGTTGCTATTATTAATTTGGGAAATAACTTGTACAGGATACCGGAGGTAGTACCACCTCCTTTCATCTCTTTGACTACTGCAAAAAAACGCAGTAAGATTGTTTCCAAAACCAGGAAATTTGTTTTCCTTACAACTCACTCACAGGGAAAGGAGAATATTGTGGCCACAACCTTGAAACATGGCTCCCTTTCATGAATGCAACATATGGACAAAGTCATGGAGGAATACGAGGACAATTTCTCCTCACTCACAGAGGTTCCTCTATAATGTAAGGACAAACACTCCATTGATCCGACCCCCGATGCACCACCACCTGATGTTGCCATACCTCATGAAACCACACAAACATAATCCACACAGGTACTGTCTAAGGATGATAAAGAAACCAAATTTACTAAATGCATCCATCATGTCCGCCCACAGGTCCATGACATCTTCGACAAATCTAATACCCAGTTCAATAGAATATGCCTCATCTCATGGAGGATCTCAATGAAATGGTGACCATTGCTTCTTAAGGAGGGAGGAATGATCCAGGTGGATATCAGTGGCCACCCACCTATTCCATTTGGACCCACACCGTCAATTCTTGCATCTTTTCACTTTCATCACAACTTAATATTTTAAGCAGGTTTTCGAGTCCTGCAGGTATGTTACGACCGCATTTTCAATTTCCTTATGCTCAAGATTAGATGTGGAATATTCCAATGCCCTGGTAGCCTTGACCCCCTCAACAACCTTGGCAGGGGAACTATTCTTACCTTGCTGCACAAATTTTCCCAACTCAAAAATTTTATCCTCTACATCCCATACCTCAACAAATGATACAACCGCAACAACAAATCCAATTGACTGCTCCATCAAATCAATCTCATCCCTCATAGCTACCTGCTCAACCAATGTCTAACCCCAACAATAAAACCATCCAATCTGCTCACAGCATTGGAATGGTCACTTATCCAACTTTTCCTACCTAATGTATTGTACCACAACTGCTGCAGGAAATTTATGTTCCTGTGTTGTAGGAATTCCTTGTGCCACTACAGGAAATATCTATTCCTGCACTGTAGGAATTCTCTGTGATGCTACAGGAATTCCCTGTGTTTTTGCAGAAAATTAAACTTAGATCGGGAAAAGTGGTGACTCAGCCTGAAAGAATTGAAGACATCGTAGAGGAAGATAACCTAGAAATTCCTGAAGATGAAACCAAACCTGAACCAGAAAAATCATCCAGGCCA
Source organism: Pinus albicaulis (assembly GCA_034641835.2). Classification (NCBI taxonomy): domain Eukaryota; kingdom Viridiplantae; phylum Streptophyta; class Pinopsida; order Pinales; family Pinaceae; genus Pinus; species Pinus albicaulis. The sequence continues at coordinate 840,512,113 of CM076570.1, forward strand.
CAAGAATCTTCTTCATCCCATACAATCCAGCCTCCTTTTCCAGAGAGTTTTGAAATGGGAATAAAAACAAAACAACCCGAGTTCGATTTGTGTCTGAAATGAGAAATATGTGCATCAAGATCCCATTGCTGCAAGCAATCAAGTACATCCCAATATATGCCATAAACAATGAAGGAAGTATGTACCAAGAAACCTGGAAAACAAAAGAGATAACCCTCCACAATTCAAGTAGGTGGAAAGCTTGCAAGTTTAATGTTCACCGGATTTGTTATTGAAATATATTCAGAACTTGGAATCCCCATGGTTACCACCTTTATCAATGGGTATCCCATAAATAACACTTTGATTGATTTAGGTGCAACCATTAATGTGATTACTATGGAGACTTTATCTCATATAGGATCCTTTGACTTATTACCCAATCCTACCACGTTAGAATTAGCAGATAGGTCTAAGGTTAAGCCAGAGGGGGTATTAGAATACGTTTTCATCTCGTTAGATTCTTGGGAGTACCCTGCAGACTTTTATGTTCTTCAACCTAAATTTTTTTTGGGAGGGCATCCATTGATCGTGGGGAGTCTATGGTTGGCCACGAATGATGCCTACATAGGGTGTAGATCTGGAAACATGACCATCACTCATGGGGCTAAAACAAAGCACATCAATTTATACCCCCCCGCTAAACCCCTCTTGAGATCAGAGAATACACATTGAGTTGAAGAAGAATAGCATGATTTTGAGTGTACCCAACCAATCTTAACAATAGGGAAAATTCTGAGGAAAATCTGATAAATTGTTGTATTTCTAATCCTGATTTTCCGCAGCAATTAGAAGAAAAATCTAGTCATAATTTAGATGTCATTGCTGATTTGCAAGATTTTTATGAACATAGTATAGCTTCTAAATTAAATTCAGCCCTCTTATCTACATTTCCTGCATATTCAATGAATGAATGGGGGAGTAAGGCAGTGGAAATTTTTCCTTAAAAATATTTAAACATTAATTCTGCCTTAACTCCCGAACAAGAGAAACAATTAATTCAAACATTGAATTTTTTTTTCAGATACATTTGCATGGGAATATACAGATATGAGGGGAATTCACCCAGACACATGCATTCATCTATCTTATCTCAGATAGCCAGTGGGTGTTCCCACTAGTTATTTTCCCCAAAAATAATGGTAAATGGCGAGTGTGTGTATTTTACAGGGAATTAAACAAAGCTACATTAAAAGACCATTTCCCCTTATCGTTTATAGACCAAGTACCGGACATCCTAGCGGGGAAAAAGTATTTTTCCTTCCTAGATGGGTTCAATAGATACAATCAGATTAGGATAGCTCCAGAGGATCAGGAGAACACAACATTTACATGTCCCTGGGGTACCTATGCATATAAAGTATTACCATTTGGTCTATGCGACGCACTTGCCACATTTCAACGGGTGGTCCTTGGTATTTTTTCTAATCTTTTGCATAATTGCGTGGAAGTTTGTATGGATGATTTTACAGTCATGGGTGATACTTTTGATGACTATTTACATAATCTTGAAAAAATATTGTAGAGATGTAGAGAAACTAATCTTACATTAAGTAATGAAAAGTGTTTTATGATTATGACTGTAGGTATTGTTTTGGGTCATCATGTTTCTGTTGCAGTAATTAAAGTTGATCCGACGAAAATTGAAATTATTATAAAGCTTCCCCCACCAACCAATCAAAAGGAAGTGCGAAGTTTTCTTGGACATGCATGCTACTATAGAAGGTTTGTTGAAAATTTTACAAAGGTAGCCTCTCCATTGCTTAAATTATTGACTAAAGAATCTGAATTTCATTGGAATGATGTGTGTCAAGCTGCATTTGATAAACTAAAGGAAAATATTTCTTCAGTACCTATCTTGAGAGGCCCAAATTGGAATTTTCCCTTCCATATTTCCACCGATGCCTCTGATTCAACCACAGGAGCAGTATTGGGTCAAAAGGAGGATCATGTAACCCATGCTATTTATTTTGTTAGTAAAAATTTATCTCCCCCAAAACTGAATTACACGTTAACTGAAAAATAATTCCTTGCTGTGATTTATGCTATTAAAAAGTTTAGACACTACATCACGGGTTATGAAGTTTTTGTGCACATATATAATTCTTCTATTCATTATCTCATGAATAAACCAGTCACTAATGGCATAATTACTAGTGGTTGTTGCTATTGCAGGAATTTGACATCACGGTATTGGATAGGCCGGGAAAAGAAAATTAGGTAGTTGATTTCTTGTCTAGGCTCAACCATGCAGGTGAAGATGTTCCTGTTAATGATAACTTTCTGGATGAAAATTTGTTTTCCATCTCTGTTAAAACACCTTGGTTCGCAGACATGGCTGATTATCTTGCTACAAGAAAGTTTCCACCTTACTTTTCATATAATCATAAAAAGATAATTATTAGAAAAAGTGTTGATTACTCTTGGATTAGGGGAGATCTCTTTTTCACTGGACCTGATTTGATTATTTGCAGGTGTGTAAGGGAAGATGAGATCTATGAAATATTGAGATCCTGTCATGATGAACCTTGTGGAGGAAAATTTGTAGACAAGTAGATAGCTTATAAGATCCTTCACTCAGGTTATTATTGGCTTAGTATTTTCAAAGATGGACAGGAGTATGTTCGGAAGTGTGATAGCTGCCAAAGAATGGGGTGGTTTGTACAATCAGACGAGATGGATTTGTAGCCACAGGTTCTCATAGAACCCTTCAAGAGGTGGGCTCTTGATTTTGTAGGTCCCATTAATCCTACATCCAAAGGTAAGAAATATATCTTGGTTTGTACTGATTATGTTACAAAGTGGGTGGAGGCAAGAACACTACCTAGAACAACGGAAAAAGCAATGGTAGATTTTCTTTTCTTTGATATTTTTGTGAGATTTGGAGTACCTAGAGAAATAAGTACTGACTGAGGTGCTTATTTTGTGTCTAAGCTTATGCAGGGAATTGTGAAAAAATATCAGATTACGCATCGGAAGTCCACCCCTTATCATCCATAGGCCATTGGGTAGGTGGAATCAACCAATAAGGTGTTGGAGACAATCCTTACCAAAACAATGCAATTACACAAAAAGGATTGGTCTGACCAGCTTCCTGAGGAATTATGGTATTATAGGATCACATGGAGGAGTACCAATGGATTTTCTCCATATGAATTAGTTATGGAAAACAAGTTTTTTTGCCCATTTAATTTCATATCATAAATTTCAAGATGGCAGCAGATTTTGGTTTAGACCTTGATGAAGAACAACAAGAGAGAATCTTGCAGCTCAATGAGCCGGATGAGATCAGATAGGATGTTTTTCAGCATACTGACTTGATCTAGCCACAAAGGGTTAAATGGCAGGATAAATTCATAAAAAAGAAGCAATTCAAAGAAGGAGACTGGGCATTGTTGTATGATTCAAAATTTAAGAACTTTAAAGGGGAATTCAATACACATTGGCTAGGCTCCTATGAGATCGAAAAAGCTTTTGACAATGGATTTTTTTGGCTTAAAACTATTGATGAAGGGAATTTTACCTTCTTGGTGAATGGGCACAGACTCAAGCTATATAAAAAACCCAAATCAAAGGAGGAATTTGTGGAATAAATTGTGAAGAAGAAAGAGCTGGAGATGGTAAGGGAAGGGATTATTCCTTCCACTATCTCTTCTTAATTTTCCTGCTAATACAATGAGCTTACTCTGTTCCATGTCGTGCTCAGTAAACCATGAGAGGAATGTCTATTGGGTATAGGTTTATTCCTTTTTCCAGGCCCAATGGACTAATTATGGAAAATGAGCCCCCCTGGAGTTTTATTTTTCAGCATTTCAGACTCTCTAAAATTGAAATCTGGCGAGCATGGATTGCCACTAGGCTCGTTAAAAACACAGGTCAGTAGATCCTTTGGGATCCTCTAGATAATTTTTTTTTTTTTTTTTTTTTTTTTTTTTTTTTTTCAGTTAATCTATGGATTGCTTGTGTTGGACTGATGTGGGATTTCTTAAGGCCCTCCTTCCAACAATCTTGGCCCATCAACATTAGCAACTTATCTGGGTGCAGGATTAGAGCCTTGTGATGCCTTGAAGCTTGTATGCCCTAATGACAGGCTATCTCACCAGCAACAATGGAGAAACAATATGGCTCCTTTACTACTGGATCCTACAAGGGGTTTGACAACAACTCATAAATTCACACCTGATAGGATGAATCATGGTACCTTGGTCCTCACTCTCATTAATGGTGATGAGCCTCGAATTGGTTAATAGTTGACCTAAATGGCTGGTAATCCAATGAGATCATTGCACATTCGTCATCAACACCTTCATTAATGTGCAATGGAATGCACATAGACGGCGGAGAAGATCAATTTCAATTCTTGCAAAAGGTTCAATAGACACAGTTTCATTTCCTGCAAACACAATCTCAATTCCTACAGAAGGTTCGATAGACAGTTTTATTTTCTACAGACACAGTCTCAATTCCTACAGAAGGGTCACTAAGGCACCATTTCAATTCATGCAGAAGGTTTGACAAACACAATTTCAATTCCTACAGAGTGTTCAACAGTTAAATTTAAATTTTTACAAAACATTTGACAGGCACAGTTCCATTTCCTACAACAACGCCTTGGGTTCCTGAAAAAAAAGAAGTATAAACAAAACATTAGTTTAAATTATTTGATATAGTACTAACAATCATTATGGATCGAAGTCATGAATTATGTGATCAAATCTCTGATGTAATGTTAGTAATTTATCATTGCAAGGATAAGAAACATCATCAAGGACTGGACCTTTGGAGGTAAGCTCGGTAAGGTACAACTAGTGATAAGATGCTTGAGGTAAGGTATAATGACGCTTTAATTTTAATAATTTACATGACTTAGGCTATGGTAATTCTTGTGGAAAAATACGGTTGTAATCCGTTGCGACGTAAATCCCACGATTTGTCATCATGATTCTGACATCATTATTGTTGTACTTTTGATGCCTATCCTGTAGGTCGGATCACGATGATCATCATGATCATGACCTGCCGTTTGAAAATGCTGTGCTGTGTGATATTTCCCATTTAAACCCCTCTCTTTGTCAATAAATCTATTACAAAGGTCTTGGTATGAATTCTGTAAACTATGTCCATTATTCTCTCCCGTATGCATTCTTATGAGCCACATTCTCTTTATCGCTTCCTTCCTCAACTACTATGTCCGTTTCCTCCTTCATCATGTCTAAACCGCGACCCCCCATTCGATTTGAGCCATAGAGCTTCGCGATGTTGGAAGGCGATCCTCGCAGCAAAGCAAAGATAGAAAAAGCCAGATGGCTACCCTTCTTTCAGAAGTTCAGTGGGCATAACTCCGAAGTGACGAATTCATTCGCCTTAAACATAAATGGTGATAAGGCTCAAGTTGGAAATATGAAATTTCGGTCGACAGAGGACTTGGTGGCGTGAACATGTGGGTTTCCTCGAGATGGGGAATGATGGTTTAAGAACCAACGCTTCAACAAGGGAATGTGTGCATCTTTCCTTCAGAAGGATCATTCAAACCCTGACTGGGGCAAGGGGATTCCACAAGAATTTCTGAGGAGTAAGTACCATCACCTATTTTTCTTCCTGCAGAAGTATATAATGTGCGAAGGTTGCTTTGGCCTCACATTTCTATTTCACATTCACTTCTCGGATAGTTTCAAGATCAACACCTAAATTTTCCATATAATTTGAAGATGTCCTTGGCCAAAATGTCCACGACCACGAAAGAAAGAGTCGCCCATTTAGAGGAAAATCTCTATCACAATGGGCTGGTGAAAATCATCCTGATGGAGGTCATGCAGAAAAAGAAAAAGACATGGGAGGAATTTCTGGTCGAGAACCATTTTGTGGAAGACAAAGACCCTGACTCTCCAGCGCTCAAGGAGGAAAAACCAGCATAGAAGCCTAAGAAGAAGCCAAAAACTCATGGGCCACGAGCAAAAGAGGATGAAGGGGATGAATAAGTAATTGTGACTAGGTAAACCACTAGAGCAGCTGTAAAAGGTTCCCAACAAAAGGGACGTTCTACCCCCGCTAAAAGATTTACGAGGAGCCAAGCCGCTAAGATGGCTATTAAGGATACCATAAAAGGTGGAACACCACCCAAAAAGTTTGATAAAAAGAAAGGGAATTCCCATGGTCCGGCTAAGGGAAAGGAGAAGGTGGAAATGACCACATTCATTGATAAGGAAACAATGTCCTTCCAGAGTCCTTTGCTGCAGGAAAGCATAAACAAAAATATGGAAGAGCAGAAAGGTTAGGGGGACCTTAGTGTGCCCCAATATTCCCAGGGACATCATGAGGGGGAAGATACTCCCCAAAGGAAGCGGTCTCGACAGGTGCTGGAAGAGACCATTAAAGAGCTCACCATTTCAGAGCAGGCCTTAAGGAAGGAATACACAACCCTGAAGGAGAATAGTCTCAGAATGTAGAAAGAGCATGAGGAGTGGCATGAGAAAGTGGCCTACATTATGAAAAAGAAGCAGGATTAGATAGACCATCTGAAGAAGAAGAACGAAATGTACAGGGGTCAGATTCAGGTGGAGTCTAGTCGGGTCCAGTTGGATCATCTAGCCACAGTAGTTGCGGCCCCAGTGAACAACTGATTCTCAGTTTTTTTTTTTTTTTAAAGGCTGCTACAGGTTTTTCTTGCATAGGGACATGCAAGAGTTTTGGTGTGGGGGAGATGTTAAGTCTCCATTTTTCCCATTTTTCAAACCCTTCCCAAGCCTTATCTCTCCTATATTTGAAATCCTTCCGCCCTTAATTATGCTTAGTTCGACTATATTGTCTAGTTTTGGATAAAAGGGTATTATAAGTGTAAGGTATGTCAAATTAACATAATAAGTGTCATTTTTCCGTAGGCTTAAATTATTCTTTGATCTAGCTGTAAATTTACTGAATTACTACTCCCACTGATATAGAACTTATGTGTAGATTTTCTTTGATTCGAAGTAGCTCTGCAAAATATTGAAGACAGTTCGTGCAACCACAATTCCTGCAGTGGATCTGGATTTCCTGCAGCAAATCTAGATTTCTTGCAGTAGTTCCATATTTCCTGCAGAAGCCACGATTTCCCGCAGCTGCTGATTTCCTGTAGTGACGTCAGCGGTTGACTATATTCTACTTATTGCCAGATCCAGTAAAGACATGGGTTTTGTGGGGAATGCATTGTACATGAAGGCTATTCTGTTGGCTTCTTCGAACCTCTTTTTGGAACAACCCAAACTTACAAGATTTCTTCTAGTGACCAGATTTCCTGCAGCTTTCGCTATGTAATAGAAATCGACTAATCCATGCTTTCAGTCATGGATTAGAGTCAACAGAAGATAAATTCAATAGCCTAGACCTGTATTGTTGGATGATAACTTAGATTAGTCATTCGAGCCAAATATGGGCCTTAGAGATTGTATAAAAGGAGATGTATTTCATATTGTAAAGGGTTGTTGGGTTGGAATTTTGATTGATAAGCAATATATCAGATTGTATTTGGCTGTATATTTTCATATTAATACAATATCTTATGTTATGTATACTTTTATGAGAAAACTCTTCGAGTTTTAAAGGGGTTGTGAGTGAGGGAGGCCCCCCTTCGCTCACAACTCCTGCATCACAGTGTGTGTGTGTGTGTTTAATTATTTTTATGTAGCAGTAATTATTTTACATAGCTAATGCATTCTTTCTGCAGTTTCAACAGTAGATTGTTAATTTATTAAATTATTAAGTTTATTATGTTAATGTGTTAATTTCATTTGATCAAAGCTTGGATTTATGATTATCTACATTGGTCTCCTGATTGTTGTAATTTGATCTTTTATCTTTTCATGGTCAGTATCAGCAATACCAAGAGCTGTAGAGGGATGTTATATTCCACTCCATAGCCTTTGCTGCTAAGTATTGATGCAAGAAAGAGGCATTAGTCTGTGTGTGTGTATGAATAGTTAATTTATGAACACTTACAATAATCATCCTGCATATATTTTTCATAGTATCTCTCAAGCTTACCTACCCTAGGTTGAAATTTTATTATTGGAAAATTACAAGTGTATAATTCGACTCAACACGCAATATCACACAAACGCACCAAGCGTTCTAATTGGTATTGTTATTTTTGCAGTTCCCATAGGTCGTAGAAACACACCATTGCACATTAGCATCCAAACGCACCGATGCACAGTAACTAACACACACCGGTGTTCATTTTGTATTTTTTAGAAACATTGACTTGTGACAATGCAATTATTGTGATTTTTTTAAATTCAATTCATTATTCATCAAAAGTCGACACATATCTTATAACAATATTCATATCAATTAAATTTTTATTAGTGCATTTTAATGTGATATTTGGATTAATTTGTTGTATCATATCATCAGATTTCACATCTCTTCATTATAATATTTAATCATCCATATATTTAATTAGTGGTGCTACATTTCACAACGACAATGGAGAATGAAATAGAATAAATTAAAATGAATTATATATATATATATATATATATATATATATATGGGAATAAGACACTCTTTTTCATAAAAAATGGGACAGTTATTGGTATCCCTTTGTCTTTAAATTGGGACACTATGTCCATTACATTAAACAAAATGTTTGATTTCACAAACAAATATTTCAAAAAATACAACACCTTGCTTTGATATCCAAACATATTGATCATCATTCTTCGCTTGAATTGTTGTCATTGCTCGAGCCACTTCCATGACTTGAGTTATTTTGAGGAATGTTCTATTCACAGTGTTGATTGTTTTCTTCTTCTTCAACTTCCATCTACAAACATAAAAATAAACTGTAATGAGTTGATATACATTGGTGAAAATAATGAAAATTGCAATATTAAATAATATATATCAATGTAAATAAAAAATAAATGATGTACCATAGCAAGAATTGACTCATGAACTATACACATTCTTTCAAAACCAAATTTCATGCCATCTTTCAACATTTCATTTGCTGGCGCAGCCCCATAAAAAATCATATATTTAATATAAAAGATTTTTTATTTTTTATTTTTTATTTTATTTATTTATTTTTCTATTAATTATAGACGAAGCTAAGTAAAACAAGATCGATAGATGCTTACAAATTCCACAATTAATTTTTGATATGCCAACATATATTGACAACCCATATTTAACCCAATGTCCATCAATCGATCTTGGAGATCGTGAGGGCTGTGATCTGCCAGGGTGAAGGAACGGGAGCACCACCTCTTCTACAAACGACAGCGTTGGATTCTTTCGGGTCTGATGGTTCTTCTTTGTATGTTAGCACATGTTTGAAGACATTCAATGATGATTTTTGTAAAACAACTTAAAATACACAAAAATGAAATCTAGTTAAGTTGTTATAAGGAAGTAACAATTACTCACAAACTTAGATATCAACCCTTTTCTTCCTTGTCGTCCTGTTTTATGTGCTGAATGGGTTCCATTTTCTTTTCTTTTCTACAAGAAAATAATCAAAAATTAATATTTAATGCTAAAGTGTTTATTTATTGTACCTAATCGAAAATTTCAATGATTACATATTACATTTGAAGCACATTGTTGTTGAGATGGCTCCTCGTGCGATGCAATTATGTCCATTTCTTTGACCATCTCCTTGTACACCTTTTTGGACATTCCTACTGGCCTATTTCTGATATCACCTCGTTCATCCTTTCATATTTTCATAATCATCCTGAAAATGTAACATGACAATAAAATATTTAATTTTTATATTGATATATGAAAAATAAATATAACAAAAGTGATATTTATAAACGATTGCTTTCTAGTAATATATACATATAATTATAGAAAAACATTTAAAGGAATATTAATTTTTCATTCCTTATTTTTTGTTGTTGTATGTTTTTGCTATTAAAAGTATGACATGTCTCATTGACCAATTCTCTGGAAACTCAACTTGTAGTTTAGATAAAATTTGGTTCTTGGAATCATTGGATTGATTTTTGTATTTTAAGTGGAAAGAACGTCTATACATTCGTTCTACTAGATCCCTCAAAGTTTTGTAAAAGTTTTCCCTCTTTCGTTAACATCCAACACCACTCTAGATGAGCTAAGAAGCAATTCATTTTCATTTGCATGTTCTATTTTTTTTCTTTTCTTAGAACAACATTCATTTTTTGAGTTGTCGTCCCTGTAGAACATTAAACATATGTGAATTAATAGATTTTTTCAAACATGTTATCTATTATTTTTAAGTATATTATAATGAAAAAAAAAAAAAAACTCATATTGGATCGATAGTATTTTTTCATTCACCTGATTCATCCTTCTGCAATTTTCCATCAATATTTTACGCTCTTCTGGTCCTAGATCAGAAATAATATTATTGAGCTTCGTCATTCTGTGGCTCTGCATGATACATAGTAAATAATACATATTAGTTAAACTTACATACAACTCAAAAATAAGAATTTTTGTAAATTATTTACAAAGAACTTTCCTTTTTTTCTTTTCTCGATGTGCTATCAGTATTTTTGTTACTTGATCTCTTTTCAACCATTTCTTTATCAATATGAAACCTGTACCATACCATTCATTAGCATATTTTATAAATAAATCACAAACTTTTTCAGGTAAAAAAAATCAAGAAAACAGTGCGCCTTTCAAGAATTATGCATCGACATCGGTGTAGTGTGTTCTTATAAACACACCGCCAAAACAGTAGAAACTTCGTATGGTGCTCTCTATCAACAAGGAGAACCAGTGCGTTATATATTAACCAGTGCACCAATTAACAAAGAAAAATTAATAAAAATCCTCTAGTGTTAGTTGTTGTAGCATATGATGTCATGGAGGAGGCGGTGCAGCATGTTCTTATAAATGCACCGAGAAAATAGGGGACCACCGTATGGTGCTCTCTGTCAACAAAGAGACCCGGTGTGTTATATGTTAACCAGTGCACCGATTAACACAAACATAAAATAAAAAAATGTTTTTATCAAATAGTACGTGCACGGTGCGCTAATTTACACAGGGTGCACGAATTAAAAAAATATATTTTTAAATTGTTTTTATCAAATAGTACGTGCACAGTGCACTGTAATAAAATAGTGCACCGGTGCATTATTTTGCACAGGGCGCACCGTTTAAAAAAAATATATTTTTTTTAAAATTCACACAAGGGCTGACATGGATTGGGATCTGACTCTACAAGTCGTCCCGCGGGTTAGATGTCATAGGCCTATATATAGAAATACAAACCCTATAAATCTAAAATGAAAAGCCCTAATTCTGAAGTCATAGATACAGAAAGAAGCAAGGGCAGAAACAAAAAGAATCAAGGGTTTATCGTAAGAATGGATTGTTTTTATTTTGTTCTGTTTGTTTGTTTGTTTTTGTTTTTGTTTTTTTCCTTTTTTTATATTTCTGAAAATTAACAGTAAAATTTAAATCAAACAAAAACTATAAAAAAACAATTCTTACTGTAAAATTTAATTACCAGATGGTTTGAAATTCTATTCTACAGGGTTTGAATCACAAGATGTTTGGAATTCTGATTCTCTGAATAGTTCTGTTCGAAAGTATTTCGCTGATCCACAGTGCTCTCATGATTTCTTGCTCCAAGTATGTCTCTCGTGCAAATCTCTCGATTTTTTTTGCAAAAATAATGAAATAATGAAATAATGAAAAGTTTTTACTATTTAAATAATTTTTCTATGAAATCATATTTTCGAAAATAATTTTCAGCCCATTTTTCAATTTACCACCTTTTTTTCACTTTAAAAAAATAAAGCTTCGCTTTTTTTATTTGCGGCTATTCGACACCGGTGCGAAGTAATTAAAACGCGTCGGTGCGGTTAACTATACATTAGCACCGATAAAAATAAGTCCATTTTTAAGAAACCAAAATTAATTTTAGGTGTGTACACCAAAATTTATTGTTGATTTTTCTCAAATGCAGGGAGAAAATATCATAATCATATTGAAATGACAATTCTTCAAAATCCATCTTGTTCCATAATATTTCTCAAAGTCCATCGCGGAGTTATCCCTATCCATCTCGAGATGTAATATTCACTTCAAATTTTATTTATATTTTCATTATCTAATTGAATTTATTTATTTTATCCATGTTAGACAGCTGAATAAAACTAATGTATACAAATTTGCAGGTTCATGCAGATTCATAATCGAGTTCAGATGCACAAAATATTCAAACAGCTCTAAAACGTCGGAAGCTCTTATCAGGATCAACATACCGCAAGGCACATTTGGTAGATGAAAATGGAAAGCTGCTTCACCCTGCCAATTGTAACATTGCATCTTCTAGCCACAATCCTAGGACAATGATGGTAATAATAACTGTTTGGTATATTAGTGTAATTATTTCAACGTCAAACCAATTAATCATCCATTGTTGACGTGCTTACTAATTGATATCATCGGTTTTGTACTAATCATGTTCAAATATATTTGTTTAAATTATTAGGATTCTAGTGATGATAAGCAACCTACCTACCATCTTTCGTTGCACCCCAAAACAATGCCAAATTGAGAGAAGGCTGAATTAAGAGAAAAAATCGGAGAGGAACGATACCAAGAATGGTTGAATCAACCACCTATTCAATTCGCGCTACGTCTAGATTCACCAATTAGGAATGACTACAACAATAGTAGTTCTTCACAAGCTGGCACTAGAGGCAATCAAATAGAGGTTGGTATGGATGATTACTTAAGGGATACGACTGCTATGGAGACAATGTTTTTAGATGCATTCTAGAACAATGATTAGCTAGGGGATGATGCTCATATCGCTGATACCTTTTTCGAAAGCCTTAAATTTTCTTCCAGCACCCCTCTTTTTGTACTTGGATATTATTCAAAGTCTATCTAGTTGGGGACAACAATGTTACTGTACAACTTGAAAGCAAAGTTTGGCTTGTCGAATGCATGTTTCTCGGAAATTTTGAGGTAATTGACCATCAAGTCGTCCCTTATATTTTGAGAAATATAATCACACAATGAACATTACAAATGGTCAATTTTATGAAATTTAATAATTATATCATCATTAATGTACATTTAATATTGTCCATGACCACCAACTACATGTTATTCAAAGATAAGGTTCTTCCAAGTGATAATGTCTTGCTCGGTAGCTGCAAAGAGGCAAAGAAATTGTTGAAAATGTTGGATGTTGAGTACATATCATATCATGCATGTAAAAATGATTGTATTCTATATAGAGGAGAATATGAAAACACAAAGATATGTTTGAAATGTGGGCATGACATGTATGATAAAAAAAAAAGGGTAAATCATGTGGTCCTCCTTTAAAGATATTGAGGCACATATGACATGCCTATAATCCCAAGGATTCAAAGGCTCTTTCGTTGTAAAGAATTAGCTATGTTGCAGGGATGGAATGGCTCACACATAAGTGAGTTGGGAGTTATGCGAATCCCAACAGATTCAATAGCCATGAAGCATATAGAGGATACATGACCCGAAAAAATCAAGGATGAATTATGAAGTCTATGACTCAGCATAGCCATGGATGGCGCCAATCCATATTCCCTAAAGAACACCAAATATTCTATTTGGCATGTAGTAGTGATCAACAAAAATATCCCCCCATGGTTGTTCGTGAAGAATGAACATCTTATGTTTGCTCTTATAGCCCCTGGTAGAAGACAAGTGAAGAATATGGATGTATACTTACAACCACTGATAGATGTGTTGAAGGAATTATGGGATGGGATAAATGTATACGATGTATCAAGATATATCACAACAAACAAGAGTTTTACGTTGTATGGCATATGTACTTACACAACACATGATTATCCAAGCTCAGGAGTTTGCTCTGGTAAATTACATGTTTATTGATTTGTTTATATAAGTAACAATATTCTTTTTCATATTAGTTATTTAATTCATTGTAATTGTTATGATCTTCATGATATTATTTAACGTGCCATGCATATATATTGCATATAATAATTTCGCAAGTCTTGTTACAAAAGGGCATTTTGGATGTAAATGTTGTTGACCTTCTCTGAAATCTAGATGGTCCAATGACCTACGAAATCCAGTGTATGACTACTCCAGGGTATCCTGCCCAGAAGAACACCCTTACTGAAGAGAAGCATCCGCTTAAACGGTAAACGAGAGACAACCCAAAGGCCTCCAATAACGACACCAGCTAAATGGCTTAGAGCACATGAGAGAGAGAAGCAGGAGTTCATAGAAATGTTCGATTCAAATGGGGAGCCTATGTTCGATGATCCAGAATTCTTTGACACCTATGTTGAGAAATTTCCCATAGGGATGAAAAGGAAATCTATCTTTTATAACCTCCCATATTGGGAGCATCTTAAGATTACCCAATTATTAGATCCCATGCATATATTTAAAAATGTTTCATATTATTTATGGAGGCACATATCATCGAAACAAAGTGACACATTGGCTTTTAGGAAAGATCTTATTACTTCAAAAACTAAAAAGAAACATTGGCCAAGACGATTGGAATGTACAGGATCAGAGGCAGACACTGGTCCCTATAGTTCATGGTATTTCAAAGAAGGTGATGTCTCATGGATTTAAAAAAAAGATGATATTTCTTTGGCAAAGGAAGTTATAATGGGTGTGAGGGTGCCATCTTCATATGGGTCTTCTCTATGACGCTACTTCACTGTGGATGACCATTTTTTGGGGTTGCAATCACATGAGAATTTGAATCTTCTAAGAGTACCTATAATGACAAAAACATGATTTTATTATTTTTATATTAGTAAATTTTATCCCATGCAGGGATCATAAAAAATAACTAATTTTGTATATTATTGCATGTGTTTATAGCTTTACAGTGTCAATATCCTTCGTTTGTGTGTGGGTGTGTGAAACATGAATTCCCCCAAGACCTAGGATGTGCCATAGCTAAATTATCTACATTTGTACGTTGGATCATGTCAAAGGATATTCATGTGGCTAGCATTCCACGGTGGCGTCAAGAGATAGTTGAGAATGTTTGTATGTTTGAGAAGGAAATGCCGACGAGTTTCATGGACTTGCAGGTTCATCTTCTAATCCACCTAGTATATGAGGTTGAATTAGTTGGGGTGTTTTCTTGTCGTTGGATGTTCTTCTTAGAGAGGTACATGAAGAAATTGAAAGGTTTTGTTCGACAAAGGGAAAAACCCGAGGGGTATATGGCAGAGGGGTACATATCGTATGAGTCTTTCTATTATGCCAGTGAGTACATCAAGCAGATTGACAACATACCAGGTGCGGTGATTTGGGACAATGAAAGGGATGAAGGCAAAAGAGAAGGGGAGTTGTTCCCAACGAATGGAAAAAGGTGCTTGATAAAGGGTAAGCGACTTATAATTTTTCAAATTTACACATAGTAAATATTCATGTTGAACTTCTATATAATGTATATTTTGATCTCATATGTACTATATGTCGGTTTGATTTCATCATCGAATGCAGATATTGAATCAATCAATAAATTCGTTCTTTACAATTCCGAAGTGACACAACCAGGGTCGCATTGTACAAACAAAAGAGGATGAAATTGGATAGTGAAAAGAAATAATTCAAATGGTTGAATGGTAGAAGTGTGCCTTATCCCAATCATTTAAAAGAAAATGTGCCAAAAATATGCCCCAACCAAGTCAGAGGGAAATACGGTGCAACCGGTCGTAGGGATTGGGTGCACCCACTCGGTAATAATCTATTTATGTACATTTTAAATTTAATAATGCATCTTTGAAATTTAATTACATTTATATTTCATATTTTAGCTGTTGGGTTATTATAAGACACATGAAACTATGATTTTTTAACTTTTTTATAGGTGCATTTTTTCCCATCTATGTGGGCATATGGACACCATTTTCGCATAGAAAATGTCGATGATGGACACATGACACAAGATTATGGATGAATTCGAGTTTGATCAATCTAGTCAATCTAGCCACTGTGATCAGAACCTATTACGAGGAATGTTAGGTTACATTAGAAAGATACAAGAGATCATTGAAGTGGATTTCTCTTCTTTCCAATGTGTTATTTTTAAGTGCAAGTGGTGGGACACCTTTGATCAGAATAATGTAAAGGATAATCATGATAGTAGGCTGATATGTATCAACTCTACAAATATGTGGGATGAAGCCAAGGAGCCCTATGTTTTCCCCAAACACTACAACCAGGTGTTTTTTTAACCATATGTGTTTGATAGGGATTGGTGGTTCATATTGAGACATGAACCTAGATCAAAACATATTTTTGAGAACAATAGTGTTATCATGCCAAGCAAGCTGCAAGATAATGAGGGTGATTATGAGAACTGAGAGTGATATGGTACATGTGTTATTTCATCATTTATACTTTTTAAGATAGGTTTTTTTAAATAATAGGACTTAATTACCTTATAACTAAGACTCCTTTTTTTGAAACATTATAATATGTATTTTGAATTAATTGGTAATTTGCATTGTGTTAATGTTAAAATCATTTCACTTGATAATTTGCAATTATGTTGATCTCGAAAACAATGGTGTATTGTATAAAGTTATTTTATTTATAATATCAATTCCTAAAATAATAATAATACTTGATTGCTTTAAATGTGTGTGAAGAATATCTTCAAAATATATATTGTTAGTTAGTGTGAATTCTAATCGCAAACGTACGAAAAAAGCTCACTTTAGGTGTGCATAACAAACAACCCTAACATAAAAGATGGTTGTCAATTTCCTTAGATCTGCAGTTAGTGATCAAATTAAATGCTATAGAAATCCATATCTATGCAGTTAAAGACATTAAAAATAAAATAATAAGAAAGAGTTGCTCCATGCATCCAATGAACAAGACAAGATTTTTTAAAGAATTTTTGTATTATGACACCTGGGAAGGAAACACAGAAAGATGTTACCAGTCCCCCTCAATGGGATGGGTTCTTGTATGTCACCAGTGCTTCAGATCTAATATCTCTCTCTCTTGATGGTGCAAAAAACCGAGACAAAAATGGATCTCAATGGGAGCTCACAAGAAAAAAGTAGAAAAATATGACAATGATGGGAGCATCAAAGTCAGACCAAAAGTATATATCAAGAGTGATCTCTAGGTAAAAAAAGGTAGTGAATGAATGGCAAAACCCTTCTATTTATAATAAAATATTGAGTTAGTCTAGATATTGGTGCATAATTAAAATATTATTAACCAAATCTAGATCCAACTTTTATGGAATATTTTATTATTTTTGTTGGACGGAAAAGGAATTTGAATTTGGTCAAATCTATTTATTTAGAAATAATAAATAAATAAATGATTTATTTATTATTTTAAGAATGTGGTTGAGTAATAATTAAATAAATATTGATTTATTCAATTATTTATAACTGATTTAGTCAAATTTAACAAGGAATATTATTAAATAATGATTTAAATAACTATTCCTAGAAAATAATAAGATAAATAATGATTTATCTAATTAATTTTCGTGTTTTGGGTTAAATATGACCAGGAATATTAATTAAATAGTGGTTTAATTAATCATCCCTAGAGGAAACTCAAACAAATAAGGATTTATTTAATTATTCCTCATGGGGTTTCCTGTTTAGACCAGAAATAGCTTAATAAACTAAGGGTTATTAAATTATTTTTCATAGTAAAAGCAATTTTACTATGGTAAAATTAGTCTTACATGGTGTACTTTAGTCCATCTAATAGTAACAGGTTAGATGACCAAAAATTGGTGTAACAAATTGCCCCCCAACGTGCGAGCGTTAGGAGCTAATCGTATGACCGAAGTATGTTGTAAGAACTCAATCACTAGACACCGAAGGGGAGTCAGAGAGAGAGAAATATAAGATAGACTGAAGCAAGAGAGGACAAGACCCTGAGGAGGGGATAATTACAAGTGTGACAAGTCTCTTTTATGAGTGAGTACTTGTTCTACATGAAGCAGTGGAGGCATACCTATGCTCGTCTAGATACCAAAGTAAAAAGAATAATGGAGCATCCAACAAACATGGGACTAAACTATATAGTACATGCTAGCATAAACATGGTCTAGATAAAAAACATGATAATGGATCCCACATACATACTGTGCCTGGGACAATAGCCAAGACTTATACAATAATATCTAAGTACATGAGATATGAGTACAACCAAAGAGGCCCTGTAAAACAAGAAAGGGCTCTAAAAATTTGAATGATACAAGAAAACTAAAAAGGCGCTGCAAGCGACTAAGGCCAGAACCATCAAATCTATGGAGCTGCATCCAAGGCTGTAGTAGAGAGATCAACCAGGCATGTGGGGGCTACCTGAAGGGCCAACCCCTCATGAGGCCTGAAACATCTCACACACACTCAGGAATCACTGGTACAATCTGTTACTTCATGAACCATCAATTATACGGATCTCGATCATGCCATAATGAGCTGTAACTGAGAAACAATCAAGTCAAAGGGTAATAAAGGGTCCCTTTTCCTGATCCAAGGCATCGAACAAGAGTGGAAGCTGGAACCAAGGTACACCGCCCTCTAGAACTGTCTTCTGGAATGAATAAGCTGATGTCGACAGAAGGGGGTTTGCCATAGGTGAGGCAATAATGAATCCTCAACTAAGGCACAAGGGATAATAGTAGAGCGACCGATAGAATAATACCAGGGATGATGGTGGAATGGGGGGTAATGAGTAGTGGGCTGAAGACTTCCCTTGTTAGAGCATTAAGGGCATGAATGACCTGGCAGCGACTGACTCGACTCCGGAGGGGATAGGGGACAATATGAATGGGAGCCAAAATGTGTGACACGAGAGAGGGTCAAAGCAATGAAGGATGGAAGACTGTGACGGGAAAAAAAGGGAACTCAGGACAGAATCCATGGATGCAATGACGACTCCACTAAGATTCTCTAAACAAGGGTGACTCGATGATGCTGCCACACAGAACAGGCCCAGTGGGAACCATAAAATCATGAGTACTAGATAGTTACTCACGACAAAAATTGACATGAGCATGGAAAAGTATGAATACAAAGAGGTGCCCCAAGTACAAGTGTCGCAAGTGAAGAAATTCGATTTTTAGAAGCGATGAAGTGACCCTTCTTGGAAAAAGGGCTTCTGGGTGAAGTATCAAATCACCAAAAATGAAAGGATACCCATTTGAGAGATCGGTGAGAGATTTCCAACGGTACTAACATTTTGTCAAACCAAGCTACGGTTTGGTCACAGTTGTTGAAAGAAAAATGTGGGGTTTCTCTTTTAATAAGGCATTTTCCCCCAAATTTGATTCATTTGCAAGTGTAGTTGTGGTGAATGTAGAGAGGAGAAAAGGCCATAAATCTTGCGGAAATCGTAGTGGATAAACTGACCATTGGAATGGGGATATGAGAATTTTAGGTAGGTGGCCTGACTTGTCTAAAAAATGGCCTTAATGTTTCTTGGAAGAATGGTTCCTGGTGAAGAATCAAGGTAAGAAAAAAATACGAGAATAAACTGCTAGAGAAATTCTAGAATTATCCCCACCCACCAAGTCAAACAGAAGGAGCAAGTGGTAAGTATGGTATCACACAAAGTAGAATATTTGAAGATAGGGTATCAAACATCTATGATATATGGTTCTTCGGAGAGGCTGGTAGGTCCAACTATCCAAGGAATGGGAGGATAATCGACTTTACCTATATTGGTGGGGTCTAGGCCGAGACTTATGGTAATCATATGAGAAGATGACCAGGGGTGCCATCATGCCCCCAAGGATGGGATACTATTCCCAAGCATATGTGATGGAGGGGAATGATCTGGTATGAAAAGGTGGGAATGATTCCCCTAGCTAGAGGATTTTATGGAGTGCCATGGTGTTCAGAGTGCTAAAATAATGGATTCAAGCCTTCAGTATCATAGGAACTAAATCCTCAAGAGGATGATGAGAAGGTATAGGGGCATAGCTTCCCCCAAGCATGCAATAGACATTCCAAATGTATTTATAATAGTAGAATCTAAACACATTTTGATGATTTGGTTCGCCATTGGTTTATGTTATGGTTATCTTCTGTGGGAAGAATGGATAGATGCAGTTCGAGAAAGGGAATGGAGGACTACCAATATATTTTGGTACTACATATATCAAGAAAATGGACTAAATTTATGGGTTTGCATACATGGTGTCGCTATCAAAAAGAGTGAATTTGGATATAATGAATTGGTGCTCACCTAGAAAACACACAGGTTGGTTAACAACAATGTCTAGGGGACTGGGTTGTTGATGTAAGATGAAGGAATGATGAAGTGGATCATATCTGGAGTGATATGAAGTGATATATAACTCTATAGGTTATTATAAATGGGGAAGAATAATGGTACTAGAGTTGACACTACTAGATGCACTAGGAGGGTTGTGGAGAATTTCTTCTCCTGGACTCTCAAATATGGGTGCCCCCTTACCAAAGCATTGGGTGTCAATGTAATGACCACAAGGTGTATGTGGTTTGAATGCAAGGTTTCGATGTAAGGGGGGATAGATAAAGCCAGGGGTGGTAAATGCTTCCATAATGTTGTCATCGCAATAGAATATGGTGGCCAAAGAATCTGTCTTCTCGACGTCGGGAGGGGGAATGTCAATGGGAGTGGATGTGTCCTATGGTGCTACCAAAGCATAATGCACAAGTAAAGGAGAGGTAGACGAGGTTGTGGTTGACCTCGTATTGGAGAACTACCTCCAAAGATGTGTGGTAGTCTGCAAGGCAGGGACAGAGGTGGGTATAGTGGCCATGGAGATCAGACAAAGAACAGGGGTGGTTTGTGTGCACAGTCTTGATTCTCTTGGCTGCATTTGGTAAAGTAACAGGGGATTCTGGGACCATAGACTTACGAAACGCTATGATTACCATGGGTTTGATACGAGGTAGTTCATGACAATTATGGGTGGCATGACCGACAACATCACACAAAGAACACGGGGGTGTATGCTTTGGAGGTTGAGGAGGAGCAGGGGTTGTCTGGGAAACCTTGTCCTTAGGTGTCCCCCTCACCCGAGGCTTTTGCAACAGGAGTAGGTTCCTGTTGAGGTGGATGAGGCACGGAAGCAAAGGGAGGAGTCATAGCAACCAGTTGGACTGGGGTTAAAGCAATGTAAGGTTTGAGCTGACCAAGCGGGATATTGGCTGGGGGATCAATGTACCAGACTGGGATCCCCAGGGTCATGTTGGGAAGGGTCAAGGTAGCCATAACATGTATCAAAAATACTCCAGAATGGGGAGAAATAAATGGTATCTGACCAGAGGGGTAATGGCCATGCGGAACAACTCCCAGATGGTTAAGGCTAAGGGGAACCGTTCCAGGAGGAAATATAGGATCATGGACAATAGATACATATGAAAGGCCTTGGGGAGGAGGTCTCAAAGGTTGAGTTGAAGTACTAGGAGCAGGTTGCAAAGGGTGAGGCTGCTGACTAGTCGAAATAGATCGTTTATGGTCGAATCGAGACGATTTCATCATGCAAACATTCGACGAGTTACGGTTAGATATAGGAGGGGGGAGACCAGGGAGTGAACCAAGCAAAGAGGAATATTTATAGACTCCAGATTAGACACTGGTCAGGGGTTCCACTACTTGTTTATTATCCACCGAAGAAATAATGGACTCTGGAGA
The DNA here is from genome assembly GCA_034641835.2 of Pinus albicaulis. Classification (NCBI taxonomy): domain Eukaryota; kingdom Viridiplantae; phylum Streptophyta; class Pinopsida; order Pinales; family Pinaceae; genus Pinus; species Pinus albicaulis. The sequence goes on from CM076570.1 coordinate 840,533,806, forward strand.
GGTCTGAGACTTCGGTTCGTAATATGTCAGCTGACCTATAATGATGATCTTTCCGTTGTTAGGAAAGCACATCTTACAGTGAACCGCAGATGGGACAACAGACATCGCATAAGTGTAGCTATGACCCAATATAATGTTTTAGTCTAAGGGGGCATCAATTACTTCAACGTCAACACAAACAATCTTGCCCGCAAGAATAATAGGAAAACTGTGGAACATGCCAAGGGGCAGAGAAGAGTGGTCGTCCCACGCACGGAGGGTGATATTAGAATGGGCTAATTTTGGAGATCTGAGTTGCTTCGAAACATAAGCGGACATCACGCAAGTGGATTCCCCCTCTTCGATGATACAACGAGAGACATTGGCACTCCAGATCTTGACAGGGATTTGGAAGGTGATAGATACAGGAAGGGGTGGATGCTCTGACTTGTCAATATCGAAGAAAATCAAACAATCATCTGAAGGATCCACAATGCCCATAGAAGTTAGTAGAGATTTTCATTGTGAAGGGCATGATTGGAGGACTTCCAGCGTTGACATGGTGGCAGGGGATTGCACCAAGTCATCTACTATACTGCAGGAGTGGACGACTTTACCAGAAGCAGCGTTTCAACGTCATAGTCCCTTGGGGATGTTGGTATGAACCTATGCCTTAGGACAAGGGATCAGTAAAGGACCATTGGGTGTTGAAAGAGGCTCTGTGGGACCTGAAGATGGGGGCTCGGTGGCAGACGTAGTGGGGGGATTTTTGTACTGATGGGACCGAGTCTGAAGGTTGAGGTCAACGGTATTGGGTTTTTCAAAGTTCATCATGAGGATCTGGTAATCAGAGGTACTAGATGGGGGAGTCTGAGTGGCTGCTTGACTTTCAAGGGGTTGGGTAGCCACATATCCTTGTCGGGGGAAAGGATTGGTAAACACAGTCGGTTGGATGGGCGCAATATTAGGAGGAACCGAAGGGGAGGCTTGTGTCCTCGGGATGTTGCTTGAGGTTCCCACATTTGACGCATCTAAGGTAAAAGGGGAAAATCATGGGTATAGTGACCATAGACACTGCAATAATAATAAGGCTTAGTCATGGTAATAGGCATGTCCTTCTTGGGCTGAGCACCCAGTTGCTGGGTTGCAACATTAGATGTATTCCCTTGGGGATTGTTTCCTGGATTACCTAGAGCAGCTTGGTTTTGATTGCCTTTCCTCTTCTTTTGGGAAGTGAGAGGATTAGTTGCACTCTGTTGTGCATACACCTGCCCCTGGGGGGGTGGCTACTATTGTGGATTTTGAGAAGGCAAGGGAGGCTGAGGTGCTGGTGCTGAAGGAGCTGGAGCACCAGGCTGCAGATACAAATAATAAGAAGGTTGGGAAAAATTGGGGTAAAAAAGTTGGGAAAAAGCATGAGGTATGTCGTATCCTGGATACATGCTGCCAGGAGGGGGAAAGGTGCTGGCCCCTCCCTGAGGGAAACCATAACCCATGGGAGGATGAGTGTACAGATGTGAAAGGGATCCAACGATACCATCGCTGGCATGGGATGCCCTTGGTGCGTTGGCACCACCGATTCTAGGGAGATCAGGTAAGACGGTATAAACATAAACATATTATGCGTAGATCAAGTCATATTTCAACGCAATCTGGAGGGCAGCTTCCTCGGTCTGAGGAAAGTGGGATGCGACATCTTTACCAATAGTAGGAAAAAGGGATCTGAGAAACCAGTCCATGTAGACACGGTATTCGAAAGTAGGGGCTCGACATAGGCTCTTCCTTCTGCGCCATTCTTGAATATGGTCAGATAGGCGGGTAGCAGAAGTTTGACGGAAATAGGTCAAGAGTTCGGTACCGATGTCATAACAAAGGGGAAGTTGGAAGTAAGACAAAAAAATCGTTGGCAAGGGTCACAAAAGTAGTATGGGAGGAGGAGGCCTAGTCGAGATACCACTTGGAAACTTCTCCAGTAAGCATACATTGGAATAACTGAAGACGGACAGACTCATCTTTGATGGAGTTAGACGAACACCACATGTGGAAAGAACAAACATGGTTGGTAGGATCCTCTCCAACATTTCCTTCAAACTTGGGGATGTCTGAAGGAAGCTTGGTTGGCATAGCAGGCCAACCTGGATCATGGTGTATGGGGTCATTAATCAACTGGATAAAATCGGGAAGGCTTAGGATTTCCATATAAGGAAGCAAGGGAGCAGCCGGAGTAGTTCCTATTGTGGCACCACTAGAGGCGTTTCTAGCATTAGGGTCAAGGCCACCACCAGCGTTAGGTTTTGAACCAGACATGATGAAGGTGAAAGGTGGTGGAGATCCGAGGATAGAAATAGAAGGGGAACCTGATGAGCTAGAATCAGAGTCAGAATGGGGACTCGGCAGAGGACGAATTCAAACCCTACGCAGTGGGGTAAGTCTTCCTAACGGAAAAAAGGATGAAGGCCTTGGAGTCTCCAAGTTAAATGCCTTGGGGGCACAATGATGGTAAAGAGACACATAACACAATAAGGAAGAGAGGTAAACAAGGGTAGGGAGGTGCAGAATCAATTGATTATAATGTTTAAGTATTGGCATGGCGGTGTAAACCATGCACTCTTCGCTTAGGGTGTGTTAATTTTAATTAATCCCAGACATGTGTAGAGAAAAAAGAAAAGAAAAAATATGTTGGATAACTATAAATAAAACTGAAAATGACAGTAAAGGAAACTAAATACGACAGTAAAATAAACAGCTAAAGATGCATCAATTAAACCCAAGGAGGAGGGCTTCCCAACAACTAGTCTATGGGTGGGAAAAATCTAGTCAAAACACCCAAAATGGCCAATGGATCTAAATTTGGGAGGGACAGGGATCTAAAGGTCAGATCTACTGGAAAGAGGGGCAGAAAATAGCAAAAAACCAGAGGAAAATGCTGCAAAAAAGGTGGCAAAAGGCTACAACCTGAAGGGAAATGGGGTGAAACCTAAAGGAGGACCAAAAAAAAATGAAAAGAGGTGTTTTGGATGGATAAATAACCGATCTAAAATGGATCTGAAATTACAGGTTCAGATCTGAAAAATGGTTGAAAAAAACTGAAATCTCAGAGGACCTGCTTAAGCTAAACTCGTCCTAAAAAGGTGGAAGCGTACTAAAGCCATAAGGGGCTTGGTTCCTACTTCTACGAGTAAAAATAAACAAGTACAGGTCCAAGATGGGTGAAAAGGGAGGCCATACAACCCTGAACAGTGCCCCAGACAAACCCAGAAAAATCACAGAAAAAATCCCGCAAAAAGTACAAGTCTCAGGTTCTGACCTGTTTTCTGCAGAGGTCACAGTTTTCAGGCTGTTATCTGCTACCTGAGAGCTGAGGTCGCAATTTTTGGCCCAAAAAGTGTGACCTGTACTTTCGGTTGTCTCGGGAGCAGGTTTCAGAAAAAAGTGTCGTCTTTGCTACGGCTGATGCCTGTTACCTTCGCAAAGGACCCAGAAACACACGAAAGTTAGAATTTTTACTATTTTAGGGTTAAAAAGGTTAAAAACAACATCAAGAAATGAAAAGTAAGAAGCTAAAGAAAAACCCTAGCGGTTGAAGCAACTGGTCATGTAGGGATCTAAAAAATGACAGCGGTCGTAATTATAAATCCTTGTGGAGTCACCAATTATTAGTGTGAATTTTAATTGCAAGCATACGAAGAAATATCACTTTAGGTGTGTATAAAAAACAACCCTAACATCAAATATGGCTGTCAATTTCCTTAGATCCACAATTAGTGATCAGAATAAATGCTACAGAAATCCAGATCTCTGCAGTTAAAGACATTCAACAAAAAATAATAAGCAAGAGTTGCTCCATGCATCAAATGAACAAGACAATAATTTTTAGAGAATTTTTTTTATTATGACACCTGGGTAGGGAACACAGAAAGATGTTACCAGTCCCCCTCAATGGGATGGGTTCTTGTATGTCCTCAGCGCTTTAGATCTAAGATCTCTCTTTCTCTTGATGGTGAAAAAAACCCAGACAAAAATGGAACTCAAGGGGAGCTCACAAGAAAAAAGTAGAAAAATATGACAGTGATGGGAGGATCAAAGTCAGACCAAACATATAGATCAAGAGTGATCTCTAGGCAACAAAATGTAGTGAATGAATGGAAAAACCCTTCTATTTATAACAAAATATTGAGTTAGTCTAGATATTGGTGCACAGTTAAAATATTATTAGCTAAATCTAGATCCAACTTTTATGGAATATTTTATTATTTTTGTTGGAGGGAAAAGGAATTTGAATTTGGTCAAATCCCTTTATTTAGAAATAATAAATAAATAAATGATTTATTTATTATTTTAAGAATGTGGTTGGGTAATAATTAAATAAATAGTGATTTATTCAATTATTTATAACTAATTTAGTCAAATTTAACAAGGAATATTATTAAATAATGATTTAAATAATTATTCCAAGAAAATAATAAGATAAATAATGATTTATCTAATTAATTTTCATGTTTTGGGTTAAATATGACCAGGAATATTAATTAAAAAGTGATTTAATTAATTACCCCAAGAGGAAAATCAAACAAATAAGGATTTATTTAATTATTCCTCATGGGTTTTCCTGTTTAGACCAGAAATAAATTAATAAACTAAGGGTTATTAAATTATTTTTCATAGTGAAAGAAATTTTACTATGGTAAAATTTGTCTTACATGGTGTAGTTTATTCTATCTAATAATAACAGGTTAGATGACCAAAAAATGATGTAAAATTGTTATTTTTGGTATGTAAGATCATAATAAAATAATGATAATTATAAAGTACATGAATTTATTTACATTATTTTATAAACTTTATTATGTTACAAAAATTCATATTATTCTAGATTTATTATTTTACAATTATTTATATTCATACAAATTCACAATTTTACAACTAGGTAATTTAATAATATTTACATTATACATTTTACTTACAGTAGTTATGGTTCGAAATTGACAATTAATTTACAAATATACAAATTTAAAATTATTAATAAAATTGAATGATGACAATACATACAATTACAATTACAATTTTATAATTTTACAATACAATTACAATTAAAATTAAAATTACAATTACAATTTTAGAATTTTACATACAATTAGAATTAGAATTAGAATTACAATCATTTCACATTAATACAATTAAAATTTTACAAATATTTTACATACAATTAGAATTAGAATTACAATTACAATTTAAAAATTTCACATACAATTACAATTACAATTTTAGAATTTTACATACAATTACAATTTTACAATTTTACATATATACAATTACCATTAAAATTACAATTACAATCATTTCACAATAATACAATTAAAAATTTACAAATATTTTACATACAATTACAATTAAAATTACAATTACAATTACAATTTTACAATTTCACATACAATTACGATTACAATTTTAGAATTTTACATATAATTACAATTTTACAATTAAAATTACAATTACAATCATTTTCACATTAATACAATTAATATTTTACAAATATTTTACATACAATTACAATTACAATTTTAGAAATTTACATACAATTGCAATTACAATTACAATTTTACATACATACAATTACAATTAAAATCATTTCACAATAAATTAAATATTACAATTTCAATTAAAATTTTACAAATATTTTACATACAATTACAATCAAAATTACAACTAGAAATACAATTACAAATTTACAAATTTACATACAATTAAATTTAAAATTTCAATTACAATCACGATATAATATTTAGTAAATATCATGATTTAATATTAAAAATAAACATCACGATCATGATAACCATTGTACAAACATCATATTCAACTAAAAAACAAATTCAAATTCGCTAACATCATCTAATCATCGTGATCATGATCATCTAACTAAACACAAGCATTGTATAACATCATCACAACACAAACATCAAATATACATCTTATGTCAAATAATTGCTATCACATACACATCTATCTGCAAGATGCACATTAAATGAACATATTTAACATGACCTAACAATATACACATCATGATGAGCACCAACATGTAAATTAAGTACATCTGCAACTTGAACATAAAATACATGGAATATATATATATATATATATAATGTCAAACATATACAACTATAATATAACTGCATATAAATATCAAATAGAAGGTGGTGGTACATCAATAGTAGTACTAGTTGAGGCCTGCTCAGTCGATGGTGCAGCCTCGACATGCTCAGATAGATGCCAATCACGTGCCTGCTGATCTGGAGGTGCCTCATGTTGATCAAGAACTTCCTGGTCATGATGACTTGTGGGTGGTCCAACCTACTGATCAGTGGATGGTGCGAAGGCCTGCTTAGTCGATGGACCTGCCTCCTCAGATGGACCTACACCCTCCTGAGGATTAGGTGCCTTATCATGATCATGACTGGATGCTGCAGGCTGCTCATCATGATCATCTCCAGTGCGAGGTGGAGGAGGAGGTGGAGTACTAGAATAATCATCACTCCCCTCATGATGATCACCTACGTTGACTGGCCCTCCTCGCCCGTGCTAGTACTCTGGTAGCTCCAACGATATACTGTATGAGGGTCAAAATTTCACGGGGCATGACTCTCCATATCTCTGTCAGCCTATCCTCGGCCTATATCTCTTTGATATTAACTAGCTCGACTCCCTCCTCAACTAGGAGTCGACAGAGTTGGTCAACCAACTCCATCCTAAATCGAGTGTCAAGCCTACACCTCACACCCGCCGGTATCTGTGCCTGATAATGAGGACCAGGTCTATCACCGCCTTGATCCTTCGCATATGCCATCTCCTCGTCAGCAGGATCTACACCTGGATCATTCAGTGGCAGTGGAATATCATCACCAACGAATGACCCAATATCTACAAAATACATGTAAGTACACAACAATAATTAGACAATTTCATTAAACAATTTAATAAAAAAGGTTAAAGAACGTGTTAGAATAAATTTAAAGAAAACACTAATATTACCTATCTCATCCAGCGGCTCATCTTGTGTGAAGAGGATGTTGGCACATCCTCGCCAATCCAAACCAACATACAGACATGGCACCAAAACGAAGGTGTGATCATGAACACTGGATTGCAACTCTAGTGCATCATGAGATATCCTGGCAGAAAAGTTAGACTCGCCCCTCTTGAGCATCATCTGGCCCCACATCTCCATCCGTACATGCAACATCGGACTACGAGGATGTCGAACAAAAGTAGGCCTCGTCTCTGGAAACCGCTCAAAAAATAAAGAAAATAACTCTGAAGCAAAAGGGAATTTCACCCTCCCATGTGCTTGAGAATGACATCTATCTAATGTTGTACAAAACAACCGCAGACCACCTCACAAGTCGTGGCACCTATAATAAAGAATCAACATAAAATAAAAGCGGGAAAATAATGCGTTGCTTGTCATTGGTATGGTGTGAAATGGTCGTTAGTAGTAGTGAGAGGCACCTCACCTCCTCTGCACCAAACGAAGCAATACATAACTGATCACCGAACACCTGGATATCTGCAGGAGAAAGTATATTGTCGCTAACGTATCTCTGGGAGTACACCAACTGACTCCCTGCTACATAGCCGTCCTCCTCATTGGGCGCGTACCACTGGTTAGGACCAACCCAAAAAGCTTCTTTATGGTCATCCCACCTAAAGATGAGTTGTCCCAATAACCCATTATGGCCCTTCAGGGATGTAGCCTCCTCATAGAACTTGAGGAGGCCTACGTCCCTTAGGAGAAAAAACGGTGGCTGCCGTAATAGGGCGAGGGTACATTAGTCTCTCCCTCTATCGTGCCTCCCACAAGAAAACCACGTTATACTGGTCTGCCATATGTTCTTGTTGTTCCCTTTCTTCTCTCCTTTGACGTCACTGAATGATTCACATATGAAATAATGTTTTTTTATTAAATGAGGCATGTATTTACAAACATATATATATTTGAAAAAAAAACAGTCGGTGCGCCCAAAAAAACAGTGATGCACTGGTACCGGTGCGTCTATTTTTATCGCGCACTATCATCGGTGTGTATGGAAATTTGCAGCGCACCACAAAACATGAAATGTACTTTATTTTGCAGTGTGTTGACGAAACTATCCACCCCGAGGTGGATAGTTAGGTCAACGTACCGCCTTCCCGACACAGGTACTTAGTCAGCAGTGCGATCATTTAAACGACTGCACCGCCATATAAGTTTTTAAAAAAACACGGTGCACGTTTTCGGTATCAAACTGGTCATGTTGCAGTTTCTGTTAGCACCATTCATGGTGCGGCCTGTAAATTTACAAGCAACACCGTGAATGGTGCGAGCCAAACAGCTTGAGCGCACCGCACACGATTTTTTTTTTAAATGGTAAATTTTAAGGTTTTTGACAAATATAATTTGCTAAAAAGTTAAATTATTGAGAAATAAGTAAAATACCTGTACATTTGAGCGTTGAGGAGGCATATTTGTTGAATAATTTGAAAAACTAAATTTTCCCACCGTTTTCCAAAATTCAAACTCCACAAGGTGGGGAATGGACGACAACAGTGCATGCAATGGGAGCATCGATGGCAGGGTGCCTCACACAATGGAAATTTGCATCAATGATTGAGAGCTCTGGAGCACTGAAGAAGTGAAAATTCGGATTTTTTGTTCTGTAATTTTTTTATTATTTAACCCTATTTCGGTGCACGGGTTTTTGATGCACACTGGGCGGTTTATGCCTAGAGCACCGGGCCTGCTTCTGTTTAAGCGCGAGATTTTAAGATGTACCGGGCAGGTTTCTGAGTAGTGCACCAGTGCTTTACAATAATGAGATGCACCAGGGGTTTGTATGGAGAGCACAATTTCTCGGTGTGCCAATTTTTAGTACGCATAGGTGCTTTGTGAGTTAAACGCACTGGTGCAGTTTATGATGAGAAACATATCGGAAAAAAAAAAAACATTTGCAAAAAGCCTCCACCTGCCAACCTCCTCTAGAGATCTCTGCTACAAACAAATACCTGGGCTATTTTTATAAGGGGTTCCTAAAAAACATCCGCTAGAGGGTCATTTCCTTGTAGTGATATATTTTTCTTTTCCAAACTTCATCATGCCAAGATTATTCATCTCAAACTTCAAAGGCCAGCTCCCTCTTACTTTGATTATTAGAGGCTTGTTACCTTTCAAGAGTATATCGTTAATATATAAAACCAAAATCAAAGGGATAACTTGGGCCACTTTGAAGTATAGGTTCATATCGACACATCTTCCAAGCTTCATCAGGTAATTTTTAATGTGGACATACCAGAATTAGGAAGCTTGCTTCAAACCATACAATTATCTTTGTAAAAATTATAGTAACAAAACCAATAACCTCATCCACAAATATGTTAATATGGTGCAATCAAATTAACTAATTCTGTTTATCAAGCCTTAAATTCCAAACCAAAATATTAAACGTTCCAGTCATTATCACTATCAAATTCTTCGAACCAGGTATCAGGTAGAGCTCACATCCAAATATGTTAGAACCTTATCTATTTCCATGTCTACAACTGTAATCTACCAAGCAATATCAAGGAAAACTTCATCAAACCATCTACATGATCATAATATAAATTATTTATTTCCCTAGATGCAAATGAATACACCAAGGATAAACTCTATAATTTTATGTCATCCATAAAATCACTAAATATTGAATCACAACTATTCATACTTCAATCGAGGTGCCAAATTCCAATGATGCTAATTCAGAATCAATACTGAATATTGAGAGTCATTATGCCCACCAAATCAAACAAGTCATAGATCTGTCACATCAAGGTAAATTTCCATTGTTAAGTACCAAATCTGATAAAAACCCTAATTTGTTATCATTGTGAATTCAATCAATCCATAATAAAAAACATATCAAACATCATGTCAAAGTTCTAAGGAATCATCAATTATCCATGCCAATATTTCTCATCCATACTAAGTCAAGCCAATAAGTCAAACCTTGTCAAGCCCTTGCAACTGTTACCAAATACATACCTTGTAATATTCAAATACCTTTGCAATTTGTATCGCTTACTTTTCAAGGGAAATTGTATCTCTTCTCTTCCTACACTAGCTATATTTTCCTGCACCTCAGATGATCCTGAAGAAGGATACACTTATCACATCTCATCAGGAGGTTAGAAGTATCCAAATACTCAAATATACATGCAAGAAATATAATCAATGATCAAATCAATAAATCTAAACAAAAGTAAAGACACAAATAAGTAACATAAATCGAAAAAGTACTTATCATTAATGAGAGGTAATCATCTCACTCTTGAACCAGCCTTCAAGTGTCATAATTTTCCATTGTCCATGTAACATTGATGCCTTCATTATATTTCAAAAACCTTCATTAGAAACTAGGCCTAATTGAAACCATCCCATGTGGCGCTACATCAAACCTGTCACAAATATTAGAACATCTTCAAACTGATCTTTATAATGTTTCTAGATTACATATATCGAATATTTTTCATAATCCAAGGTTTCTTCCAAACCCTAACCTCATAATACCCATCAAACCCTAATAACCAGATTCCCTAGCGTTTCCTTCAAACCTTAGTATACTTTTAGGTATCCTCCATCTTCTCTTGCTTCCATCAAAGGTGTCTCCATGGGGGTGAATTTAATGACTTTTCTTCATCCCAACTTTGATACCATCTTAAGTTTTCTTAGGGCTATATTTTTCTTTGCTTTAGATAATTTCATTTCATAATTTACATATTAAGTAAACCCCACAACATCATAACATTATTCATATTTACAACATTATTCCATGACATATGAAATTATATAGAAAGAACAATATCATCATCAATGTAGCGGAACATAAAGGAAAAATAGAAGAAAAACATTCACACATAGAGACACCAAGATATGTAAAACCCACTATGGGGAAACCCTTTCAAATTCTTCTTCTTATTAGATTGTCATTGAATATTTCAACAAAGAGAGAGTACAATGATCCATATCTTCAATCACAAAACTATCCATAAAAATAAACTAAACAACATGCAAGAGATGAACCCAACAATGATAATAATCAAAGCCATGATTGAGAAGCCTACAATTAATCGTCAAATTTTGCGGTCAATTATCGAACTCTGCGGTCAATTGTAAAAAAAATCCCTAGTTTCCAAATTTACGGAGGGAGTGTACATGCATATGGATGAAACCATCCAACTTCACTAATGAGCCTATGTTCCTGTGGTTGCAACCGAAACTTCCCTGTAGCATGCTAACGACTGGGAACCAAAAAACCTAATTACTTGTGCGATCTTTAGACTCTTTAATTTTGGACCTATAAAAACAAATCTCCATGAACCACCTCAAACCTGTGTGAGTCAATTTAAAAAGAGAGAAGAAAATGATTCATAATAGTTTTCCAAATCAGGGTCACTTGCCTTGTATTTATAGCCATCCAAGGGTGTTCAATTTCTCTTTAGGGGCAACCTGTCCTTTTGTGCACATGTGGTTGTCACTTAAAAAATACAATTTCCCTTGTCCAAATCTAGTGCTTCAAAGAACAAAATTGGTCCTTTCGAAAATATGAATATAGTTCCATGATTGGAGTTCGTCACTGAGCTGCCAAATTGACACAACGCCCTAGTTCTCAGGGTCCAACTTGATGGATACTTCAACACCCTAGTTCTCAGGGTCCAACTTGATGGATACTTCAACACCCCGTGTACTAGCTGCAATTGGATGGACACTCCAATGTCCTTTTCAGGATACAACCTGCCATAGTGCCACCTTGTCGCTCTAAAGTGTTATCAAGCTCTAACATGAAGGTGACTCCAATCAACTACCTTGTACCACCCTAATACCCTAACAAAAAACCGTACCACGTTTCACAACTTTCAGACTAGATTCCCTGTGCTCAAAATCAATATAAATAAATTGAAATGAAGGTTATGTTTCTATGCTCAATATGTATATCAATTTCAAGTCCTAGCAACCTTATTGCTCAAAACTGATCAAACTAACAACTATAATTTAAACAATATTTACAGTCACATAGCCAAATCAAACCACTACACATCAAACTGGGAATTTTCTTCTACATCAGCTGCAAACCCTGGTTGTAACAAATTCACTAATTTACAATAAACAATTAATTTTTTCTCTATATTAGTGATCCATCTACTCATGCAACCTGCAATAGTCAATGTCACTGTACTAAACTGCTCATGAATGAATATGCGTTCAAAGGTTCGTGAGGAAGTCAAACCACTATGCCAAGATGCTAATGTTGTTACATGTAATAATGTTTGATGATGGCTCATTCCAATATGCTTTAAGTCATCCCTATGACCTTCTTGAATTTGTCTCAAACTCTACCCAAGGAGGGATACTAGCATATGTCTTATAGCTTCTTAGATATAGCTACGACACACCTTCCAAACTGTTGCACTAATCATGAAATATAAACTATTACTGTAAACCAATGAAATTCTCATTGTTGTTATAGAATTAATTGATTCATGTATCAAATATTATTTAGGATAAATTTTGTTTCATAAAGAATCTGTCTCTATATATAAAGTCTTTTTCCATTAATTAAAAAACAATGCTATTGTTATATATATGTATCACAATTGTAGTTACACATTGTAACCACAACTTCTTGATGCAATGAAAGAAAGAGTGAATATCTATCACTATATGTGTATTATTTATTTGTAGATGAGCATCAATATCGTATTATAATAAAACCATTGTAATATTTTCTCTGTGCAAATCATCAAAGACACAATTTGATGAGGTTTCACTGTTCTAAGGAAATTTCTATGTAGTCTGCATTCTTTTCATATCTACGGATTGCCACTCATTTTCCACACACTCATCATTGATCCTCACACATTAAATGTCATCAATGAAAACAATATAAAGAGTATTTCTTTGTGACCATACATTCTAGAAGTCTGCTACTCAAGCTTTACACACATGTCAAAATACTTGTATTATGCTCAGAGGGATGCCCTAGGAGGATAAAAGGAATATGAATTATTTTTTGGTCTTCTTATGCTAAAAAAAAAAGTGCAAAGTAATGTCGTAGCCAAATTTGTTAAGATTGTTAACAACTTTTCAACATTAGATGTATCAAATCCTAAAACTTCCATACAATAATGAGTCTTCAATGTCAACTGTGATGTATTGCTAACATTTGGAGGAGGCTATTACTGTTGTATATGTCACTGAATCATTTTCACACAGTGACAAAGATAATGCATAGTTAAGTGACCATAAAACTATTAGAAAAACCCTTGCAATGACCATACTACAACATACTCATCAAAGAAAGATTCATTTTTTTTTATATCAATACTTCTATCATTGTTATAAAATTCATAAAACTATTTATAATTCAGTATATATATTGTTATCAAACACTGCAATAGGTCATAGGTAGGATATCCACAACCCCGGTCTTCTATTCCAACAAAAATGTGCAAAAAAACGTAGTGTATTAGGTCACTTGTTTGATTTTTCACCTTAAAATAAGTGATTTATGATCTAAATTTGATGCCCTAAGGAGGGACGCAATTACAAAAAGAAAGCCTTATACTCTCATTGGTATAGTGGAATCCCTAGGCTGAGGATTGTTGAGAATTTGGAGGGCTTAAGGTTAATACAAATTCCCTTCTTGATAGTTACTTGTGAATGTACTTATGTCTTCTCTTCTTTAGGTTAAGTTAATCTTTCATCAAATCAATTATCAAAACACAAGACACAAATATTAGGCTCCTAGAGCCAGGGCAAAACCTCTCCCTTTTGGAGAGGAAAACCCGCAAATAATTCTTCTTATAGATCTTCTAATGACGAGTCCCATGACCCAGAATTAGACCCTAGACCTATATTTTCTTCCAAAACCTTGACCTTCACCTTGTGTATGGTTCTATTTGATTTTCTTGGACTATGAGAAGGTAAATAAAGGATTTACCTTCCTCACTATTACTCCTACTTCTTCTTATGATTATTGTCTCTTTTATCTGTCTTCCGCACTGAATACTATCTTTGTGTATATATATATTAATATTTCCTCTGTTGTATATATGCGTTGTCTCCTTTGAGGTATCTGCAATTCCCTTACGGTCTCTGTTGTACTGTCTGCAGTTTCTACTGTGATGTCCACAATTCCTTTATTATCTCTATTGTGGTTAAGACACATACTTATCCGAATTCATTACATAAATATGTGTATTTACTCTTGGGTTGTCCGCATTCATTTTAGACCTATCCGCAATTATGTTCTTGTATGTTCACCAAAACACTTTCTTCCAAATGATCCGCAACTTTAGGTATATATACATGACTGTGTCAGCTCTTAGGCCGACCATCCAGTTGAGTAATAGGCCAACTTTCTCATTGTGAATAGGCCGACATGAAATGAGATTTCTTCATTATTTAATGTGGCAACCTCCACTATAATTACAGCTTGTCTTTCATCGTTAATTGAGGGTAGCCATGAGCTAGAATTCTAGCAAGGGCTTGGAGCATCTATGACACTTAATTACATTTTATATCTAGAGGACACAAAACCTAATGGACATAAAGAAGAAGTCCATCTACATAACAAATCTTGCTCATGAAACCCATGAAGAAAATACATTTTATTATTTTGACTTCTTCTTTTCATAATTACATAGTCAACATGAAGACCGACCTAGTTACACTTTTTAACAAGGATACACCTTAACTTCGTTGCCATAGAGCTACAAAAGAGATTCCTAGCTGCAAGTCCTAAAGGAATGTAATAAAATATATTTCAAATATGTTTAGGTCTTGTCCATCAATGAGATTCAATGAATTGTAATTATGTTTTAAGGATATTCTCTAAGTCTTGTAGGAAAACCAAACTACATGAACCTAACCAAAACCCTTAAACCAGATGCCCAACAAACCTGTAAAAACACACAAATGAATTCCTTTTTGTGCCCAATGAACCTAAAAAAACACAAAAATGAATCCCTTATTGTTCCAAAACACCCCAAATCAAAAGGAAAAATAACAAAAATATTCTATCCCCAACCCTCTTAATATGCTTCGTTGTTTTTTCCTCATTAGGTCGAAAATTTCAGAGATCTTCTCACAAGATCATGAATTGTTATAGCTTTGAGGGTACATTAAATATATTTTATAGGATAATCTTGAATGAAAGGGATTTCTTAGGAGGGACTTGGTTGCGTCCCTTTTGGTGGAAGGATTAGGCTTTTGATTAGATGTAGGGCACCTTTTTATGTGTGAAAACACTGGTAATTCCTTACTCAAGGAGTTTGCTACATAAAACATAATAAATAACCATCTATCTTGATTTTTAAAGGTAAATATCAATGAAACAATGCCATGTCACGACCCCTTCAGGTTTTAGCCCAAAAACTGGGGTCTTCATCTTCAAACTTGAATATCTCTCAAACCTGGAGGCCTCTTAAGGCGTGCCACATACCACCAGAAACATCTTGAAAATGATAATAAATTGATGAGGATATCCAAGGAAAAGTCAATGATTTTCCACTTCAAAAATATCTCACAAGTTTAGGGTATATCCTTAGTCAAGGGAACCCAAGCTTATAACTTAGGGTTTTCAACCATCCAATAATGAAGATTCCAACTTGATGTAACACAAAAAAATATAATAAGCGTTCATTGACTGTTTGACATTAAAAACTGTTGTTTAGTCAAAGTCAAACCCCAAGTTTGAAATCAATGACAACACCATCTAAAAATCTCCCCCTTTGCCATTGATGGCAATACACGTACACCTTTTCGAGTACAACTCCCCCTGAATTCATGCTTTGATATCCTTCTCTTGATTTATCCCCCCCTTTAACATCAATGGTAAAGGGTGATTCCCCCTGAAAATTTGCTTGCTTATCGTGGACTTGTAGTCTTCCCGTGATCCCCTTTAAAAAGTACCTTCCTCTATCTTCCTAAAAAGTACCTGTCATTCTTCTAAATGTTTTCCTCAATACTTTCTGCAACAGCATGTCTCCCCTTGTCATACTATGTTTCATATTTATTTCCACTGTTGATTATGGATCAACTTTTCATTTCACAACTTGACATAGCCGATACATTCTGCAATTGACTCTTCTAACAATGATTCCTTTGAGGTTTTATAATGATCGATCACTGTGGAAGTGTATTCCTTTTACTATTATGCTATCATGAACCTAATATAATCTTATGACATTGATACATTTGATTAGAATACTGAATTTTTTATTCTATCCAAAATTTTGCATATGTGTCAACTGTCAGCTAGTTAATAGATAGGTCTTCAAAACATGCATGATTGCTTCATAAACTCCCCCTCTTCAAAATTCAGGGAGTCAACAAGATGGATCTTTCAAAAAAATTTATCGCCCAACTCTTTAGCTTGATCATCCTGAACCATGTCATCATCCAATGTTCCTATTGATTCATCATAACCTTCTGCCATTACGAAACTTGAAAGCATGACTGCTAATACCTTTTTATCTACTTGGTATTCTTGTACTTGTTTTTTTCCATACCTTCTTGTACATGATGTCAATTTTGTCATTCATGGTTAATTCCATTATCTTCCCATAGTTATAACATTTGTAACATTCGATGTTGGAGTAGTCATTCATGGAATATTCCATCTTATACCTACAATTTAGAGCTATGTGGCCATAGTTATGGAATTTTAAACATTCAATGTTTGGCCTTAATGATGGAGCGACTAACATGTACTTTCTATTGACAAAGTCATCGTGAAACCCGTCTTGTAATTCAACAAACTTGCTTCTAGGGTTTTGATAATACCTTTGATGATTGTACCTATCATAAGCTTTACAATCCCTATCCATATGTACAAGGTTAGTTCATGAAAAACAATAACCATTAAATGAATTAGCGTGTACCTGCATAAGTTGTCTTTTCTATATGGTCTTCTATATTCATTCTTCTTTGGAGGTTGTGGTGTAGTCTTTTGTTGTCCTTTGTCCTTGATTGCTTCAACATCATTCTTTGGAGTTTCAACATTCTTAATCCTCTTCAATCCTTTACTTTGATCAATATTCTCCTCAATTTGTCTGTGAATAATCTTGGAGCTTATGCCTTCGTCACATGGACCTTCACCTAATTTTTTTCCCTTCATATTCAGCTAAGCCAATTCTTGATCTTTCGTGTCAATAAACTACAAGTGTTATTTTTTCAAATCCTTGAACATGTTGATTTCATTAAGAATTGTATCAATTTATTCTTGCTTTTGAGCAAGGCCTTCTTGAAACTGAATTTTCAAGTTTTGTCTTCTTCTTTCCTCTTCTTATATTTGTATATTTAGAAGAATAAAAATTTATGCTTCTCTGTTGAAAACTTGCATCTGTTCCTTCTGCCTTCTATTTTCCTTCTTGAGATTATCTATTCATGAAATAGTTTTATCTAATTCATTTTGCTTATGGTAAATTTTACATATGTACCTTTTATCAGATTCTTTTAGATGTCTTTCCAGGTCTTTCTCTTTAATTTTTGCTTCGTGCACTTGGAGTTTCAAAAAAAAAAAACTTATCCCTTAAGTGTGAAATTTTCCTTCTCTGTGTTCTTCCATTCAGTGTTACTTTATTCAAATTATCTTCTCAGTGATTCTTCAACTTTTCTAGCTTCTTCCAACTACACTTTAAGGCTGATGATGATTTCATGTGATCCTTCATTCTTCCTATTAAGGATTTTTCCATGTTCTTTTGCTATCTTCAGTTCTTTTTCCAAATATTTGATGTTTTCTTTTTCAAAATAAGCTTCCTTATAACCCTCACAATTTCATTTTGAAATTTGATCTCATTCATCTATTCATATTCATTGTTTGATTCTTTGATATGAGGACCCACATGATTATCAACGCTTTTATCTTGACCTACATGTTTTTTTCCTTCATAGAGATCTTGAAGTCTCTCCCAAAGATGTTTGGTTGATGAGTATTGACCAAATTTCACTTTTATGTTGTCTGGCAGAGCACTAATAATCACATTAATGGCTTTCATATTGTATCTTATATATTCTTCGGTAGACATATCTCCAAAGACAATAGAGTTTCATACATAATATCCTTGAGCCTTCAAATAATCTCCCATTCTATCTTTCCATAATACAAATATTAATTCACTGAACATAGGAATTGGATGCACATCTTCATCAACGGTAATCGAATCTGAAATTATTTTAATACTTGGAAGTTACTTTGAATGTTTGGTAGCTTTCTTCTTTTATTTACCCATCTCTGTACTCTAATATATTCCTTCTAGTTGTTAGTTTAATACTTGAAGGAACCTTCTTTGATACCAATTCTTGGAAATACTAAGAGGGGGTGAATTAATAGTTCTTAGAAAATAGAAATTTATTAATGTTTTTAGAGAAATATTTAATATTTAGTAGTATTTAATCAGATAAAAAAAAACAGTAAACAATACCATTAACAATGCATAATAATCAATTCAATGGAAACAATTATTTTTAAGTGGAAAATTCCCTTTGGGTTAAAAACCACCGAAAACACTTCTTAATATTTGTCTTCTTGTTCAAAAAGAATAATTACATTAGGTTTTCATCTACAACTGAAGGAGGATCCAAACACCTATTTTCAAACTGCAACTGGGAGGATGCTCCAATTCCCTAGTTCTCAGGATCCAACCTGATGGATTCTCAAACACCCTTTGTACCAGCTACAACTAGATGGGTGCTCTAACACCCTGTGCAGGATAAAACCTACCCTAGCACCATCTCGTCTCCCTGAAGTGTTCTCATTCTCCAACCTGAATGTGACTCTAATCACCTTCCTTGCACCACCCCGCCACCCTAATAAGCAAGCGTACCACATTTCACAATTTTCAGACTAGATCCCCTCTGTTCAAAAACAATATAAATAATTTGTAATGAAGTTTATGTAGCTCTCCTCGATATGTATATCACTATAAAGTCCTGACAGCATTACTGATCAACATTGCTCAAACTGACAACTGTAATTCAAACAATATTTACTGTCCTAGAGCCAAATAAAACCACTACACATAAAACTTAGAATCTTCTTCTACATTAGTTGTAAACCTTAGTTGTAACAAATTCACTTCTCTGCAATAAACAATTAATATGATCTCTGTATCAGTCAACCTTGTACTAATGCAACCTGCAATGGTCAATTTCATTGTATTGCATTTCTCACGAATGAATATGCACTCAAAGTCTCATGAGGTAGTCAAATCATTGTGCCAAGCTTCCAATGTTTCTGCATGTACTAATCTATGATGATGGATCGATCCAAGATGCTTTAGATAATCCCTATGACCTTATTTCAATTTTCTCAAACTTTTCCCAAGGAGAGCTACTAGCATGTGTCTTATAGTTTCTTATATATAACTATGAGGCACCTTCTAGACTGTTACAACAATGATGAAATATAACCTCTTATTGCAAACCAATGAAATTCTCACTGTTGCTATACAAGTCATTGATTCATGTATCAAATATTATGTAGGAAAAATTTGTGTCATAAAGCATCCAAGTCTCTACATAGAAAGTCACTATCACATTAATGAACAAACAATGCTACTACTATATATATCACTATTGTATTTACACAGTATAACCACAACTGCTTAATGCAATGAAATCCAAGAGTGAATGTCTATCACTGTATGTGTACTATTTATTTTTATATGAGCATCAAGATCGTAGTATCATCAAACCATTGTAATCTCTTCTCTTTACAAATCATCAAAGACACATTGTTATGTGGTTTCAATATTGTAAGGACATATGTAGTCTGGATGTTTGTCATATATGCGGATTGTTATCATTTGTCACACACTCATCACTGATCCTCACACATAAAATTTTATCAATTTTAACAATTTTAAGGGTATTTTTTTGTTACCATACAATCTATAGGTCTGATACTCAAGCCGTTATACACAGGTCAAAATACATGTATTATGATCAAAGGGATTCCCTAGGAGGGCATGAGGAATATGACTTCTTTGTTGGTCTTCTTATGCTCAAAATAAAAGTGAAAAGTATTGTTGTAGCCAACTTTATTAAGATTGTCAACAACCTTTCAACATTAAATGTATTAAGTTCTAACACTTACATACAATAATGAAGTATTTAATTTCAACTTTAAGATACTACTAATATTTGGAAGAGGTTATTAATGTTTTTTATGTCACTGAATCATTTTCACATGGTGATAGAGATACTACACAGTGAAGGGAACATTAAACTATTAGAAAAACCCTTGAAATGACCATACTACAACATACTCATCAAGGAAAGATTGAATTTAATTTATAAATTACTTATATCATTGTTATATCATTCATACAAATGTTTATAAGTCAATATATATACTATTATCAAACATTGCAATAGTCTTAGGTAGGAGATCTGCAACCTTAGTTTTCTATTCCAATAGAATTTTGAAAACAAACCTAGTGTATTATGTCACTTGTATAATTTTTCACCTTAAAAATATGTGATTTATGATTTGAATTTGATGCCCTAAGGAAGGCTAAAATCACAAAAATAAATAATTCTACTCTCACTAGTATTGTGGAAAACCTAGGCTGAGAATAGACCTTAACTTCGTTGCCACAAAGCTAAAAATGAGAGTCCTAGCCATGGGTCTTGAAGGACTCTAATAAAAAATATTTGAAGTATGTTGATGTGTTGTTTATCCATGAACTTCATTGAATTGTAGTTTTGTAGTAAGGAGAGTTTCAAAGTCCAGTAGGAAAACCAAACCACTTTAACCTAATCAAAATAATTAAACTAGATGCCCAACAAACCTGCAAAAACACACAAACAAATCCCTTCTTATGTAGTGCCCTGCTCTAGTTTACTAACCTTGATATGAAATTATCTTTGATTTAGCCTTAAGTCTCACTCATTATTCTTTTAGGACATCAGGTTGAGGATCCATACATTTGACTCTACTATTAGTGGAAGTGTTTATTTCCCATTGATGTCAGCATGATGATAAATTTAATGGATATGTATGTTTCTATTGATGTTATGATGATGATATTTATGATGGATATCTAGTGTCTTTATCTATTTAATAAACCTTGATATGACATTAAATTTGATTTTTCCTTAAGGCTCACACTTTATTCTTTTAAGACCTTGGGTTGAGGATATTAACACTTAAATATACTATTAGTGGATGTATTTATTATTAACGAGCTTCTCGAAAATCTATTCCCAGGGCAAGGCCATTGGGGTTGAAGCTTGGGCCATGGCACATTCCTCAATTTATATTCCATGTACAACATAATAAATGTCATGTATCGGTTGTGTTCACCGATAGAAATAGAGGCTAGTGTCTTACACTTCTGGAAGAGATCTGATTTCAAGGTGTACACATTTTTTCCTCCATAAATAAGTATATAGGCTAGTGTCTTAACCATATATGATTTACAAAATGTACACTTCCCCTCATAAAATGATATGTGAAAAAAAAATTGGCCTATAGGAACTTAGATGTTATATGTTGAATTAATTTAACCTTTTTCAATTGTTTAAGGTTAATTGTTTCTGTTTAGTTATATTTTATAAAAAAAAAATGATAAATTTGTTAAGAAAAACTTTCCTCCTTGGACACCATTCAAATTACATGCCCTTTCTATTATCGTCACACAGTTATGCAAAATACATTTGTATCAAGATAACTAAATAAGTGTACATAAATTATTGAAATTCATAAAATGATTTATAACGCTTAGTTGCACGAATGGTCACTAAGGAAAAGGGTATAAAATGTTATAAGTTAGATCATGTTTGGTAATTTTAATTTATAGTTGATATCCATGTGTAATAATTAGGAACCACAAAGTCTTGGAATCATTGTCACCCTCTTACTAATATTGATTAAGTAGTTAAAATCATGTAACTTATGATGATAACAACATGTACTCATGTTTAGTAGAGGAGAAATAAAGAGCAGGGCTACTAAAGGGTGCAACATGGTGCAACCACGACAAACAACTCCTGTCACCCCACCTGATGATGGGGAACACATCACAACACAATATTATATTACTTCCAGAGAATTATTGAACTTAATGAGTTAATTCCAACGTATGTCTAAGGAATTGATAAACTTTTTGGAAAGGGAGCATGGAGGACTTGTCGTGCAAAATAAAGCACCCTAAAACATCGCAAGAAATGATGTACATATGAATTTGGAAAAGGTAAAATTTACATAATTTTAGGGGTCCATAGATGGTAAAACTATAGTGGTATGGTAAAAAACCATGGCTATGTGCTTCACCCTGAGAAACTACACCTCAAACCTGAAGGCCAAGATGGGTATAGTTTAGTTAAAGGAAAACACATTACTTTGGTGGAATACATTATTACCCTAGTTGAGGATGGATATCTGGGAAGTAACTTGGGAATTATTTGAAGAAATTTTTAGAGAAAGCTACTATCAGAAGAGTTCCTTGAGAGACAATTGAATGAATTCAATGCACTAAAGCAAGGGATTTTCCCAGTGTCGAAGTATGATGCTCGCTTCATGGAACTAATTTTGTATGCACCTCACTTAAATACATAAAAAATTAGAGTGAATAAATTAGTGTATGGAATAAATTTTAACATTCAGGCCAAGGTTAGGATCTTAATACCTCACAAATTGCATGAGGAAGTTCAACAGGTGATCATTGCAGAGGAGGAGATCATGAACAACAAACCTAGTAAGACAAAAATGCACGTAGGATCAGGAGTGTCCAGTGGAAACAATATGGAACACATGAATTTTCAAAGAGGGCTGGTGCTCAATCATCAAAAGTGGTCATATGGGAATCAAAGAACAAAATATATGCATCCAAATCAACAGCCTCGTAGGATATCTCAATAGACTCGTAAAACACAACAACACCATTTTATGCAACAACACCCAGCCATGACACCTCAACACTGATCCAAATAGTTTGGCTCTTACTAAGAGAGTTCCAGGCCAACTACCAATTCAATCGATAGTAGAACCCAAGCTCTTAAGAGGGGGTGTTGGACTTGTGGAGGGCCACACTATGAGATGGATTTCCATCAAAATATAGGTAATGCCAACTCAAATCAAAAAGAAACTACAGTGGGGGAACTAGGGAAGGCTCATCACATCCATGTAGTGGTGAACAATCACCAGGTCGAACACGAGTCCACTATGTTGGAAACATCAAGTAATATTGATGGTATGATTTTTGTCATTTTAATAGATCCAAGAGCTATTGATTCTTTTATTTCTATAAATGCATTATCAAATATTAATCATGAAGAAAATGAATAACATGATTTTAGAAATGTAGAAATGGCATGTGGTATGACAATAAATTTAGGTAAGGTGGTAAGGGATTATGAGGTGGATCTGGGGGTATTTATGACCAAGGTATCAGTGTACTCTATGATCTTAGGATTTTATGATGTAGTCATAGGAAGGGATTAGTTGGAATGACATGAGATAGTTCTAAAATGAAGAGAAAATATATTGTATTTCATAGACGATGATGGCCAAAGAAAATCTCGGAGGGGAAAGAACCGAGGGGTGTCCCTAAGGTTCATCTCCTCAAATAAACTGATGAAATGTAGATGAAATGGGTGTCAAATGTTCATGGTGGTAACTCTAAATGATAAGGCATACTATGAAAACCTCAATAAGCATCAAATTATTGCTGAATTTAAGGATGTATCTCCTGAAGAACTACCTGGGATACAACCAAAACGAGAAATTTATTTCATCATTGACCTTAAGCTAGGAACTGAGCCTATTGCAACCCACCCCATCGTATGTCAACTCCAAATCTAGAGTAATTGAAAATCGAATTAAATGAATTATTGGACTTAGGTGGGTAGCTACATTCGATCATATCACATCAACATTCACACTTGGAGGCGGACGACAACAAGGGAGTGAAAGTAGTGGCAAGACCAAGATCGAATCTCATCTCTGGGTCAACGGTACCTATGGTATTTATGATGTTATGCTATATGATTTTGTTGTTCATATGGTTAATAGAATGTAAAATCGATGATATGTGGAATCACTACTACATTTGGTGGAAATTCCGACACTTGGTTCCGACGCTTTTGACCAAATGTCGGAAATTTCCCCAAATTTTTTCCATCCCGCCCGAAACCGTCGCTATACCGACGTTTATAGAAAAGTGTCGCAATACTGACACTTAGAAAAGTGTCACAATTGCGACGTTTGGAGGAAGACGTCGCAATTGCGACACTATGGCCCAAAGCGTCGCTATTGAGACGACTCCAATCATCACAAGTGCGACACAATGTCTAGGTGTCGCCATTGCGACGTTTAGGTACCCGTCGCAATAGCGACGCTAAATCCGCCGTCGGTATAATGGCACTTATATGCGCGCCACATAAAAATACGAAACTTATATGCGCGCTACATATAAATTTGAAACTTATATGTGCGCTACATAAAAATGATTTTATTGTTTCGTATGCGTCGCAATAGCTACATTAACGTCTGATATGACGCGCGCATTCGCCCTCCGCTCTTGCAGAACAACATTCGCCCTCAGCTCTTGCAGAACAACATTTTCCCTTAGCATTCGTGCTCAGCTCTTACAGAACAGCATTTTCCCTCAGCATTCGCCCTCAGCGTTCGCTCTCAGCTCTTGCAGAACAGCATTCGCCCTCAACTCTTGCAAAATGGTAAGTTCTTACTGCAGGCCCTTCCTCCTATAGTAGGGTTGACTCTATTTGGGTTTTTTTGGTCAATTCCATTGGATTGTGTTAGGCTGTAGGGTTCTCTCTAGATGTCAAGAATCAAGATTCGATACCCTCTATTATCTTCATCACCCAATACAAGATTTAAATTTTTCCCAAAGAAACGCTTATTAATTTGGCAGCCATTATTTCTCCCTGCTTTAAAAACCCTACATTTAAATGAAAATAAGCATTGCATTTCAACTACAAAAATCTATTAGTGTTCAAATGTACATGTGTGCTACATTAACGTCTGATATCACGCGCGCATTCACCCTTCGCTCTTGCAGAACAACATTCGCCCTCAGAATTCACCCTCAGCTCTTGCAGAACAGCATTCGCACTCAATATTCGCCCTGAGATCTTGCAGAACAGTATTCGCCCTTAGAATTTGCCCTAAGCTCTTGCAGAATAGCATTTGTCCTCAGAATTCTCCCTGAGATCTTGCAGAACAGCTTTCGCCCTGCATTCGCCCTCAGCGTTCGCCCTTAGCTCTTGCCCTCGGCTCTTGCAGAACAGCATTTGCCCTCGGCATTCGCCCTCAGCTCTTGCAAAATGGTAAGTTCTTACTGCAGGCCCTTCCTCCTATAGTAGGGTTGACTCTATTTGGGTTTTTTTGGTCAATTCCATTGGATTGTGTTAGGCTGTAGGGTTCTCTCTAGATGTCAAGAATCAAGATTCGATACCCTCTATTATCTTCATCACCCAATACAAGATTTAAATTTTTCCCAAAGAAACGCTTATTAATTTGGCAGCCATTATTTCTCCCTGCTTTAAAAACCCTACATTTAAATGAAAACAAGCATTGCATTTCAACTACAAAAATCTATTGGTGTTCAAATGTACATGTGTGCATCACTTGTGTAGGGTATTCCTTTTCCACTTTCACATTATCCAAGAATGTGTGCAGTATAGTTCATATTTTTTGTGATTTAGATTTTCTTGAAAAAGGAAAGGTAAATTATTTCCCATGGAAAAAGAAGGTTTCCCTTTTTATAGGTTGTTTAGACTTACGTGGAAAAATTTATGGTATGCCTTTCATATTATGTAGTTTAAATTTGAATTAACAAATTATTCTACATGAAAATATAATTACCTATGTGATGTCCTTCATCACTAATTAAAATTATAGGGTTTCAATTTCCTAGACTCTAACTCATATGATGCTAAATTCTAGGTTCTCATTGGTGGATCACTCTTCCATTGATTTCCTTTCCCTCTGGATCTTGTCATACTTTAAAAGTCATCAATGATACATATATTATTTGAGGTATCCCAAAAGGCTTTATAGTAGAACATATTGTGAAGTTTTTTTGACACTTGAGGATTCTTTTTAGAACTGCAACGCGGTCTATGCTATCGAGTTATATATCAAGCAACTTGTCCTTAATAACCACACTATGAGGTAGGTTCAACCGGTTTGAACTTGTTGGGACATAGCATATGAAGTTGTGTGATGAGTCCATATCACAGGTCTATTATGGTGAAAAAAGTGAAGACATGTAATGATAGTTATTATGTTAACATTACTAGAAACATTTTCAAAATTATCCATGCTATCAAGATGTCAAAATTCCAGGCATTAGGTGTCAATACTCGTAGCTAATAGATAATAATAATAATATTAAAAAATCACAACTTTATTCTTGAAATATGATTGTTGCACATTGGTAACCTAGTTCATGAGTTACTATCACCCAAAGACTGTAAAAAAAAATTAAAATATAAATTAAACCAACATGAGAATCCAACTAAGGGTTTCTCGACAAAATCATGCCATAACCTGGCATTTTGAAACCCAAATTTGAATCCATCATAAGTAATACAATGCAAACTCATATGGATTTTCAATGCATGTTTGCATGCTACACTTATTCTTTGTCTAGATATCATTTTTTAAATGGAACCATTAGTCAAGCCCACAGTCCTTTTTATGTGAAAAATTTCAGCTCTATTTGAGCTCTTTTTTGCTCCACCACCTCCATAAACCAGTGTTACACGGGGTCTCGCCCCCCCACCTAGGGGTCTAGATTCCTCGCCCCCTCGCTCTCCGGGGTCTTGGGGACTTCTAGGGGATGTTTCCCTCACGCCCCCTCACGTCCCCTCACCGCCCCTTTTAGTTTATGGTTTCGTGTTAAAATTTGATGTACCACTTAGCATATTTGAGAATCCAAGTGATTCTGATTCAGATGGTGACATGGTTGATCTTGATATATTCATGCAGAAGTTGGATGCAGAGACTAGTGGGGCATTAACTTGAGAATTTATGCTCATTTATCATTATGATGATATCATTTGATATTCATATTTTATGTTTTATGTTTTATGTTTCAGACATAACTTATTTGCGTTTAAGTTTTATGTTTCAGACTTGAGTTGTAAACTTCAATTTAAACTCTATTTTGAATCTTGATATAATATGTCATATGATATCTTAAACTTTATTTTCATTGTACATTGTTAGTAGTTACATTAATGATTATATAGTTACAAACTTACAAAATTACATGCATGATTGTATGATGTATGTTTTAACTTTTAACTTTTAAATTTGTTTCAATTATATGATTCATCATTCATTGATTTGTAATTTTATCATTTATGATTTATCTTTCATGATGCAAGTGTATGATGAATGTATATGCATTCCTTGCAAAAATATAGTTACATTTTAAATATTAAATTTTATAATTTTTATGACCTCGACGTCCCCCCACGTTTCCTGAAAATTGGTAGGGAGCTTTTGCATAGGCCGCTCCCGCGCTCCCTCGTCCCCTCGCTCCCACCTCCAGGGGACTTGGTGGAACATTGCCATAAACATATGCAAACATATATCATGATCTTGGAATTACATTACATATGTATGTGCCAATGTTTCATAATCTTGCCCCATCATCAATTTAAGAAATTTCCATTGAATATCAAATTATGGAGGGGGGGAACTTTTTGCTGCAACATTTGGCTCAAAATCAGGGACCATCTTCGTATGAGGTGAATGAGAACTATAGATATTTGAAGAAGTATATTAGTGCCTTTTCCTCTGGCCATGGAGTCATATACAATCATCCATCACAAAAATTTGTCTTTTTTCATTCTCACCTTGAAAGTTGCAAAAATTCATGCCCTAATTGAAACGACACTAAATTTGAAAGATATAATAAAAATGCAAGCTATAAGTGCCCTATTAATACAAAGGGAAAACCTTCCTACCTACCCTAACTGAGATAAATTTTGATTGAATAGGAAACATGATATTGCCAATGGAGTTGATCCAACAAATTTTTAAATGTATGGGACTAAATCATGCATTTGATTTCCAGGGAAACATGCGCATGAAGAGAAAAAGTGCAGAATTAATGGAAAATCCATACATGCCACTTATAAAAACTACACCGAAAGGTCAAAATATACTTAAGGCCTTAACTTAATTTGAATCCAAAAATGACAAAACGGGATTAGTGAAAACACGAGAGTGGTGTGGGTGAACAACATAAATAAAAAGTGAAGATACCTTTCCCCAAGATGCCTTTGTCACCGTTGTATGAAAACATGTTTTCCTTTCCCTTTATACATGCAAGTGAATGCATTATAGGTATGGTGTTTTCCCGAATAGGAGAAGCCTACTTAAATATATCATTCGTGGATTGAATGTTTGGGTGCCTTAATGTGCAATGACATGTTTCCAGGACTGAATTCAATGCAAGGCATATTTGAAACTCTAACCCTGTCTTCCGGTGTCTTATTAGAAATTATTTCAGTTTTCATTTTGTGTTTTCAAGTTAGATATTGTTTTCAAGTTTTTACATTTATAATTTTATTGCAATGTGGCAGACTGATCAGAGCAGTGCAGGAACAACCCCGAGACAGGATGATCGCAGAAAGAGGCCAGCAGAAGAACATGTAAAGTGCCAGCATTGCTCTATATTTAGGTATTTTAGTTATTTACATAATTGAAATAATATTAATTTTGTTCAAATATGCAGACACCTAGCCATGATACACCTGATGATTCCCTCTTTGAGGAAGAGCTTTCTTCATCCCTATCTCCAGTGTTGTTGTTGCAAAAAAAGGCACGAGATGCAAGGTCGGAATTTAATTCTTTGATAGATGCGCCTCAAACACCTGAAACAGAAGAGAGGATACAACATCTTATGAGGCGGCTAAATAGATATCAGGTAATAATAAAAAGTCAAAAGGATATTTTTTTTGTTCTGCATGAGATGAATTGTGATAGTTTGATTTTTAATTTTTACATTGACTAAACTAACAAAAAGTTCTTTTGTATGTAGCGTTTTATGGCATTTGCTGAACCCGGTGTTGGTGGTAGTGGGACACAAGGGCAAGAGATTGCCCAACAACCCTCTCGTACACCTTCTACTCCTTTAGGTGCTAGCCAAGAAACACACCATGCCCAAGCTGACACCCAGCCAACTGCTGAACGTGTTGGCAATGATGAGGCTGATATGGCCAGCTACATTATTGCGTTTCCTGGAGCTACACGTGTCAGCTCCACAGGGACCATTAATGGCACATTGTTGGTGAACGATGAGGGTGTCCCTATAAAACATGTACAACTCCCAGGTAAATTTTAATATTTTAACTATTTCATGTACTTTATCTAAAACATATTTATCATGATTTTTATTTTTAAATTAATGATAATATCTTCTTTTTCTTTTGGTTTTATTCTGTGTAGGAAAAAATGAGTTCTACATGATTCTAGAGAGCCATGCGTTGGTAATTTTTGGCCCAACCATACGTACAGGGTGGAATTCCCAGAATTCCAACATGAAAAAACTTCGTTATCTAGAAGCCCTTTTTGGTCGGCACATTTAATGAAAACGGTGGCGCTCAGGTAATGAAGCAAATATTTAATGCCAGGGACACCTATAGGACGCAATTGCAATTTAACCCTGGATATGAGCATCCTCTCGCAGTTCCAGAGAGTGAGTGGAGAGCACTCATCCATGACGAAAAAGAGAAAAGGGCAAAGAAAGAAGGAAAAATGCCAACTGGACCCGCAAGGTAAATTACAACTTTAATTCAATAGCTTTAATTTTCTTTATGTCTAAAATAAAAGTGTGCTACGTCATATCTGACTTCAATCTTTTGATGCTAGGTTGCCTGACACCTCAAAGGCAACCAAAGCTAAGATTGAGAAAAAGGGCCATCACAAGCTCGGCCAGGGTGGCTACTTGAAATTAGCTGCAAGAATTGTAATTAAGTAGCTAAACATCTTATAATTAATTGTATCGCCTTCCAACGTTTTTGTAATCCTATCGGATATGATTAAAAATACACAATCATATATAATGTAGGGTGATGACTTTGGAACAATAACTACAGAGGAAGATAAAAATAGTGCTTTCCGTTTTGGCTATCAAGCTGTAGTTGAACGTCGCAGAAGCTTGGGGCAGGTCCCAAGATCTACAATGCCTGATAAGGTAAAACATTAACCTTTCAATATTTTTGTTTTCGTCCATAAATTTAATGTCTAACAACTTTGTTTAAATCGGGGGAGCAACACTACCGACGAGGTAAATAACCCAGTTTTAGAGCCAGATGGCAGAGATGAATTCTTCGTGCAGCTTTGATCATTGATGAGACCGGGCCAGCAATGCGCTATCGGTGAGAAATTCGTGACTATGAGAGTAATTTCCACTTATAATTTTTTCTAATTATACCATGATGGTTGTCCTTATAACGTTTTTTGTTTAAATGACAGAGAATGTTTCCCTTGAGGATCTTACCACCAGAGAGGAAGACAGGGCAACAGTCCCAACGGCGACAACTGGTGCACCAGGTAAATACTCTCATTGCAATTTTTTTTATTAATATTACCGAACTAGTTCAATGATATTTAAAAACTGATAATTAAAATTTAATTATTATCTGTTTTTGGAGGCGATGCCCCGTCACTGGATGAGACCAGACATCGTGACAATGCAACTAGGTCAGCGGCGACAACTGGTGCACCAGGTAAATAATCTCATTACAATTTTTTTTATTAATATTACCGAACTAGTTCAATGATATTTAAAAACTGACAATTAAAATTTAATATTATCTATTTTTGTAGGCGATGCCCCGTCACTGGATGAGCCCAGACATCATGAATACGCAACTAGGTCAGCAGTGCGGGTTGAAAGGCACGAAACAGGAGCAGAGCACGATGATATTGATGATGTAATTAGGAGCTTTAAAAATAGGAAGAAGAAAAGGAAAATTTGACAATGTAAAATATTGTATTATTATAAGACAAACGTTACCATACTTGGAACGTTTTTTGCGTTATATAAAAAACTCATTTATCATACTATTTTTATGTCAAACATTAATTGCAATGTTTCCTTGCGTACTTTTTGTTGAATTGTTTTTTTATTAGTTATTGAATATTTTTTTTTATGCTCATGAAAGTAAAAAATGAAATATAGATTGGGTATTGGGGAATTGAGAGTGATGTGAGGGGGGAGGGGCCATAAGAGCTTCCACCTTCACGTGGTTGGCCCTGTTTAGTAGAGAATAATTTATTGGAGCGATTTAATCTTGGAGCAAACCTCCTTCGATCCAGCGTAGCAACAAAAAAGTCACTGTTGACTTAGTTGCTACTCTTTCAGATCGTGGGAGGCTTGTTCCAAGTTCATGCGACTCCAATAAATTGTTCTTGAAACGAAGAGGAGCTTATTCGGGTATGTTTTGACATTTTCAACATATGTTCTAACATTATCATAAGAATGCATCTTAGAGTAAAAAATACTACATCAATTACTTGTATTTATTGTATAGATAATGATGGATTTTGATTGACTTGGCGGTGCAGGTACAAATCCTCTTGCATCATGAGCAATACAACTTGTCAACCAGGGTCATGTCCAGGATATTTTTGCTTGTGCGCTTGACCAGGTTCGTAATGTCACATTTTGTAAGTTCCTTTACGGTTCATAATTCAATATTAAGCTTGTTCATGATTATTATCTAGGTTTTTTGTATGTGTTTTTTCATCTATTTGATTGTAAGCAACTATGCATGTTTCCTGTTGTTCACTATGATTTCTCCCATTACCACTCCCGGGATGAATCTGACTTTATTGTTACATAGGTTACTTTATTGTTACTATGATTTCTCCATTTACGATTTCATAGGTTACATCATGTAAAGTTGTCAATCTCGGGTTGGTGATGAGCTTTAGTTCTCCAGATTTGGGGCTTTTCTGATATTTTCTCCCTCATGTCATTCCTGCATCACCTCGTTGTTTGAGCATGCCAATTGTCTGCCACTTGTACCAATTGGCACATGTCAATCTCTGAGTGGTGCCACATTTCACCTATTTTCAGTGAGAGTTTAGGGTTTCTCTAACATAGCTTCAGAAATCCGATTCAGTGCTCGCTTGAATATTGTCACATAATACTTATGGTTTGGATTGATGAGCATGTTCTAAATGGTTGGTTGATTCATAAGAACCACCCATATAGTCGTCTTGAGATATTTCAGAAGATTTCTCGGGTTTCCTTTTTCACCGTTTCTAGTGGGTGGGATGGTGTGGGGTGATCCATCAATACTGGTGCTCTTGTAGTAGGGAATTTGTTTTGGGGATATAAAGGAGCATTTGATGTAGATATCCCATTGGATGCATTCATAGATGGGCACGAGAGGTCAAGAATTTAAATTAAAAATATGCAACCTCTAGCATGGCAACCTGAAGGCCGCGAGAGACACTGGTTAAAGATTGTTTTGTGCTAGCCTTAATATAGTCGTGATTTATTTCTATTATCTTAATGCAAATATATATTCCGGTCTCATTAAAATGAGGATTGTGGTTGTATTTCTCTTTGGTTGTTTCTCTCTTAATGCTCCAGAAGTTGCCAAAAGTTGTGATAGTTGTTTAGTTTGCCTGTTACAACTTAAAAGTGGTTTTTAGCAATGGGAGTCATGTTTTAAGGTTCATACTAGTATGAAGATCTTGTAATTATATATTCAGCATAAGAGAAGATGGCCTCTGCTTTGGGCGGTATGACAACAATTGCCACATCTACCTCATTGGGTAACAATGGAAAGGGGAAGAAGTTGGGTGCAATGTTTGATAATTATGGCGGACAATTGTCTTCTCTTTCAGTTTTTTCACCCATTTCCTTTAATCGCTCAAGCAGAAGAGGGACTCTGAGATTACGCAACAGAGAGAAGGTACTTAATACAAGAGCTATGGAAAAGGAGTTGTACTTCAACAAGGATGGCTCAGTGACAAAAAAATTGCAGGTCAGAGAAAAAATTATGTTTAAAGGAAGGTCACCTGCACGTGAAACTTCACTGCGGTGGATCTTTCCTTGTCCACTTATATTCGATTTTAATTTGTTATTTTATTTTTTCATGGAGGGTTGTTTTGGCATATGGTTTGGCATTCAATTGCACACTTACTGAAAGCATTGTCAATTTGTCTTGCAGGCGGTGTGAAAAAACTTGCTGATCTTGTTGAAGTCACCCTTGGGGTGAAGGGAAAAATTTTGTCTTGAAGAGCAAGCATGGTTCTCCAAAAATAGTTAATGATGGTGTGACAGTAGCTAAGGAGGTAATTTGTAGATGTGTCCTCTGGTTTTATTTTTAATGTTGTATTAGTTCCCCCTCTTAAATTTCTTAGATTTGGTAGGCATAATTTGAAAACTCAAAGGTGAAAGGAAACATATTTGTTACCCAGTGGTCTACTTGGCCTATGGACTAGCCACATTAGAGTAATGCATAAAGCTTTTCACAAAAATAAAAGGAAAGGGTTACGGCTGAGTCAAATTTTATTGTTATTGACAGTGTAATGAAATGTATCTCAATGCTATGGTTTAGGCCTTTTTATTGGTTGAATTAGAGGACCCAGTTGAAAATATTGGGGCCAAGTTGGTAAGGCAAGCTGCGGCAAAGACAAATGATTTAGCTGGGGATGGAACCACAACATCTGTTGTTCTTGCACATGTTGGAATATTGAAAAATTCGAGAACAATGAATGGAGAATAAATCTCCCTTCCTCTAACACAGAGAAAATAAAAATTTCTTTGACAGGAGACAGAGTTTCAATACTTTGAAAACAAACTTCTATTCCCTTCAATAACTCAAAAAAAACTATTACACTACTTCCTCACTGAGAGGGATTACAAAATTATGACTGCTACAAAACGCAGTGCATAAAACCAACTCAATGTCTGTTCAAAACAAACATACTCTGTCTCTAAAACACTCTGCTGTGTTTTTCCCTTTCGCACTGCTGTGCATACACACTTAAAAAGTTACACTCAGTCTTTCACTTTTTACACACTGTTGTGTAATAAAAAATTTACGTATTGTCTATAAAAAAAACTACCAAGCTTTTTTGTCCTTTTTATTTTTATATGTCGTAACATATAAAACATATTATAATAAACCCTCTTTTAAAAAAATAAAATTAAAACTAAATTCTATGGCCCACCTTTCATTTCGCATATGATATATATATAACATATGTTTAAAACATATGTATATATTAAACTATCAAACATTAAAGAACCCTTTCCGTCGGACTTCAAAAGTCTGAATAGATTGAATTTCAAACCAAATTCGCGTTCCAAAATGGGATGCTGACGTCTGCCTAATTTTAACTCGAATTCTCAATCCAATGTGCCCTATAAAAAATTAGGGTCCGGTTTTCAGGTTTTCAGATTCCCTTCAATTTCATGCGATCCAATATTAATGCTCCACGTGTCCTCCTTTTGAATTTACAAAACTGTCGGGTAAATTTCTGTTTGTTTAATTTATGGTTGGTGAATTGAGTTAATGCTGGTTGTTGTGTTTAAATACAATCCTGTACAGAAATATGGCTGCGGCCGTCTACAAAAAAAACTTGCAGGAATTTTAAATGCTGAATTAAATTTCTGGATGGCATGCAAGCAACCTCCAAAAAAAAAATGTTGCTGCTGCATCCGTCCTTCTGCTGCAGCAGTTGAAGTTAAAATTCAACAGCACGGGGTTTAATAAGTGAGGGTGTAAAGGTAACTTTTTGTCGATAGTACTGGATTAAGATCATCTATTCATTTTTGTAGGGTCTTATGGTGTTTGGTTTTTTAGTTTTGGGTTGGGCTTATTGAATCTAAGATAGTTTTTGAGTGAAAAAATTGCTATCAGGTATTAAAAAAATTTGGTTCTTTTGTCAAAATTTATGAGCTTGTTAGGAAATACAAAACTGACAATGGTTGTATCTTAAAATTGTGGAAAATAATTTGAAATGAAACCTTTTTGTTTAGGTTGTTGCAGCAGGTGCAAACCCCATTCAAATTACTAGGGGCATTGACAAGACAATAAAGGCCATTGTTTCGGAACTCAAAATTTTGTCAAAGGAGGTAAACGCTTGCCTTTTGAGTAGGCTGGTTTTCCTTTTTGCTGATGGTTTGGTGTATCTAATTGAATTAGTTGCCTAAGGTATTTTTGGTTGCAAACTCCTTTTCATTTTTCATACAGTGTTGGCCTTGTGGAATACATTTGATTGTGTGGTCTTGTTAGATCTACAACATTTGTAGTTTTTTAGTCTTATGGCCGAGGTGCACTTTTATTATGGAAATAGTTGATGCAATATTGTCATTTAATCCTTACTGCGGGGTAGCATGTTGAGAAGTTTCTTGTGAAACATTTGGTATTCAAAATGACACTTGATCCTATACAGCATCATGCACTTGACTTCAAAATTCATATTCAAAGTGTGCGAGACAATTCTTGCAAAATTTCAAATATTTATGTTGTTTTAAACCATTATCTTTTTCATGTATTGGATGTTGAAAATGTGAAAAAGACTTTGGTATGAAACCAACTGGTGAATAATTTCCAGCAAAACAACCACTTCCAAGACATGATTTAGAAGTAGAACATACGTACTTATGAAGCATAGAAAGATATCCTTGATGCATTGTCAATGTTTGGCTAGGTTTATTTTTGGAGAAAATAACTCCTTATTCCTAGAATAGTGATCTTCAATACAAGTAAATGCCAGAGAAGAGAGATCATCGTGTGACGCAACAAAACTGAAATTGGACCCCCAAGGAGAGCTGGTGTGTCTACAATCGCTCTGTCAACATTTTCCCTTGGTGTACCCCGTTCTTTTCCTCCAACCTAAGTCTTAATTGACTTCTTCTTTCTTCGGGTTTATTTATCAAATTCGTAGAATTTGATAAATAAATACTATCCACAATGGTTGGACTTTAATTTATATTCCCGACTTTATATTATCTCCAAGCCTTATAACCAATGTTTAACTTTCAACACTTTGTATTTAAACTCCACGTTTCTTTTTAAATAAATAACTTGTAATGAACTTTCGGCTCTATATTTCACCACCCAGCCTTACAACAATCACGCTCCAGACTTATGCTAATTATCCGCCAATCGTTTAATTAAACAATTTCATTATACTCAGGCCCCACCTATATATATCAATAACCAATCAAACACTCGTATCGTACCTGGCTATCCTCCGCACACCTTAGTTAACCTCCGGGCAAGTTCAACGTGCGACCACCGTCCGATGGCCCTTCTCCAAATCAACGACTCTTGGCAATTTCGCTCGGCTTCCAACGTCGGGCTTTAACGTGCGATGGCGCGGGTTAAACGGTGGTTTTCCGGGGTCACTTCGCCACGTGTCGCATTCCCTATGGAATCGCTCGCGAATAGGAAATACCGCCTACTCCGCAAAAGCGGTGCGATATGGGCAACCAGCTTTTGTGATTCCGCTCGTGGTTTTGGTAGAGGGCTTGACCACGGTTGCAAGTCTGGTTCCGCTATCCTTTGGTTTGTTAACTCATGTCCAATCCTCAGGTCAGGTTCCGAAAGCACAACAATTTTTTCTCTTTATTAAGCGGCATTTTTATATTTGAACAGTTTTCACGACCCCGGTTCTCTACACAGACCTCGCCTTGGATATTTTTACATAAAAATGATTGTTCTCAATAATTATTTATATAACTTTTCCACATGTTTAGTGTGGTATTCCCATAATTTATTATAAATATGTGTATTATCAAAGAAAACCAACACAAATTTTATAAGATGGGATCAAACAAAATTGTTCTTAAGTCGAGCCCGCCGGACTTCAAACGGCGATAAACCATAATTCAAACCAAATTCGCGTTCCAAAATAGCCTGCTGACGTCGGCCAATTTTGTGATGCGAATTTCTTATCAAATTCACCCTAATATTTTACGGGTCCGGATTTCCACTGCGCGAGCGGCCCAAACAAAGATCCGCTCCAATCAATTTTTGCCACGTGTCCTCAATAAAAACTTGCCCTGCTCCCGGCTGCGGGTGCATTCGATGGCATTTAAGGTGATGGGACATGGATATGGCGATTTCATATCAATCGCATTAACATTTAACGCTTTTCAATTAAATTTTCACATCAAATCTGCATTAATTAATTTTTAACACTGTTCAAGATCGGACCTCCACTCCTCTTAGCGATTCCGCACGCTCCAATTTGATCCGGCCTTCGGCTCTCATTATTAATGATCAGAGATTAATTATGACAGGCGTCCTTTGATTGCATTGCAGATGGGTCGAAAAAATGGCGTTTAGCCATGGTTTTTCAGACAAGCCGGTTGCTGGATTACACTGCCTGCTAACTGTGATGATAAGGAGAAGTGGCCAGCTGAACTTCTGCCTAGACGTTGCTGCATATTTGCATTTCTCTCGATTCTGTCTCTGTCTGTCTTCCTCTGCTAATTGGAATTCTGCTTCTTCGTCTCCTCTTGTGCCCACTGCGCCTGAGATTGCACCCATGCCTCGCGTGCGTCATAGGATGCGTTGCCGCAGGGGGAGCACTAGACGTCAACCCCGACGCGCTCCCTCCAGCCCCTCAACAGAGTCGACTTCCGGCCAGTCCAATGATTATTACTTAGGTCGATATCCAAATACTAGGAGTGGGCGGGGTCGACTTGTAGCATCTGGCCACCTTATGGATTCCCCTGCTCCTGGCTTCCCCACCGTTAGTTCACCTTCTCCCACGACGCGCACTGCGCAATTTTCCTTTAATTGCTCTCTCAACCGCCCAAGAATCACGGCTTTAGTCATTGTGGTCTTCCGCGAGGAGGCCCAAACGGAGGAAGAATGCACCCGTCTGGCGGGTCTGAGCTCGGAAAAAGCCGGCCAGCATTCGGGCCTTCAGGAGGGGAGCCGTGGCATGCATGTGGAGGTAGCACCTAGTGATCCTGGACCTTCCGAAGGATGGTGCCGAATCGTGGAGGAACCACCGGAGGAGTAGTTTGGTTAATTTGTTTTTCTTGCTTAGCGGGCCCACTTAATTGGGCTGCTTTTACTTTATTTTACTGTGCTGGACCTTTGTAATATTTTTGAATTCTGTAAATTAAACGTTCAAGACTGGTTTCCCCGTATGAGGGCAGTCTTCTTAATTTTTGATTTTTTGATGACAAATTTGCCATGAGTATGGCCAGGCAATGTTTTTGACTTCGGTGTAATTTTATTCGCAATGTTAATAGATTAACTTTACTTGGAATTCTCACATGATTAGCGTTTTTCTTGATCTGTTCAAGGATTTTGGGTACTTTAATTTGTATTTAGAACAATGGATGTCGGTACTCTATCTGTTGCTTTACTGTTCTACATACTACTATTTCACTTTCTTATAGATGCCTCGGGCATATTTGAATGCTTTCTCAGATTGTCGATAATCTCCATGTGGACCGTTACTGGATTTTATATCATGTCACTGTATGTGACATGGGGTATTTTTCTATCATTGTCTGGGGTGGGACTTCCACTTTTCTGGATGGATATTTGGGTTCCAATCTTCAGATGTGAAAATGTAATGACTTCATGGACTGTTTTACTTCATATAATATATTCAAAATATCATTTTTTCTCTTTTGAAAAAAAAATGATTAATGTTTATCATTCTGCCTTCAAAACTAGCGATGCTGGTCTATGTTGCTGGTTTATTGATATGGTCTGATGGTCTTTTTATATTTTGGACATATCACACTCCTCACATGATTAGCGTTTTTTCTGTTCAAGGATTTTGGGTACTTTAATTTGTATTTGGAACAATGGACGTCGGTACCCTATCTGTTGTTTTACTATTCTACATACTGCTATTTCACTTTCTTATAGATGCCTCGGGCATATTTGGATGCTTTCTCAGATTTGTCGATAATCTCCATGTGGACCGTTACTGGGTTTTATATCAAGTCATTGTATGTGACATGGGGTATTTTTCTATCATTGTCTGGGGTGGGACTTCCACTTTTCTGGATGGATATTTGGGTTCCAATCTTAAGATGTGAAAATGTAATGACTTCATGGATTGTTTTACTTCATACAATATATTCAAAACATTGTTTTTTCTCTTGTGAAAAAAAAATGATTAATGTTTATCACTCTGCCTTCAAAACTAGCGATGCTGGTCTATGTTGCTGGTTTATTGATATGGTCTCATGGTATTTTTATATTTTGGACATATCACACTCCTCATATGATTAGCGTTTTTCTCTGTTCAAGGATTTTGGGTACTTTAATTTGTATTTGGAACAATGGACGTCGGTACTCTATCTGTTGCTTTACTATTCTACATACTGCTATTTCACTTTCTTATAGATGCCTCGGGCATATTTGGATGCTTTCTCGGATTGTCGATAATATAACTTCATGGACTGTTTTACTTCATATAATATATTCAAAACAACGTTTTTCTCTTGTGAAAAAAAAAATGATTAATGTTTATCACTCTGCCTTCAAAACTAGCGATGCTGGTCTATGTTGCTGGTTTATTGATATGGTCTGATGGTATTTTTATATTTTGGACATATCACACTCCTCACGTGATTAGCGTTTTTCTCTGTTCAAGGATTTTGGGTACTTTAATTTGTATTTGGAACAATGGACGTCGGTACGTACTCTATCTGTTGCTTTACTATTCTACATACCGCTATTTCACTTTCTTATAGATGCCTTGGGCATATTTGGATGCTTTCTCAGATTGTCGATAATCTCCATGTGGACCGTTACTGGGTTTTATATCAAGTCGCTGTATGTGACATGGGGTATTTTTCTATCATTGTCTGGGGTGGGACTTCCACTTTTCTGGATGGATATTTGGGTTCCAATCTTCAAATGTGAAAATGTAATAACTTCATGGATTGTTTTACTTCATATAATATATTCAAAACAATGTTTTTTCTCTTGTGAAAAAAAAATGATTAATGTTTATCACTCTGCCTTCAAAACTAGCGATGCTGGTCTATGTTGCTGGTTTATTGATATGGTCTGATGGTCTTTTTATATTTTTGACATATCACACTCCTCACATGATTAGCGTTTTTCTCTGTTCAAGGATTTTGGGTACTTTAATTTGTATTTGGAACAATGGATGTCGGTACTCTATTAGTTGTTTTACTATTCTACATACTGCTATTTCACTTTCTTATAGATGCCTCGGGCATATTTGGATGCTTTCTCAGATTGTCGATAATCTCCATGTGGACCGTTACTGGGTTTTATATCAAGTCCCCGTATGTGACATGGGGTATTTTTCTATCACTGTCTGGGGTGGGACTTCCACTTTTCTGGATGGATATTTGGGTTCCAATCTTCAGATGTGAAAATATAATGACTTCATGGACTGTTTTACTTCATATAATATATTCAAAACAACGTTTTTTCTCTTGTGAAAAAAAAATGATTAATGTTTATCACTCTGCCTTCAAAACTAGCGATGCTGGTCTATGTTGCTGGTTTATTGATATGGTCTGATGGTCTTTTTATATTTTGGACATATCACACTCCTCACATGATTAGCGTTTTCTCTGTTCAAGGATTTTGGGTACTTTAATTTGTATTTGGAACAATGGACGTCGGTACTCTATCTGTTGCTTTACTATTATACATACTGCTATTTCACTTTCTTATAGATGCCTCGGGCATATTTGGATGCTTTCTCAGATTTGTCGATAATCTCCATGTGGACCGTTACTGGGTTTTATATCATGTCCCTGTATGTGACATGGGGTATTTTTCTATCATTGTCTGGGGTGGGACTTCCACTTTTATCGATGGATATTTGGGTTCCAATCTTCGTATGTAAATGTAATGATCATGGATCGTTTTTACTTCATATAATATATTCAAAATAGCGTTTCTCGTCTTTTAAAGTTTTTTTTTTAAATTGAACCCTCCGTCGGTCTACCGACGCCTTGTAGACGTCGGAACTGCGACAACCCAGAAACGTCGGAAGAGAGACAGTATAAAAACGCCAGACCACATTTCGTCGGAATTGCGACGGCTTACAAACGTCGGAAGAACGACGTTCCAAACTTTGGACCACATTTCGTCGGAATTACGACATCTTACAGACGTCGGAAGAGCGACGTCCAAAACGTCGAACCATGTTGCGTCGGAATTACGACTGTTTACAAACGTCGGAAGAGTGACGTTCAAAACGTCGGACCACATTTCGTCGGAAGTGCGACAGTTTAAAAACGTCGGAGGCGCGACAGTTTGTGAGATGTCGGAAGAGTGACGCTTGTTCGGAAGTGACGGAAGAAGTGTCGATAGTGCGACACTTTTTACGTGCATCAGAACTGCGACGGCATGACAAACCACGTTTTGTCCGCCCAAAAATCTCTAGAAATTTTGGGGCATATCCTTGTTCAAGGGAACCCAAGCTTAGAACTTAGGGTTTTCAACCATCCAATCGTGGGGCTTCCAACTTGATGTAATCCAGACAAATATAAGAAGAATTCATTACCTTTTTAACATCAATGACTAGTTTTTAGTCAAAGTCAAACTCCAGAGTAACATAATGTTATATTAAGTTCTTATGATTTATTTTAATGAGGCCATACAATTTTACCATATACAAAAATGGTGGTATTCCACCTTGGTGAAGCTTTGTTGCAATGTTTCATTAGCTAGGTTGTTAAATGTCAATTAGATATATATATATATATATATATATAAAGTAATTTTGTATTACTGAGGATGATTTATTTTTATTCTTAAATAGATATTTTTATGCACTTAACTTCTGTTTTATTTGGATTTTTTTTACCTTAATTAATGGATATATATAAAATTACATATACATTGGAATTAAGGGTATATAATGATAATATTTAATAAAATAAAAGTTCTGATAAGCTAATATTGTATAAACCATTCTATGGTAAGATGGAAAGAATGGTCCAGGAGGGTATTTCGCTCCAAAGTTATTACGTTGTATTGGAGTAATGTAAATTGGTAATTGTTGGAACATGTACCATGGATAGAAGAGGTACATGAAGCAATAGGGTGTCCAGAGGGCACAACATGGTGCCACCACAACAACCAACTTCTGTCACACCACCCAATGGCAGGGAGCACATCGCATCATAGGAACAAATACCCGCAGGAAATTTTTTGAATCAAATGAGGTCATTCCAACATATGTCATAGGAATTAATGAACCATTTGGAATGAATGAAGCACCCCAAAACCCCACAAGAAATGATGTACGCCGAGATTTGGAAAAGGCATAATTTCCAAATTTTATCAAACTGTAGAGG
This sequence comes from Pinus albicaulis, assembly GCA_034641835.2. Classification (NCBI taxonomy): domain Eukaryota; kingdom Viridiplantae; phylum Streptophyta; class Pinopsida; order Pinales; family Pinaceae; genus Pinus; species Pinus albicaulis. The sequence goes on from CM076570.1 coordinate 840,576,142, forward strand.
CATGGCTAGAAAACATGGCTATGTTCTTTACCTTGAGGGACTACACCTCAAATTTGAGGCCAAGATGGGTGTATTCTAGTTGAAGGGAAACACATTACTTGATGGAAAACATTATTACCCAAATTAGGGATGGATATCTCATAGTTAACTTGGGAATTATTAGAAGAAAAGTTTAGAGAATGCTACCTATCATAAGAGTTTATTGAAATACAACTAAGTGAATTTAATGCATTGCAGTAGGGTAGTCACTCAGTTCCTGAGTATGCGGATCATTTCATGGAACTACTTTGTTATGTCCCTCACTTAAACATATAAAATCTTAGAGTGAATTTTTTTGGTATGGAATACATTTTATCATTCGAGCTAAGATTAGGATCTTGATTTCTCACACCTTGCATGAGGTAGTTCAACAAGGAATTATTGCTAAGGAGGAGATCTTAAATAGTGGACCAGGTAGGTTTCCAAAACCTGCAGGATCAAGAGCGTTTAGTGGAAACAATATGAATCACAAAAACTTTCAAAGAGGATCGATGCACAATCATCAAAACGGTTAATAAAAACTGAAAAACACCATATAAGCACCGACCTAAGCAATTATGCATGATATCTCATTTGATTTTTCAGCCACTGCAACATCGTTCTATGCAGCATCACCACACCACACCACCATAGCACCAATCACAACAACATGTCTCTTACCAGCAAGGTTGTAGATGAACTCCCAATTTGGTGTGGTAGTAGGAGCCAAACTACCAAGAGGGGGTGTTGGACTTGCCAAGGTCCACACAATGAGAGGAATTGTCCTCAGAAGACAGGTAATACCAACTCAACGCTAACATCAACCATAGTGGGGGATTTGGGAAAAGTTCATCTGATTCATGCAGTGGTGAATAGCCACCAAGCTAAACACAAGTCCACTATGCTTGAGACATCAGATAATATTGATGGTACAAGTTTTTTCATTTTAATTAATCCACAATCCACTTATTATTTTATTTATCTAAATGAATTATCAAAAATTAAACATGAAGCAACTGCACAACATGATTTTATGCATGTGGAGATGGCATGTAGTATGAAAATAAATGTAGGAAGCATGGTAAGGGATTTTAAGGTGGGTTTGGGAATATGTAAAACCATGGTATAGTTGTATTCTAGAATTTTAGGATCCTATGATGTAGTCCCAGGAATGGATTGTTTGGAATGACATGAAGCAAATATAGAATGAAAGGACAAGATACTGCATTTCACAGATGATGGCAGGCAAAGAAATTCCTTGAGGGGTATCCCTAAGGTTCATCTCACCAATGAAACTGATGAAATATAACAGAATATGGTGTAAAATGTTTATGGTGGTAGCTATAATTGTTAAAGGAGACTTTAAAAATATTGATATGCATCTAATTATTGTTGAATTTAAGGATGCATTTTCTGAATAATTTCTTGGGATACCCCAAAATGAGAAATTTATTTCACCATCGATGTTAAACCAGGCACAAAGCATATTGCAAGGAAACCCTATCAAAAATCAACTCCAAAATTAAAGGAGCTATAAATCAAATTAAATGAATGATTAGAGTTGGGTTTCATACGACCCAACATATCCCCATGGTGAGCCCCTGTATTTTTTTTTAAAGAAGGATGAGTCTTCTCTATTGTGCATTGATTACCGCTAGTTGAATAAGGTGACGATAAAAAATTAATACCTCTACCAAGGATAGATGAATTTTTGGACCAAATGAGGGGATAAATGATGTTTATAAAGATATACCTGAGATCAATATATCATCAATTGATAATCATGGAAGAATATATCCCAAAGACAACCTTTAAGACAAGATTTAGGCATTATGAATTTGTAGTGTTACCATTTTTTATGACCAATTCCCCAAGTATTTTCATGCGTTTAATGAACATAATATTCCAAGAATACCTAGACAAGTTTTTACAAGTCTTTATTGATGATGTTTTGATTTACTCAAAGATCCCATAAGAGCATGAAAAACACTTAAGGCTAATTTTATAGCATCTTACAGAGAATTAGTTTTATGGGAAACTGCCAATGTTTTCATTTTACCAATCCAAGATCCACTCTCTGGGGTACATTATATTTGGGGAGGGTATTTCGGTAGAACCAATAAATATCTATCCCATCTCGAATGGTTGACACCAACCAATGTTCATGAAATACATAGTTTCATGGGCATGACTAGGTGTTATTACAGATTTGTTGAAGGGTTTTCGAAAAGAAAAAGAAGTTCATATGGATTGAAAAATGTGAAGAGGTGTTCCAAAGGTTAAAATTATTACTAAAAACAACACCGATTTTTAAAGTACTAAATATGGAGCAAGAATTTTTGGTTTACAATGATGCCTCTAAGGAAGGATTGGCTTGCGTATTGATGCAAGAAGGAAGAATAATAATGTATGCATTAATAAAACTTAAAACCCATGAGGAGAACTATTCAACACATGATATATAAATGGAAGTTATTGTTTACACCCTAAATATTTGGAGATGCTAACTACTAGGAAGGAATTTTTAACTAAGGACTAATCATTGTGGGCTACAACACATATTCACCCAAGACCATTTAAATGCCAAACAATAAAGGTGGTCAAAATTAATAAGTGAATATGATTTTGATATTACTTAAATAAAGGGAACAATAAAAAGGGTGGTATATACTTTAAATAGAATACCTCGAACATTTTTGGTGATTTTTTTAAAGACAAACCTAAGGGAGAAGTTGCTCAATTTACAAGTTGAGGACACCTAGTACAAGGAGGTTAGCAAGAGTTTTAGGGAGGTTGAAATTATGGTCCCAAAGTATGAAGGATACAACTTAGATGGTGATGGACTTCTACACTTCCATGGGAGGATATATGTGCCCTCGAATTAGGATATACACCAATTAATCTTGAGCGAAGCACATCGAGCAGTATACATGGCATATCTCGGTGTTAAGAAGATGAGTGCAGACATGAAACCACTATTATTTTTGAAGTGGATCAAGAAGGACTTTGTAAAATTTGTAGTGATATGTTGAGAGTGTCGGCGAGTAAAATATGAACAAAAAAATCCAAATTTTTATGCTTCCATGGGAGGATATATGTGCCCTCGAATGAGGATATAGGCCAATTAATCTTGAGCGAAGCACATGAGTGTAGAACTGGAACCACTATGATTTTGGAAGTGGATCAAGAAGGAAATTGTAAACTTTGTAGTTATATGATTAGAGTGTCGGCGAGTAAAATTTGAACACAAACATCCAACAAGGATATTGCAACCGCATGAGATACTAGAGTCTAAATGGGAAGTTATATCAATGGATTTATTTGTGGGACTGCCAATTACCACAAGAAAACATGATGTAATATTTGTATTGGTAGACATGTTGACTAATAATTCCCATTTTATACTAGTTTAGACTACATATAGGGCACCATAGATAGTAAGATAATTTATTGATGAGATTTTAATATTTAATGGAGCACCGAGGAAGATCATATCAGATAGGGGAGAAGTGTTTACAAAAAGCTTTTGGCCTAGTTTCCAATAAGCCTTGGGAACCAAACTAAACTTTAGCACTACTTATGACTCTGATATTGTAGAAATTATATGCACTAAGCATGCATATGTCCTAGATCCACCTGATCTCACACTATTTAACTTTATGTAAGATACTGAATCTATTCCACTTGTTAATCTTTTTCAGAAAAATTAATTGCACACACATGTGAAGCATAAAAAAAAATAATAAATCGCACATAACACAGTTTTTAACCGGGAAAGCCTGAAGCTAAAAACCCCAACTATATATTATGTAACATGGAGATCATACGACAATCTCATTCAAAGCATATCAAGCTCTTAGTACAATACAATCATCATACACTAATCAGGACCAATATTGCAAATCCATGCACCGATCTTTGCCTCCTGCTAGCCCGCCTCCACTGCACAATATTTGCTGAAGAATAGCTTTGAATGAATTCGAATTACCCTTGCCTTGACTGCATAATCCTCATTGGAAACTCAAATGTGTGTGTGATGCAATCAATGCATCACTATAGTCACAACAGATAGTCTATCTTGCCCTTTCACCTACCTCTCCACTGGGTCTCCACTGAAACTTCCATGCACTGTAGTTAACTGATGTATTTTTCAGTTTATTAATGAGTTATTATTTGTGAATTAATTAACTAATTAATTCACTCCACTCTCACTAGTGTATCAAACAGTTAGACTAGATACAACTAGCTCAATTGAGTCTAACTGAGTTAAACTGAATACAACTCCATAACTACTTCTTCCAACTGTGTCATAACTCTGCCACTTGAGTTCTAACTGAGTCCTCCATGCATTAGCTCCATTAAACCCTTGGGAATTGCGTAATTCCCTCAGTCCACTGATGTGCCACATCTATGCACTGAACTGAAGTGCTCCAAGAGAATAAGTTGCTGTTTAGAGTGTGATTATTATTAAGAGCTAATAATAATTGACATGCATCTATTTTTAGATTGAATATATATAAATAGATTTCACCCAATATTCTAAAAATAGAATTTCATCTATTTTTTCAACTTGATCAACCATCCACAAATAGCATCCTGCAACTTTTGAAATATGATCATCATGTCTAAAAATAGACATAGTCTAAAAATAGACTTGCGCCAAAAATAACGTGCGGGCCCACTTAGTGAAGGCGACTATTTTCACTAAGCTCATCATCTTGTTGAATCTCAACACTCCCTCTCAACAAGATAGGGATTATCATTCACCCCGATCCTACCTCTATGGTATTCGAATTTTCTCCTGGTGAGCGCCTTCGTCAGAATATCTGCATCCTGATCCTCCGTAGGAATGTACTGAAGCAACATGATCTTCCGCTACACACAATCTATGATATGATGATACCAGATATCAATATGTTTAGATATATCATGAGACATAGGATTAATCGAGAGTTTAATGCAACTCTGATTATCACAATGTATCACTGTGGGATCTAAATTTTAATTGAACAAACCAACTAGAATCTTCCTCATCCAGATAACCCATGCAGCTTGAATTGCTACCATGTATTCCGCTTCCGCTGAACTGAGTGCCACGGATCTTTGTTTCCTGTTGTACCAAGAAACTACCGTAGATCCGATAATGAAAATACCTCTTGATGTGCTCTTTCTTTCTGTTGGGCTTCCTGCCCAATTTGCATCTGTGAAGCCATGCAAATTCACCTCATCCGTCTGTCTGTACCATAAACCATACTCAGATGTGCGCCTAAGATATCTCAGGACATGCTTGCTTGCCTTCCAAAAGAGCTTGGTAGGCTTAACCATCTCTTGTAAAAGCTGGTTCACCGCATAGCATATGTCTGGTCTTGTATTGACTAAATACATGAGTGAATCCACCAACTGTCGATAAATAGTGGCATCCACTACCTCTGCCGATGTAGCATCCTCTTTCTTCCAATTTCCTGGAAGAGGAGTGTCGATAGGCTTGAGCCTTGCATGTGAAACTTCTCCAGTATCTCTCGGGCATACTTTCCTTGAGACACAAATAGTTCACCTTTCCGCTGCCATATTTCCAATCCAAGGAAATAATGAAGGAGGCCCAAATCCTTCATCTCAAACTCCTTTGCAAGATCTGCCTTGTATGAGTGTATCAATTGCTCATCACTTGTTAGTATTAAATCATCAACATAAAGTACAATGATTAAAAGCTTACCCTCCACCACAATCTGGTACAGGTTTGCATCCGCCTCACTCATGGTGAAGCCAAGTCCAGTGAAATAGCTGTCGATCCAAGTGTACCAAGCATGGGGTGCTTGTTTCAACCCATACAACGCTCTTTTGAGCCTGCACACATGCGAATCGCTGCTGAAGATCTCAAACCCTTTAGGCTGCTCAATGTACACCTTTTCCTCAATGATACCATTAAGGAACATAGTCTTCACATCCATCTGATGAATGTGCCAACCCATCTGCATTGAGAGAGCAAGGATGGTCCATATGGAAGAATACCGTGCAACAGGTGAAAAGGTTTCTTCTTAGTCAATCCCCTCAATCTACGAGAAGCCCCGGGCAACAAATCTTGCCTTATGCTTCTCGAAACTCCCATCAACAGCTTGATTTACCTTGTAGATCCATCTTGATCCTACAACTGATTTTTCCACCGGCCTTGGAACAATCTCCCAAGCACTGTTTATGAAAATGGAGTCATACTCCTCCACCATGGCATTTACCCATGTGGGCTCCTGCACTGCTTCTTCAAAATAAGATGGCTTTGTCACGATACACTTGCTCATAAGAGCCATGTATCCAATAAATCGGTCAGGTGATTGTCTCTGTCTGCGCTGTGATGTAGGGACTCCTACATTATGTGCTGCATCAAGCTTCAGTCTCTCAGCTTCTGTGGTATGCTTTCTGCCTTGTCTGATGTTTGGTTCTGCATGAGTGGATTCCTCCACTCCATGAATATCCTCCTATGGATGATCCACATCCAGAGGCTCATCTTTGGGAATGGGAAGTTCCTCCTTCGCATGCAAGTGTAGCTCCCTCTCAAGCAAAAACTTCATGGCTTTCACCTCATTGAATTTTATATCCCGTCGCACAATAGTCATCCGACTATCTAGAAAATACACACGATAATTGTGGGGTGTTTCTATGTACCCCACAAATATCCCAACTTCTGCAGTCGGCTCTAGCTTCTTCCTGGCGTCCTTCGTCACATGAATGTAAACAGGTGAGCCAAAAATCTTCAAATGAGAAATATCAGGCTTCTTACCACAGTGCTTCTTTGCTCATCACAAGTACTCTATGAGGACAACGGTTTTGCATAAACCACAACACAGATGCTTCCGCCCACAAGTGCATCGGTAGGCCCTGTTCATGCAGCATCGCTCGTGCAACACCCACGATCGTTCTATTCTTTCTCTCCGCGACCCCATTCTGCTATGGGTTATGAGGTGCTATGAGTTCTCTTCGAATTCCTTCTTTGCTACATAAGTCTTTGAATTCACCTGATATGTATTCACCACCATTATCGCTTTGTAGAGCTTTCACTTGCTTCCTCGACTCCTTCTCCACCAATGCCTTGAACTCGCAGAACTTTGAGAACGTTTCACTCTTCTTCTGCATGAAGAATATGCACCATCTACGGGAATAGTCATCAAAAAATATAACATAGTACCTGTGGTTTTTGCTGTTGAAGCAACCCAGAAAGGTCCACACACGTCTGTGTGAATTCTCTCCAGGATCATCGAAGCATGATTCTCCTTCTCATGAAAGGTGGTCTTCACAAAATTACCCATAGTACATCCTTTGCACTGATCTGACTGCGCAAGAGTACCCTTGGGAATTCCAGTAGAAATTTGCTGCAAAATCTTCAAAGTGCCATGGTGAAGATGGCCCAATCTCTTGTGCCATAATTCCCCCTCATCCCGGCTCACCACTTCTTCTGCTTTTCCCACCATTGCAGCGCAACCATCTACCTCCAGCTTGTAGAGATTCTTAATTCGAACCCCTATATTCTTGGTTTGACCCATTTTTTTATGTCAAAGGAAGGCTTTTCCCTCATTGAAAACAACATCATAACCCTTGTCTTCCAGCATTGCGATTGAGACCAAGTTCTTCTCTAGACATAGAACATGCATAAAATTCTTCAACAAGAATGGATTACCGGACTCCCTCTCAAAGGTAATGGTCCCAATGCCAGTCACACTGTACCGACCATCATCACCCATATCTATATGCATCTGGAGGTCCTCCTCCTCAAAGTCACTGAACAACTCTTTGTCTCCCATCATATGGAAAGTCGCACCACTATCAAGATACCACAACAATCCCATGCAGCTTGAAACAAAGCAAGAGATCAAGGAAAAATCAAGCTCAAATTGTGAGGCTAAGGCCTCTCCAACTACAGATCCAACAACCTGCTTTTTCTTCTTCTTCTGTGGACAGTTAGTGGCGAAATGTCCATGTTCGTGACAGTGAAAACACTTCACTTTGGAAAAATCCTGCTTCTTTCCTTTAGCACTGGATTTTGAAGGATTTTTCTTCCCCTTCCCTTTCTTTGCTTTAGCAGCCAAAGCACAATTCTCTTCATATTCATTCTTCGATGAAGATCCATCCCTAGTACCCCACCTTATCCCCTCCTGCACAAGATCCGACCAAATTCGCTACCATCTCAGCAGTTTCTCCTGTCCATTGACAGAGTCTTTGTAGTTATGCCAAATATTTGAAAGCACAAGGAGAGACAAGATCACCAAGTATTCTTCATCAACAGTAACCCCCACACTTCCCAGTTCATCCTTGCAGTGGAAAAACTTCGTGAGGTATTTTGGAATAATGTCGCCTTTCTCCATTTTTATTTTTCTGAGCTTGTCTTTAAGCACCAACTTCCTCTGGTCATTTCTGCTTTGGAAAAAGTCTGTCAAAGCCTTCCACATTAATAATGGAGTGGCTTTCCCGTGAAGGCTGGACACAATATGGTCCTTCACACCTTCCAACAGAATCCTTCTCGTCTTTGTTGTCTTCTTTTTCCATGCATCAAGTAATGCAACATCGCTAGATCCCAGCTTAGGAACATCGTTATCGATGAACTCCTTCAATCCATTATCCTCCAGCATTGCCTCTATCCTGTCCTTCCAGGCTATGTAATTCGAGCTCTCATCAAGGGCATACTCCAATCTCAACTCGTTGAAAGACATTTCAACGTATACTTGATTTCTGCACCAAGAATCTTCTGTAGCAAATTCAAATTTTCCACTAGACAAACTCACTTCACAATTGCAATATTCAATCAACAATGCTATGATACCATGTAGAAACTATATACACTAAGCATGCATATTTCCTAGATCCACCTGATCTCACACTATTTAACTTTATGCAAGATACTGAATCTATTCCACTTGTTAATCTTTTGCAGAAAAATTAATTTCACACACATGTGAAGCATAAACAAAAATAATCAATCGCACATAACACATTTTTTAACCGAGAAAGCCTGAAGCTGAAAAACCCAATTATATATTGTGTAACATGGAGATCATATGAAAATCTCATACAAATCATATCAAGTTCTCAGTACAATACAATCATCATACACTAATCAGGACCAATCTTGCAAATCCATGCACCGATCTTTGCCTCCTGCTAGCCTGCCTCCATTGTGAAATCTCTGCTGAAGAATAGCTTTGAATGAATTCGAATTGCCCTTGCCTTGACTGTGCAATCCTCATTGGAAACTCCAATGTGTGTGTGATGCAATCAATGCATCACTATAGTCACAACAGATAGTCTATCTTGCCCTTTCACCTACCTCTCCACTGGGTTTCCACTGAAACTGCCATGCACTGTAGTTAACTGTTGTATTTTTTAGTTGATTAATGAGTTATTATTTGTGAATTAATTAACTAATTAATTCACTCCACTCTCACTAGTGTATCAATCAGTTAGACTAGGTACAACTAGCTTAACTGAGTCTAACTGAGTTAAACTGAATACAACTCCATAAATAATTATTCCAACTGTGTCATAACTCTACCACTTGAGTTCTAACTGAGTCCTCCATGCATTAACTCCAGTAAACCCTTGGGAATTGCGTAATTCCCTCAGTCCATTGATGTGCCACATCTGTGCACTGAACTGAAGTGCTCCAAGAGAATAAGTTGTTGTTTAGAGTCTGATTATTATTAAGAGCTAATAATAATTGACATGCATCTATTTTTAGATTGACGATCTATAAATAGACTTCGCCCAATATTCTAAAAATATAATTTCATCTATTTTTCCAACTTAATCAACCATCCAAAAATAGCATCCTGCAACTTCTGAAATATGATCATCATGTCTAAAAATAGACTTGTGCCAAAAATAGCTCGCGGGCCCACTTAGTGAAGGCGACTCTTTTCACTAAGCTCATCATCTTGTTGAATCTAAACAAATATAGAAGAGAACTAATCAAATCCTCTAGTACATGCTATGAATGTATGTGATAAACCAACAAAAATTATGGGAGGAATTTTTACCACTAGTGAAATTTCATTACGATAATAGTTATCATAGTTCCATCAAGATGGCACCATTTGAGTTCTTGTATTGGAGGCCTTATAGAACACCTCTCAGTTGGGATTGACTAGAGGATTGAGTATTAATAGGACCAAAATTAATACAGGAGATGGAAGAATAAATGACCATGATTAAGGGGAGGCTTAAATAAGCACCTATCGAAAAAAGAGCTATGTTTATGCTCATCAATATATCAGTTTTACAAAGCGGGAGATAGGGTGCTTTTGATATTAAGAACCCAAAAGAGCTCCATAAGATTTGGGAAGGGAGAAAAATTATCTCCATATTTTTTGGGGCCTTTTGAAATAATAGAAAGGAAAGATCTGGTAGCATATAGGCTTTCCTTACCTTCATCACTATCATGCATTCATGATGTGTTCCATGTGTCTGTATTACGTCATTCTATTTCATATTTTTCACATGTTATTGACTTGGGTCATTTGAGGTCTCAGACGAGGGTAAAATGATGGCATAATAAATTTTCATTCTGTACCAGTGAAATCTCAGCATAGACAATGATTATTGAACCAAGTTAAATTCAAGTGGGACAATTATAGTCCCAATTCCACCACTTGGGAGGAGACCGAAGAGATGCATCAATGTTTTCATTTTCTGTTTTGAGTACTTCGGGAAAAATTCCATTGTTAAGAGGGAGTGTATGTAGTTCCTTGGTTTGGTTGACTGACCCTGATATGAAATTAGTCTTGATATAGACTTATGGATCATAAATTATACTTGAGCACCTCAAGTCAAGGATCTACATATTTGAGTTTCACTATTTTTGTCTGTGATAATAATTATCTTCGAGTTTAATGTTATGATGATTGTAGCTATGATGGATGTGTTTTATTACTATGTATAATCATGTGATGGATTCATTATGTTGTCTATTTACATTAATTATTGCTCATGGTTAACAAATATGTTTATGATTATGTCATGGTAATGATTCAACATACACCATTATATTGTGTACAAATACTACTAATGATTATTGATTGTGGCAGGAGACTACTCATGTGCACTTGCATATGATGAGTCAACAACCTCTGGTTTGATTTTAATTGCATACTATTGTATCAAAGAAAAAAAATTAAAGCTCAATCTAAATCTATATTGTGAATTCTAATGACATGTTAGTTGGCTACAGGAATATGCTAGTTGCTTGGATGAACAACTCACACATGGGTAATGGGGTTGTACAGATAAATGAAACTTCAACGGAAGGGCGAGACAATGTCCCTGATTCCACCGCTAGAACTCCTATTGTGAATTGGGATAAAATGTGTTGGAATATGTTCACCTTGAATATTATGATGCCATGGGGGATAACCACGGATTTGGTCGCTCATGAAGATTTTACTAGGGGGCATGCATCAAGGTGAATTCATTGATCCCAAACACCATGAATCTCACTACATAGGGCGATATAGGAAAATATAGTAGCCTTCATCATCGCAACTAGTTTTTTCCTTCATAGTAATTGGATGGTTAAAGGGAAAGAGGCATGGCACCCTTGGGAATTAAAAAGGTAAGATCTTTAAGGGCACGACCAACTTGGCGCCCTTGGCATCAAGAAGAAATAATTTGCATGGCACCCTTGGAACTTCAAAGAGAAGTTCTTGAAGGACATGAATGACTTAGCACCCTTGGAATCAAGAAGAAACTACTAAAATATAATGAATATATGATAAAAATACTAATTCACATAACAAAGTAAGTGAAGTTAACTAAGTGAAGATTAAACCTTGGGGTAAAGGGAGAATAGAAAGAAATAAAAAGATTGGGCCAATTGAGAACTCTACCCTTTCCACATTTGGAAAACTTAGGTAGATAATGTGCATATAAAGTAACTCCAAAGTATGTAAGGTTTTAATAAGGAAAGGGGGGAAAGGGACATAGAGTTAATTAGAAACATTAATCCTAGAATAGTTTAACCTCATTAAGAAAAAATGGTAATGAAAGAAAATAAATAATAATAAATTAAATTAGTGAAATTTCGTTTCATGAGAGAACCTCCATGTGGAAAGAGGCAACACAAGGATCTCCATCTAAGAGTCAATTTAATTTAAACTAGGGTGTAGTTGGGGGAACGAATTTGACACCTCCTAGTTGACTATAGTAATGAAAAAAAAATAAGGAGCATAATGTTAATTTTTCATAGGGAAATATTGTTCTTTACTTTGATTAATTATAATTATTCATTTATACATTAAGTTCACCCCATAACATAATAAAATTATTCATATTTACACCATTATTCAACAGTATATGCAACTATGTAGAAAGAATAATATTATCATGATCAACAATGCAACAAAACATAAAGTAAAAATAGAAGAAAGGCATGCACACATAGAGACACTAAGATTGGTCGGAGACCAGGGCAAAACCCAATATGGGGAAAACCTTCGCAAATTCTTCTTTTTAGATTGTCATAAAATATTACGCAAAATAAATTACAATGATCCATATCATCATCTATGCAAATAACCAGCAAAATAACTACAACATCCATGAAATGAACCCAACAATGTATATACTCAGAAATCTAATTATGAAATATGTACTGAACTATCACTGTGTGAATTCAACTGTCGAACACTGTGGTCACTGAGTGGAATTTTAGGAAGAATGAAATTTCATCTTTTATTCCCTACTCGCATCAAGGAGGATTCATCCATGTGAATATAACTTCCTATTCGCTCCCTTAATCCTATAAAGCATGCGACTGAGGTCGAAACTTGATTGCATAAACCCTAATATCCCGGTCGCATGCACAGAGTGTTATCCATGCGACTGGAAGGCTTCAGTCGCACTCATGAGCCTATGTGGGAGAAACTAGGGTCAAAATATTCTTTTTTTGTGCCTGTGACTATGGCCCAAAACTCTAAATCAAAGATGCAAGCTTCGAACCTACAATTTCACCTCCGAGCAAACTGTGGATGAGCCTCAAACCTGTGCAAGCCAAAAACCAAGAGAGAAGAGTGTCTCATCATTGTGGCTAAATGAGGTAGAGGTCACTTGTATTTATAGCCTTCCAAGGTGGTCCAGTTTTCTTTAGGGTCAACCATATCAAATAACACATGTGTATGAGGCTGACCTGATCCAATGTACATGAGAGGGTTCATAAATTCAAAAACCAACTTCTGCTTATCCAAATGAGGTGATATTTAGGTCGATTTTGGTCCTATCAAAAATAGGAATTCAATTCAATCATAATCTCTATCATCTAAGATGTCCAAGGTGCAATTTTACCCTAGTTTCAAATATTAAAACTCCCTCTCAACTAGGAGGAATTCCACCTGCCAATATCTGTCTGTTGATCATCACATCATCCTGTCATGTTGTCTTCATGCTGTAACCATCTAAATTATATCATAATATCAAATCATCAATGTTTATCTTGGTCCATCCCTTGCTTATCCCTTCTTATCTCTTGATTTTCCTCGATCATAGGTTGAACATTCTCGAATCTAAAATAGTAATTTTTCATAGGATGGGATCCTAAGCTACCACCCTCTATTCATCGAGCTACTACCCAGAATATATGTTAGCAGGTTCTACCCAGAATCTCTTCCAGCGGGCTACTACCCATAATATCGGTCAGTGTGTTACTACCTAGAATCTACGTCAACGAGCTACTACTATAACCCCACATCGAGCATTAGGATATAAAAATACACAAGGGATCACATCCCAACCTTGGAACCGCATCACAGAGATAATTCTCAACCCAGAATCGCATAAGGGATAAAATATAAACCCAATCCTATTACCTATTGATCTTCCCATCGATGACCCAGAACAGTCACGTGGTATAACACCTGCACAATAATTGAGCTTGGACGAGATACCTGACTTACGAAGAGGTAAGAATCACATGCCTCTAAGCCTCCTCAACTCATTGGCCAGACGAGGAGGGACAATCCCAACAAACCCTACTTGTGGGTATGATTCCAACTATGGTATACTCTGCAACGACCAAAGGTGGGGTAGATACTTGACTTGTCAAAACAGACAAGGACCACATACATCCCACGAGTGATAGATAGGGGTGATTCCCTATTTTCCAGAGATCCGTCAACCCTGGGAGACCTCTATCTCAATTCCTCACCTTGGGAGCTTAGAAAGGGAGGAATATTTGGCTCAGTATCCTCGATCAACGATGCTTTCTATAAATCATCAACATACCATCGTACTCGTATCAGGTAATCACCATGTATCAATAGGATTTTTCTCCTGTTGATACAGGGAATCAAATAAAAAATCATGTTAGACCATAAATAATCATATAAATCACAAAAGGATACCATATTCATCCTCCCTCTTAAGGAGGTTCCAACCACAAGCCTAAGCTTGTCTCATACACTACATTATCTCAATTTATGTAAGTATCTCGATCCCAACTATATATGGGTTTCTCTACAAATAGGATTCCACTCTTTATCATCACAATGTATACATGTCATATCCATAATTGTTCAGAAGACTCTCTAAGGAGATTCTTCATCCCGACTCATAGCTAGCCATGTTAGCAACATCATGCTCAATCTCAGTCATGTGTAAAGTTGTGAACCTATCATCCATAAATATCATGGAAGATCTGATACTAAAGCAACACATAGATGTGATCATCAATCGGTACATTCGTGTAGCGACATAATGTAGGATGAATATCTAAAATAAAAAATTGATCATCTCATGCAAATATCTCAAAGGATGCTCGGTGGCAACTCTATGTGAGTGAAGCATCTCAATATTGAACTCATTCAGGTTCTATGTACATCATATATATATATATATATATATATCTATATATATATATATATATATATATATATATATATACGCATTTTCAAAATAGAACATTAATGCTTCAATCAACTGTCGGTTTCCATGTCAAGTTCAGTAATATCTCTTCACAACATCTTGAAATTCAATCAGAGTGTCCAAGGATTCACATTTCCACTTTCCAATACTGCTTCACAATTGAGATTATCTTTTTCCAAGTTCATAATTTGATTCATCATGTCATGATTCATCATTTCGTGCTTCAGAATCCATACCCCCCTTACTTAGATAAAAAGAGGCTCATTACCTATCAATAGTAGACTATCAATATATATAACCAAAACCAAAATCAAAATCATACCTTGTAACACTTCTGAAGTAGAGGTTTGGATCAACACATCATCCTGGCTTCACCAGATAATTGTCAATGCAGAGATATCTAGATAGGGGATCATGTTTCATGCAATGCTCACTGCAACCATAAAACTTTACCGAACCAACATACCCAACCTTTCATAGATCAATATTGTGTAATAAAATAAAATAAATCAACTTATCAAAGTTTATAAGCCAGATCAATACTGATATAAAAGCCATCAATATCTCAGAGTCAATTCTTTAGACCAAGTGACAGGTAGAGATCTCATCAAGTCATGACTTCCTCTATTATCATGCCAACAGGTTGGTGTCAACCATGCAATATAATTCCAAAACCTCATCAATTCATAATTCTTATGATCATAATATAATTCATGTTTGTCTCTAGATGCAATTACATACACCAAGGATAATTCATGCAGGTTCCATCTTCATACCAAATCACAACTATCAGTTCTTCAACCATTGTGCTATGAACAAGGAGGCCAATACAAAACTATTTTTGAATACCAATATTAATCATTGAAATCACTATGCCCGCATAGAATTGTCATCGAGGCAAGTCATCAATTTTTAAATCATTAGTCATCATGTCAAATCCAAATTTTCTATCATAGTGAGATCTATAGTCAAGAACATATCTCAATCCAGTCAAATTTCTAAGCCATTATCATGTCAAAACTCCAAAAATTACTCATATATATCAGCCAAATCATGTCAAACTATTGTAGCACAAAATTTAATAATAATGACATATCTATATGCATGTCCCTTTCCTTTGCAAAAACAAGTTTAGTCTTCATGTTTGTATTATATAAAACCATCAAACTTTCCTTCTCAAAGATCTTTCTTTTATATACACCACATTTTTATAAATGACATTCTTCAAGAGAACATCTAATTTCATGCACAAAATTCATTTATGTGTGTTGCAGGAATAGTTGCACCCATAGGGCTTTCTATGTGTGGTTGGGAGATTATAGTCGCACCCTTCAAGATGTTATGCAAGCCACTATGGCTTCCCAACTATAAGACCCTAGCTTAGAACTATCTCAGTGCCTTGGTTGCACCCATGAGCTTGCATCCGTGCGACTAGGAGGCTATAGTTGCACCTGTAGGCTTTCTTCCGTGTGACTGAGGCTTAGAGTGAGATAAATTTATCTCTCCTCATATTAGACCTTTAATACAGATCAAAATTGTCAGATATCTGTCTATCCATGCCCATAAATTATGTATCAAATAAAGAGTATATAAATGAAAACATGAGAGGGGATCTTATGGAGAGATCATCCATCTGAATGGGAATCAAATTCAATAATATTCATTCTTGTCATCAACTTGTGTATAATACTTTGATGCATCAGGAGATCTATTAGATCATAAAGTCAAACATATGCCCATCATGGTCATAACATGCTAACTTCAATTACTACATCATCACATCATCACATCAATCTTTCATCAAGGGTTAGAGTCACATGATAGGGGAAGATGACAGATGTGACATCATACTTCAAAAAACATGATCACAACATTACTTCTTCGTAAATCAATCCATCAAGTAAGGGAATTCAACTTTACCATATTCCATAATTACTAATAACATCAAACATAACCACAGTTAGTGAAGGATATAAAATGTCAATCTCTTAGTTATACTTATATCATTATGGTTACCATGATTATCATGATCAATAGGATCAAGTTAGGTCATTCAATAAAAAATTACCCTTTTTCCATACTTTCATCATGCCCATCATAAGCATTATCAATAGTATCATGTATAAGAATCAACAAGCTAACATTCTATGTGAAATCCATCATGTCTTATAATGAAATATGCATTCCAAGTATTAAGTTACTATTTATTAGAATCAAGGTGCTAGCCTTCTTCACAGGACCAAAACAATAGATGTTAGCCAAACATCAAGTATACTAATCAAAGATCAACATTAAGTAGCCTCATAGAATTCAATAAGTTCATCATGATCAAAATTTTCAATACTAGGTGCACTATTTCATCATTATAACCATGATTTCAAATTACCTTCATATGCATGCATGGACCATTTTTAGAAGGATACACTCTCATCATACTTTAGGGCTTATATTTCCATCCAATACTAGAGTTGAAACGTAAGAAAAAATATAGCATGCATACCTTGTAGTATTCAAATACCTTTGCACCTTCTTATTTGACATAGGTAGCTTGTAGCGCTTTGTCACCTTTCCATCAGATGAGTCTTTAAATTTTTCAGTTCTATCCATATTTCCTACATCTCAAATGATCCTCAAGAAGGATACACTTATCACATCTCATCAAAGAGGTTAGAAGCATCTAAATACTCATACATATATAGGAAGCATGAGTAATAGTCAAAAAAATAATCATATCTACAAGTCTAAACAAAATTTAAGACATAGAGAAGAATCATAAGTCAAGAAATACTTATCTTCAATGAAAGGTGATCCTCTCCCTCTTGATCCAACCTTTAAGAGCAATCATTGCCATTTTACATATAACAGTCCTTCAATATTTCAACCAAATATATCAAAAATTAGGCATACTAGAGACTATCCCATCTAGGGCTTCATCAAATCTGTCACAAGTGCTTGAAGATATTTACATTGACCATGTTATATTTCATATCTCAAATCTTGCCATAAGCCAGGGTTTCTCTCAAATCCTAACTTCACAATATCCATCAAACCCTAATACACAAATTTCCTAAGGTTTATTTCAAACACTAGAATTCTCTTAGGTACCCTCCTTCCTCTTCTTACTTCCATCAACGGTGTCATCATAAGGGTGATATCCATGAATTTTCTTTAGCCTAGCTCTGAAACCATGTTAATTTTTCATAGGGAAATATTTTTCTTTGCCTTGATAATTGCATTTATTTACTAATACATTAACTTCACCCCATAACATCATAAAATTATTCATATTTTCACCATTATTCAGCAGTATATGTAAATATGTAGCCTAAGAAGAATATCATTATCATCAACAATGAAACAAAACATAAAGGAACAATAGAAGAAAAACATGCACACATAGAGACACCAGGATTGGTCGAAGACCAGGGCAAAACCCCCTATGGGGAAAACCGTTGCAAATTATTCTTATTATATTGTCATCAAATGATTAAAAAAATGAGAGTACATTGATCCATATCAACATATATGAAACTGACCAACAAAATAACTACAACATCCATGAAATGAACCCAACAATGTATATAATCAGAAATCAAATTATGAAATATGTACTAAATTATCACTATCTAAAGTCAACTTCTGAACACTGTGGTCACTGAGCGGAATATTCAAAAGACTAAAGTTTCATCTTTCAGTCTCCAGTCACATGGAGGAGGAGTCCTATATGCGACTATAGCTTCCCAGTTGCTCCCTTAAGCTTGGAAAGTGTGCGACTGGGGTCGAAACTGGACTGCAGAAATCCTAATCTCCCGGTCGCATGCAAAGAGTGTTATCCGCGTGACTGGAAGGCTCTAGTCAAACTCATGAGCCTATGTGGGAGTGACTAGCGTCAAAATATTCCTATTATGTGCCTACAATTGGGGCCCAAAACCATAAATCATATATTCAAAGCTTCGAACTTGCAATTTCACCTCGGAGTGAACCTATTCCTCTGTGGACGAGCCTTAGACCTGTGCGAGCCAAAAACCAAGAGAGAAGAGTGTCTCATCATTGTGTTCAAATGAGGTAGAGGTCACTTGTATTTATAGCCTTCTAAGGTGGTCCAATTTTATTTAGAGCTGAAATTATCAAATAGCACATGTGTGTGAGGTCGATCTGATCCATTGTACATGAGAGGGTTCATAAATTCAAAAACCAACTTCTCCTTGTCCAAATGAGGTGATATTTAGGTTGATTTTGGTCTTCTCGAAAAGAGGAATTCAATGCAATAATCATTTTTTTCATATCAGTTGTCCAAAGGTGGATTTTACCCTGGTTTCACATCTAGAATAATAAATAAAGAGTCCCGTTGGGGTGAGGAAATATATTATTTTTGAATAAATACTTAAGTAGATAATTCAAGAGAGCTTTGGTGAGAGGTTGACACATGGTTGGGTGGATAATAAAACTTTTGTATTAATAATTTTTTTTTTCATGAAGTGACAGGTGTCATCTATGAAGCTCCTATAAAAGAAGTAACAAGCTATGGGAGAGGGTCAACTTTTTCCCTATTGTTGGATGGATTACATAATGCGATTGTGAATGACTATGAAGCCTATAGTGTGTTTGATGAGGTGGATGAAATTAGAGAGGGAACTCTTGAGCTAGGAGTGTTATCCTTCATTAGCTAATATTCTTCCTCTATTTTGCAGTCCCATTACATCTCGGGGTTCAGTGGGGAAGAATATTACCTGAGTATGCTAGAGGTCAACTGGTGAGTTATCAATGTTCAATTAGGGTGCATCATCCTTCACATATGAACACATATGTTATCACTGAAAATGATAACCTAGACATTTATTCCTAGGTTGATCGAAATACACCATGTAGGATTAATTTTACCATAGTAAATTCACTTTCACCATGGGGAATAATTTATTAAACCATTTTTCCTAAATTTTTTCTCATTAAAATTAAAAAACCCCATGAGAATAATTGAATAAATCATTATTTATTTAATTTTCTCTAGAAATAATTGTTAAATCATTATTTGATAATTATTCTTGGTCACCTTTGACTTAATCACTTTGGAATAATTAAATAAATCACTATTTGATTATTATTCCTTATTTTTATTTTTGGAGTAATTGTTAAACCATTATTTAATAATTATTTCAAATTCACACCTATCTTAATTCTCACAAAGGGATTAATAAATAATTTTTTTGTTAGTTACTTCAACCAATTTCTAAATAAATATATTTGACCATTTTGAATATATTTTCCCTCTCCAAAAAATATAATAAAATATTCACAACAACTAGATTTTAATTTAGTCAATAATATTTTATTATTTTCTATTTCCTAATTTGGCTCAATACTTTTTTATAAATATAGGGTTTTTCCATTCACTCTTCACATTGATCATTCTCATCATCACCAATATCTTCTCATCACATTTGAGCTGCCACTTGATTTTAAGTTATTTTTGTTTTTTTTTAGAGAGAGAAACATATCATTGAAGCACAAGGACATCAAAAGGACCCATCCCACGAGGGGGATCTACATACCCATGTTGTAAATATTCCTCACACTAGTACATTTGGGGGAAATTCCGACACTTGGTTCCGACACTTTTGACCAAATGTCGGAAATTTCCCCAAATTTTTTCAATCTCGCCCGAAACCGTCGCTATACCGATGTTTAGAGAAAAGTGTCACAATACTGACACTTAGAAAAAGTGTTGCAATTGCGATGTTTGGAGGAAGACATCGCAATTGCGACACTATGCCCCAAAGCGTCGTTATTGCGACGACTACCTCCAAACGTCGCAAGTGCAACACAATGTCTAAGTGTTGCAATTGCGATGTTTGGAGGCATCCGTCGCAATAGCGATGCTTTGGATGCCGTCGGTATAACGACACTTATATGCCTTTGCAGAATCCGTGTCACTTATGGTTTATTTTTTATTTTCTTTTGCTTGAACTAAGTCTTATTTCCATGTGGATTGTGTAATTTCACTTTTATTGCATATTATAGAATGTGTTTGTTTATAAGATTATATGATACATGTGAGATAAAGGTTTATTATTTATCATATATAAATAAATTTTATCAATATTGTACATTTACATTTTTATGAGGTGATGTTATAAGTAAATTCATAAATATCTCTTTTTAATCCTCATTTTACTCCATGAATATGTTTGGAAATGAAATTTCAATAGATTAATTTTCTCCTAACCTATGTATCATCAATATTGTACATTTATATTCTTAATTATGAGGTGATGTTATAGGTAAATCCATGAATATCTCCTTTTAATCTTCATTTTACTCCATGAATATGTTTGGAAATGAAATTTCAATAGATTAATATTCTTGCTATTATATGTTTTACGAAGTTATGGTAAGGAATTCTCTCTTGTTCTTCTTAGAAATAATTATATATAATTTTTTTTTTTCAAAATAGATTAAAAAAATTATATGAGAAAAATTATTAATTCATAAATATGTGTGTGTGTGTGTGTTGTGATGAATAATTTCATAGTTCAACTTAATGGTTCATTATATAATCATGTGACCATCACCAATGATATATCTTAAAAAGAAACTGAAAAGTCATGTGTACAAAATCGATGTATACTCTAGAGAGTGGTTCTCATATCACTATGTAAATTTTTGTATGCTACTTCAACAACATTATAAGATAAACTATAATACACATCATATATGCACCATCACAATTGCCATACAACTAATTTGTTTTAGGATACATGTGGCATTCTAGGGGTAAATTCCATATGATGTGTATATCAATATGTTAGGTGTTGGTAAGTTGTGAGTATCTAAGAAATGATAAGGAATATCCATACATCATGATCTTGTAATGTGATTATAAATTGTGTCTATAATTTCCATAAAATGTATAAATGATTTGTTTAAAAAAAATCAACACAATCAACCCTAAACAATGCTCATGATGTGGAATGTCATTGGCGAAACCAAAATGATGGTTACATGTCACATTTATATGGTAATGGTGATCATATATATGTTGTAGCAACACTTGATGAGTAATTAAATAAATCTCGGAGTGTGACTCATTGTGCCATATTTTTTTAAAGCATGATTTGTTTTCCTAGTTTTTACTAATTTGTTAGCATATTTTATTCATTTGGAAAGCTAATTAATGATGCTTTAAGTAATTAGGACCTAATGAGAGACCATCTTCACATTTTCACTGAAATATATTTGGTAATTGTAGTCACTATATGAACCGCACATGCATGCTACTTAAGAAAAATTGAAATATAAACTATAATACACATCTTATATCTGCCATAACAATTTTCATACAAATTATTTACTTCTAGATACATATGAAATACTTCAGGTAAATGCCATATTATGTGTATACCAATATATTAGGTGTTGGTAAGTTATGAGGATCTAAGAAATGATAGGGTATCCACACATTAGTGCCCTGGTGAATTTTTTGCATAATTTTCTATTTGTTGTAATTTTGTTGTTTGGATTTGTTATACATTTCAAATAATACAATTATCTACCAATTGTTATTTATAAAGAAGAAGTACAATAAGTAGTCACCTAAAAGTGAGCCATGTGAAAATATTGGTAACATGAGTAACTTGGTAAGCTGTAAATGAAAAGTAAATAACCTCCACTCACCAACAAGTGGCAGGCAGGGTTAGAATTTGGATTTCTCTTTACCCGTCACACAATTTTTTTTGACGTTTTGGTCATTATTTTTCTAGTCAATAAATGTTACGTTTAAAATTTTTCACTTCATTAATGACGTTCTCGTAATAAATTAACCCTTCACCAATAAAAGTTTGATTAAAAAAATTGAACGCTCTTCCATTTTCTTTGGATTTTGGAGTGTGATATATCTGTGTCATGGAATTTTAATACCTAAAGTTTCAAGAGAAATAACCGATTCTTGTCAAACTAATATTTCCTCAATATATGCTATGATCTACTAAAAATTACTTCAAAAATCAAGTAACCTTCCAATATAAAGAAAAAAACATGAACGAGCTTTCCCTAAATTGCAATAAATTTATGTTTATTATTAATATTGCATAATCTGTCTTATAAAAATTTCATAATCGGACTAAGAACAGATCCTCAGTGCATTTTTTATTGTTGTTGTGATTAAAATAATGAGCCAAAGAATGCTAAGGCACTCAGAGAAATCAATCTATGTATTATTTCTCACAAAATCATGTTGAGTAGTGGAGACTAAGCGCTAGATTTTTTTTGTCCTCAATCTCTCTATTAATTATGTCTATGTAGTTATAAGAATAAAAAGCCAAAGAAATCTCAGGCTTCCAGAGAAATTAGTCTCTGTGTGTAGAAATTAATGATTACTGTTGACTAAATGTTATACCATTTGAAATTGCTGAGCGAAATTAATCAGGCCATGATGTACCAATGACCATTTGTCAGTATCTATTTTCTCATGTATGAAAGTTGATGTACCATTGAAATTTTAATAATTATACTGAAATTTTAATAACTATAATAACTATATATATATATTAAATTTAATTATTAATAATAATTAAATTAAAATTCTTAAAAGACAAAATAAAAGCCTAATAATCACGAACTATTATGATAATTTAAAAATATAGAACTTAGGCTGAACATAGTTACAAAGATACCAAGAAAAGAAGAGTGCATGTGCATGATAACCTCTTTCTTGACAACCTATGAATGCCATTCTCAATGAAGACTCAAGACTCAACTCGATTGGATTGTGTATCAAAACAATAGGAATGAATCAAAGTTCAATGAATGAATAACTTGATCGAGAAAATTTATAGGGAAAGGTAACTTGACTATCAATCTACTAAACCTCACTTCCATGATTAAAAAAACACCCCCACCTTCTCAGTGGTCCCATCATGGTCCACCTATTGAAAAACAACCAAAAAATATTTTTTTTTTATATATTTTTGCATGGCCATTGGACAATGATTTACTATGGTTTTCCTACTAAATTCCAATGGATGATTATTCAAAAATATTTAGAATTAGTTTAGTCTTAAGGCATAGCCAAGAGTCTTACTGGATAATTATAGATTACCTCTCCATTGGATGATTGTATATTTTTCATCTACTTTTTCACGTGAGTTTCAGTTGATGCTAGATCTTTGCCTTCTATTTATTTAGTGAAGCTAAGAGTTAACTTTGATCTTACATTAATAACTATGCTTGCATGAATATCCATGCTTTTATACTTCCCCACTATGGTCAATGTTGATGTATGGCCTTGGCCCATTGATCTTACAATTAACTCACTATTCATATTCAATTTTCTCCAGTTCAGCCCAATAAAATAAGGAAAACAGAAAATGAAGTCTTGATTTTTCTTTCCAGTGCTCCTACATAATACAAATACTCTTAAAAACCAATTAATATATAAATTGTCATCATTTATGCTAAAATCAGTTTCAATTTTTTTAATGAATCTTCTTACAATTAATAGATTGCATTGCTCACAGAATAAGAGATAATTTAGAACTATGATTTCACAATAATAAATTACCCTGGCAGTTCAAACTTCGAACATACCTTATGAAATTAAAATATGGCAGGTTAATGAGCCAATCTAGTTTCCTCAGAGCCAATCTTGAGCTCGGCCTAAGTCTGAATGCCTTGAGAGTGCGAGTATAAGGAACTAGACGTCTAAAGCTTTTATTTTGTGCTTGTGTAATTCACTGTTTGACCATCAAGCCAAGCCACCAGCTATATTAACACTACTTCATGTTGGGGCAGATTGGCATTCTAATTTCTTAGTGCTATAGCCGTACTTTTTCACTGCTTCACTAATCACAACCTTGGAAGTTTGCAGGGAAACGAGCTTTATTCTTTCTTTGGTGTTTTATGTAAAAGAAAGGATTTGTGAAATTTTTGTAATAGGAAGGGGAAAACCAAATTGATTCTAATTTTAAAATATCAATAATGATAAGTGGTAATTTCTTTATTAAATTTTTAATTTTGAGTGAGCCAAAAAAGTAACTTTCCTTACTTTTTGAGTACAACCTTACAATTGCGAAGAGGACTAGTTTTTCAAAATTATTGGTAAGTGGAAATTAAAGGGCATAAGAATGTTTTTGAAAAAATTTCAAACGTCAAAATTAAGTCTTCTATCCTTCCTAGCACGTCACGGAAAACGGGAATCCAAAAATTCTAGTCGTCAAATACATGCAAAATGCCTTATGACGGGCAAAATGGAGGACTGGTCCTATGCTGCCACATGAGTTAGGGTTTCATGTGGCAGCAGGGAACCTTGTATAGTTTTTCAAGGATAGGAAAGGAGAATATTGTCAGTTAATCATCACATGAAACTTCATCACCATTTGAAAATTGTGTCCTAATTTGAAACAATAGGCCTACCCAACTATTTCATTATTTAATTTAGATTGTGTAATACAAAAAAATATCCTAGATAACTTAAATAATGTAAGCACTTTTGCAAAAATCTAGTGGGGAGAACCTTAAATTACATTTATTTTGAAGATCCACTTGCATTTTAAGCCATTTTAATTAGTCTTTCATGGCTATTATAGTAAAAATTTCAACCTCTTGTAGAAATTTGTTTGTCACTTGTATTAGAAATGCAAAAATCAAATGTATATAAAAATGATTTGAAATGAAAAAATCAAATGCGTGCTACATAAAAATGATTTTATTAAAAACTACATTAACGTATGATATCATGCGCGCATTCGCCCTCAGCTCTTGCAGAACAGCATTCGCCCTCAGCTCTTGCAGAATAGCATTCACCCTCAGCATTTGCCCTCAGCTCTTGTAGGACAACATTCGCCCTCAGCTCTTGCAGAACAGCATTTTCCCTCAGCATTCGCCCTCATCTCTTGCAGAACAACATTCGCCCTTAGCTCTTGCAGAACAGCATTTGCCCTCAGCTCTTGCAGAACAAAATTCACCCTCAGCATTCACCATCAGCTATTGCAGAACAACATTCTCCCTCAGCATTCGCCCTCAGCTCTTGCAGAACAACATTCGCCCTCAGCTCTTGCAAAATGGTAAGTTCTTACTGCAGGCCCTTCCTCCTATAGTAGGGTTGACTTTATTTGGATTTTTTTGGTCAATTCCATTGGATTGTGTTAGGCTATAGGGTTCTCTCTAGATGTCTTCCAATGTTCTTTCAGATGAGTTTCAAAGAGGATGTGTAAGATGTGATTATGCTTGCATGAATTTGACTCCACCAGTTTCATGAAGTTTAAGCTATTGATTTTAGTTCGACAAACTCATCCATCTAAACACCCAGTAACAAATTTCCCTTGGTCTGATCTATATTGAAGGTGAAGTGAAACGTGGTAGAGAATTGGAGATTGAAATTCATTAACTTTACCACAAGGGTAGTACTCCGGATCGAAAGTGATGAGATTTAGTTCTCCAGATTTGGGGATTTTCTGATATTTGGGGATTTTCTGATGACATACCAAAGGTCACATCATACAACCATATCAAGGTAAATGTTGAGATCATTCTCATATAGATATAGGTCACTGATATATAGGGTTAATATCATCATCACTATCCATGGAAACCGAATGGTTACAAAATCTATGATTGTGGTTGGCTCATTTATAATTATTACCCATTTACAGTAGAGCACATAAACACTAAATATGGCCCGAGCAGAGCCTTTACAATAGGCAATGGAATTGCAGCTGCTTCATCAATAACCAATAGCTCCACTTGAGAAAACTTTTCATAATATTGGGGCTGGATATACTGCAGAGCAAACAATTGTAGTTATCATTCGTGCTCCAATATATTAATATAATTTTTACATTGAACTGAAGAAAGGGAAACAAGAAAATGCTAGCCATCATACAATGCTTTGACATAAGAGTTTTGAGTGACATACTTTAAAAAAAGAACTCATCCACTGATATTTATAATCATTTGAGTTATTCAAGTTAAACACAATTTCAAGAATCAAGATTCAATACCCTCTATTATCTTCATCACCCAATACAAGATTTAAGTTTTTCCCAAAGAAACGCTTATTAAATTGGCAGCCATTATTTCATTTAAATGAAAACAAGCATTGCATTTCAACTACAAGAATCTATTAGTGTTCAAGTGTACATGTGTGCATCACTTGTGTAGGGTATTCCTTTTCCACTTTCACATTATCCAAGAATGTGTGCAGTATAGTTCATATTTTTTGTGATTTAGATTATCTTGAAAAAGGAAAGGTAAATTATTTCCCATGGAAAAAGAAGGTTTTCCTTTTTTACTACTGGAAATGGTACAACAAAGTTCCATTTCTACCTGAAACTCCTATGAAACAAGAACCAAATAAAGGCCATGTCCTCAATGGACATCATTTGTCTTTGAAAATGGCCATTGCACCGTGTTGTTTCTTATATTACATCACGATAGTTTCTTAGGTCATTTCTTGTTTCTTGAGATGAAAATCAACCAAAGAAATCGTGAAGATCCTTTCAAGAAATAAATGACCATTTCTCAATCACATCTCAACTATTTTTTATTTTATTCAGTGGTTGCTTACTTTGAGAGAAATTTGACACTTTTATAAGGAATATAACATAAAAACACAAAATGGGAAGGAATTTATGAGGTAGATGACGTTTAGTTGTTGTCAATTAAGAATTGATAATACACGATGCATGTTCTGTACTACAAACTAGATTCCTTCCTGGAGTTAGGACACAGAGTATTGAATCAAAGTTGTAGTTTCTAATTTCTTGTATTGGTTCATCAATCTTGAAATTTAGACATTGCATGTCTTCATTGCTTCATGTTTGAATAATTTGCATCATATCGTACAATAGGAAATTATGAATTATGATTATTATTACTTTATGGATCTGTTAAGTTACTTTTAAGTTTGCATGGTTTAGTGTGAAATTATTCTTGTGTGCCCCTAGGCCCAGGTGAAGGAATGCCAAGGACTGAGAACCCTAGTTTTTAAATGGTATTGTTTCTTATACCCAAAAACCCCTCAACATCAATTCTTATTAGTTATTAAAAATAGTGTTATAAACAATTTGAGAATTGATATAGCAAAATCTCGCACTTCTCAAGATAAAGTACTAAAGCTAAAGTGTGATACCATGTGTAATTCAATAGCCCCATTGTCACCTCACCAACCTCTTTTCACTTCGGGCTAGTTCTCCTCCAACTCAAGGGGGGTTCTCCCTAGTAGATGTTAGGGATCTAATGGCCCAACCAAACCAAGTCAAGAGCCCCCTAACTCTCTATGTTTACTTCTATCAATCAAAATATTGAACAATAGGGTCAGACATGCATCCTGAAGATAAAATTGCCAGGGTATTTTTGGGTAATTTCAAAGGGAAAGTCCCCAAACACATATAATCAAGGAATTATAACATGATTTCAAACATTAAATATCAACAAAATTGTTTAAAGGATATTGAAAGGAAAAAGGTGATGGAAGATAGAAAGTGCCTTACTTAAATGCTCTAAGGATTTTTCAATAGTTGCTCCAAAAGCTTCACTTCAAGGCCCTTCAAGATCGTCTCCAATAATGCTATACCATCAACTTCAACAATGTTGCTCCAAAAATGTCCTCAAGGTCTTCACAACAAGTTTACTAGAAGTTGCTCCAACAATATATTCAATAAGGTCTTCATTGTCAACTCATCTCTTGTTTGGGTGCCTTAATGTGCAATGACATGTTTCCAAGACTGAATTCAATGCAAGGCATATTTGAAACTCTAACTCTGTCTTCCGGTGTCTTATTAGAAATTATTTCAGTTTTCATTTTGTGTTTTCAAGTTAGATAGTGTTTTCAAGTTTTTACATTTATAATTTTATTGCAATGTGGCAGACTGATCAGAGCAGTGCAGGAACAACCCCGAGACAGGATGATCGCGGAAAGAGGCCAGCGGAAGAACATGTAAAGTGCCAGCATTGCTCTATCTTTAGGTATTTTAGTTATTTACATAATTGAAATAATATTAATTTTGTTCAAATATGTAGACACCTAGCCATGGTACGCCTGATGATTCCCTCTATGAGGAAGAGCTTTCTTCATCCCTATCTCCAGTGCTCTTGTTGCGAAAAAAAGCACGAAATGCAAGGTCGAAATTTGATTCTTTGATAGACGCGTCTCAAACACCTGAAACATAGGAGAGGATAAAACAACTTATGACCCAACTAGAAACATATCAGGTAATAATAAAAAGTCAAAAGGATATTTTTTTTGTTCTGCATGAGATGAATTGTGATATTTTGATTTTTAATTTTTACATTGACTAAACTAACAAAAAGTTCTTTTTTATGTAGCGTCTTCTGGCATTTGCTGAACCCGGTGTTGGTGGTAGTGGGACACAAGGGCAAGAGATTGCCCAACAACCCTCTCGTACACCTTCTACTCCTTTAGGTGCCAACCAAGAAACACACCCTACCCAAGCAGACACCCAGCCAACCGCTGAACGTGTTGGCAATGATGAGGCTGATATGGCCAACTACATTATTGCGTTTCCTGGAGCTACACATGTCAGCTCCACAGGGACCATTAATGGCACGTTGTTGGTGAATGATGAAGGTGTCCCTATAAAGCACGTACAACTCCCAGGTAAATTTTAATATTTTAACTATTTCATGTACTTTATCTAAAACATATTTATCATGATTTTTATTTTTAAATTAATGATAATATCTTTTTTTGTGTGTAGGAAACAATGAGTTCTATAGGTTTTTGGAGAGCCATGCGTTGGTAATTTTTGGCCCAAACATACGCACAGGGTGGAATTCCCAGAATTCCAACCTGAAAAAAGAACTTCTAGATTATCTAGAAGCCCTTTTTGGGGTCGGCACATTTGACAGAACAATGGTGGCTCGGGTAGCCGACAAATATTTGAAATATACTAGGGACACCTATAGGACGCAATTGCAATTTAACCCTAGATATGAGCGTCCTCTCGCAGTTTCAGAGAGTGAGTGGAGAGCACTCATCCATGACGGAAAAGAGAAAAGGGCAAAGAAAGAAGGAAAAATGCCAACTGGACCCGCATGGTAAATTACAACTTTAATTCAATAGCTTTAATTTTCTTTATGTCTAAAATAAAAGTGTGCTACGTCATATCTGACTTCAATCTTTTGATGCTAGGTTGCCTGACACCTCAAAGGCAACCAAAGCTAGGATTGAAAAAAGGGCCATCACAAGCTAGGCCAGGGCGGCTACTTGAAATTAGCTGCAAGAATTGTAATTAAGTAGCTAAACATCTTATAATTAATTGTATCACCTTCCAACGTTTTTGTAATCCTATCAAATATGATTAAAAATACACAATCATATGTAATGTAGGGTGATGACTTCGGAACAGAAACTACAGAGGAAGATAAAAATATTTCTTTCCATTTCGGCTATCAAGCCGTAGTTGAACGTCGCAGAAGCTTGGGGCAGGTCCCAAGATCCAAAATGCCTGATAAGGTAAAACAATAACCTTTCAATATGTTTGTTTTATTCCATAAATTTAATGTCTAACAACTTTGTTTAAATCAGGTGCAACTTGATCATTGTAGTGGGGACCAGGATGACAATGCTACTATCAGTGAGGGCCGTGATGGTAATTAATTTCCACTTATAATTTTTTCTAATTATACCTTGATGGTTGTCCTTATAATGTTTTTTGTTTAAATGACAGAGAAGATTTCCCTTGAGGATCTTACCACCAGAGAGGAAGATAGGGCAACAGTCCCAAGGTGACAATTGGTGCACCAGGTAAATAATCTCATTGCAATTTTTTTTATTAATATTACCGAACTAGTTCAATGATATTTAAAAACTGACAATTAAAATTTAATATTATCTATTTTTGTAGGTGATGCCCCGTCACTGGATGAGACCAGACATCGTGACTACGCAACTAGGTAAGCACTGCGGGTCGAAAGGCACGAAACAAGAGCAGAGCACGATGATATTGATGATGTAATTAGGAGCTTTAGAAATAGGAAGAAGAAAAAGAAAATTTGATAATGTAAAATATTGTATTATTATAAGACAAACGTTACCATACTTGGAACGTTTTTTGTATTATATAAAAAACTCATTTATCATACTATTTTTATGTCAAGCATTAATTTCAATGTTTCCTTGCGTACTTTTTGTTGAATTGTTTTTTATTAGTTATTGAATATTTTTTTTTATGCTCATGAAAGTAAAAAATGAAATATAGATTGGGTATTGGGGAATTGAGAGTGATGTGAGGGGGGGGAGGGGCCATAAGAGCTTCCACCTTCACGTGGTTGGCCTTGTTTAGTAGAGAATAATTTATTGGAGCGATTTAATCTTGGAGCAAACCTCCCTCGATCCAGTGTAGCAACAAAAAAGTCACTGTTGACTTAGTTGCTACTCTTTCAGATCGTGGGAGGCTTGTTTCAAGTTCATGCGACTCCAATAAATTGTTCTTGAAATGAAGAGGAGCTTATTCAGGTATGTTTTGACATTTTCAACATATGTTCTAACATTATCATAAGAATGCATCTTAGAGTAAAAAATACCACATCAATTACTTGTATTTATTGTATAGATAATGATGGATTTTGATTGACTTGGCAGTGCAGGTACAAATCCTCTTGCATCATGAGCAATACAACTTGTCAACTAGGGTCATGTCCAGGATATTTTTGCTTGTGTGCTTGACCAGGTTCGTAATGTCACATTTTGTAAGTTCCTTTACAGTTCATAATTCAATATTAAACTTGTTCATGATTATTATCTAGGTTTTTTGTATGTGTTTTTTCATCTATTTGATTGTAAGCAACTCTGCATGTTTCCTGTTGTTCATTATGATTTCTCCCATTACCACTCCCAGGATGAATCCGAATTTATTGTTACATAGGTTACTTTATTGTTACTATGATTTCTCCATTTACGATTTCATAGGTTACATCATGTAAAGTTGTCAATCTCAAGTTGGTGATGAGCTTTAGTTCTCCAGATTTGGGGATTTTCTGATATTTTCTCCCTCATGTCATTCCTGCATCACCTCGTTGTTTGAGCATGCCAATTGTCTACCACTTGTACCAATTGGCACATGTCAATCTCTGAGTGGTGCCACATTTCACCTATTTTCGGCCCACTTGACCACCTGAAAAACTAAAATCCACACACCATGTGTCTTTATCATGGAGTGCCACATGTCCTAGATATTTTGGCCGATAGGCCTTCTGTTATGAAAGTGATAAATTTTTTTTTCGTCAACACTTCTTATCTAGGCACGACTCCTGTTACTTGTTTAATATGATGATCACAGTCTCTCGGGTTACCTTCTAGGTTTGACATACCACTAGTTTCTGGTATATTTCCATGGAATCGGTCTGAAAATACCAGCAACAATCCACACACCTGCAACCGTTGACAGACCTGCCGTTTTAGTAGCTGTATTTCCACAACTTTCAATACACCTGCCGTTTTAGTTGCTGCATTTCGGCAACTTCCAATACACCTGCCGTTTCATTCTCCTGGACTCTGTGTATGCATATTTTTCATATAATTTTATCACGAAGTTGGCTGTAGTGCTTTGACATGCCTTTGAATATTTTTTCAGGTTAGAAGACATTTCAGGCCAGAGCTGTTGAATAGACTTGATGAGATAGTTGTATTTGATCCTCTTTCTCGTGATGAGCTCAGAAAATTTGCTAGACTACATATGAAAGATTTAGAGATTCGTCTTGCAGAGAGAGGTGTTTCTTTAGGGGTTACAGATGCTGCTCTGTTTTTCTTTCTTTCTTATTCAGATTCTATCTTGCCAGGGGATGTGCCCGTTATGGTTTGTTATGAGACCATTGTCAATTTCATCACCGTCCCTCATAATATGTTTGATTGTGTTTATAAATAATAAAAAATTATTACACCAAACAATAAACAATTAACTATACTATGAGTAATATGATATCTTGAAGTAATTCTCATTATAATTTCATAACCTCTGCTCTCACTTGGTGGTGTCTATATCACTAAGTGTGTCTTCTTTAAAATTATAGTTACAGCAGACAATGAAACTGCACTGTGAGTGATATCTTGTAATAATTCTTATTATAATTTCCTAACCTCTACTCTCACTAGGTGTCTATATCACTAGGTTTATCTATTTTAAAATTATAGTTTCAATGGTAGATAAATTGTTATCTTAAAATCATAGCTTTGATGGTGATACCTTGTGATTGATAATGCAGTTTGAAGCAACTTTGGCTTTGACTAATATAGTCTCAGGAACCTCTGAGAATACAAAGGTTGTGATTGATTACGGGGCACTGCCTATATTTGTGGAACTTATTACCTTTGGGAATGATAATGTTCGAGAATAGGTAGCACGTTTATTTTAGAGGCATAAAATTATTCTTCCCAACTATCTTTATATGTCTGTAATTTTGGAATTTGATTTAAAAAACTAGTACCCAACTTTGAGTTCAACTAGTGTTCGTGTAAGGTTGTTTGGGCTTTGGGAAATATTGCTGGAGACTCTGCAACATTTAGGGATCTTGCCCTCAGTCATGGAGCTCTGAGGCAGGTGCTTGCCCAGTTGAATGATACTACCATAATTTCAATGATAAGAAATGCTACATGGGCTCTGTCAAATTTTTGCCGTGGTAAACCCCAACCACTATTCGAACAGGTAAGCAGAATACATTTTCTGCCTCTTCTTCTTAGTTCGCAGATACTATGGATTTTTTTTATAGATCTTGGTGCTTGGTATATTTGGACGTAATATGGACCTAGGCACTTGTTCATTACAATGACTCCGTCATCAGGTTTTAGAAAATGCTCAGAAATTTGGGTTTCACAAGGGGATTACCCTTGCTTGCAATTATCGATTATCAATCACATTCAAAAAAAGTCTTTCGTAGCATTGTTGAGCTCTTTGTAGGTGAATTTCCGAGGCAATTTCACAATATCTGAACTAAATTTATCTGTCCTTTTCAATACTCTGCGCTTGTAACAGAACCAGACAAACAATCTAGTGGCCAATGCAACAACAACAACACCTCCTGTTGCAATGCCTGCAATTCACCCTCTCTGCACGCTTGAATGACTATGGCACCCTCTTTTGTGAACATGTACTGGAGCTGAAGGTACTGGTTTCCATTAGGATCGTGGAATTCAACATCCAAAATAGTATCAAATTCCACTGCAATAGTATTCTCCGGCGAGGGCAACAATTCATTGAGACCTATTGGACTCATCACCCCCAAATAGACTCCAGGGCTACCCATAGTGTGATCATCTGGAGCAATAACAAATGCTGATCCATCCCCAATTGAAACAAGAACAAGACCCACATTGGTTACAGAAAACGAGAAACACGTTTTGAAAGAAGAAGAAAATTTTGTATTAGGGTCCAGAAATCTAACTGGTCTATTGTACAATGCCCTACCTGCACTTCAAATTGGTACTCCCAACTCCATGCTAAGGCTCACTGTGCCATTATTCAGATGAGCATCTTAACCTGAAGTTTGATTCCAAAAAACCCAAGTCCCCTGTTCTATGCCCAAGACCTCTGTTACAACGAGTACAGTTATGAGCGAAATACTTCACAATAGGAAGCAAAAGAAACATCGCAAAATTTCTTGCTTTAGACTGATAATTTTCTGTGCGAAAATTCAACTGCGGACAGTAAAAACATAATATCAAACAAAACCAATCCACAATGGAATTTGAACGTGAGGATTTATAACCAAAGAAAACCCTCTCCAGGTTAAAAGAATTCCAGAATGGCTTTAAGATTATACTAATGAGCGCTTACAACACCATAGCAATTACTGTCACAATGAAATCTACTGGAATCAAAGCCCTTGTATAGTTTCTACATTTCCACAGTGGAAGCAAGAATCTTGCTATCTCTCATGATCTAGTTCTGTGGTCAGATCCTTTGCTATGGCTGTCTTGTTCTTCTAAACGTGAATCTGTCTTAGCTTTGGCTCTGGTTCTCATTTAGGATCGTGGCTATCTGATCTTGCTGTGGCTTTGACTATACAAAATTTTTCAATAGGAAAATGTTGACTCTGCTATATATAGGAGCTTCAATGGGTGCTCTCAAACTTCTCTACTACAGTAGTTGCACTCTCAATTGACTTATACAGTAATTGGCACCATCAATCTGCTTTGTTACAATGATGGATCACGTCAAAAAATTGTGCTACAACCATTGGCACCATGAATCTTCTCTCTGCTTCGTCAAATGGTTGGCACCATCAATTGACTTTGCACTCCTCGGGGTGATGACAGTGGAAAACACTTTTTTGGGCAACTTTGTTTTGTCTCTGATTCAAGGAAGAACTATGTTGGCCTTGTTTTTTTAGTCCTTGGAACTTAGTTCTCTCATATTTTCCATCCTATCCCCAGTTTTCTACCAAGAAAGACATAACTTCACGATATCAAAATTGACTATTTTTGGCCATTTATCTTTAGTAATGGTACAACTTTAATTTGGTGCATTCGTACAGTATCTGAAGAGCACTCTCAAGATGTTATTCAGTATTTTAGCATAACTACTGCATTTAAATTCCATGCTCTAATATTTATATCAACCATAAGCATTATTAAGGTATTTCCACGTTTGTGAAGCAGAAGGAATGCTTCTGACAGCTTCTTATCATAGTGGTACAATTCTGTTCGCAGTTTATCTTTTATAAACCTCCAATTTTCCAAACCTAGTAGAGAATATAGTTTGCATCTAAAATTTTGGACAAATCTGTTAAGTATTCTACAGAAAATGCATTAAGAATATAGTGCTGTGTCTACTAAGCACAAATAATTGTTGTACTGAGTCATCTAAACATCTTGACATCCTCGTTTTATATTTCTTTTATGTTTTCGCAAAGTTTCCTCTGCTACGGAAAATGTAATTATATTAATTTTTTTCCATCGATATACAGATTCAATCTAATTAGATGTAAACCCTTGCTACAGTGGTTATTAGAATGGGTTAGAATGTGCATTTTTATTTGTTTCTTTTGAAATACATGCATTACCACTACGCGAGATCTTTGCATTAATTTTGAAATGTTGAGATCTTTGCATTGATGTTGCCTTTGCTTGGTGATGTCTCTGAGATTGAGCTGATACAAAGGCAATGGATGTGCATCAACGGTCGATTGCTCTTTGCTATTACTGTAATCCAAATCCTCTAGCATGCAAACAGGTGCCGCAACAATTATATCTAGGATTGATCATTTTTTTCTCACCTTCACTTTAGGCTTGGAAAACTTTGTTCCATATTTTTTAGCATTTGACTCACCTGATAGACAGTGATCTATGTGGGCATTTAAGGCTATATTGGATGTAGATGAGAAAGATCTACAAACAGGACAAACCTTTGGTATCATGGCCTCTGGAAGAGATCCCGGATTCCCAAATTCTTCGTTCTTCCCAGGATCTGCCTTGCTCTTCTCCAAAGTTTGGATTTGCCTTGTAGGCTCCTGCCTCTTCTACACTTCTTGAATTGGAGCACCTCCATTATGATATCAAATCATCCGCTACTATGAAATGACACAGGTCGCAGATGCTTTGATAGACTTGCCTTTTGGGCACTTCACCGTGAACCAAGTTTTAAAATGTCACAACCCACTTGATATTTATCCCTAGCAAAAGTGTCACATGTGAAGATCAGGCTTTTGATGAAGCGAATAACTTGGTAAAGATAATTTTTGATTACTTATGTATTCGGCCCAACAATATAGATTTTGATGCACTATCATTTTTAACCATGTGCTGAAAAACATACAAAAAACTATGTTTTTAGTGAAATTTGAGTTCACAAGAATCAATGCCAGTCAAAATCTAGACCTTGCTCCCAACTTATTGGTAAAAGGCGGTACTCATATTTCATGCAAGTAATGGAATGCATTTTTCGTTGTTTTATCTTGTCTTATTCTAACTTCCAAGTCTAGCATCAATGATTGTCTTATGCTTCAGAAAAAAAATATTATGCTTTAGAGAAGTGTATCTAATTCTTATTATACTTCTTAACTTTCAAGTCTAGCATCAATGATTATTTTATGCTTCATACATAATCTATTTTTCATTATACTCCTTGAAACATTTTTTATTAGTTGAATGAGACAAACTTAAAAGGAGTAAGCTAATATATTAGCAAAAGGATTTCTGTCACAAATCTAAGGTTCTTATAGGAATTCAATGGAAATTTTAGGCATCACCTAAGTAATCTTCAGTGTCTGCAAATTTTGACATCCAGAGAGAAGTTTGTTACAAAATTAGGCAGCTCCTACTTGAGAACATGTTGATGTTGATGCGTAGCAATCTCCTTCATTTATAGCCATGTGTTGGAATATTTGAAAATTCCAGAATAACAATGGAGAGAGTAATACTCTCCTCTTCTAACACGGAGAAAATATTGAAATTTCTTCACTGGAAACAGAGTTCAACACTTTCAAAATTTCTATTCCTTCAAAAAAAACTATTACAAATTCTTCCTCACTGAGAGGGATTACAAAATGTGACTGCTGCAAAACGCAGTGCACTCAAAATTCTTCTCTGTCTCTAAAACTACGCACTGTTGTGCTCTTCAAAACACTTACACTGCTATTGTGTGTAATAATAAACTTTACAACTACATTCCGAAACAGGCTCACAGCCCTTTTCTTTTATATGCAATGCATATATTAAAAACATAACAAAACTATGCAAATAACAAATCTATTAAAATGCTCTTGGGGTCCACAATTTATAAATGTTTTAATATATATATATATATATATATATATATATATATATATATACGTCGCATTTAAAACAAAATATTACCAAAACCAGTGTGGGACCTTAACAAACAATAAAACTATTCCGCCGCGCGTTATATAAAACATATAACAAAACCTTTGTCAAAACTTTAAACGAACCCTTTAGCCGTGGAGCCCGCCGAACTTCAAACGGCGATAAACCATAATTCAAACCAAATTCGCGTTCCAAAATAGCCTGCTGACGTCGGCCAATTTTGTGATGTGAAAACCAAATGAATTCCACCCTAATCTTTTTCGGGTCCGAATTTGGGCTGGCGTACGGAGAGAGAGTTGTGACGCGAATTTCTTATCAAATTCGCCCTAATATTTTTCGGGTTTGGATTTCCATTGCGTGAGCGGCCCAAACAAAGATCCGCTCCAATCAATTTCTACCATGTGTCCTCCTCTGGCTTTCCGTGGTGCGGGACCACCAAAATTTAAAAAAAACCTGCGCTTCAATCAAAAGTTGCCCTGTTCTCAGATGCGGGTGCATTGGATGGAGTTTAAGGCGATGGGACATGGACGTGGCGAAGTGTGGAGACATCGGCCCACCCATTTCACGGCTGGCAGACGATATTTAAGTTCCAAGGTTTTCATATCAATCACATTAAGTTTTAACGTTGTTCAAGATCGGACCTCCACTCCTATTAGCGATTCCGCATGCTCCAATATGCTCCGGCCTTTGGCTCTCATCAATGAGAGATTTATGACAGGCGTTCTTCGATTCCATTGCAGTTGGGTTGATAAAATGGCGTTTCGCTATGGTTTCTCAGATGAGCTGCAACCTTTGAATTATAGATGCTCTCCGGTTTCTGGGTTACCCTGCCTGTGCACTGTGACGAGAAGGAGAAGCCAGCTGAACTACTGCTTAGACCTTGGTGAAAATCTGTATTTCTCTCGGTCTGGTCTGTTTCTTTCTTCCTCAGTTTCTTGGAATCCTGCTTCTCCGTCTCGTCTTGTGCCCACTGTTGAGACTGCACCCATGCCTTGCCTGCGTCAAAGGATGCGTTGTCGCAGGGGTAGTACTAGAGGCCAACCCCTGCGCACTCCCTCTAGCCCCTCAACCGAGTCATCTTCCCACTCCAATGATTATTACGTAGGCTGCTATCCAAACACTAGAAGTGGGCGGGGTGAGGTTCTAGGATCTGGCCACCATATGGGCTCCCCTGCTCCTCATTTCCCCACCCCTTCAACTTCTCCCACGACGCGTACCACGATTTTTCCCTTTAATTTCTCTCTGAACTGCCCATGAATTACAGCTTCAATCACCTTGGTTTTCCGTGAAGAGGCCCAAGTGGAGGAAAAATACACCCATCCGGCGGGTCTGAGCTCAGAAAAAGCCTAGCTTTCGGGCCTTCAGGAGGGGAGCGGTGGCGTGAATGTGCAGGGACCAGAGGCTCAGGTTCGTAGGGCTCGTGATGTGGAGATAGCGCCTGGAGATCCTGGACCTTCCGTGTCTGAAGCTGCTCCCGCCATGGACAGTGACATGTTTGCCAAAGGATGGTGTCGAACTGTCGAAGAACAACTAGATGAGTAGTTGCTTCTCTTTGGTTTGGTTTTCTTGCTTCGCGGCCCACTTAATTGGCCATGTTTTTTCTTATATTACTGTGCTGGACCTCTGTTTTATTTTTGAATTCTATAAACACTGTAATCGTCAAAGATATCAAATGATGGTTCCACTGCGTGGGCAATGAAACGACCTGAAAAATTTTCAAGACTGGTTTGCCCGTATGAGGGCAGTCTTCTTTTTTGAATTTTTGACAAATTTTCCATAAGTCTGGGCAATGTTTTTGACTTCGGTCATGCTGTAATTTTATTCCCACTGTTAATAGATTAACCTTACTTAGAAAAAAAAAAGTTGCTCTGTTTCTATTTTAAACCTATTTTTTGAAATACAGAGCCATGTTTATGTGATTGTTTATAGTCGAAGCGCTGCGTGTTGGTTTATTATATTAATATTTCACGGTCGAATTATGTTCATAAAAATTGGAACGCCCACAATTCATAACAAATATTGGAGATTTACTGTCCTATTTTAAAGTTTCTTTTATTTATTTATTTTTAAATTGAACCCACCGTCGGTATACTGACGCTTTGTAAGCATCGCTCTTCCGACGCCTTATAAGCGTCGGTATTCCGAAATTTTGAATGATTTCCATTTTCTTCAGTCTTGTGACGTCCGTCGATATTGCGACAGTTCTTCCTAGCGTCGGTATTGCGACGCTTTTGGAATGCGTCGGTATTGCGACGCTTCTGGAAAGCGTCGGTCTTGCGACACTTTTGCAATGCGTCAGTCTTGCAACACTTTCGTACGGCGTCAGAATTGCGACAGTTTAAAAATTTCGGAAGAATGACAGTATAAAAATGTTGGAAGAGCGACGTTCAAAACGTCGGACCACATTTCGTCGGAATTGCGACAACTTACAAACGTCGGAAGAGCGACGGTTTGGGAAACGTCGGAAGAGCGACACTTTTTTGGAAGCGACGGAAAAAGTGTCGGTATTGTGACACTTTGTCAAGGCATCGGAATTGCGACGTAATGGCGAACCACATTTTGTTCGTCCTCGAACTGTCGCTCTTGCGACGACTATGTGTCGGAATAGCGACGAAGTGGCCGTCGAAAATTGGGCCAAGTTTTCTAGTGTCACCTGGTGTTTTAATAAAATAATTATTCATTCAGAGTCCTTCATTGGGTTATTACACTTTCATTTACTGTTGCTATATGTTTTGGTCTTGCATCATATATTTTCTTGCAAGGTTTTTTCACGTTTCATAGAAGCAGTGATTTTCTATTGTTAGGGTCACTAGTCACTAGTGACTTAAGTGAATCATTATTGGTACACATAATAAGAACTTTCATACCAAAAAATTGTGACTTCTTTGGTGTATTAATTCATAACCTTGGTGACTGTTGTTTCAGTTGTATTCAGTGTTTTTCCAACTATTTTTAGTGCCCTCTTTTCTATTTTTAGATCTCTGTTTTTTGGAAAAAAAATTGTTTCTATTGGGGTTCCGCATATTTCCGCAGGTCACAGGTACCAGTTGAGCAGGAGACGGAAAATTATGGGTAATATCCATTGAGAGAGAGAATAGATAAAAAAGCACACTTTTTAACCCTTTTTCTGCACCTATACTATGTACTTTTCATCCCAAAAAATGCGACAATGCTCTTTTCAGTGAAATTTATGCACTCTGCAGTTTTTTAGAATTAATTTTTCATATTTTTCTGAGATTTTTCCGTGTGTTCTGGGAAGGGTTCCTATTTTTTATTGAGCCACCTCTAGGTATATATACACTTAGTATTTTCTCATTGAGGAGGGAAAAAACCCCCTAGCATTTAGAGTACACCTCCATAATTTAGGAAGAGAATTGCTAAGCTGAGAAGTCTAGTGTGCAACATTTTCAACCATTATTTTCTATAGTTTCAACCACTGTTTTGAAACTCTTTTGGATAGGTTTATTCAAAATTTTACTCCCTTTAGAGTTTGGTGTTTCCTTTCCCCCTTAGCATTCCATTGTGTATCATGTTTTTTGGACCTTCTTGCCTGTCCTTTTCCAACCATTTTCACCTTTGATTTTTGTTGGTTTACTGTATCATTTTTAGTAGCTCTTTGCCTTTAGATCCCAGTCCCTTAGACATTAGATATTTTGGCCAATTTTTTTGTCTTTGAGCTGCTTATTTTCCTTGAATTTATCAGCTTCTTGATAGCCTTCTTGGGTGGGGGTTGTGTTCTTGAATTTTTTGTTTATTTTACTGTCCATTTTCAGCATTATTTACAATTTTCAGCACTTTATTTTTAGCAGCACATGGCATCATCAAAAAATTCTTAATCAACTCATCCACTTGACACATTATTTCACACACACACACCCTAAGCGAGTGTGAGCTTGGTTATCAATGCCAAGCATAGACTTTAAACACTACACCTTAATAATTCAACTCATATAGATTAAGCCCACCTTCCTAAACAATCTTTGTAGTTATGTGTAGGATCAATGGGATAGGATTCCAACAACATCCATTGATTGCTTACATTGATACATAGAAAGTTGACATATTAGGGAGCTTAAACTCCTTCACCATCTTATATTCCAAAGCTGGAGTGCATCAGAAACCCAATTCAGAGGGGGTTAGGATAGATCACAGTGTGAGTGGTTTTCCTTGAAGCTACCCAACCCATGGTAGGGAATTCCATATCGTGGTTTATCACCAAGAAGCACAAGACTCAACCACCCTCATTGGAAGAAGGTAACCTTAATGGCCAATATTAGGAAAACACCCTATAGGACTGGTTGTGGGAAAGTAGTTGGTCCTTTACCCCACCTTTCTCTTCGAATAGCTCTGCTTGTGGGGATCATATTCCATTAAGTAAGAATTATTTTGGAAGGCCATGTGCAATAGTAGAATTAGGAATTTTTTGAGGATTTATATCACCTTTAGGCTAGATGACTTTGATAGGACATTTTCGCTTGATTCATAGTAGCATATCATTGTAGTTATTTTACACTTGGCACCACCGCACTAAGTGTTTTCTTGTTGTTTTTTATCTTTTTCTCCTATCATAACCATTTAGTATCTTGAGCCATATATGTCTTGACAGTACCATTGCGCCCCCTAGGCATTTTTTGCGAATACTTCATGGAATTCGCCACCAGTTTCCTTTAGGACATCTTATTCACCCCTATCGAGTTAGAATCCCTCCTCCTAATCCTCCATTGAGTCTGTAGAAATTAGTATACACTAAGCATGCATACATTCATATTCCCCTTATCTCACAATATTTAACTTCTTGCAAAATACATAATCATTCCACTATTAATATTTTGCGGAAAATTAATTGCAAACACATGTGAAGCATAAACAAAAACAATCACACATAACACAGTTGTTTCACGGGAAAGCCTGGAGCTAAAAATCCA
The DNA here is from genome assembly GCA_034641835.2 of Pinus albicaulis. Classification (NCBI taxonomy): domain Eukaryota; kingdom Viridiplantae; phylum Streptophyta; class Pinopsida; order Pinales; family Pinaceae; genus Pinus; species Pinus albicaulis. The sequence goes on from CM076570.1 coordinate 840,618,751, forward strand.
AACTATCATATATTATGTATCATGGAGATCATGTAACAATATCATACAAAGCTTAGTACATCAAGCTCTTAGTACAATCCATCGTCACACACTAATCAGAAGAAATCTGCAAATCCATGCACTGATTTCAAGCCACCTGATAACCTGCCTCCACTGCACAATCCCTGTTGAAGAATAGCCCTGAATGAATTTGAATTACCCTTGCCTTGACTGTATAATCCTCATTGGCAACTCCAATGTGTGTGTGGTGCAATCAATGCATCACTATAGTCACAAAAGATAGTCCATCTTTCCCTTTCACCTATCTCTCCACTAGGTCTCCACTGGAACTGACATGCACTGTAGTTAATTGTTGTATTGTTCAGTTTATTAATGAGTTATTATTTGTGAATTAATTATCTAATTAATTCACTCCACTCTCACTAGTGTATCATTCAGTTATACTAGATACAACTAGCTCAACTGAGTCTAACTGAGTTTAACTGAATACAACTCCATGAACTATGTAGAAATTATATAAATTATGTGTTATATGTCCAAGATTATCCTGATCTCACACTATTTTAACTTCATGCAAAATATAGAATCTATTCCACCATTGATCATTTGCGAAATTAAATCAAGATTGCAATGCACACATGAAACAATAAAAATTCACACACATTAACACAATTTTTTAACGGGAAAGCTTGAAGCTAAAAACCCAAACTATCTATATATAATATATGTCATAGAGATCATGTAACAATCCTCATACAAATATGATCATATCAAGCTCTCAGTACAATACAATCGCTACACACTAATCAAGCCCGATCTTGCAAATCCATGCACCGATGTTTGCCACCTGCTAGCCTGCCTCTACTGCGCAATCCTTGCTGAAGAATGGCTCTGAATGAACTTGAATTACTCTAGCATTGCTCACGCAATCCTCATTGGCATCTCCACTGAGTGTTGGATGCAATCAATGCATCACTATAGTCACAACTGATAGTCACACTTGCTCTTTCACCTATCTCTCCACTGGTCTCCACTGAAACTACCATGCACTGTAGTTAACCGATGTATTTGTTCCGCTCTTGATTAATGAGTTATTATTTAGTGAATTAATTAACTAATTAATTCACACCCACTCTCACTAGTGTATCAACTGCTTAGACTAGATACAACTAGCTCAACCGAGTCTAACCGAGTAAACTAAATACAACTCCACCAACTACTTCTCCAACTCCACCAAACTCGTCACATGAGTTCTGCTCAGTCCTCCATGAATTAGCTCCTAAAGAAACCCTCAGGGGATAGCATAATTCCTCTAATACCGCCGTGCCACATCCGTGCACTTAATCGAAGTGTTCCAAGAGAATAAGATAATGTTTATCCAAGCCATTAGAGATAATAATATCTTCAACATATCTATATTTATACCGGGCAGCCTAAAAAATAGACTTCACCATGTCTAAAAATAGAAGTCCATATTTTTCCAACTTGACCAACCATCCACAAATAGCATCTTGCAACTCATAGAATATGATCGACATGTCTAAAAATAGACATAGTCTAAAAATAGACTTTGCGCCAAAAATAGCCTGCGAGCCCACTTAGTGAAGGTGACTCTTTTCACTAAGCTCATCATCTTGTTGAATAAAAACACTCCCTCTAAACAAGATAGGGATTATCTACCACCTTGATCCTGTCTCTATGGTATTCGAATTTTCTCCTGGTGAGCGCCTCCGTCAGAATATCTGCATCCCGATCCTCCGTTGGAATGTAAGAAAGCAACGTGATCTTCCACTGTACACAATCTCTGATATGATGATACCATATGTCAATATGTTTAGATCTACCATGAAATACTGGATTAACCGAGAGTTTAATGAAAATTTTATTATCACAATATATCATCGTGGGATCTAAATGAGAACCGAACAAACCAACCAGGATCTTCCTCATCCATATAGCCTCGCATACAACCAAACTTGTTGCCATGTACTCGGCCTCCACTGAAATGAGTGCCACAGATATTTGTTTCCTGCTGTACCAAGAAACTGTTGTAGATATGATAGTAAAAATCCCTCCAGATGTGCTCTTTCTGTCCGTTGGGCTTCCTGCCCAATCTGCATTTGTGAAGCCATGCAACTTCACCTCATCTGACTATCTGTACCATAATCCATATCCAGATGTGCCCCTGAGATACCTCAGGACATGCTTTCCTGCCTTCCAAAAGAGATTGGTAGGCTTAACCATCTCTTGTGAAAGTTGGTTCACAGCATAGCATATGTCCGGTCATGTATTGAATAAATACATGAGCGAACCAACCAAGTGTCGATAAACAGTGGCATCCACTACCTCTGTCGATGTAGCATCCTCTTTCCTCCAGCCACCAGGAAGAGGAGTGTTGATAGGCTTGCAGCCTTGCATGTGAAACTTCTCCAGTATCTCCCGGGCATATTTGCCTTGAGATACAAACAGTTCAACTTTCCACTGCCAAATTTCCAATCCAAGGAAATAATGAAGGAGGCCCAAGTATTTCATCTCGAAATCCTTTGCAAGATCTCCCTTGCATGAGTGTATCAATAGTTCATTTCCCATTAGTATTAAATCATCTACATAAAGTAAAATGATCAAAAGCTTACCCTCCACCACAATCTGGTATAGGTTTGGATCCGCCTCACTCTTGGTGAAACCAAGTCCAGTGAGATAACTGTCTATCCATGTGTACCAAGCACGAGGTGCTTGTTTCAGCCCATACAACGCTATTTTGAACCTGCACACATGCGACTCGCTGCTGAATATTTCGAATCCTTCAGGCTGCTCAATGTACACCTCCTCCTTAATGATTCCGTTAAGGAATGCAGTCTTCACATCCATCTGATGAATGTGCCAACCCATCTGCGCTGAGAGAGCAAGGATGGTCCGTATGGAAGAATACCTTGCGACAGGTGAAAAGGTTTCTTCATAGTCGATCCCCTCGATCTGTGAGAAGCCTCGGGCAACAAATCTTGCCTTATACTTCTTGACGCTCCCGTCAGTAGCTTTCTTCACTTTGTAGATCCATCTCAAACCTACCACTGATTTCCCTTCCGGCCTTGGAACAATCTCCCATGCACTGTTTCTGACAATCGAATCATACTCTTCCACCATGGCATCTACCCATGTGGGATCCTCCACAGCTTCCTCGAAATAGGATGGCTCTGTCACGATACACTTGCTCATCAGAGCCATGTATCCAGTAAATCAGTCAGGTGACTGTCTCTGTCTGCGCTGTGATGTAGGAACTCCTACATTCCGCACTGCATCAAGATTCAGTCGCTCAGATTCTGTAAGGCGCTTCTGCCCTCTGATGTTTGGCATTGCATGAGTGGTTTCTTCCACTCCATGAACCTCCTCTTGTGGCTGATCCACATCTTGAGGCTCATCTTTAGGAACAAGTGCCTTCAAGATGCAAGTGTAGCTCCTCTCTGCCGGCCAACTTCATGGCTTTCTCCTCATGAAATTTGATATCCTGTCGCACGACAGTCATCTGACTGTCTGGAAAATACACACGATAATTGTGGGGTGTTTCTGTGTACCCAAAAAATATCCCAACCTCTGCGGTCGGCTCCAACTTCTTCCTGGCATCCTTTGTCACATGAATGTAAATAGGTGAGCCAAAAATCTTCAAATGAGAAATATCAGGCTTCTTACTAGAAAATGCCTCTTCGGGTGTACTCATGCCAATACTCTATGAGGACAACAGTTTTGCACATAAACCGCAGTGTTGCATGCCTCAGCCCACAAGTGTATGGGAAGGCCTTGATCATGCAACATCGCCCGTGCAACACCCATGATTGTTCTGTTCTTTCTCTCCACGACCCCATTCTGCTGTGGGTTATGAGGCGCTATGAGTTCTCTTCAAATTCCTTCTTTGCTACAGAAGTCTTTGAATTCACCAGAGATGTATTCACCACCATTATCTCTCCTTAGAGCTTTCACCTGCTTCCCCGACTCTTTCTCAACCAACGCCTTGAACTCATAGAACTTTGAGTATGTCTCACTCTTCTTCTGCATGAAGAAGATCCAACACTTACGATAAAATTCATCAACAAATATCACATAATACCTGTGCTTTGTTGTTGAAGCAACTGAGAAATTTCCACACACATCTATGTGAATTATCTCAAGGATCATCGAGGCGTGACTATCCTTCTCATGAAAAGTGGTCTTCACAAATTTTCCCAAAGTACATCCCTTGCACTGATCTGACTTCGCAAGTGTACCTTTATGAAGCCTGATAGAAATCTGCTGAAAATTTTTCAAAGCGCCATGGTGAAGATGGCCCAATCTCCTGTGCCACAATTCGCCCTCATCCCGGCTCACCACTCCTTCTGCTTTGCCTACCATTTCTACGCAGCCATCTACCTACAATTGATAAAGATTCTTAACTTGAATCCCTATCCTCCTGGTTTGACCAGTTGTTTTATGCCGAAGGAAATATTTTCCCTCACTGAAAATAACATCATAACCCTTGTCTTCCAACATCTCCACGGAGATCAGATTCTTCTTCAATCCTGGAACATGCATGACATCCTTCAAGATGAAAGGTTTACCAGACTCCCTCTCAAAGGAAATGGTACCGATACCAGTCGCACTGTATCTACCATCATCGCCCATCTCGATGTGCACTCCAAGATCCTTTTCCTGCAGATCACTAAACAAATCTTTGTCTGCGGTCGTATGGAAAGACGCACCACTGTCAATAAACCACACCGATCCCATCACACTTGAAACAAAGCATGCGATCAAAGAAAAATCCAACTCAAACTACAAGGCTAAGGCCTCTCCAGCTGCAGATACAGCAACCTGCTTATTCTTCTTCTTTTGTGGACAGTTAGTGGCGAAATGCCCGTGCTGGTGACAGTGAAAACACTTCACCTTGGAAAAATCCTGGTTCTTTCCTTTCGCACCGGATTGAGAAGGATTTTTCTTCCCCTTCCCTTTCCTTGATTTGACAGCCAAAGCACAATTTTCTTCATCTTCATTCTTCGATGAAGATCCATCCCTAGTACCCCGCCTTATCTCCTCCTGCACAAGATCCGACCAAAGTCGCTCCCATCCTGGGAGTTTCTCCCGTCCATTGACAGAGTCTTTGTAGCTATGCCAACTCTTCGGAAGTCCAAGGAGAGCCAAGCTCACCAAGTCTTCTTCATCAACAGTAACCCCCACACTTCCCAGCTCATCCTTGCGGTGGACAAACTTCGTGAGGTATTTTGGTATACTGTTGCCTTTCTCCATTTTTATTTTTCTGAGCGTGTCTTTAAGTGCCAAATTCCTTTGGTCACTTTTTCTTTGGATCAAATCTGTCAAAGCCTTCCACATTAAGAATGGAGTGGCTTTACCGTGAAGGCTGGACACAATGTGGTCCTTCACACCTTCCAAGAGAATCCTTCGACACTTTTCTACCTTCTTTTTCCATGCGTCAAGTGCGGCTGCATCGCTAGATCCCGGCTTAGGAACATCGCTATCGATGAACTCCTTCAACCCATTATCATCCAAAACCACCTACATCCTATCCTTCCATGCAATGTAATTCGATATGCCATCAAGGGCATACTCCAATCGCAATCTGTTGAAATACATTTCAATGAATTCTCAACTTCGACACCAAGAAAACACTGCAACAAATTTGAATTCCACCAGCACAAAACTCAACTACTTCAATAATTGCAATCTCCTATGATCAATACTGCTCTGATACCATGTAGAAATTATATAACTTATGTGTTATATGTCCAAGATTCTCCTGATCTCACACTATTTTAACTTCATGAAAAATACAGAATCTATTCCACCATTGATCATTTGCGTAAATTAAATCAAGATTGCAATGCACACATGAAACAATAAAAATTCACACACATTAACACAATTGTTTAATGGGAAAGCCTGAAGCTGAAAACCCCAGCTATATGTATATAATATATGTCATAGAGATCATGTAACAATCCTCATACAAAGCTGATCATATCAAGCTCTCAGTACAATACAATCGCTACACACTAATCAAGCTCGATCTTGCAAATCCATGCACCGATTTTTGCCACCTGCTAGCCTGCCTCTACTGCAAAATACCTGCTGAAAAATGGCTCTGAATGAACTTGAATTAATCCATGCTTTCTCACACAATCCTCATTGGCATCTCCACTTAGTGTTGGATGCAATCAATGCATCACTATAGTCACAACTGATAGTCACACTTGCTCTTTCACCTATCTCTCCACTGGTCTCCACTGAAATTGCCATGCACTGTAGTTAACTGATGTATTGTTCAGTTGATTAATGAATTATTATTTAGTGAATTAATTAACTAATTAATTCACACCACTCTCACTAGTGTATCAATCAGTTAGACTAGATACAACTAGCTCAACTGAGTCTAACTGAGTTAAACTAAATACAACTCCACCAAACTCTGTCACATGAGTTCTAACTGAACTCCTCCATGCATTAGCTCCAGTAAACCCTCAGGAATAGTTTAATTCCTTCTGTCAGTTGTTTTGCCACATCTGTTCACTTAACTGAAGTGCTCCAAGAGAATAAGATAATGTTTAGAGTCCAAATATTATTAATAGCTAATAATATTCGACATATATTTATTTAGACTGTAGTCTAAAAATAGACTCCACCCAATATGTCTAAAAATAGAAGTCCATATATTTTTCCAACTTGAACAACCATCCACAAATAGCATCCTGCAACTCATAGAATATGATCGACATGTCTAAAAATAGACATAGTTTAAAAATAGATTTTGCGCCAAAAATAGCCTGCGAGCCCACTTAGTGAAGGCGACTCTTTTCACTAAGCTCATCATATTGTTGAATCTCAACAAACTGCTCTTCCAACTCTGTCATAACTTTGCCACTTCAGTTATAACTGGGTCCTCCATGCATGAACCACCAGTAAACCCTAGGAATTGTGTAATTCCTTCAGCCCACTTATTTACCAAATCTGTATACTGAAATTAAGTGCTCCAAGAGAATAAGTTGTTGTTTATTGTTGTATTATTATTAAGAGATAATAATAATCGACACTTCTATTTTTAGATCGACATCTATAAAAAGACTTTTCCCAATATTATAAAAATAGAATTTCATCTATTTTTCCAACTTGACCAACCATCCAGAAATAACATCCTGCAACTTCTGAAATATGATCACCATGTCTAAAAATAGACATAGTCTAAAAATAGACTTGTGCCAAAAATAGCTTGTGGGCCTACTTAGTGAAGGCGACTCTTTTCACTAAGCTCATCATCTTGTTGAATCTCAACACTTCCTCTCAACAAGATAGCGATTATCTTTCACCCCGATCCTGCCTCTATGGTATTCGAATTTGCTCCTGGTGAGTGCCTTCGTCGGAATATCTACATCTTGATCTTCCATAGGAATGTACTGAAGCAACATGATCTTCTGCTACACACAATCTTTGATATGATGATACTGGATATCAATATTTTTAGATCTATCATGAAACACATGATTAATCGAGAGTTTAATGCAACTTTGATTATCACAATGTATCACCGTAGGATCTAAATGTGAACCGAAAAAACCAACCAGGATCTTCCTCATCCAGATAGCCTCACTTGAAGCTTGAATTGCTGCCATGTATTCTGCTTTCGCTGAAATGAGTGCCACAGATATTTTTTTCCTGATGTACCAAGAAACTGCTGTAGATCCGATACTGAAAATCCCTCCTGATGTGCTCTTTCTGTCTGTTGGGTTGCCTGCCCAATCTGCATCCGTGAATCCATGCAAATTCACCTCATCCGTCTGTTTGTACCATAAACCATAGTCAGATGTGCCCCTGAGATACCTCAGGACATGCTTTCCTACCTTCCAAAAGAGCTTGGTAGGCTTAACCATCGCTTGTGAAAGATGGTTCACCAAATAGCATATGTCTGGTCTTGTATTAACTAAATACATGAGAAAACCCACCAACTATCGATAAACAGTGGCATCCACTACCTCTGTTGATGTAGCATCATATTTCTTCCAATTTCCTGGAAGAGGAGTGTCGATAGGCTTGTAGCCTTGCATGTGAAACTTCTCCAGTATCCCCTGAGCATACTTGCCTTGAGACACAAACAGTTCACCTTCCCGCTGCCATATTTCCAATCCAAGGAAATAATGAAGGAGGCCCAAATACTTCATCTCAAACTCCTTTGCAAGATCTACCTTGCATGAGTGTATCAACTGCTCATCACCTGTTAGTATTAAATCATCAACATAAAGTACAATGATTAAAAGCTTACCCTCCACCATAATTTGGTACAGGTTTTCATCCGCCTCACTCTTGGTGAAGTCACGTCCAGTGAAATAGCTGTCGATCCCTGTGTACTAAGCACGTGGTGCTTGCTCTAGCCCATACAACGCTTTTTTGAGCCTGCACACATGTGACTCACTACTGAAGATCTCAAATCCTTCAGGCTGCTCAATGTACACCTCTTCCTCAATGATCCCATTAAGGAACACACTCTTCACATCCATCTGATGAATGTGCCAACCCATCTTCACTGTGAGAGAAAGGATGGTCCTTATGGAAGAATGCCATGTGACAGGTGAAAAGGTTTCTTCATAATCGATCCCCTCGATCTGTGAGAAGCCCCGGGAAAAAAATCTTGCCTTATACTTCTTGACGCTCCCATCAGCAGCTTGGTTTACCTTGTAGATCCATCTTGATCCTACAACTGATTTTTCCACCGGCCTTGGAACAATCTCCCAAGCACTGTTTCTGACAATGAAGACATACTCCTCCACCATGGCATCTATCCAAGTGGGCACCTGCACTGCTTCTTCAAAAGAAGATGGCTCTATCACAATACACTTGCTCATAAGAGCCATGTATCCAGTAAATCAGTTAGGTGACTGTCTTTGTCTGCGCTGTGATGTAGGGACTCCTACATTCTGTGCCGCATCAAGCTTCAGTCTCTCAACTTCTGTGGTACGCTTTCTGCCTTATCTGATGTTTGGTTATGCATGAGTGGACTCCTCCACTTCATGAATCTCCTCCTGTGGCTGATCCACATCTAGAGGCTCATCTTTGGGAACAAGAATTTCCTCCTCTGCATGCAAGTGTATCTCCCTGTCAAGCGACAACTTCATGACTTTCACCTCATTAAATTTTATATCTCATCACACCACAATCATTCGACTGTTTGGAAAATACACACGATAATTATGGGGTGTTTCTGTGTACCCCACAAACATCCCAACTTCTACAGTCGGCTCCAGATTCTTCCTGGCATCCTTTGTCACATGAATGTAAACAGATGAGCCAAAAATCTTCAAATGATAAATATCATGCTTCTTACCAGTAAAAGCTTCTTCAGGTGTACTCATGCCAAGTACTCTATGAGGACAAGGTTTTTCACATAAACCACAACATTGCATGCTTCTGCCCACAGAAATTTGAGAATGTTTCGCTCTTCTTTAGCATGAAGAAGATCCAACATCTACGAGAATAGTCATCAACAAATATAACATAATACCTATGTTTTGCTGTTGAAGCAACCGAGAAAGGTCCACACATGTATGTGTGAATTCTCTCCAGGATTACCGAAGCACAGTTCTCCTTCTCATGAAAGGTGGTCTTCACAAACGTACCCATAGTACATCCCTTGCACTGATCTGACTGTGCAAGGGTACCCTTGGGAAGTCCAATAGAAATCTGCTGTAAAATCTTCAAAGAGCCATGGTGAAGATGGCCCAATCTCCTGTGCCATAATTCAACCTCATCCCGACTCACCACTTCTTCTGCTTTTCCCACCATTGCAGCACAACCATCTACCTCTAGCTTGTAGAGATTATTAACTCGAACCCCTATCCTCTTGGTTTTACCCATTTTTTTATGTCACAAGAAAGCTTTTCCATCATTCTCTTAAAAACAACATCATAACCTTTCTCTTCCAACATTTCGACCGAGACCAAGTTATTCTTCAGACCTGGAACATGCATAACATCCTTCAACAAGAATGGATTACCGAACTCCCTCTCAAAGGTAATGGTCCCAATGTCGGTCGCACGGTATTGACCATCGTCGCCCATCTCTATATGGATTTGGAGGTACTTCTCCTCCATTTCACTAAACAACTCCTTGTTTCCCGTCATATGGAAAGACGCACCACTGTCATGATACCACACCAATCCCATATAGCTTGAAACCAAGCATGCGATCAAAGAGAAATCAAGTTCAAATTGTGAGGCTAAGGCCTCTCGAGTTGCAACTCCAACAACCTTCTTGTTCTTCTTCTTCTATGGGCAGTTAGTGGCGAAATGCCCATGTTCATGACAGTGAAAACACTTCACTTTGGAAAAATCCTACTTCTTACCTTTAGCATCGGATTTTGAAGGAAATTTATTCCCCTTCCCTTTCCTTTATTTGGCAGCCAAAGCCCAATTCTCTTCATCTTCATTCTTCGATGAAGAGCCATCCCTAGTACCCCGCCTTATCTCCTCCTGCACAATATTTGACCAAAGTCGCTCCCATATCGACAGTTTCTGCTGTCTATTGAAAAATTCTTCGTAGCTATGCCAAATCTTCAGAGGCCTAAGGAGAGCCAATCTCACCAAGTCTTCATCATCAACAATAATCCCCACACTGCCCAGCTCATCCCTACAGTGGACAAACTTCGTGAGATACTTTGGAATATTTTCGCCCTTCTGGAACAAATCTGTCAAAGAATTCCACATTAAGAATGGAGTGGCTTTCCCATGAAGGCTGGACACAATATGGTCCTTCACACCTTCCAACAGAATCCTTCTTGTCTTTGCTATCTTCTTTTTCCATGTGTCAAGTAATGCAGCATCGCTAGATCCCGGCTTAGGAACATTGCTATCGATGAACTCCTTCAGTCCATTATCCTCTAGCACCGCCTCCATCCTATCCTTCCAGGCTATGTAATTCGAGCTCCCATCAATGGCATACTCCATTCGCAACCCATTGAAAGACATTTCAATGTATACTCAACTTCTGCACCAAGAATTTTTTGTAGAAAATTCGAATTGTCCACCAGCACAAACTCAGCAATTCTTCACAATTGCAATCTTCAAGAATTGACACTGCTTTGATAACATGTAGAAATTAGTATAAAATAAGCATGCATAGATCCAGACTCCCCTGATCTCACAATATTTAAGTTCTTGAAAAATACAGAATCAGTCCACTGTTAATATTTTGCGGAAAATTAATTGCAAACACATGTGAAGCATAAATAAAAACAATCGCACATAACACAGTTGTTTAACGAGAAAGCCTGAATCTGAAAACCCCAACTATCATATATTATGTATCATGTATATCATGTAACAATCTCATACAAAGCTTAGTACATCAAGCTCTCAGTACAATCAATCGTCACACACTAATCAGAAGAAATCTGCATCCATGCACTGATTTCTTACCACTTGATAGCTTTCCTCCACTGCGCAATCCCTGCTAAAGAATAGCTCTGAATGAATTTGAATTACCCTTGCCTTGACTACGCAATCCTCATTGGAAACTCCAATGTGCGTGTGGTGCAATCAATGCATCACAAAAGATAGTCCATATTTCCCTTTCACCTATCTCTCCACTGGGTCTCCACTGGAACTGACATGCACTGTAGTTAACTGCTGTATTTTTCAGTTGATTAATGATTTATTATTTGTGAATTAATTAACTAATTAATTCACTCCACTCTCACTAGTGTATCATTCAGTTAGACTAGATACACCTAGCTCAACTGAGTCTAACTGAGTTAAACTGAATACAACTCCATGAACTACTCTTCCAACTCTGTCATAACTTTTCCACTTTAGTTCTAACTGAGTCCTCCATGCATGAACCACCAGTAAACCCTAGGAATTTTGTAATTCCTTCAGCCCAATGATTTCCCAAATCTGTATACTGAAATTAAGTGCTCCAAGAGAATAAGTTGTTGTTTATTGTTGGATTATTATTAAGAACTAATAATAATCGACACTTCTATTTTTAGATCGACGATCTATAAATAGAATTCACCCAATATTCTAAAAATAGAATTTCATCTATTTTTCCAACTTGGCCAACCATCCACAAATAGCATCCTGCAACTTCTGAAATATGATCACCATGTCTAAAAATAGACATAGTCTAAAAATAGACTTGCGCCAAAAATAGCCTGCGGGCCCACTTAGTGAAGGCGAATCTTTTCAGTAAGCTCATAATCTTGTTGAATCTCAACAGAGTCCCCATATTGACTCTAGTTTTCATGATTCCTCTAGTTCTTCCTCTGATTCTGCATCATCCCATCCCCGCATGGCCACCATGTCAGGAAACAAATTAGGTGGTGGAAACCAAGGTAACCCTACTGGTGAAACCTATAACAGTATGGTCAGTAATCCTCCCTTCCTTCCTTATATGTTTGGCTTGAGCCTGCCTGAGTTCAGCCATCTCATCAAAGATCCTCTTCTCCATAACCCCAATTGGCCTCCTATGCCTACCAAACTTCCTTCTAACGTTCCCAAGTTCGAAGGTAATTTTGGAGAAGAGCCCACCAATCATGTTCACTCTTTTCACATGTGGTGTTCATCAAATTCCATTACCAATGATTCCATTCGTATTTGTCTTTTCTAATGCAACCTAACTAGAGTTGCTGGCAAATGGTATGTGGACGAACCACATGCATCTTGTTTTAACTTCATGACTCTCACAAAAGCTTTTCTTTCATATTTCCAGTTAACTCTCTGATACAACACTTGTACCGAACTCTTGACCTCTTTTCGTCAAACTTTTGCCACCCTCCTTTTTGACCATGTAGAAGAATGTTTCAGGAGGAGGAGCATGTGTAGAGTCCCTGAATTTGAAGATTATGTCTATATGGATTGGTTTCTAAGAACTCTTTTGGCCCCCATAGGTAAATATGTCGCCTCCCACATCCCTTAGACTGAGGAAGAAGCACTCCAAATAGCCTTGAAATATTCTGTGCTCATTCAAGTTATATTTATATTGTCCTCCTTGATCTGCCTCGGCCTGGTGTTGCTAAATTCACTAGGGGAATCTCATGCCGCTAACAATATCGTTGGATATCTTTCCCACCCTCAACCTCCACCATATGCTCCACCTCCTATGAGATATGGTCAACCTTAGGGGGGACTAGTTTTTCTTATACCTATCCTCCTCTTGATCCTTCATGTGTCAACTATTACCAAGGTACCAAAATTTCATAGGGATATCCCCATCCACATTAGCCAATGCTAGGGCCAATTGTTTCTCAAACTATTTATTCACATTTTTTTGTGAATCCTTACTATCCTTATGCACCGCCTAACGCTCTAACCCTGCCAACATCAATGCCTCAAACTCCCCTTCCTCCGCCACCTCTACCATAACAACAACCACCTCCTCAAGGTCAAGTATATGTTCAACAAAGTAATACCAATCCCCCTAACCCCAAGAGGAGGAATAATGGGAAAGGTAACCGAAACCAACAATCTCAAGGTAACCAAGGATATCAAGGTCCCCAACCTAATGCCCCTAAGGGTGACCAAATCAATCTCATGATCCAGCAACAAGGCGAACAAACCAAGAATAACAAGGCTCTTAGAACCAAGAACCTTGTGCCTATTGTGGAGTTTTTGGCCATTATACTCTTGAATGTCCTATTTTACCTCATATGTGTCAAGTATGGAAAGCTCAAGCAACTACTTCTCGAGGACCTCAACCCACCACTCCTCGTCCCCCTCCTGCTTCATCACAACCGACAATTCTTACTAATCCTTTTCGTCATCAAGGATATGTGGACGCCCAACCCACATAGAATACTACAACCACCCCACCTTCAGAATCTGGCCATAAGAATTACCATATCTCATGATGAATTAAAAAGGATTCAACACAAAACAAGTTCACCCCTAGACTCGGTTGCACCAATATGACCAACTTCCTTCAAAGATAACCAGTGAGTCACAACCAAAATTTTCAACTGAGCCTTGTTTGTCATGAAATGGTACCTTACAGATCCCTCCACCTAAGCTATAGTTCTCTCCTAAGATGGCCAAAGTTCCATTACGTCAAAATGCCACTCCATTAAATCCAAACATACCTATAGCATAATATATGACTTGGCACATTCTCTTGCTACCATGTTAATGCTGGAAATTTTCTAGACGTGCCCATCCCAATGGAAAGCTCTAATGTCTACTCTAGGCATTATGAAACCTATTGATGATTGTTTTATTGTATTTGATGTTAATTAAATGGAATTCCCCCCCGCCTTCCTTCATCTGTCTCCTTTCAAATACTAGTCTCCATAAAGAACATCATTGTCTGACGATATATCATAGACAAAGGTGCCTCCACCTATGTAATGGTCATTATTTTTTTGAAGTAACTTGGTTCCCTTGAATTTTCACCATCCACTATCACTCTTCATGCTTGGGACAATCACCCCTCGCAAACCCTCATTTTATATCGCAACTTCCCCATAACAGTTGTTGGAAATATGGTCTTGATTGATATTGAATTCATCAATGCCCATTTATATTATAACATTTTCTTGGGTCGTAGTTACACCTATTCCATGTTTTTTGTTTCATATATTATCTTTCGTAAGATTTTCTTTCCTCGCAACAGAAATATCTTCACTGTTGATCAACTAACTTACTACTAACCTGAGTCTCAAACCTCTCCTCGGACCACTATTTCATCTATGACTGGAAATAAGATCATTCCTACCTTTATCGATGTTTCTCCTAGAGTTTATAAATATTGCATGCTTCTTGGGGCTTATTATGGCCCACCACCTACCCCTTATAAGCCCAACGCTTTGATTGTTTGCATGATTCAAGCATCACGGGCCATTGCCAAGTAGTCTAGTATGCCTTCACAACAACCAACCCCTCTGCAACCCCTTGATCCAGTCTCAACTCATTCTTAAGGTAAAATTCCTCTAGGAAAATTTCCTTATGTTGGTATCTGTCCTGGTCCTTTCCAACCATGAACCATTCCCCCAGGGCTTAACCATCTAAGAATAACTCCCCCTGGTCATTACCCCTATGGTTAAATACATTTCTTATTCCCACCACCAAGAATATTTTCTATCCCTGTTATGGCTACGTTGAGTCTTCCTAACATCACCTTAGGGATCCTAGTATGGTATGTTTATCCTCCCAACCAACTCAAACCTTTCTTAGATTTGACTCTGGTTCAACCTATTGTTCCTTCCCCTTCCTTTGATTCAGTTCCACAACAACATCAATAGGAATCCACTCTTATTTTGAAATCATTTGGTGAGGGGGAAAAATTCCAAGAAAAGGGAATCAAAGACAAGTAACCCCAGGAAACTCCCACTCCTCCTAAACTTCCAAATCCTACTCACCTATGTTCTTTGTGTGATGTTGTCAGGGATGGCATCAATAATTGTCATGAACTCCCTGATGTTAAGAATGTGTTCTTCGATACTTTCCCTGACTATAACATTCATGAGGTCTATGTAACCTTACTTGAGTCCAACAAGAAGACGAAAACCTTACGCATGAATCACCCTTGTGATTTTTGTGATAAGGATGGACATTATTACCACCATTGTCCCTGTCTAGAATATTTTTGTGATACACTTCAAGTGCCTCATGAGTTATATGTCGCTCGTAGTGATTTCACTTCCCCTCTACCTATGGGTTCTGGCCCCACTTATTTTCTATAAAAAGAGGTTTCCCAACCCACCATTATGATTCCCCCTCCCGATGTTGAGATGATAGATAGTTATGCACCCATTATCTACCTATCATCATCCATGTGATCGATATATTCATACTCTTAATTAGGATTTTTCTATTGTGCTTCTTTCAAACCTACTTCAAAAGAAACTTCGGTCTCAACATCAGTAGATGTCACATCTACTAGTCATCCCTCCAATTCTCCTAGACATGCGCATTTGAACCTTGTCTCTCTTGAAGATGCCTGAGGTAGTTCCTCTTCATCATGTAGTCCCTCTTCCTCTCTTCCTCCCATATTTCATTTTGATGAAGAAATCATGGAAGCCACGTCCACCCATGATTATCATTGGGATGATATGCACCATTGTGTGTACTTCCTTCCACAACAAACCCATGATAAATATGCCATGGAGTCGAAATACTTCATCCATGGTGAATTAAATTGGTTCAAAAACCCCATTCCTGTATCATATGCTTTCCAAGAAGGAAATATGGCTAACATTTCCCCTACCATCAAAATTAACATTTCGAATAAACCAGGGGTTGAAGGAAATATCACGTTAGGGGAACAGTGTACCCTAGAAGAACTTGAAGCTTACACTAATTTATTCAAATACTTACGTGATGTTTTCACCTTGTCTTATTTTGATATGCCTAGAATAGATCCCACCATTTTTGAACATCATATCGACACATGGTCTGATGCCATTCCCATCCGCCAGAAGAAAAGGCCTATCCACCCTTCCAAACACAATATTATTAAAGCCAAAATTGATAAGCTCAAGCAGCCTGGTTTCATTTACCCCATCGAATACACCACGTGGGTGTCCAACCCCATTCCCTTTTTGAAGAAACAAAGGACCATTCGTGTCTGCATGGAATTTCATGATTTGAACAAATTTTGTCCAAAAAAAAAATTCCCCACACCTTTCATCAACCAAATAATTGACCAGAGTGCAGGGCATGAGGTCCTTTCCTTTATGGATGGATTCTCAAGGTACAACTAGATATGTATCTGCTATGCCAATCAACTTAAAACCTCATTTACTAGTTCGTGGGTAAATTTTTCTTACAGGGTCATGCATTTCGATTTAAAGAATGTTGGGGCCACTTTTTGGCTTGTCACGTCCTATTGTTTTCATGACCTGGCTCATATTATCCTTGTGTATCTAGATGTTCTCACTGCTCATTCCAAAATTCGGTTGCAATACCTTGATGATTTCGGCACCATCTTCCTCCGATTTTGTAAGTATAACATTCACGTTAATCCCCTTAAGTGAGTCTTTTTTATTCCTTGCAGGCGTATTTTGGGCTTCATTTTGTCTAAATACATGATCTCTCTTGACCGTCTCAAAGTTTAAGCCATCCTCGAACTTTCTCATCCTCATAACATTTGCCAGTTGTTATCGTTTTGTAATTTTTGAGATTGTGAGAGTAAACACAGAAGAAAACATCAAAACCACTTTAGAAGTTGAGATATAGCCCTGCCAGCTTCAGAGAGGGATTCCTCTCTAAAATTTAACTTTGTTTTATGTAAATTTTAGGCTAGTTATGACTGTGCAATTGTTTCTTTGTTTGTGATTGATTGGATTATTTTGGTTGATTGAATTCTTATAATTCCATTGGGCTATGGAGTCTAAAAACTGTTTGGACCTGCATAAAACTTTAAAGGAGTTTCACAGGGCAAGCTAGGTTGCACTAGTTCTATATTTTAGTATTTAAATGATATGGAACAGAGGAAAATAAAAGGTTTACTGAGAACCTAAGGAGCAATTAAGAATTCCTTAATCTGACTTCATAAGAAAACATAAAAATTACCTACAGTCAGAATAGGGTGCATATTTCAACAAATCCTATTCATCACCATTTCTGTAATGTAATTAAGCTTATTAAGAAATAACAGTGAAATAAAACAATGAATTAACACATGAACGAGAGAAACACATCACCATTTCGTACACCACATGAATCCTATGAAGAATGTACTTGTATTATTGATTAGTCCAACAACCAGAAAATTACAATAGCTTTGAGAAAATTATATTCAGAAATAGTATTTATAAAATACTTACAAAATTTATGTCTCAATAAATAGTGTATATTTAGCACTAATCTAAATAAATTATCTATTTTCGGAGATTAATAGGATAGGTGGAAAACCATGTGAAGAGGTGGCTCTGCTTTGGAGGAATCTGTTGGTGAGTTGGTCTGTTGTTGTGATGCATTGTTTGTTGTGCTGGCATATCTTGTAATTGTATATGAATTACCAATCAGTCCAATAATTTACATAATTTGTCCCATCTATCTTCATTTGAAATGGTCAATTTGGTTACCTTATGGAAAATCTCATCTACCTCAGTGTACTTTTCAAATGTCGGTCTTACCACGAAGATGTGATTTACCTCATGTTGAATATAGAAATTATTTCCCATTGCTTCCAGAAATGCTCTACCTATCATACTGCCTTTGATATTAGCAAAATTGGAACTATCTCTGGCCACTTCCTTCAAATTTTTAACATAATCTTCATGAGTAATTAATTTATCATTAATTACAAATACAATGGGTAGCCCTTTCTATTTCAAAACTTCTATTCTGCTGAAAAACCTATTTACTGTTATTTCTAGACCTTGACACTTTTCCTCCAACTGAGAAATAAGATTCTTTTTAGTCAGAATCTTTTTAACTTCCAAAATGATTTCAGTCCTATCATCAATTCCTAAATCATCTAGCTCATATTTATTATTTGAATTTAGGAATTTGATGATGTTGGTAGCTTTAGCAGGCATGTAACCCAGCTGTTCTCTGATTTCTATAATGGCTTATGTTTCTTTCTTTATCAGGTCCTTATACTAAAAAATGATCTGAATACATGGCCAAATTTCATTCATAGAATTCAGAATGACCATCCATATGTTTTCCTTGGCTTGGGCCAAGGTTTGTCCAATAGCTGACTCTCTCTGATTTTTGTAACCTTTCTATCAGCCTCTGATATTTCTGAGCTTCTGCCAAATGTGAAGCTTCACTCCTGGTTTTATGATCTTGCAGTGCTTTAACTTGTCCCTGCAGCTTCTTTATTTCCTCAGTATGAATTGAAAAATTCTCAATAGCCTTTGTCAATTGTTCTGTAGCATCTATAGATTGGGAAGAAGGTGTAGTTGATGTTGCAACTCCTTTGGTGGGGATTTATGTGAGAGGTACAATATCTAGAGGAACCATGGATAGCTTTGAATTATGTTATTTTTAATTAATCAATCTATCCAGCTCTGTCTCCATATGTCTGATCTAAGCATTTTTTCCATGATTAATTTCATCATGTATATATTTTGAGTCTCAGATTATTCAATGTATTTAGTGAGAGGATCTTCAGTTGCTGGAAACTTCAACTGTTTCCTTAATGATGCAATGTCAACATTCTTTTTCTTGATCAACTCCTCTGTAGCTTTCAAGTTTTCTAGATCACAACCCATCTTCACCACCAAATCCTCCAGAGATTTTATCTGGGTATCATTTGCTAGAGAAGAAATCTTCTCCATCTTTAGCTGAGATTGAATGTTGGAAAGTGAAACCTGCAATTTAGATACAATCATAGTAGTATTTCTTAGAGTAGAACAGATCATCTCACTAGTTTGTTTTTGCAGCTCCATTTGGTCAATGGGATGTATATCTTTAGTGTCAAACTCAAATGATGTCTTCTTATAATCTGCTACCGATTTAGGCTATGGGATTTGAGCCTCAAGAAAGGCCATTTGCATCCTCCCTTTCTCTAAGTCAAAAGTTGAAAGGAGTCTACTCAGTGAGCTGGAAGTCTACTTCCAAAACTAAGTATAAGTGTTGTTCTTAAGAATTTCATTCTTAAGCTCGATTTCTCTATATCTATCGAAGATATTATTTTCTTTCTCTCCTTAAACAACCTTTGAGGTTTGGATTGTGTCCTTTTGGCCCTGTGATACTGAAGATACTGTTGGAGATGTAGAAAATTTGCTACCTGCTTAAGATGAAGAGGGTGTTTCCTTAACTATCATGGCAACTTTTTGTTCTAGATTCTTCACTGAATCTACTTTAGTATTCAATTTTGTCCTCTTTCTGTACATGATTTTGAACTCCTTCCATGCACTTTCTGTCATCTAAGGTGAATATTCTTCTCTTTGTCTCTTCATTGATTTCTCCCGAGGAGCAAGAGTTTGTGAAGTTGAAGTAGAAACAAGCTGCTCTTCAACTTCCTGCAAGGTATTTTTTGCCCAAGTCAACTGGTTCACGTATCTTTCAATTTCAATCCTCTGGGTATGAGTATAAGGGGTGGTTTTGTGCTCCACCCTCATATTAGAAATTAAACCTAGAGTATCATAGGACCATGTGAAAATTAAATTGAACTTCATTTCTTTGAGAATCTTATTTGTTTCTTCTCCTGGTGACTTGCTGTTATGCAAAAAAGAGTCTACTTGTGTTTTAATTCTGAATTGTGATTTCTTATTTGCTGAAACAAAGTGTATTTAATATGAATTGATCATTTGTATGATATATTCTAATGCAAATATCCTCATGTGGAGGTATTTTAGCAATTTGTATGGTGCCAACACACACCCATACACTCTGATTTCAGTGTAGTTCTTGGTATATGTACCAGTCTCCAGTGATATTATGGACTCATTGATGGATGTAAAAATTTCTCAACGTACTACTTGTAAGTGAATTATTCCCTGCCATTTCATCACTAGGGAATTCCATAATATCACAAACTGTTGATTCCCTTATTCATCTAACTTCTGCATAGAAAAATTTAATTTGTCTCCCTAATAATAGATAAACATGTAAACCAATATTGAAGAATACTTAAACACTCCATCAGTTGGTAAATTTAGGAATTGTTCATGAATAATATAAGATAAAAATTGACTGAAATTGAAAATAATTGAAGGCTTATTATCTGTGGAAAATATTGACAGGAAACCTAGAATGGGTTCATCTACCCACTGATCAGAATAATAGCCTAAAATGTAGGATATCAAATATATAATTTTCTTGGCTTGATTTGGGAAAATAGAGGAAGTATAAGGTGGATTCTTTCTTGGTAATTGGGTGTTTTCATGTAAGAAAAGGTCAAAAATCTAGGCTCTTTTAGAAAAATCAAGCTTTTGGTATAATTCTGTCAAGGCTTCTATTGAAAAGGGGGTATTTTTTTCTACAGATGGGGCCTTTATTGTTTGATCTATGGTTTTAGAAATAATGGTGAGAGAATTTTAGTAGTAGGCGCTATGATTTCTCTCTGGTTTGGGAGATAACAAGCTTGGCATTTTCTTGTGAATTCATGAGAGTGGAAGGCTTGGGGGAAAATGTAATGGGGGAGATTGGAATCCCAAAGTCCAATTTCATCAGTTTTGTCCACAAACTTATCCTCGAGCCAGCAGTAGAGTTCGAAGAGTTTGAAATCACAATGCGTCTCAAAGATTTTATAATCTAGGTTGGCTAAGGGGATGTGGTCCAAGTCTATAGGGGGATGGATCAGGGGATTGACACAATCCTCCGGTTGTTCTTCTTGGGAGGCATATTATTATTGGAGAATTTTATGGAATCAAGGGGGAAAATAAAACATTATCATGGATGTTTCAGGTTTGTTGCAGATGAGAAGTGGAATTGGGACTTTGGTCACTCGATCGGGCAGCTGGTCAATGGAGGAACAACAATGCGCAATGGAAAACCTAAAAATTAGAATTAATTTAGAGATTTATGCAGTGGAAAGGAAAAATGGTGACGGGTTCAGGGTTTTTAAAGCTCTGGGGGTTTTTTTTTGCAAGTGTAGGTACATTGAGGTTTTCAAACAGTTATCCGGGAAAATTTAATGAATTAATGGTAATTCCTTGGGAAGAGCATTTATTGGTTAGCAGATACTACCATGTGGTAGGGAATGAGTGGAAGGAGAAGCGTGGGTAGGGAAAATGGGAAAGGGATGCGGGTTGATGGTTTTCGGAGGGGGTTGAGTGTGGTAAGCGATAAGTTGCAGGGGGGTGTGAAAAATTGAGGGCGTGCCACGTTGCTTGGGACTCGGCAGGGGAAAACCGTATTTCACCCCTACGATGGTAAAGGTAGGATAGCATGGGGGGGCTGAAAAGGAACCTGGGTCATTGATCCGGTGCTGATGATGATCGGGCGGACGAAAGATGTTGTTGCTTTAATCGCCACCCGATAAATGATTTTGTCGTCTAACCACCTTTGATTTTAAAGTGGAACTTTGGATCAAAATGTTAATGAAATAAAACATTAGCCATTTTTGCATTTTACATAATGTTTTGAAACTTAGGCTAAAATTGTACAAATTAACCTTTTAAATTCTAATTAACCACATTTATCCTCTGAACTTCAATTTTTTACCTAATTCTAAAACTATTTTTTTTTTCCTTCCTAAGGGTGAATTTATACTTTCAAACCCTCATTTTACTTCTTATGAAAAGAAAAACCTATTATATCATATCCCATTATTTCTCCATTGATTCAGCGTAAACAATTGAATCAATATCCTTTTCTACCTAACTAACATTAGCTAATATTAAACAATTAGGAAATTCTATTCTCTAATATATTTAACATAAATTTAAACTTTTTAAACCATGTTAAGCTGTATGATTAAACAAATGATTAATTATTGTGGCATTTTGAACAAGCTACACACAACCTTAATTTTATTTAACAGAATGAAACTATCTATCAAGTAGTGGTATTTAGATTTGCAACACTTTCAGTAATTTTTTTCCTTTTTTCTTTTGTGGGGTTCTCATCTTTTATTTTTTATTCTTTTTCACTGCTTTTCTTTTCTTTTCTTTTGTCTTTATTGTATTTTTTTAAATATCTTGTTTTCATTTTATTATATATATAGATATTGGAAATCATTTGAAAATTGAAATATTATTTAGAACATTATATAACTGAGATAAAACATCCAATAACCTTGAGATCCTATAAATTATAGGACCATAACAATGGCTCCAGCTGGGGATGGCACTCTCCATGTGAGGTGTTAAGAACCTTTGATCAGTAGCCTTGAATGTTCTATTTCAGCAATGTTTGCATCTGATTTCTTTTTTTGTTGTAGTAATTATGGTGGCACATCAATCAGAAGCTTAGGGCCTTCTCTACGGGCTTTAACTTTTGTTAATAGGTCACCCAATCAAAATATTAAAGACAATAATATCTACAATTAACTTATCTAAGAAACACCTCTATTCTTGTGAGAAATAATGCTTCAGCATCCTACCATTCACAGGTCCACCAGGAATTTTTGTTCCATTCAAATATTTGAGAAAAAAATCATTATGACCTCTGAATGCATAGATGATATATGGTCCTTTCCACGAATTATCAAACTTTCCATGCTTTCCTTTGTCTTCTCTTCTTGAATCCCACTTTAAAAAAATGTCACCCAAATTGAAATCATTTGCTTTGGTTCTTCTATCAAAAATATTTTTGACATTCTCCTTGATAACGTGTGTTTTTTTATAGACTTCTAGATTACTATAGCTGAATGGTCTGATTTATCCTTCTCTGAGTATCATTTGGTTCAACCTGCAACTCTTGAATTATCTTCATAACATGAACTCCTAAAGAACATGGAAAAAAAAAATCCATTCCATAAACCAATTGGTATGGTGACATGCCAATTGATTTATTTGTGGTAAGCCTATCATCCCAAAGTGCATGTATCAGCTTGTTGTGCCATGAATTTTTGTTATTTTCTAGCAGATTTTTCATAATGTTAACCAAAATTTTATTGGAAGATTCAACTAACCCATTATCCTGAGGATAAGAAGCAGTTGAATGTCCTAGAGTGATATGATATCTGCTGCATAAATCTACCATTTCCTTTGACTTAAAAGCTATTGCATTATCTGTGATAAGATTACTTGGACATCCAAATCTTGACAATATATTTGTTTCTACGATTTAGATAATCACAACATCAGTTGCTAGTCTTGAGGGTGTGGCCTCAATCCATTTGTTGAAATAGTCAGTGGCTATGAGGATCCATTTATGTTGGGATAAGGACGGTGGATGGATTTCTCCAACGAAATCAAAACCCCACTGTTGGAAAGGGCTTTCAATAGATATATGTTTCAAGGGCAGGGGAAATATTTTTCTTTTTCCTTCAAAAATTTGGCACTTGTGGCAGGAGGTAACTTTCTTATGGACATCAGGAAAAAGGGTAGGCTAGTAAAAAACATCTCTTAGGATCTTGTTAGCAATGTTTTTCCAATAAAAATTTCCACCGCAGTCTCCTTCATGAAATCCCTGCATAGTTCTTTCTGCATCATCCTTCAACAAACATTTTAGTAGAATTCCACCGACATCTTTCCAATATAAAATTGTATCTATGAAAAAAATTTCACTGCCTTTAGCTTTAGAGATCTAGCTTATGTCTTAGTCAAACTAGGCGGAGCATGTGAATTTAATAATAGAAAAATGAGATCTGCATACCAGGGTGAGGTTATAAAAGCCTCATATATTTGTGGAGTCGCCTGCTCTTCTTGATCATCTAACGAAGCTACAAAATTGATATCCAAGGCATGAAAATTAGGCTCAACCATCAATTTGGATAGTCCTTGTCCCTTGATGAGCTTGGTGGGTTTGATTTCTATGTCATATTCAAGAATAATTGCAATCAACTTACCTCTTTTACCATCTGGTCCATTTTGAGTCAAAATCTCCTTTACCATAGAATTTGGTACATAAGCAATTATGTGAGAATGGAGAATATATACTCTAAAATCCTTAATTTCTTTTATTAGGGAAAATGCTTGTTTCTCCATTATGTTATATTTCAATGCAACATCTCTTAAAGCCTTACTAAAGAATTAAATGGTTGCTCATATCCCTTATTTTTTTTCTGTAAAAGAACTGCTCCAACAATGTGTTCAGATGCAAAAGAAAAGATTATAAAATCTTTGGTAAAATATAGACTAATTAGGATTGGTGCTTTGGTCAAAGCTTGTTTCACTTGGTCAAATGACTACCTAGCTTCAATCTTCCATATTATTTTGGAATCTCTTTTTAGCATGTTTTTTATGTTTCTAAAGAGTTCTTCTAGGTTGGGAATGAATCTTCTTAGGAATTTTATTTTTCCAATAAGTGATTGAATTTATTTAATGTTTCTAGGATGACTAATTTTTAAGATGGCTTCAATCCTACTAGGATCAATCCTAATACCTGCTTTGGAAATGATATGACCTAGAATTTTTCCTTCTTCAAGGCCAAAAAATGTTTTCTTAGGATTAAGTGAAGTTCCAAACCTCCTACATTTCTCAAAAACTCTTCTCAAACGTAACAAATGTTCTTCATCAGTTTTGGAATAAGAAATGATTTCATCTAGATATATAACAATAAATATGCCAATTTCATCAGCAAAAGAAATATCCATTTCTCTCTGAAATGTGGCTCCAACATTCATTAACCCAAAATGCATCTCCGCATACATGAAGGTACCCCATGGATTATTAAAAGTTGTCTTATCCTGATCATCAGGGTGAACCAAAACCTGGTTGTAACCTGAGAAACCATCTAACAAAGTAATACTACTATATAAAACTACCTTTTGTAAAATGTGATCCATCTTAGGTAAAGGGTAATTTTCCTTTAGTGAGACTTAATTAAGGTTTCTAAAATATATGCACAACCTGATTTCACTTGTTTTCTTCCTTGTTGGTACTATATTGGAAACCCATTTAGAGTACCTAAAAGGAACTATGATATTAGCATCATACATTTTCTTGATTTCTTTCTCAATTAAAGGCATCGGTATTGGATTTTTCTTCGAAGTTTTTGTTTAAAGGGTTTCTGATCCTCTTTAATGGGAATTTTTGGTTGTATTATGCTACTGTCATAATCTTTTAGGTATTCATAACTCCAAGAAAACACATCATTGAATTATTTGAACGGAGCGTTCCCACCAAATACTTGCTTGATACTGATGATACTATTGGAGATGCAGCAAATTTTTTGCTTGCTTGATATGAAGAGGGCGTTTCCTTTACTATCATGGCAACTTCTTGTTCTAGATTCTTCTCTCAATCTACTTTAGGATTCAATTTTGTCCTCTTTCTGTACATGATTTTGAACTCCTTCCCTACATTGTCTGTCACTGAAGGTGACTCTTTTTCTCTCTGTCTCTTGGTTGCTTTCTCCCGAGGAACATGAGTTTGTGAATTTGAAGTAGAAACACACTTCTCTTCAGCTTCCTGCAAGGTAATTTTCTGCCCAAGTCAACTAGTTCACATATCTTTCAATTTCAAGTCTCTGGGTATGAGTATAAGGGGTGGTTTTGTGCTCCACCCTAATCTTAGAAATTAAACCCAGAGGATCATAGGACCATGTGAAACTTAAACTGAACTTCATTTCTTTGAGAAGCTTATATGCTTCTTCTCCTGCTGACTTTTTGTTACACACAAAAGAGCCAATCTGTGTTTTATTCTAAATTGTGATTTATTCTTTGCTGAAACAAAGTGTATCTCATATGAATTGATCATTTTTATGATATATTCTAATGCAAATATCCTCATGGGGAGGTATTTTGGAAATTTTTATGGTGCTAACTCACACCCATACACTCTGATTTTAGTGTAGTTCTGGTATAGGTATCAGTCTCCAGCCTTTGCTTGCTATGTTAGGTGTAAAATTATTTGTATCTCCTCATTGATCCTTGCCTCTACTGAACTATTTAACGTACTCATTGCTGGATGTATAAATTCATCAATGTACTACTTGTAAGTGAATTCTTCCTGCTCTTTCATCACTAGGGAAGTCTAGAATATCAAAGATTGTTGATTCCCTTCTTCATCTAACTTTTTCATAGAAAACTTGAATCTGCCTACCTGATAATAGATAAACATGTAAACCAGAATTGAAGTATACTTGAACACTCCCTCAGTTGGTAACTTCGAGAATTGTTCATGAATACTATCACCCAAAATTTGAGTGAAATTGATAATAGTGGAAGGCTTATTATCTGTGGAAAATATTGACAGGAAACCTAGAATGGGTTCATCTACCTATTGATCAGAATAATAGCCTAAAATGAATGATATCACAGATATAATTTTCTTGGCTTGATCTGGGAAAATAGAGGAAGGATAAGGTGGATTGTTTCTTGGTAATTGGGTGTTTTCAGATAAGAAAAGGTCAAAAATCTGGGATCTTTTAGCAAAATCAAGCTTTTGGTATAATTATTTCAAGGCTTCTATTGAAAATGGGGTAATATTTTCTATAGTGGGGGCATGCATTGTTTTATCTATTGTTTTAGCAGTAATGGTGAAGAGAATTTCACCAGTAGGGGCTATGATTTCTCTCTATTTTGGGACATAGAAGGCTTGGCATTTTCTTGTGAATTTAGGAGAGTGGAAGGTTTGGGGGAAAATGTAATGGGGAAGATTCGACTCCCAGAGTCCAATTTCATCAGTTTTGTCCACAAAATTATCCTCGATCCAGCAGTAGAGTTCAAAGAGTTCGAACTCACATTGCATCTCAAATATTTTATAATCTTGGTCGGCTAAGGGGATGTGGACTAGGTCTACAGGGGGATGGTTCAGGGGATTGAAAGAATCCTCCTGGTTTTTCTTCTTGGGAGGCATATTATTAATGGAGAATTTTACAGAATTAGGGGGAAAATGAAATATTAATGGGGATGTTTTAGGTTTGTTACAGATGAGAAGTGGAATTTGGACTTTGGTTGCTCGATTAGGTGGCTGATCAATGGAGGAACATTAATGCGCACTGGAAAACCTGAAAATTAGAATTAATTTAGATAATTATGCAACAAAAATGAAAAAGGGCAATGGGTTTGAGGTTTTTAAAGCTCTAGGGGTTTCCTGTTGCAGGCGCGGGTCTGTTTAGGTTTTCAAATGGTTACCTGGGAAAATTTAACGAATTAACGGTAATTCCCTGGGAAGAGCATTTATTGGTTAACGGATACTGCCACATGGCAGGGAATGAGTGGAAGGAGGAGCGTGGGTAGGGACAACGAGAAAGGGATGAGGGTCGGTGGTTTTCGAAGGGGGGTGAGTTCGAAACATTGAGGGTGTGCCACGTTGCGTGGGAGACGATGGGGGAAAACCATCTTTTTGGACGCTCCCCCCGACGGTAAATGCATGATAGAAAGGGGGTACTGAAAAGGAACCTTAATTATTGATCCGGTGTTGATGATGATTGGGTGGACGAAATGTGTTGTTGCTTTAATCTCCACCCGAAAAATTATTTTGTCGTCTAGCCACCTTTAATTTTAAAGCAGAACTTTGGATAAAAATGTTAATGAAATAAAACATTAGCCTTTTGCGCATTTTACATAATTTTTTGAAACTTGGGCTAAAATTACACAAATTAACCTTTTAAATTATAATTAACCACATTTATCCTTTGAACTTCAAATTTTCACCTAATTCTAAAACCAATTTTTCTTTTCCTTCCTAAGGGTGCATTTAGACTTGCAAACCCTCATTTTAATTCTTATGAAAAACAAAACCTATTCTATCCTATCCCCTTATTTCTCCATTGATTTAGCTTAAACAATTGAATCAATATCATTTTCTACCTAACTAACATTATCCAAGATTAAAAAATTTGGCTAATCTTATTCTCTACTCTAGTTAACGGAAATTTAAACTTGTTTAACCATGATTAAGTTGTATGATCAAACAAATGATTAAGGATTGTGGCATTTTGAACAAGTTGCACACAACCTTCATTTTATTTAACAGAATAAAACTATCTATCAAGTAGTGGCTTTTATATTTGCAACAATTTGAGTATTATTTCTTTTTTGTTTTCTTTTGTGGGGTTCTCATATTTTGTTTTCTATTCTTTTTCACTGTTTTTCTTTTCTTTTCTTTTGTCTTTATTCATTTTTTTTAAATACCCTCTTTTCATTTTCTTTTATATATATTTTTTTGGAAATCATTTTGAAAATTGAAATATTATTTACAACATTATATAACTGAGATAAAATATCCAATCACCTTGAGATCCTATAAATTATAGGACCCTAACACCAGCTACAAAGCCTCTAATGCAAACCCAACTTTATCCATTGGTTTGTTCCTAACTACGCCACCACTACTCATGGGTTTCTGAGGCTCCTTTGATCTAACATCCCCTTTGTTTGGGATGACCACGATAAAAAATCCTTTGATTCCCTCAAGTGTGCCCTCACTTTTGCTTTGTTGATTAGCTCACCTAACTTTGAGAGGGAATTCATCTTGTACATCTCATCTTCCACCTGTTCAATTTCCAGGGTCCTAATATAGGAATATGCAACTATAAATGAACATGTCATTTACTATGTCAGTAAAAACCTTAATGAACCCCTTTTCTCCTACTCCCATGGAGAAAAGTTAGCCCTGGATTTTTTTTTTTATGTTCATAAACTTCATCATTATATCATCATGTGTACCACCAAAGTTGTGACCAATTCCAACCTCATGGCCTTCCTGTTGAGTCGATGGATCATCAGCGAGAAGTATGCCGACTGGATTGTTATCCTCCAGGAATTTTTATTGGAATTTTTCACACCCAAAAGTAAGAAAGGTTTAGCCCTTATTGAATTAATTTATGACTTTCCTACTGGTGTGCAAGATCTGTCGGTAAATGATGACCTTCCAGACGAACATTTTTTTTCTATAACCTCTGATGATCCATGGTATGGTGACATCCTTACCTATTTGTGAACCTATAAATTCACCCCTCATCTCAATCATGGTGATCAATGATGTATCGACATCAATACCCTCTCCATCTCCTCACTGGTGATGATATGTATTGTCGTGGTGTCGACACTGTCCTTCGTCATTGTCTCACCCATGCTGAAGTTGAAAACATGCTCAATGCCTGTCAAAATCGTGATTTTGGTGGAAATATATTTGGAATGGGGATTGCCTATAAAATCATGTGTTCCAGATGCTTTTGGCCTTCTCTCTTTAGTGATTACATTGAGGTAGTCAAACATTGTCCCAATTGTTAATTATATGCCCCAAAGGCTCAAGTTCCACCTCCCTTCCATCCTGTCATCGCGACCGGTCCTTTCTATAAATGGGACATTGACTTTATGGAGTTTCAGCTTCCATATAGTAATACCCACAAGTATATTATCATGGATGTCGGCTATTTCACAAAATGGGCTGAAACAATGCCCGTATTCAATAACACCGCAGATACCACAACCCTCTTTTTCTTTAACTGTGTTATCACTCGATTCAGTGTTCCGGAAAATTTGGTTTCTGACCATGGCCAACACTTTGAAGATGATATCTAGCATGAGCTATCCTCATTGTTGGGATTTTAACACCAATATTCATCATATGATTACCCCCAAGGTAATGAACAAGTTGAAGTTGTCAATAAAATACTTAAAACCATGCTTTAACAGATAGTTAATAAATATAATACTAACTATCATCTTATGTTCTTTCCTACATTATGGGCATATAGAAATTATTTTAAAACCACCACCAAGTTCACTCCTTTCCACCTTGTCTACATACAGGAGTAAGTCTTACCGATCGAGTGTGAAATGCCCTCCATCCAAATTATTTTCAAACTCCTCCCGAACACCCAATCCTTATAACAACAACTCGTCATGCTTGAGCGTGCCAATGAATACCACTATGTTGCATTGCAAACCATCGAAGCAGCCAAAAAGCGCACCAAAGCTCAGTATGACTGCAAATTCCACACCCATACCTTCATAAAGGTGACCTTGTTCTTGTCTATCTCATGATGTCTTGGGGCATGGGAAGTTTGAAACATTATGGCTCGATCCTTATATAATTCGTAAGTGCTTGGAAAAGGGGGCATACTTTTTAGAGGGTCCAGAAGGAGAAATTATTCCTAACCCTCGTAATGCACTCTACCTACATAAATTCTACCCATAAAATTTCCCATTGAAATGTGTGTTCTTTTTTCTTTTTTTACATTTAGGTAGACTGCATCTCCCATCATCTCATTTGTTGTCTTCTTGTGCCTTTTAGATGGATCCATCATCCACACCACATATTGGTTATGTCAATGGTGCGAGTCACTTCTCCAGGATTCTAACTTCAACAACTTGGGCCATTTCACCCCTTTGCATTTGTTAGTCCACACCAACAACGTTTACATTGGATCTTCCACCAGTAGCCCGACCAAATATGATGTAGTGATAGGTTTTTTAATCGATTCTCTTGATCATTGCATCCTGAAACTTCATGTTTGTCTTGATTCCTTGCTACTTGTCATGCAATTGAATGGCATCTACCATGTGCATAATCCTATCCTATTTATAAAATATATACGAGTTAAGATTTTGGCACATGAATTTGAATGCATTTAATTCAATCATGTTCTTAGAGCCCAAAAAAACTATGTAGGTTAAATTGAAAATAACATTCTAGATTGGAATTTATCACATGCATATATAAGAAGACATATATAAAGAAAATGGAAAACCAAAATCATAACAAAATATGCATAACCATATTATGTATCCCAAAATCCAACATATAGTGTTTGGATTCCAATACTCTAAGTACATTTGGCATTCCTAATGCATGTTACATACAAAAATGGGGGCACATACACCCCTATGACTAATCACTGCCCTCTGGTGGATCTCATGCCAATGGGTCCATTATGCTCGCCTGTAAGTCTCGAACTTCCTGACCGACCATCGCTACGTGCCTTGTGATACCTCGCCACTCAGATGGAATCCCAATGCACACATTTGTATAATGATCTTCAAACTCATGCCATTTGCGCTTTGTCACCCTGGTCAGTAGCAAGTCGAACATACATCGAGGATCCTCATGTAGCGCATCATTATTTCATCTCTGTTGTGATGTTGAAACACTCTGATATGTATCCCCAAATTCTTCATATCTTCTATATATCTTGTCAGCCTCACCAGGGTTCTTAGCAGCCACAAGCTCCTGTCAATCCTCCCCATATTTATGATGTCTACGGTAACCCCATTTATATGTTGCCGATTGATCCCAATCAAGTTGTTTATTTGCCTCCGAACGATCCTTATCAGATCGTTTCTCCTCATGGACCATTCTTACAGGGGAAACCCTCGGGCCCACAACAACAACCTTTGGTCTAGAAGGGACAACCCTTTGGTCCACAAGGACAACCTTACAGTCCACAAGGACAACCCTTATAGGGTCAACCTTCGATACAACAAGGAAAACCCTATGGTCCTTCCAGTCAACCGCAATTTCAACCTGTAGCATCTTATGTTCCTGGGGAAAAAATGTATCCACCACAGGGACAACCTTTAGTGCAACAGCAGCAACCTCACGTTCAGCATGGCCAAGCTTTTGTACAACAAGGACAAACCTACAGTCCTACGCCAGGTCAACCTGGTTTCTAGGAGAAACCTAGCCCATCTCAACCATCGAGCCAACCTCTTCCACAAGGGTAACCCGTATTGGCCTCCAGTTCCAACCAAAATTTCTGGTGATTGTCCTAAGTTTGAGGGAAATTCTGGAGAAGACCCCCAAGCACATGTTATGACCTACCACTTGTGGTGTTCCTATACCTCTTGGGTTGACGATTCCATCCAACTCCATCTTTTCCAACGGACTCTTACTGGTGCCACTACTAAGTGGTACATCGAGTTATCTCATGGTATCTTCTAAGATTTCAATTCTTTGGCCTTGGAATTTCTCACGCATTTTCAGTTACCAGTTCGGTATGAGACCGGGACACACCTCCTCACATCCTTGAAGCAAGATCGAGCTACTCATATTTCGGATCATATTCATGAATGGAGGCATCGTCGTCGCTTGATCAAGTTCAAAATTCCTGATCAACTTCTAACTGATTGGTTTATGACCTCCTTTGTTGCTCCGATTTCTAAGGACATTGCGATGGGGGCATGCGTTACTGAGGAACAAGCCATTGCTCGTGCCCAGTACCTTGACCTTGTGTACTCTCAGTCTGGAACATTGTACGAACTCTTTCTATATGCTCCTAGACTTGGAAAATCCAAAGCACCGGCAATGCCACCTGTCGATGGTATCATCGGTTCCATGTCTCAGACTTCTCAGAAGTCTCCTCCTCCGAATCTTGGAAAGAAAAAATCTACTCCTTCCAATGATACTTCTTCTTAGTCGGTCTCGAATTCTAGTAAAACCACCAAAGTGAATGTCGTTCAGGCCAATCCAGCGGATAAAGCTTCTAAGGGTAAAAATAAGGGTAAAGGTAAGGCCAAAGCCGATACCCCGAAATAGGATTCTCAGAAATCTCATGCTGATTATGGTTCACAACATAAACCGAAGTATCCTTTCTTGATTTGTGACACAGATCACTACACCAAGGACTGTCCTCGACGAGCCGAAGTGAGTCTAATGCTTAAAGGCACCCAAGGAACTCCTTCTATTCTCAAATAATTGTTTTCCTCACAGCGGACTCATGTGGTAGAGAAATCTCAGTCCTCTACCCCATTTTGCTCTCAGTTTTTCATGATGAACGGTTCTGCATCCGTTTCCATAGCTACCTGGTCGAAAGATTATACCTACCTGCATCAGGTAGTGGGGAAAGAGATCGCTGATGCTCCTCCCCCTCCGCCTGCTTCTGGCCCTCTTCATATTGAAAGGCCCAGTACTAAGCCCGTTGTATGTCCACCTTCCAAAGGTGTACTCCGTAAGTCTTCTTACAATCCTAACGCCTGTGCTGCTCAACATTACAGTATTTTTGAGGATTTGGCTCAGGCACCATCTGCGATGTCTGCATTAGAAGTACTTCAGAGTTGTCCGTCTCAATAGAAGGCTTTTCTATCTGCTATCGGTGGGTTTGATCTTGCTGATTTGAGCCTTATCACTTTCGACTTAGAGAATTTCATCCCACGCCTCCCTCACCAGCTTGCTCTTATCATTCAAGTTGGGATTAATGGATTGAATGTCCATCGAGAGGTCATGGATGAGAGTGCATCTACATGCGTCATGTCATATTCCTGCTAGAAAGCCATTGGTTCTCCAACTTTGAATTCATCTCCAAATTCTCTAGAAGCGTTTGATGGAAGAGAATCTAAACCTCTTGGTGATCTCGCTAGTTTTCCGATTACTCTAGAAGGGAAGACTGTCAACATCAAGGTTGAAGTATTTGATGCCAAGCTTAATTAAAATCTTCTCCTCGGTCACAGTTGGAATCATGCCATGTTGTGCGTTCCTTCCACTCTCTTTCATTTTTTGCGATTTCCACACAAAGGAAAGATCATCACTGTTGATTAGTTGTATTTATTCACTTCTTGTTCCAAGAGAAATGTTTCGTATGTGGATCAAATTCATATGCCTGATGAGAGCATAGGGTTGGGTCTCTTCAAAGATCCTACCCTCAAGGGTATTTTTCCTCTTCCTCCACCCAAAAATTTTCAGGTTAATAAGATCTCCAGGTCTGACGATCCATGGATCATCCCTTCACCCGAGCATATCGATTCATTTAGAGATTCGATGTCGTTAAGTCTGATTGATATTGATTATTGTGAGCTTATTTCAGCTTCGGATCCTCTGCCTCTTGAACATGCTCCTGTGAGCATGTCTCTTGATACTTATTCTCAATCCCCTTGGCTTGACGATTCGGATTTTCCCGACCCATTGAGAGAGATATTTTCCTCCGATGAAGCCATCATGGAAACAATGTCTCTCAATGATCTTCCTTGCGATGATACTCATCATCATTCCTCGTTCATGCCTGGCCTTGGGGCCATGTCTACGTGTCTCGAGAGGTTTTCTTATCAAGTTACTTCTCCTCTACTTCAAATTCCCATTATGACACATGAAGTCTTTGCGGAAGGTAGCTTGAGCAACATTACACAGACGATGTCTATCGACATCTCTGCCAAACCAGGAATTTTTGAGAACATCCATATTGGGGTGACTTGTTCTCCCGATGAGATTCAGGTCTATACTAGTCTCTTCCACGAGTTTCACAATGTCTTTGCATGGTCTTACGAAGAGATGCCTGGCATTGATCCAAGTATAGTGGTGCATGAGATTCCTACCTATCCTGGTGTGAAGCCTGTTCGCCAGCGTCTTCGTCCTGTGCATGCTAGAAAGGTTGCCGCTATTAAGGGAGAAATTGAAAAACTTCTTAAAGCTGGTTTTATCTATATAATGCCCTTGACAGAATGGGTTTCCAATATTGTTCTTGTAGATAAGAAACAGGGTACAATTTGTTTCTATGTTGATTATCGCAACATTAATCGGGCTTGCCCTGAGGATAATTATCCTACTCCCTTTATTGATCAAATCATTGATGAATATGCTGGGAGTGAGATTTTTTCCCTTATGGACGGGTTTTTTGGCTATAACCATATTAAAATTTCTCCGATAAATCAACATAAGACTGCCTTTATCTGTCCTTGGGGTACTTTCTCTTATAAAAGGCTCCCTTTCGGTTTGAAAAATGTTGGGGAAACATTTCAGCGAGTAATGTCATACGCTTTTCACGATATCAAGCACATTTTTCAGACTTACCTAGATGACCTTCCGACTCATTCAGCTAAGCGTAAAGACCATCCTTATCATCTCCATCAAATTTTTCTTCGCTGTCGATGTTATAACATCTGGCTAAATCTGCATAAGTGCGTCTTTTGCATTGACTCCGGTAGACTCTTATTGTTTATCGTTTCCAAGGATTGGATTCATCTCGATCCACTCAAAGTTGAATCTATCATTAATATCCCCTCTCCTTCCTCTTTAAATTAGCTGCAGAGTCTGCAGGGAAAGGCTAATTTCTTATGTCGTTTTATACCTAACTATGCCGAAGTGGCTAAAGTATTTATACGATTACTGAAGCAGGGCGTCCCATTCCTTTGGGATGAGATCGCTCAGAATTCTTTTGATGCACTGAAGACATTTCTTGTCAATTCTCCTCTGTTGCGTCCTCCAAATTATCATCATGATTAATCCCTCTATTTGGTCGCTGCATTCAGCACGATTGCCATGGTTTTCGTGCAAGACGAAGATGATGGTGATGAGCATGTCATTTACTATATATCTCATAACCTTCTCGATACTGAAACGCGATATGCACATGTCGAGAAGTTGGCGTTGGCTACTGTCCAAGTTGTTCAACATTTTAGTCACTATATTCTGTTACATACAATGACTCTGATTTCTGATTGTAACCCTATGACTTACATATTGACTCGTCAATTGCTGGGGGAAAAGTACTCGAAGTGGATTGTCATCCTCCAAGAGTTCAATTTGGAATTCACTATTGCAAAATCAAATAAGTCATTAGTCTTCATCGATTTGATCTGCTCTCTCCCTTCCGATTCCGCTCTGTTTGGTTTTGAGGAACGCATTTCGAATGACACACTTTTTCTTCTTAGCACCCTTGATCCTTGGTACGGTGATATCATTGTATATCTTTCGACTTCCACCTTTCGATCTGAGTTTACCAAGGATGCTCGCCGATGCATCCGTCATCAACCGCAACCCTATCGCATAGTCGGAGAAACACTCTACTGCATCGGAGTTGATTCCATTCTCCACCGATGTTTGACTCTCGAAGAGGCTGAAAAGGCCCTGAATAACTATCACAGTGGCGCCTGCAGCGGTCACATGTATGGATATGATAATGCACAAAAGATTCTTTGTGCTGGGTATTTTTGGCCCACCATCTTCAAAGACTACATTGTTGTCCGTAAGTGCCATGATTACCAAATCTATCAGTGCAAGACGCGCGTGCCGCCTTCCCTTCTTCACCTTGTCATATTTGTTAGTCCCTTTGCAAAGTGGGGCATCGATATTATGACATGTAACCCTCACTTGGAAGGGGGGCATGATTATATGATTGTAGCTGTGGACTACTTCACCAAATGGGCCGAAGCAATGCCTACACCTATGGCTGACGGTAAGACAACAACTTAGTTTCTATTCAATCACATCATTTCTAGGTTTGGTGTCCCTCAAGCCATTGTTACCGATCATGGTTCCCATTTTTGGCATTACATGGTGGCAGAGTTTACTTCCAAGTTGGGTCTGCATCACGACAGCTCAACGTCATACTATCCTTAGGCCAATTTCCAGGTTGAAGCCGTGAACAAAGTTCTCGTCACTATGCTTCAATGTATGATTGGGATGCACAAATCAAACGGGAATCTCATGTTGTTTTCAGCTCTTTGGGCTTACCGAACCTCAGTAAATGATGTGACCAGATTCACTCCATTCCAGCTTGTCTACGGTCTGGAAGCTACCCTTCCGATTGAATGTGAAATACCTTCGCTCAAGCTAGTCGTTGAATTGTTGTCGAATACTTCACTCAAAGAAGAGTGTCTTCTCTATCTAGAGAGGCTTGATGAAGCTCACCGCTTTTCTTCTCTAGTCATTGAAGCACATAAAAAGCGGGTCAAAGCTCATTTTGACCAGTCATTTTCCCCTCGTACCTTCATAGAAGGAGATCTCGTCCTCCTGTACGACCAAGCTCATGATAGGATGGGGGCAGGAAAATTTCAGCCCATGTGGCATGGGCCCTACATTGTTAAACGTGTTTTGCACCATGGGGCCTATGAGCTTATTGATTATGAAGGTCATCCTCTGGATCAGCCCA
This sequence comes from Pinus albicaulis, assembly GCA_034641835.2. Classification (NCBI taxonomy): domain Eukaryota; kingdom Viridiplantae; phylum Streptophyta; class Pinopsida; order Pinales; family Pinaceae; genus Pinus; species Pinus albicaulis. Next base: position 840,656,028 of record CM076570.1, read on the forward strand.
AAAATGGGTTGTATCTTAAAAAATACTATGCATGAGTCATTCATGCATGTTTTTGTACATAAATGTTCTTTTCATTTTTGTGCATTTTTGGCTTGGTGTGCTTTGCGAGCATTTTACTGCTTATTGGATCGTTGCTTGTTGTGAATATGTCTATTACCCCCTATGTCGGTTTCACGGATGGTGCTTCCCGTAGTATCCAGAACCCGTCTTCAGTAGCCTGGGTGATTTATGATCATGTTGATGAGTTGATAGACCTTCAAGGTATCTGTCTAGGATGAAATACAAACAATTTCACTGAATATAGTGTTGTTATTGAAATATTAACTGAGGCAATTTCTCTTGACATTTGTGCATTGATTGTTAACCTAGACTCACAGCTTGTTGTTCTTCATCTTAATGGACATTATTTTGTTAGTAACCCTCACATATTAAGGTTTTATTTGCGTGTTCGTTTATTGGAAAGACATTTTGATTACATTACATATCAACATATTCCTAGCTGAATGAATGCATTAACTGATATAGTAGCTAACATTGTGTTAGATAGACATTTGCGTAATTTGTAAAAATCATCATCACATGACAAGATCCATACAAGAAAAAATAAAATAAAATAAAATATATATATATATATATATATATATATATATATATATATATATATATATATATATATCAAGTGTTTGCATCCATGTGCATCATAAGGTCAAAAAATATGTGTGTTTTGACTACATCCTGAGACATCATGTCTCTCAAAAAATATGCGGAAATAAAACCTAGGTGTCTACTCGGCTTGACACTCATGATAGCACATCACCACCCATACAAGCCGCCTCAGCAAGCGGTGAACTCGGTTTTACACCCTACAGTGTGTCTCTAGTATGTACAAGGAAAATCATCGAATCACACATAGTCTGGGATCCCACGAGATATTCCCTCAAATTTGCGTATGATTTCCTCCTCCTTGCCTCCCTCAGGGGCCACATCGAAGTCATGAGGAACTCTATGTACTATCGGAGACATACCTACAAGTCTCTCTGGGCCAACATCTGCAATTACATGGATTAATGTCAAAACATACATAACAAAAAAATTCATAATACTCATCAAAATAAAAAATGAGTCTTACCCAATGCTTCATCCCAGTCTTCTCCCTCTAGAAGTGAAAGATATGGATCACCAACGAAATATGTGCCAGAGTAGGGCCAGTCCTCCATGACAATCAGCTGTCAGTGGAGACAATCAAAGAACTCCAGCCTCTAGGACATCTGTTCGCCACCCCCTGACCTTGGCATTAGTTCTACCTAGCGGACCATCTGTGGCTCCAGAGCTGGTGGTGTCGGAACTATTACCTCCTTACACTGGAATATTGGTAATCGTTCCAATATGAATGATACCAATATGGAACCGTAGCCAAACTGCTTCAGCTTGGCTTTCCTACATTTCGTCAGTTGGCACTTCATGTTGATTGTTACCGTCTCTTCCCAGTTATAGAGGGTCGGTGCCATGCAGTCTACAAAAAGAAGACGCTGTGTTTTTTAAGCCTCATGTGGAGCCTGCGATCCTACAGCTTGCGTAATGGTGTGTAACACTACCCTTAGTGCCAGATCTAGAATAGTTTGGATATCAAATTTTCCACTTCCTGATCCTTTCCTTGCCCCTGGGCACACCCTGTCGATAACCATACTCATATTCTCCATTTTGGGCCGGGTGCCAGTCAGGATTGGTGTTTCCCCCTCCGTGACAGTCCAGTTATGAAGTATATATCTAAGACCTCAATCTCAAGTTCCTGATCACGAAGAATGAATTTTTCCTGATCCACATCCCATATACTAATTAAATACTGTAGTAGCTCTAGTTGAGCTCTGAGACATGGTGCCATAAATAATTTTTTGAGCCCGCAATCCATGAGAGATTCCATGCATCTTTCATTTTCCATGGCAAGTTCATCTTCTTCACTGTGTTCTTGTTCTTTCCACTCAATCACCATTTTTTCTTTTTACACCTGCAAAAACATCCATATGGTTGTCATTAGCTAAATTCAAAGCTCTTGATTAGTTAAAATGGGCCTGTTTGTCTACATTTACATGCTAAAATTGTGTGTCGCGGTTGGCGCGGCTGTTTTAGAAATAGTCACGCCAATGGGCGCACCCTAGTTCAAAATTTTGGTTGGTTGGTGTGAGTTCGTGCCTCATACCCATGCTAACTGCCGCGCCCTAGATTTTTCCAAATCCCCCCATGAACACATAAAATTGGGGTTACAAGTAATGAAAAAGGAATCAAAATTCAGGGAAGGATGTAAGCTCTTCCCTGGAACTGAAAGATTCGAGATTGGTCTTCAGATTGCCCGTTATCGACGTCGCAAAAATCACAGTAAAAAGGGAAAAAATTATTCACGAGAGGTAAAAGTGAAAAGAAATTTTTTTTTACTATATTTGGAATTTTATAACTTTTCAGAACCCTAAATTAGGTTTTAAGGCATATTTTTCGATTATTTCGCTATGTTATTTCAAGAAATGGGTTTTATGTTTATCTCTTGTGTAGCGACAGGTCTTCGAAATAATGATGATGAAGTAATGAGTTGTATTTTATACTTTTTCGGACTTGGTAAAAACACGAAAAAGTCATTATTGGAGTCATCTTTCAGCTCTTTTCTGACTCTCTAAAACTGAAAATATTTTTGAGACTCTTGTCATTTTGAACTCGTTAAATGGCTGCAAAACGATATCTACCTAGTATACGTTTACCCCTTTTTTGGGCTGGGATAGATTATTTACCAAAAAGGAATACCTTAGCCTATCGCAACTAAGAGGTTATCTCAGACACAGTTTTCTACCTTTTCGGATCTTTGAGACTACCTATTAAAATGGAATGTTAGAGTTTTCTTTTTCACTTCTTTTCAAACTCTCTAAACATGAAAATATGTCGAGTTATTCCTTTGTTAGACTCGTTAAAACCTAAATGACATCGGACACAATCATCGTGACGTCACCAAGTTCCTCCTTCCTAGGGCTCGTAAAATGTACTAGGATGGATTTTTCTGAGGGGAAAACTTACATAACAAGCATATGCTATCCCCTTCAAGCTTGTTTTCCAAAAATAATTGGGGTACTCACTAGAAATGGTGGGGAAAAATGGAACTAGTTCTCAGTTGTGTCAGCAGTATGTCACTCTTGAACGTGAAACTCATCGGCATTTGTGTCGGGTTGGGGAGATCTCATTTCGTCATTTTTGCCTCCATGGGTTTGGGTAATTTGTTTTGACCTCTCATCTTCTCTTTTCTACATCATCATGACCTCATATCACTTGATGTCAAATATTGCCAATTCCGGAGTCGTGTCGTTGATGGAGCGCAAGACCCTGGGTTTCATCTGATAAGATCCAGGCTACGAGATATTTTGGTTTATCATGACTATATGCATGACTCTATTGATTGGATGGCTATGACCATACATGATTCTATTTCTTGATCCTTACTGCTGGATGGTTGTGTTCATACCTCAGATCTCCGTTCATATATGTACTCTATTATGGATGGTTGTGCCCATGCAACATGTTCATGTACCAGAGATATCAGTTGTATTTGTACTTGCAGGTCTTCTGACAGTGGTATTTTGTTCGAATGCATTCTCGTAAATCATTTCACCCCCCCCCCCTCTCTCTCGTACCTAATGCTTTAGGGGGCATCTGTTACACAAAATTTTTTCACCGTCCCTACAATCCCCATCCCACACATTGGAGGACCATTTATGTGACTTATATGAAGTGTCATGCCTTGCAATAAGTGTCATTTCATCCCTTGCCTTGAGGAGAGCACTTTATCTGTTGACAATTCCTAGAGAAAATCAACAAAAACACATGCTTTTGGGTTGGCACTGGCAGACTGTTATGGCCTCACGCCAATGAAGGAAATTAACACTGGGCCTTGTGCCCATTGGTGCTCTGTCTCAGTGAGCTACCCGTGCCAAGCTATTTTTGGAATGTTTTTTAAATGTAGAGGCAAAGTTTCCATGCTAACTACTTCGTGGGCGAGTCAACTTGGGTTGTTCGACTGAATAACGTTGAGCACCTCCCTTTGGCCTCTTGTTTCCACCTTTTGGGGGAACCTCCCAAAGGATAATGCCTCCCTTACAGCATTTGAGGGATCCCAACCTCCTACTCTCCCGCTATAAATAAACCTCTCTCACATTGATGTAGTTAGCTGAATAGGAATTGTTGAACATTTTGTTGAAACAGTGTAATATAGCATGTGTGAGATAGAGTAGAGAAAGATACCATTTTCGAGAGAGAGCTTAGGCTTGTGTCCTCGCCTCGTCCCAATTCCCCGACGAACCTTCAAGACGTGCTTCGACTGAACCCGCTGAAGGAGGCAGCGACGTCAAGGCTCCGGTTGTAATCTCTTTCTTTCTATTAATATATACATGACTGATGTATGGTTCCCATATTGTGTTGATGTGATTTATCTTACGCAATATTTTTAATCTTCCTTGACTGATTAGCTAGTTATGAATGCAATTATTTTCTTGTATACTACTTTTCGTCCTTTGAACTTTGTTCAGACACCCAAGTACCTTTGATGAAGGACTGCGACGTGTCCAGGTGGAGATCAGGAGACTACCACTACAGCTGCGACAATCACGTTAGACTACAGGTAGGACAATCTATCCCAACCTATTTCATTCGTTAACTAGGAACCAACACATTAGCTTTTCCTCTTGCTACTAGACCCACCCTAGGTCTAGAGGGATCACCTCTGTCCGCAGAGGGGATTTAACTACACAATAGTAAGTTCTTATGCAAACTTGGAACAAATAGGATATTTTTGAGATGAATATTACCTCTATTCTCTAGTTCTATCGAGGTTGATCGAATTCCTATCAAATGATAGCTCTTTTTATATCCAAGTTCTACAAAGTAAGAAGATTTCCCTTTTGATAATGTCTTTAGTCCCTTGTGATGACCAGTCATGCGTCTTGATGCTCCACTATCGATCACCCAAATTTTCTCATCTTGAAATGTGCCAGTGAGTGCTGAAAAGAGTCCTTCTTCCTTTATCTTGGTCACTTCTTTCATTGGAGTAAATAGGTGATTCCATGCTTCGTTGATACCTTTCTTGAGATGGATCTCTACGTTTGAACACTTCTTGAGAAACTTCTTCAATGTAGTAGAGATCTTCATAATGACCTTAGCCAACCTTAACACTGATACCATGTTGATAATTCTAGAGGGCTATGATTAGAGTGAATTATCTTTTCTTGATAACTTCTTGTGATGTATTTTTACTTTAAATTACTTATTATATTATTTATTTATTATTATGTTCATATGTAATAAAAAAACTACAAAAAACAAAAAGAATAAGAACACAAAATATAGGTTGTAAGCCAGGGCCAAAACCTCTCCACTTGAGAGGAAAACTTGCAATCGCTTCTCTTCCTTATATATTCTTCAATTGAAGAATTCCAAGACCTTTAAACCAAGACCAAGTCCAACCCTTCCAGATGATGTGGTTTCCTTGTCTAACTCAAACCTAGTCAAATCTCTTCCAGTAGCACAACTTCGACCTCCAGCTACAGAATTTTGGCCTCCACTGCAGACCTGAAATTTTTGGCCCTCTTGTAGTTGTGTTGCCACACGTTTGAAATTATTTTAGCCTCCCAAGGCTTCCTTAGACATTCACTTCATTTTCTCTTACTCATGGAGATTGAGGATGAATTATTTTCACCTTCACTTGACCTTCTTTCCTTCTCTTATTCAATATCAAAACTGTAGACGAAACCTTAGATATGTTGTAGAGACCGTAGCCTTCCTTCGCACGTGTGAGAGAGGAATAGCCCAAGACCAAATCCTCTTCTTCCTCTTCCTTCTTTGTTTCCTTTTACTTCTTCTTAATTTACTTGAATGAGTGAGATATTATTGTGCTTGTAGTATGTTTAGTTTCCTTCTTTATATAGGCTTCTCAAAGGTGGATGTGGCTCCTAAAATTAGGTCGACTTTTCAGCTGCCAGATCGACTTGATATTTTAGGGTATTTTGACACTTTTAAGGACAAAAATAAGTTTCTTTAAAAGTTACAATGTGCCCAATAGGGTCTTCAATTTATGACAATGAATATTTTGACTTCTTGACCTAGGAGACACCCTAAAAGCACTCAATGGGTGCTTGACCTATAAAATAAAAGACCTGAGCATGAAACCCATGCTCCAAAAATAACAGTAATAATTTTCTTTCATTTTATAATTTACAAGAATTAAATGTACATTTCATATTTATGAAGACCGAACCATAGTTACACATTTTAAAAAAATAAATGGGTTCTTCAAGAAATTAAGTAACCCATATCGTGCCAGAGCCCCTTTGACCACCTGATTCCCCTGAATCTCAGAACGAATATCACCAAATTCTCGTTCTCACCATACCAAATTTAACTCTGTCATACCTGAAAAATACCATTATATTTTTTCATTTCAGAATCATAACATGCTTTTTCAACACTCAACCTCAGCTCCCTGGAACCCATAAACACCAATTCTACCTTAGGTGTAGAGCACAGTTCTCCCCCCCCACCCCCCCCAAAGTTTCACTAGGTGCACTTTTCAATCCTTTTTATGCACCCTAAGGTGCAAAAAAGAAACCCAAAAAGTGTGTTGCAACTGTGAGGAAGAGATAGGGTTTCTCCCGATCAACTACAACCCTAATATAAAATTTTAATCCAGTAAAATTGATAAGGTTAGGCCACCCTGAAACTTGCAGATCCAAATTTTGACGATCGGTTTGTCCACAATGAGCTCGCTAAGTTTTAGGGCCTTCTCCTCCTCTCCAAATTCTTAGGTCCCTATAATTTTAGTGTAGCCCCATTATTTTTATTGTTAGTGTAGCCAACATATTGTTATTTTTTTTCCCATGTAGCCCCTATCTTGTTATTTTTGTGCCCCATAGAAACCCACTATTATTATTTTTGTGCCCTTACATTATTATTGTTATGTAGCCTTTGATTATATTGTGACCCCTTACACTCCTATATATAGAAAGGAGGTATTGTCATTTGTATCATCCACGAATTTTTCATTTATATAATGTAAAGGATGTTACCCCCTCGAAGAGGATAATTTTTAATTCATTGATATATATTTTCTTCTATTTTTTGATTTGGTTGCATAACATTTGGTATCAAAGCTTTAGATTCTAGGGTTGCGCTTCTTCAAACAAGAAATCTTGGAATTTTTGCTATAACATTTTTTCTACGAGGCTTCAGAAGTGGATATTGTGACCACATGGATCCAAAATCTTGATGAACTTCTTATACGAATTTCAAATCTTGGTTCGCTATATTTTCGGCTATATCATCTAAGTAATTTAGGTTTTTGCAGGCTCCAGAATTCAGTCTCAAATAGGTGACTAAGGGAAAATAATAATACATTTCTCTCCGAGAATCGAATTTGAATTTTGTAAAAATTAACTAAAATTGCATGGAATGTAGTTTTGAGTGTATTATTTTCAGAGTTGAAGGTCAAAACAATGACACGTGGAATATTTTTACAAGTTCCCTCTACTGAACCAGTCCATAATAAATTCATTGAGCGATATTGAGCATAACATTATCTTGAAGAATCCAATTTTGGTATGAATTGTGAAGTTGGAAAGAATACGCAGAGGGATACCAAAGTATGGATTTTCAGACCTTGGAGATATGAAATTACAGAGTTATAACCGATTTAATATTGAGCTTTTAAAATCAAGAAAAAGGTGTGTATTTTGTTTGAAAAAGAAATTTGAAGTGATTCCAAGGGTATATTGAATCATATATATCAATATTGGGTTGTAAAATTCCTCCCAAAAAAAAAAACTCTGAACCCATTAAGCCCTCATAAATCTCTACTATGACGCATGAAGAGGAAGAATTGTAACATGATATATCAAAATTACGGGACCAAGTGAAAAAATTTCTCTCTCAAAAAGAAAAGCCAAAGATGAACTAAAAGGGGGCATGGATGGATTAAAAGGGGTCATGGATGGTTTAAAAGGAGACATGGAGAGTTTAAAATCAAACATGGAAGCTAATATGGATGGCTTGAAAGTAGACATGGAAGGTTTGACAAAGTTGTTGGAAGAAAGGATTCCCAATGGTGACAAGGTACTCCATGAAAATTAGGATGAGGACAAAAATAATATGGAATATGATTTTATATAATCCAACATTAGGTTTAAGAACCACCACATTAGTGTAACCCCCTTATTGTTATTTTTGTACCCCTGTAACCCCATATTGTTATTATTGTGCCCTTAAATTATTATTGTTAGGTCGTCTAGGATTATATTGTGGCCCCATGGACTCCTATATATAGAAGGAGTTTTTGGTCATTTGTATCATCCAATAATTTTTCATTTATGTAATGTATTGGAGGTTTCCCCCTCGAAGTGGCTTATTTCTAAGGCGTTGATCTCCCTTTTCTTCTATTTTGGGAGCTGGTTTCATAACAGATTGATATGTGGAATTTCGATGGCAAGGATCTTGTAACATGGATACTACAGATGGAGCAATATTTTGATCTCCATGATGTACAACACACACAAAAGGTACACATTTCAACTTTATATTTAGAACCCAATCAGTTTGTATGGCATCGATGGATTTTTTCTTGTAAACCACTTATCGCTTGGTTAAATTTTATAGAGGAAATGATTGCACATTATGAGGATACAAATAGCAAAACTGTCTTTAGCCAATTGATAAATTTCAAACAAAAGGGTTCAATGGTGGAGCACATTGAGGACTTTCAAAAATTGAATATCAGGGTAATTGATATTCTAGAGGATCATAGGATTGATGTCTTCATAGGGATTTTCAAGGATAACATCCAACATGAGGTTCACCTTTGGGAAACTGATTCGTTAGAGAAGGAATTCAGGGTGGCAAGAGAATTTGAAAGAAAAATTATGGCAACAAGTATACCACTCACAACTTTAAAGATGGAATCGTTGTTGCACCTAGCCTTCCACAACCTACAAGGTTGATGCCACAACGATTGGAGTAAAAAAGAGAAAAGGAGATTTATTACAGTTCTGATAGAAAATACACTAAAGGTCATAAGTGTGTTGAGAATAAATTCTACATATATTGTGAAGAGGAGGAAGAAAAGGAACAAGAAACATAAAAAGAGAAGAGTATACACTAGGAACCAACCCGTGAGAAAGAATAAATGAATCCAACCATATCTTGCAACGCATTGGTAGGAATTACCACACCTAAATTTCTCAAGATAGAAGGGTATATAAATAATAAAAATGCAATAGCGTTGATTGATTCAGGTAGTACTCAAAATTTTATTCATTGTAAGATAACCAAGGAATTGAATTTCTTCCTATATCCAGCACCCAAGTTTCAAGTGATGGTTGCAAATGGAGGAAATATAAATTGCTCTGGAAAGTTCCATATATCAAGCTAACCATGGGGGAATATGTATTGAATAGTCCAATGATTTCCATTCCAATAGGTGGTGTTGATGTTGTACTAGGAGTCCAATGGTTAATTTTGGGGGCAATAGCTTTTAATTTTCAAGAAATTTTCTTGAATTTTTTTTGGGAAGGAAAGGATGTTGAATTAAGGGGTTGCATAGGGAAACCAGGAAATATAATCATATCTAATTGCATGAATAAAAAATTGAAGAAAGAAAAACGAGGCATAATTGCACAATTATGCTCACTAGAGGTTCAAAGGTCGAAATCATATATTTATCTAGATCCCCAAAAAGTTTTGTACAATCATTTCAAGGTGTTTGAGACTCCCAAAGGCCTCCCACCTATTTGTGATCATGATCATGTTATTCATTTGATTCCAGGAATTGTTCCTCCAAACGTTAGGCCTTACAGATATCCTTATCCCCAAAAGAGTGTGAATGAATGTATCGTTGCAAAAATGTTAGAGGTTGGTATAATTCAACATAGTCAAAGTTCTTTTTGTTCTCTAGTAGTATTGGTGCACAAGAAGGATGGATCATGGCGTATGTGTCTGGATTATAGGGAGATAAAAAAACTCACTATTAAAGATAAATTTCCCATTCCTGTCATTGGTGAATTGTTGGATGAATTACATGGAGCAATTTACTTCACCAAGTTGGATCTTCATTCAGGATATCATCAAATTAGAATGCAGACTAAAGATATTCTGAAAACAACATTTGGAACTCATGAGGGTCATTATGAATTTTTGGTTATGCCTTTTGGCCTTATTAATGCACCTTCCACATTTCAATGTTTGATGAATTTCATTTTCAAACCCTTCCTTAGAAATTTGTGTTACTATTTTTTGATGATATACTAATCTACAACAAGTCTTGGAAGGATCATGTTCAACATGTGTTCAACATGTTGACATGGTGCTCAAACTATTGAAGGATAAAAAATTATATTAAAAAACTTCCAAATATTTCTTTGGAGTACAGGAGGTGGAATATTTGGGTCATATTATATCTCATGAGGGTGTTAAGGTATACCCTAACAAAATTAAATCCATTAAGGAATGGAAAATCCACACAAACATAAAGAATATTCAAGGTTTTCTCGAGTTGACATGCTATTATCATAATTTTGTTAAGAATTATGGGAGAATAACGGAACATATAACATAATTACTGAATAAATATGCATTTTCTTGGACTATGAAAGCAACTAAAGCCTTTGAATATCTTAAATAGGAAGGGTTCCAAGCACCTGTCTTAGCTACGCCAGACTTCATATCAACCTTTATTGTGGAATGTGATGCCTCAGAAAATGGAATTGGTGTAGTTTTAATGCAAGAAGGAAGACCCATTTGTTTTGAAATTCCTCCAATAAAAGGAAATTATTTACACAAACCTATTTAGGAGAAGGAAATGTTGGCAATACTACATGCACTAAAGAAATGGTGACCTTACCTAATGGGAAGACACTTCAGAAGAAAGGTCCATTTTCGTGGACTCCATAAGCAACTAAAGCCTTTGAAAATTTTAAATAGGCAAGGTTCCAAGCACCGGTCTTAGCTACGCCAGACTTCAAAACAACCTTTATTGTGGAATGTGATGCCTCAAAAAATGGAATTGGTGAGGTTTTAATGCAAGAAGGAAGACCCATTGTTTTTGAAATTCATCCAATCAAAGGAAAGTATTTATACAAACCTATTTATGATAATGAAATGTTGGAAATACTACATGCACTAAAGCAATGGCGACCTTACCTAATGGGAAGACACTTCAAGGTAAAAAAAATCACGATAGTATTAAATAATAGGAATTTTGTTTCTGCAATCCATAAATCGTATAAAAAATATTTTGGTTATAATCACATCCAAGAATATTTTTTTAATGCGTTTCGAACCAGCCAATGGTTCATCTTGCCTTGATGATGAACTACACTGGCAGGTTTGAAACGCGTCGAAAAAATATTCTTGGATGTGATTATAACAGAAAGATTTTTTATATGAGTATTAAATACTTTTATCTTTAGAAGAGAAGAAAAAATAAGTAAAAAATATGTTCAGTTATGAATTTTAAATCATATACAAAAAAGGGAAGAATTTTTTTTTTTGCAGATGCACTCTCAAGAAACGATGAAGATGTGGAAGCATTGCTTTGTGCCATTTCTATTATCCAACCTGAGTGGATAACTAAAGCAAGGCATGAATGGAAGAATTATGAAGAGGTGTGGACACTCATTCCAAAGTTACAACAATATCCTAGTACATATGATACATTTAGTTGGAAAAATGATTCGACATTATGGTACAAATATTTCTTATATATTTGTAAGAATTCCCAACACAAACAAAATATTCTTTTGGAATTGCACACCTCTCCCTTAGGAGGGCACTCAAAATTTTTACAAACTTACCGCAAGGTCAAGAAGGAATTTTTTTGGGATGGCCTTAAATACGATATTCAAAATATTGTGGCAGAATGTTTGTTTTTCAAACAAAATAAAGTTGAGACAATTAAGACCTCGAGTCAATTACAACCTTTAGCCATTCCAAGTCAGAATTGGGAGGAGGTCTCAATGGATTTTATCATAGGTTTACCCATGTCTTAAGGAAAGAGTGTCATCATGGTGGTAGTTAATAGACTTAACAAGTATGCACACTTTTGTGCATTATCTCATCCTTTTAAAGTGAGTACAATTGCTAGTTAATTTATGGAAATAATTCAAAATATTCTTGGAAACCCAAAGATGATAGTAAGTGACATAGATCCCATTTTCACCGAAAATTTTTGGATGAAATTATTTTCTTGTATTGGTACTCAATTAGCTCATAACTCATCTTATCATCCTCAATATGATGGGAAAACTGAGATAGTGAAAAAATGTTTGGAAAGATATCTTCGTTTCTTTATATCTAATGAAAAAAACAATGGTTCAAGTGGTTACCTCTAGCTAAATGGTGGTATAACACTTACTTCCATACTGCAGCAAAAATGACCCTAGTTATGGAAGTTTATGGATATAATCCACCATCCATCACATCATATTTAAGAGAAAATTCTAAGGTTCAAGCAGTGGAAGATCACATTGAGCATCAACAACAAGTTCTCCAACTCTTAAAGGATAACCATACTCTGGCACATAATCAAATGAAACAATAGACAAGTCAACATCGCGGTGAAAGAAGTTTTGATGTAGGTAACTAGTTATTTTTACAGCTACAACCATACAAACAAATGTACCTCAAGAAATCTAAGAAGGATAATAAATTATCACCCAAGTAGTACGGACCTTACAAGGTGTTTCAAAAGATTGGTACTATGACATACAAATTGGAGTTGCCAACATCTTCCTGAGCAAACCCAGTTTTCCACATTTCATTCTTAAAGAAGGTTATCGGTGACAAGCTTATAGTAAAAACAGTGTTACGAGAACTTGAAGAAGAAGGAAAAATAATATTTGAGCCTGAAGGAGTCATGGAAACAAGAACCTGATGACTACGAAATAAATCAATTTCAGAGTATCTCATTAAGTGAAAGAAATTACCCACTGAATATTCCACATGGGAGGATTATAATTTTATACAAAAGAATACAGAGCTACTCAAGCATTGAGGACAACACTTTTTTGAAGGAGAGGTGCATGTTAGGCCCTATAATACTAGTGTATCCCCCTTATTGTTATTTCTATGCCCAGTAGCCCCCATATTGCTATTATTTTTCCCCATAGAAACCAACTATTGTTATTTTAGTGCCCTTGCATTATTATTTCTATGTAGGCTTTGATTATATTGTGACCCCTTAGGCTCCTATATATACAAAGGAGGTCTTGTCATTTGTATCATCAAATAATTTTTCATTTATTTAATGTAAAGTATTTTTTCTTCTATTTTGTGAGTTGGTTGCATAACACAAATTCTCCAATAGCTCAAGATGAAAATGAATTGGATTTGGGGGCAAGAAGTCCTTTTATAGGAAAAATCATAGTTTTTCCTTCGCCCATTGCGACCAAACCGTATCTCAGTTTAATGATCCATCAACACTATTGGAAAGCTCTCACCGAGCTCTATAAAGGGTCTCTCTCTATTTTTGGTATTTTGAAACTTCACCAAGAAACCATTTTTCCAAGAGGTCTCACTTTTCTACCTATTAAAATAAAATTTCTTCATATGAGGTGCATGTACTCTGGTACCACTTTATCTTTGCACTTGTTGACTCATGTGTCAATTTTTTTTCATGAGTAACCATTATTTACTCGTGTTTTTATGGTCCCCTTTGGGTCTCTCCTATGTGCTAGCATTATCGATTCACCCCTGCTCAGAGCATATGAGATGAGTCACCCTTACATCCATGGAGTCTTTTCAGTGTCCCATTGAATATTGTTACAATTTATCATCCATATTTGTGTCACATTCATCCCATTCTGCTCATTTTTGGCCTCCAACTATCCTGATATGTCATTGCAAAGCCTCTGTATGAGTAATTAACCATCCCATGTAGAATTGAGTCAGTCGTTGCCAGGTCAACCATGCATAATATGCTCAGACAAGGGAAATCATCAGCCTATCACTCATCTTATTCCTCCATCATCATCCCTGGTGTTATTCCATTAGTCACATTACTATGACCCTCATGTCTTTCTTGAGGAATCATCATTGTCTCAACTCTGGTGGGCCCTCTTTCATTGACTTAAGAACATTTATTCTGGGAGAGTATTTTATAGGGTAGTGTACTTTGGTTTCAACTTCCATTATTGTCCGGTGCCTAAGGTCAGGCAAAGGGAATCCTCATTTCCGTTTAACTTGGTTAGTTCTCGTGTGCTTGACTCCAATTCATTATCGCACGGTCGAGAATTGTACACTTGATGGTCTAGTGATCCAAAAGATTGTGCTAGCATTCCTAAGGTGTGTGTGTGATGTTCCAAACCTCATGAGGGGGTGGTCCTTCAGGTATCCTCCCACATGGGATTTTAGCAACTCATGATCCAACCTTAGATGTAGTTCTGTAGATTTTATTGACTTGGTTTCCACTGATCGTACTGCTCACATCATGGTCTGTCTCTTTTAGATGATCCATTTAGATCTTCAAAGCGCTTTCCTATTCAGTGGTTCTTCTTTGGTTTTGATCCTCCCTTGCCATGTCAGCTTGAAGGGAATTATGTCTCATGTACTCAAATCAACAAATGTTATTGTATTTAGTCCCGACATATGTTTTTCCATGCACATTATGTATAAAGGACTCGTTGTATCATGTATCATGTACTTTGTTGCTCAGACCCACATTATTCGGTGCACCATTATTATTTGTACTCAGTTATATCGACGGGCATGGGTATGCCTCCCCCACCTCATTTGAGATCATGTACTCCAAAATAAAAGGATACTTACATAATATTAGTAGGTATTGCCCCCTCCATTATCAATCCCCCCTTCTCTCTCTCTCTCTCTCCTTCGATGTATCGTGAAAATGGAACCTACAACGTATTTCGGTCATACGATTTTCTCTTTACACTCTTATGTTGGGGGGAAATATGTTAACACCCAAAAATGATCACCTAGCCATTT
Organism: Pinus albicaulis; assembly: GCA_034641835.2. Taxonomy (NCBI): domain Eukaryota; kingdom Viridiplantae; phylum Streptophyta; class Pinopsida; order Pinales; family Pinaceae; genus Pinus; species Pinus albicaulis. The sequence goes on from CM076570.1 coordinate 840,671,040, forward strand.
CTTCCTAGGTTGATCGAAACACACCATGTAGGATTAATTTTACCATAGTAAATTCACTTTCACCATGGGAAATAATTTAGTAAACCATTTTTCCTAAATTATATCTCATTAAAATTCAAAAACCCCATGAGAATAATTGAATAAATCATTATTTATTTAATTTTCTCTAGAAATAATTGTAAAATCATTATTTGATAATTATTTATGGCCACCTTTGAATTAATCACCTTGGAATAATTAAATAAACCACTATTTGCTTATTATGCCTTATTTTTATTTTTGGAACAATTGTTAAATCAATATTTAATAATTATTTCAAATTCACAAATGTCTTAATTCTTACAAAGTGATTAATAAATCATTTTTTTGTTAATTACTTCAACAATTTTCCAGATAAATATATTTTACCATTTTGAATATCTTTTCCCTCTCCAAAAATTATAATAATTATTCACAACAACTAGATTTTGATTTAGTCAATAATATTTTACTATTTTCTAATTCCTAATTTGGCTCAATATTTTGTTATAAATAGAGGGTTTTTCCATTCATTCTTCACCTTGATCATTCTCATCATCAACACTATTATCTCATCACATTTGAGCTCCCACTTGAATTCAAGCTATTTTTGTTTGTTTTTTAGAGAGAGAAATAGATCGTTGAAGCATAAGGACATCAAAAGGACCCATCCCACGAAGGGGGGTCTATAGACCCATGTTGTAAATATTCTTCACTAAGTGTTTTAATAAAATTATTATTCATTTGAAGTCCTTCATTGGGTTATTACACTTTCATTTACTACGACTATATGTTTTTGGCTTGCATCATATATTTTCTTGCAGGTTTTTTCACATTTTATTGTAGATCTGGAAAATAGAAGCAACCATTTTATGTTGTTAGGGTCACTAGTCACTAGTGACTTAAGTGAAGCATTTTTGGTACACATAATAAGAAATTTCATACTAACAACAAAAAAATTGAGTGCAAGAAACAACAAAATGAAGATAATATATCTACTCCTTTAGGTGAACGATACCTCGTGTTTTCATAAAGTTATATTACATTATTATTGTTGTAAATACATATTTATCATAATGTAAAAGTAAAGGATATGGAATTGAGTGTAATTTAGATTTATGGATGAATAATTTTAAAAGAAATATTTATATTGCATCATTACTTGTATTATAATAACTTATATTTTGCTTCTTATTTCATTAATAAAAAAGTGAGCATGTTTTGTTTCATCTAATAACTTGTTGGTATGATCTATGTTTGGTTGTTTAAACTAAAATAAGATAATAATATATCATACTAACAAAGTTGTTATGTGGAATTTGGCCCAACCATTAAGGTAACTTTGTATTTTGATAAAGCCCCTCTGACCTATTCTGTATGCATGCCCTAATTAGAGAAGTGACTTGGTAGAATAACTTTACCACAATCTAGGATTGGCAATGTTAATGTTCATTGACATTGAAAAGGAGCTATAAATAGGATTTAAAAATGAACAAGGATAGTGACGAGAATTACAAATGATACCTTTTGTGTATCACCAGACTTGAAGGCAACAACATACCTTATCAAATATTATTATTTCAGAGTCTTCATCCATCTCCAATAGTTAAGGAAAATTATTAGTATTTCAAGGAGATAAAATAGTAGTAAAGGTAAAGCAAAGCTACTAGAGTTTATGTATTAATGAAAAATGATTACAAACCTTGATACACTTATACCAAGATTTTATTGATGAGAAAAGGAATTCCTAACATGTTAATGTTATTGCTAGTCCTATAATTGCTATACTACTAAAGTGCATCAACTAGAGTTTGTTGTCAGATGTTGAATGATGAGTTAGGGATTATTGTAGGCATGCCTGGGCTTTTTCCTATGAGTTTAAACAAAGGCATGTGGAACAAATTCTATGATATCAAAAAATACAATTTGTGTGGTTGATCACTAGGAGTCAATACCTTAGGATTACAAATTTCATTGTAGGGGACTAAGCCAAAATATTCACTTTTATTTAAGTATGAATATTGTTGTCATTCAAAGTCTTTTAATAATGGAGTGACCAAGTCATTGGATATATGTCACATAGAATGAGAATGTATGTATTGGTGAAATTATGATGTAATTATTTTGATTAGAAACAGATATTGATGTTTCTACTAGGGTTTGTAAGTTCATATTGAATTGTTATATGCTAAGGCTTGACTAAAATTATTGAGTAGTGATATTGGTCTGTGTGGGAAACTGATGAAAGACAAGGTTAAAAGTGATGGATTAAACATGATTATATGGTTGGATGATTAATGTCAAGATTGTATTTTTTATACAAATTAACGATATTTGATGCTAGGGATGAAAAATAAAAGGAGAATTTGTATTGACAGTCAGGGTATGGTATTTTGGCAGAAGAAAATTTGATTAAGAGGAAATTATATTGAAGTTTGTTCTTTGTATTTATTTTTAACACAGGTTGACCTATTCTGAAAATTGTGAAACATGGTACACCGTCGTAAGTTGAAGGTTGGAGCCTTCAGAGCAAGTGGCATCTTGTTGAGTAGAATAGAAGGGAAGTGCAAGGAAGGAGAATGGATTATCCTTCGGACCATAGGATGAGAACACTTAAAGGTAGCAGGGTGGTGCTAAGGTAGTTTAGAGCCTAAACAAGGCGTTGGAGCTTCCTTTTAGTGGGAGATGATAAATCGAGGGTGTTGGAGCATCCTTTATGTTGGAGTCTGTAAATTAGGGTGTTTGAGCATCCTTCCAATCAAAGCTAGTAAATAGGGTGTTGCATAATCCTTCAGGTTGGAGCCTATGTTGAAAAGTATAACTAGGTTCAGTTTTCGTAGTGACTTGTAATTATGAATTTATTTAATGAAGAAGATAAAGATAATAAAATTTATGTTGTAATGCTTACCTCATGGGTTTCATGAGAAAGTAGTTTTTATTATAGGTCAAATAATTCTTCTTTATGTCTTTAGGATTTTTCATTTTGTCATAAAATAAAATTCAGAGTCATGTATATGAAGTGATGTTACACTTGTAAAAAAGACAAATTATTGATGTAAAGATATGATCCAAATCCTTGTCACTATGTTCCATGAAGGTAGGCTCAAAGTATGTTGTAAGTATTTCTTGATGAAGTTGGCCTACCCACAAGAAGACATGTCAGACTAGATAGGAGAGACAGTCCCTATATAAAGGAGGAACTAGTTTCCTCATTTGGAGATCATTAGTTCAGATCAGTTCTGAAATAAAGTGCGAGTTAAGGGTATGAAATTGGTGTGAATATTAAAGGATAATAAAGGAAGGAAAGAGGGATCATCTACCGATGTTTTAGGTCCTAATTACCTCGCATACCTCAGGCACATCGAAGGCCACCTCAATGAAGAACAAACTTGTAATAAGTGCGAAGAAAGGACTACCATTGAAGGAATAACAACATACTCATCTTTGTTTTTGGTCCACTCTATGCTATGAAGATCTCAGAAATACAAAGGATAATCAAAATGAAGAAAGAAGGTGATCACAACGTAAAGGAGATCAGCCTTGGGCTACTATAATTAGTATACACTTCAGGAAGGCTGAGGCCTATCACATCAAGAGAAGTCTCACATATATGGTCTTGGGTTGCAACAATAAGGAGACCTAGAAGTATGGTGTAGTGCAATGCAAAAAAGTAAGATCAACATAAGGAGTCAAGAAGAGCAAGTGACAAGGGTCTTGGAGACATACTGGTGTCAAGGGTCTGTGTCATGGTTATGGTACTCGTTAATTGAAGATCTATAAAGAGAATTACTTTCAGGTTTTCCTCTCCAAGAGGGATAGGTTTTGGCTCTGGCTTGCTAGCCTAAATATTTGTCTCTCTTGTGAATTTGATAATTGACTTGATGAAGAACGTATTAATATGACAAAGATAATATCTAAATGAAAGAAGCATAATGAAATCACAAGTAATTATCATGAAATAGGAATTTTAATAAATCCCTAATTTCTCAACATGGTATTAGAGCTAGGTTTCAAAGAAAAGAAAGGGAAGTTAAACAAGAAGGCACAAGGTTCAAGCTTCAAGAAGACATCAAGGATCAATTTTCAAGAAGTCATCAAGGATCAGTTTTCAAGAAGGACCTCAAGGCTGAAAGAAGGATCTACATGGTAAAGTCAATATCTAGATATAAGAAGATCCTCATTCGTTCAAGAAGGTTCAGTTTGCAGGAAGTTAGGAAAAACCTTCAGCCATCTCAAGAAGACCAAATAAATCATTCATCAAGGTCCTTTCAAGAAGGAAAGTAAGATCAAGGAGGTGATATTGATCCTCAAATAATCTAAAGCTATTTGGTGTTGAAACCAAGTCAACACTATTGGAAAATCATCATTTTATGAAGTCATCATCAAGCCATCCTTGATCATCATCATCAAGGATCGTCCCCTGTAGTGTCTTTTCCATCCTGCTCAGTCTCTGGTCCTGTTTCCTGTGAAATTTCTTTCTCTATTTCTTTGGCAGTTGCTTTTTCGGTGTCCTTTCCCTTCCTTGTAACTTTTGCCACAGTGCTAGCTTTCCCACTAGTTACTACCCGCACAACTTCTGGTGGATTCAACCAATGGCTTGCCCATCAGCGTACAACCTGCACAAAGTCATTTGTGACAAAATATGACATTGGGTGTCATTCCTCTTCAGAATCCATACATGCTTGGATGTACACCTGATGAAAATCTTCTTTAAATTCTGCAATCCTGTTGTTAGCACATTTATTTGCTAAGTCATGAGTCCATTCCATAGTTTTATTTTTAGGATTAAAGTTGAAAAATTTTCAAAATTTTAAAATTTTTTTGGGCGCTACCAAAATTTCAGGAAGCACCCGTTTTTTTAGCCTTTCGGACCGTTTGTGATTTCTTGTTTCTGTATTTTTGTTTTTATTTCCGATGCTACCGGAATTTCTGAAAGCATACTATGTTTTTAAAATAAAACAAAAAAGTGCATCCATTTTAGTTATACCACGTGTCATAGGGTTAATATGCATCAAATATTTTTAAAATATTTTAGGATCTAATGATAGGTGTTGTATTACAGTTAGTTAGCTAAGGTCAAGTCGTTGTATACGTTGAGTCACATGTTTCATCCGCAGTTAATGACTGAACCATTGCCTATCATGCATGTATACGCCAAGTCAGTTATCCATAAATTAAGGTACGTGTTTTTCTGAATCAGAGGGATCGTGGTGATCACACCACACACCATAACCGTTCAACTGGCTGCATAGCATTGCTACCGGAAATTTCGACCAATCAACAACATAGTTTGTGGAGGTGACTGCAATTAATAAAAACACTTTCCATAAGCCATCTGGATCTCCCATAAGGAAAACAAATCCAACTGAAGGTGGTTATGGTGTGTCACAAGGTACACATCATGATCATGAATATTTTTAATGATGGAGGGTTATTTTCATGAGGTGGTGAACCAATATTTAGTTTTAAAAACCACCTAAAAAACATGAATGTTTTTATTTGAAGTTTGAGCTGCTGGATTCGAATTTGTTGAGAGTTATAGTTGGAGAAGAAGTCTGGATTTCAGACAAGATTCCAGAGAAGAATATAGGCCACACATGTAAGGTAAACTCTTCCTATTCTTCCACCTATCATTTGTAGGAGACATAGTCGTTTATTTTTCTGAAGATGACTAAAATAGGTGGTAAGATAAATCGAATAGAGCCACAGGGTGCGGATTTGGTTGATGCTAATTCGAGGGTAAGAACTTCGTTTATGCACTTAGGCTGGTATCCTTTTTGTACCAAGTTGGGAAGATCTCATTCAGTAGTTTCTCAAGAGTTTTCTAACTCTTTTAATGGACACGAGGCTACATTTTATGGCATCACTTTGCAGGTTTCTAAAGACTCCATTGCTGAAGTATTTAACCTTCCCCAAGAAGGAGAAAGGTGGTTCAAGGGACAAGTTATTACAGGAGGTGATCTCAACAGTTTCCTTAAGGATGCTCACAGAGATCCAAATTGGGCAAAAGGAATCCCAAGCAACTACCTTAAGAATGACTAGGCAGAGGAAATTAAGGTTATCAAGATATAATTCACATGTTAAGGGAGGTATACAGTGGTATTACTCTAGCACATGAGGTTTAATTTTCATATTGTAGGGATGAAGACATTGAACCTACCATTTTTCTTGTTGAAATTCCTGACCAAGATGTCAGCAAGGGTTCAGACCCATAATGATGTTCCTGAGTATAGCTTGTACCATCAAGATTTTATCAAAGTTTTGGTTGAAGAAGAGTTGAGGAAGAGAAGCTAGACTTGGGACCACTTTCTATTCTATAGGGCAGGCCAATCTGCACCTACACCTCCAGTTCCACAGTCAAACCCTCAGCCTGCAAAGAGAAGAACAAAAAGAAAGGCCCAAAAAGAAAACATTCATAAGAAGGCCAAAGGTAAGAAAGAGAAGGTTTCTGTAGGAAAAATTGAAAGAAAGGTGGAAAAAGGAGAGAGATCCATAGCAAGAAAACCCAAGTCCATGAAGATAGTACCCCCTGTTCCTCCATTTCCAAATGTCTACACTAGATCCAGAAGAGGAAGTTATGCAACAATAGATAAGTCAAAAGAAAAGGTGCTATCAGAAATTTCGGAAGCACCTATTCAAAAAAATTTGCAGAAGGAGTATCATCCTACACCATTAGATGAAGAAATCCTCAAGGATCTTGGATATGAAATCAACAGTAAAAAGAAGAAAGAAGAAGCTAAACCTATTGTTAGCACCAGAAAGAGACATAAAAGAGAGAGCAATAAGTTTAGGCTTAAATCCAAGGATCTACTCAAGCCAATCCTAATGATAAAATTCATTGATGTTGAAGGGAAACTTGAAGGTTCAAAGATAGAGAAAACAGAAAAATCCATGAAGAAAAGAAAGAAACCAACCCCTTTAGAACAACAGTCAGAGCCCTCAAAAATAAGAAAAACAAAAAATGGTTCTAAGGAATACAAAGACCCTGTCAAGGAGGCAACTAGAAGAGTAACCAGATCCAAAACATTAGCTAGTGACAACAAAATTGATTTAGATAAATTGGTTGAAGCTGCAACACACATAGAGGAAAGGTAAAAAGGTTTTAGGTACTAATCCCTTTTTGCTTATCAGTTACAAATTTTGAACAACAGCCTAGGTGTCAGGAATACAAGTCAACACAGATTTTTCAGCATTTTTCTGTGTATTTTGAAAAAGAAATAGGGCGCTACCGGAATTTCTGGTAGCATTCCAAATTTTGCGCAGTTACGGTTTTTTATCGGAATTTCTGGCAACACCTGTTTTAACTAAATTTTGACACCTGTCAGCAATTTTTTCCGAGCCATTTAACGATGGATAAGAACCCATAACCAAAGGGATAATATGAGTGATGGTGAGAGGTGGTTATGAGGTTGTTGGAGGTCTTATTAAATGAAGCTATATGGTTATTAAAGACCGAAGACACAAGGAGAAAATTCAGTAGAAAATGGGGTAGCACGACAACACACTCAACATTCTAGCCCACAATTCTTCTCTTCTTCTTTCTCCATCTATCCTCTCTATTATATTTCAAGGAGATAAGGATTTAATGTCTTTTGACACATATTTTGTGTTAGAATTAATGTTTCCTTCCTTTTAGAAGTGCTGGATTTGGTTCTTCTCTTGCTATATATATCACTTGCAAATACTATATCCAGGTTGGATGTTAGTCTAATTGAAGACTGAATATAATAAAAAACCTTTTTTGCTTCATGTAGGAGGATTTTGTGACTCAAGGAACCTCTAATGTGTGGTGTGTCTTTTTTCTTTGTTAATTTCTTCTAAAATATGAATTGCAGCAACTAGTAAGGTGTGAGTGATAAGATGTTAAAGGATTTAGCAGTAAATTGTCCGCTTTCAGTTTTCTGCAAGTTATATGTGTGCTATAAAACATGTCAGTGAAGATTTCATAAAGGATTTGTGGAATACTTTATACATGAAATCTATTTTCTAAGTGTTTTTTTTCTTAACATAAACATAGTTTGTGTTAAAGGTCATCTCATAGTTGTGTGGCTGATTTAGGATAGGAATATTTCCTGAAATAGGTACCAGTTATTCATCTTCTTCCACTTGTATACTCTGCTCCCTATACTACATTTACCCACAAAATTTGTACTTGCCACAACTTTCCAAATGCATAAAAGTCTTAAAGAACATTAAATCATTTCAAAATCCTTGATAAAACCATCCCACCACAAACAACCCCTTTAAAATTTGAAATGAACTATGATGTGTAAGGATTACTCCTTAAGAAGTCAAGGAGTGACTTCTTACGCTAACACCTATGATATTTTTTGAACAAAACTGGTGATAGCCTCAGCTTCTGGCTCACCACTGTGTGCAAGTCCATCTCTAATAAGACCCATAATTTCTTTTTCTCTACTTCCCGAGTCGGTTCCTTTGAAAATCATATTGAGGCATACCTTGCAGCTTCGCATACATATGGATCTGGATTCGTGAATTGCGACTCCTCGAGATCTATCCATGGCATTAATTCCATTAAGAGAAATAGTGGAATTTTTTGCCTTCCTCCTGAGCTTCTCGGAAATCATCCAGAAACTCCTTACACAAATGCCCAACCCAGTTGTACTGGAGTCCTGTGTTGCACTATGATACGATTAGTGCACGACACTTCCATATAATATTCTCTACCAGAATATGTGCAAATAAGCGCAAAGACTGATCATTAATAGAACCTATGGCATACCCCTGATACTTCTATACTAGGCCATATTTTTCCTTCATCTTATCTGCCACCTTCTTATCCTGATCTTTTTCGACAAATGCGTCGACGGGGTTCAATACTTGGCACAGTAGCACGATGATTCATCTGATCAAAATATCATCAACAGGGATTCTCTTACCCAACCAAAGACAGTCGTCATTTACTAAGGCCAAAAACTAGTGTACACAGATGGTTTTGATGTTTTTGTGCCTCAAATGTTGAACATAAAGCATATTTGACAGCCCCACTGCTGAATCCCTGCGGCCCACCTAAGTGGCTCAAACATTGTCACTATGCTTGCTTCAAAATATACTACGTGCAAATATCTGCTAGGATCAAACTGGGGATACTTACTCCAGTCATTAGAGTCCCAGTCCTCCATGCACAATTGTGGCACCTTCAACAAACAATTCTCCCTCAAAGGGTAATTACTCTAGTAGCAAGGGTGTAAATATCTTATACTTGACAGCGTCGGGGTCCTTAGTAGGTATAACAGTATTATAATTCCTTAGCAGTATCTATGGTGGCAACCTAGAAATATATGCCACATCCTCTGCGTCAATATCTTCTAGCGACTCACCCACAAATTCTTCTTCACATTCTTCCACCTCCATTGGTTTCTTCTACTTATCCAGCATCTCCTTAGTATGTTGTTGCTTGGTGATTTTCTTCCCGAGCGACTGTCATACTACAGGCTTCTTCAAATTCTTCTGCAACAAACTACTTCCTAGGTGACCTCGGCCCTGTCACATGCGTTGGCGGTGTAGCGTCCATAGTGTGTCCCAATCATGCCTTAACTAGTTCCTCTACAAGAATTTAAAAACTCCAATATGATATGCAGTGGAACACTCTCAAAAATACAAGTCTAAGAGAAAATTGCCTGAATGTGGAGCAGGAAGAAATATTTATAACTCATTTGAATTTCAAACTCCTTGATGTTCTTTAGATTCATCCCATTAATGCATATTTGCCGGTATATTTTCCCATCTAGGGTCATTAAATGTGTTTCCCCCACTCCCTTTAATGGAAAATTTCTAGTCAAACCAATTGTTTTACTACCAACATTCATATTATGCATGGACTTCGTTAGACCCTCCTCTGTGTCACAGTAATTCCTTCTTCGTCGCAGTCTCTTCAGACTTTGACTTCCTTTTGAATACCACGCAACACTTCTTCTTCGGCAAAGCCCTCTGTTGGCAAAGTACCTTATTGTCCTGTGCTCTCTTCCAACTAATTGGAGCACTAAGACTGTTCTATGTCCATATATTCAATGCAAATTCCTAGGGATAGAATCGTCCCTAAATAAATTTAACCTCCTTCCATTCACTCATCCAGAAAAAATTTCACCATTAAGCTTCACAAGTTGAACCGTGCCACCATCCAATATATTCCTGACAATGTATGGCCCTAGCCAATGTGTCTTGAAATTTATGGGGAACTTTGCGAACTTTCTATCATACATCAGCACCAAGTCTCCTTCCTTAAATATTTTCTTCTTGATATTCTCTCATGCCAGTATTTTTCCCTTGCCTTTTATACTTGCTGATGATATCCTGCAATAAATATATCTTCCTCAAGAGCAAGCAACTATGCCAAAATTTCTTCCATGATATCACTGTCTGCCATGTATGTTACTGCAGAAATTCTTAGACTAGGAAAAATATATTCCATAGGTATAACTGCTTCCTGTCCGTAAACCAACCTAAAGGGTGTTTGTCCTGTCAAATTTTTATAGGTTTTTCTATATGCCCATAAGAATGTTAGAATTCTTAAATCCTAATCATTCCTGTTGGCATTGCATACCTTAGTCAGATCATTCTCCAAAATCTCGTTAAAAGCATCAAATTTTCCATTTTCCTGAGGGTGATAATTTGTGCTCTTGTGATGATGCATTTGAAATTCCACAGTCAATGCTTCAATGGTATGATGCAAGAAATGTGACCCTATTTCACTCATCAAAATCTTTGGGCACCCAAATCTAGAAAGAATATATTAAAATATGAACTGCATAGCAGTATCTTTGGTTCAATCCTTTACTAGCTTAGCTTCATCCCATCTGATCAGGTAATCTATGGCAGTGATAATGTAGCTCATGTCAGTATTCTTCCCTTCTAGATTGATTGGTCCAACAAAGTCAATTTCCCACTTATCAAATTCCTGTAATGTCACTTGTGGATTCAAGGTCATTTCATCTCTCGTAGATGGTCTTCTTATTCTTTGACAAGCATCGTAGGATCTACAATACCCATTTGCATCCTTCTGCAATGTAGGCCACCATAATACAACTCTCAAAATATTCTATGTAGTGTCTTTTCATGCATAATTTCCTCTTGCAACTAAGCCATGAGCTTCTTCTATAATGATTCGTATTTCATGCTCAGAGACATATCTACACAGTATTTCATTTGGCCCCAGTTTCTATATATGTCCTACAATAAAAGAAAAAAGTGTTTCCTTAACTACCAACTCTCTTTTTTGTTGTGTAGTATATTGCGTAGGTTCCATCCCTATGTTCAAAAACTGAATAATGTCTGTGAAGTGACCATCTACAATCCTTATAAAAAATAGTTGTTCATCAGGTAGGTTCTATTCAATTCTCGTGGTTTTTTCTCCTATATCAATCCTCGACAGATGATCAAGTCCAACATTCAGTATTACTGGCTTAAATACAACTTCAATATCATATTCCTAGAATAACAATAGCCATCTGAGGGACCCCCCCCCCAACAAAGGGTTTTTCACCAAGTATTTCAATGTAGAATGATCAGTGAACATTATGAATTGTGCTCCTAATAAGTAATGCCTGAATTTTTGTAGTGCCTATACCATAGCCAAACCTTCGTGCTCTGTTGTGGAATAATTATTTTCTTCCTTGGACAATTTATTACTCACAAAAGCTATGGGGTGATCAATATCCCCATCACCTGGATATGTCAATAATGAACCCAAAGCTATGCAATAAGCTTAGACATGTACATGAAACTCCTTATTGCAGTCCGAAAAAAATTAGAATTGACGTAGTGACCATATTCTCCTTTAGTATGTCCAGGCTCTTTTGGAAATCGTCATCCCAACAATAATTAACATCATTATTTAGCATCTTCTCTATCGGCACAATTATCTACGTATATTAATTTATAAAATTCCTATAGTAGCGAGTATGTCCCAGGGTCATGCACAGTTTTTTTACTGAATTAGGTGGTTCCAGGTTTACAACAACGACAATCTTCGCAGGTTCTACCATCAATCCTTGTTTACTAAAAACATGCCCCAATAGTATACTAAAAAGTACACAAAAGATTCATTTCTTCAAGTTCAGTGATATTTGATATTGTTTGCATGTGTCCAAAATCAACCTAAGTTCATAACATGTTTCTTCAGCAGTCCTAAGACTATCCAATCACCAAAATAAACCTCCAAGAACTTGTGTATATACTCCTTAAAATTTGTGACTACTACTCTAAAGAATATTGCAGGAGTATTCTTCAATCCAAAAGTGTAAATTTTTGAAGATGTTCTATGCTTGTTGCAACTTTACTTTCATCCCCAATGTCAGTCAACAATCACATAAAAAATAAATTAAAGTGTTGATAGAACATACCAGTAGATTGACAGAAGACAAGCTAGAAAAATATAAGTGTGTTGGTGCGTTACAACGGTCAACAGTATGCTTCAATCAGCAAAGTCTCAATACAGTCAGCCAACCAGAAGTGTCACACACATAGCCCTTAAAGACAGCTCATCAAAAATCAACATAGTTTAAAAAAATAATCCCACATCCAGATTTCAAACATCATCCAGATTTACGGCATCATCCATATTTACGGCATCCAGATTTACGACATCATCCATATTTACAGCATCTAGATTTACGACATCCATTTCTGGCATCATCTAGATTTATGACATCATCCAGATTTACGGCATCATCCATATTTATGGCATCCATTTTCGGCATCATCCAGATTTATGACATCATCCATATTTACGGCATCCATATTTGCGACATCCATTTCTAGATCATGAGGATGTGTGTGATGAGATGATTGAAATGTCCTCCAACGTTGACCCTATTTATATCATTCACTGAGGGTGTGTGACACATTTGCTGGGGGTATAAAAACGTAAGGCTGACCTGCACATATTTTGAAAATATTAAAAATAAATTCAAAATAAATTCTCTACTCATCGAATCACGATGATCTTTAGATTGATCTTGCACCTCTTCGAAAGAGGAAACAAATAAAAATATTGGTGTCTTCATCTAAGCATCACAACATGGAGTTTGGACCTATTTGTCCAATTTTAACACTCCCTCTCAACTAGGGAGAACTCCATCCACCTATGCAATTAAAAATCATGTGTCATCCCGCTGTAACTTGATTTGCTGGCCTCTTTATATTAGAACAGAAGTGGGTTAGTCACAAAGACATCATTCCCGACTGATAGATTCAACCCAGAGGTCCGAAACCTCTATAGGACTCACAAAGAGTCTCATACCATCCCGAAGTCGGTTTATGTGACCCGAAGTCGGTAGGAGGTCTGAAACCTCACTTGGACTCAAGAGAGTCATATATACTAACCCGAAGTTAGTCTCACTGACCTGAAGTCAGTTGGAGGTTTGAAACCTCACATGGACTCAAAGAGTCACATACGAACCTGAAGTTGGTTTATCTGACTCGAAGTCAGTAGGAGGTCTGAAATCTCACATGGACTCAAAGAGTCACATACCAACCTGAAGTTGGTTTATCTGACCCGAAGTCAATAGGAGGTCTGAAACCTCACTCGACTTGATCCCAGATCAAGTGGTTGGACACATGTCATCCTAGATAGAGAGTATGAAAATCTCTTATGCGTCCATCAGTCTTTGCTACTAGTCTCTATATTTTCCCACCTCAATGGCCAAATGAGAGGTACCTCCCATGAGTCTGGAACTCAAATGGGTAGGATGCATATGGGGCACAGATCATGAGAGGCAAACAAACTCAATCATCATAATGATGGTGCCCAAGCACACCAACAAGGTTCGGCAAGCCTAGCCCTGTGGTTGCTTATAGCTTCGAGAAGCTATACCCAAAGCCCCCCATAGCTCTCAGAGCTCATCATCCAACAAGACCCTCAGAATAGGGTCATTCCACGATACCAAGATTCTCATGAAAGTTTAGGAACATGACATTCTCCAAGGGCATTGTGAGAATATCCATGACCTACTCATTAGTTCCTATATGATCGAGTCTTACGGCACCTCGTTGTACCATATCCCAGATAAATTGGTACCAGCCATCAACATGCTTGGATTGTTCATGGAACACGGGATTCTATGACAAACGAATCCCCCTCTAGTTATCACAAATGATAACGGTGGAATCTAGCACATGCTCGAATGGCTCACTGAAGAGATTTCGCAACCAAGTGATTTCACAACAGACCATACATGTTACAATGTATTCAACCTCAGCGGTGCTCAAGGCTACCAAATTCAGTTTCCTGCCCGAAGCATATCTACGTGTGAAGTAGCATCCATATGTGCTCTTACGATCCACCACATTTCCAGCCCAATCGGCATTAGTATATCCATAGAGTGTCATACTCCAGGCAGTGTATCTTAGCCCATGGTCTATCATGCCTCAGAGATATCTCAAGAGTTTCTTGGCACCAACCCAGTGAATGTTATGATCAACCATGTGTTGACTCAAAGTGTTCACTGCACAACATACGTCTGGACGGGTGTTCACTAAGAACATCAGGGCCCATATGAGTTGAAGATACTCAGTAGGATTTGATAGCACGGGCCAAACAATGCTGCCACTCAACTTCTTAAAGTTGAGCTCCATTGGTGTCGACATGGACTTACAGTCCATCATTCTAAATATTTCTAGAAGCTTCACAATGTATTTTCCTTGAGAAAGGAAATCTCGCGAGGTCTCTACTAGACCTCCAGGCCTAGGAAGTAGTGCATCAGTCCTAGGTCCTTCATCTTGAACACAACAAGGAGCTCCCTCTTGCACTAATGAATGAGAGGGACATCACCTATCAGGAAGAGGTCATCCACATACAACACCAGAATGAGAGGCTTCTCTCTATCAACCTTGAAGTAAAGGTTCGGATCAACATTACTACGAGTGAAACCTGGCTTCTTCAGGTAGCTATCTATCCTCTCATACCAAGCTTTGGGTGCTTGCTTCAACCCATAGAGGTATTTCTTCAACCTGCAAACATGGGTGTCCTGATCCTGGACTTCTAACCCCAGAGGTTGCTCCACATACACCTCTTCCTTTATCGCACCATGCAGAAATGTGGTCTTCACATCCATATGATGAAGACTCCATCCTTGCGTAGCAACAAGGGCTATGATAGATCAGATGGTGGTATATCGGGCCACAGGTGAAAATATATCATCATATTCTATGCCTTCCTTTTGAGAGAAGCCACGGGCAACGAATCTTGCCTTGAACTTTTCAACCCTTCCATCAGATCCATGCTTGATCTTGTAGAGCCATTTCGGGGTGAAAACTACTTTGTCCTTCGGTCTTGGAACCACATCCCAGACATCATTCTTCATTATGGACTCATACTCTTCATGCATAGCATCCTTCCAGAATTGATGCTTTACATCTTCCTCAAAAGATCCAGGCTCATATTGTACAATAGTACTCATGGCTGCTAGATACCCTTGGTATCTACTTAGCTTCTTGCTTTCACGAATGTCCCCCTTTGGGGCCATATGTACCTCGGCATCCTCGAGAGTGTCCCTAAGCCATGATGGTCTCTTCCCTATTGAAGGAGGTGGATCAATTGGGTCCATTGGTCCTTCAACATTAGGCATCGTCTCATCCTTCGGTTCTTCTTGATTTCCAGGCCTTGCTTCATGATCTTCCTCAGATCTCAAAATATTGACTACTTTCCTCATGGAAGCATCTTTGTCAAAGGTAACATCGTGGCATATCTCCACTTCCCTTTGACCAGGCACATATACTTTATAGGCCTTCGAAGTTTCAAAGTAGCCCACAGACATTGTGGTCTCCCTCTTGATTCTAGCTCCTCTGCAAAAGTTCTTGAACTCGTTCATGTCATATAATAAGAACATCCTCCCAAGGATTTCATGAGAAAAATACCAGAAAAATTAGAATGTACTAATTGCAAGACATCAGATGTCTTTGTGACACTTGAGGGGAATGATCCCCTTGTATGCTTTCCTTTGGCACAACCCTAACATACACCTTCATGTTTATTTGAGAACTCAGGCATCCCCGTCGCCACCTTCATTGCTTCAGGAAGGGCCTTGTAGTGAATTTTTTCAAACCTCTAGTGCCATAGTTCAGTCTCTCGGATATTATCACATGTCATCGCTCCCAGTGGACTTCCTCCAACCTAGTAGAGTGTACCAACTCTAAACCCAATCGTGATAGCTTCCTTGAAAATCTTCTTCCACATGCGCACCTTCCTTCAATGAATGCCACATTGAAACCTTTGTCTTCCAGGGCCGAAACAGACACAAGGTTCTTCTTCAAATTAGGTACATATAGTACATCTTGCAGGCGGAGGACTTGACCTTGAAAAAAGTGGAGGGTCACAGTCCCTGTCTCTTTCATGGGATATGTGGAATTATCTCCAAGGATAATTTGTAGATTATTATCCTTCTCAACCATATAAGTAAGTGCTTCCTTGAACCCAATGATGTGACTTGAGACACCACTATCTATCAACTATAAATACATAGTTTTGGGTGGAGATGCAGCAGAGAGGGCAGATACACGAATGAATTCATTTCTTTTATCATCAAAAACATTTGATTCCTCATACCTGGAATTTCTTGACCTTTTGAAAGGTTTCCCGTTTCCACCAGAGGGAGCCTTCCTTTTCTTGACCTTCTTGAAAGGCAATTCTCTAGAATATTGACCTAGCTCAAAGATGTAGGCAACCAGACTCTTATGAATTGAGTCCCTGATCATCAGCTTTGCTTTGATTTCACCCTTCTTGTACTTTGATATGGCAGCATCAGTTGCAGTGGATGGAGGCTCTTGGATTTTACCCTACACATAGTCCATGACATCTTGGTCCTCCAAATTAAGATCCAATGTCATCTTCCAAGCATGGAAGTCATCCTTCCCAGTTAATTTTTCATCAACCTTAAAGCCATTGTAGTTTGAGGAACCCATCCTCTTATTCAGTGATTGCTACAAACTATGGCTTTGTCTTCACCTAAGCTTTGATACCATGTAAATTTTTTAAGATGTTCTATGCTTGATGCAACTTTACTTTTATCCCCAATTTCAGTCAGAAATCACATAAACAAGAAAGTAAAGTGCTGATAGAACATACCAGTAGATTAACAGAAGAAAAAACAGAAAAATATAAGTGTGTTGGTGCGTTACGTCGGTCAACAGGATGCTTCAACCAAAAAAGCTTCAATACGATCAGCCAACCAGAAGTGTCACACACACAGCCCTTAAATACAGCTCATCAAAAATCAACACAATTCAATAAAAGAATCCCACATCCAAATTTACGGCATCCATTTCTGGCATCATCCAGATTTACGACATCATCCATATTTACGGCATCATCCAGATTTACGGCATCCATTTCCGACATCATCCAGATTTATGGCATCATCCATATTTATGGAATCCATTTCCGGCATCATCCAGATTTATGGCATCATCCATATTTATGACATTGTCCATATTTACGACATCCATTTCTAGATCATGAGGATTTGTGCGATGAGATGATTGAAATGTCCTGCAACATTGACTCTATTTATATTAATCACTGAGGGTGTGTGACACATTTTTTGGGGGTGTAAAACTTCAAGGCCGACCTGCACATATTTTGAAAGTATTAAAAATAAATTCAAATTAAATTTTCTGCTCATCGGATCAAGATGATCTTTAGATCGATCTTACACCTCTTCGAAAGAGGAACCCAATAAAAATATTGGTGTCTTCATCTGAGCATCACAACATGGAGTTTGGACCTACTTGTCCAATTTTAACAAAAATGCATGACTGTATACTAAAGGATCCCCATTCAATGGTAAAAGTAGTCTTACTCCTGTCTTCTGGTGCAATTATAATCAATGGCACCCTGAAAACCAATCTATAAAAGAGTAGCCCTCCTTCCCTCCAACATTATCCAAAAATTCATCTGTAAAAGTTGTAGAAATGGGTCATGCACACATGCATCATTCAGCTTCATTAAATCAACACAAATTCTGATTTCACCTTTTTGCTTCTTCTCCTGGACACCATTGGACTTACCCATTCATATTCCTCCATGGGTTCAATTATTCCAGCCTTAATCATCTTGTCCAATTCTTCCTTCACTTTTTCCTTAAATTTGGGGTTCAGCCTATATGGTCGTTTTTTTACAAGATTCACATATGGCTTCAAATTGATCCTCATAACTCCAAGGTATCCAACTATTCCCTTTAGTTCCAATAAATTTGTGTGAAAGAGATCCTAATATTCATGTAACAGTTCTGCAACCTTGCTAACTATATTTTCATCCCAATAATCTCTAACAATCATGAACTTTGGTTCCTAGTCTGTCCCTATATTCACCTTCTGTGTCTTCACCGACTGCGGTATGTCAAGTATCTCAGGTTTTGGTCCAACAACCATGCATTGTCCTTCTGATTTTGGAATATCCACCTGCATGGATCTTCCTCATCCACTTCCGCTGTTAGGTTATAACATTCTACAACAAGATCCAAATGTGCAGCCCTGTGTCAAGGATGGCTCAATTGGAGTCTTGAAAATATTCACATGGAGCATATCTGGTTCATTAAGAAAGCTGATACTGCCATATCCACAACTTTGTTAACTGCTCCTTGGGCAGTTGAGGTTGATGAACTTGCTGTGAAATTGAATGAAGGTGGAGGTAACACTGATATGGGAGTGGGTTGATGAACAATGGAAGAAGAACCAACAACTATATCTGGTTGATCTTGAGTGAAGGTAAAAGAAATAGACTCGAAAGGATGTTCTTCTAACTCAGGTCCTTGAAAATAAATGGGTGTCAAAGGAGAATCTTAATCTAAGAAAGAGAGTTCCTCGAAAATATCTTCAAACAAAGGGTTATGAGAACTGTTGCCAGGAGTAGAAAATGTAGGATCAGATGTTGAAGGAGTTTGAGGTTTCTGAGCCCTTTTGGAAACCAATATTTATGGATATGGCAAAGCAGGGACTATCTGCTATGAGGTATCCGACCTCGTGTGAGGTCTTTTGAAAGCCATAATTTTGAAAATAACAAATACAACCCAATATTTCCTCCTCACTGAACAACCAGAGGAAATAATGTGAAAAACCTAGAGAAAAATAAACTTTGTTTCTTTGATCCCTGGCAACGGTGCCAGAAAATGTTGTATCTCAAGAAAAAATCCCTTGGCTATGGTAAGGAATCAGTGATTAAGACATTTTATAAATGTATGTCACAATTACCATATCAAATGGCCTTTGTCTAACACCCTTGGAATTCAGTTACTCAATACCCTCAATAATCTGATATAATGAAAGCCTTCACAGTGCCATAAAATGTGATATTTGAATGGAATGAAAAGAAGAAATATAAGAGAAACTCAAAATGATATTTTGAAAACACGGAATCTACCACCTTTAAGTTTCAGAGGAAATTCATGAAGGAAGAGAGAACTTAAAATAATATGTTGTAAACATAGAATCTATCACTTTAAAGTTCTATCAGGAGTTTATGAAGAGAGAAGAGATGAGGTGAAGGAGCGCAAATTAAGGTTATTTAACTCTTACTCACAAATGTAATTAAGAGACTGGATGCTACATTACTTCACTTCGTTCAAAGAGGAATTAGCCACAAAGCGAAACAGGAAATACGTATCAACATCAATAGGTGTAGGAAACTTGATCTTCTTTCATTAATTTCTAAGAGAATTCAGTCATAAACTAACAGTCATCCAGAGGTCCAAAAATTGGAACCCCTTTTCTCTATTTCTATCTACTTAAATACATCACAGTGGTTCGTAACTGCTGAACTTCTTGAAACTATTCAACAACCTAAACTATTAAGATTACTTATGCAATCATACTTGAGAAAGCAAATTAAAACTAGAAATTGTGTTCGTTTTGTTGAATCTGTTGTTGTTGATGCATCCTCCAGAAGTGCTGAGGTGGCCTTTCTGGTCATGATGCAATGGTTGCATAGCTCTGAGACGACGCCTCAGTTTCTGATTTGACCCAGCTATCATGCCCCAAATAGTGCCGCTATACGATTTTCTGCACGACTCTGCATATGCCCCTATGCTTCAAACGTTGTTAATCATATCATCTGCTACCTGACTATGCCTCTTCTCCTTTGATCTGTTTCGGGTCACTTACCCGAGTTTCTCTGCCGCATTCTGCCTATTTCTCATTACCAAGGCGTTTCACTGGTTTTATGTTATAACCCTCTTTTCTTCCTCCGACACGGTTTAACACGAGAAATTCCTTACCTTCTGGATCTAAAAAATTTTGGAGTTCGTTGTTAAAACCGCATCGCATCTGCCCGCATATGCCCTTCGTTGCCTTTAACTTTTCCTAAACACTTCCACGAATTTATCACTTACCTCCCATGGTTATCCTCTAAAACTTGTGATTTGCGATTTTGCACTCGTGCCCCACCGCATCGCACATCGTACTTCGGCGACTTTATCACTTACCTCTCGTTGTTATCCTCTAAAACTTGTGATTTTCAATTTTGCACTTGGGCCCCACCGCATCGCACATCACACTTCGGAAATTATAACATTAAACCTTGGCCCTTAAATGTTAAAACTAGTGATGTTCACTATGCGTTCGGGTCCCACCGGGCATCACACATCGCACTTCAGCTACTTTATCATTTACCTCTCGCACCTTTATTTTAAACCTTGTGATTTGCAGTTAATGATTTAATATTCATCGTCCCTCTCTCTGCTTTAGCTCTGCACTTCGATCTCGACCATCCATTTTTCCTTTTGCGACTCCTCTGAGACTCTTAAGTTTTTAAGGGAAATGCACCCCTTCTGTGCCTTTGGGAAATTAGTTCGTTTTCTCCACGGTGTAACCCTCCTGAGCTCACGAATGAGCCCAACTCGACCCTGTCCGGTGTGCAATGTTCTGAACATGCCCATCATTCTGGTTTTCAAACTGTCCTGCATGTGAATGAGCCTGACTCGACCCACCTTCACATCTCATCACGTAATGTTAATGTACTGACATATAAATCAAAATTCTTCTATGACACACAAACTTTTAAATTTGCTAACATATATGCTTTTTTTGGTGATTTGAAACATATTTAAAAGGTAAATGCAAATGAGCCACAACATTTGGCTCCACCTGGGGATAGTGCTTTCTTCCACGGAAGTGCTAAGAACCGTAAACTAGTGCCTTATCCATTGGGCATGGAGTCAAATATTTCTTGGTGACATATGAACAATGAGCAATCCAGTATTTACAATGGTGGAGTGCTGACTTTTAATGCTGGAAATAATGCTTCAGATACTGCCTGTTCATAGGAATTTGTATTGGCTATCCATCTAGATCTTCCAAAATGGATGTGTTATTTGACCTTGCCTCATAGATTTTGTATGGACCATACCAGAGAGGGTCGAATTTACCATGCTTCCCCTTGTCTTCTCGTCTGGTGTCCCATCTCAGTACCAGATCTCCTGCTTGAAAGAGAACCTTTTTTTCTTTCTTGTCAAATATAGACTTCATGTTTTCCTTATAAGTAATCAAGTTATCCCTGACTTTGTTTTTGTTTTCACTTGATTCAATTATTTTCTTCAATCTCCTTACCAGAGCATTAGGTTCTTCCTGAGCTTCTTGAAGGAAATAAATCACTGGTTTAGCCAGCCGAGTAGGAAACAATGCTTGAGTTCCATAAACCAGTTCATAGGGGGACTTTCCAATAGATCTCTTGGTAGTGACTCAAACTTCCCAGAGGGAAAACTTCAACTTCATGTCCCAATCCTTCTGATTTTCAACGATTGTCTTCTTCAAGATCTTGACCAATGTCTTGTTTGAGGACTCTTCCAATCTGTTCCCTTGAGGATGATATGTTGTGGAATGTGGTAATATTACATTATATGTTTGATAGAAATTATTAAAACGAGCAGAGTTGAATACCTAAGCATTATCAGTCACAATTTTAACTGGACACCCAAATCTGCTAAAGATGTTTTCCTCCAGAAACTTCATCACTACTTGGTCATTTTCCTTCTTCATGGGTATTGATTCAACCCATTTTGTAAAATAATCAGTGGAATTCAGAAACCACTTGAACTTTCCACTTGATGATGGATTGATCTCTCCAGTAAAATCCAATCCCCATTGCCTAAAAGGTTCTTCAATAAATACAGGGATGAGAGGTAATGGAGCCAATTTTTTCTTTTCAATAAACAACTAGCACTTTTGACAACTTTTGACTGGTTTATAAACATCTACAAATAGGGTTGGCCAATAGAAGCCTGACTTGAGAATCTTATGGGAAGTGACCTTCCAACTATAGTTTCCTCCACACAGGCTTTCATGATATTGTTTGGTGACTTCAATAGATTCTCCTTCGATCAAAAATAATAGAAAAATACCAGCAAGATCTTTCCAGTATAGCTTTGATTTTATGATAACATATGGTTGAGACTTGAGCTTGAGAGATCTGCGTTTTGTTCTATTTAATGAATTTGGATAGAAAAAAAAACACAGGTAATGCACAATATCCTTATACCAATCAGAGCACAAAAATTTGTATTGAATACCTATTTTGGACTTGCTTTGACCTTCTTCATTAACAGCTCCATCCACTGGTGCCAACAGATTAATTCCCAAGGCTTGAAAATTTGTCTCTATCAATAACTTCGCTAAACCATGTCCCTTGACTAGCTTGGTGGGCTTGATGTCAAAATCATGCTCTTGGATTTCTGCTATCCAATTCCCCCTTTTTCCTTCAACATCACTTTGGACCAGCACATCTTTCACGGCAGAATTCAGAACATAAGCATTTATTTGGGACTGCAACACATAAGTCCTTAAGGCTTTCAGTGCTTTGACCAAAGCATATACTTTTTTCTCCAGAATATTGTATTTGAGCTCAGCATATCTAAGAACTTTACTGAAAATGAAACTGGCTGCTCCTTATTGTCTTCATTTTTCTGCAACAACACAACAACAATGGTAGTGGGGGATGCAAATGAGAGTACCGGAAAGGGTTTTTGATAGTCTGGACTAATTAGAACTGGAGCTTCATGCAGTGCTTCCTTTATTCTAACAAATGCATCTCTCGCTTCCTTATCCCATCTCACTTCTGCATTTTTCTTCAACATATATGTTATACTTCTCACGATCTTAGCATAATTGGGCACAAACCTCCTCAGAAAGTTTATTTTTCCCAGGAATCTCTGGATATCCTTCTCGCTTTTGGGTAAAGGAATAGTCTGATTGGCTTCCACCCTTGCTAGGTCAATATTTTCTCCTTGTTTAGAAAGTATGTGACCCAATAACTTACCTTATTCTAAGGAAAATAAATATTTCTTGGGACTTAATGACAGACCAAACTTTCTGCACTTTTGAAAAAAAATTTGCAAATGCTCCAAGTGTTCATCATTTGATTGCAAGAAAATAGTTACATCATCCAGATATATAACTACAAACTTGTCACCAATGAAGGCTATGTCCATGGCCCTCTAAAATGTTGCACCTGCATTCATAAGGCCAAATGGCATCCTTGCGTACATGAAGGTGCCCCAGGGTGTAGTGAAAGAATTATTATTCTGATCTTCTTTCTCCACCGCTACCTTATTATACCCAGAAAATCTGTCAACCATAGACAACCTGTGAGATTTTGTCACCTTTTGTAAGACATAATCCATTTTTGGCAAAGGATAATTATATTTTAGAGAATCTCGGTTCAAGTTCTTGAAGTCTAAACACAATCTTATCTCTCCATTGTTCTTTCTTATAGGGGCCAGATTGGAAACCTAATCTGAATATCTGAGAGGGACTATAATTTTCTCCTGCAACAATTTCTTCACTTCTTTTTCGGTTGGAGCTAACAACAAGAGATTGATTGGTCTGAGCTTCTATCTGTGTGGTTTGAGCCCTTCCTTCAATGGAATCTTATGCTTAATAATGCTTTTGTCATATTTTTTCAGGTCTTCATACGACCAGGCAAACACATCCATATACTTCTTAAAAATATCAATGTATCTTGCTTTGTAGTTTTTGGGAGCCCCTTTGAACAATTTCACTATTTTGGGCTCCTGCTGAGTTTCCAAATTACAATCTTCCATCTCTTCTTCTTGATGTGTTTTCTTCGAATCAACAACAACATCATTAGCATCAAACAATCTTTCAAGGGGAACCAACCCTCTAGGGTGCATATTATCTTTCAATTGGATAATCTTTTGTTCACCTATTGACTGCTTGAGGTTTCTTATTTATGTTATTTTATTTGTTTGTTCTTTCTCTTGGTCTATCTCAGCATCTTCAAAGTTTCCAATCATTTTCAGGAACTGATTTATCTGTTCATCATCATCAAACACCTGCCAATGTTTCACATTGTCAGGGATAGAAGGTCTATGTCTAACTTCAATTTCGTACCTTAGCCGGGGATTTATGGGAGGTTTGAAGGTGATGGCTGCAACTGCTAAAGAATTGGCCAATCTATTCTCCTCCCTCGGAATATACTGAAGATTGAAGGCTTCAAAATAGTTTTCTATCATATCCCAAACTTCATTCATGTATGATCTTAATCTCGGATACTTGGTTTGACAATGATTCTTCATCTTCCTTATTATTAACTCAGATTCACCATAAATTGAAATACAATGAACACCCATCTATTTAGAAACTTGAAGGCTTGAGATTAAGTCCTTGTATTCATCCACATTGTTTTTCAAATCAAATTCTAGTTTAAAAGAGAATGGCATGAGGTTACCTTCCAGTGATATTAGCAAGAATCTGGCACCTGCGCCTTCCTTAGAGTAGGCACCATCAAATTAGCACTTCCAAATCTTCTTTGAGTGTAGCTTGTTAAAATTGGACAACTAGGTCCAAAATCTGGGTTGTGCTGCTCAGATGACGATCCTAATATTCTTATTGGATTCCTCTTTCGGAGAGGTGTAAGATTGATCTAAAGATCATCTCGATCGGATGAGCAGAACATGTACTTTGAATTTATTCCACTTATGTGCTTGGTCGGCCTGGAATAAAATATAGACTTAAATGTCCTAAAGGACGTGACACACACCCCCAAAGATTCCTATATATTGGAGAGACTTAGAATTCATTTGACACACATAGTTGTGGAGGAATTCTCTCTCTCTGGATAGCGTTGGAGCTGTGATATATATATGGATTGTTCTTTGTTTGGGTTGTTCTGGGTTATGTGTGACACGCTTGGCTGAATGACCTATTGGAGACTTTGCTGGTAGAAGCATCCTGTTGATCGTCGTAACGCCACCATTTCTTATCTCTGTTTTGGCTTGTCTTCTATCAATCTATTGGTATCGGAGCTGAGGTGAAGACAAGCCCTATTTGTAGCAATCACCGGAGAGGATAATGGGTTCCACAATCTATAGCTTCAAGGAGGAAGACAAATTGACTGGAAAGGATGACTTCCATGCTTGGAAGATGATATTGGATCTCAAATTGGAAGACCAAGATATCATGGACTATGTACTGGGTAAAATCCAAGAACCTCCATCCACTGCTACTGCTGCTGCCAAAACAAAATACAAAAAAGGGGGAGATCAAAGCAAAGCTGATGATCAGGGAATCCATTCATAAAAGCTTGGTGGCCTACATATCTGAGTTGGGCACATCCAAAGAGATGTATGATAAACTGATCCTCATGTTCAAGGCCAACAATGCGAATCAAGTACTATTCTTCAAGAATCAAGTGAATAATATAAAGAAAGGCATGGATGAGTCTGTTCAATCATACTTTCTGAAGCTGATTGAAATCAGGAACAATCTGCTGGCTATTGGGGAGACAATAGCTGATCGAGAGATGGTGCTCACCACACTTGGAGGGCTCCCATTCGAATGGCAGGTGTTCAACACTACCATTCTAAACAATAATGTGATACCTGACTTTGACGAAGTACTGTCGAGATGCATTCAAGAAGAATCAAGAATGAAGGAATATGGAAATGGAGGAAATGTTGCATACGCTGCTCATTCTAGAAAGAAGAACTCTGGTGGTATGAAGAATAAAGGAAAAGCAGGGGCCCAAGGAAATAAGGGCAAGTGTTTCACTTGTCATAGGCCTGGTCACTATGCTAGAGAATTTCCTTTCAAGAAGGATTCTCCTGATAGTGATGACAACAACAACAACCGAAGGAATGGCAATCAAAGGAACAACAAGTTCAAGGGAAAAAGGAAGGCTTCCTTCGGCGGAAATGATCAAACTTTCAAAAGGTCTAGAAACTCCAAGTATGAGGAATCACATGTTGTTGATAAAAGAAATGAATACATTCTTGTATATGCCCTCTCTGTTACATCCCCACCCGACACTATGGATGTCTGGTTAATAGATAGTGGTGCCTCAAGGCATATCACTGGG
The DNA here is from genome assembly GCA_034641835.2 of Pinus albicaulis. Taxonomy (NCBI): domain Eukaryota; kingdom Viridiplantae; phylum Streptophyta; class Pinopsida; order Pinales; family Pinaceae; genus Pinus; species Pinus albicaulis. The sequence goes on from CM076570.1 coordinate 840,697,381, forward strand.
TTCAAGGAAGCACTTTTTGATATGATTGAGAAGGATACTAATCTGGAAATTATCCTTGGAGATAATTCCACATATCCTGTGAAAGGGACAAGGACTGTGACCCTCCACTTGTCTCAAGGAAAAGTCCTTCACTTGCAAGATGTACTCTACGTACCAAATTTGAAGAAGAACCTTGTGTCTATATCGGCCATGGAAGACAAAGGTTTCAATGTGGCATTCACTGATGGAAAGGTGCTCATGTGGAAGAAGAGATTTAAGGAAGCTATCTCGATTGGGTTTAGAGTTGATACACTCTACCAGGTTGGAGGAAGTCCACTGGGAGCAATGAAATGTGATACTATTCGACATACTGAACTATGGCACCGAAGGTTTGGACACCTTCACTACAAAGCCCTTTCCGAAGCAAGGAAGGTGGTGACAGGGATGCCTGATTTTCCAAATAATCATGAAGGTGTATGTAAGGGTTGTGCCGAAGGAAAGCATACAAGGGGACCTTTCCCCTCTAGTGTCACAAAGACATCTGATATCTTGGAATTGATTCATTCTGATATATCTGGTATGCTGCCTGTGACATCCTTGGGAGGATGTTCATATTACATGGCGTTCATATATGACTTCTCTCGCAAAACCTGGATATACTTATTAAAGAAGAAGGATGAGGCTTTCATGTGGTTCCGCACATTCAAAGCCTTGGTGGAAAATATGACAGGGAAAAATATCAAGATTTTGAGATCTGATAATGGCACTGAATATGAGTCAATTGAATTCAAGGACTTTTGCAGAGAAGCTGGCATTAAAAGGGAGACCACAACTATCTATACTCCTGAACAAAATGGTGTTGTTGAACGAAAGAACCAGACCATTGTGGAAGCTGCCCGTGCCATGCTATGTGACCAAGGTCTGTTGTAGTTTCTATGGGGAGAAGCTGCGAACACTATCGTGTACATACAAAACCGATGCCCGCATTCCGCTCTAGAATCTAAAACTCCTGAAAAGGTTTTCTATGGTAAGAAACCTGATGTCTCACATTTTAGAGTTTTTGTATGTACCGTCTACTTTCATGTGCCGAAATAAAAGAGGAGCAAGTTGGATGCTTCTGGGAAGAAAGGAATGTTTGTGGGCTATAGTGAAACTTCGAAGGCCTATAGAGTCTACATGCCTGGTCAAAAGGCAGTGGAGATATGCCACGATGTCACCTTTGACGAAGATACTTCCCTGAGGAAAGTAGTCAATCTTCCGAGATCCGAGGAAGATAATGAAGCAAGGCCTGGAAATCAAGAGGAATTGAAGGATCCACCTCCTTCACTAGGAAAGATACCATCATGGCTCAGGGACACTCTTGAGGATGCTGAGGGGCATGTTGCCCCAAGAGGGACATTCCGTGAAAGCAAGAAGCCGAATAGATACCAAGGATATCTAGCAGCAATGAGTACTATTGTACAATCCGAGCCTGGATCCTTTGAGGAAGTCGTAAAGCGTCAAGTCTGGAAGGATGCTATGCACGAAGAGTATAAGTCCATTATGAAGAATGATGTCTGGGATGTGGTTCCAAGACCAAAGGATAAAGAAGTTGTCACCTCGAAATGGCTCTACAAGATCGAGCATGGATCTAATGGAAGTGCTGAAAAGTTCAAGGCAATATTCGTTGCCCATGGCTTCTCTCAAAAGGAAGGCATAGATTATGATGACATATTTGCACCTGTGGCCTGATATACCACCATTCAATCTATTATAGCCCATGCTACTACACAAGGATGGAATCTTCATCAGATGGATGTGAAGACCGCATTTCTGCATGGTGCAATAAAGGAAGAGGTATATGTGGAGCAACCTCTGGGGTTCGAATTCCAGGATCGGGACACCCATGTCTGCAGGTTGAAGAAGTAAATTTTGTGTCTTCATGCAGCATGAAACAAGAAATATCTTATGTTTCTTGACTATAAATGGGGGAATTTCTTGCATGTTTTTTAGAGGTGCTCTTCACAAACCTTATTTCCCTATACAATCTCCTTTCTTCCCCATTAAAAACCGAAATGATAGCATAAGTGAAATATAACTTTATTACACCTCCCAACTTGGCTCCCCAAGACCTTAACAGGAGCATTCCAAACCTGGCTGGGATGTTAGCAACCACTGCATCCATGGCCATACTCTTCGCTAGGATTTGTCCCAATGAAACTGCTACATATTTAATCAACCGAACACATTTCACCCTTTTGGAATCAAATGAATACAGATCCCTATAAGGTTTGGTAATCTGTAGGTTAAGCTCCTTTATAACAGACAATGGCATGAGGTTATGGGACGCTCCCGAGTCCATCATGCAATTATGTAGAGTAAAATCATGAAGCAATAGAGAAATATAGAAGGGTGGAACAGAAAGATCTACTTATTCTACATGAGGGCCAAAGGTCACCACTGGCTTTTCTTCTTATAGGTTTACCGTGTCACTTATATCTTCCACCTGTGTGAGATTAATAAACTCTGAAATTTCTTTCTTGTAAGCTGGTGTTTTAGCCAATTTTAGAAGAGGTACCTGAATTTTAACCTTCTCCAACTCTTTGTCCAAACTAAAGGCATGAGTTTTCTTAACAATGTTTTCGGGTTCTTCTTCACTCTTTCTAGAATCTGCCACTTGTTCGGGTACAGGAACAACTCTCTCCAGAATATTAATGTCAACTCATTTGTCCTGGGAAGATTTAGCCTGCTGCACATTTGTTCTCAAGTGAATTTGTAGGTTGTCTCCCATTACTAACCTGTTTCACAGGGTCCTTTTGTTGTGGAGTCTCCATTGGAGGAGGAATGGGACCTTGTTGTTCACCTGCATTATCCTACACTCTAGATCTCTTTCTAGACCTTAAATCAAACTTTTTATGTAACTCAGCTTGCATGAAGTCTGTGGATTGTCTACATTATCCATACTTTTTATGTAACTTCATCCTCGGCCTCCATTTGGTCATCTTTTGCTGGCTCTGCGGGTGCTGCTTCTATATACAGTGGTGCTTGAACCTGGTCTTGATCTCTTTTTTCCCTCTATAAATTTTTAGGGGATGTATTCTGAATTGAGGGTTGAAACGCCCTTGGTTTTGTTGTACATGCCTTTGGGAGTTTTTATTTTCCAATTCTATCTTAGATAGCTTATTTGTTAGATTTTTTATCACCCTTGCCATATCTTCTATCCTCAGATATTGCAATGGTTCTTCTTTTTCTTTCCCTTCTCTTGGGTTGTTTGTTTCCCTTTTTCCTTTCCAGTTGCAGTCAAATTAGCTTCAATCTCTAAAGCGTCTGTTTGTATCTGCTCAAGAGTAGGGGCTATTCTTTCTCTCAATATAAAGCTACAATCAGCTTCAAAAGCCCCAGCAAAAACTACCTTCGCTCCTATAGGGGGGGGCTTCATCTCTATAGGTAAACTATTGTACAATTTATTGAATCTTTTTACAAACTCAGAAATGTCTTCATTGGGACTTCTTTTAATTGAATTAAACTATGTCAATGAGTAACCATGATCTCTCTTTTCTCCCAATCTCTGAGTGAATCTATTTTCTAACTCTTCCGAGTTATTTATGAAACCATTTGGTAACCCTTTGAACCATTTTCTAGCCTCTCCATCTAGATACTGCACAAATAGTCTCATCAAAACATCCAGGTGTTCTACATTCAAATTCTCAGCAAAAGTGCAAAACAAAGGTAAATGTTGTTTTGCAGTTACTTCATTTTCTCCAGTCAAACATGGAAGTAAATTGAGGTATTCTTGAGGCATGGCTTTCATTGGTTGTGCAATATTTAGTGGAGCATATATGTTCGTTAAGGTAGCTGGCACTTCCATATTCACAACTTGGTTAACATCTCCTTGGGAAGTTGAGGCTGATGAACCTGATGTCAAAGTGAATGAAGGTGGAGGTAACACTGATGTGGGAGTGGTTTGATGAACAATTAAAGAAGAACCAACAATTATATTTGGTTGATCTTGAGTGAAGGTAAAAGAAACAGACTCGAAAGGATGTTCTTCTAACTCAGGTCCTTGAAAATAAATGGGAGTGGAAGGAGAATATTGTTCTAAGAAAGAGAGTTCCTTGGAAATATCTTCAAACAAAATGTTATGAGAACTGCTGCTAGGAGCAAAAAATGTAGGATTAGGTGTTGAAGGAGTTTGAGGTTTCTGAGCCCTTTTGGAAACCAATATTTCTAGATCTGGGAAAGTAGGGACTATCTGCTTTGAGGTATCTTACCTCGTGTGAGGTCTTTTGAAAGCCAGCATTTTGAAAATAAAAAATACGGCCCAATATTTCCTCCTCACTGAGCAACCAAAGGAAATAATGTGAAAAAACCAGGGAAAAATAAACTTTGTTTCTTCGATCCCCAACAACGGCGCCAAAAAATGTTGTATCTCAAGAAACAATCCCTTGGTTGTGGTAAGGAATCAGTGCTTAAGACATTTTATAAATGTATGTCACAATTACCATATCAAATGGCCTTTGTTTAACACCCTTGGAATTCAGTTACTTAATACCCTCAATAAACTAATATAATGAAAGCCTTCACAATTCCATAAACTGTTGATATTTGAATGGAATGAAAAGAAGAATTGTAAGAGAAACTCAAAATGATATGTTGAAAACACAGAATCTACCACCTTTAAGTTTCAGAGGAAATTCGTGAAGGAAGAGAGAACTTAAAATAATATGTTGTAAACACAGAATCTATCACTTTAAAGTTCTATCAGGAGTTTATGAAGAGAGAAGAGATGAGGTGAAGGAGCGCAAATTAAGGTTATTTAACTTTTACTCACAAATGTAATTAAGAGACCGACTACTACATTACTTCACTTCATTCAAAAAGGAATAGCCACAGAGCGAAATAGGAAAGACGTATCAACATCAACAAGTGTAGGAAACTTTATCTTCTTTCATCAATGTCTAACATTAATGAACTACTTAAATACTCGGAACCCCTTTTCTTTATTTCTATCTACTTAAATACATCACAGTGGTTCGTAACTGCTAAACTTATTGAAACTATTCGACTTCCTAAACTGTTAAGATTACTTATGCAATCATACTTGAGAAAGAAAATTAAAAATGGAAATTTTTTTCGTTTTGTTGAATCTGTTGTTTCTCATGCGTCCTCCCGAAGTGCTGAGGTGGCCTTTCTGGTCATGATGCAATGGTTGCACAGCTCTGAGACGACGCCTCAGTGCCCAATTTGACCCAGTTGTCGTGCCCCAAACAGTGTCGCTATACACTTTTCTGCATTACTTTTCCTATGCCCCTGTGCTTCAAATTTTGTTAATCATATCATCTACTACCCAACTCTACCTCTTATCCTTTGATCTTCATTGGGTCACTTACCCGAGTTTCTCTTCCACGTTCTGCCTATTTCTCATTACCAAGGCGTTTCACCGGTTTTATGTTATAACCCTCTTTTCTTCCTCTCACACAGTTTAACACGAGAAATGCTTTACCTTCTAGATCTAAAAACCTTTGGAGTTCGCTGTTGAAACTGCATCGCATCCACCCGCACATTACCCTTCGCTACCTTTAAATTTTCCTTAACAATTATCTTTTAAAACTAGCGATGTGCGGTATGCAATGGGGTCCCACCTAGCATCGCACATCGCACTTCGGTGACTTTATCACTTACCTCCCACGGTTATCCTCTAAAACTTGTGATTTGCGATTTTGCACTCAGGGCCCACCGCTCACACATCACACTTCAGTGACTTTATCACTTACCTCTCGCAGTTATCCTCTAAAACTTATGATTTGAGATTTTGCGCTCGGGCCCCACCGCATTTCACATCACACTTCGGCGAGTACAACATTAAAACTTGGCCCTTAACTATTAAAAATATCGATGTGCGTTATGTGGTCGGGTCCCACCGGGCATCGCACATCACACTTCGGCTAGTTTATCATTTACCTCCCGCTCCTGTCTCTTGAAAATTATGATTTGTGGTTAGAGATTTAATCTTCATCGTCCCTCTCTTTGCTTCAGCTCTGCGCTTCGATCTCGACCATCCATTTTTCTTTTTGCACCTCCTCCGAGACTCTTAAGTTTTTAAGGGAAATGCACCCCTTCTCCACCTTTGGGAAATTAGTTCATTTTCTCCACCGCGTAACACTCCTGAGCTCACGAATGAGCCCGACTCGACCCTGTCTGGTGTGCAATGTTATGAACGTGCCCATCGGTCTGGTTCTCAAACTGGCCTGCGACGTGAATGATCCTGACTCAACCCACCTTCACATCTCATCCCGTAATGCTAATGTACCGACATATAAATCAAAATTCTTCTATGACACACAAACTTTTACATTTTCTAACATATATGTTTTTTTGGTGTTTTGATACATATTTCAAAAGGTAAATGAAAATGAGCCACGACAGATCCTATGATCCCAGACCTTTGAAAACATGCATTCTAGCTTCATTAACCATATCTCCTAGGGGATGGGGCAGTGGAGGTGAAGGTGGAGGTGGAGGGAAAGTATGGGGATGGGGATGAGGTGGGATAGGAGCAGTGGGATGGGGAATCCCAGAGGCGCCCTGATGATCTCCAAATTCTTATTACGACACACTTCTGTTGAAGCATAAAAAGGTATCTTTTAAACACCTAATTAGCCTACATTACTTATCAATCCGGAAGCGACTTTTTATTTCAAGAGTGTACTCTGTCTGAGGCTGCAATTAACTAAGAGTAATGCTATGAAGATGTAGTACAGAATCCTAAATACAAGAGTAAATGGATGCTTGTAAAGAAATCTAATTACAGTAACATAAATGGAAATGCTCTGAAATATTAACTACATCAATCTGCAAACCATCGATCAGGGATACAGTAGCAGTAACTCCTTCCCTTATAAATCGATGCAAATGAAATCACACTAAGGCAAGATAACCAATCTGGGAACTTGGAAGCAGTAACCAGTGTCCTCTACAGTTGGTGGTCTTGTTCTTAATCAAAATGAAATCAAACTCAAACTATTTTCTGATGAAAATAACTGAAAGGAACTTCAAAGGCTAGAAAGGAACATAAACTTGTAATTCCTATGCATACACAACAACTGTAACCAATCTATCTGCTAATCTGAAGCTATGAATCAGAAATAAACAATAAACAGAAATGGAACAACAACATGAATTGAACAGGAATTATAAACTTAACGCAATAAAGCAACTGATCTCAATACTCCAAGCCTGTTGACAGCCAATACTACAAAGCAATCAATTATAACGAATCATAAACCAATATAACAACAATTGGAATTGATTATAGAACATCAAAGCTTTATAAAAATATCAAGGTAAATAAACAACAAATATACTTCTTGCAAATGATAAAATAGCAGTGCAGTTCGTTAATTCTCACAATGAATCTGTATTTAATCCAACATCAATCAATCAACTCTGCAATCGTAATGAGCTTAAACGCAACTTCACACAACAGTAAGCAAAGATTAGAAATACAAAAAATATGGTAATTCCACCAGAGCTGGGCCCTGAGCACCAGTGAAACACTGCTGGGCTACTTTAGAACTTGAAAGATGAAATGAAACGTGTCTTTGATATTAATCGAACATAAAGTATTACAGAGACCGCTCTCTTAAAGCCGAGAGTCATTAAAACACAATATTACCGAGGAAATGTTTTGAATACAAGAATCTCCGACCCCCTTAATCACTAAAGGCGTTGCCTTATATATCAGACCCTGAAGGACAAGATGAGGAATAAGATGAGGCTTGAACAGCGATCCCTTAGGATCGAAGGATCCTGAGGGATTCTCTTCCCTTCATTTAGTTATCATATGGTTTACTTTGACCGAAGCCGAGTTGTCCCCTGCCTTTTCTTAGCGATGCGTTTGGATTTCCTTGTCTTTGGCAGGATCTGGTCTAATGCTGGTGGAACAGTAGTTGCATTCATCTCAACCTCGCCTTTGGTATAGTTGTTCACTTCGTCTAATTCCTGTTTTATCAACAAAAAGCAATCTTTAGTCATCTTTTTACAATAAACATAAACCTTTCCAATTCTACCATAATTCTTATAATAAATTACCTTTCTAAGGTAAAAAGGATTATGTCTATGGTAAAAGAATAAGAAAATACACAGTGATTTCATACCTTTTCCACTGCCCAACATACCCCCCTGCTTAATATTTTTCATGTCCTCACGAAAACTATAGTTCACATGGAGAGCAGTTAAAGAATAAGCTGCATAAGTTTTTCATCAAAAGGCCTAAAACCATGCAGTGCAACTAATGCTTCGAAAACATGCTTTGTCTGTCCTTCGGGTAGCTCATAAATGGCTTTGTAGTCTGTAGTAGGATACCATGCAATGGGGCTTCGAAACCTACACCCTAGCCAGAATGGTCCTTCTTTTAAAATGAGATTACTATAGGAAACCAAGCGGTCTGTAGCTAGCCCAAAGTTTTTATAATTAAATGGTTCTCTATTTTGCACATTCTGATTTGAAATTCTCCATCGGACCTTAGCTGCTATGTAAGCCTGGTTTCTAATAGATAGGAAATAATTTGTGCCATTCAAGATAATCGATTTATGGACAAGCCCCAATGCTTGGATAACACCTTCCTTTGTCATCAAACTCTTCTACCTAGCCCAAAATTGAAATGGGTCCTGAGGTTCACTCCTAACCCAAAAATCTAATTCATTTTCCTGCCTTTGAAAAACATTATAGGCTTTAAGCCATTTTAACTGATTAACAACAAAGGAAATGAACGCCTAGTGTTGGATATCACCCACAAAAGGGCTAGGGTTTGACTCACAATCATTTTCAAGTATTATATTATGCAAATAAAACTCACACAAAAGGTGCTATACCTTTACCCCATAGAGTTTGCAGCATGATACAAAGTCATCTATAGTTTTTAGCTCTATAGATTTTCCTGCCCTAAGTACCTTAATATTTAGCTGTAAATATCTTTCTAATAAAAATAAAGCATAGTTTTTGGCAGGGAATCTACAAGCTAAGACATCAGTGTACAATGAGCAGAGAGTGTCCATTCGATTGTGGGATAATTTTATTTGATTCATTACCTTTTCAGCCTTTTCCTCTGCTTTTCGACACTTCTTGTGGGATTCAGCTTCCGCTTTATGGATAGTCTTCATCTGTTGCTGCAACTCCTGATATCTCTTCCTAGGGATAGTGTCTTCTTCCAACCTTTGCCTTTCCATTCGAGCCTGTGCCAACTCCTCTTGGAGTCTAGCTAATGTAGGGTCACTAAAAGTATTTTGACTACTAGCTTGCATGTTTTTACTTGAAACGGGTCCCTCTAGAATAGCTTGTGCTGGAACAGCTGTTTGCTGTTCCATATCTCCATAATTAGGCTCAGCCATAACTTCTGCAACTTGGGGGTTCCTCTTAGCGGCCAATTTTCTCTTTTTCGAAGTTCGCTTAATGGCTATGATTCTTCTCTTGGGGGCTCGCTTAGGCATTTTTTTCATTCTAAGAACCCTAATAGTTTGCCTGAGTTATTCCACGAGTCTGTGAAGCTTCATTCTTCCCTCTGAAGCTTTTCAATCTCAGTTAATTTCTTCCTTTTTTCTTAATGGAACGGTTGTTCCTTTTTCTGAACTTGTTTTCTCAACAGGGTTTTGGTCCACATCAGTCGTGCCTTTAGTTAGGTTCTATTCTTGGTTTTCTCCTTGGGGTTATTCTTCAATATTCATATGCCCTTGGCTATATTCTTCAGGAATTACACCCTCAATTGACTCTATAATCCCCTGAGAACTTTCAGGTTGGGATATTACTTCGATGTTCTCCTTTTCTTGTTCATGCCTTTCAGGGGAAGCAACCCTAGCTGACTCTATCGCTTTCTTAGGGTTTGTTGTTTCATTCAGCATTTCTTCAGCTGTTTCTTTGTCGACAACAGAGTGCTCTGGCAACTGATTAATATCAATTTTAAGGTCCAAAGGGCTATGAGGCTGCACATATTCACTCATACTGGCCATAATTTGGGCCAATTGGTCTTCCCTTAAAGGGCTTCATGGTGAAATTACAATACTATTTTCGGGAGGCTCCATTCCTTCTCTTTCACTGCTATGATTTTCTTCGTCCTCCTCACAGGTACAATAGCTTCCTTCTTCCTCATCCGAATATCGAATTTCTCCCTCAATTTCCTCTTCTTCGTTATTTCCTTCTTCTGCACTGGTTTGTTTCTCACCACTGGTGTGGTGGCTCATTTCTTCTTCATCCGAATAGCGAATTTCTCCCTCCATTTCCTCTTCTTCATTAGTACGAGGACTTCCTCCTTCCAATTGTGTTGGATGTTCATCCTCCAAGCTTGGAAATTCCTAGGGCTGGCTACTACTACCTGGAAGTCCTTCTATCATTCCCCTACTTTGTTTTGAACGGAGGGACTGCCTGCGAATTGATGGATCAGCTATTGAGCTAGCCATTCTCTTCTGTTTTAGGGCAGGTAAGGCTAACCCTCCATCAATGGAGAATATCAACTCTTTCCAGCTGGTCTGTTGTTGGGAGAGACTACGACTCACTATTAATTTGATTAGGCAATGGTGGCTGACCACCATGTCTACGTGCTGAGCTTTTCTTATACTACGGGCGATATCATGCAGTAAGGAATTTAAAAGTGCGGGCAAATTTACAGTGCATTTCTGTTTTAATACAGCCAATAACTTAAGGTGGCAAGGTCTTACCATGTCTTTCCTTACGTCACATGTTATGTAGGCCTGCACTATCTTGGCCAATTCCGTCCATGGTTCTCCCAGTGATGCTAGCTTAACTCCTTTGCCTTTGACGACCAATGTCTGTCCGTCATCCTGAAAAATCTTCATGGCTTCTTGAAGCCTGGCCTTCTTCTGAGTCCATATAGTTCCTTGTGCTGGTATGCCAAACACCTCTACAATTATTTCATCGGATACAACTATCTATCTTCCTCTAACCATGGAGTATCCTTCCTGCAAGTTCTGTAAAAACTTGGTGGCCACTGCTTCATGGGGTTGTTGCATCCTCGTGAAATATGTAATCCATCCCAATCTTTCCAAATTCTCTCGTGCAGCATCAGAAACAACTAGCACTTGCGGTTCACTCCGAATTGGTCGTCCTCCCATCGTCTCTGCACACTGTTAGTTCTTTCCAAACACACAGTGATCGTAATGGAATAGCACAGCACGGTGAATTGGAATAATGTTGTTAAATTTTTGTTATTCCCTAGAATGCAGGGATTTGGTTCGCATACAGATAAAGAAATATCGGGATTTGATCTACATGAAGACATCCACCGCCCCCCTGAAGGATGATAGGTCGTCCTCGACTGTCAATTTAGAGAGGCAAGTGTGGCACATCAGTAGTATAGCAGGAAAAAGTAGGCATAATTATGATACATTCAATCAAATTATAGCAATTACTAAAATCAATGCATGTGATAAATCATAAATAGATATAAAATCATTTGTAATGATTCAAATATAAGGAGAAGGGACAGCTTAAGATAAACATAAGTACAGATGCGTTTATTACCCACTAAAACTAATGTGATCGATTTATGATGATTTTCATGTATAATAGGTTCGAAATCAAAGGTTAAGGATTCATACTTTCATTTGATATTTAAATAGAGATATAGGAAAAAGGGTTTAATGTTACTATTGATGTGTATAAATGTGACTCCAATACCATCAGCAGAGCTCTGTTGCCCACAGGTGTCCATAAACTTGACAGAGTTGCTTTCTCACCCTTGGAACCATTGTCCTTTATTTATACTGAGGAAGTTCTTGTTAAATGTCATAATGGAGGCCATTGTGCTGGCTTGGTGACCAGATAAATCACAATGCCATTCACCAGGAAGAAGTGAAAAGTGGGTAGGTTGGCTCGTGATGAGACCTCTTGTTCCAAGGACTTCTTAATTTTGCAGTTGTCCATTGGACCATATCCCTGGTTTGGTGGCCATGATGGGAATGCGACTTCACTTGCTTCCTTATGATCATGGTAGGCTGGCTCTTGATGAGACCCCCTATCCTCCATCTGCCAAATCATAAAATTATTAGTGAAATATGTAAATATTTTTCTTTTCATATAGCACTTTCCTACTTATATATAAAGGATGGCTCAACACTCCTTAAGAGTAGGGATGGTGGAAGAAGTCTGAACATCTCAATAGAAAAGAATATGCCCTTATTCCTACTCCATAAATAAAAATCAAAGAAATTTATAACATATGGGAAGAACCAACATGATAAGGATAATCAATTAGATTAATTTAGTGGTAATAGGACAACAAAATCATGTTATTGATTATGTCCCTTTTTCCATTTTTTTTTTATCATTACTAAACAACTTTCTTAAAAATGACGATTTCTTTTGATTTTCTGATTACAGTAAGCTTTAATTTGTATGATTGTATATGAATAGTATGTTTTCCTTTAGAAGAGTCATTAGAAATCCTCAAAATGCTAATCTAAAACAAAAAAACAATCCACTCAAAAGGTGTTGTTCCTTTAAAAAGAACAGCAGAAACAATCTGCGGAACTGTTGTTCCTTTCGAAAGGAACAAAAAAAAGTCTACGAAACTGTTGTTCCTTTCGAAAGGAACAGCAGAAGTGATGTTCCTTTATAAAGGAACAAAAAAAACTCAAAACAAATGAAATAAACAGAGTGTTGAAAAAAAACAGAATTTCATGAAACAACAACAAAAAATTCAAAATAAACGAAATAAACAGAGGTTTGAAAGAACGAATTCCATGAAACAAACACTCAAAGTAAATAAACATTATTTATGTACAAAATTTAAAAAAGAAATGATTTAATAAATGGGTGCCGAGGAGGGGTTATCCCCTTCAGCCAGAATTTTCATGGTAGAATCTTCCCATAATTGTTGGTAGAAGGATTCTCGAGTAAGCGGTTTATGATACAATCGTACTCGATGACCGTTTACTTTGAAGGAATGTCCAGATCCATCAATGGTGGTTAATGTAATAGCTCCATTTTCATGCACATTTTTTATTTCATAGGGTCCAAGCCATCGTGTCTGGAGTTTCCCTGGAAAATCCTGAAACCGAGAATCATATAGGAGTGCCCAGTCTCCTTCGTGGAAGATATTTTCTTTGATAAGGGTGTCATTCCATTTTTCTCTCTGTTGTTGGATTAACGTTGTGTGCTGAAGAGAAGAGAGCCTAATTTCATCTAACTCATTAATTTGCTGTAGTCTTTTGGCTTGGGCTTCATTTAAATCTAGACCCACCTTTTGAGTTGTTCTTAATGTCTGAATTTCAAATTCTATTGGAAAGATGGGTTCTTTTCCAAATACCAATTGATATGGTGAATATCCCGTAGTGGGTCTCCATGTTGTTTGGTATGCCGACAATGCTTCTGGAAATCTGTAGGCCCAATCTCGTTTGTGTGAGGCAACGATTTTTGTTAATATAGATTCAATCACTTTGTCCGTGCTCTCTACTTGTCCATTGGCCTGTGGGTGGTATGGGGTTGTAATCTTGTGCTGAATGTGATAGTTTTGTAGTGTTTCAGCTAGTTTATTACCTACAAACTGCGGTCCTCCATCTGTGATTATATCCCTTGGGAGGCCATATCGCACAAAGATTTGGAAAAGAAATTGTATTACAGAGTCCTCTGTAGCTCTTGAAAGTGCCTCTGCTTCAACCCATTTAGTGACATACTTGGTTGCAACTAGAATGTATGTTTTTTGGTTTGATGAAGGGCTAATAGGGCCAACAAAATCAAGGGCCCAGCGTTCAAACGGTTCAATTACTAGTTGAGGGTTCAAAGGAATTTCATCAGACTGCCCAGGGCGACCTACCCTTTGGCAGCTATCACAGGCCTGCACAAATTTTTTGGCATCTTTAAAGATGGTAGGCCAATAATAGCCTGTTCGTAAAACCTTATGGGCAGTTCTCCGATCTGAAAAATGCCCGCCACACTGCCCATCATGTCATGCTTTCAAAATATCAAATACCTCATCCTCCCGGCCGCATCTTCTTATTTGCATATCTGCTCCTGTGTGAAATAGGTAGCCCCCAATCCAAGAGAATCGGTTACTACGTTGTATTATATGTTTTCGTTCATTAAGGGATAGATGTTTAGGTAATTTAACTATTGCCAAATAATTTGCTATATCAGCATACCATGGGGTTCTGACAGTAACAACGAACAAATGTTCATTTGGGAAGTGGTCTTCAACTGCTTCTGTATTTGTTGGCTTTGGCATTCTTGACAGAAAATCAGCTACAGGGTTCTCTTTCCCAGGTCGATCTTTGATTGTAATGTCGAATTCCTGCAATAAAATCAACCATCTTGTCACTCTTCCATTTCTAGCAGGTTTATTTGCTAAGAATTTAATGGCAGAGTGATCAGTATATAGTACTACAGGATACCCTATTATATAATGTCTAAACTTATTTACAGCATGTACTACAGCTAAAAATTCCTTCTCAGTCACAGTATAATTTAATTCAACAGAGGATAGATTTTTGCTAATATAATAGATTTCATATGGTTTCTTGTCTTCCTCCTGCCCAAGTACTGCTCCAATTGCTGTGTCTGAGGCAACAGATGAAATTTTGAATGGAAAATTCCAATTTGGGCCCCTCAGCACTAGGGCTGTTGAAACCAGCTTTTTCAGATCGTTGAAGGCATTGTCACATTTATCTGTCCAAATAAAATCAACATTTCCAGTTAGTGCATATAAAGGTGCAGCTATTCGACAAAAATGTTTTATAAATCTCCTATAATAACCAGAAAATCCAAGAAAGCTACGTACCTCTGTTTGTGTGGTGGGTGTGGGTATTAACAAAATTATCTGAATTTTAGCCAGGTCCACCTGAATTCCAGCTACTGAAATATAATGCCCTAAGATAACTCCTTCGGTCATCATCATATGACACTTTTCATGGCTTAAACAAAGCCTAGTGTCAATACATATTTGCAACACCTTTTCTAAATTTTCTAATGCTGGCTCAAAATCATCTCCATAAGGTGTGAAGTCATCCATATATACTTCGAGCCCTTCATTTATTAACTCAGCAAAGATGCTGAGAATGGCCCTTTGGAATGTAGCAGGGGCATTGCATAGGCCAAAATTTAAGACTCGGTAGGCAAATGTCCCCCATGGATAGGTAAAAGTAGTTTTGTCTTGGTCTTCAGGGGCAATCTGGATTTGATTGTACCCACTGAAGCCATCGAGGAAGGAAAAGAATTTATTTCCTGCCAATTTTTCTAATACCTGGTCAAAGAAAGGAAAGGGAAAGTGGTCTTTCTGGGTTGCCTTGTTAAGTTCACGGTAATCTACACATATTATCCACTTTCCGTTCTTCTTTGGTACCACTACTAATGGGGAGACCCACTTGCTATTAGATATCGGGTAGATGAAATTAACATCCAATATTTTTTGTAATTCAGCTTTCACAATATCTTTAAGGTGAGGGTTTAGTATTCTTTGGGGTTGGCGAATGGGTCTCGCATCCTTTTCAATATAGATGTGGTGTGTACACAATTGGGGGTCAATTCCCTTCATGTCTGGATAATCCCATGCAAAGGCTGCTTTGTATTTCCGCAATAGTTGGACCAACTTCTCTTCTTGTTCAACAATCAGATTTTTGTTAATGTTTAGAGTTTTTCCCGACTCAATTTCTAAAATCTTACTATTGTACACAGAATTAGTGGGTATTACTTGATCAGGAATGTCTTTCAAAGGATCTTCTTCTTCCTTATTATCAAATGTTGCCTTGATCATGTGACATTGTAGATGGGATCTGATTTGTGGTTTATTAATAAAAATATTGATGATATCATTCTCTGTTTGATCTTTAAAATCAAGAACATTTTCTATAGTTAGAGGTGATCTCATATTTTCCATGAGATATGATACAGGTTGTTTTCTTGTTTTGATTATTGATAGGCTTGGCTGGGCTAGGGGATATAAAGCTAAATTCTTGACATAGTTTCCCCTTGTTATTGTCATGTTGCCTTGTCGGCATCCAATATAAGCATCGACAGTTTCCAACCAAGGTCTACCTAAGATTAACGGGTGTCCATCTAGCCCGTTCTTTGGATTGATAGCCAGGAAGTCAGCAGGGTATTCCCAGGAATCTACAGATACCATTACATCTTGAAGTGTACCCTCTGTTTTGACTACCGATCGGTCAGCCAATTCCAATAAGGTTGTTGTTGGTTCTAGCGATGTAATGCCAAGTTTTTGATAGGTGGTGGTTGTTAAGATATTGATTGCTGCTCCCAAATCAACTAAGGCATTTGGAAACAATTGCCCATGGATTTGCACTGTCACTATGGGATTTCCTCGATCTTCATATTTTACGGGTGTTTCCATTCCTAATAATAATTCAGATAAAGTACCGACTATTTGGACAATTGGATTGGTGGTTGTTCTCCTCTTTGGCTTCTTTATGCATAATTCCTTAATGGTTTTTTCATATATAGGAATGTCTTGGATAGCTTGGAGGAGAGGGATTTTTATACACAAATTTTTTAATTCTCCTAGAAGATCAAAATTAGGATGTTCTAATGGGCACGGTATGATTAATCGTTCTGGGAATGGTGGAGAGGAAGTTGTTACTTGTTGATTTTTTTGTTGAACCTCCTTCTCATTTTGTAACGTTTGTTCTACATGTAACAGATCTTCAATATGAACATTATTATTTCTCTCTGTTTCTACTATGCACCCAGACCTTAATTGAAGGTCATTACACTCCCTCAGTTCAGTTTATAATTCTAGGGGTTCCATTATTTGGACAGACTGAACTGGCCTATTGTTTGGGTTTGGGTTGGGCTGGGCTGGGAGTTGTGGTCTTAAGTTGGTCTGGGGGTTTGTATAGGGAGCTGAAAGTGTAGGTTGAGAGAGAGGGATTGTTCCAGCTGGCTGATTTGTAGGTCTTTGCCAGTTTGACTACCAGGCCTGACTCTGCAAAGTAGATGGAGACCATTGTGTTGGATAGTTATTATTTTGCCAAAATGGTGGGCAGAAAGGAAAACTAGGCCAATTAGTTTGATTTGTTTGGTTCGGCCATGATGATGTAGGGAATGGCTGTTGTGACCAATTGGGGAAAGGTGGTTGATTTTTCCACATTCCATTATATTTCTGAACATTGTATTGAGGAGGCTGAAAAAGAAGAAAATGGATCAGTTGGCATACCTGATTGTCGTGGCTGCCATTGTCGGCGTTGATTAAGCAAACATACCACTTCTGTTTCTTCTTCCGCTTCCTTATAAAATGATTTTAGGCCAAGAAGCGAGGGACATCCTTCTGTAGGGTGATCTTTCGTGCAAATGGCACAAACTTTGATTACATCCAGCAGGCACTCTTTATGGCTGTGTTTCTTCCTACATTTAGGACAGAATATCGCCAAATTTTTCTCTGATTCTGCTTGCTTTTGTTTGGCTTGCATAATGTCGAACTGCGTTGTTAGAGTCCCAAGTATATCTATCTTAAAATATTCCAGTAGGTTTCCACTCTTTGCACGAGTCACACCTTCATTAGAGGTCTTATTTTCTCTTGTAATCATATCACGTTCTGCTGATTTTAGCCTTGTGTTGCCCCTCGAACTCCTGATACACAAATCAATAATGTTAGCATAGATTTCCTGATATATATCACCTTTTCCCATAATACTCAATATTTCAACCCATTGATCTTTCATTCCCCTAATTAATGTAGTTTTCAGCACATTATCAGGTAAGTGTAAGGATGCATGAGGGGATCTCTGAAGATTGTATTGAAACCGTTCCACATATTCTTCCAAGGTTTCATTTGATTTTGTTGTCATTTGGAATATTTCATCTTTTAGTTCCCGAGACCTACAATAAGCTTGATACTTCTTTAAAAACGCGGCTTTCATCTGATCCCAATCAGTTATGACACCCCCACCTAACCCCATAAACCATCGTAAGGCTGCTCCTTTTAATGTAGAAGGAAATAGTTTTAGTTTTTGGGGATCGGTGGTATAATCATATCCCCTGCATAACACATCGAATTCAAACAAAAATGCATCTGGATCCTCTGATGTTAAGCCATGAAATGTGGGAATATGTTGAAGGGGAATGGCCTTCATAGGTGCATTGACTCCATTATCTACTATAGGATATTGTAGCGTAGAGGTTTGCTAGGGTGTCTGCTGGTTCTGGGCCATTTGGTCGAAGATGTGCCAATATCCTTCTGGGATCTCAAGGGAATTCCTAGGCTGACTAGAAGGAGCAGGAATGGCCTTGACAGCACTTCCCTGGTCTGGAAAAATAAGTATTCGTACTGTTCGAGGAGATTCAGGACCTTGGTTTTGAATAATTTTAACAACACTTCCCTTATCTGGACTGCTTATTGTTTGGACTATTTCAATAGGATATTTTGGTTCTTCAGTTTCTCTTGTTTCCCCTTCTCCTTCACGGATATTACTAGAGTTCCCTTCTTGAGGGGAAATTATGTAGGGATTCTCAATCTCTTGGGAATGCTCAATTCCCTCTGTTTGACTATGTATCTCAGCAAAGGCTTCAGATGGTGACTCTGTGGTCTGAAGGGAACTAGTAGGCTATCTAGAAATAGCTTTTCTATGTCCTACCGATGGCTTAGATTCAGTCCTTTTAAGGATTTCGTCAATAAAAGTTGTCCGCCCAAGGGTCATCGGTCCCGTAGGTTTTTCAATTTTAGGAGGAATTTTGTTTTTCTTAATTGGTTTATTCATTCAAGAAAACAAGACTTAATTCCTACCTAAAGAGATAATCTTACCTACTTCTGCTGTGAAGTGGGTTGTGAGCAAGTGTGTTTCTTGCCCGGTGCGCAGGTTCTTACCTTCTGTCTTTAATACCCAATTCTTCACAAGCAGAAGAAAATCAACTGTGCATCACTCCTTTGAAATGGCATACACTCTCCCCGGCAACGACGCCAAAATGTTCAAGCATAAAAAGGTATATTTTAAACACCTAATTAGCCTACATTAATTATCAATCTGGGAGCGACTTTTTATTTCAAGAGTGTACTCTGTCTGACGCTGAAATTAACTAAGAGTAATGCTATCAAGATGTAGTACAAAATCCTAAATACAAGAGTAAATGGATGCTTGTAAAGAAATATAATTAGAGTAACATAAATGGAAATGCTCTGAAATCTTAACTACATCAATCTGCAAACCATCGATCAGGGATACAGTAGCAGTAACTCCTTCCCTTAGAAATCGATGCAACTGAAATCACATTAAGGCAAGATAACCAATCTGGGAACTTGGAAGCAGTAACCAGTGTCCTCTACAGTTGGTGGTCTTATTCTTAATAAAAATGAAATCAAACTCAAACTATTTGCTGATGAAAATAACTAAAAGGAACTTCAAAGGCTAGAAAGGAACAACAAATTGTAATTCCTATGCATACACAGCAACTGTAACCAATCTATCTGCTAATCTAAAGCTATGAATCAGAAATAAACAATAAACAGAAATGGAACAACAACATGAATTGAACAACAATTATAAACTTAACGCAATCAAGCAATTGATCTCAATACTCCAAGCTTGTCGACAACCAATACTGCAAAGCAATCAATTATAATGAATCATAAACCAATAGATCAACAACTAGAATTGATTATAGAACAACAATGCTTTATAAAAATATCAAGGTAAATAAACAACAAATATACTTCTTGCGAATGATAAAATAGCAGTGCAGTTCGTTAATGCTCACAATGAACCTGTATTCAATCCAACATCAATCAATCAACTCTGCAATCGTAATGAACTTAAACGTGACTTCACACAGTAGTAAGCAAAGATTAGAAATACAAACAGCAGGGTAATTCCACCAGAGCTGGGCCCTTAGCACTAGTGAAGCACTGCTGGGCTACTTCAGAACTTGAAAGATGAAATGCAATGCGTCTTTGATATTAATCGAACATAAAGTATTACAGAGACCGCTCTCTTAAAGCTAAGAGTCAATAAAACAAAATATTACCGAGGAAATGTTTTGAATACAAGAATCTCCGACCCCCTTAATCACTAAAGGCGTTGCCTTATATATCAGACCCTGACGGACAAGACGAGGAATAAGATGAGGCTTGAACATCGATCCCTCAGGATCGAAGGATCCTGAGGGATTCTCTTTCCTTCATTTAGTTATCATATGGTTTACTTTGACCGAAGGCAAGCTATCCCCTACCTTTTCTTAGTGATGCATTCGGATTTCCTTGTATTTTGCAGGATCTAGTCTAATGATGGTGGAACAGCAGTTGCATTCATCTCAGCCTCGCCTTTGGTACAACTGATCACTTCGTCTAATTCCTGTTTTATCAACAAAAAGAAATATTTAGTCATATTTTTACAATAAACATAAACCTTTCCAATTCTACCATAATTCTTATAATAAATTACCTTTCTAAGGTAAAAAGGATTATGTCTATGGTAAAAGAATGAGAAAATACACAGTGATTTCATACCTTTTCCACTGCGCAACAAATTCTAGGGGTTGTGGGGTTACTTTCTCCTTCTTCTTTTTCAGATCCAAATGATAGAATACATTTTGTCTCAACGTAGTTGTCATGATCTACCCTAATTATTTTACCACTTCACATAGATTTGGGCTTACCCCTTCCAAACATCAATCTGATTGCATGCGCAGTACACCCTTTTCACACAAAATCATCTTAATTCACAAATTTAAAGTATTACAGTGCGTACCTCATGGAACCTTGAAAAATATTCGCTCAGCTTTGTTGTAGGATATGTAGGTGTCTATGGCGAACTCAGTTATAAAGCCTCCCAAAATACTATTTATCTAGAAATCAACATCTCTTTAGATCTTGCTATCAATCTCCTTGAGTTGCTGCAATAATTGAGGGCTCTACGCAATAGGCTCGTCGTGCTTAAAACATGTCTTATTTTCAACTGATATTGAAAACCATTCATGCAAATCATTCACAAATGAGAAAAATAATATCTCATGTTGATCTATAAAAATATATTTCTGCAACCAATTTTCAGTTGAGAGTCGCAGATTCTATTTTCTTGAATTACAAATTCTCACTCCTTTAGATCTACCCAGTCTTGAATCTCTTTTCTGGTCAGATGCCACATTTACATATCCCTCAATCTTTAGATCTGAGTCTTGGAAATAGAACCATTTGTTGGCTTGAGGGGGTCTAAACCTAGGTTTGGAGTAGCTATGCTACCAACAAAACCCTCTATTATCAGCCCTTTCAGCAACGATCTATTGTGCATATCGAAGTCTCACCCGAGGCAATATTAGGGGATGCTAGAACTAGTTTTTTGCATCCATAGGGACTATGAATTGTGTATTTATGGCTTATCTCGCTCAGGGATCAATCAGATATTTTTTGAACCATTAGAATTACTATAAAAAATGTTGTTCAATCACTTAACTATTCTTCCTGTGCACTGCGCCTTTCTACTTTAGCATGCCTTATTCATCATATAAAACATCAATCTATCCTTTGCGATGAAATCACAGAGATAATATAGAAAAAAACCCTAATCCAACATCGATAACTTATAAAAAAGATAACATCAAAATACATAGGAAATACTCATATATGCCCTCAAGTCCTTCTTTATTAAGTAAGATACTTCAATTACAATCCTTATCACCCTGCGCACACAACTGCAGACTTACCAAGGTCTCCACACACATAGCCACAGGAGGCTTCTCCTTTACCAAAAACATAGAAATATAATACAATTATAGACTCAGATCATTCATAGGACTTACATATCAATCTAAAGATATCCATAGACTCACTAAGGCATCTCCTTATATAGCTTTCCATTTTACAATACCATGGTCCGAAAACCATGGTTGGAGCTCAAAATATTCAAAACAATCCCATCCCTTTACAAAATAAGGAGCTTTGACTTGCCCCAAAGCCCCTAC
Organism: Pinus albicaulis; assembly: GCA_034641835.2. Classification (NCBI taxonomy): domain Eukaryota; kingdom Viridiplantae; phylum Streptophyta; class Pinopsida; order Pinales; family Pinaceae; genus Pinus; species Pinus albicaulis. Next base: position 840,719,245 of record CM076570.1, read on the forward strand.
GACTCTTAACCCTCTGCGTAAAGTGTGCTCTACTCCTCAAAATGCAGACCTTTGACCAAAACTTATACCTAGGGGGACCTTGCCCAAAAAAAGGGAATTTCTACTACTATCTACATCATCGAAAGGAAAGGAATAAATCACATATTCAAGTAAGTATATTTATGACTTCATCTGAATCTGTCAAAATTTCTTTTTACAAAGAAAGCAAAAAATTGGTTGGGGTCTCAAAATTTCTTGCATGGAAGAAAAGGACAGATCTAAATCTTATTGAGAATGAAGTAATGGACTATATCAAAGGATCAAAAATAGACCCTAAAAATAAGATACTCAAGAACATGCCAAATACATGAAGGGAGACATAAGATCCCATAGGATTCTTATAGAATCCATAAAGGGCACTCTCATCCCCTATGTATCAAAAATATAATCTTCAAAAGAAATATATGACAAATTGGTGGAGCTATTCTCGTTGAGTATTGGAGGGGAAGTAATATCTCTGAGACAAGAACTATACAAGTTGAATTTGTCAAGAGAGGAATGAATCACTTCATATTTTCTGGATATTTCTGAAATACGAGATCAACTATAGGAATTGGAAGAAGTAATTCCTGATAGAAAAATGACTACTGTGGTATTGAATGCTCTACTGGAGGGATGGGGAAACTTCACTTCAAGTATCTATGGGAAGAAAGAAGCAACACCATTCCAGGATCTATGCTCTCTATGTAAGATATAAGAGACTATATTAAAAGCTAAAATTGATACATGATCAAATGAAGAAAATCAAGCCTATGTTTTCATGTCTAGGAGAAAGGGAATATTTGGTAAGCCTGGTCATCAAAGGAAAAGGAGAAACATCGATAAGATGTGATGCTATGGATGTAATGAACTTGGGCACTATAAAAAGGATTGTCCCAAATCTAATAAGGGCAACAGGAAAAAGGAATAATCCCATATTGCCGAAGAAATTGAAAAACCAAATTCAAAGAAACCTAAGAAAGAAGAGTGAAGGACCTCTACTATGATTGAGATAAGCTTCCTCTTTAAGAGGTATTTGCTGGTTGTAAAATAGTGTGTTAGGAAACATTTTATATTAGATAGATGAATCACTTTAGAATTTACATAATGTTGGAATAATTGAAGGAGGAGAACTAGTCATAGGAGGATGTATCTAGTCATAGGAGGATGAGTAGATGGGTGTTTTCATCATTACTGTTGCCGTTCACTGATTAAGAGGGAGCTTGGTAATAAGTTTCTTACTTGGAAGAAACTTAGTAATTCCTAACCCTAAATGGAGCTTACGTACATTCCTTGTATAGGAATGAGTACATTCCTTTGTGTAATATGTCCTCCCCAGTTGATAGGGAGAGATAGACATGCCATTCTGGTCTTTACCTGGGAAGAAGGAATGGAGGATTGGGTAATCATTTGACATCCAATACTCTTGAGGACGTATTAGGGCATCCAAGATAAGAGTAGTCATGGAAGGACAAATATTCTTTGAGGATTAGAAATCCAAGATAAGAATAGTCCTGGACATATCCTGAGTGAACCCGAGTGGGATATGATCCAAGAGATACAATGATGTAGGTGTCTATTCATCATTGGTCTTGCCAACATTGGAGCTCAAATATCTCTTGGAGAGATGGAGTTGTTAGTCAAGGCCTTGCACTATGACAATGTTGGTTGACATGATGATATATAGATGAGATTTCCAATCTGATTCTTCTTATGATATTCTTCAAATTGAGAGTGACCATGTACCATTACAAATACCTTCATAGTTAAGAGGGAGTGTTGAAAAGTATAACTAGGTTCGTTCTTCATAACTTTGGGTGTGTAGCTTGATTTTCATCCTGATTCAGAGGTCTTTTTTTCAGCCGGATGTATACCCCAGGAAGAATTTACACCCCTCCATGCAAGGGGGTGTGGGGGGGACTTGTCCCCCATGCGGGGGTCTGAGGGGGTCGATCCCCCCGCCCCCCGACTGGGGGGTCCGGGGCCCAACAGTCCCCTCGTGGGGGTTTTAGGGGAAGCGCCCCCTAAGATAAAAATAGATGTAAAATTGCATTGTAAAATATTTAATTTCGTAGTCAATCTAGGTCGGTAATTAGGCGGATGACCTACCAGTAGAATTTATGTTTAATGTATGCTTTTTTTCCCTAGAAGGAAACCCCTCATTTTGTATGAGGGTATTGTATTGTGGTTGTGTATTGTATGTGTATTATGAGCGAGAAACAAAAAGGGGGACTGTGAGAGAGAGGAGAGGATATTACATCAGATATGATGTAGGTTGTGTCTCTTCATCTTGCTGGATAATATAAAGGAAGGAATGGATATGCGGGGTGGACGTAGCCCAAATTGGGTGAACCACGTATATCTGTGTCTCTCTTGTTTTATATGTTTTCTGTGTTTGTGTTTCCGCATATTTTATGTGTTCCATTACTCTATCATATATAAAATTTCTAACACATAATGAATTGTAATTATTAATTTATGTAATGAATAAGACAAAGATAATAAAATGTATTTTGTAATGCTTGCCTCATGGGTTTCATGAGCAAGGAGTTTTTATTGTAGGTCAAAGACTTCTTCTTGACGTCTTTAGGATTTTTCATCTTGTCATAAATATAATTTAGTCATGTATATGAAGTGATGTTACACTTGTAAAAGATACAAATTATTGAAGTAAAGACATGCTCCAAACCCTTTTCACTATGCTCTGTGAAGGTCAGCTCAAAGTATGTTGTAAGTACCCCTTGATGAATTCAGCCTACCCACAGAAAGACATGTCGGCCTAGATATGGGAGACAATGCCTATATAAAGGAGGGACTATGACCTCATTTGGAGATCATCAGTTCGGATCAGTTCTAAAATAACGTGTGAGTTAAGGGTCTGAAATTGTTGTGAAGATTAGAGTATAAGGAGCGAAGGAAAGAGGGATCATCTAGCTCCGTTTTGGGTCCTACTTACCTCGCATACCTCATGCAGGTTGAAGGCTACCTCAGTAGAGAACAGACCTATAATAAGTGCGAATAAAGAAGGACTATCATTGAAGGAATAAGGGCATACTCATCTCTATTTTGGGTCCACTCTATGCTACAAATATATCATAAATACTAAGGATAATCATAGTGAAGAATGAAGGTGATCACAACATAAAGAAGATCATTCATGGGCTACTATAATTCGGATACACTTCAGAAAGGCTAAGGCCTATTAGGACAAGAGAAGTCTCACATATATGGCCTTAGATTGTAGAAATAAGGAGATGTAGAAGTATGGTGTAGTGTAGTGCAAAAAAAGAAGATCAACATAAAGAGCCAAGAAGATCAAGTGACAAGGGTCTTGGAGGCATATTGGTGTCAATGGTTTGTGTCATGGTTATGGTACTCGTCAATTGAAGATCTATAAGGAGAATTACTTTCAGGTTTTCCTATCCAAGAGGGAGAGGTTTTCGCCCTGGCTTGCTAGCCTAAATATTTGTGTCTCTTGTGCATTTGATAATTGAATTTATGAAGAACGTAATAACCTAATGAAGATAAGATCCGGGTGAAGAGGGACGCGATGGCAGCTAGGGTTTCTTCTTCTCTAAGTTTCCATGCCGCCGCCCTGTCCTTGCTTAGCCCTGATCGATCACACAGATGTGGAGTGTCAGTTTCTTCCGTCGATGCTAAACCTCGAGTATTCCATTCCCCTCTGGGTGCTCACTTCCCTCTACACATCTCCGCTCTGGATAATAGCGTAGCTAGAACTCAGCCCTCTGCAGCTGTGGTTTGTAACAGCCGCCCCCTTCAGGTAGAAGATGCAAGGGTTAAGAACGGAACTGCATAAAATACTCCATCTTCTCCTCAGGCTGTGGCTCTAGGGAAGAAATACTACGCGCAGAAAGGCTGCTCAACCCCTTTCGAACCGCTTTTGCCTTCCCAGAATTGTCGATACTCTGTCTTTCATATGCATAATTATTTGAGCTATCTGGATTTTCCTGGAGGGTGCTCCTGGGAGTTCTTATGGGAAAAAAAAAATAACCAACTCTATGGCCATTGGACTCCCCCCACAACTTCTCACAAGCCCCAGCTGCAAGTTCAGGAGAAGGTGGATTACCAGAGTACCAGCTTCCTCTCGTCTCAGATATGCAGAGGCAAGAAGAAGTCTGATAACTCTGCCTCGTTTCAGATCCAGATCTTGCTCCTTTCTGGAAAAACTATGCTACAATGGGTGAGCTCTTCGGATCTAGTGCAAGACCTCAAGAAAATCTTGGAATATAGGCTAGGGATTCCTTATGCATCACAGCGACTCCTCCACGAAGGTAAAAAACTTGAGGATCTTTATCCCCTCTCTCTTTACAGTATTAAAATAAATGCATCCATCATTTTCACCCTTCGTTTGAGAGGGGGAGCGGTTGGACAGTCATCTACAGCTGCGGATTTTTCATACAAAGATGTTGTCCATGCTCAGATACCCAAGAAAACAGCTCCACCAGCTCAGGCTCCCAAGCCTTTTTTGGTGGACAAACTGGAGGAAACCCCCTCCATTAAAATAATGCATCCAACGCTGGATGAGAAAACCCAAAAGTATGCAAAGCATGCCATTATTTGTAGATTTAATGGATTATGGCCACGCACGGTAGACCTCTACCAGTGGATTCACTCTAACTAGACCAAAAATTGCAAGGTTCTATTCTGCTCAAAGGGCTTCTTCATTGTAGTGTTTTCTTTCAGTGAGGACTACCAAAAAGCATTAACTGAAGGCGCATGGTTCTGGAGCTCAGCAGGTTTATTCCTCACCCCCTGGTTCCTAGATTTCGATCCATCTACAACAGTCATCACCAAGCTCCCCATCTAGGTCAGACTTCCTAATCTCCCGACGCATCTATGGCACTTTGTTGTATTCCAAGGGATTGGTAACACTCTAGGCTGCTTTCTTGCCATAGACACCTCTAGGAGGGAAAAGGGCATATACACCTTCGCCAAAATTTGTGCAGAAATAGACATGAGAAAAGGTCTACCTGATTAGATTAATCTCAAAATTGGATATTTCCATTGGACTCAGACCCTGGATTACGAGAACATAGCCTTTTGCTACCGGCATTGCCATCATACATGGCACCTTCAGAGCTCTTGTCCCATGATGCCTGCCCAAAAGAAGAAAGCCAATCTTAAGCCGAAATCCAAAAGCTGGAAACCTCATGATCCTCCCCCCATGGATGATATTGATTCCAGCTCGGATGAAGAGGAAGGGGATGCAGCAGGAATGGACGTAAAGTCGTCACAGGATCCTCCTTCGGCAAGTCTCGAGGAATCTAATGTTCCACCAAACTCATAGAAAAGAACTCATGAGTCCTCTCTCTCGGATTCAGACAAGGAGACCTCTCCGTCAGCCCAGCTCAGTCTGCAAATCATGCCAGCTCAACAGCATCATCTTGGCTGGGTCAAAGTTGGTAAAAAGAAAGGGAAAAAATGCCGAATAGTTGATTCTACCCACGTTGGGTAGAATCCCTTGTTCAACTCTTGTTTCTCTGTTTTTCTTGTTACTTTTTGCTTAGCACTGCTCTCTTCATGGTTTCTCTTAGGGGCCGAGGTGGATAGTTTATCCTTTCTGGTTGCCCGTTTTCTTGCTTCTCTTGGTTGTAAATTCATAATGTACCATACATTCTCTTAATAGAATTAGTTTTACGGAGAAAAAAAAATGAAGATAAGATCTAAATGAAAGAATCAAAATGAAATCACAAGTGATTAACATGAAAATGAAATTTTAATAAAGCCATAAAACAACCTATAAACTAGGGCATTGGAACATCCTTCCAGTTGGAACTGGTAAACAAGGTGTTGGATCATCATTTCAATTGGAGCTGATAAATTTGGAATTTGGAGCTTCCTATTGATGTGAATAATTGAAGATAGAGGTTAAGAAGCATTCGATGGATTTTCTCTTGGAATGGTTTCAACCTAAAATTTGGTGTTTACTGTATTTATGTTTGTGCATTGTTGAATGGTTTTGTTTACTGTTCATGTGATGTGATGTTAATTTAATTTTAATGCACCAAATATTAAAAATTAACAAATTGAAAGGAAATATTGATGTAGAAATTTGAATAACTGATATGTTATCCATCGGGATTCTCCTGATCACACACTATTTTAAATTCATGCACAATATAGAATCTCTTCTACCATTGATCATTAATTGCGGAAATAAAAACAATCACATGCGCACATTAAAACCATAAACATTCACACATATGAACACAGTATTTCATGGGAAAGCTTAAAGCTGAAAACCCCCAACTATTTGTATATAATATGTCATAGAGATCATGTAACAATCATTATACAAAGCTCCTCACAAGCTCTCAGTACAATCTCCAATTGCTACACACTAATCAAGCTTGATCTAGAAAAACACATGCTCCAATCTTTGCCACCTGATATCCAGCATCTATTGCGTAATCAATGCTGTAGGATGGCTCATTAAATAACTTTGAACCACCTGGCTTGTACTGCGCAATCCTCATGGGCTTCTCCAATCACTGGTTGTTGCAAATATGCAACAGTATAGTCACAACTGATAGTCACACTTCTCTTTCACCTATCTCTTCACTGGTCTCCACTAAAACTGTCCATGCACTGAAGTTAACTGATGTATTATTTAGTTGAATAATGAGTTTATAATTAGTGAATTAATTAATAATTAATTCACACCACTCTCACTAATTGTATCAATCAGTTAAACTAGATACAAATAGCTCAAATATGTTTAGATTAGTTAAACTGAACACAACTCCATTAACTTCCTCAATCAACTCCACCAAACTCTGTCACATGAGTTCTAACTGAAGTATCCATGCAATAGCTCCACATAACCCTCGGGAATAGCGTAATTCCTTCTGTCAGCTCCTGTGCCACATCTGTGCACTTAACTGAAGTGCTCCAAGAGAATAAGATAATGTTTAGAGTCAAAATATTATTAAGAGCTAATAATATTCGACATATCTATTTTTAGACTGGCAATCTAAAAATAGATTTCGCCCAATATGTCTAAAAATAGAAGTCCATCTATTTTTTCTGAATTTACCAACCATCCACAAATAGCATCCTGCAACTCATAGAACATGATCCATATGTCTAAAAATAGACATAGTCTAAAAATAGACTTTGCGCCAAAAATAGCCTGCGGGCCCACTTAGTGAAGGCGAATTCTTTCCACTAAGCCCGTCATCTTGTTTCAATCTCAACACTCCCTCTCAACAAGATAAGGATTATTTGCCACCCCTATCCTGCCTCTGTGGTATTCGAATTTTCTCCTGGTGAGCACCTTCGTCAAGATATCAGCATCCTGATCCTCTGTGGGAATGTATGAAAGTAACATGATCTTCCGTTGCACACAATCTCTGATATGATGATACTGGATGTCAATGTGTTTAGATCTATCATGAAATACTGGATTAACAGAGAGTTTAATGCAACTCTGATTATCACAATAAATCACAGTAGGATCTAAGTGTGAACCGAACAACCCAACTAGGATCTTCCTCATCCATATAGCCTCGCATGCAGCCAAACTTGCTGCCATATACTCGGCCTCTGTTGAACTGAGTGCCATGGATCTCTGCTTCCTGTTGTACCAAGAAACTATTGTCGACCCGATACTGAAAATCCCTCCAGATGTGCTCTTTCTGTCCGTTGGGCTCCCTGCCCAATCTGCATCCGTGAAGCCACATAGCCTCACCTCATCTAAATGTCTGTACCATAATCCATATCCTGATGTGCCTCTGAGATATCTCAATACATGCTTGCCTGCCTTCTAGAAGAGCTTGGTAGGCTTAACCATAGCTTGTGAAAGCTAGTTAACAGCATAGCATATGTTGGGTCGTGTATTGACCAGATACATAGGCGACCCCACCAACTGTCGATAAACAGTGGCATCCACTACCTCCGCCGAAGTAGCATCCTCCTTCCTCCATCCACCAGGAAGAGGAGTATCAACAGGCTTGCAGCCATGCATGTTGAACTTCTCCAGTATCTCCCGGGCATACTTGCCTTGAGAAACAAATAGTCCATCACTGCGCTGCCAAATTTCCAATCCCAGGAAATAATGAAAGAGGCCCAAGTCCTTCATCTCAAACTCCTTTGCAAGATCATCCTTGCATGAGAGTATCAACAGCTCATCACTTGTCAAAATCAAATCATCTACATAAAGTACAATGATCAACAACTTACCCTCCACCACAATCTGGTATAAGTTCGGATCCGCCTCACTCTTGGAGAATCCAAGTCCAGTGAAATAATTTTCTATCCATGTGTACCAAGCACGAGGTGCTTGTTTCAACCCATACAGCGCTCTCTTGAGCCTACACACATGTGACTCGCTGCTGAAGATCTCGAAACCTTCGGGCTACTCTATGTACACCTCCTCCTCAATGACTCCATTTAGGAACACAGTCTTCACATCCATCTGATGAATGTGCCACCCCATCTGCGCTGAGAGAGCAAGAATCGTCCGTATGGAAGAATACCTTGCGATAGGTGCAAAGGTCTCCTCATAATCGATCCCCTCAATCTATGAAAATCCTCGGGCAACAAATCTTGCCTTATACTTCTCCACACTCCCCAATAATTTGCCCCCAGGGGTTCGCCTAGATCCATCTCGAGCCCACCACTGATTTCCCTTCCGGCCTTGGGACAATCTCCCATGCATTGTTTTTGACAATCGAATCATACTCTTCCACCATGGCATCTACCCATGCAGGGTCCTCCACAACTTCCTCGAAAGAGGATGGCTCTGTCACGATACACTTGCTCATAAGAACCATGTATCCAGTGTACCAGTCAGGTGACTCTCTCTGTCTGCGCTGTGATGTAGGTGCTCCTACAACCTTCTCTGCATCTTGAGCCAGTCACTCAGCTTCTGTAGTGCGCTTCCACCCTCTGATGGTTGGCGCTGCATGAGTGGTCTCTTCCACTCCATGAACCTCCTCTTGTGGCTGATCCACATCCTGAGTCTCATCCTTAGGAGCTAATAGCTCCTCATCTGAATGCAAGTGTGGCTCCCTCTCAAGAGAACACTTCATGGCTTTATCCTCATGAAATTTGATATCCCGTCGCACAACAGTCTTGCGACTATCTGGAAAATACACAAGATAGTTGTGGGGCGTATCATTGTACCCCACAAATATCCCAACCTCCGCAGTAGGCTTCTTCCTGGCATCCTTCATCACATGAATGTAAACAGGTGAACCAAAAATCCTCAAATGGGAAATATCAGGATTCTTACCAGAAAAAGCCTCCTTGGGTGTACTCATGCCAAGTATCTTGTGAGGACAACGGTTCTGCACATATACTGCAGTATTGCATGCGTCCGCCCACAAGTGAATGGGTAGGCCCTGATCATGCAACATCGCCCATGCAGAACCCACGATCGTTCTGTTCTTCCGCTCATCAACCCCATTCTTTTGTGGGTTATGAGGTGCTATGAGCTCTCTTCGAATTCCTTCTGCGCTGCAAAAGTCCTTGAATTCACCAGAGATGAATTCACCACCATTGTCACTCCTAGGGGACTTCACCTGCTTCCCTGATTCTTTCTCAACCGGTGCCTTGAACTCACAGAACTTTGAGTATGTCTCACTCTTCTTCTGCATGAAGAATATCCAACACTTATGAGAAAAATCATCAACAAATATCACATAGTACCTGTGCTTTGCTGTCGAAGCTACTGAGAAAGATCCACACACGTCTATGTGAATTCTCTCAAGGATCGTCGTGGCGAGACTATCCTTCTCGTGAAAGGTGGATTTCACAATTTTTCCCAAGGTACATCCCTTGCACTGATCTGACTGTGCAAGAGTACCCTTAGGAAGCCCAGTAGAAATTTGCTGCAGTATATTCAAAGCTCCATGGTGAAGGTGGCCCAATCTCCTGTGCCACAACTCGCCATCATCCCGGCTCACCACTCCTTCTTCCTTGCCTGCCATTGCTGCGCAGCCATCTAACTACAATTGATAAAGGTTCTTAACTCGAACCCCTATCCTCCGGGTCTCACCAGTTGCCTTACTGCGCAGGAAAGCCTTTCCCTCGCTAAAGACAACATCATATCCTTTGTCTTCTAACATCGCCACAGAGATAAAATTCTTCTTCAAGCCTGCAACATGCATCACTTCCTTCAATACGAAGGGTTTACCAGACTCCCTCTCAAATGAAATGGTACCGATACCGGTCGCATTGTATCTACCATCATCGCCCATCTCGATGTGCACTCCAAGATTTTTCTCATCCAGATCAATAAACAAATCTTTGTCTCCGGTCATATGAAAAGACGCACCACTGTCAAGAAACCACACTGAAACCATCACACTTGAGACCAAGCATGCGATCAGTGAAAAATCCAGCTCAAACTGCGAGGCTAAGGCCTCTCCAGCTGCAGATCCAGCAACCTGCTTATTTTTCTTCTTCTGTGGAAAATTAGTGGTGTAATGTCCGTGTTGGTGACAGTGAAAGCACTTCACCTTGGACATGTCCTGCTTCTTGCCTTTCGCACCGGATTGAGAAGATTTCTTGCTCTTCCCCTTCTTTTCTTTGGCATCCAAAGCACAATTCTCTTCATCTGAGTTCTTTGATGAATATCCGTCCCTGGTACTCCGCCTTATCTCTTCTTGCACAAGATCCGACCAAAGTCGCTCCCATCCTGGCAATTTCTCCCGACCATTGACAGAGTCCTGATAGGAATGCCAACTCTTCGGAAGCCTAAGGAGAGCCAAGCTCACCAAGTCCTCATCATCAAAAATAACCCCCACACTTCCCAGCTCATCCCTGCATTGGATGAACTTCGTGAGGTACTTGGGCATACTTTCGCCTTTCTCCATTTTTATGTTCCTGAGTTTATCCTTGAGCGCCAACTTCCTCTGGTCGCTCTTGCTTTGGAATAAGTCTGTCAACGCTTTCCACATCAAGAATGGAGAAGATTTACCATGCAGGATGGACACTATGTGATCCTTCACACCTTCCAATAGAGTCCTTCGACACTTTTCTGTCTTCTTTTACCATGCGTCAAGTACGGCAGCATCGCTAGAAGTAGGTTTTGGAATTTCTGCATCTATGAACTCCTTCAACCCATTGTCATCCAGCACCGCCTCCATCCTGTCCTTCCATGCAATATAATTTGAGCTTCCCTCAAGGGCATACTCCAATCGCAATCCGTTGAAAGACATCTCAACTTCGACACCAAGAAAACACTACTGCAAATTCGAATTCCACTAGCTCAAAACTCAATTGCTTCGATGTTCTACAATTGCTCCAATGATCAATATCGCTCTGATACCATGTAGAAATTTGAATAACTGATATGTTATCCACCGAGATTCTCCTGATCACACACTATTTTAACTTCATGCACAATATAGAATCTCTTCTACCATTGATCATTAATTGTGGAAATAAAAACAATCACATGCGCACATTAAAACCATAAACATTCACACATATGAACACAGTATTTCGTGGGAAAGCTTAAAGCTGAAAAACCCCAACTATCTGTATATTATATGGCATATATATCATGTAACAATCATTATACAAAGCTCCTCACAAGCTCTCAGTACAATCTCCAATTGCTACACACTAATCAAGCTTGATCTAGCAAAACACATGCTCCAATCTTTGCCACCTAATAGCCAGCCTCTATTGCGTAATCAATGTTGTAGGATGGATCATTAAATAAATTTGAACCACCTGGCTTGTACTGTGCAATCCTCATGGGCTTCTCCAATCACTGGTTGTTGCAAATATGAAACAGTATAGTCACAACTGATAGTCACACTGCTCTTTCACCTATCTCTTCATTGGTCTCCACTGAAACTGTCCATGCACTAAAGTTAACTGATGTATTCTTTAGTTGATTAATGAGTTTATAATTAGTGAATTAATTAATAATTAGTTCACACCACTCTCACTAATTGTATCAATCAGTTAAACTAGATACAAATAGCTTAATTATGTTTAGATTAGTTAAACTGAACACAACTCCATTAACTCCTCAATCAACTCCACCAAACTCTCTCACATGAGTTCTAACTGAAGTATCCATGAAATAGCTCCACATAACCCACATGAATAGCGTAATTCCTTCTGTCAGCTCCTGTGCCACATCTGTGCACTTAACTGAAGTGCTCCAAGAGAATAAGATAATGTTTAGAGTCCAAATATTATTAAGAGCTAATAATATTCGACATATCTATTTTTAGACTGGCAATCTAAAAATAGATTTCGCCCAATATGTCTAAAAATTGAAGTCCATCTATTATTTCCGACTTGACCAACCATCCACAAATAACATCCTGCAACTCATAGAACATGATCCATATGTCTAAAAATAGACATATTCTAAAAATAGACTTTGCGCCAAAAATAGCCTGCGGGCCCACTTAGTGAAGGCGACTTCTTTCCACTAAGCTCATCATCTTGTTGCAATCTCAACACTCCCTCTCAACAAGATAAGGATTATCTGCCACCCCTATCCTGCCTCTGTGGTACTCGAATTTTCTCCTGGTGAGCGCCTTCGTCAAGATATCAGCATCCTGATCCTCCGTGGGAATGTATGAAAGTAACATGATCTTCCGCTGCACGCAATCTATGATATGATGATACCGGATGTCAATGTGTTTATATCTATCATGAAATACTGTATTAACCGAGAGTTTAATGCAACTCTGATTATCACAATAAATCACAGTAGGATCTAAGTGTGAACCAAACAACCCGACCAGGATCTTCCTCATCCATATAGCCTCGCATGCAGCCAAACTTGCTGCCATATACTCGGCCTCTACTGAACTGAGTGCCACGGATCTCTTCTTCCTCCTATACCAAGAAATTGTTGTCGACCCGATACTGAAAATACCTCCAGATGTGCTCTTTCTGTCCATTGGGCTCCCTGCCCAATCTGCATCTGTGAAGCCACATAGCCTCACCTCATCCAACTGTCTGTACCATAATCCATATCCCGATGTGCCTCTGAGATATCTCAATACATGCTTGCCTGCCTTCCATAAGAGCTTGGTAGGCTTAACCATAGCTTGTGAAAGCTAGTTAACAGCATAGCATATGTCGGGTCGTGTATTGACCAGATACATAAGCGACCCCACCAACTGTCGATAAATAGTGGCATCCACTACCTTCGCCGAAGTAGCATCCTCCTTCCTCCATCCACCAGGAAGAGGAGTATCAACAAGCTTGCAACCATGCATGTTGAACTTCTCCAGTATCTCCTGGGCATACTTTCCTTGAGAAACAAACAGTCCATCACTGCGCTGCCAAATTTCCAATCCCAAGAAATAATGAAGGAGGCCCAAGTCCTTCATCTCAAACTCCTTTGCAAGATCAGCCTTGCATGAGTGTATCAACAGTTCATCACTTGTCAAAATCAAATCATCTAAATAAAATACAATGATCAGCAACTTACCCTCCACCACTATCTGGTATAGGTTCGGATCTGCCTCACTCTTGGAGAATCCAAGTCCAGTGAAATAACTGTCTATCTGTGTGTACCAAGCACGAGGTGCTTGTTTCAACCCATACAACGCTCTCTTGAGCTTGCACACATGCGACTCGCTGCTGAAGATCTTGAAACCTTCGGGCTGCTCTATGTACACCTCCTCCTCAATGACTCTGTTGAGGAACGCAGTCTTCACATCCATCTGATGAATGTGCCACCCCATCTGCGCTGAGAGAGAAAGAATCGTCCGTATGGAAGAGTACCTTGCGACAGGTGCAAAGGTCTCCTCATAATCGATCCCCTCAATATGTGAGAAGCCTCGGGAAACAAATCTTGCCTTGTACTTCTCCACACTCCCATCAGTTGCTTACTTCACTTTGTAGATCCATCTCAAACCCACCACTGATTTCCCTTCTAGCCTTGGGACAATCTCCCATGCACTGTTTCTGACAATAGAATCATACTCTTCCACCATGGCATCTACCCATGCGAGATCCTCCACAGCTTCCTCGAAAGAGGATGGCTCTATCATGATACACTTGCTCATAAGAGCCATGTATCCAGTGTACCAGTCAGGTGACTGTCTCTGTCTGCGCTGTGATGTAGGTGCTCCTACAACCTTCTCTGCATCTTGAGCCAGTTGCTCAGCTTCTGTAGTGCGCTTTCGCCCTCTGATGGTTGGCGCTGCCTAAGTGGTCTTTTCCACTCCATGAACCTCCTCTTGTGGCTGATCCACATCCTGAGGCGCATCCTTAGTAACTAATAGCTCCTCATCTACATGCAAGTGTGGCTCCCTCTCAAGAAAACACTTCATGGCTTTCCCCTCATGAAATTTGATATTCCATTGCACAACAGTCTTACGACTGTCTGGAAAATACACATGATAGTTGTGGGGTGCATCAGTGTACCCCGCAAATATCCCAACTTCTGCAGTCGGCTCCAGCTTCTTCCTGGCATTCTTCGTCACATGAATGTAAACAGGTGAACCAAAAATCCTCAAATGGGAAATATCAAGCTTCTTACCAGAAAATGCCTCCTCGGGTGTACTCATGCCAAGTATCCTGTGAGGACAACGGTTCTGCACATATACTGCAGTATTGCATGCCTCCGCCCACAAGTGAATGGGTAGGCCCTGATCATGCAACATCGCCCGTGCAGCACCCACGATCGTTCTGTTCTTCCGCTCAGCAACCCCGTTCTGCTGTGGGTTATGAGGTGTTATGAGCTCTCTTCGAATTCCTTCTGCGCTGCAAAAGTCCTTGAATTCGCCAGAGATGAATTCACCACCATTCTCGCTCCTTAAAGCCTTCACCTGCTTCCCCAATTCTTTCTCAACCAGTGCCTTGAACTCACAGAACTTTGAGTATGTCTCGCTCTTCTTCTGCATGAAGAAGATCCAGCACTTACGAGAAAAATCATCAAAAAATATCACATAGTACCTATGCTTTGCTGTCGAAGCTACTGAGAAAGGTCCACACACGTCTGTGTGAATTCTCTCAAGGATCGTCGTGGCACAACTATCCTTCTCGTGAAAGGTGGCTTTCACAAATTTTCCCAAGGTACATCCCTTGCACTGATCTGACTGCGCAAGAGTACCCTTAGGAAGCCCAGTAGAAATCTGTTGCAGTATCTTCAAAGCTCCATGGTGAAGGTGGCCCAATCTCCAGTGCCACAACTCGCCATCATCCTGGCTCACCACTCCTTCTGCCTTGCCTGCCATTGCTGCGCAGCCATCTACCTACAATTGATAAAGGTTCTTAACTCGAACCCCTATCCTCCGGGTCTCACTAGTTGCCTTACTGTGTAGGAAAGCCTTTCCCTCGCTAAAGACAACATCATATCCCTTGTCTTCTAACATCTCCACAGAGATAAGATTCTTCTTCAATCCTGGAACATGCATCACTTCCTTCAATACGAAGGGTTTACTAGACTCCCTCTTAAAGGAAATGGTACCGATACTGGTCGCACTATATCTACCATCATCGCCCATCTCGATGTGCACTCCAAGATCTTTCTCATCCAGATCAGTAAACAAATCTCGATCTCCTGTCATGTGAAAAGACGCACCACTGTCAAGAAACCACACTGAACCCATCACACTTGAGACCAAGCATGCGATCAGCAAAAAATCTAGCTCAAACTGCGAGGCTAAGGCCTCTCCAGCTGCAGATCCAGCAGCCTGCTTATTTTTCTTCTTCTGTGGACAATTAGTGGCGTAATGTCTATGTTGGTGACAATGAAAGCACTTCACCTTGGACATGTCCTGCTTCTTGCCTTTCGCACTGGATTGAGAAGCATTCTTCTTGCTCTTCCCCTTCCTTGCTTTGGCAGCCCAAAGCACAATTTCTTCATCTTATTTCTTTGATTAAGATCTCATTCCTCGGTACTCCACCTTATCTCTCTGCCTTATCTCCTCTTGTACAAGATCCGACCAAAGTCGCTCCCATCTTGGCAATTTCTCCCAACCATTGACAGAGTCCTGATAGGAATGCCAAATCTTCGGAAGCACAAGGAGAGCTAAGCTCACCAAGTCCTCGTCATCAATAGTAACCCCCACACTTCCCAGATCTTCCCTGCATTTGATGAACTTCGTGAGGTACTTGGGCATACTGTCGCCTTTCTCCATTTTTATGTTCCCGAGTTTATCCTTGAGTGCCAACTTCCTCTGGTCGCTCTTTCTTTGGAATAAGTCTGTCAACACTTTCCACATCAAGAATGGAGAAGCTTTACCATGAAGGTTGGACACTATGTGATCCTTCACACCTTCCAACAGAACTCTTCGACACTTCGCTGTCTTCTTTTGCCATGCGTTAAGTACGGCAGCATCGCTAGAAGTAGGTTTTGGAATTTCTGCATCTATGAACTCCTTCAATCCATTGTCATCCAGCACCGCCTCCACCCTGTCCTTCCATGCAATAAAATTCGATCTGCCCTCAAGGGCATACTCCAATCGCAATCCATTGAAAGAAATCTCAACTTCGACACCAAGAAAACACTACTGCAAATTTGAATTCCACCAGCTCAAAACTCAACCGCTGTCTTCAATGTTCTCCGCAATTGCTCCAATGATCAATATCGCTCTGATACCATGTAGAAATTTGAATAACTGATATGTTATCCATCGATATTCTCCTGATCACACACTATTTTAACTTCATGCACAATACAGAATCTCTTCTACCATTGATCATTAATTGCGGAAATAAAAACAATCGCATGCGCACATTAAAACCATAAACAATCACACATATGAACACAATATTTCATGGGAAAGCTTAAAGATGAAAACCCCCAACTATCTGTATATTATATGTCATAGAGATCATGTAAAAATCATTGTACAAAGCTCCTCACAAGCTCTCAGCACAACCTCCAATTGCTACACACTAATCAAGCTAGATCTAGCAAAACACATGCTCCAATCTCTGCCACCTGATAGCCACCCTCTATTGCGTAATCAATGCTATAGGATGGATCATTAAATAACTTGAACCACTTGGCTTGTACTGCGCAATCCTCATGGGCTTCTCCAACCACTGGTTGTTGCAAATATGCAACAATATAGTCACAACTGATAGTTAACCTGCTCTTTCACCTATCTCTGCACTGGTCTCCACTGAAACTGTCCATGCACTAAAGTTAACTGATGTATTCTTTAGTTGATTAATGAGTTTATAATTAGTGAATTAATTAATAATTATTTCACACCACTCTCACTAATTGTATCAATTAGTTAAACTGAATACAAATAGCTCAACTATGTTTAGATTAGTTAAACCGAATACAACTCCACTAACTTCCTCAATCAACTCCACCAAACTCTGTCACATGAGTTCTAACTGAAGTATCCATGCAATAGCTCCACATAACCCTCAGGAATAGCGTAATTCCTTCTGTCAGCTCCTGTGCCACATCCGTGCACTTAACTGAAGTGCTCCAAGAGAATAAGATAATGTTTAGAGTCCAAATATTATTAAGAGCTAATAATATTCGACATATCTATTTTTAGACCGGCAATCTAAAAATAGATTCCGCCCAATATGTCTAAAAATAGAAGTCCATATATTTTTCCAACTTGACCAACCATCCACAAATAGCATCCTGCAACTCATAGAATATGATCGACATGTCTAAAAATAGACAAAGTCTAAAAATAGACTTTGCGCCAAAAATAGCCCGCGGGCACACTTAGTGAAGGCGACTTCTTTCCACTAAGCTCATCATCTTGTTGCAATCTCAACAATTGATTCACCCGCCTTTTAGTTCTTCCAACAATTGGAATCAAATCCAGTTCCTTTAGTTGTAGCTTAACAATTGGAAGGCAGATCTTAGTGCATAGATGGGAAATTCAAAGAATCAAGTTGCCAAACATTCAAAATAATTAAAGTATCTAGTGTTGAATTTTATGAATTAAATAAATTTGGTCCACCAATGCTTGAATTTGATGAAGCCAAATATGAAATTTGGGAATGTAAAATAGAAATCTATTTGACAGCTCAAGGATGTGATGTATGGTGGTCTGTTCTTTTTGGAGACACATATACAAAAAAATATGGAAGGTACAATACAAAATCCATGAATGTAATTCTTAGTTCTTTTCCAGACACTATAAAATCCAAAGTCTATCAATGCTCATTAGCCAAAAATATTTGGAAGAAGATCCATTATCTCTACTCAAAAGATCGTGCAAGTCAAGAAGAAAATGATGTTGATGATTGTGATAAAGAAAATGAGGAAGGAGTAGTAGTAGATTTGGAAGTAGAATTGATCAATGATTTATGTGATCTTAACTAATAAAGAAAGAAAATTCAAGTAGTTAAATAAGTTTCCCTTCTAAGACTTCAAGTACAGGAAGTTGAAAAGAAAGGGAAAAACCTGACAAGTCGATTAGAGGAATTTGTTCATAGGTACATAGCTGAAGTCGAACAAAACAAAAAAGAACTTGATGCATATTTAGCATAAATTAATAGCCTCAGAAAGGAAAATTAAAGGCAGAAGGAACAAATGCAATACCTTAACAAACTAACAGAAAAGGTCACTCTTCTAAAGCTGCAAGTAGAGGAGGCTGAAGAAAGAAGAAAAGTCTTGGAAATTCGGTTTCAGGAAGATATTACTCAAAAGAAAAAATAACTTGACGCTACTCTAATTGAAATAGACGTGCTCAAAAAGGAGAAATTTTTGGATGATGAAAGGAAGAATAATGACATTACTCAATTGAATATGAAAGAAAAAGTAGGTGAAGCTCCATGTCACCAAGGCACAAGCTCCAAGTCCTTAGAGAGCAAGATTGATGAGAAGCCTTATAGTAGGATCCCCCGGATGCCAAATGAAAATGAAGGACAACATAAGGTTATAAATGTTATTGCTCTAAGAAGTGATCAACAAATGGTTGTATCTCCTCCATACAACAATGACCTCAGAAGATCATCAAAACAACACAACACATCGAGGTACCCTAGTATGCTTAATGGATATTTTTTCATGTTCCATCTTCGGGCATGTGGCTAGGGATTTCATAATGTATCAAAACCCTAGAATTAAGTTTGCAATATCACAAGATAAATTTCAAAATGACTTTTCCAGCATAAAATATGTCATTTTCTCCATCATTCAAGCCGAACATTGAATGTTAAAAATTCCATAACTATGGGCATATAGCTCGTGATTGCGGGTACAAGATGGAATCTTCCATGAAAGACAAACTTAACACTAGGTACAAGAAAGTTTGGAGAAGAAAAATAAATAAAGAAGATAAGGTGAATGAAAAAGTATTAGCAATCACGCTCTCAGAATATATGAAGTCACAAAATCATGATGAATCTACATTGGAGGTGTCAAATTTCAGGATGATCTAGATGAAAAGATGGTTCATACATTATTCTGAATGTCTGAGCTTGATGAATCCCTTCCATGTGAATTTTGAAGAGGGGGGGTCTATGTAGTTGTGGTTACACTTTTGCAAAGATTTTCTTTGAAAGTTTGACAGATGGAAGATATAAAGAACTCGTCAGATTTGTATTTAACATTGTAAGTTATATGAAGCATAGCAGTTTAGGGCAAGAGAAGTAATCAAAGAAAGGAAAACAAACTACATGAATATAGAGGAAGGATTTTTGTGAGGGGAAGTAACCCTTTTCCATTGATGTCAAAGGGGGAGAGAAATTAGGAAAGGAAGATCATAGGCATGGAGATAGGGGGAGTATGTGTTGGCATCGATGAAAAAGGGGGATATTGTTGAATGGTGTTGTCATTGATGCCAATTTAGGTTCTTGAATTCTCTTAATATACACCATGGATTACATCAATTGGAAAATTCAATAGATAAGAATCCCTAGAAGGAATCAAGGAAACCCTAGAAGCCCCACACTTAATAAATTTTTTGAGCATGGATATTAGTGACTTTTCTCTAGAGACCTTCATCAATTGATACTCTTTTTCATGCCAATTCCAATGATATATGGAACATCATGTAACTCCTCACGATTGAGGAGATATGGTTAATAAAATATAACTGCCCCCTTCGTATAGTCAAAATCCATAAATTCTAAGGTGATGTGGTATCTCATCGTTAGCTATGTCCAAGGAGGTCTTCATTGAAGAATTAAATTGAATATGTTATGGTCAAATAAATTTAATTACTTGGGGTTTTTGGCTCCTAATCAAAGAAAAATACAAAAGTTCCCTCCTTCCAAAGTCATCATAAAAATCTCTTAAAAAATTTCTTGATGATCATCAATAATTTAATAATGAATGCTTACATTTCCATAGGAAAAATTCTAACTGTCATGTGGGTACTAGAGTTAGGGTGTTGTACCTAGTTTAGCACACCAATGTGATAATGAATAGCTTGCACATTATCAAAATTGAATGAAGGCTACCAAAAATATGACATAAGAAACATTAAATTACACAGTATGCTAATAACATTGAGGGCATGGTAAAAAATAAACAATTGGAAATTCACTTATGATCATCATTCTTGCAATTTGTGAAAAAAAGATCAATCCATTGGAGATTTTTTTATTTATATGGATTATGTAATGTCTCATGCATCCTTTTATGGTGATTGGATCCATCTACTTCTAGTCCATTGTATACAATATAGTGGGATCATCATTGTGTTAAAGGGATGAGGAAAAGGATCACTTTAAACCATCAGGAAGCCCATAACAATGGAGGTTGCTTATGGTTATCCTAGATAATTCTAGAATTTATTGTTGCTTAGTGGAGATTCAGTCAACGATAATTACCAATGCATAATTATTTGTGTTGGTCTTAGGATATACATTGGCTATATCTTATATACATGGGAATCACTAAATCTGAGGTTTCTTCATTATCGTGTTGCATCCCTTGGAGTGTCTAGATCTTGTCTTATTGGTGATTAGCCATTAGAAGCTATGAAGATAGAAAATAGTAGGTAGTTGCAAGTGCAAATTGAATATTGAAAGAGGGTGGTATGAATGTAATAAATTAAAAAATGGGTTCACCATCTAATGGTCGCAATAAAAAATCTATAGTTGAAGAATGCCCCTCTCGACCTTGTCATTCTGTTGTCAACACGTGCTTGTAATTAATATTATCTACATAAATGGATTAATATTTTCAATGGTGGAAAATCTAGAAATGATGGATGTACCTTAAACCTATAAAGACTCTCAGGATTTAGTGAAAGAAGATTGAGCCCAACATAAATTGATAAAATGGTGAAAGTGGAAAAAAGGGATTAAACCATATAATGAAAAGATACATGGGATATATTGCATCACACACCAAACTAGAGTTTCATAAACAAAATCGATTAATCAAATGTGGCAAAAAAATGAAATTAAATCTCCAAGGTTGTAAACCCCTTTAAGCCCTTCACAACTAGTTTGCAAAATATCAGATACTTGGTATATTTTTTATTTATTTATTATGATATGCCTCGATATTGTACCCTAATTGTTGGTTCTGTGCTTGTAGGAATGAAGCTGGTTGGAAGACAACTAAGTTACTTGTCATATTAATTTTTTTCCTAATTATAAAACGAGGAAATTCCAACAACCATGTAAAGGCTTGTTAGGGCATGTAAATGTCATCAATTCGAAAGATCATAGTCATAGGAATGCGTAAACAAATAATATGAAGGTTTCACAATCTTATCATTCCTTTGAAAATTATTGGAGAATAATGAGGCACTAATTGGAGACCAGACCTTAGCTTGTGACAATGATTATAACAATTTCTTATCTTTCTTCTCATGATTTCAATGACTAGAGTTTAGCTATTTGTGTAGAAGAGTTATTGGGTATTAGGAATAAGCTTCTGCATTATTAAGATGAAGTTGGTTTTAAATGAAGAAATTAATAAGTTATTTTAATTGTTATGAAATAATATTATGAAGACCTTGGGCTCATTGATGTTATCAATTTTCAACAAGGTGGACCTGATACCATTTAAAAGGCAAAGCTGCTAGGTTGATTTCCCATGCTATGAATTTACATGCTCGAGCATCAAAGCATATTTTAATTTCCTTACTATATTATAATATTGTTGTTAATGATTAATAATAAAAGTCATCCAAGAGTCACTTGGAATGTGAAAAGTTTTGAGTCGGATCAGTAATGAGGGAATTTAAAAAGTCACGGGAGAGGTGAAAGGTAACCCATCCATTTGTTTAACTATCCCCTCATGCTTCATTCGTAGGGGCTTTTTGCATTGGAATTATGTAGCATAGTTGTAGCATTCTAGGCATTGAGCACTATTACTCTTGGTAGATGATACACTGAGAGATTGTGAGGCTAGGGTTTGTGTTTCCTAGATGATATGAACTGCCCTATTTCCATTATTAGATTTCAATGGACTTATAGTTCACATATTTGGATTTATCAACATATTAATAAGAAGTTTTTCACTCCTTACATTGATTCATGTGCATGTTAATGGCATTTATAATGGCTATCCAATGATTTTGTTTTAGATGCATGTGTGCTTATATATTGGTTACATGTTAATGAACCAATTTGTGGTGTGTGGCTTATATGTTTTCTTTGGACCTCTACTCTTTTATTCCATGCAGATGCTAGTGATTTACTATGAACTAATTTTCAATCTACCTCTAGTATTCTCTTGTTTGTGTGTCTTAAGATGGTATTAGGTAACTGATTCTTCTTTAGGCACATTGTTTTTATTATTGTGTTGTATATTGTTCTGCAAGTTTTTCATTTGAATGTTGGTTTTTTCCTCATACTCTAGGAATTTTACTCTTGCTTCCGCAATACCCCATTTTCATTTGATAGCCAAGAGTAACACACACATGGTGGTAGTTGGACCCACATATAGGATGGGGCTCCTATCCAAAATGATGTGAGGTCTGATTGGGACTACACATTAGGGAGACCCCCTAATTGTTGGCGGGACATTTTTCCCCATCAACATAAGTATAGAAATTAGTCCACAATCACTCATCTTGGCCACGAGTAAGATTCAATTTATACAAACTTGATTTTTACATAAAAGAAATATAGGTTTAAGAGGAGAGGGATTTTATGTAAAATAACAAATTATTGATTCCCTTAGTTTTGAAACTTAGGACCTCATGGGGAGGGATTGAGGGTGAGAGTTGATTGTGGGGTTACACTCCTCCAAAGGGCATCCAATCTCAATCAAGTTTTACAACATCTTGATGACAACATTTTATTGTTGGCAATATTGTTCTTCCATCCAACATGTGGGTGGGACCTAACCTAGTAATCAATAAAAAATAGAAAATACAAAAACCAAAAAGGACATTTAGAAATAAAATGATTAAAAAAAAGGTCTCAATTAATTTACTCGATGCTCTTTGAAATCAACGTCATCAACAATGTTAGACTTTATATTTTGAAAGGGAGGTTATACCAAGCACTCTATAATTCTCTCTACACTTTTAATCATAATAGATTACCATGGTGGATAAGAATTCAACAACAACAAATAAGGGTGCATTGTGAAGTGCTTTGGAATTTTTTTTACAAGGAATCTTACCAAAATATCATAAATCTAAAGAGAATGAGTAGCAATGGTTTTCCCTCTATCTTATCTATGAACAATTATGGCATGCAAATAGAATTTGATTAGAAAAATAATTTCGTAAGATGATATACAAGGGTCATTTGCATGGATAGATGTCACAGATGGCATGCAAATAAAATTTGATTAGAAAAATAATTTGGTAAGATGATATACACCAGTCATTTTCATGGATAGATTTCACAAACTTTTGTGAAAGGAAATGTTTTTCCTTGTGACATCCTTTAAATGAAAAATTAGTGAAGCCTTGGCAAGCATAATGGAATAAGAAAAAAATATGATCTTAAATTTGAAATTGAGAGGATGCCAAGGGTGTTAAAATTGTAGGCCTTGACATAATTTAAAGAAATAATTAATGAATTCAAAAAATTTCATCGATCACTTAATCGAAAGTGAAGGAGGGAGTGTCAATGCCAACTCATACATTTCAAAAAACTAGATCGCAAGTCACACCAAGTAACAATAAATCTTAACTTATCAAAATATAGGAAGAAGAAGAATAATAAATTATTTTAACATCCACAAGGGTAAAGATATCCCATGGGAAATATTGCTTCGCCATCTGATTCTTGTATTCAGCTCTTTCCCTGTGAATTCTCACAACAAACGTTCCCAGCTTCTCGACAAACCCCTCACTGAATAAATTATCCCATGAGCTAGTTGTCATAATATTTGCATAACTCTGCCTGCTATCTTTGAAGGCCTCACATTCTAAAATTAAATGCTTTTCTGTTTCCAATTTTTCGGAAGAGAAAAAAATACATACTCTTTCTTCCCACACTTCTTTTGGTCTTTTCCAGTGCCATGTTTCATAATGGAGCTGATGATAATTAGTCCTTAACTGTGCAATAATAATTTTGGATCTCCAAGAAATATTGGACCCTATGTACACTTTTTGTTGATGATTATAAGTGGGATTAAACTCTTCAATATAATACTTGTTTTTTCTCCCTAGCTCTTTATCCCAAGTACGTTAGTGAAACTTATCCATAACAAAATATTTTATCTCTTTACTATTTGTGGGACACATGTTAAAGAAAATACCCCATTTACTAAACATTTTTTTATTTTTCCACATCCAGGTATTCTTTCTTTTGCACAATATGTCATTAGAGGCAACCTTAGGCCATCTCCCTCTTCTATTTGCTCATTTTTTTTTTAAATACCCTATGACTCACACCATAAAAATTTCTTCAATATGAGAAGCCCATGTTTCACTTGAAAATATAGGATAAGGAACCGCACTTTTATTTTTGAATTTGTTTGTAATCAAGTGCTTCTGAATTTTCTCAATTTGTTTCCACTGCATGTCGGATGTATTGCTGGCCCACAATTCACAGCCGTAGAGAATCACCAAAATCACTAAAATCCCAAAAAGAGTTTGAGGGTTTTTCCAGTCCCATAAATTTGCCTCTCTACACCTATTTTGAAAAGCATAAAATTCTTTCCAACCCCCCAAAGTTATTTTCTTTCTACATATGTCCCAACTTAGATTTATGTTACAATCAATTCTTAGGTATTTGTAATCTACAACTTCTTCCAACATGTTGCCTTCAAAGTAGAAATTATGATGGTTATGTTTTCATTTGTTAGAGAATACCACTACTTTTGTTTTGCTAATATTGACTTATATCCCCTCCTTTCTACAAAAATTTTCAAGGGAAATTAAGTCCTCTTGCAAACCAAGAGCAGATTTATCAATTAGAATAAATTCATTTTCAAACAAAAGAAGCCTTATAACAAACTCACCCAAATGGATATTGTCACCCCCTTGTGAATTTATCCACTCTTCAATCTTAGGTGAGCTGGTTTAAAAATAATTTAAGAACACATAGGTGACCGTGCTTCTTCAAGAATTCTACCCTTTTAGGTGGTCTACTATTCTAGCAATGATGAAAAGGTGGTTGATTATATTTATCCTAGAGTTCAAGCCCACTCTCCCTCCCCGTTTTTTTTATAATTTTTACTGTCATATTAATTACAGTGAAAAACCACACTCTTATATCAATATATATTTTATTTGTTAATATAAAATATCTATTATTTGAAAATACCAAAGATAACTAGCTATCTCATGTTTAATATTTAGACAATAAAGTAAATGGTTAATTAATTAATGTTAAAATCCTTGAGTTGAAATAAAAATAATTCAGTGTGGTCATGGTAATAAATCTAATACACACAATCCTTTGTTTAATCATATTCTAAAGTTTCACATTTCAATTAGATGGAGGATAAGGACCCTAGAAATATCCATAAGTCATGAACTTAACAAATGCTAAGATGGTTATCCAACTTTATGAGAACTCTTTTCAGTGAATTATCATTAATATTTTCAATTTAATAATGATGAAAACACGTAACACTTCAAATAGAGGCCAAATAAATAAACCTAAAAACCACCATTATATATAGAGGCCAAAGAAAAAAACCTAAAAAGGCACCATTACATGCCAAATTCAATGGATTTTCAACTAGAGGAATCATAAAATTTCAAAAAAAAACATAATCGAACAATCAAATCATATCTTCCTAGGAAAACCAATTATATCTTGTCATTTAAAATGCTTGTAAAAGCCAATCCCTTCGTGCCAAATTCAATAGATTTTCAACCAGAGGAATCATAAAATTTCACAAAAAAAACATAAATGAACAATTTGGGGTGTTTGTTACACTATTGGAAAGGTATCTAAGTGTAAAATAACACTAGAGGAACGAGCTTAAGAAACAAAGTTTTACCCCCCAAAACACACCATTTAATTCCTCAAGCTACTTCTAAAAGGTTTCTAGCCCAATTCAACAAACTAAGAACCACCAATAAAAATGGTACTATGAGCCAATAAAAAACATCATTTAATGCCTCAAAATAATTTCATAAGGTTTCAAACTATTGAAATTTGCAACAAGAAACAGTGAAATTGGCATCCAGAAACAACATGACAGCAACTACACTAGTGTGGGACCACAGGTCATGTAGTGATGGGTCCTAGCGATACATTATTTTGCAATTAAATTTATTTAATAAATTGGAAATGTGTCTAATTTAATTATCTCCTAATTAAATTGGACAATAAAATGTAATCTTATCTCGTAATCACTTGTAATAGTTAACTGAGTGCGATAAACTCGGTTAGCTCATGAATTTCAAATTGAGGGTGGTTGGTGAGGCATGCAAAGTGATTATATGTGTTTTAGAGTTCAAGTTGTAGTTAAGTGCATTAGTTTAATGCATGAGAAATCAGTTAACTCAGTTAAGTGAGTTAAAGTCAGTTGAACTAGTTATAACTGTTTGTCACACTAATGAGAGATTAAGTGAATTAAATCAGATTTAATTCACATGCAATGATTTGTTATGTAACTGATGATTTACTATTAATATTCGCATGCATGTCAGTTCTAGTGGAGACCCAGTTGAGACAAAGGTTAAAGGGAAGTTGACTATCAGTTGTGTTATTAGAAAACTGCCCAGATACAGTTAAAACACCATAGGATTTCCCATGATACTGCCGTAGTTGAGAAAGGCTGAAATTCCTAAGGAATAGGGATTGCATTCCTCATGAATTGCGTGAGAAAGGGAGGCTGAAGACAAGCTGAGAATTGGCTAAGTGTTGGACTGATTTTCTCTGGATCAGCGTGAGAAGATAAGCAGATTGCAGGAGACTCTTGTGAGAAGAGTGCATTATAATTGTTTCATGATTCCTTGATGAATATACAATAGAAGATAGAGGGGTTTTGAGCAGCAAGCTTTCCCCAAAAAAAAATCTGTGTTGTGGTTTGATTTGCTTCTTTCTTTACCTATTGTGATTGGCGATCATGTTTATTTTCCGCAATTGATTTCTAGAAGGATTTAGTATCTTGATTTAGCACATTTCTTGATTGGATTGAATCTATTGATATACATATGTTTGTATAATTTATACATCGTATCAGAGCACAAGAAATCACTATAGTGGAGAAGAAATTGAGTTTGTGACTGAATAGAATTCAAATTTGCAAAAGTATTCTTGGTGCGACATGCGGATCAGGATTGAAATGGTTTTCAATGGCTTGAGATTGGAGTATGCACTCGAGGGAAGTTCCAATTATATTGCATGGAAAGACAGAATGGAGACAATACTGGAGGAAAATGGATTGAAAGAATTCATTGATAATGACATTCCCAAACCCGTTGAAGTAGATGCCGCAAATCTTGATGCTTGGAAAAAGAAGGTTGCAAGGGCAAGGAGAATCTTATTGGAGGGAGTACGAGACCACATTGTCTCAAGTCTCCATGGAAAAGTGACTCCATATGAAATGTGGAAGGCTTTGACAGATCTATTCAAAGCATTAGTGATCATAGAAAATTGGCACTGAAGGACAAGCTCAGGAAAATCAAAATGGAGAAAGACGACATTATTCCGAAATATTTAACCAAGTTTTTCCAATGTCGAGATGAGATTGGGAGCGTCAGAATTACTGTCACAGATAATGACTTGGTGAGCCTAGATCTTCTAGGCCTTCCTAAGAGTTGGCATAGTTATCAAGACTCTGTCAATGGGAGGGAGAAGCTGCCAAATTGGGAACGACTTTGGTTAGATTTGGTGTAAGAAGAATTCAGGCAGAATACCAGGGATGGATCTTCATCTAAGACATATGATGAAGAAAATTATGCCTTGGCTGGTAAGGCGAAGAATGGGAAGGGAAAGAAATCCTATTCTAAATCTAATATCGGCGAAGAAGGCAAGGAGCGCGACATGTATAGAGTGAAATGTTTTCACTCTCACGAACATGGACATTATGCCACTAATTGTCCACAGAAGAAGAAGAACAAGAAGGCTTTAGGATCTGTATATGGTGAGGCTTTGGCCTCGCAATTTGAGTTGGACTTCTCACTGAATTCATGCATGGTGTCAAGTGCGATGGGATCAGGGTGGTACTTGGATAGTGGTGCATCTTTCCACATGACGAGAGACAAAGAACTTTTCAGTAACTTGGAGGAGAAGGACCTCCATATGCATATCGAAATGGGTGATGACGGGTAGTACAACACTACCGGGATTGGTACAGTTACCTTCCAGAGACAGTCAGGTAAACCCTTCTTATTAAAATATGTAATGCATGTACCAGGCTTGAAAAATAATTTAGTTTCAGTCGCAATGTTGGAGGATAGAGGTTATGATGTGGATTTCAGTGAAGAGAAAACTTTCCTTCGACACAAGCCACAAGAAAAGCCAAGGAGATTTGGATTCTCTTGGGGCCCTTGTTTTTCTTTAGTTTTTGAAATATTGGCTAAGACATTTTGAATTTTGACCTTTTTGAGTTGTGGCATGAAGACACATGGCAACCGCGACCGCGCCGCAACTACCAGGAGTCGCAGAGCTATCAAGGTGGCGCAGAAGCATGCAATAGCTGGAGATAGAACAGGGACAAGTACAGATGAAGGAAACACACCGCAGAAGACAGAAAGTGGAACACGCAGATAACAGGAGAGAAGCCGAGAGAAGCTGAAGTAAAGACACAGAGGAACTGATAGTCGCGAGAGCGGGTGAATAAATAACAGTCACCCGGCTGAAAAGAAGAAGGAGGCTGAAGAGGTTGCGAGGTTCGTGACAGGGAAAGACACATAGAGCGACTGCGGAAGAATCATGCATGACCTTCCTAGGGTTCCTCATCTTCTCTATTCTACCTTTCTATTCCGAAATCCATCTGTATCAGATTTGTAAGCTATCAGTGAGAATGCCATGTAATCATGTGTTTGGCCAAGAGGTTAATACAATGGAAGGTTGCTGTCTCAATAAGATGTTTATGTGCCTGTAATGTGTTTATGCTGGTTTAAAATTTTATTTTCAATTGTCTGAATGCTTATTTAGTGATCTTGCGCATGTAACTCTGTATAAGTAATCGATGCACTGTCCTTCATGAGTTGCAAATTGGTTCCTTGCCATTGATCTCATCCCCTTCTGCATGTGGTTGCGGCACGCCTCGGGTGAGACGCACTGCTCTCTGGAGTAGGGTGAAAATGCCAGCGTGTTCCTAGACTACACCGGACCCCTTTGTTGGCCACAACTCTTGAACCTGGGTCTTGTCCGTGAGACCTGACTACTCGCCAACAAATGGTTCCGTTTCCAGGACCTGCATGTTCTGAGGGGACCTAGATCATGGTATCGAGGATTTTTGAGGGAGAGATACGACGATGTTGGGATGATCATCTTGACCAGTTCATTGCTCAGCAAGCCAAGCTGACCAAGAAAAAGGAGGCGGTGATCAGGGAGCTTGTTCTTTTCTCTGACTCAGCCAGTGATACGTACGAAATTTTCTGGGGAAGGTTCCCTACGAACCTTTACAATTGGTTGCGAAGGTTACGAGCGACGGTGCCCCAAGAAGGCTTGCGGAAGATAAACCGCAGGTGGGCGCACGAAGATCTGGTGGCATTGCATCGGGTAGACACTGAACTAACCCGCGCGGTGGATTTTTGGGTAAGGACCACGTTGGAAGGATACACTGTGGAGTTTGCTGCTGAGTGCTATCAATCCTTCTCGAAAGCCGAGGCTGTTTTCCACTCAGGGCTAAGAGGGAAGCTGTTGAAGGAGATTCTGTTGTGGATCAAAGCCCTGATGGTGGATGAAGGGTTGATTGAATTCCTCAAACCGAGTATGGAAGCGTAAACCTCCCGTACTGGGGGAAGGGTTGAGGGGACCGATGCTGTGTAGAATGTGAAAGTGGGGAGTGGGGAATGGACGTTGAAGCCGCATGCAAGCTGCGGGAGCGACGTGCGCATCGGCAGGCACAGATCGCCGATAGGTGGCGAAGAAGGGTAATGCGAGATTTGAAGAGAAGAGAGATCGAGAGGAAAAATCAGAAGGAGGCACCTCAGAGGACAGGAACTATGGGTTTGGATACCTGGGAAGAAGATGGGACAGTGGTGGAAGTGCAGTGGGTGCATGGGAGCCCAGCGATGCGAGAAAGAGAAGTAATGAATAGCGAAGATAATGGAAAGATATAGCCCGAAGAGAGTTTCGATGACGAATGGCACGGCGTGATGCAGCGGATGTTTCAAGATCAGACGGCACCCACCCCTCCAGGCAGCCCCGCTTCCCACCTTCTGCATGGCCAGGATCCCGACCTTCCCCTGGTACTGTACCAAACTTTAAGTAATATTTTCATTCAGTTACAAGCATTGAGTCAGTCATACAATAGTTCATCAGCGTCAGTAGCGTCCGGTAACAGCAGCGTTACTAGTAGTGGTATTTTTCCTAGTGGGACCGTTACGCAACCAGGACCTGGAGGCTTTATCCTGGTCAATTCTCCGCAAGCACACATGGCTGGATCTTTCACCCGGTATCCAGAGTTCTCTGGCCGGGGCAATGATGATGTAGAGCAACACTGGTACCTGTGCGAAGCCATCTGGAGGGCTCTCCAGACGCCAGATGCAGGGAAGTTAATAGAATTCCAAACCACGCTCAGAGAGAGGGCTCTGCGATGGTTTATTAAGTGGTCTGAGGCTCATCCTAACCCCGTAATTGCGGACGTGAAGCGGGATTTTGTCCGCGAATTCAAGCTTCCCCAGACAGACCAGCAGGGCCTGTCAGAGCTGTGGGAAATTAAGCAGAAGGAAGGTGAGACCGCGTGGGAGTTGATGCAGTGATTCAAGGACGCGATCGGGAAACTTAGCTACCCGATCGATCCAAACCACCAGAGGGACTGGTTCATCAAGGCTCTGCTCCCCTTGACACAAACCCCTCTCACCTAGCAGAAGATTGATAATCTGCAGGACGCTTTGGATCAGGCCATGAAGATTGAAGCCATGGCGGGCTACCCCCAGGAATATCGGGGGGGGGACGGCCCCGCAAGATCCTTCTTTGATAGGGTTGCAACACCAGATTTCCAGCTTGACTGAAAAGCTCAAGGAGCTTCAGCCAGTGAGACTAGTACGACCGAATGTTTGGTGTACTCATTGCCTGGTCGAGGGCCACGTCGCAATCGAGTGTCCTCGGTTGTGCGGCGCAGGGGCAGGACCCTCGGACGCAGCGATTTAGGGGGGTCCACCGCCTGGTGGCGACGCGGCAATAAACCCGCAGGGAGTATACCAGCCGCAACAGACTTACGCGGGGTTCCCACCGCAACCGGGTTCCTCCACCACAGAGTACTGCGAGATTTTCCGGATGCTGGGGCATCCTCCTCGGATGTGCCCGATATTACAGAAGTAATCCACGGTCCCGAATAATGTGTATTGCGAATTTTGCGTTTCCACGACTCACAACACTGAGCAGTGCAGGGCGCTCGACGCACTTGCGGATCAACTGGATCGTCCCTCCTACAGGGTGAACGAGGCTCCAAGGGGAAGAGGCGGCGGAATGCGGGGAGGCCGCACAGGCGGACGTGGTCCGGTAAAATGCTACAACTGTGACCAGGAGGGTCACGTGGCTCGAGAATGTCCTCTTCCGCGGCGACCCTGGTGTTCCCAGTGCCGGGTAGACGCCCACGCTACAGAGGACTGTCCAGAGCTCATCAAGAAGTGGGAAGAACGGGCGAGGCAGAGGGGAGCGAATCTGATAAACTCAGAGCCGCGAGGGACCGCAACCCCAGACATGCAGAACGTCGCGATCGTGACGAGGGGCGGAAAGAAGACTGGAGAGGATGCCCATGGGAAGGAGCCCGCACGAGTGGTTCGGCCGGCATCCCCGAAGAAGTTGATCAGGCCCGAAGTCCAGAAGAAGTATTTCCAGGAGGCAGTTGAGGCGTTCGCCCAGTTGCGGAACGAGGGAGGTTTGGAGGAGCCCATGCTGCCGGAATCTGGTGCGTAGAACTCCGCAGGTACTGTGGTCGAGGATTGGCTCTGGCTATTCCTCAGGATTGTTGACAACGCTGCGTTGCGGCAGCAGCTCAAGCATGCTTTGGAAGGAGCACTACAGGGGCGCACAGAACTTAGAGACTCGGCGAACGCTGCCCCTCAATACGTGCAGCGCGTCAAATGGAACAAGCAACGAACATGCAAAGAATTCCGGCTTAATACGCAGGTCGTGGGATTCCAAATCAGCGACACCATGTTGGACTTGGGATCCGACGTCAACATTCTACCACGAAAGACATGGGAGGCTCTTGAAAGGCCACGGCTAGCCTACTCACCGATCCAACTCAGGATGGCGAACCAGTACTGCATTTTGCCAATCGGCCGGCTCGAGGTTGTCGAGGTCGACGTTGCGGGGGTGAAGACATACACCGATTTTGAGGTTATTGATATCATGAGCGACAAGGATCCCTATCCCGCCTTACTCGGCATTGATTGGGCTTTTGAGAATTACGCCATCATCGACCTTAAAAAGGAGCTGATGATCTTTGAGGATGGGGAGGTACGGGTCACCCAGCCCCTCGACCCGTATCAGGGCTCGCGATATACGGAAACAGTGGATAATCGGGAGGATGCTCAGATGATGGACCACCTTTATCAGATGACCGCAGGGAAGAGGGACGACTATATTAACCTAACCGCGACTGGCTCTGTCAGTTGGTGGAGTGTGCAGAGCTCGGAGCTCGGATCCGAACTCGCTTGGGAAGACTGGCAGCAAGGGGGGTATGAGACCACCACGCGGAGATGCACCTCCATTGCCCAAGTCCGATGGGTAGGGACTGAGATCTGCGGATATCCCACCTTGTCGAACATGCAAGAAATCAACACTTTTATTACCAAGGTGGAAGACCTGGTCCCAGCTGAAAGCTGAATGCCTCTTTTGGATGTGGCCTTGCAATCCACGTCGGCCCGATGGTGGAAAAATCACCGCGACACTCTGTTGCGATGGGAGTGCATGGCGGATGCTCTGCGGGCACGCTTTAAAGAGGACGAAGGGCGTTGCAGTACACTTAAGTATCATGGAACTTCCGACCCACGACACCATTTGCGGGCCTGCGAGGAACAGTGGCGTAGCACCCAGTACCCTAAGGAGCTGTGGGTCCACAGGTTTATCCACTCCCTGGGTACAATTCCCCAGGCCTGGTACCTGGAGGAGGAGCGGAAACGGGGAACCCGCTCTTGGCAGGTAGTTGTGGACAAGTTCGTTCGGTGCTTCTTGTTCGAAGGGGAGACGGCGCAGGAGTCTTAGGCCCTACAGGCAATCAAGGAGGTCTTGTTTTTCCGCCATCCCGAGCCTGACGAGGGCCCGGTTATGTCACGACCTGAGGTCAGGCGCGAGTTGGCCTGCCACCGGATTGACGGCGATCCGGACGACGATAGCCTGGAGGACCTTAGGCATCTCTACTTTAACGAAAGGGAAGGCGAGCGGAGCATCAGTGAAGAGCCGATGACTGAAGGAGTCCATTTACAGCCACTAAAGACAAAGAAGCTGAACATTGGAACGGACGAGAAACCCAAGCTCGCAATGGTGGGAGATTACTGGGACGAGGAAACGACGAAAGAAATTTTCAGCCTCCTCAGGGAATACGAAGATTTTTTCCCGTCCTCGGTTGCGGACCTGAAGGGGATCAAGGGGGACCTAGGCAAAATGCACATAGTGCTGAAACCGAGGGCCAGGCCGGTGAAGCACCAACCATACCGGCTGAACCCGCGTATCAAAGAAAAGGTCAAGATGGAGATCGACAAGATGTTGGCTGCAGGTCTTATCTTCCCAGTAGAAGAAGCAGAATGGGTGAGTCCCATTGTCATCCAGAACAAGAAGGAAAAAGTGGAGATCCGTGTCTGTGTGGACTACCGGAGCCTGAACAATGCCTACATCCACGATCCGTTTCCCACTCCTTTCAACGATGAAGTTCTGGACCATGTTGCGGGAAACGAAGCTTATTCCTTCACTGATGGGTTTTCGGGTTACCATCAAGTACGCATTGCCGAGGAAGAAAAGCAAAAATGACATTCACCACTGAGTGGGGATCATTCACATACCACGTTATGCCGTTTTGTCTGAAGAACGCACCGGCTGTGTTTTCCCGGATTGTCATTGCTGCTTTCCGGGAGTACATTCACAAGTTCCTGGAGGTCTACATGGACGACTGGACCGTCTACATCATGTTGAAGAAACACGCCTCCCTGTTGCGTATTATGTTTGACCGGTGTCGTCAGCTACATATTTCCTTGAACTTGAAGAAATGTATTTTTGCAGTTCCATTCGGCACACTCTTGGGCCACGTGGTGTGCAAGCAAGGGGTCTGCGTTGATCCCGCCAAGGTCGCGGTCATCATCCACATGGAGGCCCCCGAGACCGTGAAGCAGTTACGGGCACTGCTCGGGCACACAGGATATTACAGGCGGTTTATTCGCAAATATGAAAAGATTACGGCCCCTTTGGAGAAACTGTTGCGGAAGTTAGAAGTGTTCCAGTGGACGGTGGAGTGCAGGAAGGCACTTGACACATTGAAGGAGAAGTTGGCGACGACACCCATACTTGTGCATCCTGACTGGGATAAGCATTTCCATGTGCATATCGACGCGTCTGGTATTGCACTTGGGGCTATATTGGTGCAACCCGGGGAGACGACAGTTGACCACCCCGTATACTTCGCCAGCCGTCGGTTATCAAATGCAGAGAAGAATTACACCACGAATGAGCGGGAGGCGTTGGCGATGGTGTACTCCCTCCAGAAGTTCCACCACTATCTTCTGGGCAGCAAATTCACATTCTTCACGGACCATTCTGCATTGAAGTATATGGTGAATAAGCCTGTGTTGGAAGGACGGATCTGTCGCTGGATTCTACTTTTCCAGGAATTCACGTTTGAGGTGATTGTCAAGCCTGGCAGGTTGAATGTTGGTCCCGATCATTTATCCAGGTTGGAGACGGGAGAGAATGGAGGCTCGTTGGACGATCAGCTGCTGGATTCCGACCTCTTCCGAGTAGAAGCAATACCAGATTACCTGGTTGACATTGCCACTTATATGACCACGGGACAATGCCCTCAGGATTGCTTCCCACTCTAGAAACGCCACCTGGTTGTCCGGGCGGCTGACTACCAATTGATCGCGGGGTAGCTATACAAACTGGGCCTTGATGAGGTGTTGCGTAGATGCGTTCTTGATCACGAACGGGAAGCGGTGATGTGGGAATGTCACAGTGGTGTTGCGGGAGGGCATGTGGGTGCGAAACCCACCGCAAGGAAAGTGCTCCAAGCTGGCCTGTGGTGGCCGACGGTACATGCTGACTGCAAGGCCTATGTGAAGCGTTGCGATGTTTGCCAATGGACGGGAAGGCCTTCGCACCGGGACGAGCTTCCGCTACACCCAGTGCATGTGTTGCGGCCGTTTGAAAAGTGGGCTGTTGATTTCGTAGGTCCCATCGCACCAGTTTCTCGACACTCCAAGGCCCGGTACATCATTACCGCCACGGATTACCTCACCCGGTGGGCTGAGGCAGCAGCGGTACGCGACTGCTCGGCAGAGACCGCTGCCAGGTTCATCTTTGAACACATCATCAGCCGGTTTGGCTGCCCATGGAGCTTGACCAGCGATCAGGGTACGCATTTCATTAATGCCACGGTCAAGACACTACTGGACACATTTATGATTCAGCATCATAAAAGCAGCCCATACCACCCGCAGGCCAATGGTATTGTGGAAGAATTCAACAAGATTCTCAAAAAGGGCTTGACTAAAATTTGTAATGCTCAGCGCGACGATTGGGACGAGCGTCTCCTAGCGGCATTGTGGGCCTACCGGACCACGGTGAAACGTTTGACCAACCAGACACCATTCCAGTTGGTATATGGCCGGGAAGCTATGATTCCCGCCGAGTTCACTGTACCCAGTCTTTTGATCACAACATCTCTCCAGTTCTCAGAAGAGGAGTCACTCCGGGAACGCCTCCAGGAGCTACAGGAGCTGGACGAGGCCCGATTCCTGGCGGAATTCCACCAGAAGGTTCAGAAGGCCAGGCAGAAAGCGTGGCATGACCTCCACCTCAAAACCAAAGCCTTCCAAGTTGGCAGAAAAGTTCTCTTATACGATAGCCGGTTCCAGAAGTTTCCAGGCAAGCTCCAGATGCACTGGTTGGGACCCTACTTTGTCATCAAGATCCGCGACTCAGGAGCCGTTCGGTTGGCACAGCTGGACGGTATAGTTCTCCCTGGGTGGGTGAATGGCGCACGCCTGAAACCCTACCAGGAGTAGGTACCTTTCACTTCTCATCAATAACTCTCGCAACCGAGAGACCCCGTAGAGTAGCTTAGTCGAATAACTCTCCCGCAACCAGGATGAGCATAGGGAGTCTTTTCCGTTCATAGGTAATCTATCAAATAACTAGTCAGTTGCGGGTACATCACCACAACCGACTGTGGTCGGGACGGACCAGTCCAGCGTGTCACGGTGCCAGTCCAGTGTGTCGTCCTTGTAGGATCCATCCCCGTGCCAGTGTCAGTCCAGGTCATTTCCGTCAGTCCTTTTGTCAGTCCGTAGGATCGCTCAGATTTGCATCATAAATTACCATAAGTAGACAGTAATCATACCATAATCATTTGCCATCACCCGCAATTCCCTCAGCCGTCGCGTCCTCCCATCTCTCCATGACGCCGTCAGCAACTGTCAGATTACACACAGGCATGCGATTGATCGCACGATTATCGCAGGCAAGAAAGATAGCAAGAATTAATTGTCGTTATGGAGTCTCATCAACTCCGCTCGTGCCAGGGAATGCCATAACTTGCATGGAGACCAATAGCTTGAGAATGACGGACCAGTTCAATTTGGAAATTGCAGCGACTCCAGAGCAATTGAAGCCTCAAAGCGCACCGCACCCAGAAGGAAGCTCCCGAAGATTTCTCCAGGTTTACCAGCGCCGAGCCAAGATGCCGAGGGCTCTCGTCTCTGTTCCTGAACCAGTGTTGGACAGCCGAATCCACCGAACAGAGTCGCTGGTTGGTAAGTATGACAGTGCAGCGATGCTGGACGCCAACCTGTCCGACCCAGCTGAATTCCCCCACCTCCATTGGCAGACCTACATGGAGCATCACTACACGCCAGGCAGTAGCTCCAACAGCCGAATGCGACAAGAATTCAGGGGCCTTCAGCAGTCGTCCTTGATGAATTTAAGGACTCTTCCAGTTTTTGGAACTACGGGACTGGCCCTACAATGCACCCGGTTCCTCCTCAGTCGAATACAGAACGGGTCCCTGTGGCTCAATGAGGAAATCCCAATTCATGCCGAAGACATTCACCGGCTTACAGGGCTGTCTTAGAATGGCGCGGATGTCTCCGCTGCTGGCCAGACATCCTCCAAGTGCGCCCGAAAGTTGGGTGACACAGACCTGTACACCAAGTATGGCACCCGCCGGGGGGGCAAAGGTGCCAAAATTGATTTGATTAATAAGCCAGAAATTCGGTTCGCTTGCTACCTCATTGCTAGCAAGACGATGCGGCACTATACTAAGGGAGAGTGCACCCTGGATACAATCTCCATTGCAGAGCACTGTATCTAGGGCGTCAAGCTGAATTGGTGCTCTTTTGTGCTGAAATAACTCTTCGCGGCCTGCGAAGAGAACTATAAACGCACCACCAGTTTCATTTACGGTTATTTGATTTTAGCTTTCGCCATGTGGAAATGGCACATTCCTCCTGTCCGGATGCCGGCAGAGACTACCGCGAGCCAGCCTCTCGCGATGAATTTCACTCCGTGGCAGGTGTCCTCGGACCCCAACACCAAACAGGTGAACGCGACAGCGTTTCGGGCGTGGTACGGGTTAATGACAGACGTGGTGGCTAACCAGCAACGGGTGCCCAGGCACCTGTTGGATGAGTATAGTGAGCAGGTATGGTTCGGGGTAAGCCACAGGCACACTTACCTCCGCCCAACTTGCGTGCCGGAAGCCACCTTCCACATGGCGCCCCTCAGATTCCAGTTGAATGATGATACCTTCCACTGCGAGGTCTCTACGTGGCCGGGGATCACCAAGCACATCCGCGACGAGATCCTCCAATATAACTTTGAGCGGATGATGCCGGCGCAGCGGCCTGCCGCGACCGGTGCAGCGGGGTCCTCACAGGTTGCGGCGGGACCTCCACAGGATGTAGCCGGGACTGCACAGGAACTGCCCGAATCACTGATCCCTGTCGTACAACACTTCAATGCCCAGGTACGAAGTCTTAACATGGTAACCCAAGTTGTTTCAAGTGGTGCCCCTTTATTTCCCTCATTTTCTGAATTTCAGCTCAGTCGGTCTCTTGCTCCCTCCCATACCGCCCCTCTCACTTCTCCCATCCCCACCAACCTATTCACCTCTACCACCCCTATCATCACACCGATGGGCGAAACGGGCCCAGAACCTGATCCATCAGACCCCCCTCCATCCAAGAGGGCCCGCATTGCTGTCACAGATCCAGTGGTGGATCTTACCGACGATGATCCACCATCCACTCCACTCCCAGGGACGTTGATTCTGGAGGAACCCCTGATCGATCCGTCAGAGTTCCTCAACATTCGTCTCCCCCATACCTCTTTCACCCCGTCCACCGCTCCCTCCACCGTTCGTCCACCTGCCACCTCCTCCAATCCATCCAACTCATCGGCCACTGTATCAGATCCTCTCATCTAGGAACTTTTCGGAGGTGACCACGGGGTGGAAGTCACCTCCAATACTGAAGCCGTAGTACCGCCGGTTGACCCCATGGCCACACCCCAGGATCCTGCCTCTAATATATCTACCCGGCTGGCAAATGTTGGGGCTGATTCGGCCGACCCTCCCCCAGACCAGACCATTCAGCAAGACCGGCCGGAGTCCGATATGGCCACCTCAATGCAGCAGCAGACACCGGTCCATCCTCCTGAGACCTCAAACCGATCAGTGGCCAGTGGCCAACCTTCATAGGAACGGATGCCGGAGTAGGGCGCTCCCAGCACGACCAATGTAGAACCATGGGGTACAGGACAGCTATACCTACTCATTCAGCGGGCGGCCCTAAAGGCTGAACAGATTCACTCAGAGCTGCAGCAGCGGTGTACCGAGCAGCACAACCAGATCACAGCGCTTACTGAACAACGCGATCAGCGGACCAGGGAGAAGACCTACCTATAGGGGCAGGTCACCATTACTGCTCAGGTGTTCTCCGACTTATAGCCCGCTACAAGGGCTCATCATGCCCCACTTCTGGACAATGTAGCGGAGGAAAGTTCAGCAGCCCAGGCTCACCACCTTCAGACTGCTTTCACTGATCTATGCAGGGAGAATCAGTAACTCCAAGCGGCATTAGCCGCACAGCCTACCCTTTCCGATCCACAGATTGTCTACTCAGAACAGGTGGCTGCCAAGCAGACTCAGGCAGCTTGTATGCAGGCAACTCTTCACTCCGCCGCGGGAGAGGCTTATGCCCTCCTGCGAAGTCTGCAGGAGTGCTCACTCGCTCTCACTGTCAAAACGCAGCCTATCTCTGCCCAGCTGCAAAAAATTTCCCGTGAAATTCAGGAGACCGCGGACCCAGCACGGTTAGATCAGCTCTATGCCCAGGCGGACGAGCTTGAAATTCAAATGCAACAGACTGAGGCCGACTCGGCAGCGGCCAAACAGGTCATTCGGGAGATTCGTCCGCCCATTCGAGCCAGTGCCGAATCCATACAACAGCTAGATGCCAAGGCCGAGACCCAACTTGCTACGATGTTCGGGGCTGTCCCGACGACTATAGAGGAGGCCGCCGCCACAAGGATCTCTGAAGAAGCAGACTTGCTCATGTAGGAATGGCAGCAAGCGGTGTCAGCCTTCACCGGGCTTAAAGATACAGCGCTCCGCAGGGTCCTAGAGTTGGGGCCCTTGTTTGAACAACTGCTTGGCGGAGCACAGCAGGAAAGGGCGCGGGACGAAGGCACAGCAGAACAGGGCACGGGAGCTAGCGGGGCAATGGAAGTGGAGACTGTTATTTGTGATTGACTCAGGGACGAGTCAAGGAATTGTGGTCGGGGCCTGTTGGGGCCCTTGTTTTTGTTTAGTTTTTGAAATCTTGGCTAAGACATTTTGAATTTTGACCTTTTTGAGTTGTGGCATGAAGACACATGGCAACCGCGACCGCGCCGCAACTACCAGGAGTCGCGGAGCTATCAAGGTGGCACGGAAGCATGCGATAGCTGGAGATAGAACAGAGATAAGTACAGATGAAGGAAACACACAGCAGAAGACAGAAAGTGGAACACGCAGATAACAGGAGAGAAGCCGGGAGAAGCTGAAGTAAAGACACAGAGGAACTGATAGTCGCGAGAGCGGGTGAATAAATAACAGTCACCCGGCTGAAAAGAATAAGGAGGCTGAAGAGGTTGCGAGGTTCGTGACAGGGAAAGACACACAGAGCGACTACGGAAGAATCATGCATGACCTTCCTAGGGTTCCTCATCTTCTCTATTCTACCTTTCTGTTCCGAAATCCATCTGTATCAGATTTGTAAGCTATCAGTGAGAATGCCATGTAATCATGTGTTTGGCCAAGAGGTTAATACAATGGAAGGTTGTTGTCTCAATAAGATGTTTATGTGCCTGTAATGTTTTTATGCTGGTTTAAAATTTTATTTGCAATTTTCTGAATGCTTATTTAGTGATCTTGCGCATGTAACTCTGTATAAGTAATCGATGCACTGTCCTTCATGAGTTGCGAATTGGTTCCTTTCCATTGATCTCATTCCCTTCTGCATGTGGTTGTGGCACGCCTCGGGTGAGACGCACTGCTCTCCGGAGCAGGGTGAAAATGCCGGCGTGTTCCTAGACTACACCGGACCCCTTTGTTGGCCACAACTCTTGAACCTGGGTCTTTTCCGCGAGACCTGACTACTCGCCAATAGATTCGTGTGAATAATATCTATAAACTTGATGTAGATGGTTGCACAGCATTGATGGGTAAGGCGGACAAAGTGGTGAGTTGGGATGAGGGTGAGTTATGGCACAAGAGATTGGGTCATCTACACCACAGATCTTTGAAGGTCATGCAACAGATTTCTATGGGGCTTCCAAAGGGTACCCTTGCGCAAATAGACACATGTAAGGGATGTACCATGGGGAAGTGTGAGAAAGCCATGCGATTGCCCCTTGAGAGGGAGCTAGATTTGCATGCAGATGAGGAACTCTTGGTTCCAAAGAATGAACCTCAAGATGTGGAGCAGCCACATGTGGGGGATCATGGATTGGCAGAAACCACTCATGCAGAGACCTCCAAGAAAGGGAAATTTCAAGCCAAATGGGCAGAGGGATTACATGTAGCTATACCTCCAAGTGTGAGGTGGGGCGATGTGCAGAATTAATCCCAAGAAGAAATTTGGGCAGGATTCATTTAGATGGTGTGTCTCATGGATCGAACTTGGATACGAGGAGCCCACAATACATCAGTAGCATGATCAGTTAGATTGATGCAGTCAGATGTCAGGAAGATAGAAATCAGAGTGACAGGTGTCAGATACTAGAGCGCAGATCAGAGTTGCTAGCAATGCAGAGGGCATGGATGCAGATGTCAACAACGCAGAGAATCCAGTAGACATGTGAAGTAGCTAGCAACAGTCAGAAGACTCCGATGAAAGATGCATTATATTGATTCAGTTGTTTGGAGTCTATTCGGTTTCATAAGTGTTGCATGCAAAAGTTGCATGTGCAAGAAAAACTAAAGAAGTGTTGCATGCAAAAGTTTCATGTGTGAACAACACTAGAGAAGTCTTGCATGCAGGAGCTTCATGTCACATGCAAGAGGTGCATGTGCACATACAAGGACATTCCAAGGTACCATATTGGGACAAATTGATTCCTTTCTTGTTGAGAGGGAGTGTTGAAATTTGCAACAAGAAACAATGAAATTGGCATCCAAAAACAATATGACAACACCTATACTAGTGTGGGACCACAATTCATGTAGTGATGGGTCCTAGCGACACATTAGTGTGCAATTCAATTATTTAATAAATTAGAAATGTGTTTAATTTAATTATCCCTTAATTAAATTGGACAATAAAATGTAATCTTATATCATAATCACTTGTAATAGTTAATTGAGTGTGATAAACTCAGTCAGCTCATGAATTTCAAGTTGAGGGTAGTTGGTGAGACATGCAGAGTGATTCTATGTGTTTTAGAGTTCAAGTTTCAGTTAAGTGCATTATTTTAATGCATGCGAAATCAGTTAACTCAGTTAAGTGATAGATGTAAGACTTTTGTGATCCATAATATAGATAAAATAGCTTTTGGATTAATCACATCATTAGGATTAGGTCGACGTTTCGAACCAGCTAATGTGGTTCATCCTCAGGACAAGGTGGAGAGACTAATTGATCTCAATGAATAAATAGTGAAGATGCATCATTGCCCGGAATTAGCCGTTGAAAACTAGCCGTTAAGACTAGCTGTTAAAAACTAGCAGTTAGGAAGTTAGTTAGTAAGTTAAAAATAATTTTTTTAAATAAAATCATGGTTAATCTTGTTTAAATAAAATAAAATAAAATATTAAAAAGGGTTTTTTTTTTTTTAATTTTAAATTATTATGTAAAGGGTAAAAGGCGGAGGGGTAAAATAATGAATTAATTAATAAATAATAAATTAAGGCAATAGAAATAAATTAAAATATATTAAATTAAAATAAAATAAAATATTAAAAGGGGTATTTTTATTATAAATTTTTATATAAAGGGTAAATGGGGGTAACTTAATTTAATTAATAAAATTAAATAAAATTAAATAATTAATTAAATAATATATAACTAAATAAAGAAACCTAGCAAAGAATTAGGGAGAGTTAAAAATAGAAATAAAAATAGAAATAGAAATACTAAATAAATAAATAAAGTAAAATAAAATAAAATAATTAATTAATTAATTAAAAATACAAAATAAAATAATAATAATAATAATAATAAATAAATAAATAAATAAAAGAGAAATTATCTGGCGAGAGCTGGGGTCCAACTCTTACTTAATTTCCAACCATAATCACATTTGAGATTCTTAGCATGTTCTTCAATTTCGATCGCCTCTCTCAATTTTCTATGGTGGAAGTGATCTACTCTAGCAACGACTTTAGAGTCTTCAATACAAACATGGTGGCAGGATTTTTCCACATGTTCAACAAGAGCTGAGGTACGGGACCGATTATGTCTAATATCCGCAGCATGCTCCCAGATTCTCTGCCTAACAGATCGACCTATTTCTCTTATATAGGGAGTTCCACAAGAACAAGGAATCATGTAAACCCCTTTCATGTCCTTCGGGTCGATATGGTCTTTAACAAACCCAAGAGAATTTCTAATAGTGCAGAGAGGTTTGAAAGAAGTAGAGATATTATTTCTCCTAAGGACATGGGCAATTTTTTCCGTGGTCCCTTGGACAAATGGCAGATGGACCTTGGAAATAGGATCCACTCGAGTAGATTTACCACTCAATCCTTTATATGCCTTTTGAAAGGCTTTAAGACTTTGAGATCTACTGTAACCATTATTTTCAAAAACTTCAAGAAGATGGGATTTCTCAGATTCCAAGGAATTCTCGTCAGAGATTCTAAGAGCGCAAGTCACAAGAGTACACAGGACCCCAAATTTCTGAGCAGGAAAATAATGGGAACCAACATGAAGATACTGCTCCGTGTGAGTCTTCTTGCGAAAAACCCGGTGAGAGATGGAACCATCCACATTCCTCAAGAGCAAGATATCAAGGAAAGGGAGGCAACCATCAAACTCAACTTCCATCGTGAACTTTATGGAATCAAAAAGCGAGTTCAGGTGACCAAAGAACATATCTAATTTCTCTCGACCATGGGGCCAGATGACACAAGTATCATCCATGAAC
The DNA here is from genome assembly GCA_034641835.2 of Pinus albicaulis. NCBI lineage: Eukaryota > Viridiplantae > Streptophyta > Pinopsida > Pinales > Pinaceae > Pinus > Pinus albicaulis. The sequence goes on from CM076570.1 coordinate 840,763,489, forward strand.
CTATTCCACTTCCTTGGGCGGAATTTAGCAGAGGCCAAGGCCTTAGATTCAAAATCCTCCATAAACAATTTAGAAACCACGGGGGAAAGAGGGGAGCCCATCGCAACACCACATGTTTTCTCATAAAACTCACCTTGAAAACTAAAGAAAGTCAAGGTGAGGCAGAGGCTAACCAATTTAGAGGTGTCCTCGTCAGAGATCCGTTTAATGACATCAACAACTTCTTGGATGGGGATCTTGGTGAAAAGGGACACAACATCAAAGCTGACTAGAAGCTCACCAGGATGCAACTTGATGTTCTTCCACTCCTTGATAAAGGAAGTTGAGTCCTTCACAAAGGAATTCGTTTGACCTACAAGGGGTTTAAGCTTTTGGGCTAAGAATTTAGCCAGATGATAAGAGGGACCACCTATTGTGTTAACAATAGGTCTTAAGGGGCCCCCGGCTTATGAATCTTTGGAAGACCATAGATCTGGGGGGTAAGGGGATTGCTTTCAAGTGAGTTAAAGTCAGTTGAACTAGTTATAACTATTTTTCGCACTAGTGAGAGATCAAGTGAATTAAATTAGATTTAATTCACATGCAGTAATATGTTATGTAACTAATGATTTACTATTAATAGCTACATGCATGTCAGTTCCAGTGGAGACTCAGTTGAGAGAAAGGTTAAAGGGAAGTTGAATATCAATTGTGTTATTAGCAAACTGCCCATATGCAGTTAAAACACCACAAGATTTCCCATGAAACTTGCGCAGTTGAGAAGGGATGAAATTCCTAAGGAATAGGGATTGCATTGCTTAGGAATTGTGTGAGCAAGGAAGGCTAAAGACATGCTAATAATTGGCTAAGTGTTGGCCCAATTTTGTCTAGATCAGTGTGAGACAATTAGCAAATTGCAGGAGACTCTTGTGAGAAGAGTGCATTATAATTGTTTCATGATTCCTTGATGAATATATAATATAAGATAGAGGGGTTTTGAGTAGCAAGCTTTCCACGGAAAAATATCTGTGTTGTGGTTTTATTTTCTTCTTTATTTACTTCTTGTGATTGGCGATCGTGTTTATTTTCCGCAATTGATTTGTAGAAGGATTCAGTATCTTTCTTTAGTACAGTGTGTTGTGGACAATTTTGTCACCCCCTAGAGACAGTCTAGAGTTGCCATAGACCAGTGCCTACGACATATTAATATAGCAAGGAGTCCTTCATATAGTTTGGGTTGTCAGTCCAAGAGCTCACTTACTATCTCTTGTTTGAACAAGGAAATAAGTTTTGAATGGGACCAAACTCTCTCAGAAGCTGACACAAAGATAAGAATAGTGTAGGGACATCATGTAAAACTCCAATACAAAGGGCATCAGACAGTTAAGAGACAACTTACTGTAAAGAGGGCCAATTCAAATAATATATCACAGAAATCAAATATCAGGAAGTGAGTGCAGTGAGGAAACATAGAGAAGATATTACTTAACATGAGATTGATACCCAGATACACAACAGAACCACATAAGGGCATATTAATTTATGAATCCTTATGTGACAATGGTGTTTTAAAAGCACCCTCCTCAAGCAACTAATATAGCAGAAAACATGGATGAGGTGAACATGGAACAGTATATCATGACTAGGCCTATTTAAAGCGCTTGACCAATTCCAGAAAGGGCATCAACAAGGATGAATCCTTACTGCAAACTAGTGAGCCACTCACATTCTAGAACATGATACAAGAAGATAAATAGCATGAAATGAGATATTGTATTAACACATAAGGGAAATTACATACTGTGAGATACCAAAGACCAGAATCCTCATTACAGTTATAACTCCTCCTCACTGAGACCCTACGGGCTCTGAACCTTCATACAGAAATATTACAGAATGTATACAAAAGCCTTTTCACTGCACAGTCTGCTGAAAGAAATCTGGAACCCTTACAATGTCTTTTCTTCTAGCCTTTATAGAAGAGATAGAGAATTCTAGAGGAGGAGGTAGATGGAAAACATTTAATGACTTATTTTGAATCAGATGGTGGAAAACATTCGCGCCCACACTATGAATGACTAAACATAAATGACTGTACTTTACGATTTATTTTCGGAAATGAGTGCTGGGAATGAAAATCTGCTTACAAACAAGACATAAATAATAAAATATGTAGATATTCGGCTTTTTGCTGGAGGAGGAAGATCTGCGGCAATTAAACCTTGAGGCACCTGTTTCTGTACATAGTACTTTCGGCCTTCTAATTTTGAATTTCAAATTTGAAACCTTTCCTGCCAGACAATGAATTCATTGCTCCTTCATTAATAATCTGCTGCTGCATTAATGTTTTCATCCGCCCAAATGTGCCTTTTTGATTTTCTCTGGAGGGTTCTACAGATTCAAATCCTCGCCTTCTTTAATGGTGGTCATATCATAGCTGCTTCCGGATCTTTCCTCACCAATTTTCCTCCTGGAACATAGTACCGCAATGCATCCTCGGCCTTTGTAATGGAAATGATGAATCATGGTAATTATTGGCCGTAATAAACCTGCAAAAACCGAAACCTGTTAAATAAAACCCAACACAGAGACGACGAACATGGTGGAGCCGATGGAAATGGTGAAGATGAAAGCATGGATGAGTAGACGAAGGCACAGATATAAAACAAACACACTGAAATGTGACACCTATGCGGAATATGTGGATGGTGGAGGGAGAAGCGGATAACCCGTGGGAGATGACGAAGAGTGGCGGAAAAACGCTAATCAATTTAAAGACCCAAAGGTTAACTTTTGGAGATATTACAAAGGAAAACATGACAAAACAATGGAGTGAGAGCTTTGGAAGTGGGACCCAGAGCGCACATCGCAAATTCGCAAGTGGAGAAAATGCGATGGGGAGATAGCGACGCAACAGGAAATTGCGCTATGCGATGGATGTGACCGGATGAGCGCAGATCGCAAAAATGTAAAGTGCGATGGCGCGATCGATCGCCTTGCAAACAATTGCGATGGGTCAAATGGGCCTAACCAATGAAAATGTGATCTGCGATAAGCGCCTTTAGGTGCAGCGTTCAATTACATGGATGAAAGGAGGCGCAGAGCTAGTGGAGAAAGGGGCTAGGCCTTATATGATTTTCAAAAGTGGATTTTTGGCCTTTTTCAAAGTATTTCCAGCTTGGGGAAGGGAAACGATAGAGAGGAAAAAGGGGACTTTGGCCGAAATGTGAATGGAGGGGCTGATTTGTACAACATCGGCTCCATCTGGGGACGGCATTTTCGTCCTCGGACATGTCGAGAACACGCAGACCTCAGACCCTCGTGTATGTGGATTTTATTCTACAATCCCCTTGCATTTTCTTCAAAACTCATTAGCACCCATTCCTTATTAAAATAATGATAAAACAAAAGAAAAATAATGTACAATATAATACACCAGCTGTCTTCGCCTCCTGGGTCCCATACTTTGCTTTGCTGGCATCCATTTGTTACATTATTCTTCAGTTGTACCCCTCCATGTTTCCATATTTTATTCTGCAATTTACCTCCAGCTATGCTTTCACATTCTGTTCTTGTTTTTTCATTGCCAAATTTTCTTTGCTTTCTTGCTGTCATCTGCTTTTTCTGAGGCATCTTCGTCATAAGTCTTCTGATGCTGTCAATTCCTATGCCCAACCTTTCTTTTATCTGGAACTGACTTTTCTTACCGCTGTCTTCATCCTGGCCAACTTTGATTTTTGCATTTTCCACTGCATCTTCAATATGACTCTTAAAATCTTGATCACTTTCTTCTTGTATTTTGAAAGGCAGTGGTATCTCTTCTTCTTGTTCCAGAATAGCAGCTTCAAAAAATCTTCTTTCTGCTGGCAACATGCTGCTAGAAAAGACCCTTGATCCTTCTTCAAATGTTTGCAAAAAATGAGCATAAGGATCATGAAAAGATACCTGGTCATGTATATTAGGAAGGTAGGCTTCAACTAGGATTTCTTTTCCTTCCACTGGATTAAGAACAAGACTCTCTTGAGAAAGAGAATCTCCCTCATTTTCTTCATTTTCTGAACTGGAGGACTCATCATATATGGCAGTTGAGTCCTCATAGGGCTCGGATATGCTCTGCTCTGACGTGTTGAGCTCCGTGAAAAGATCTAAGTATTCTTGAGCAGGGGCTTGCACCTTTGCTTCCTCTTTTTCAAGAGTAGGCTCATTATTTTCATCTTGCTCAAGGACTTATTCTTTTCTCTCCTCCTCTTCTTTTGAAAGAAAATACTGCTGATCTCCGATCACATGACACTCATCACTGATGCTTTCATAACTTTCTCCATCAGTGTCATAGATAGGACGGATGGGTCCACTACTTCTCTGGAGACAATCATCATCAAATAAATCATAATTAGGAAAGTCACAATCATAAGCAATGTCACCAATCAAACTTGTCGGTTTCTCGGCAGGTCTTTCTTCGTCTTGATTCTCTGAGGAGATTTCTGGATCCGAATTATCAAACTCAATGGACGAGTGAGCAAGGGAATATGTTCTGTAAAAGACTTCTGAGGTGAACTGCTGATTTAATTTCTGATCAACCTCATCTTCTGTCAAAGGGGATGATCGCTTTGTGTTCCTCTGTGCAGAAGAGCAGCAGCTCTCCTTTTCTTGTACTAGCTGATTGGGAGGCGGCATGTTCTCTTGAGCCTCTTCTTTTACATCGGATTCTGCCTCTTCTATGTGGTCCCTTGCTTCTTCAAGGAAGCATTTCCTATTAACTTTTGCTATTAGGTCGTGATATTCTCTGACCAGCATAATACAAGATATAGGCAAGAATTCAGGCAATTCCTGATTGCTTTCCTCTTCATCTTCCATGGGCTTTAAAACATCATACATGCCTTGCTCATTATCCACGTCTTGATTTTGCTCTTGTTCTGGAAGAGGCATGGGCCCTTCTAAATAATTATCATCCTCATTCATATTAGCGCTATACCTCTCCTGCACTTTACCAAACCTTTTTATTAATTCATTTAATTGATAATACAAAGCCTCTAGCTTTGTATCCCTATCCATGCTTGGATCCATGCTTCTGCAAAGATGATCACTAGATCTTCTCAACCAGTTCAGAGTCTTCTGCCAGTGGGGTCTTTTAATTATTCAGGAACTGTGGAGTCACCAGGTGGATGGTTTAAGATCTTTACTGTCCACCACAGTGATTTTCCAAATCAAAGCTATTGTTTCTTCCCCAGCAGAGTCGGGACTGCAAATAGATTTATAAAATAAACAACAGTGGAGTCGGGATTTTCTACTGAGATTTCTTGAGAAGAAGAAGATGGATAATATTCTATAGGATATTCAGGGATTTCGGCACAAACTGACTTCTTCTCTTTCCAAACTCTTTTATGGATGGTCTTCTCCAGGTCAGACACGTAAGGTGTTTTCGACTGAGATGTATCTGACCTCAAATGTGGCTTTCGAGAAGCCAGGACTACCAACAAAATTTATCAGATAAAGAACAGTGGAGTCGCCAAGGTGAGAGATATGCAACTCTTCAAATCTCTGTGCTCACCTGATTAGAGAGTGAAAACAATTTGTCGAGACCCAGGGAAACTGATATTCTTGAATTCGATCCCCGGCAATGGCGCCAGAAAGATGTTGTGGACAATTTTGTCACCCCCTAGAGACAGTCTAGAGTTGCCATAGACCAGTGCCTAGGACATCTTAATAGAGCAAGGAGTCCTTCATATAGTTTGGGTTGTCAGTCCAAGAGCTCACTTACTATCTCTTGTTTGAACAAGGAAATAAGTTTTGAATGGGACCAAACTCTCTCAGAAGCTGACACAAAGATAAGAATAGTGTAGGGACATCATGTAAAACTCCAATACAAAGGCATCAGACAGTTAAGAGACAACTTACTATAAATAGGGCCAATTCAAATAATATATCACAGAAATCAAATATCAGGAAGTGAGTGCAGTGAGGAAACATGGAGAAGATATTAGTTAACATGAGACTAATACCCAGATACACAACAGAACCACATAAGGGCATATTAATTTATGAATCCTTATATGACAATGGCGTTTTAAAAGCACCCTCCTCAAGCAAGTAATATAGCAGAAAACATGGATGAGGTGAACATGGAACATTATATCATGACTAGGCCTATTTAAAGCGCTTGACCAATTCCAGAAAGGGCATCAACAAGGATGAATCCTTACTGCAAACTAGTGAGCCACTCGCATTCTAGAACATGATACAAGAAGATAAATAGCATGAAATGAGATATTGTATTAACACATAAGGGAAATTACATACTGTGAGATACCAAAGACCAGAATCCTCATTACAGTTATAACTCCTCCTCACTGAGACCCTATGGGCTCTGAACCTTCATACAGAAATATTACAGAATGTATACAAAAGCCTTTTCACTGCACAATCTGCTGACAGAAATCTGGAACCCTTACAATGTCTTTTCTTCTAGCCTTTATAGAAGAGATAGAGAATTCTAGAGGAGGAGGTAGATGGAAAAAATTTAATGAATTATTTTGAATCAGATGGCGGAAAACATTCGCGCCCACACTATGAATGACTGAACATAAATGACTGTACTTTACGATTTATTTTCGGAAATGAGTGCTGGGAATGAAAATCTGCTTACAAACAAGACATAAATAATAAAATATGTAGATATTCGGCTTTTTGCTGGAGGAGGAAGATCTGCGGAAATTAAAACTTGAGGCGCCTGTTTCTGTACATAGTAATTTCGGCCTTCTAATTTTGAATTTCAAATTTGAAACCTTTCCTGCCGGACAATGAATTCATTACTCCTTCATTAATAATCTGCTGCTGCATTAATGTTTTCATCCGCCCAAATGTGCCTTTTTGATTTTCTTTGGAGGGTTCTACAGATTCAAATCCTCGCCTTCTTCAATGGTGGTCATATCATAGCTGCTTCCGAATCTTTCCTCACCAATTTTCCTCCTGGAACATAGTCCCGCAATGCATCCTCGGCCTTTGTAATGGAAATGATGAATCATGGTAATTATTGGCCGTAATAAACCTGCAAAAACCGAAACCTGTTAAATAAAACCCAGCACAGAGACGACGAACATCGTGGAGCCGATGGAAATGGTGAAGATGAAAGCATGGATGAGTAGACGAAGGCGCAGATATAAAACAAACACACTGAAATGTGACACCTAAGTGGAATATGTGGATGGTGGAGGGAGAAGCGGATAACCCGTGGGCAGATGACGAAGAGTGGCGGAAAAACGCTAATCAATTTAAAGACCCAAAGGTTAACTTTTGGAGATATTACAAAGGAAAACATGACAAAACAATGGAGTGAGAGCTTTGGAAGTGGAACCCGGAGCGCACATCGCAAATTTGCAAGTGGAGAAAATGTGATGGGGAGACAGCAGCGCAACAGGAAACTGTGCTATGCGATGGATGTGACCGGATGAGCGCAGATCGCAAAAATGGAAAGTGCAATGGCGCGATCGATCGCGTTGCAAACAATTGCGATGGGTCAAATGGGCCTAACCAATGAAAATGCGATCTGCGATAAGCGCCTTTAGGTGCAGCGTTCGATTACATGGATGAAAGGAGGCGCGGAGCTAGTGGAGAAAGGGGCTAGGCCTTATATGATTTTCAAAAGTGGATTTTTGGCCTTTTTCAAATTATTTCCAGCTTGGGGAAGGGCAACGATAGAGAGGAAAAAGGGGACTTTGGCCGAAATGTGAATGGAGGGGCTGATTTGTACAACACAGTGCTTGATCGGATTGAATCTATTGATATACATATGTTTGTATAATTTCTACACAAACCCAATTTGCCAAACTGGGACCTACTAATAAAAATGTTCTTGTGATTCAATTCCTTCAAATTTCCACTTTAAAAGCATAAATATGCATGAGAAACAATATAATAATGTAATCGAGATCATATCTCCCCATTTTAAAAGAATTCTAGCCCACAAAAAATGTTTTACTAAATAAGGTGAGGAATATTTTTTTCCTACCTTATCTTTGGAGTACCATTTAGTATTACTTGGTAGTTTTCCTTTCAATCAAATCTTCCAAAGGTCATGTTGCCACTATCTTATAGTTCTAGACCTATTATGAAAAAATTTATTTTCTATCAACTTTTCCTAAGCTTCTTGTGCCAAATTTTTTATAAAAGGTAGGATCAGTTCATCTTCTTGATCCAACATGGAAGGCTCATAGAGTTCCAATTGTTCTACATTCACCACTAAGTAAGTGTGCATGTTGTTAGAGTCCTCTATTTTATAGGATGACTTGATTGTAGTTGTAATTTTGTACATGATATATTGTAAATAACTTTCCATTCTAAAAATATATTTCCAAAAAAGTAAAAGAAAAAAAAGGGATAAAAAATAGATATGTGAAAAGAATAAAAAATAAAAAAACATCAAAAAAAGACAAAAGTAAAAGAATAAAAAAACCCCATGAAAAAGAAAGTTATAGGAGTGAGAAAGTCTAAAATTCCACTCAAGAAATAAAATGCATCAGTTAAATACTTACAAATTTTGAGTAAATGTGTTGCTAGTTAAAATGCCACATTGTAAATAGGACAAGTAGAAATATTTAGTCTAATCACACTGTTTAAACGTGATTAAGCTGAAATAAAATAGATTAGATTAGTGAATAAATCAATCACATAGTTTAATCGTGATTTAGCTAGGTTAATTTAAAGAAGGATGAACTTAATCACACCATTTAATCATTGTTAATGGACATGTTAATAGGAAAACATAAAAAAATTCTTTGCAAATTTAAATGCAACATTAGAAGGTTATTAAGCTCGTATCATATTAGTTAAATCAAAGAAATTAATCGTGATTTATCGCATGTAATAAAGTTGGCGCTAAAGGTTTTTATGCAATGTTTTAAACTTTATGATAAAATCTGACAGCTAAGATCTTCCCCCTCCTGGATCAACAAAGGGAGAGTGTTTTCGATCCCCCCGAGTTCCTTCACACTTTGCCTGTGAGGGGGGGGGTTCCAAAATTGTTGGACCCACTCCATTATGTGTCGCCCCCACAGAAATTCGCAACCCCCCTTCCTTTTCTCTCATCTCACCTCCCCTCCGAAAAGTCATCTTCTATTGACTGATCACTCCTACACCAATGACCCTCCACCACGACAACCTTCCCTACCCCACCATCACTCCTCCCACCTCGATTGACCTTCATTCACTCACTATCTTCCAAATTAGTGTCACAGACCCCACTTCCCAAAATTCCATTTTGTTAGACTTTTCCCGATAATATGTTCCTCTCCAAATAGAAAGTTTCCATCTAGCACTCCCTTTCCCACGTGAGAAAACCATCACGACAATAAATTCATCCCTGCTCCGGCTACAAAGGACCCGCTCCCGGTCATTGGTAAAAACATAACGACAAGTTATAAATTTCTTTATTAAACACTGTGAGAACATAAAATTTCCCTTCTTCGTTATTTTACACGACTAGGAAAAGTTTACAGTCCTCCACACCATCATAGTGACCAGTTAATTTTCCAGCGACAATATTCATATCGCTAGCAATGACCCCACCTCAGCACCCAACTGTTAGCTTCCTTTTCTTGTTTATTCGAAAATCCTCATCCCTCTGTTCTCTTTGATAATTCATAATGGCACCTAAAGGAAAATCCCCCAGGAATAAATGCAAGAAAGATGAATAAAATCCTATGTTTCCCCCTCCCATTGACCTGGAACAAGTACCTTTAGTTGAACTGCAATACAAGATTGTTAAATCTATCTCTAAATTTGACTTGTTCGAACTTCAAATTTGGTTGAAGCAGAAATTTCCGGACCGGAGTGATGAATTGGGCCTATGGGAGTCTTCCTTGCCCAAATTAATGTTTCCATAGACCCATGTTTCCCTGAGTTGATTTCCTGGTGTCGGATCATCTATGTACCCAACCAAAGGACAATTGTTAGCCGAAATAGTGAAATTATCCTCACCATTACAGTTGAAGCCATTTCACAAATGTTGTTAGATCCCTATATTACTAGTGTAGTCCCTTATTGTTGTTAGTGTAGCCCCCTTATTGTTATTGTTGTACCCTTGTAACCCCAGTATTGTTATTATTGTGCCCTTACATTATTATTGTTAGGTTGGCTAGGATTATATTGTGACCCCATGGACTCCTATATATAGAAGGAGGTTTTTCCATTTGTATCATCCAATAATTGTTAATTTATGTAGTGTAAAGGAGGTTTCCCACTCAAAGTGACTTATTTCTAAGGCGTTGAGCTCTCTTTTCTTCTATTTTTGGAGCTGGTTTCATAACATTTGGTATTAGAGCTTTGGATTGTAGGGTTTCGCTAATCCAAACTAGTCATCGTGGCATTTTCTCTATAACATTTTTTCTACGAAGGTTCAGAAGCTAAATTTTTTAAAAAGTGAAGCTGAAATCCTGAGGAACGTGGTGTAAAAAATTCAAATCTTGGTTCGCAACATTTTTGGAGATATGATCTGTGGAAGTTAGGGTTTTTTCAGTCTCCCGAATTTCATCTCAAAAAGGTGTCCGTGGTAAAATCATCATAACTATCGCTTTGAGCATCAGATTGGAATGTTGTAAAAATTTGTCGCAAGTAAACGGAATTTGGTTTCCCGTGTATAAATTTCAGAGCCGAAGGAGAAAATAGTGATACGTGGCACACCGTACAAGTTCGCTCTACTGAACTAGTCCATAATTAGGTCATTGTGGAAGATTGGGCATAACTTTGCCTTGAATATCCAAATCAGTTCAGACCTGTGGCATTCAAAAGAAGATTCAAAAGGCTACTATAGGACCAAATTTAAGATATTTAAGATCCTAAATCACCGAGATAATTCAGTTTCAATATTGAGCTCCTCAAAAGTAAGAAAAATGTGTGTGTGTTTTTTTTTTCCGAATTGCATAATTCTTGTTTGAAGAATCAGTTTGAATTGATTCCAAGGGCATATTGTAGAATAGATATTATTATTCGGTTCTAAAATTCCCCCTAAAAAGAATTCAACACCCATTAAGCCTTCATAAGGTTCTACTATGACTCATGAAGATGAAGAAATACAACATGACATGTCAAAATTACAAGAGCAAATGCACCAAATTTCGCTCTCGCAAAGAGAAACAAAAAATGAAATGGAAGTTTTGAAGAAAGGCGTGGAAGCTAAGAAAGATGGTTTGAAGAAAAGCATGGATGGTTTGAATAATGGCATGGATGGATTGGAAGCTAGCATGGAAGCTAATATGGATGACATGGAAGCTGAGATCGATGAAAAAATGGAAAACATGAAGAATGATCTAAAAGCAGACATGGAATGTTTGACAAAGTTGATACAAGAAATGTTTCCTAATAGTGAAAAGATAGTAGAGGAAACTCATGATTTGAAAAAGATAAATGTTAATCGTGATTTCATAAACTCTAATGTTGGATGGAAGGCCCACCATATTCCAAAGATCGATATGAGGAAGTTTGATGGCAAGGATCCCATACCATGGATACTATAGATGGAGCAATATTTTGATCTCAATAATGTGAAAAACACACAAAAGGTACTTATTGCAACTTTATATTTAGAACAAAATATATTTGCATGGTATCGATGGCTTTGATCTTGTAAAAAAATTGTCACTTGGTCAATTTTTACGGAGGAAATGATAGCACATTATGAGGATACAAAGAGAAACACCTTTTCTAGCCAATTGATAAATCTCAAACAAAAGGGTTTAGTGGTGGAGCACATTGAGGACTTCAAAAAAATGAATATAATGGTAACTTATATTCTAGAGGAACACATGATTGACGTCTTCATAGGGACTTTAAAGGATAACATCCAACATGAGGTTCACGTTTGGGAACCTGATTCATTGGAGAAGGCATTCAGGTTGGCAAGAAAAATTGAATGTAAAATTATGGCAACAAGGAAGCTTACCACTCACATCTATAAAGATGGAAGTGTTGCTACTCCTAGACTTCCACAACCTACAAGGTTGACACAACAAGAATTGGAAAAAAAAAAAGAGCAAAAGGGCTTTGCTACAGTTGTGATAGTAAATACACTAAAGGTCATAAGTGTGCTAAGAAGAAATTATTTTGCATAGATTGTGAAGAGGAAGAATAAAATGAACAAGAAACTTCAAAATAAGAGGATATACACCAGGAACCAACCCTAGAGGAAGAAGAAATGAGTCTAACCATATCGTGTAATGCATTGGTAGGAACTACCACTCCTCAAAATCTCAAGATAGAAGGACATATCAAGAAAAAAAAGGTAATAGTGTTGATTGATTCGGGTAGTACCCATAATTTTATTCATTGTAAGGTATCCAAGGAATTGAATTGTTTCCTATAACCAACACTAGAATGTCAAGTGATGGTTGCAAATGGAGGAACTATAAATTTCTCTAGAAAATTCCATAATATCAATCTAACCATGGGGGAATATGTATTGAATAGTCCAATGCTTTCCATTCCAATGGGAGGTGTTGATGTTGTACTAGGAGTACAATGGTTACAATCTTTGGGGACGGTATAAGCTTTTAATTTTCAAGAACTTTTCTTGAAATTTTTTTCGGAAGGAAAGGAAATCGAATTACGGGGTATCGCAAGGAAGAAGGGAAAGATAATAAGCTCTAATGTCATGACAAATCTTCTAAAGAAAGAACAACGAGGCGTAATTGAACAACTATGCTCACTAGAAGTTCCAACATCAAAATCAACTATTTCTCCAGATCTCCAAAAAGTCTTGGACAATCATTCCAAGGTGTTTGAAACTCCCAAATGACTCCCACCTATTTGTGATCATGATCATGCTATTCATTTGATTCTAGGAATTGTTCCTCCAAAAATCAATCCTTATAGATATCCTTATGTCCAAAAGAGAGAAATTGAATGTATGATTGCAGAAATGTTAGAGGCTAGTATAATTCAACCTAGTCAAAGTTCTTTCTCTGCTCCAGTATTATTGGTGCACAAGAAGGACGGATCATGGCACATGTGTCCGGATTATAGGGAGCTCAATAAGATTACTATTAAAGATAAATTTCCCATCCCTGTGATTGATAAATTATTGGATGAATTACATGGAGCAATTTATTTTACCAATTTGGATCTTTGTTCAGGATATCATCAAATTAGAATGAAGACTCAAGATATTCTGAAAACAACATTTCCAACTCATGAGGGTCATTATGAATTTTTGGTCATGACTTTTGGCCTTACCAATGCACCTTTCACATTTCAAGGATTGATGAATTCCATTTTCAAACACTTCGTTAGAAAATGCGCTAGTATTTTTTGATGATATACTAGTCCACAACAAGTCTTGGAAGGATTATGTTCAACATGCTGATAAGCGCTCAAACTATTGGAGGAGAAACAATTATATGCAAAAACATCCAAATGTTTCTTTGGAGTACAAGGGGTGGAATATATGGGTCATATTGTATCTCACGAGGGTGTTAAGGTAGACCCTAACAAAATTAAAGCCATTTTGGAATGGAAATTCCCCACAACCATAAAGCAGTTGCAAGGATTTCTTGGGTTAACAGGGTATTATCACAAGTTTTTTAAGAATTATGGGAGAGTAGCAGCACCTCTAACAACATTATTGAAGAAATATTCACTTTCATGGACTCCTAAAGCAACTAAGGCCTTTGAACATCTTAAAGAGGCAATGTGTCTAGCACCGGTCTTAGCTACGCCAGACTTCACAAAAACCTTTATTGTGGAATGTGATGCCTCAGGAAATGGAATTGGTGTTGTTTTAATGCAAGAAGGAAGACCCATTGCTTTTGAGAGTCATCCAATCAAAGGAAATTATTTACAGAAAGATATTTATGAGAAGGAAATGTTAGCAATACTACATGCACTAAATAAATGGCGACCTTACCTAATGGGAAGACACTTCAAGGTATAAATTGATCATGCTAGTCTTAAACACTTTTTGGAACAAAGACTATATTCAGAAGAGCAACAAAAATGGGTCAGAAAGATGTTGGGTTATGACTTTGAAATAATCTACAAAAAAGGGAAGCTAAATGTTGTTGCAGAAGCATTCTCAAGAAATAATGAAGAGGTGGAAGAATTTCTTTGTGCCATTTCTATTATCCAACCAGATTGGATAACCGAAGCAAGGGATGAATGGAAGAAGGATGAAGAAGTGTGGACAATCATTCAAAATTTGCAGCAAGATCCTTGTACATATGATACATTTAGTTGGAAAAATGATTCCTTATGGTACAAATATCACTTATATCTTTGTAAGAATTCCCAACTAAAACAAAATATTATTTTGGAATTGCACACTTCTCCTTTAGGAGGACACTAAGGATTTTTAAAAACTTACCACAGGGTGAAGAAAGAATTTTTTTGGGATGGCCTTAAATCTGATATTCAAAAATTTGTGGCGGAATGTTTGGTTTGACAGCAAAATAAATTTGATACAATTAAGACCTCGGGTCTTCTACAACCTTTATCCATTCCAAGTCAACATTGGGAGGAGATTTCAATGGATTTTATCACGGGTTTACCTAAGTCCGAAGGAAAGAGTTTCATCATGGTGGTAGTTGATAGACTTAGCAAGTATGCACAATTTTGTGCATTATCTCATCCATTTAAAGCAAGTACAGTTGCTACTACATTTATGGAAACAAATCAAAAGCTACATAGAAACCCAAAGATTATTGTAAGCGACAGAGTTCCCATTTTTACTGGAAATTTTTGGACGAAATTATTTTCTTGTTTGGGTACTCAACTAGCTCATAGCTCATCTTATCATCCTTAATTTGATGGTCAAACTGAGATAGCGAATAAATGTTTGGAAGTATATCTTTGTTGTTTTGTATCTGATAAAAAAAAACAATGGGTCAAGTGGTTACCTCTCATTAAATGGTGGTATAACATTTCCTTCCATACTGCAGCAAAAATGACCCCATTTATGGTACTTTATGGATATCATCCACCATCCAACCCATCATATTTAAGAGAAATTCTAAGGTTGAAGCAGTGGAAGATCACATCGAGCATCAACAAGAAGTTCTCCAACTCTTAAAGGATAACCTAAATTTGGCACAAAATCTAATGAAACAATGGGAAGATCAACATCGTAGCGAGAGAAGTTTTGATGTAGGAGACTGGGTATTTTTACAGTTACAACCATACAAACAAATGTTCCTCAAGCAAGCTAAGAAGGATAATAAATTATCGCCAAAGTACTATGGTCCTTATAAGGTGTTGCAAAAGATTGGTATTATGGCATACAAATTGGAGCTTCCTGCTTCTTCGCTAGTGCATCCAGTTTTCCATGTTTCATGCTTAAAGAAGGTTATAGGTGAAAATTCTCCATTTCAAACAATATTTCGAAAACTTGGTGAGGAAGGAAAAAACATATTGAAACCTGAAGAAGTCACGGAAACAAGAACTCGATAGCTACGAAATCAATCAATTTCAGAGTATCTCATCAAGTGGAAGAACTTACCCACTGAAGATTTTACATGGGAGGATGAGAATTTTACACAAAAGAACCTAGAGCTACTCAAGTATTGAGGACAACATTTTTTTGAAGGAGAGGGGCATGTTAGGTCCCTATATTACTAGTGTAGTCCCTTATTGTTGTTAGTGTAGCCACATTATTGTTATTGGTGTACCCCTGTAACCCCAATATTTTTATTATTGTGCCCTTACATTATTATTGTTAGGTCGGCTAGGATTATATTGTGACCCCATGGTATCCTATATATAGAAGGAGGTTTCGTCATTTGTATCATCCAAGAATTGTTCATTTATGTAATGTAAAAGTGGTTGCCCCCTCGAAGTGGCTTATATATAAGGCGTTGATCTCTATTTTCTTATATTTTTGGAGCTGGTTCATAAAAAATGATACAAGTGCAAAATCCAAAATCCAAAAAGCCATTATCAGTATAATCTCTCACATATCTCTACATGAATTTAACCTTCCCATAGAGAGCCAAGATATTTGAAGTATTTCTCCTCGAAGATGCCCAGTTACCCAAGAAAAACCCTCCATACTCATCTTCTATGTTCCCTGAGGTAACCAAGCAGGTAATCACAATAATCTCATACATAATTGGTTACCACACTGATCAGTGGGTAGATGAGGCCATTATTGGATTCTTATCAATTTTTACCATTGATGAGAAACCTGTTGTTTTTAATTACAATTAATTCATTGCAGAGGAAATGCATGACCAATTCATGAAGTTTCCTACAGAGGGAGCTTTCAAATACTTTTTTTTTTAAATTTATTTTTTCATTTATCATCAAGCAGACAGGTTTCCATTTTCTTTGCAGAAGATGGATGAGCAGAGTAACTCACAATCAATTATCTATTGGACCTCCTCAGTGAGGAAAAATTCCACAGAGTTTACCTTTGCAGACTATGTTGATCAGTATTTGTACATACTTATTTGTCTACTAAACAGTGATCTGGAACCTAGGATAGGAGCATATATTAAAAAAATATTACATCTTAGTGATCAAGTGAAGACAAGTGATTGGTATTTATACCATAATCACACAGAGATCAGTATCTATGGGTGTGAATTTCCATCATATAAGCTGCCAAAATTTGTTCCCATGAGAATATTATCATTAGAGTACATTAGAAAAATACATATGGATGACTTAAATTTTGTGGCAGATAAAAAGAAGGCATATTTTAAAATCAAAGCACAGATAGGGCCATATGTTTGTAATACCATAACAAATAGTAAAGAAGCAGATTTTTTGTTGAAGAAAATGAATTTTAAATTGAGTTTTACTTGGCCTTACGACCCTTTTGAAAGACCACTCCCTACACACACACTCCTAGGCTGGAGAAAGAGCAATATATGAACCAAAATAAGTGGGAGGAGAGCACATAGAAGGAGGTCGAAGAAAAAGACATATAAATAACCACCTCATAGACTCATACAGATCAAGAAAAGCATCAGAAAAGGATAAGGGAGGAAAAATATTCCCTAGTGACAGAAATTGGAGCTAAAGAGTTCTTGATATACAAGAAGAAATAGAAAAACAACTCTGGACCAGTATTTCAACATGGGAGTAAAGTGCAGGAAACAATTTTTATGAGAGGCCCTCATGTGTCTACCAGGGAGGATGACACATTCACAAGATCTCCTTCTTCATCAACATCCAAAGATCCTCTAGAAACAACACAAACAATGGAATTGGCTCAAGACACAGCTGAGCCTAATATCGTTGCCAAGTACAAGGCCATTAAACAAAGGAATGAAATGCTTAAAGCCACAAAATACACGCATTTTTGGAAGCATAAAACCACATCACAACACAAGCTCCTATCAACCTTTAACACAAAGAAAGGGAAAATGTAAATTTCATTCCTTGAAGCAAAAGTGCCAGCCCCAAGGACACCAGCAGATTACAAAGATCATGCATTTTCATTGGTGGGAAAAATACTGAGAGGGGGGGTGAATCAATATTTAGTGTAGACGATAAGACTTTGATATTTCTTTCTTAAAAACCATACGCAACTTTCCTGAAGCAAACCCGCGTATATACGCAGATATCCTTTACAGAACTCGCGTATATCCAATGATCTAATTATGCATTTAGTTTTTGACTTAGATCATTTCATTACTCATTCATCATATATTTAGAAAACAGTAAACAAGTGCAGGAAGAATAGAATAATCATCACACATAAGCAACCACAGATGAACACCAGGATTTTTATGTGGAAACCCAATTCGGGAGAAAACCACCGCTGCTGTCATCTCAGTCTTCAATTTTTGTTATTAAGAAAACTTCTTACAACATGTACTGGTGCAGACTCATATCAGTACGCAGGCACCCACCTGCAGAAGGCTACAACCTTCTCTCGTTTACCAGCCTCTCCTGGAAGGGAGCAACAAACCCCTACTCTCGTTTACCAGCCTCACTTGGAAGGGAGCTACTACCCCCTGATATTAGCACCAGCCTCTACTAGCAGAAATATTCTAGGTTCAGACTGAAGGTTTCAACCCTCAGATCCACTGCAGACCACGTTCATCAATTTTCAAACTGGATCAAACAGCTCCAACACAACCCTTTACTTGTCAATAAACAACCTTTGTCCAATGCATCAAACAGAACAGTGAAACCACTGTAACCAGAATATCAAAGATAAACTAGACTTCAGAACAAATATGCAGAAACACATTCAACCTTGAGCAACCATAAGATCAGATATCATACGTGCTTTTATTTAATCAGACCCGCGTATATACGTGCTTTTTATGAAGTGAACCCGCATATACATCTATGCATTTACCAGAATAACCCTAACTGTCCATACGCAACTTTGTTGAAACTTATCCACGTATACACACGCTTTTCACGAACTGAACGTGCGTATAGATCTGTAAAAGATAAACTTTGCACAACATATCAGATCTATGAACTTACCCATATTTCTTCAAGTTCTTCAGCATATTTGCGCCAGGTCTTCATCACTTATTTTTAGATCATCCAAGAGATTCACCATTTCTATATCTAGAGATCTTTAACCTTCACCATGTTCATAGATGCATCATAGATTCAGATCTATCAATCAAGAGCAGAGTTCAACCATGCAGATATACTTCAGAGTGAAGTATTCATTAAAGCCTAGACACTTGCACACCCATGCACAATGATTTTCTTCTCCTTATAGAGATTTGGCCTTCATCAATACCATGAGTCAAAACCACATCACTTCCGATGGTATTCCTGGACGGGATCAAATAGACAATCCAGCGCTCAATACAATGGGTCAATACCATGGTAGTAACCCCTGGTTTTACATATTTAGAGCGTGATTGAGCATACGCGACTTGGTACGTTATTTCCCGCGTGCATACGCGACTTCCCCTAGACAAACTCGCGTATTCCTTGTGACATACACTTTTCATCACTGTTCTGGCCCATTCTAGAAATTCTTTCTTCTGCACCTTCTATATTGATTGTAGATACATCAGATGTATATCATTCACAAGCTCATCAAGAACAACTTCATTAAGTAGGTTGCCATCATCTTCATCAAGTGGGTTGCCATTAAGGACAACACTCAGCATCATATTGCCAACATTCATTTGATGCACAACATATTCATCCAATTCCCGAAATGGATATGCATAAGAAACCCGTGAGATGATGTATTCCACTCTAGCTAATGTTTCCATGTCAGCCTCAAAATTACAAGTATCAATCAACAACACACAAACACAACTAAAGTTGGAAAGGATTTGATCCTTTGCCAAGGATACTAAAATCAAGTCACTGAAATACTTGGTGATCAAATTGGGATACAATCCCAGTGATGTGAAGGCAGAAGAAGAAATTGTGAATAGGAAAAATGTTGATATAGCATCATTGAGGAAGCAGCTCAAGCTACCAACCACAAAGGATCCACAGGCTAAGGAAGTTGGAGAGATGGAAAAGGAAAAAGAAGACATGTTCAATATAATAATTGAACAGAATAGCCAGATCTAAGACATGGAAGTGGAACTAGAAAAATTGTTCAAAGAAAAATAATAGGCATCATAATTGGCCATAGTTCGACTCACAACAGTCTGAAATTCAACGGAAACAACCCCAGGGGAATCTACATCAAATTCAGCACCAACACAGACATTAGATCCTTAAATTGAGCTAGTTAAGGCCATGGACAATATTTCCATTAAAGGGATAGAAATTGGTAAGTTAAATTCTCAACTCAAAACACTGCAAGAACATAAATTAAGAATAGATACTTCTTATGTAGCAGAATTGCAGAAAACTCACCAGCTCACTCTGCAAGTTCAGTAGTTACAAAGTGAATCAACAATGGCACAAACTCTAGCACAAGCAAAGGAAAGTATATGGATAGAGACAAATGAAGCCATCACTAAGATATGGCCTTAAATTCAGATTAGTTTTGAATGACAAGAATTAATACAAAGGTCCAAAGAAGCAGTGAAGGAAATCAAAGCAAATTTGGGACAGAAGCCTGGAGAAGCAACAAAAATCATAAAAACATTAGATTCTAAAAACAATGAAGAATTAGAATAGCTTTAGATTCAAGACAGAACATCAACCATTTTGGAGGTGAAGAAAATGCATACTAGAAGGAACCTGATGCTGCAACTAGAGAATAAATGCCAAAATATGGAATCCAACATTCAAATATCCCATAAGAAGATGCATGTGCTAAACATAAAAGGGTTGCCAGGATTGGTTGACATAGGAGACAAGTTGATTATCTTGAAATATTATTAGGAGAAATTATGCACTATTGCCCAAGATAAATCAAGATTTGTAAGTATGAAAGGAAATATCATAGGGAAGGCATTCGTGGAAGCCATATAATTTGACTTGTTTATCAATCATGAAATCAGACACTTGTTCATCATCAAACCTACCTTCCAGAAGTACAAGGATGTGGATGAGACATATAGAAAATTAATAAAATTTTCTATCCAAAGTGAAGACAAATGGGGGAAGTTGTGTGAATTTATAGAGTAAAACAATTTTAATATTCAAACAACAAGGAAAACAATGCATCAAAGTTTTAGGACCAGTCATCAATAGTCAGCATGAAAAATAGAGCCAGCAGCGACATCAGTTTGAGATTGCTTATTTTCTTGCTCTCTTTTTGTAAACAGTTTTTGATATTTTGTAAAAATATTTAGATTTTAACTCAAGTTATTTATTTTTTAAAGTTTTGTATAAATACTTCCAAATTTGAATTATTAGTGTTGGGATTTGTATGAAGAAATTGACTATTGAATGTAAATATGTTCATTGAGCTCAAGTGGACAAATTTCAGAAATATAGAAAGCTTTTCAGGATTCTTGTGTCAAATTTTTTGGTGATGTTACTCTTCTTTTGTTAATGTATTTCATTCTCTATTAATTCACATGTTTATTCTATCTGTTTCATTCTAAGAAAAATAAGAGTTTGAATTTGTTTAAATACACTCAATTTTGGCTTATTGAAAAAAAATTATGTTTTCCACAGAAGTTAAACAGTAGAATTCTTAACTGCTCTATTTTTAATGGATTCTTAATCTTTCTTTCTTTACCATATCATAAAGCTTTTTAGATCCAACAAGTCTACCTACCCTGCCCTGATCAGTTTATTTGTCATTGCTACAATCAATCTATTGAAAGTTTAACTGCCTCCATTGCCTAATGGCTTTCCAATGGTGTTCCAACCAAAAAAATTAAAAAATAAAACTCTAAATTTCACAGCTAGCCTAAAATTTTAAAATCAACAAAGCTAAATTTAACATAGAGATCCCTCTTTGAAGTTGGAAGGGCTAGATCCCAACTTCCAAAGTGGTTCTCTGGTTACCTCTGGAATTTTTTTCACAGCCTTTGGAAATTACGAAGTGATAAAATTCTGGCGACTCCATTGGGGAAGAAAAAATTAAATTTAAAACCAATTTCCCCTCGTAAAATTTGTGTTTCAGTAGTTAAAGCTATTTCTAAATTTTGTCACTAAGAAATAGATTTGTTTTAAGGTTGTTTCAAACTCAAAATTTGTATAAATTCGAAATCTGTAAATATATTGCAATAGATATGGCTTCTAAAATATTTTACATTGGATCAAACCTAGATCCAGATCCTCCAGAAACCGTAGATAATCCAGAAAGAATAATTAGGAAGAAAATTGCAATTGAGAGTGAATCAAGTGAAAGTCTTCTTCCAAGAGTAAATTCCCTTCCTGAAAATTTCGTCACCGTAGAAGACATATAATTTGATTTTTCTTTTTCTACTACATCTTCCTCTCAACCCCATAATCCCATTATGGTTTCTCGTTATTCTCCTCTGATTTTACCTGGACAACTTAATCCCATGCCACAAGGCTAACAAACACAAATACCTCATTTTGATAGCACTAGACCCATTAATGCTCAACAACACATAGATCGAATGAATGATTAATTTGAATTGCAATAATTCGATGAAGATGATGTTAGAATGAGGATTTTTGCTCAAAGTCTCACAGGAGATGTTAAAAATTGGCTTAGAACATTAAGAGTTGTCTCCATTCCAGATCTAACCCAATTTTTGGAAACTTTTCTTAGAAGGTGGGAAGTCAAGAAAAATCCTCTCCAGGTCTTAGGTGAACATGAGAGTGTCAAGAGATCTCTAGGATAATCCATCCAAGATTACTGTACTAGGTTCAATAGTGTTTATAATTCTATTCCAATTGCAATACAACCACCTCCCGGGTTAGACTTGTTGAATTTTCTAGATGGTTTTGACCCTGACGGGCCTACCAACTTAGGGAAAGAAACCCTGCCACCTTAGAAGAAATGCATAGGAATGTAGTGAGTGTAGAAGAAAATCTGTTAGCAAAGAGAGATAGGTTGAAAACTGAAAGAAAGGTCCAAATCAAAGAAGAACCAACTTCTTCTTCTTTAGATGCTAAGATAGATACCTTAGTGAAAAATATGGAGAGAATGATAGATAGGATAAGCTTAGCAGGTAGGACCCTTCCTAGAGAATTCAAAGAGCTCCTCCTATCAGAAATCATGATTTCAGAAGAAATCCCCCACAAATCAAACAAAGAGAACAGAGAGGCCCTGCTGATCAATAAAAAATTATGCCTCCATTTCAAGAAAAATATGCCAATGAAGAAACTGAATTAACTAAGGAAAATGAATAAAATCAAATAAATATGTTTGGAATAAATGAGATAGTTCAAATCTTCTTGAGTAAACAAGAGGAAGACCAGTTTTTTTTTATCTCAACCAAAGCAAGACCTTTTAGAATCTGAGGAATACAAACAGGGATATCAAAATGGTATGATGGAGTTACATAATTAATATAACTTAAGAAGAAAAAAGGGTATTGATAATCCCCTAAAAAAACTCAAAAAGATACTCCCTCAACCAGTCAAACAAAAACAAATCCTCAAAAGGAAGTCTCCAAAAAACTAGCTGCTCCTTCAACTAGTTGAACGAAAGTTAACCCTAAAAAAGAAGTACCTAAGAAACCAGATACAAATGTCAAAGAAGTTGAAAAATCACAAACATCCTTCAGCATTGAAACTGAATTGGCTAAAGTAAAAATTCCCATTCCTATGACTGAATTTGTAGCTAAAGATGTTTGTAAGACTCAAGTCATGAAAGCTTTAAAAATAGTAGAAAGGACAGACACAGTTAATTTAAATGATGACAAACTTGAATTATGGTTTGGACATGAGGTAGAAGGTAAAACACAGGATGGAAGTGTTCCACCTTTTTACATTAGCTTGAAAATTCGTGACAAAATCTTGCATAATTCAATGCTTGATTCTGGAGCTTCCCATAATTTAGTGCCAAGAGCTATGATGGAAAAACTAGGACTAAACATCACAAGACCTTATAAAGACTTGTACTCTCTTGATTCAAGCAAAGTGAGATTTCTAGGGTTGATTAAAGATTTGTGTGTCACTCTAGTTCAAATACCAGCCAAAAGCCTAGTCATGGACATTGTAGTAGCAGACATGCCACCCAAGTATCGGATGCTACTGTCAAGATCATGGGGTGCAAAACTACAACGTACTTTGCAAATGGATATGAACTATCCCACCATTCCTATATTTGGTCAGCAAAGAAGGTTATACATAGAAACTTTGATGAAGTACATGGTCAGTAGCCAAGATAAGTCAAACAACTACCCATTGTACTCTGTGAACTCTGACTTAGATTCCTTCATCCTGTATAATGAAAAACCAACTGAAGGGGAATGATCACAACAAGAAAATGAACCTACCAAAACAGATCAAAAAGATGAAACTGAAAAGTAAGAAATAGAGGAAGAATCTCTTTGGAACATGGATTTTGATGGATCTGTATGTAAATATGGTGTGGGAGCTAGTGTTTTTGTCATGAATTCATTAAACAATCTTTCTAAGGGACATGGCTATAAACTGAATTTTCAATGCACCAATAACATAGCAGAGTATGAAGCTTTGATCTTAGGGCTAAAATTTTTGAAGAGATTAGGAGCTAAAAGGATTTTTGTGCACAGGGATTTTGAGCTCATTATAAAACAAATTAAGGGTGGATATTCAACTAAACACCCTAGATTGAGAGCCTATAAGAACACAATTTTAGACTTCCTGCAATGTTTTAATGAATATGATTTGTTTTTTATTCCTAGAACCTAGAATATTTTAGCTGATGCCTTGGTTGTTTCAGCCAATACTTGTAAAATCCATTTTCACCCCAATATGAAATATGTGGTGGAACTCAAACAGATGCCAGTTGTCCCTGACAATGTAAAATATTGGAAAGTTTTTGGAAATGATGAGAAAATTGAAAATTTCTTACAAATGAAAGATGAATTTGAGTGTGTAAATATTGATATTGAAAATGATAGTGATAATGATGTAAACAGAAACAAAGTAGAAATTGAACTCAATGAAACTAATGATAACCAAGAAGAAATTGAAATTTTTCAGTTAAAGGACAATGTGTTTCCTAGAGGTTTAGTACCATTGGAAGAGCTTTTTAACTCTAATGATGTAGCCAGAAAGCCAAAAATTGAACCAGTAGGTGATAATGTAGAGGAATGTAACATTGGAACTCAAGAGAACCCCAAAATTGTAAGACTTTCTAAGTCCTTACCTCCTATAGAAAAGAAGAAATATATTAAACTTCTTAAGGAATTCTCTGATGTGTTTTCATGGAGTTATGAAGACTTGAAATCTTATGATACTTATATCATTAAGCATACCATTCCCAAAAAAGAAGACCAAAATCCTTTCAAACAAAAGCTAAGAAGAGTAAACATAGTATTTCTTCCCCTTATTCATAAAGAAGTGAAGAAACTATACGATGCCAAGATCATAGTGTCACTGAGATTTTCAAAGTGGATTTCTAACCTAGTACCAACCAGAAAGAAAACATGTGAAATTAGAATTTGTGTAGACTTTAGGAATTTGAAAAAAGTCTCACTAAAAGACAACTATCCACTATCTAAAATGGATCACATATTACAAAAGGTAGTTGGGTCCAGTAGAATCTCCCTATTAGATGGATTTTCAGGTTACAACCAAGTTCTAGTTCATCTTGATGATCAACACAAAAAAAAATTAACTACACCATGGGGCACTTTTATGTATGTAAAAATGCCTTTTGGCCTTATGAATGTTGGAGCCACTTTCCAAAGAGAAATGGATATTTCTTTTGTTGAGGAAATTGACAGGTTCATTGTAATCTACCAAGTTGATATTACTGTATTCTCAAAAACATATGAAGAACACTTACTACATTTGAGGAAATTTTTTTAAAAGTGTAGGAATTTTGGTTTCTCTTTGAACCCTAAGAAAAATCTTTTTGGTTTAGAGGAGGGAAAACTTCTAGGTCATATCATTTCCAAAGAAGGTATTAAAATATATCCTAGCAGAGTTGAAGCCATACAAAAAATAGGTCCTCCCTAGAAACAAGAAAGAAGTTCAATCCTTCATTGGTAGAATTAATTTTCTTAGGAGATTTATCCCTAGTTTGGCAGAAATCTTAAGATCTATTACTAACATGTTAAAAAGGGATATTGAAATTAAATGGAATATTGAAACCAAGAAATTATTTAGTGAGGTAAAATTAGCTTTAACTATTGTTCCTGTTTTGATAAGCCCTTACTTTACTAAAGATTTTATGATTTTTTCTTTTGCATCTGAGCATACTATTGGAGTTTTCTTTTGCAGAAAAAAAAATAGGGACATGAAAAACCCATAGCCTTCTTCAAAAAATATTTGAGAGATGCATTACTAAAGTACAAAATCATGGTGAAGCAAGCCTTTTCTTTAGTAAAACAATTAAAATACTTTAGAATTTACATCTTACATTCCCATATCATTGCATTTGTCTCAAGTGTTGTGGTAAAGGATATTCTCACAAAAACCGACCCAGGTGGTAGGAGAGGGAAATGGATTGTTGTGATCCTATAGTATGTCATAGAGATAAGACCAACCAAGCTCATCAAGGGACAAGGGTTGGCCAAACTGATGGTCGAGTCTAAATTTCATCCCTTTTATATAAATTTTGTTGCTACACTTGATGAACAAGAAGAGTTGGTGACTCCACAAATATCAGAAGCCTTTTCTACCTCACCATGGTATGTATACATAATTTTTGTACTACAAAATTTACAATCTCCTCCTAGTTTAACAAAGACTAAAGCTAGATTTCTCAAATTGAAAGCCACGAAATTATCTATTTTATATAAGAGTTTATATTGGAAATATGTTGGGGGTATCTTGCTTAACTGTTTGTTGAA
Source organism: Pinus albicaulis (assembly GCA_034641835.2). Classification (NCBI taxonomy): domain Eukaryota; kingdom Viridiplantae; phylum Streptophyta; class Pinopsida; order Pinales; family Pinaceae; genus Pinus; species Pinus albicaulis. The sequence continues at coordinate 840,789,720 of CM076570.1, forward strand.
AGATGAAGCAGATAAATTCATACAAGAATTTCAAGAAGGATATTGTGGAGGACACTTATATTGGAAAACCATAGATAATAAGATCTTAAGAGCTGGTTTTTATTGGCCCACTTTGTTTATATATGTACATAAGAGAGTCGCCTCTTTCCACCAATGTCAAATTTTTGAAGGCAAGAAAAATATTTTACCCTTACCATTAAAACCTATCTCAGGATAAGTCCCATTCCAACAATGGGGTCTAGATTAAATAGGTGAAATTCATCCAACCTCCTCAGGACAACATAAGTGGATTTTGACAGCCATTGATTACTTCAAAAAATGGATTGAATCCATCCCATATAAGCAAGCCTTTGATACCATCATCATCCAATTTCTAGAGGGAAGCATTTTGTTGAGATTTGGTTGTCCCCACAAAATCATCATTGACAATGTTGCAGCCTTTAATTACAAGAAAATGGTTGACTTTTGTGATACAAAACACATCAAACTAGGACACTCCACTACCTATTACCCACAAGGGAAATAAATAGCTGAGTCCTCAAATAAAAGTTTAGTCAAGAAAATCAAAAAGTTGTTGTAGATAAACAAAAAATCCTAGCATAAAAATTTGATTAATGCCCTGTGGGCTGAAATAATTACTACCAAAAGATTCATTGGAATGTCTCCATTTCAAATAGTATATGGGGTTGATGCAATTTTTCCTACTTCATTGGGAATTCTTGTACAAAAATTATTGCAGGAGGCACAAGTGGAAACAAATGATTTTCAGAGAAGAATTAACTAGAATATTCAACTGCAACAATCTAGACAGGAGGCCTACAAAAAGAAACAACTGATTCAAGACAATTTAAAAAGTATTTATGACAGAAGGACAAAAGCTGATGATTTCCATATGGAATATTTGGTACTAAAATGGGATTCAAGGAATGAAGAGAAGGGAAAACATGGAAGTTTTATATCTTATGGAAAGGGCCCTATAATATTGGGGATATTGGAGGCAATAATGCATTTTTCTTGAAGGAATTAAAGGAAGGAGCACTTCCTGGTGGACTTGTGAATGGCAGACTTATTGAACATTATTTTCTTCCAGAATAGATCAGTTTCAATTTAGAATCATTGCACATATATTATTTTATTTTTTATTGCAAGAGTGAGGGCAGCTTTCAGCACAAGTTGAAGCCCAGAGAGAAGGCCTTAAGCTTGTGATGATTGGTTGTCCATATTTATGAATGACAACAGATAGATTAAACTAAGTTACAGAGGATAAAGACAATATGACCAATGGATTAAGGCTATTGATCAACAATGTTCTTGGCACCTCACAAGGAGAGTTCCATCCCTATTGGAGCCATTGTTAGAGTCCTATATTTTATAGGATGATTTGATTGTAGCTGTAATTTTGTACATGATATATTGTAAATAACTTTCCATTCTGCAAATATATTTGCAAAAAATAAATAGAAAAGGAAAAGGAAAAAAAAGGGATAAAAAATAGATATGTGAAAACAATAAAAAATAAAAATAAAAACATCAGAAAAGGACAAAAGAATAAAAGAATAAAAAAACCTCATGAAAAAGAAAGTTATAGGAGTGAGCAAGCCTAAAATGTCACTCAAGAAATAAAATGCATCAGTTAAATACTTAGAAATTTTGAATAAACGTGTTGCTAGTTAAAATTCCACATTGTAAATAGGACAAGTAGAAATAGTTAGTCTAATCACACTGGTTAAACGTGATTAAGCTAAAATAAAATAGATTGGGTTAGTGAATAAATCAATCACACAGTTTAATCGTGATTGAGCTAGGTTATTTTAAACAAGGATGAAGTTAATCACACCATTTAATCGTGGTTAATGGACGAGTTAGTAAGAAAAAATCAAAAAAATGCTTTGCAAATTTAAATGCAGCATTAGAAGGTTATTGAGCTTGTATTAGATTAGTTAAATCAAAGAAATTAATCGTGATTTATCACATGTAATAAAGTTGGTGATAAAGGTTTTTATGCAATGGTTTAAAATTTATGATAAATATGACAGCTGAGATCTTCCCGTGCCAGGATCAGTGGCGGGGGAGTATTTTCGGACCCCCCAAGCTCCTTCATGCTTTTCCTATTGGGGGGGTCCAAAACGGTTTGACCCACTACACTATGTGTTGCCCCCATAGAACTTTGCACCACCCCCTTCCTTTTCTCTTATCTCACCTCCCCCTCCCCCCTCTGAAAAGTCACTCACTCCCACACCAATGACCCTCTGCCACGACAACCTTCCCTAATCCACCATCACTCCTCCCACCATAGCTGACCTTCCTCCACTCACCATCTGCCAACTCAGCATCGCGGAACCCACTTCCCCAACTTCTCTTCCGTTAGACTTTTCCTGATATTAAATATATTCCTCTCCTAATAGAAAGCTGCCATATGAAACTCCCTTGCCCATGTCAGCAAACCGTTATCACAATAAATTCCTCACTTCTCCCGATACAATGGAATTGCTCTCGGTTAACAGTAAAAACATAATGGTAAGTTCTAAATTTCTCTATTAAAAATTGTGAAACTGTAAAATTTCACTTCTTCATTGTTTTACATGGCCAGGAAAAGTTTACAGTCCTCCATGCTGTCACAGTGACCAGTTAATTGTCTAGCGACAGTAATCAGATCGCCAGCAGCAATCCCACCTCAACATCTCACTGTTAGCTTCCATATCCAGGTAATCCCAGAGTCCTCATCCCTCTATTCTCTTTGATAATTCATAAGGGAACCTAAAGGAAAATCCCCTAGGAATAAAGGAAATAAACCTGAAGAAAATCCTATGCAACCCCCTCCCATTGACCTAGATCACCTACCTTTAGTCAACCTACAATACAATATTTTTAAGACTATCTATGAATTCAAATTGTCTGAACTTCACAGTTGGTTGAAGCATAAATTTCTGGACCAAAGTGATGAATTGGGCCTATGGGAGTCTTCCCAACCCTAATTCATGTTCCCACGGACCCATTATTTCCATGAGCTAATTTCCTGGTACCAAATCAACTATGTACCCATACAAAGGACAATTGTTAGTCGAAATGGTGAAGTCCTCCTCACCATTACATTTGAAGCCATTTCACAAATGCTACGAGTGAAAAATACAGAACCCACAAAGCCATTATCAGTAGACTCTCTCATAGATCTCTACAAGAATTTAACCTTCCCACGAGAGCCAAGTTTTTTGGTTTATAATAAATGAGAATTAAAAATAAAATAATAATAAATAATTATAATTAGTTTCAAATATTTATCAATTAAAAAATTTAAAAAAAAAAATTTAATTAAATATTTATTATTTAAATTAATTTATATAATTTTTTTTTTTTTTTTTTTAAATTATTTGTTATTTAAAATTGAAATTAATTTATATAAAATAAAAAAAAAAATTAAAAATAAAAACTTTAAAAATAAAAATTTATTTTAAATAAATTATAAAATCTATTGTCAGCTCTTCTCATCATCTCAACCCTTCACTATCTATATCTTGACCTTTTGCTACCTTCTTTCATTCTTCATTCATTTCTCGTCCTGGAGATGGATCCCCGTTGGGATTCGAAATGTCGACCATTGTTTTATGATACTATGGATAATCTAGATTCTGCAATCAACGAAAACCATAGAAGTTTGAAAACCATAATCTTTGAAATCTTTCTCCTTGAAGATGCTCAATTTCCCAAGACAAACCCTCCATACTCATCTTCTATGTTCCCTGAGGTAACCAAGCAGGTAATCACAATAATCTCATACATATTTGGCTACCACTCTGATCAATGGATCGATGAGGCCATTATTGGATTCTTATCAATTTTTACCACTGACGAGAAACCTGTTATTTTTAATTACAATGAATTCGTTGCAGAGGCAATGCATGACAAATTCATGAAGTTTCCTACATAGGGAGCTTTCAAATACTCTGTTGTTTTATTATTTGTTTATTTATCATCAAGAAAATAGGTTTCCATTTTTTTGCAGAAGATGGATGAGCAGGGTAACTCACAGTCACACTTATCTATTGGACCTCCTTGGTGAGGAAAATTTCCACAGATTTTACCTTTGCAGACTATGTTGATCATTTATTTTACACAGTTATTTGTCCGCTAAACAGTGATCTAGAACCTAGGATAGGATCATATATTCAAAAAATATTACATATTAGTGATCAGGTGAAGAAAAGTAGCAAAGATACACAGAGATCAAAATATATGGGTGTGAATTGCCACCCTCCAAGCTGTTGAAATTTGTTCCCATGAGACTATTCTCATTAGAGTGCATTAGACAAATGATACATATGGATGACTTACATTTTGTGGCGGCTAAAAAGAAGGCGCAGTTTAAAATCAAAGCACATATTGGGCCATTTGTTTGTAATACCAAAACAGCTGGTAAAGAAGTAGATTTTATGTTGAAGCAAATGAATTTTAAATTTACTTTTACTTGGTCTAATGACCCTTTTGGTCTAATTTCAAAGTTGATAGTGGAGAAAAATACCACTCCCCACACACACACTGCTAGGCCAGAGGTAGAGCAATGTATGAAATAGAATCAGTGGTAGGAGAACATGTTGTCGGAGGCCAAAGAACAAGTCATATCAACAACCACCTCACAAACTCCTACACCTCAATAAAATCAACAGAAAAAGAAAAGGGAGGAAAAATCTTCCCCAGTGACAAAAATTGGAGCTAAAGAGTTCTTGATATACAAGAAGAAACAAAAAACCAACTCTGGACCAGTATTTCAGTAGGGGAGTAAAGAATAGGAAACAATTGCTATGACAGTTCCTCATGTGTCTACCAAGGAGGATGACATATTCATAAGATCTTCTTCTTCATCAACATCCAAATATCCTCCTGAAACAACACAAACAATAGATTTGGCTCAAGACACAGTCGAGCCTAATATATTTTCCAAGTACAAGGCCATTAAACACAAGAATGAAATGTTTATAGCCACAACGTATGCTCATTTTTGGAAGTATACATCTACATCATAGCACAGGCTCCTAATGGCCTTTGACACAGAGAAAGGGACAATTCAAATTGCATTCCTTGAAGAAAAAGTGCCAACCCCAAGGACACCAGAAGATTACAAATAAAATGTATTTTCATTTTATGCATGACAGATTCATCCAATTGACCAAATGGATATGCATAATGATAGCGGGGATACCCGCCAAACCCACATTCCTAGTTCATTTTATTCCAACCTCAGTTGGTATGTGAAATGTATCCAAGCTTTCAAGTCCCAAAGCTGTGCATTGTCCTACAATCTTACAACAGCCAGTTCCTATCTATTCGATCAATAAGGGTCTTCTTAATCCTTTCTACAATTCATTTATCAAATTCCTAGAATTTGATTAATGAATACCTTGATAATTTTCGTAAGCCAATAAGGCAGCCCTTATATCTCCCAATAGAGCAAGCCCTTGTCACGATGGAACCAACACACCCTGTGGTTATAAGACTATGGGAAACTTATGCATTGGAAGGCGAACCAATCCAAATTGGAACCCAACCTACATTCATCCATATATACGATGCATACTCCCATGAATCGACCAAGGTAATTCTTTACGTCACCATATAACATTATAGCCAAAGTTTAATAAACATTTCCAAGGTTATTCGCGCCTTGACTTGAATCGAAACTAAGGCCATTACAAACAACGGGCCCACACGTCTAAACATAGAACACACGAGCTGATTCATAACTGGCTTATCTCGCCTTCTTATCCGACGGCTGGTATTACGTTGCCCGATCCAACGGATATCGCTTGATCAACATGCGCAAACAATAACGCGCGATGGCGCGTAATGGAAGGTGATTTTCCAATTTCGCTCGGGGACACACGTCAGGCATTCTCTGGAATCGCTATGAATTCTTCAATACCGCTTTCCATATAAGAGTGGTGCGATGGATACCAGAAACCGCCATTGCTATTCACTGTTCTCCCTCGTGGTTCCGTTGCTTCACTCCAGGTTCCATGTTACGCTCTATCGGGTGTAATTCCGCTACACTTCCATTATACCTTGTTAAAGGCTCGTTCCGAATTCTCTGCGTATATACCAACTCCTGGATGTCTTCCCATAGAATTGGTCTGTATACTATGGCTTAACGCATTCCGTTACAATTTAGACTCTCACTATGTTTGGTATCAGACTTCGGCAGAACGAGGTCCAACGTATCTTTCACCATATAGATTGGACTACCATTGCATTTCTTATCGCAATGGCTTAGCATATTAACACTAATTCTGGACACGATTTAACATACACTGGTTATAAAGTCTCGTATTGGAACTCCAGGCCCATTCTAACAGGGGGTTCTTATTAAACGTTGCGCAGGGTTCTATTCCGTCGATCCTCGAACCTTGGTTTGCTAAAAGCGGAATCTTTTTACACAGGCATCATTCCACACCAATTTCAGAGATTACTCACACAACTAATTGCAAAGGTTTAGAGTATTTGTACAAGAAAGGAATCAATCAAACGCATGAATTAAAACCATTCTTTCATTCAGCTATATAAGAAATTATTTACAACTCCCATTACGGCCAAATATTTGATGTAATGGCCCACCACTCTATCTCTATTACAGTCTTATACAACCTTAAAATTCCCTAAGCAGGTCTGTGCAGGTCCCTCGCGTCTGTCACAGAGGTTTATTCTTATACAACTACAAGGAATCGATTCAATTCCTTGATGACTCACAGACCCTTCAACTTCCTACAGTTCCAATTAGACTAGCCTCCAAAACTGACTATCTTTTCAGGTGCCCCTCAATCATTCGGGAAGTTACATTTTCCTTTCTAACTAACTAGACTACTCAATTATGGATATTTACATAGGGGAAACAAACATGAGACCCCCCCTTATGTTTATTCATGTACAGAAAATGTCTTGGGTCTAATGCCCCTGCATCACATAATCACCAAACCAGTGAGATGATGTATTCCACTGTAACTAATGTTGCCATGTCAGCCTCCAGATTATAGGTATCAATCAACAACACACAAACACATATAAACTTGGAAAGGATTTAATCCTTAGCCAAGGATACTAAATCCAAGTCACTAGAAGACTTGGTGATCATACTGGGATAAAATCCCGGTGATGTGAAGGCAACAAAATAAATTATGGAAAGAAAAAATGATGATATAGTAGCATTGAGGAAGTAGCTCAAGCTGGAAACTAGAGAGGATCCACAGGATAAGGAAGTTGGAGAGATGGAAAAGGAAAAAGAGGACATGTTCAAGATAATAATTTAACAGAACAGTCAGATCCGAGACATGGAAGTGGAACTGGAGAAACTGCTCAAATAAAAATAGCAGAACTCACAGTTGGCCATAGTTCCACTCACAACAGTGCCAGTTTTCGTGGAAACAAACCCAGGGGCATCTACATCAACTTCAGTACCAACACAAACATCATATCCTTCAAGTGAGCTAGTTAAGGCCATGGGAAATCTGTCGATTCAAGGGCTAGAAATTGCTAATTTAAAATCTCAGCTCAAAACACTACAAGAATAGAAATTAAGAATAGATACTTCTTATGTTGCAAAATTTCAGAAAACTCACTAGCTCACTCTGCAAGTTCAACAGTTACAAAGTGAATCGGAAATGGCCCAAACTCTAGCACAAGAAAAGGAAAGTATATGGATAGAGACAAATGAAGCCATCACTGAGATATGGCCTTCAATTAAGATTATTTTTTAACAACAAGAATTAACACAGAGGTCCAAAGCAACAATGAAGGAAATCAAAGAAAATTTGGGACAGAAGCCTGGAGAAGCAACAATAATCATCAAAATATTAAATTCTAAAAACAAAGAAGAATTAGAACAGCTTTGGATTCAAGACAGAACAAAAACCATTTTGGAGGAGATGGGACTGCATACTAAAAGGAACATGATGCTGCAACTAGAGAATAAATGCTAAAATATGGAATCCAACATTCAAAGATTCCATAAGAAGATGCATGTGCTAAACAGAAAAGAGCTGCCAAGATTGGTTGATAGAGGAGACAAGTTGATTAGCTTGAAATATTAACAGGAGAAATTATGCACTATTGCCCGAGATAAATCAATATTTGTAGGTATAAATGGAAATATCACAGGGAAGGCATTCATGGTAGCCATAGAATTTAACTTTTTTATCAATCATGAAATCAAACACTTGTCATCATCAAACCTACCTTCTATAAGTACACGGATTTGGATGAGACATATAGAAAATTAATAAAATTTTCTATCCCAAGTGAAGACAGATGGGAGAAGTTGTATGAATTGGTAGAGTAAAACAGTTTTCATCTTCAAACAATAAGGCAAACAACGCATCAAATTTTGACTAGTCATCAATAGTCAACCTGAAAATTAGAGTCAACAACCACATCAATTTGAGATTTCCTATTTTGTTGCTCTATTTTATAAACATTTTTTGATATTTTGTAAAATTCTTGAGATTTTCACTTAAGATATTTTTTGTTAAGTTTTGTTTAAATACTTCCAAATTCAAAGTATTAGTGTTGGGATTTTTATGAAGAAATCGACTATTGAATGTAAAGTTTTTCATTGATCTCAAGTGGACAAATTTCAGAAATACTGAAAAATTTTCAGTATTATTCTGTCAAATTTGTTGGTTATGTTACATTTGTTTTGTTAATGTGTTTCATTATCTATTAATTCACATGTTTATTCTATTTGTTTTGTTCTAAGAAAAAGAAGAATTTTAATTTGTTTAAATACACTCAATTCTGGCTTATTGAACAAAATTTATGTTTTCCATTGAAGTTAACAATAGAATTCTTAACTGCTCTATGTTTAATGGATTCTTAATCTTTCTTTCTTTACCATATCATAAAGATTTTTAGATCCAAAAATTTTGCCTACCCTTCCCTAATCATTTTGTCTGTCATTGTTGCAATTAATCTACTGAAAGTTTAACTAATTCCATTGGCCAATGACTTTCCAATGTTGTTCCAACCAAAACAATTCAAAAATCAAACTCTAAATTTCACAGCTAGCCTAAAATTTTAAAATCAACAAAGCTAAATTTAACAAAGAGATCCCTCTCTGAAGCTGGCAGGGCTAGATCCCAGCTTCCAAAGTGGTTATGTGGTTACCTATGGAATTTCTTTCACAACCTTAGTAAATTACGAAGTATTAACACATGTATTGGGTATAATGAGTCTTCTGTAAGGGTTCTCTCCAACCTTTTTTGGTATCTCAAAGTGACCATAATGAAAAACCTTGATTTTCTTATCGACCCTATATCCTCTCCTTATTCAGCTGTAACCATACTATGCCTTTGAATTTGAATGACATTTTGTGTATTATGTTGGTCATGCAAGGCCTTGAATTTTTCTTATGATTTCTACAACATATCTTGTATTTGCATATGGATATGCCTAATCTTCTCAAAAAATTTCTCTACCATTAATTCATTCGTTATAACATACTCCCTTACTCATCCTTGTTGTCAATATGCAATATCCAAAGATGAAGATGGAAAATATCTAAAACATGTTTCAAATGGGAACTTACTAAAAGAACTGTGCACTGCTATGTTATAAGGGTGTTGCACATATGCTGGATTTTCATCCCAAGCCTTCGAATGCTTCAAATTGTAACCCCTCAAAAATTACATCAATGTCTCATTAAATATTGTTTGTCAAATTGTTTTTGGATGGAATGTTATACACCTCTTCAACTTCATGTTTATCTTCTCCCACAATGTAGTCCAAAATGCATTTGGAAATCTTGTGTCCTTGTCTGAAACCTTATGCTCCTTGGTATCCCAAATTGCACCCAAACCTATTCAACGAAAATGTTCATTGTTGTTCTCCCATTTATGGTATTTTTACAGGGCATTGGAGCACACATATTTTTGAACCTTTCAAATACCATGAACAAGTAGTTATGTCCCTTCCTAATTGTTGGTAAAACTCCCATAAAGTCCATGGAAATTCTTACCAAAGGATGAGTGCATATAGGCAAGGGATGATATAGACCCTATTTTATGTTATTGGGCTTTTGGGTACAACAAAGCATGCATCCTCTTATGAACATAGCTAATTATTCTTGCATCATATGCAAGTACACATACCTTTGCAATTCATCCACGGCCTTCGCTACACCAAAATTTCCTACAACCTTGGAGGTGTGATCCTTTCTAACCATCTACCATCGCTTACCTTTAGGAAAACATAACTTATCTAACATGTAGAGTAATCCATTATGAATATGGTATTAAATTGTGCTATCACCATTGTAAAAATGAATTTGGCTTTGCAATTGCTAGAACACCTCCTTGAAGTCCTCATCCTATACATATGCCTCTCTTTATGCATCATAGGTAAAATTTTCCATGCACCTAAGAGTTCCCAAAGTTGTGATCTTTGATGTGGGTGGTATTGAAAGCATGTCTACTAACTAGTTTGTGTTTCCCTTCTTGTACTTGAATAATAATGACTACTATAAAAATCCTATCCACTTGTAATGCTTGGTTTAATATAGCTTATTTTTTCTTTCAGCTACTGTAGTGGTTGGTCATCTATATCTATTACTATCTCTTTTCCCATCAAATAGTGTTTGTGACTTCTTCACAACTAGCATCAGGGCATAGAGCTCCTTTTTATGTGTAGAGTAGTTGAGAATTATCCCTTGAAATGCTTCATAATGGTAGCATATATGTCTTCCTCCCTTCATAAATACCACTCTCATAGCATATATGTTGATTTTTGTGGCTTGGAATGTACTCCACAACCTTAGGAGTTTGGTTTGTGAGAATTTTTATCACAAAAGGTTTAGTGGGAAAAGTACCCAAGTAATGGGGTTTTGAACCCAAGAAATGGGTTTAATATCTAAAATAAATTATTATTAATTCCCAAGGTAAAGAGGAATAAAACCCTAAGATCTAGAGGGTTCCTAAGGGACTAAAGGAAAAGGTTATTTAAATATTCCTAAGTATCAAGACTAGACATCAAGTGAGGGAACTCATTTTGATCATGGATGCTAGTAGAGATGTATCCCAAGAAGTGACCCAACTAGAAGGTTGAGTAGTGCTGCAAAGGAATACCATGAGCTAATACACAAGTTTATTCCTCTCAAGAAAAGGAAGAGCTAAAGGAGGTTGCTTACCTCAAGTCCAAGTTGGATAAGGAGAAAAAAATATGTGGTTGGTATTTGTCTTTTGTCTCAAACTTTTATGTAGGATGAGGGAGGAAGGAGGGACGAGTTCTTGAATTAGTTTTGTGGCTAAAATATGTGCATCATATCTTGTAACATATTTGTGAATAAGGTATTATTCTATGTGCTACATATTTGTGGTAAGGGTTGAAGTTCTCTATTCATGAGGTCGAGTAGGAGAATGAGGATCAAGTTCATGTAGGTTGGAGAAAAGGTAAATAGGATTCGTACGCAGGGTTTTATGGTTTTTGCAAAGAGATAATAAGGGCTGAGTTTCTTGTAGATGGACATAGAAAGGGAAAATCCAAGAACGAGTTTAGTAAGAACTTAGTCGTTGTGTCTTCAGGGAAGAGGAGTGTTGGGTGGAGGGTTGTTCATAAGATTTATGAATAATAATGTTGGTCTGCCCTAGTTAGGGCTCTATTCAAGGTTATAATGCCTCAAGTGTTTTTCCCAAATTTCTATGTAATTGCTCAAGATCAACACAAGGAGGGTAGAAGTCGTTTGAAATTAATGGAGGTATATGAAGGGCTCAAACTTCTCACTTTTTAAGCACCGTAGGGTCTCAATATTTGCAATTTATCTCAGTGGTATTTTACCCTCAGGTTGCTAGACTAGAAGTGGAATTATTTGGGCAGAAAGGAAGATTGTAACAAGTGGAAAATAAGTGAATGGTCTTGCAGTAGATGTGTGCTAGAAGTGATAGTGAAGAAGATTTCCATGAACAACAATGTGTGGAGCCCCGAATCAGTCAAAGTATTGAATGTGTGTGGGAAGCTCCTTGTTCACTCGATCAGTAAAAGGGAGGACTATAAGTGGGTAGTGTTGGATGCCCTAAGGATTGGTCATTGAAGGAGTCAAAATATTAGTCAAGAGGGTTGATTACACAAGCCCTAGTATAGTGAGAAAGTAGGAAAACTTATCACTGTTAGTGGGTAGATTGTGTTGTTTCCTACATCAGTGAATGTAGGAGGCATTTGATGTTAATTTTTAGGGCTATATTGTTCTATGTTGTCGATAATTGCAATTTTAAACTTTTCAACATTTTCACATTATATTCACCCCATAACATCATATCATCATTAGACATTATGTAGAGATCAAAATAACATCAATAATGTGGCGAAACAATCAGGAGCAATAGAAGAAAATCATACACAATAGAGACACCAGGATTTAAGTCAAAGACCAGGGAAAAAACGCACAAGGGATAGAACTCAACTAGTGTTGGAAATACTGAGAGGGGGGTGAATCCATATTTCCTAAAATTTTCACAATTGGTTAGTTCCCTTAAAAATTCAAAGAATTAAAACAAACACAAGATATATAATCACATCAATGAAAAATAAACAGGTGAATTGTCGCTCAATAAGATTTGGTTATGTATGGGTTACATACAACTTTACTAGTCAAGCTAGAATGAAGTACAAGACTCCCAAAGGGTTTTTACCAACAAGGTTGTAAGGAATAAAATTATCCCTGAAAAGGTTTGGGCTCTCATACTAGGGATAATGACCCAAATACAATAAACTAATACTATGACCACTATCCACTCTTACTACTATTGTTGGCGCTACTATCACTGCTCAAACTATTCAATGCTACAAATGCTACTACTATATTTTGCAACTATTGCTCAAGTATTCTTCACTGCCATCAATATGTATGTCCACAGTGCCTCTCTACTACTCCTTCCATTGTTACTACTATTCCCTCTGCTGCCACATACTGATGTTCTTTCCACTCACTGCTCTTACTGCCTTGTGCTACTTCACTGCTACCTCTGGTATACCTGTCATCATTGTTGCTAGTAACATCACATATCATAAAATACACATTACCCTTCTGAAAATCAAGGTTTCTTCTATGCATCGAACTCTAACATAATGTCAACAAGAGTAGAATGTCACCATCATTCATTGACATACCTCCGAGTCACCGTCATATGTTAGGTTACTGCTATTAGGTCACTTCCATAGAAGGTTACTGTTATCATTTCTTGTCAAACACTACATCACAATATTATTTTCATCACTTCGTCAAGGTTACAACTATCATTAGGATAATGTTATCATGGTTTTTGCATTCAAAAAGAGATAATCATCCCTTTCATCATTTACATCCAAAAACTTATTTGTATTTGCACAATATTTCAAACCCTAACCACTTGTTAGCAACCAAACTGTTATCCTACCTTTTCAACCTTGCCTTAGATCAAACTATCTGAAACTTGGCTTAATATTTGCTTACTACCACTTTCTTGTTGCAACACCATCAACACATAACTTTTATAATTCATCAGTTAGTTCTACCTCATCAAATCCTAGTCAAGTTCATCAATGCACTACATGTCACTGGTCACACAGTTCATGTCACTGATATACACTTCTAGAAACCACCGTCAGTTCACACAACACTTGACGCTGCAACACTGGTTGATTAGACAACACACGTATGTATCCATTGATCAACAAGGGTATTGTTTGATAAACATTATACTCTGCCACATCGACTTAATTATGGTGATGGAACTAAGCATACATCAGATCTATAAAGTTCCTTGGTCTTCCAAAGCAACACAAATCATAGAGACAAACCTATGTCCTGAACACCACTCGTAAACATCTCTTAATGAGATGAAAACCTTTTAGATATGGCCTTTCATTCACAGGGATATCCAGATTCAATTTCCTTATGCTAGTTCATCCTTAGATCCTTCAGGGTTGGCTGAATTTATCCAATCCACATTCAAATGTCTACAAAGAAGACTCCAAGCAAACCCTAACCAAGTTTTTGAATTATTTAATCCAATATTGTAGCAAATATCACCGAGAATTAGTTAATACACGAGAAGATCTTTGAAAATTTGGTAACATCACTCATTTAAGAAGGATACTTAAATTCACCGCAATACACATATTGAAAAATCATGCTCTGAGAATGCCGAATTAGAAATGAATGTAAGAGATAATATATCAATAGAACCCATGGCCTATAGACAGGTTGAGAAACAATTAAACCACATGTCATAGATTTATTCAATTAGGTCTATTGCAGAGTATTAGTGAAAATTTATGTGATTCAATGTGTGTTAATGCCATTCAATCAAATCACCACTTAAGAGATGTTGTAATCCAAGGATTGAAACCCGAAATATCATAAACTAGAGTTCATAAGTCAACCAACTATCCTCCTTGGGATATGATATTGATGTCATGAGATCCTGTTGATAATTTCAATCAAAATTTTAGCCACATATCATGGAAAAACTTTCAACTGCTTCGCTGGCTTACAAATACCGAAAACATAGCCACAAACTTAAATAGATTTCATTTACCTTTAAGTTTGGAATGCACAGAGAGCGTGCCCAAGAGAAATAGTTGAAATCCAATGACTGCTTCAGATGTAATGAAGGGCACATGAAGTAGATCCATATGAAAATATTATTGGTAACCGAATATTTTCCCTTAATCCAACCATAAACCATAAAACATAGACCCTATCTCTTCTCCATCAGAACAAAAAATTCAGAGCTCGGACTTTATTAGATTTACATAAAATGCTTTGAAAGGTGCCATCGCATTATTTTGTGCCAACCAATGTCCTTAATTTATACCTCAGAACCTGCACATAAAAAAAAATGTGCGTGTGAACTTCAGAAAGGATGCCCCATACAAGCCTCAAATATAATTCATTCTTAGGGTTCAGAGAGAGGCCACAGGTATATGGTCTAAGAAGATCGTAAAGTCCCTAGACAAGTTGTTTCATAAAACATGGGAGATACATCTCAGATTTGTCAACAAAACCCTTTCCCAAGCCACAAAATGTATTCCTCAAATAAACTTTAGTAAAGAGTGTTGCCTCAGGCCATACCCAAAATTTTTAACAATTTGACTCCTTCTCCAGACAAACTTGATAAACATAGACTAAAACCTAAGAGAATGAGACCATAGAATTTGTGTAGAATCGCATTTCTTTTAGAGAATTCGAGTGAAATTTATAGAGAAGTTGGGATATTCTAAAAGGAAGCTGACTTGATCAAATTATGGAGGGAATTTTAATTTGGAATTTCAAATTCTTGGAGCTAAAAAAAAATTCCCTTCAATTTTAAATCATTAATTTTTTTTTTTTGTATTTTTCCTCCATTAATTTAAATTAATCATTCAATATGGAAGCCCCTTTGTGAACGAGGAACCCTTTCCAAGGAGTAATCCAATTGAATGAAAAGTGTTTCCACATCATCAATTATTTAACCAATAATGTAATGCTACACAAAAAACCATGGTATTTTCACCATGAAATGGAGCTTGCAACTTTGACCAAACATATCTCTCCAACCATGAGGCCGCTCGAGACACTCCACATATTAATGGAGTCAACATTATAAGGAGAATCCACTGGCAAGGGTCTCCAAGGTAAAATCAGTGATTTGATATTTAAAAAACCTCCAACAATTTTAGGGTATATCTATTTTATAGGAAATCCAAATCCTAGAGTTGGGGTTTCATCATTATATCATCGCATCTATGACAACCAACATAACAAGGATATTGAACTTGTTTGAAATCCTGCACCTGCTCGACATATTGCACCTACTCCCGCTTTGTTTTCAAAAATAACATACTCAAAATATCCCCCTTTGTCATTGATGTCAACTCACTAAACATCTTCTGGCATGTTGCATAAGCTCCCTTTGAATTCGTGCTTATTTTCTTCATTCTTTTCCATGATTCTCTCCCCCTTTGAAATTAATTGCAAAGGGTGGTTGACACGTCCTTGAAGATATCTCCAAGTGATGTGGCTCCCCCTAACAACATGATTACATGTTGCATCATCTCTACAATTTCCCCCTAACAATTTTCTTTCCTACTGCATCATCATAGGCTCCCCCTGACAATATTCTCTCTTATCTAATATTTTCATATAACTCTTCCTGCCTCCATACTTCTAATATTACAATTGTGTGATAATTCATTGTGAGACTTGTTTTCTCTACTAGACCTTGGTGGTCTAGTCTTCCTAACTAATGAATGTACTTCCTTCCTAGTTCTATGGGGTTCACGTCAATCTTCTTCTACATTATCGTACACAATAAAAAAAATTGTGACATAGGTAGCACTCCATATCTAGTCTGAATATTTGAGAAAACATGTTATAACTTCCACTATGATAGGTATATGGGACTATGTCTCGTTTTCCAAAAAATATCCCTCTAGGAATTTGATAAAACCATCTATCATTACTCATGTTATATCCCCTGCAATCTCAAACTATGTGTACATAGTTATAACATGTGTAACAATAACCATGAAATGTGCTTTCATACCTAGGTGTATGGGTTGATGATATGCTAAAGGTGTATCTCCCTTAATAATACCAAAGTATTTATTGTTCCCCACTTCTAAATGGTCTTTGATGATTTGGAATTCTGAATGCATCAACTTGTATTCTTGAGGCATCTGTCTTCCAACTTCTGACGTTGGTTAACTTGTGAAAAACTTTGACTTTGGGCTTCTCTTCATTTTTGGCATGAGGCTTCTTTTCTTATTTGAAAAGAGGCTTATCATCTTTGGAGTGAGGCTTCCTTTTAGCTTCATCATGTGACATCTCTTCTTATTTGACATCTTCATCCCTATAGCATGAGGACCCACCAACATATCCAAGACCTGTCTTGATAATTGGTGATATTTGGAAATTGATAATATCATCCAGGACCTCCATACTTCTCAATTTCTGACTAAGCTTGTCTACTTATTATCTCAAGGTGAAAATTTCTTACTCATGGATCATGCAATCTTGTTCCTTCTTATTCATTTGACTTCTTAAGACATCCTTAGTCCTTTTGGCTTCTTCAAGTTCTCTCTTCAAGGAGGTGATTTTATTTCCAAGTTCTTTATCCTGCTTGTTCAGTTTATTTGGCTTCTCCTTTTCCTTAAGCCATCTTGTTACAATGCTTTCTCTCTTGTTTGCCTCTTCTAGCATGCTTTGAAGATTATTTATTTCCTTTTTTTCCTCATCAAGTTCACAATCCTTTTCTGGCATAAGTTGTTTATCACTTTGATATTAAAGTTGGGTGATTTTAAATATGAAACATCTCCAGTTATTGTAATGCTTCTCCTTCTCTATCTGCAGCTCCTCATTTTCCCTACTAAAACTACTATATTGGCCTTTGATCAAATCCGTGTCCCATTCCAATTTGAAGATCTTTTCTTTGAGGAATTTAACATCTTCTTCGGGGTTAACATCCATCTTATCTTCCAAAAATCAACTCTGAATGATATGGACCCACCTTTAAGTTGTTAAGATTCCATTGAAGGACCTAATTTGATACTAATTTTCGGAAATACTGAGAGGGGGGTGAATCTATATTTCCTAAAAATTTCACAAACGGTTATTTCCCTTAAAACTATAGATAATTAGCAAAAATAAAAGAGAAATCATCACATCAATGAACAATACACAGGGGATTTGTCGCTCAACAAGGTTTGGTTATGTATGGGTTACATAAAAATTTACCAATCAAACTGGAAGGAAGTACAATAATCCCCAAGGGTTTTTACCAACAAGGTTGGAAGGAAGCAAATTATCCCTGAAAAGGTTTGATCTCTCGTACTAGGGGAAATGACCCAAATACGAAAAAATGCCACTATCGTCACTATCTACTTGTTGCCGTCGCCACAACACCCTCCAAAGCTTCACTACATTCAAATTTTGGAGCCTACTTGATTTTCGTATCAAGTGTCACTTCATGTCTGCATTTTGCATGATTTCAAGTGTTATTGTTCATTCCTAAGTGACATCACATTATTTAGAACATATATGGTTTACTTCTTATGACAAATTGGTTAGTCATAAAACGACACTTTTGGTTGCAGTCACATACACTTTGTATATTGTACTTGTAGAGTGCTTGTAAAATGGAATTTTGATGTGTATTTCATAGTATTTGATCATGTCTAAGTTTTACTGATAAGTTGGTATGTGTCACACTTGAATTTATGCCTAACCCACTGTGTTTTAAAGGAAAATTTTAGGGGCTAATATTCACAGGTGGGCTAATTTTCCATGGTTTTTCCAAAAAAAAGATTCTCCAATTTCCATTTTTTTATAAAAACGATTCACCCAAATTTTACAATATAAAATTATTTTATGTTAAAAATCGCCAACATTATATAGACAATATATATAATATCATTATAAATTTGAATACTTTTTCAAATACATCAATAAACATTTTATAGTTTGCATATTAGGGACTAGTGAGATTCGCCAATTTTTTAAACTTGAAGATAATTTTCCATCCTTAAAATTATCCCTAGTTTTCCTCTTACCTGATCCCTCAGACTTGGACAAAATTTGTTTCTACATAAGTTCACCGACCAATGCTAAGAGGGTGCATAATGCACTCTTAGTTTTTATTTGGGACCCTTCCTCGTTTGTATTGTGCCCTTCTCCCTCCCAAAAGCACATAGCGCACTTTGAAGAAACAACCTCTCCTTCTCTTTCCAAACTATGCCCTAAAGAAAACCTCTCTCTTCCCAAGTGCATGACACATAATTAGTCAAAAATTAATCCTTCCTCCCCTCTTTGGGATGCACCCTATGCCCTCACCAATCCCTTAGCTGAGTGCATGGTGCATCAACAATGAACATTGATCCTCCTTCAACCTTCACACTACACCCTCCTTGTAACTTAGACTTTCCTAGTTGAGTGCATGGCTCATTAACAAGAAACATTGAGCCCCCTTCATCCTTCATCTTGCACCTTGTGCCCTCCCTCAATCTTGTTCTTCTCAGTTGAGTGCACAAAGCATCCTAAAGCCTCAAGAACTTAGCCCTTGTCCCTTGACAGTGTGTTGTACTCCCAAAAATATTTTTCCTCTCTTCCTGAGTGCAATGATGAAACATGATCATAAAATTTGCATGAAACATGTTAGAATAGGAGGCTTTCTAGATCATGTTTGCTTTGCATGAGTGATCTTAGTTGCAGGTGTTTCAGAACAACATGGCAAGGATGCATGAGGAGATCTATCAAAGGGGAGCAGCTTGAGGAATTATTCATGATCAAGGAACACATAATGACATGAGATGAAGAACATTAGAATCTTGATGATCAAAGTAAATCATAAAGGCTCCACATGATTTGACACCCTTTGGAGGGTAAAGGCAACAACAACACAAAAGCTACATGCAATATTGAAGATAAAAGTGGTAGCATTGTCACCTCTCAAGAAATTTCATGTCATGAGTCACTATGATTCCAAGTCATCAATGTTAGTGACTTGTCATGTTGTTAACTCATGATGACGTAACTATGTAATTATTGTAAAGACAAAATGTGTAAGTCCAAGAGTCATATATGGACAAAAGAGCCATATGAATAAGTTCAAAATACACATGTAATTCCAAAAGTCATGAAGAAGTTCAAAAGTCATTTATAAGTCCAAGAGTTGTGTAGAATTCCAAAGGCCATAATAAGTTGAAAAGTCATATGAGAAACTCAAGAGTCATGATGATATGAAAGGTCATGCCTCTAGTTAAAAAGAAGCCTCATTACTCAAGAAAAATACTTTTCACCTTGGCTTCTCCCACAAGGAATTAGAGAGATAGAGATAGTTATTTTGGAGAGCAAGTAGTGGCCCTAATGCTCCACTATTGGAGATAGCGGTGTTCATTTTACTCATGTACCTTGGAACTTTTGTTTAATACTTGAAGCCATTTTGTCAGCACATTTTCATGCATAGATTGTAGATGTTTTGAGACTACTCTCCAAATGTTTGCAGTTTATGTTGGTTTACATATGTAATAAATAAATTGAACTATTTTGGTGCCTTTGGTGCTCATCTAGTTGGAAATGTGTTGTGGTTCTTATAATGATCGTTGCATATATGTGAACTATTTCGCTTGATGAGTAATGATTCTTCCTTGTTTATGTGCGTGCATATTTACTATATTAGTACTATTACTTTTATTTTATAGAATCAATTTTTTTCACTGCAACAAAAGAACCTTGATACATTTACAATTGAACATATCACAAGGCATACTTTCTCTCTCATTTAGAATTCCATGAACGCTAATCTCTCATGCTAATCATTTAAGCCAAGGAAAATATTTAAGTTAATGGAAATCAAGACATAATTCCATATGGGACTCCTATACAACATGTTGTGAGGTATAACTGGGACTTCATATCAAGGATATCCCCTGTATGCTGGCGGGATCTAGGACCATTAACATTTTGGTGCTAGAAGGAGGGAAACCATATTTTTATGGCTGATAATTTATCTCACCCTAACAAAAAAGAATTTGTATAAGGCAATAACAGTCTAAGTTCTACTCCAACTCCTATTCCTGAAGTTGGAGAATCTTCTCACTTAGTTCTAGGATAAAATTTTGAAGTTACTTAAGATCAAATCCAGACAATCAGGCCCATTACTCGTTAGTTTTTGAAAGCTCTTGGATTACTTCTCACAATCTTCCTCATACTTCAAAACATAAAGAAAGAAATCACACCAGTGTATTTATTTCATCAGTGGAAGATTTGGTTTTTTCCACCCTTGAAGAGTTAGCAAAACCCTCGAAAGAGATAGTTCAACAAGATGACCTTCTAACTATTGAGGAAGGACTAGAGGGCGACGAGGGATATTTTCAATTTTCTGACGAGGAGTGGTCTGGGTATAACAAAGACTTGAACAGTGAAGGAGAAGGTTCTTCTGACTCAGAGTAGGAGGTGGGAGGAGGAGAAGAATAAATGGTTGATCAAGACTTGGATTGGATATCCCAAGGGCCACTCACTCTTTTGGAAACACTTCATAAAATTCCAAGTTATCTAATTTTGATCCTACAAAGAAAACTAAAGTAGAAGATCATATAGACAACTTCTACATGCATTTAAAAATTCTTGAGGTACTCTTTCATGATGTTGCTTGCATAATTTTTTTGTACACTTTAGAAGGTATAGAATTTGTATGGTATCATAGTCTTCGAACGAATTCAATTCGCAATTGGAGGGATTTTAAGAAATTATTCCTAGAGAAATTTGTGGATGATAAAACTCCCACCATGATATTGAAAGAACTTGGGAACATCAATATGGAGAACAAAGAGAAATTAAAGGATTTCAATCAAAGGTTCACTCACGTATTAAAAAATTTCCCCACTAATGTTCAACTACATGATTTCATAACCAAGGATAGTTATACAACTTCCTTGCCCATGAACATTTCGGTCATTGTCAAGAGACCCATAAAGGAGACTTTGGTTTTAAATTTTGCAGAAGCCATTGCAGTTGAGAAGGAATTGCGCTCCATTGGAGCAATTGAATATCATGATGAATCTAATGACACTATTGGTTGCAATATATGTTCAACTGATAGACCAAAATTTACTTGTAAATCTAGGAGTTCGTAAAATTCGAGGCACAAGACTGGAAATGCTAAAGGCAACTCCAATGACCTATAAAACAAAATACTAATTTTTCTTGCAAACAAAAATCATTACCCACTCCAATCCTGCCGTCAAAGGGATTCACTAAAAGTGAAACTATAAACACTATTCTTGCAAAAAAATTAAAAATCTTCTAAGTTTTGGAAAAAAAGTGTGTAAGCTCTCAATTCAATTCTTACACTAGATTTGGAAACTTTATTAAAAGAAAGATAACTTGATCAATATAGACACTAGGAACTTCAATCATTGACTTATCAAACAAACTAAATTTTCTAACAAAAAAATGATAATTTTTTTCTGAAAATAACACAAGTCTCACTCCAATAATTCCAAAATAATGCTTAAAGAAATCCACATAAGTCTCTAAAATATTCCTGCACTACTGCAACTTCTCATTTCTTGTACATTCAAAAGTAAAGTGTGGCAGCCTTGGTGTGCCAATTAAATCCATAATCTTACATAACAAAAAGATATCTTGCTCTATTCTACTTTCTCAAACCCAAAAATGTCTTAAAGCCAAAGATATGAAATTGTGCATAAGAAAAATATTTACAAAAAGAAGAAAATAAAACCATCCTTGATAAAGATCAATGATAAAAACAATGAATCAATTATCAATCAAACCCTTTACACATCGATCCATTTAAAATTAAAAAAAACTCGCTCCACACATGTTCCAACTAAACCAGTTAATCATATAATGTAATATGTTTCACTCATTGAACTGTCACACTGTATGTAAGAGAATCTCATTGAAACCCAACTAATCATTGATAGATAAGTTATGCAAGAATTTACCCTCAATGTAGCTCTGTAACTTAACCCAAGAGAAAAATACCACAACAATAGGAAAATATCAGATATGAAAAAGGAACAAGTTTGAATCATGTTCTTGAATATGACTTGAATAGTTGCAAGAAACTTTATGGTTTAGAAGCCCTTCGATACTGTTGTATAAATACTCTGTATCACAGAATATTCATGAAAGAATCAAGATACCCTCAGTGTTTATATCTGAAATGATTTGAAAATTTCATAGGGAAATATCATTAATAATAGTTTGTTAAAGCCTTTAGACCAAAGCCACAAATACCAAAAAAAAATATTTCAAATGAAAGTTCTGCAGTCACCAAGTCATATATAAAAAATAGTAGCTTTAGATCTTGTACAACCTAGAATGTATAATGATGGAACAGGGTTTCAAACAATAGCTTATAATCAGATCTCGGCTGTAAGCATTCCAAATCACACACATTTTATATCTTTGAATGAGACAAATCATTTAAAATAAATGGAATAATATTAAATAAGTCACGCAAGGATACAATATTTAATCTTGTAAACATACACACCACAATAATATATTTCAAATGAAATCCAGACAATACCACCTAATTGAGGAGTAAATATCTAGATTGGTTGTGCCTAAACCAAACAGCTCATACCCTCCTTAAAGAGAATTTAAACTACAACACAATGAGAAGCATTAACAAAATTTAACAACAATGGAAAGAGAACCTGACATTAATGTTTTTTATTAAAAATATCTCAATATTTAATACATTTTGAGCTACAGTAGTCCAGATCCAATTGATTATAGGGGAGTAACCCCCAAAAATCAATCCAATAGAATCATGAGTTGGAATAGTTCTCCCTTTTACAGAGTCGTGGTTGTTGGGAAAAATACTGAGAGGGGGGGGGGGGGGGGGTGAATCAGTATTTAGGACTTAATCAAATCTTTTACTTTTTCTTACTTCAAAACACATACGCTACTTTGCTGAACCAGACTCGCGTATACACGCGGATATCCTTCATAAAACTCGCGTATACACAGAGATCTTATTATGCCATTAATTCTTTACTTAGTTCTATGCAACATTCTTTCTTCTGACGATTAGATAACAGTAAGCATGTGTAGTAATAACAGAATAAACCATCACACATAAGCATCACACATGAACACCAGGATTTTAGGTGGAAACCCAAGTCGAGAGAAAACCACCGCTGTCGTTGTCTCAACCTTCAATATTTTATTATAAAGAAAACATCTTACAACTATGTACTGGTGCAAACTCATACCAGTACGCAGGCACCCACCTGCGCTCGTTTACCAGCCTCTCCTGAAAGGGAGCTATGACCCCCTTCTCTCGTTTACCAGCCACACCTGGAAGGGAGCTACAACCCCCTGACTAAAGGGTACAACCCTCAGCTCCACCATGGACCACGTTTCATCAATTTTCATACTGGATCCAAAAAGCTTTCTTTAGAGCACAACTTGCAGGCCATTTTTCATCATATTTTCAGACTGGACCCACTCCACACATTTAAGCTCAATCATACATAAAAACTGATACTTATCAATTCAGACAACCTAGAACTGTAGAATACAGATAGCAGTAACACAGTAGAACAGATCAGACATTTCATACTTCATACTTCAGCAAAACCCTAGTTTTCATACGCGCTTTCCTTTCACTGATCCCGTGTATATACGCGCTTCCGCTGTTCCAAACTAGCGTATAGATCTTCAGACATTATAGAGAAACA
Source organism: Pinus albicaulis (assembly GCA_034641835.2). NCBI lineage: Eukaryota > Viridiplantae > Streptophyta > Pinopsida > Pinales > Pinaceae > Pinus > Pinus albicaulis. Next base: position 840,813,924 of record CM076570.1, read on the forward strand.
TACTTATTTAGATCAGATATTCAGTTCAGATTTAACCCTTTACTTCAGACAGATGTTCGCCTCATCTCAGATCCAAGCAATCCATAAACAGATCTAGAAGATACAAATACAATTCAGATCTATATTCCCTTCTTCATCATTTTCTTCATAGGTGCATCACAGATTCAGATCTATCATCAAACTGTTACCCTTTCCATTCAGACATACTTCAGAGTGAAGTATTCATTCAAACCCAGACTCATGCACACCCATTGCACAATGATTTTCTCCTCCTTATATAGATTTAGCCTTTTTCAATACCATGAGCCAAAACCACATCACTTCCGATGGTATTCCTGGACGAGATCAAATAGACAACTCAGCGCTTAATACAATGGGTCAATACCATGGTAGTAACCCCTGGTTTTACACATTTAGAGCGCAATTGACCATACACGACTTGGAACATACTTTTCCGTGTGCATACGCGCCTTCTATTAAGCAAACCCGCGTATGCCTTATGACATACACTTTTCATCATTACTCTTGCACATACTGATATTCCTTTCTTCTGCAACTTCTGTACTACTTGTAAAACATCAGATTTACATCATTAACAAGTTCATCAAGTCAAGAACAACTTCATCAAGTAGGTTTCCATCATCTTCATCAAGTGGGTTGCCATCAAGGACAACACATTGCATCATATTGCCAACAGTGGTTTGGATTTTATAAAATTTACAATTACATGATAGGCTTTGAACAAGCCAAACCAAGCAAAAACTTAATGAGATAGGATAATAATAGCTTCCCATCAAAAGGAGGTATAGTAAAACTAATATCTAATCAACGAGACACAAATATGATACACAATTTCCATTATTTTGCAATTTTGGGCATGATCCTAGAATTCTACAAAATTTGAATTTAAAACTACCTCAAAGAACCCCGCATAACTCTCAAAACATGAAAAAGTTTAGAAAAAAATTCGGAGGGAGCCTAATTTTTCATATTTTCAACAAAACACATGTTACATAATTCTGGGATTTTCTCTCATTTTCACACAAATCGAGGATAAAATTGGCAGTTTGAAAACTGCTGTGAATTTGGGGTTGCAGAATTAATTAATTTATAAAAAATGACCCATGTGACCTGGGTGAATTATAAATCATGTGGAGGTGTTAAAACATTTTTATGGACAAAAACCTTTCCCAAATTTTCTCGAAAAATGTGCCAATACGTCGAAGCCCCAAATTAGTGCAGACACACAAGATTGGTGTATGCACATGCCAGAAATAGAAGTTGGTGTAGGAATTGAACTAGTTGCAATAATTTTTAGTGAAATTGACCTAACATGATCGTGTAGAATGAATCCATTAAACAGGTCCACATGGTGATTTTTATACCCATCAATCACACATATGACCTCCTCTTTTGATTGCAAGTCCTAGTGAAGGATATTTAGTACCTAGACATAATTAAGTCTTCATTAACAGAAATTTGATGTAATTCTTATTGAAACAAACGAAATATGATAAATAATAAGTATTTACCTTATCATGCCCGAAATTAAGATAATTAACCCAAGAATTCACAAAATGATGTGAATGACCATAAAAGCTAAGTAAAATCATGAGGGATTTTAGAGAAAAAAGTTGTATAAAACTAGACAAAACAAAGTCCTGACATCCCCCGATGTTGATCATCTTGCATGTCCTCATGCAAGAAAAACCTCTGACATATACCAAAGTTAATCAAAATTGTATGGCTAGGGTTTCTCTATTAGAATCATGTTGCATTGACTTAACTATAAGGCTAATAGAGTAAGAACATGTAGGTAATTTCCATATGACATCGAATTCCTTTGCATCAATAGGATAAGAAAGACTTGTGACCAGAGATTCAGTGATGTCAAGACTAAAATTTATTGTTCCAAAAGAGTGGCTAATGCTAGGGCTAACAAAGGAATGCTAACAATGTTGTTACAACAGGGATATGGTCATCATAAAATAACCAGGCATTAAAATTTTCACAAGCATCTTGAGGTAAGCCTTAATTAATAGTTCTTCACCTCAATATAATCACGATAAATAAAAGTGGCATAATTTGAAAACCATGGTCTTAAATATAGATGTAAACATGGAAAAAGAAAAATAACAAAATGATACCTTCCGAGGGTGACCATCTTACTGTACATTATCCAACATATAGTTGAAGCTGCTCTTGTTCGGGCAAAGTGAATCATTTGCACTATGGGTCATACATCCATGAAAACTTACCTATTTCTAAAATATAGAACTCTAAAGCACATTAATGGAAGGATATTAAATCCATTCTCAAAGAGATATGATAATTAGTTCAGGGAAAGACAAAGACGACCAAGTAAATAATAGTGTAAGATTAAGTTTAATACCACATGCATGTGGCCACTACTGTCGGCAAGCGTCTATAGCCTTTAAAAGGATTCCTTTTAACTCAATGAAATTCCTATGTCCCATCTATTAGGTATATATTCATAGTCATTTAAAATCATTTACATTAGTTTAGAAATTAAATAAAGGTCGATGTCTTGGCTTGGTAATCAGCTAACGATAGTGTCATTCACAAGAACTAACAAGAATGAAAAAGTTGGCTCATGATGAGACCTCTTGTCTTCCATATTTTCACTTGAAAGTTATTACCATAGCTTGGTGACTAGTAGTGGTAATGTCATTCTTGTTAGAACCCATGATCATGGTAGGTCAACTCGTAATGATACCTCCTATTTCTCAATTAATCCTTTTATGTTAAAATAAACTCTGATTATGATTAACCTTAAATATGGTAATAGGTGGGGAGGAAAATCTACACCTTAAGAGTATGATATGGCGTGAAAAGTTTTTAATGAATAATCTTTACTAGTTTGTCTTGTTACCCTAAAGACTCATTTTAAAGAAAGTATCTCAAATAATGACTAAAATATTCCTCTAGTTAATCATTGATAGGGTTCTCATGAGAGCTCATTAGGGTTTTATAGGAGTGGTCCACCATAGGAGGATTTTCATCAATACCTTCGAAAATAATATTAAAAAGATTTCTTGGATAATAATTTGTTCAAATGACCAGGCCCGAGTTGGGGTTTTCGATTTTGAATGGAAAGTATTAAGCATAACAATGACAAGTATCCCTGACTAACTCAATGGATGACCAAATAATTATTAACATGAAACAATCCATCAATTATAGTCACTTTATGAAATAATTTTTGGGTGTGTGTTATATTTTTTCCACGACTGATTGCACGCACGAGGGGTCCACATGGGGGGAATTAGCCCCTCCTATTTGTTGTGTTGGGTGCAACAAGTGCGTCACAAGGGGGGCACAACCCCCTCTGTTGGGAGGTTTGTAGGGGGAAGTAGCTACCCTACACGGGGTCAAGGGAAGTACCCATGGAATATTTTTTTTGGACCCCATAATAAGTGGGTGAACCTACCTATGGTTTTGTGCATGGGTTTTGCACATGGTTTTGGGCATGATGGTTTTCTTGCCATGGTATTTTGTAGATCCTGTCAAAGGAACTACAATTATGTTCTAATCCAGGGTTAATGGATTTGGGTTTATGAATGATTTTACATGTATATATATGTATTGTAACATTGAAAGGAACATAATGAAAAATCAATATAGTAGTCCCAATTTTCAGATTCAGGGCAGAATACCTATGTATATTTGTTTTATATTCTCGCCATTTTTTATTTTTATGTTTTAAGAATTCTTTTGCAGGTAATTTATGTATATGGTTAAAACCTACAACAATGAGGCATTAAGAGTGAATTGATTCTGACAAGACTTACTAACATAAATTTCAATAGTTGTGCCTTAGGGAATTTCAATTTCAATAGTGCTGCAATTTCAATAGTGTTGTTGTACTTGTTTTATTTTCAAAGGGATTTTTTATTTATTTCTCTTATACTACCCTACCCTAATTTAAAGAGAGGAATATCTTCTTCAAGTATAGGATTACTTCTAGTGTAGCAATGGGCGTAACAAAATGCATACCCAAACTCAGGTTTAAAATGTAAGCTTCAATGCATACCAGAGTATGAGAAACCAACTGCTTTAAATGAACATGGTACTAAGAGTTGTCGAAGGATGAGCGAATGGGGTGTGTTGACAATTTTTTGGAACCAAGATTCAATAGGACCCACATATTCATGGTTCACCAACTTGTACAAGTCTTCCACAACTTGATGTTTTCTCTCTTTAGATTGACAAGGATGGTTAAGAGAAATTCTAGGGTTTTTCTCTTGATATTGTTCATGAGATTCAACAATAGTTTTCGAAAAATTTCCAATCATATATTTCTCCTCTAATAGTTTATGGATTAAATTGTCTTCCTAAGGTAAATGTTGTTTGGTAATGGGGGAATTTTCCGAATTCAGTATTCTAACCTCTGTAAAATATGTGGCATTACATTTTATAGGGGAGTGAGTAGGAAAATTTGGTTTTTCAAATTTATGTGCAACTTGATTGTTGGAATTAAGGTTTGGTCGCAAAAATGGATGGGACCATAGAGAAGGATAACATGGTGGTGAATTGGAAGAAAATTTCAACTTCTTTGGCTCAGGTAATGGAGTTTACATGGAGAATTTCCCTAGAGAGGAGGCTCCAAACCATCCTTGAGGCTGAGGGAATATCTCAAGCTCGAGGGAGAGGGCCACTGTGCACATAAGGTGGGATATTGAATCAAAGGATGATTATAAGTCTGCCATGGAACTATACAATTATATATATGTTGAGGAACATGCTACGGACAATAAATGTTAGTACAAGTATTAAATGATGATGAGTTTTGAGTTATATCTGACAACTCATTTATTTCCTTACTTGATTCCTTAAACCCTATCAGTGATGGGAAATAATTTATCAATTGATCCTCCTTTCACTGCTTCTTTTCTTCCTACAAATCATCCAATTATAAATTTAGAGAAGCTTCCGTAACTCCTATTTTTGTATTAGATTTCAAAAATTGAGAGGAAATTCCTCGAGAATTCCTACTAGTCTTGGAGGTTCCTCTTGAATACCTAATGCATAGTTCAGAAAAATCATCATATGGTAACTGAAAAATATCACCTGCTCCTATAAAATTTAAAGGTTCTAAAAATTCATTTGTGATTCCTTTGAGTAGGAGTGTTTTCAAGGCCTATTTTTCCAAATTTTTATGTTTTCATTTTTTAACGTTATATCAAAATATCTCCACATAGTCCTCCAAAATTTCATCTTCCCCTTGCATCATTCCAAAAATATTTTCACTAGCATGAAAATAGTCCTGGTATTTCTTTAAGAATACATTCTTCATGTCTTCCCACATTTGAATGCAGTTCCCTCCAAGGCTCATGAACCATCAGAGAGTTGCTCCTTTAAGAGTAAGAGGAAACACTTGCAACCTTTGAGCATTACTAAAATAAAAATATCCTCTACAAAGTACTTCAAACTCAAATAAGAATGGATATGGGTCTTTGTTTACCAAACCATGAATTTTTGGTAGAGTAGATGGGGGAATATTGTGCATTTGTACCACTCCTCCTAGATATTTGATAGGGAATTCAAAAGTAATGATGTGTGCCATTTCGTCCCAAAATAGAAGAGGTTCTCCATGTACTACTTTGAGACTCCTTATTTGAATGTTCGTGCTAATCGATTAGTGAAATAGGTGCACTGGATGATTGATATTAACCTCAAAATCCTCATTGAAAAATGCCTCGAAATACCATTTTTTTATTCTCAACAAGCTAGCTGGTGTATTCTATCAGCATATGGATTAGTATATATATATATAGCGGGGGTTCTTATAACACCCTAAAAATGAAAACAAAGTGTGTAGGAAAGAAATAAATATTGCAAGAAAAACTAGGCAAAGAGAAAACCAAACTGCAACGGGTCACCAAGGTTAATCCCCTAGGCGCCTCCACTCCAATGACACCAGAATTTTGGTTGCAATATATGATCAATTTATATAAAAACATTTACTTGTCAATTCGGGAGTTCGCAAACTTCAAAGCGCAACACTGGAAATGCTATAGGATACTCCAATGACCCGCAAAACAAAATCCTAATTTGTCATGCAAACAAAAATCATTACCCACACCAAACCTATAGTCAAAGGAATTCATTCAAAGAGAAACTATAAACACTATTCTTGTAAAACCATTAAAAATATTCTAAGTTCTGAAAAACAATGCATAAAATCTTAATTCAATTCTTACACTAGATTTGGAAAATTTATTAAAATAAATAGAACTTGATCAATCTAGACACTAGCCACTTCACTCATTGACTTGTCAAGAAAACATAGTTTTCAAACAAAACAAATTATCAAAAGATTTGAAAAGAGCACAAGTCTCACTCCAATAATTACAAAATAATTCTTAAATAAATCCACACATTTCTCTAAATTATTCCTGCACTACTGCAACTTCTCATTTCTTGTACATTCAAAAATAAATTGTGGCAACCCTGGTGTGCTATTTAAATGCATAATCTTTCATAACAAAAATATATCTCACTGTATTCTACTTTCTCAAACCCAAAAATATCTTAAAGCCAAATTTATGAAATTGTGCATAAGAAAAAGATTTGCAAAAAGAAGAAAATAAAAATGAACCTCAGAAATATCAATGATAAAGAAAATGAATAAATTCTTAATCAAACCCTTTACACATCTAACTATTTAAACATCAAATATACGTTCTCCACACATGTTCTGACTAAACAAGTTAATCATACAATGTAATTTGTTGCACTCACTGACCTGTCACATTGTACGTAAGAGAATCTCATTGAAACCCACCTAATCGTTTATAGTTAGGTTATGCAAGAATTTACCCTCAATGTAGCTGTATAACCTAACCCAAGAGAACAAGATCACAATACTAAGAAAATTTCAAATATGAAAATGAACAGTTTCAAATCTTGTTCTTTAATATGAATTGAATAGTTTTAAGAAAGTGTTTGGTTTAAAATCTTCAGTATTGTTGTATAAATACTCAGTATCACATAATATTCATGAAAGAATCAAGATACCCTCAATGTTTTAGATCTGAAACGATTTGAAAATTTCAGAGGTAAATCTCATTAATATTAGTTTGTCAAAGCCTTTAGACCAAATCCATCAATACAAAAAAAATGAATTCAAATGAAAGTTCTTTAGTCACCAAGTCATATACAAAAAGATAGTATCTATAGATCTCGTGCAACCCAGAATGTATAATGATGGAACAAGGTTCCAGAGAATAACATATGCTCTTATCTAGGATGTAAGCATTCCAAATCATATGTATTTTATATCTTCGAATGAGATAGATCATTTAAAAGAAATGGAAGAATATTAAATAAGTCACACAAGGATATAATACTTAATATTGTAAACATACGAAGCGCAATGATATATTTCAAATGAAATCCATACAATACTACCTAATTGAGTAGTAACGAGATGAATTGGTTGGGCCCAAACCAACTAGCTCATTGATCCAGGAGGATCTTACATCAGTGCAAATCGACAGTGAGGTCCAATCATCTTTAGTTTGTTCGACGAGGAGGATCTTTCTTCATATCGGATCGATAGTGAGGTCCAGTCATCTTCAGTTTGTTCGATGAGGAGGATCTTGCTTCAAATCAGATTGATAGTAAGGTCCATGTCATCTCCAATTTTTCCGATGAGGGTTACTTCTTCATGGTGATTTCATGGTGTGGAAAAATGTGTGTACATGGTGATGTCATGTGGTGGTAAATTTTAAAGTCATGGTGTGGAAAAATGTGTGTACATGGTGATTTCATGTGGTGTTAAATTTTAAAGTCATGGTGTAATTATACATGTTAAAACCTAAGTGGTGTAATGGATCTAAGTCCTAAAGACCTATGGACTAAGTTCTAGACCTAAGTGGTGAACCTAGCACCAAGTCTTAAGTCTAAGTGTTAAACCTATTGTAATGTATTGAAACCATGATAAAAAGGTTTCGAACCTATGTAAAACTTTGCAAACAAAACATATAATATAACACAGAATTAATCACATCGAAGGGTAGAGACCACGCCGAAGATGGCATGTGAACATTTTACCGCACAGTTGGAATGTCAACGTGTAGACTACTAGGAAGACCACGTCGGAAGTTCTGTGTTGTCACATGGAGGCCGACTGCAACGGAACCGTCAGCCGAAACTGTCGGGACTTAACCACCAGGTGGAAGTGTATGGGTAGACCGCAACTCGGTCACATGACAGGGTGTTAACCGCTCCGCCGTCTGCTGACTATCGGGGTTTAATTTTAGACCAGATTTTATTTTGGTGTTTAACACCTTGTAACCATATCCTAAGGTGTATGAATTTCATTAGACCGAGAGCAACTTCAACCTTTAATCATGTAAAACCACTTTCCATGTCTGGTTCAAGAAGTTCGAAGATTGAACCCACATAATAATATAAAACCACCTTTGCACAATATGAAGGGGGAGGAGTGATTTCGAATACTTGTATTCAGATTCTAAAAGAGAGAGGTTGTTTTTTTTTTCAGTGTAACTTGGTCGTCCGGAGGCGGAATTGAGCACAGAGCTAGAAGAGAGAGCTTTATGTTGATAGTGACTAGAGGTGCCTATGAGCACGTTCAGTCTAGTGTTTTTTTTGTGTAAAGACTTCCTTGGATCAATCCTTAATAAAACAGACGCCCAACTTGAAATCAGACCCGAATACGTAGTCCAACAAGGACGAAATTCGTAATTAATGTTTGTTGTCTCTTATCTTCGTTCTTTGCTGCAATTTAATGTTTAATAATTAATCTTCTTAAGTTATGGTTTAAGTCATTAAATTATTTTCTTTCCTTCAGTTTTCCACATTAAACGATCAAGTTAACAATCAATTCACCTGTTAGAAAATAATTAGTTCTACTTCAGTATTAGATCAAATCTATTTCAGATCATATATTTTGGTATCAGAGCAGGTTTTGTTGTAGGCTTTTTTGTGAGCGAATTTTAACCAGGTCCAAATTGCGACATGGATAAGGAACACTCGAGGAGATAGACTCAGAAGTTGGAAAGCGTAAAGTCGCTCATCAATCGACAATGGGAGGAACTGACGTAGGGGAAACTCTTGAAGTGAAGGTTATGGGAAAATAATAGATTCAAAAAATGTTCTTGAACATGCAACATATGTTGGGAGAAATATATGAAGATAAGAAGGCGAGAGATGCAAATTATTCTTCAAAGGCATCGAATAAGGACAGGGGAAAATGAAAATATGATAAACCTCTTTCTCCTCCATCATCTTCATCATCATCTTCTTCATCTTCTTCTAGTTCAGATTCTGAAACAGAAAAGAAACATCAAAAATCTCTTTTGAAACTTGATGTAAAATTTGGACTACCTATTTATGATGGCGAAATGAATCCTGAGAAACTAGATAACTGGATTAAGCAGTTAGAAGTGTATTGTAGAATTCAGAACATTTCTGATGAAAGAACAAAAATTCAGTTAGCTACACTTCAAATGGGGGGAACAAATTTAATCTGGCGGGAAAGTAAAACTCAAGTAGATTTAAAGTGGAAAGGTAAATTCATCTCTTCATTGTCTAAGTTTTTAAAAGCTCTCAGAAAGAAATCTATCCTTTGGGATACATGCAACAAGTTGTTATTGATTGGAAGCATTTGAGGCAAGGTAAAGGGAAGAATGTTCAAGAGTTTACTCAGGAGTTTAGGAAGAAATATTTAGCGCTTGCTATTCCATTGGATACACGTGAAACTTTATTAAAGTACATTGGCAGTCTACATTCATATTTACAACATACGTTATTGATGTTTAATCCTGATGACTTTGATGAAGTGTGTGTTCAAGCCATACATATTGAATCAGGTGGCAGACCGTTCAATTTTTCATAGAAATCATCCAAACAGTTGGAAATCAAGGATTACAAAGACAAAAAGAGGAAGAGTAGTTCGAAGGGAAAGAAAACAACGACAACTCAGAAGGAAAGAAAAATACCTACTTGTACTCACTGTAAGAGGATCGGATATGATGAAGCCAGATGTTGTAAACTTCACCCATAACTCAGACCAAAGAATTTCCAGAAGAATAAAGGTGAAAAAAAGGCTAATGCAGCAATCCAACAAGATTTGGGCTCCGATTTAGGTGATGAAAGGAAAATAATTGTAATGGTTTCAACAGGTAAAAGTTCTGACACTAGTTCCAGTTCTAGTACTTCTGGATCTTCTTGAAACATAAATCATCTAGATGAAGATAAAAAAGTTGAAATATTTCAAATAAGGGTAACTTATAAGCACACAAAAATAGATACTTTGTTTGACAGTGGATCACATGTAAATTTAATATCTAAAGAATTATTTAAGAAATTGGGTTTGGAGACATAGACTCATCCAAGACCATACCCATTAGGTTGGCTAAAATAAAATACTTAAATTAATGTCACAAAGAAATGTCGTTTAAAATTTTCCATCACAACTAATTACATTGATGAAGTGGATTTAGATGTAATTCCATTAGACATATGTGGAATAGTACTAAGAAGTCCTTATCTCTATGATCGTGATGTAGTGTTTCATAGGAAAGAGCATAAATATCACCTTAAGAAAGATGGAATTGAATACATTGTCCAGGCACATAAAATCAAAACTCACTTGGGTTTATTTACTGCTAATCAGATGAAGAGACTAATAAGTTCAAGTAAGAGATATGTACTCATGGTTGTAAAAGAACAACATAAGGATCAACATGATGCTTTTTTAGGTTGTGAATCTCAGTTTAAAGATAGTTTGGTTAAATTGGTAGATTCTTTTCAAAGTCTATTTAAAGAACAAAAACATATGCCTCCTAAACGGAAAATACAACATGAGATATAGTTGATGTCTGATACCCCTCTTCCTAATTTCAGAATGTATCGCATGTCAGTTATAGAGAACAAAGAAATAAAGAATCAAATCTAAGAGTTGGTGGAAAAGGTTTCATTCGACCCAGTTCATCTCCTTGTGGTTCACCCATAATTTTAGTTCCTAAGAAATATGGTACATGGATAATGTGTGTCAAATTTAGGGCCTTAAATAAAATCACAATCAAGAACATGTATCCTCTTCCCAGGATAGATGATTTACTCGACCAGTTGAAAAATGTTGTCTATTTCACTAAGATGGATTTGCGTAGTGGGTATCATCAAATTCACATTGCAGAAAATAACATTTGGAAAACTGCATTTAAAACTAGGCAAGGAATATTTGAATGGTTATTGATGCCTTTTGGTTTGTGTAATGCTCCAACAACTTTCATGCGGGTTATGAATGATGTATTTCATCCATACATTGATAATTTTTTCATAATCTACTTAGATGATATCTTGATTTTCAGCTCCAGTATGGAAGAGCATGTTAGGCATGTTAAACAGGTCTTCGAAGTGTTGCACAGGGAAAAATTGTACCTTAAACTATCCAAATGTGAGTCTGGGAAAACTTCATTGCTTTATCTTGGTTACATAGTTGGAGGTGCTCATTTGAAAATAGATCCAACTAAAATCGATGTGATTTTTAAGTGGCCAAGACCACAGAATGTGACTGAAGTTAGGAGTTTCTTAGGTGCAATTCAATATTGGAGGAAATTCATTTCTTAGTTTTCTTTGATGGCATTACCGTTACATGCTTTAACGGTTTCTAAAGTTTCCTTTCAATGGGGAGGGAAACAACAAAAATATTTTAATTCACTTAAGCAGAAAATTTTCATAGCACCAAACTTAGCTTTACTAGATCTTCAACAACCATTAAAATTTGAAACATATGCTAGTGGTTATGCAATGGGTGCAATTTTACTTCAAAAAGGGAAACTAATTTGTTTTCATTCAGAAGCTTTTTCTAAGGCAATTATAAATTATCCGACATATGATAAAGAGCTATTTGCTTTGGTTGAAAGTGTAAAGAAATGGAAACACTACTTAATGGGTAATGAAATAGTGATTCACACAGATCATCAGCTGCTTCAGTACCTTCAGTATCATACTAAGTTGCAACAATCTCGCCATTACAGATGGATGGGAGTTCTTCAGCAAATTCACTTAGTAATTAAGTACAAGAAAGGTGTAACAAAAAAAGTAGTTGATATGTTGTTTATACCATCTTTGAATGCTTTAGTATTGCTGCAGAATAGTTCTTTAAAGCTTGAAATATATTTAAAAAAATATCGTATTGATGCTGATTTCAAAGATATTTATGAAGCACTAACTCATGGTACTCAGGTGGAAGAAGTCAATTTTCATGTTCATGACATGTTATATCATATGGGTAAGTTGTGCATACTACAGACAAAAATGGCGCATGTTGTTTGGGAAGCTCATTCTTCTCGCATTTCAGGACATTTTGGCATAATCAAGACAATGGCACAAATTCAAAGGTATTGCTACTGGCCTCGCATGTATGAAGCAATTATGAACTACCTTAAAGGATGTGTTATGTGTTCAAAAAGCAAGACAAACAATTGAAATATTGGTTTTTGTATGCCACTTTCATTTCCTTTGCAATCATGGGACAAAATTTCCATGGATTTTGTTGGAGGACTTCCTATGTCCAAGAGAGGGCATGATTACAAGTATGTCGTGGTTGATCGTTTCAGCAAGATGTGCATTCTTGCTCCATGCAAAAAGTAAGTGATTGCTGAACAAACTGCACAGATGTTCTTTGAACAGGTATGGGTTCATTTTGGGTTACCTACTTCCAATATTTCTGATCGAGACACTCACTTTGTAGGAGAGTTTTGGTCCACTTTGTGGGGACTCATGGACACAAAGTTGAAGAAGAGCACAAATATTCATCCACAGACCGACAGACAGACAGAAGTGGTGAACATGATAGTGATACATATTCTCCAAGGTTACTGTAGCAAGCATTCTAAGTTTTGGGATGAATATTTACCTTATGTGCAACATGCTTACAATCAAGCCTTACATTATTCGACTAATTGATCACCATTTGAAACATGTTTTGGGAATCTACCAAAGTCACTAATGGACATCATGTTCGTTGAAGAACATAAAGTGGATGGAAACGACGATTCAAACAAAGCAGTTAAGTTCATTCAACGGATACAAAAAATACATGAAGCGGTGCATGATCAATTAGAGAAGAGTCAGGCCAAGTACAAAATGCACCACGACAAGCATCGAGTATATCATCATTTTTATGTCGATGATGAGGTATGGTTGTATATCAATAAATACAGGTTGAAAGGTGAAGGTAAGACACTGAAACCCATCAGGTATGGTCCTTTTAAGATTGTGGAAAAGATTGGAAATAATGCATTCCAGTTAGATTCACTGCCTTACATGCGTATTTATTCAATTATGAATGTAGAAAATTTGAAGTTGTATGAACCTCCAATGATCATTGATCCTAAGGAAGATACATAGATTCCTACCATTGATGATTTGGCACCTGAGTTATGAATGAGTTGCAGGAAGATACCATCTTGGACAGGAAATTTTGCACTTCTAGGCGAGGATATGATGAATATCTTCAAGTGGGACTCAAGGGCATGAATCCGAGCAAGGCGAGGTGGATGGAGATCAGAAAAGTGAGGGAGTTGTACCATCACCTGATGTCTGCTTAAATCAAAATTTTGTGTTCCAAAAGCTTGCAAATGGAGAGGATTGATCCAGGAGGATCTTACATCAGTGTAGATCGATAGTGAGGTCCATTAATATTTAGTTTGTCTGAAGAGGAGGACCTTGCTTTAGATCAGATCATCAATAAGGTCTAGGTCATCTTTAGTTTGTCTGATGCGGGTTACTTCTTCATGGTGATTTCATGGTGTGGAAAAATGTGTGTACATGGTGATGTCATGTGGTGGTAAATTGTAAATTCATGGTGTAATTCTACATGTTAAAACCTAAGTGGTGTAATGGATCTAAGTCATAAAGACCTATGGACTAAGTTCTAGACCTGTGTGGTGAACCTAGCACCAAGTCCTAAGTCTAAGTGTTAAACCTATTGCAATGTATTAAAACCATGATAAAAATGTTTCAGGCCTATGCAAAACTTTGCAAACAAACCATATAATATAACACAGACTTAACCGCATCGAAGGGCAGAGATCGCGTCAGAGATGGCATGTGAACAATTTACCGCGCAGTTGGAATGCCAACATGTAGACCACTGGGAAGACCACATCGGAAGTTCTGTTTTGTCATATGGATGCTAACCGCAGTGGAACCGTCAGCCGGAACCACTGGGACTTAACCACCAGGTGGCAACTTATGGGTATACCTCAGATCGGTCACATGACAGGGTGTTAACCGCTCTGCCATTTGTTAACTGTCAGGTTTTAATTTTAGACCAAAGTTTATTTTGGGTTTGTAATGGTTTTTTGTGCTATGTTTATTTTAAAAACTTTGTAACCATATCCCAAGGTGTGTGAAGTTCATTAGACCGAGAGAAACTTCAGCCTTTAATGTAAAACCACTTGCCATTTCTAGTTCAGAAAGTTCGAAGATTGAACCTGCATAATACTATAAAACCACCTTTGCACATGATGAAGGGGGAGGAGTGATTTCGAAGACTTGTATTTAGATTCTGGAAGAGAAAGGTTGTTTTTTTTTTCAATGTAACTTGGATGTTCGGAGGCAGAATTGAGCACAAAGACAGACATTGGAAAGCTAGGAGAGAGAGATTTCTATTGATAGTGACCAAATTTTCATTCGAGCACGGTCAGTCTAGTGTTTTTTCTATGTAAATACTTCCTTGGATCAATCCTTAATAAAATGGAAGTCCATATTCAAAGCGGACTCGGAGACATAGTCCACCAGGGACGAACTTCGTAATCAATTTTTGTTGTCCCTTACCTTTTTTCTTTGCTACAATTTCATGTTTAATAAGCTTATTAAGTTATGGTTTAAGTCATTAAATAATTTCATTTCCTTCAATCTTCCACATTAAGTGACCGAGTTAACAATCAATTCACCTGTTGGCAAATAATTAGTTCTACTTCAGTATTAGATCAGATCTATTTCAGATCACTCATACCCTCCTTAAAGAGAAATTAAACTACAACACAATGAGAATCATTAACAAAATTTAACAAAATTCATTAGCCTTTAATTCATTTTGAGCTACAATAGTCAATCTCCAGTTGATCAGAGGGGAGTAACCCAAAAAACTTAATCCAACAACATCAGGACATGGAATAGTTTTCCATTTTACAGATCCATGTTTTGGCTTTTATAAAATTTACAATTACATGATAGGATTTGAACAAGCCAAACCAAGCAAAAACTGAATGAGAGGGGATAATAACAACTTCCCATAAAAATGAGGTCTAGTACAACCAATATATAATCAAGGAGACACATATTTGATACACGATTTCCATTTTTTTTTCCATTCTAGGTATGATCCTAGGATTATGGAAAAATTACATTTTTTTACAAAACTTCCTTAAATAACCCCACGTAACTCTCAAAACATGACAAATTTCGGGAAAAAAATTGTAGGGAGCCTAATTTCCCATATTTTCAACAAAAATTGTGTTTTGGAATTATGGGATTCACCCTCATCTCCATGCGAATCGAGGAGAAAGTTAGCGGTTTGAAAACTGCTGCGAATTTGGGGCCGGAGCATTATTTAATTTCTAAAAATTGATCCATGTGACCTAAGTGCATTATAAATCATGTGAATTTGTTAAAAAATAATTATGGACAAAAAATAATTCCCATATTTTCCTGAAAATGTGCCAATATGTCGAAGCCCCAAATTAGTGCAGACACATAAGACTGGTGCAAGCACATGCTAGAAATAGAAATTGGTGTAGGAATTGAACTAGTTGCAATCTTGTTGAGTGAAATTGAACTAACATGATCATGTACAAGTCATCCATTAAATATGTCCACATGGTGATTTTAATACCCATTAATCACGCGTATGACCTCCTCTTTTGATTTCATGACCTGGTGTAAGATCTTTGGTACAAGACATAATTAAGCCTTCGATAACAACAATTTGATGTAATTCTTATTGAAACAAAGGAAATATGATAAACAATAAACACTTTCCTTATCATGCCCGAATTTAATATAATTAACCCAAGAATGCATAAAATGGTGCCAGTGACCATAAAATATAAGTAAAATAATGAGGGATTTCACAACAAAAAATTGAATAAAGCTAGAAAAAACAAAGTCCTGAAAG
Organism: Pinus albicaulis; assembly: GCA_034641835.2. Classification (NCBI taxonomy): domain Eukaryota; kingdom Viridiplantae; phylum Streptophyta; class Pinopsida; order Pinales; family Pinaceae; genus Pinus; species Pinus albicaulis. Next base: position 840,830,104 of record CM076570.1, read on the forward strand.
ACACCAAGGATGTTGGTAAGAAAAAAAAATCCTCTTTAAATAAAGCTAAATAAAAGGATTCTTTTGATATTCAAATCCTGACCAAATATTTAAATTCACTCACTAATGAAGTATCCAAATTAAAGAGAAATTTAAGTGAGGCATATACCATTAGAAAGCCCTTTAAGCCTTTACTCAAATAAATTAATAATAATCAACTAGATAAATCTGCCCAAAACTCAAATGTTGTGTTTAATGTTGAAAGCTTAGACATTGAAAACTATTGTACTTTCCATCAGGAGAGGCATTCAAAGAAGACATGCTCACAATGGAATCACAACATGACTGTTATGGCATCCCATATAGTTGATACTATATTAGAAAATGAGGAGTCACAACAATGAGAAGAAAAATATGAACCTGCCACAACTAAAGAAATTTTAGGTATTGGACATTCAGTCAACACTTTTGATATCATTTTCAATGTTGACAAGAAAAGTGTTGAAGAACCACCCGAAAATGAAGCTCCTTCTCAACAGTCAACTAGTCATTATAATTTGAGGAGAAAAGGACTCGTTTCTAAACAGTTATTGAAAAGAGAAGAGTTGAAGAAACAATTGTTAATAAGGATTCTACCATCAACTAATCCTACTTAGAATACATAAAATAAGTCTAGAAATAATACTACTAAGAACACTACCACCAACAATAAAAGCAAGTCTATCATTCTAGAAGTGTACAACAAAGCTACACCTCTATACACTACAACGTTGCCTGTTAGAAATGAAAGCATTGATTATAAAATCATTGAGGACATGAAAAGAGCTCATGCCAACATTTCTTTCTTTGAGCTCGCAAAGATAGAAGGCTAGTGTGAGTTGCTTGTCCAAGCCTTTTCACAGCCACCGTCAGGTGACAAATATTCTACTTATCAAACTGCGTCTATTGATTCAGGTGCATCTGCCAATGTAGTGGGATTATTTGTCACTAAGAAAATTAATGCTAAATAGGATAAAATTGATGCACAAAACATTTAGCTGGATTGATCACTATTCCAAGTAATTTGTGAACTCAATAATGTTATTATTCATTTATCATCAGACCATAGAGTGCACCAATGTATTAGTATTGTTATTGTGGACATCCTTGAAGCCTATGGTTTACTGTTGACTAGAGATTGGTCCAGTAAACGTCAAGGATATTTTTCAATAGACTAGATGCATTTATGGCTTCCATACAAAGACAAAAACACCTAGATTCGAGTAGAAAGCGAACCCTACATGAGACACAATGTGACACCACTTGAGGGTCATAATGATCTTGTTGGATTTTCATGTAATCTCCAGTAATTGTTTCTTGAAAATTTATCATGGGTGTTATCAAGCATATCCATCACTCGTCCTGCTAGATACACAATTGGAGCTCCTCGTAACATAGATCATGGGTGTTATCAAGCACATCCATCAATTGGTGCTAATCAATCTTGTAACATAAATGTACATAGTAGTCATAGTATAAGAACTAGCTTAGTAGCTAATGATAATTGTGTTTGGTGTGGAGCCTGATTATCTTATTTTTGTATCGGTGTATTGGACCCCTTTCCTTAATGTGGCAGCAATGCCGCCTATCATTTAATTGCTGTCAGGGGGGTCCAGGGGAGGGCGACGATGATTTTATGAGCCCCCCCCCCCCGGCGGGGGGTTTCGAGGGCAACGCCCCTAAAGCCTTGGCTTGTAAAATTGCCTTGTAAAATATTGTAATTTCGTAGTTAATATGGGCCGTTCATTAGGCGAATGATCTGACGGTAGAATTTATGTTTAATTTAGGTATTTTTTCCCTAGAATACAACCCCTCTTTTGTATGAGGGTATTGTATTATGGCCGTGTATTTTGTTTATACTCTGAGTGAGAAATAACAAGGTGGGTTGTGTTAGAGAGTAGAGGATATTACAATGAATCTATTGTAGGTTGTGTCTCCTCATTTTGTTGGATAATATAAAGGAAGAACTGGTTGTTTTCGTGGACGTAGCCCAAGTTGGGTGAACCACATATATCTGTATCTCTCTTGTTTTATATTTTATTTCTGTGTTTGTGTTTCCACATATTTTATGTGTTCCATTGCTCTATAATATATAATTTTCTAACAATTTGGAATCTATATTTCGATGGTTCAAAAACTCAAGATGGTTTTATAGTCATTTTTTTTTTCACGGACCCGCACAACAAGAAGAACGTTCTTGTTGAGAAATCTAGGGGCAGCTAGAATAGGTGATTCCTCTAACTTTGATAACTGCTTGTGATGTATTTTTAACTTGATTTAATTATTCTTTCACTTAATCATTATTATTGTTATCTATTATAAAGAAACTACCAAACAATGAATATTAATGAGACAAGGAGACACAAAATGTAGGTTGTTAGCCAGGGCCAAAACCTCTCTTCTTTAAAGGAAAACCCACAAGAACTCTTCTCTTCTTATGGAACTTCAAATGAAGAATTCCATGACCTATGACCCTTGACAAAGACCCCTCCAAGACCAAGTCAAACCTTCCTTTGATGATCTTATCTTCCATAGCTCACAACAACAAATTTTACCCCGCCAACTTCTCCAACGAATTCGACCCCAACGACTTCAACTTATTTTACCTGGAATCCCCCCCCACTAGTAGTTAGTGAAATTTCACATGTGTGGTGGCCTTTAGGGAATATTTGATTTCTTATTTACTTCACTTGACTTTATTTCTTCTCCTTAAGACTTTTTCTTTCCAATTATGTTCTCTCTATACCAAAAATCGGCTTAACATGTTTTCAATTTGATCTTGTTGTAGTAGGATGATTGCCTAATTTGTTGAATGTGTGAGAGATATAACCATAAAACATATCCAAAACTTTCATTTCTCTCTTTTTCTCTTTGTTAGGTGTTGATGCTTCTTTCTCGTCTTCTTATCTTCCTTGATCAAACTTATTTTTTCTTGATTGGATGCTTTACCAAAATGAGGTCGAGCTCACTTACATATAGCCTCTCTAATAGGTCAAATAGCCCTTTCATGAGGCTAGCTTTTCATCTTATAGGCCAACTTGTTCTTTCTTGAAGTTTGACTTGATGATTCTTGTTTGACAAGGTCTTGGAGGGTTTTCGACACATTTTACGACTTACAATAATTTTCTTGACATGATACACTATGCCCAAAAGGGTATTCCATACATGAAAATGACTCAATTGAATTATTGACTCAATGAAAAGCTCTAGAAGCATTCAAAGGGTGCTTGAACTATAAATAATTTTACCTTGAGCATGAAACCCGTGCTTCAAGAATGACAATAATAAATTTATTTTTCTCTTTACATCAAAATTATGATTACATATGTCATTATGAAGACTGAACCTAGTTACATATTTCAACACTCCCTCTTCACTAGGGAGGTATTCATAATCCATACAAGGTACTTGGGAATTATCATACTAAAAAATTCTCATAAGAAGAGTCATATTGGTAAGCCATCTCATAAGCTATTATTTTAGTTTATCTCATCGCATCTCATCATACCAACCAACATTTTCACACAGCAAGGCCTTGACTAACAACTTTATCTCTCCATAAGATGAGAGCACAATGCTTGTGAAATAATGATTGATAGAAAACATCATCATTGTCTCTTAAGGAACATACCCCATCTATATGTTCACAAGGAATGTTCTTTTAGGACCATTCATTTCTTGGAATAACACATCCTCAAGGAATCTCCTCTTCGACTATTCTTGCCTATTGGATGCCTTACCACATCCTCCAAGAGTATCATAATCAATCTCAGATGCTGACCCAATACTCCATTATTTCTTCATAACATGAAGACAATAATGATGTATCTATCTCTCCCTCTCAACCAAGGAGGATATACTCATTCCTATAGAAGGAATATACCCAAGTTCCTCCTTACATAGGAACTTTCCCAAGCTCCCTCTTAACTAAGGAATTGCTTCCAATATCATCTATCAATTATTTGGTGGAGATCATGGTACCCTAAACTACTAGTAGGGTTCCTCATTTTGATGTCATGAACTTCAAATCCTTCATTATGGAGCCTTATTAATCACAACTTCTTTTTAAGGCATCAACCATCTTCTACATCACTTTATTTTCATTGAGACATAGTGTTGAAAAAACAGTCATGTCATCCTTCTCTTCATCGGAAAGTGATATTTTAATCCACATATGGATATCTTTCATACAACTACCTCTTCCAATTCATGTTTTTTTTTGGGATCTTCCATCCAGTCTCATGGGTACTAGTTGTAGGTGACTTATATAACCCTCTTTCGGTAGCCCTGTAATAACCCAACCAAATTTTTTCAAAAATAAAAATGAACATAAACTCAAATTTAACTTTTTATTATGGAATTTCATCATGACATCAACTTCTTACAACAACAACATCCTCGCATGTATGAATCCTCTCGAAGACATTCATTACCAAGATTCTTCCTCTGTAGTATACATATCAAGGTCTTCATACCTTCTTCTTCAATGGATATGTTATAGCTAATTCTTCTAGTTATCAGATGTTGATCACTTATCTTATCTTACATGACTATAGTTACATCTATTACGAACTATTCTTCATTTCTTCAGATATTGCTTCCTCTGGAACTTCTATACTGTTAGTTCGTTCATCACAGGATACATAGTTTCCAACCACCTCATATTCTATATGAGGCCATATTATGTTGATTTCATCTTATCAATATGTAGAAGGGTTCAAGGCACATTGTCTACATGCCTTCATGCATCATTCTAATGGAAGAGAACATTATTATTCGATCATGATCATGAGATAGAGCATTCAAATATTATATTTGCAACCATATGATGACATGAATTCATATATATATTACCAAATATATATATATATATATATATATATATATATATATATATATCTTCCTTCAAGTGGCCATCTAGAATTCCTTCTAGCAACATCCTTTCCTTGCTTGAAGATGAAAGTACTTCAACCAACTTGAAATCTTGCACATCTTTGTCATCATACCATCATCCTTTTAACCTGTAGATCCTGCATAATGTGGAATGTATACCATCTGCGAGACATTTTCTTCTTCTTAAGTAGAGGTGAATATTCTAACAAATATTCCAATGGAGGATCCTAATGATCCTCATTTTGCAAATGATCCTTTCTAATGATGATGATGTATGATGATCTCTTTATCTTCTATCTTGATAGATTAATTTATCCAACCATTATAGATTTCTACTCTATTTTTCCTTATATGCTTCCAATGGAGATGCCATGAGCTACTTCCTTGCTACAACCATGTAGACTTTCTACTTTATTTATCCTTCCATGCCTCTAGGATGATTTCAACTCTATTTCAGCTATAACACATCCTATCATCCTTGTTATGCTTTCCATAATGACTATTATCTTTTATAAACTTGAAAATAACTAAGTGTAGGAGATTATCTCAGTCACAATAGATATATTTTACTTCCTCCTTCTTCATCTTCTTCTTTTCAGACTCTTCTACTTCTTCAATGATATGGACTTCTTTTCTTTCCTTTATCTTATTTTTGTCTTTCTTTAGTTTGGATCAATTCCTTTTAAAGTGACCATATTCATTACACATAACATTGTATCTTTGACATATAGATCTCCTTCTTTTTCCGAGGATCAAAATTTCCAAACTTTCCTTTTCTCCTAGCCATGGAAACATATGCTTGAATTTTTTCATTTGATCTAACATTTCTCTTTTCCTTCAGCCTAGTTTTTTCAATATTACATAATGACCGGAGTTCACTGAATGGAGTGGCTTCTTTCTCTCCATAGATACTTGATAGAAAGTTTCCTCATACATTGGGTAGCACATTGAGCACAATGGTGGTCATTTATTTATCAGAAATTATTTCTTTTAGTTCTTGTAGTTGATCTCTTATTTTTGATACCCTCATAAGGTATGATGCTATCCCTTCATTCTTAGATACCTTAATTTTTTATAGTTTGGTTCTCAATGATATAACCTCTCTTGCAATGCTTACAGAAAATAATTCTACCAACTTTTCATAGATTTCCTTCGATGTCTCCATCTTTGCTACATAGGGGATGAGTGAATCCTTGATTTATTATATGAATCCTTGATGTATCCATTACATTGACACATTTACCGCTGAAAATTATTATGAATTGAGACGCACAGAGCCTAATAATTATAAGGATGCTAATATTTTAGCCAAAGAATTGAAAAAGTGCAGGAAAGCATCTCGAAAATATGAAATTATAAGTAAGTCACAAGAATCTGAAGCAAAAGAGATTGAAGAAGATGATAATGATCCTATTAAATAATTGACACAAATAATTAAGAATATGGAGTTCAATCAAGAAAAGTTGATATAAAATCATGCTAAAGAAATCAACACCATGCAAGATGGGTTGGTTCAAATGGAAACATATCAAGCAAAAATTCTCCAACCTAGGAACAATCAAAGTAATAATACTTGGCAGAAGAGGAAACCTCCTAATGAGAAAACACCATCGAATCAACTTGCCTTTACCCATATTGTTAAACAAGCTCCACCTTATTGTAGACCTCGTGGTGCTCTTCAAGATGGAGCTAATTTCCCTATTGCGAAAAGAATCATGGATAGTGGAATGGCGGGGAAAAGTGATCGAATTAATGTTGTTGGTATGGAAAATTACTTATCTATAGAGGATCATTTTGATGATCAAAAGGAAAATGATAAACATCATATCAAGGAATTAACTCAAATGATTAAGGATATGCAATTCAGTCAGAGCACATTTGATGAAAAACATGGAACTCAATCAAGCGAAATTAATAACATATCATGCTAAGGAAATGAGTTCCATGGAAAAAAAGTTAAAGATTATGGAATTTAATCATTCTAATAAGATGTCCACTATTCAAAATCATATGATTGTGATGGAATCAAGACACACCCAGGAAATTATTGCCATGCAGGTTAATTACACACAAGAAATGAAGACTATGGAGGCCAATCATATCACTCTACAAGACAAATTCGTGAAAACAAAACTCAATCCATCGAAGTTAATAACAAGGCATGCTAGGGAAATGAGTTCCATATAGAAATGGTTGGAAGAAATGGAAAAATTATAGGTACAAAAGTTTCAACCTTGTCTAGATGATAGATTCCAGAAAATTGAAAATCTTTCAACAAATCAAACGCCTCCTAACCCGCTGAAGCAGGTCCCATATTCTTGTGAACTTCATAAGAAAGTTGCTTATTCCATTAAGGAAGGTTTAGTTGAGAGTGACATGGTTAGAAAATAAAATTGAAAAACATAAATTTATGACTATTGGGAAAAATCAAGAGATTTATCCATCATCTATGACAAGACAGATGCAGAATGAAGAAAGGAATATCACAAAATTTTTGGATGCTTCAAATTTTCCATCTAAGAATTTCCAAGTTTAGGAAGAAAGAACTACATTGTTTGCATCTGTTGAGATTTTGGGTAGCATCGAACGTGTTCTAGCTCTAAAACTCTATGGAGGGGCTAGAACACATGAGATATCCAAGACCTAGAAACTGCTTGGAGAAATTCCACCCGGTGTAAAAGTTATTCAAATAATTAATTTTTTTAATGGGAACCCTAAGTCTAACTTAGGGAAATAAAAAAATTAAAGTGAATTAATTTACACACGTGGGTGAGAATGTTCTAAGTGACGTGGATCAAGTATTTTCTAATATGAGCCATTGATTAGAGATAATATCATGGCCATTGATTTCTCAACGAGAAAAGTATTAAAGGAAGGCTTCAGGTTAGTTGGGAAACACAGACAGAGCGCTAGCACTTGAGCTAAGTCGAAATTCTAGGGCGTGATTTGCTGATATTTTTCGAGTGAGTTTGCATTTCTTATGAGGGGAAGATCAGCGAGGTATTATTATGATATGAGGCTGAGAATACAAATCCAGAGAGGCAGATCTGTATCAGGAAATGCAGAGACCAGTAGGAGGGACGCAGCCGAGCCAGGCTCACGCAGAGGCAACGCAATGCAGGGCCTTCAGGGTGACGCAGAGGCAGTGTTGAGCCCAGAAGGGTGATGTAGGGGCAACCTGTGCTGTGTAGTGGCTACGTTGGGTAGGAGAAGCTGACGCAGAGGCTGGAGGAGTAGTGCTAGGGTTCTAGTGGGCTAGAAAGGGCTCATATTCAGCTTATTTCAGAGGAGTGCTTCCTCGGTTGAATCAACCATATTTTTTGTCTCTGAGTGATAGGTACATCTATTGTGAATTATCTGTTGGGAAAATAATTATTGGTGACCTTGATTGTATTCAGATATTCTGCTTAATAAACAAACCCTCTAAGAGTTATTGCACTAGTTTTCCTGCATTGGGTTTTTCTAGGGACATTGTCCAAAAATACAGTGTCCTTTTTCATGTGTGCGCTATGCTTCAACAAATTATCTGTATATATGTGTAGGCTATAGTTCTATTTGATTTGATATTTTACTGAATATTCAGACAATAACTCGTTAATTAAATCAAACAAGTAGGATAAGTAAACTAGAGATACTACAGTAGGGTTTCTATATTAATAAATTTTCACATGGTATCAGAGAAATTATAGATCAAGCTGAAGCAATCAACATAGGGCTGAAGAATTTTTTGCTGCAGGAGGATAGCTGAAGCTGCACATATTCAGAAAGAGGCAATGAAACACCAGAGGGACAACACAGAGGCCCTACAGGGGTGACACAGAGCCAATATGCTCACGTAGAGCTAACGCAGAGGCTGACACGGGCCTATATAAGGGTGACGTCGAGCCTGTCAAGCTCATGTTGAGTTGACGCATGCCCAAGACGGTGACACAGTCTAAGAGGGAGTGATGTTGTGCTAGTTTTCATGGCTGGAAGTGCATTTTTCTGATCTTCAAAGTTGCTGGTGGGGCATTGTTTATACCCGTGTATAAAAATGCCTAGCAGGGTAAAAATTTCCTCAGCAAATTTTATAGCCAAGAAATATGAGATTCGATCAAGAGGAGTGATCGTAGAGGGTTGATTCGACAAAATTGGTGGAGGATTTCCGGGAGGGAAGCCATTTGTTAGGGGAAGAATACTCTCTAGAGGGTTTCTATCGCCAAGAAACCAAGATCTATTCTTTTACCGAGTGTAGCAGTAGTAGAAGGGAGAAGAGCACTTGCTTCGATAGTTTAAGCAGAGATGGCCCCGTATGGACTGAGAGATCAGGATAGGTTAGAATGTGTGTCTAACTTTTCTATCTAGAAAGCTAGAATCGTGACAGTACTTGAGGAGTATGGCATCAGATGCCATGTCGAGAATGTCCTGGTTGTGCCGACTGATGATGATGCTTTGAAGAATTTCAATGAGAATGAGGCGCAGGCTCAATGCTTGATCATGGGTGGAGTGAAAGGTGACATGGTTCCACATATTTCTGAGAAGAAGACAAAAAACGAGGTTTGGAAAACATTAACCACATTGTATAAAGGTAGCTCAGTCCAGAGGAAGATGCTTCTAGAAAATCAGATGCAGATGTTCCAAATGCACAAGGGAGAGGAGATCGATCCTTTCCTCTTTAGACTGCAGACTATCCGAGACCTGATGATTTCCATGGGGGGAAATCCTGATGATGACCTCATGGTGAGGACTACCCTGAATGAAGTCAATGATGAATGGGAGACCTTTGTCCAAAGTATCTTGGGTAGAGCACAACTCCCAAACTGGGGGGACATATGGGCAATCCTTCAACAGGAGGAGATGAGGAGGATAACCAAGATGGAATTCAATAACAAAGGATTCAAAATTAAGAAAGAGGAGGAGGAAGATGCAGCCCTAGCATCTAATGGAAAAAGGTAACAAGGGAAGAAAAAGGACCTATCCAAGGTCTGGTGCTTCAAATGTGGCGAATTGGGACACTTCACCAATACTTTTCCTAAGAAGAAGGGCAAGGAAGATTCAGATTCCAAGGCAGAAACAATGAAATGGGATGATGAAAACAATGATGATGTGGCCATGAGTGTTCATGTACCTCGAGAGAAGAGGTGGGGCAACATAGATCTGTAGAGTGAGCTACAGATGATGGACAAAAGGATCCTTGAGGTGCCCAAACTCTTGGATCACATACGAGCTATGGAAGCCGTTAAAGACAATAGCCAGATGACTAGAGTCAGTCGATGCAGAGTATCATGGAAAGGCACAAGGAAATGCTTGAACACTAAATACTAGAGCAACGCAAAGGAGAGGCAGCAACACCGTGGAAGCAACAATGTAGAGGCAGTGCTTACATAGTGCAGAGTAGCAGACAATGCAGAGCTTCAGAGGGTCAGCGTAGAGCAGCAACAGAGGGTGCTTAAGTGATGAGATGTAGCCATAATGAATTTTATGTCAGTTGTTGGGTGATTGTACTTCAACTGCTTACTTCTCAGCGACTGAGTTGCAGTGCAACAATTAGTAGTGGTAGTGCTATGGGTAGCATGATGCAAAAATTTGAGAGGGAGTTGCAGTACATATGTGGTAGTGACTATGGTAGAGTCACGAGCAGCAGTACATAAAGTAACAGAGCAGTGGATGGAGGGCATCAGGCCAAGCATCAACAACGCAAAGGACCGATGCTGGATATCAGAGTAACGCTTCTGGAGTGAAGTGTTGCTAGAGCACATTCCTCGCTAAGAGGGAGTGCTGAGATTTTGGGTAGCATTAGATGTGCTCTAGCTCTAAAAATTTATTGAGGGGCTAGACACATGATATCTCCAAAACCCATAAACCATTTGGATAAATTCCACCCGATGTAAAATTTATTCAAATAATTAATTTTTTTAATGGGGACCATAAGTCTAACTTAGGGAAATTAAAAAATTAAAGTGAATTAATTTACACATGTGGGTGAGAATGTTCTAAGCGACATGGATAAAGTCTTTTCTAATCTGAGCCGTTGATTAGAGATTATATCACGATCGTTTATTTCTAAACAAGAAAAGTATTAAAGGAAGGCTTGGGGTTAGTTGGAGAACACACACAAAGCGGTATCACTTTAGCTAAGTCGAAATTATGGGGCGCGGTTTGTTGAGAATTTTCGAGTGAGCTTGCAGTGCTTGTGAGGGGCAGATCGATGAGGGATTATTCTGATCTAAGTTTGAGAATACAAAGCCAAAGAGGCAGATCCATACCAGGCAGCACAGAGACCAGCAGGAGGGACGCAACCCAGCCAGGCTCATGTAGAGGTAGTGCAGAGGTTGACGCAGGGTCTTCACGGTGATGCAGAGGTAGTGCTAAGCCCATAAGGGTGGCACAGGGGCATCTTGTGCTGTGCAGTGGCTACGCTAGGCAGGAGAAGTTGAAGCAGAGGCTGGAGGAGCAGCAATGGAGTTCTAGTGGGCCAGAAAGGGCTCGTATTCATCGTATTTCAGAGGAGTTCTTCCTCGGCTGAATCAACCTTATTTTATGTCTCCGTGTGATAGGTACATCTATCATGAAATTATTTGTTTGGAACCATTATTGGTGCCCTTGATTGTATTCAGTTATTCTGCTTGATAAACAAACCCTCTAAGAGTTGTTGCACCGGTTTTCCCACATTGGGATTTTCTGGGGACATTGTCCAAAAATAATGTGTCCTTTGTCATGTATGTGCTATGCTCAGTAAATGATCTGTATATATGTGTAGGCTGCAGTTGTATTTTCTTTTATATTTGACTGAATATTCAGAAAATAACTTGTTAATTAAATAAAACAAGTAGGAGAATGAAATAAAGACACTGCAATAGGGTTTCTATATAAAGAAATTTTCATAGCATCATCATCACCATCACGAATAATTAGGAAGAATATAAAAATGGATATAAAATATAAATCATCAGTGATAAACAATGTCAAGCTTCCACATGGCAGAAATTAAAAAAGAAAAAGGAAGAATCTTGATGCATTTGATCACCGGGAACAACATGACATTTAGATAATTCAAAGCCCTAAGATCTTCAAAATTGCACGTGGAACATAAGAAAAACAACCCATGGATCTATCAAAGAGTCGACAAGCTCTCAACATGGACTTCATTGAATGACATCTAATACCATAAGGCATCCTCTGTATCGTATTTCTGACCCTAGTCCTTGTCATTTCAATTTTTGGAGTATATTTTATTTTAACATTTATGTTTCTTATAATAGGTTTACATTTCATGTTAGTAGAATAGTTGATTTTTAAAAATAGTCTATTTGATATATTTAATGTTATATGATTATTTTTGGATTCATATTTGGATGGATGCTACTGATATAAACTCTTATGTGGCTTGGATGCAGATTCTAGATTCTCACATTCCTTAAATGAAGCAACATGTTCCCAAGTAGAGCCAGATGTTGACCACTTTGTTTCAACTACCCAATAGCAACATACATTTTTTCAAAGCTTTCCATCATGTTTGAACAATTAGACATTTAGAGATCATCATTATCATTCAACAATTTTATTGAAATTGTAATCCAAATTCTGTAACCCTGTGTGGCCATTGTAAAAATGATTCTAGTATGTTTATAAAGCCATGTAACACACCTAGGTAAGCTTAATATTTTCAGCAAAGAGTTTCACTCTAGGGAGTTTTTAACCACAACTTATTATTTGTGTTTTTCCTAAATATCAAATAATAAGTGGAGTTTTTATCCTAAACATATCCCAAAGATAGAGTGGGGCTCGATGGTGATATATTAGGTAAGAATGTATAGATTCTATGTAAATTATCATACTATATCATGTCTAACATCTTGTAGAATTTGTTAAGGTCTAAGTCTTTGATTTTAATTATTAAAATTTCTCACTAGTCAAGATTTTAATAATCATTTTGATGTAAATTGTAAAATGTAATATCTATAGATGTTGATGGGGGTATGAGTACTCATAGTTAGAACTTATATACCTCAACTCTCTATTTAGACATTTTTTAAGGTTGAATCATGCTTATCCTCAAATTATTTATATTTTCTTTTTTTACAGCAAAAAATGGTTAAATAATTATTTGGAAAATTGTAAAAAAAATAAAATGCGAGAAAATAAAAATTCTCTCCAAGTGGAATTTTTTTTTTTGAGAAGATTGACTTTACCAAGGAAGATTAAATTTGAAAGGCTCATTTCCAAAACAAAACAAAAAACCCACAAAAAATTCTTTGGACCAGATTATATATATATATATTCTCAAGGGAAACCGATTTTTTTGGTCTAGGTGGTTAAATTGAACGAGGGAATTTCGAGGAAAGAAATTGGAAAATATTTTTGAGTCCCTCTATTGAAGCAAAAAATTGAGTTTTTAAGAAAAACCCAACTTTTGGACCATGGTTGTTAATTGAAGGGGAATTTTTCAAGGAGAAAAAATTGAAAAAAATATTTTGGGACGAGGATCAAAGCTTTCTTTAACAAATTCAAATTTCTTCTTCTAGATCAAGGGATAGGATTAATTTTAGCATGGATCAAGCATCAACTAGTTGTTATTCTTTAGGATCAAATCAAATTTGTGCACTTCCTTGGACCTAGCCGTTTTCCACTTGGAGGGGGATCTAGATCTCTAATTTTTCTATAAAGTGGGTCTAAGACTCCTCACTGTAGACATCTTTGGATGGTGTAATTGGATTTGGAAGCTCTATACTGTAATTTTTCTAATTAATAAAGAAAAAGTATTTGGGGGAAAAACTATGGTGTTATTCTTTTGTCTCTTAAGGTAACTTTGTTCTAATCTACTGTTCTTAAATGCTTTACTTGTTCTAAATTTCTGAATTATTATTCCACTTTCTAGTGGTTGGATTTTCTATTTGCATAGATGTCTTGCATTAGAATTTGGGTTTATAATAATTTTTTTGAAATAATCAATCTAGCAAGTATCTGTAGATCTTTGATTTTCATTGTGCGATTTAAACCCTTTGTGGACTAAAAGTTTCATCTTAAGTGTGTAGAAAAACATTGTCAGATCTTGAGTACTTGAGGCCGTTTTCGCTGAACCAACCAACGACTTGATACTTGGGCACATGGAAAATTTTAGGGGCTAATATTCGCAAGTGGGCTAATTTTCCATGGTTTTTCCAAAAAATAGATTCGCCAATTTCCATTTTTTTATAAAAATGATTCGCCAAAATTTTACAATATAAAATTATTTTACGTTAAAAATAGCCAACATTATATAGACAATATATATAACATCATTATAAATTTGAATAATTTTACAAATACATCAATAAAAATTTTATAGTTTTCATATTAGGGACTAGTGAGACTCGCCAATTTTTTAAACTTCAAGATAATTTTCCATCCTTAAAATTATCCCTGCTTGGGCACTTGTGGAAATTCTTGTTTGAATCATCCAACTACTCGAGGCATAAAGATTGAAGAACCCATGGTAGCATTTCACGGGGACTTATCACAAGACATTTGTGAAGGGAGTTTCTTGTCTTTTACTCTATTAAGATCGTCTATTTGCAAATTTATTTTATCTATCTTCAAGTACTATTATTGAATATGTAAATCTAACCCTTGGCGACCCTACTAGGGAGACATTGATTGGAGTTTGTCTTGTATTTTCTGTTGATTTTTGTTTTTTCCTACTTGATCAGCTCTTTTGGTTTGCTTTTTTAAAGTGTAAAACCTCTATTCAACCCCAGAGGATCAGATCTGACCTCTGCTTTTCTGAAATTTTCATATTTTCATGGTTGGCTTGATTGGCGTGCTTTCCACCCTGACAGTCGCACCCATTGGTGCAGGTTTCCATTTCATCACTCACGCCATCCCCTGTCTCGCGTGGATTATAGGCAGACAGTCGCGCCATTTCCTGTAGGTGCTAGGGTTTTCACTTGTTCGAAAGTTTCTTTTGGTCAGTACTTTGCTTCTGGGTTAGTTTTAGATTTTGCTTGAAGTGGTGAGTCTAGTCTTGGTTGGGAGAAATTATTTGTTTTTTCATTTTCAGGCGTTGGTGCTTGTTTTCAGTTAGCAACCCGCGCCAATTGGCCATTGGCGCTAGTTGTCAGTGAGAAATTCGCACCAGTTGGCGCTAGTTTCACCTACAAAAGTCATGCCAATTTCAGGGTGTGTGAAAATTGAGATTTTTTTCCCTTAATCCTTCACCAGTGTGTCTTTCCCTTCCGGTATTTTCTCTATATGAGCACAGATTACATTGCTCATTGTTCAGCTGAAATGTCTTCTCTCCATGATTTCTTGATGTAAAAGGGAATGAATGCCTTGTTTTGATCTCATGCTTTGGAAGTCCTTTTTGTGCTTGACCTCATATGTCTTGTAGCCTTTAGAGGAATTTCGTTACAAAGTGTTTTGAAACAACAAGTGCATTCTTAGTGTTTGTTTGCATCCCTTTTGCATTCATCCTTTCATTAAGGAGATTTGCGTTCATTTAGTTTTCGTCTCAAAGTTTTCTTTTCGTTAAAATGCATTAGATCACATTGCATTGAAAAGTATTTTTTGAGATCCATCATTGAACTTAGATTACATTGTTTAATGATTGAAAGCTAAAATTCGCTTTGAGTGCATTCTCTTTCATTAAAAGCATGCATTAAGTAGATTTTCATTTCATCGAAAAATGCATTGAGTGCATTCTTATCATTTGGAAATAAAAGGGAAATTGTGCATAGATTACAATTGCATAGTTTTCGAAAAAGAGGATTTTGCATAGATTATATTGCATTATTCACATCGTTGAATGTTTGAAATTACTTTTGAATAGTGAAAGTCATCTAGTTTGGAAGAATTTCGTTTGCAGTTTTGTTGTTTGTTGCATCATTGTTTGAAGCTCTTCCCTTAACTAGATAACATTTATCGAATTGAAAAGATTTCTTTTCTCATATAGCTGCATATAGGAGATTGTCACATGACATACGATAGGGCCTGAAATTGAAACATAATTGAATATTAGCATTAAAATTTATTCAATTTACACTAAGGCAGCATTGAAACCTAACGAAACATTTTTAGAGGTCTAGGCTAGTGATGTGTTCCATCGTCGTTAAACCTAGTAGCTTTCGTTCGCCTCTTGGCTTTAGAAAACACTAGTACGGACTTGTGCTCCCTGTACCGTCGTGTATATAAAGGGAGACCCCATTAGGTTGCTATCCTTTATCCATAGGAAGCTAAGTCTGTCACCTTATACCCGTGATACACCGGACACAACATTCGGGGAGATTGTCTGCACGTACGTCAAGTCCTTGGTTGATTTCTCTTTCATTTTGAAACCAAGGTGTATATTGCAGTTCACGGATATATGGTACACCCTCTTGCCTAGAGTACCAGAGTAGTCATTTTGATCTTTTCTGACTCTTTAAATTTGAAAGGATCATCAAGCGCTTGTCCTTTCATGCTTGTTTCCAATCTGAAAGCGATAGAGTCACCTTTTGCCTTTTTCTCGACTCTTAAAAGATGAAACGGTAGAGTTTTGTTTCAATGTTTTAAAAATTAACTGCCCATGAAATATTCCTGGTTAAAGTTAGTTTCCTTAGGGTGTTGTTTTGGGTCGTTTTTGATAGCAACTTTTCCGGAGTTCACCAACCAAGGAATTCCCTCCGAAGGGAATCCTAGTCCTTTTCCTCCTTTTGGGAATGTTGGTGCTCCTTACATGGCAACGTTGTCCCTTCCTGGGTTGACTGTTGGGTTGCCTGTTTGGTTGTTTTCAACCTTTGTGGTCCTGAATGTCTCAGTTACTGTTCAATTGTCTCCTCTGCCTGAACAACGTCGTGTTGATTCCAAGGTGGACCTCTCCCCTTCTTCGCCTGTTTCTGCGTCCTCCTCTTCTACTTCGCCTAGTGAAAGTCTGGATTCAAGTAACCAGGTGGCTAAGAAGAAGAAGAAGAAGACAAAGAAGAAGAAGTCTGATAAGAGAGAGGCTAAGGCTACAGCTGCCGCTCCTAAACCATCCATCGATAAACCTTCCAACCCTCCCCAAAAATTCAAGTTCCCTTGCATGTTTTGCACAGGAGACCATCTTCTTCGAGACTGCCCTGGAATTCCCAAGGTGCTCGAAGTATGGTCCAACAGTCGCCCGCCGTTTCCTTTGGCTTCTGGGAGTCAGGTTGGGGGCACGTCTTCAGCTGGTGCTGGTAAGGCTCCTAAGAAACAAGGCAAGATTACCAATCCCTGTAAGTTATGTGAAGGGCATCATACCATTCACCTTTGTCCGTATATGGATGAAGCCAAGAGAGTTTTTGACAACCCAACTGTTTCTGCGCCGTGCCTTTCTGATCCCACGATTGGTGAAGAGCCATCCTTGGTAAATCCCACTCCCTCAGAAATTCAAATTTAGAAATCCGTTCCCGACCAACCATTGGTCGTGGGATAGGTTGATCTGGCCCTGTCAGCAGTGCACCAGGTATTTTCCGTGGAAAGTGGATCTCATACCCCTCAGGTTCTTCTTGTTTCTTCAGATTCCTCAGACTTCGAGAAAGATTCTCCTGTCCCTATATTTCAAGAAGCTGCTCCTCTTCCTCCCGTGATGGAGGTCCCAGAGGACACTCCTCCCACCTTCGAGATGGAGGTCGTGGAGGATGCTCCTTCTTCTATCGTAACACCAGGGGAAGACCATATCGGTTCTATGGTAGTCCCTCTGAGTAGTTTGGTCGCTTCCTTTGATTGGAGTCGATTTGCAGGATACCGCCTTCCGTCTTATGTGCCTTTTGATATAATGGTACAAGCCTTTGGTTTGGTCATACCCAACGCCATTATAGACGAAGGCGCATCTGTTAGTGTTCTATCCTCAAATACTTGGCAAGATTTTGGTTCACCGCTGCTTGTGCCTGTTACGTAGAATCTGTTGGAGTTTAACAAAAGAACTAGTCAACCATTAGGGATCCTTCCAAGGTTACCTGTTACTTTGGGAGGGAAAACCATCCATATGGAAGTGATGGTTGTTCCAGACCCCTTGGATTTCAATATTCTCTTGGGGCGTGATTACACCTATGCCCTGGGAGCGCTCGTCTCCTCCCTTTTCCGTGTGGTCTGTTTTCCACATGAATGACGGATCGTGACCATTGATCAGCTTTCGTTCTTTGGTCTTGATGTGGAAGCTGGCCCGCCATCATCCCTTCCTGGTTTTTATCCACCCATTTTATCTTCCCCACCACAGGTCAACTATGTGGCTACCTACCCCATGCCTATACTCAGTGATGATGCCGTCGTGCATAGTGTGCTGGGAGAATTGGGTCCTGACTTCCAGGATGTTTTCCTTCCATCGAGAGTGGAACTCTTCGAAGCAATGACTTCTTGTTCATTATGATGAGGTCGGTCGGAGCACAGTTCGTTTTCTTGTGTCAAGCTCTTTAAACCATGAAACAAGGTCATCTGAGGATAGTTATTTTAATGTGTCAACCTCGTTAAAACAATGAAACATGTTCCTATTCAATTCGAGTCTTTGATAAGATCTCGTAAAATCTCATTTGAGTCTTCCTCTTGATCTCATAACTTGAACCTTCACTCCATCTGCCTTTCATATGGACTAAAGCTTGGGGGGCATGTACCTCGAATTGAGTCACCATGCTGGGGGCATGATTACCTTTTCAAGCATAGTTTGTTTTCGTTTCAAGCTTGTGTAAAAATGAAACCAGTTTCAAGCATAGTTTATCTTTGTTTCAAGCTTGTGTAAAAATGAAACCAACTTCAAGCAGAGTTTTTTGATTTCAAGCTTGTGTAAAAATGAAACCATTCCCATTTTACCTCTTTTGATTGTCATTTTATCAGCCTTTTTTCCAGATGAGCCTTGGTTTTCTCACTCCATCGTCATTATCTGATTGGCCGATCATATGCCCTCACTTGGTTGTTTTACCCATTCCTGAGGAACCGCTGCGATGAGTGGTCTTGTTAGCCAACCTCTTAACCTTTACTTGTTCTGAGCAGTTCCACCATTACTGGAACCAATAGCTACCCTTTATGCCACTCGTTCCTCTAGGAGGAGTCAAATTTCAACTCTTTTCTGACTCTCTAAATATGAAAAGATTGCCGAGTCGCTTGTCATTTTGATCTCGTTAAAGTGGCTGCGAAACAACATCTACCTAGTATACGTTTACCAATTTTTCGAGCTGGGATAGATTATTTACGAAAAAGGAATACCCTAGTCTATTGCGACTAGGAGGTTTTCTCGGACACAGTTTTCTACCTTTTCGGATCTGAGAAAATATTTACGAAAAGGGACTGTTGGAGTTTACTTTTCTGCTATCTTTTCAAACTCTCTAAACATGAAAAGACACCGAGTTCTTCCTTTGTCAGACTCGTTAAACCCTGACGACATCGAATCCAGTCGTAATGACGATATTCGAGTTCCTCCTTCCTAGGGCTCGCTAAATGTACTAGGATGGATTCGTCCGAAGGACAGACTTATATTACAAGCATATACTATCCCCTTCAAGCTTGTTTTCAAAAATAATTGGGGTACTCGCCAGAAATGGTGGGGGGGAAATGAACCAGTATCATCGTCGTGTCGGCAGTATGTCGCTCTTGAACATGGCACTTGTCTGCGTTCGTGTCGGTTTGGGGACATGTCATCTCGTTTCTTCACTTGCCTCCGTGGATTTGGGTAATCCATTTTGACCTCTCATCTGCTCTTTGCCTCCTCATCATGACCTATAATATTTTGATGTCAAATACAGCCAAATTCACTGTCGTGCTGCCGATATGTTCAAGAGAAGTTGACCTCTGCAAGTTTCAACCCTCCTCTGATTCTCATTTGATCTTGATTCACAACACATTATGTTCCTCTGTCTCGTGTCGATGATGTGGGAAACACTATGGCCCACCTTCGATCAAGTTCACTTCCTATCGAATTTAGCTCATTATCCAGGAAGTTGATCTAGAGACTCCCTTCTGGTACCTTGGAGCCTGCATGCCTCAATGGCAGGTTCTTCGCGTTCGACGTGAGGTTTTCATCATTGGCCTCCGATCGAGTGATTCTGCGGGTGTTCGACGTCAGCTCACTATTCACATTCTGTAGATTGTACCTATAGTACCTTGAGGACCATTGTCACTATTGGTGGTACCTCTCACGTCTGATAACAACTTTCATCATTGGCTGGTAATCAGGCGATGTTCTTGCATGTTCGACTTTAGCTCACTTATTCGCATGCTTGAACTTGTACTTTGTTCGGGTCGAAATGGAGCACAAGACCCTGGGTTTTTTCTGTTAGAATCTAGGATGCGATTTTGTGGATTATTATGATTGGTTACATGGCTCACTGATTGGATGGTTGCGACCATACCTGAGTCTATTTATCGATCCTTACTGGATGGCTACGTCCATGCCTTGGATCTTGATTATTGTATACTCTATTATGGATGGGTACTTCCTCCTTTCTATCATTATTTGAATCTGGTTATGCTGTCTCTGGGTTGCAAAATGACAGTGTTTTGAGTTGGCATGCTGTCTCTAAGCATTTCACCCCTCTCTCTTTCAAGCCTCATGCTTTAGGAGGGCATATTTTAATAATTTGCCACGTCCACTATGATCCCCATCTACTGTGTTGGAAGGATATTTTTATATCTTAAACAGTGTCTTCCCTTGCAAATATCGTGCTCCTGCAAAGGACAACATTCCTTATTGATCTTTTCTGGCTTGGACCTAAAAACATGTTTTTGCCCCGCTTGGCGGCTAAGTAGCCATTATGTCTCGCGCCAATGGGAAGAAAATTAACCGTGAGCCTTTAGTATGCTCTATCCCAATTAAACGCACGTGCCAAATCTATATGAAGGATTTTTAAAAAAGACAAGGTTTGATTACAGCAAGCTTGATGGATGGTCAGCAGGGTAGTTGAAGTGAGTATATGGCCTTCCTCGCCCAGCCTCTTTTTTCCACCTTATGGGGAACCTCCCAAGGGATAAGGCCTCCCTTCCACTATTGTAGGGATCCCAACCTCCTCCTCTCCTCTATAAATATAGCCATGTTCCATTGATGAAGGGGCTGAATGATTGAGCCTTCAAGAGCCTTCATAGCCTATAGAATGCTGCAAGAGCCTTGATAGTCCTCATAGAGCCAAATCAGTAGCAAGGAGATTATTTTCAAGATACTCAAAGAGAGAGGCTTGTCCCATTCCCAATGATCTTTTCCGAGACGTATTCCGCTGTCGACTCGCTGAAGGAAGATCTAGCGTCAGAGCGCAGGTTGTATCTTTCTTTGTATTGTTTAATGATAAGAGACTTTGGTTATGGTTCCACTCATATTGTTCATACATTGTGATCATGAGTTGTGTCTTCTATGACTGATACATAATTGCATATATTGGGTTTTACGCTTGTGTGTTCGTCGTGTTTCTTGTATGTGCATGTGTTTGATCGCGAAAAGCGGGAGAATTGTGACGATGGAGTGAGAAAACCAAGGCTCATATGGCAAAAAGGCTGATAAAATGACAATCAAAAGAGGTAAAATGGGAATGGTTTCATTTTTACACAAGCTTGAAATCAAAAAACTCTGCTTGAAGTTGGTTTCAGTTTTACACAAGCTTGAAACGGAAACAAACTATGCTTGAAAAGGTAAGCATGCCCCCAGCATGGTGACTCAATTCGAGGTAATTAATTAATTTTTTTGACAAAAATAAATTAAAATCCTAAGCCAAAAATTTAATTAATTAGATTCAAATTTAAAATCCTAGAGAAATTAAATTCTCCAAGTGGAAAAATTTGTGGGTCTTAAAGGAATTAAATTTAGAGGTCCCCCACCAAGGGAATATTGGAAATTTCAAGAAAATTGGACCATTGGGTTTGGTGGTTAAGTCAAATTCAAAATTTTGAGGAAATTAGCTCAAAATAATTATTTTTGAGCTAATAAAAAATGTGTTAAATGAGAAATTCGAAAATTCCTCAAAAATATAGATTTTTTTACAGTGAAGATTAAAATATGATCAAACATTTATCAACGATCGAGATTATTTTGATTGGGATCAAGCCAACTAGCCATTATTCCACTTGGACGATTTATCTATAAATTATAAGCCAATTGCTTCTCAAGATACATAAAAGTTTGAAAAGAAGCTCTGAGTCTAACTCTGTTGCTGTAATATTTTTCTGGAAAAAAAAAAGACCTTGTGTTTTATTCATGGCAGTGTTCCTCTTCTGCTTCTCGTAGTAAATGTTTGGATCATGTTCTTAATGCCTTACTGAATAATATTTTATAAGTTATTATTTCTTTAGCCATTGTTTGGATTAACTATTTTCACAAGTATTTTGCATTAGTTATTGGGTTTAGAGAAGCATTCTAACTTGATTGATCTAGAATGTATCTCTATATATTCAGGGTTATGGAGTCTATATAGCCCCTATTGATTTAATAATATGATCTTAAGTGTGTAGAGACTTTAGGGATTCAGATCTTGGGCGTGAGGGGTAGTCTTCGATTGGATCAACCAACTCCCAAGACAAGAAAGCTTAAGAAACCATTTAAGCTTAAGAGCTTAAATTTCAAGGCTAATCTGACAATTTGTTTTACATATATCTTGGTCGTTTATCACCTATTTAAATTATTTCACTCATCTACTATTATCTATTGTGAATTTAACAAATATATATACTTATAAAGAGTCATACATTTTATTGTGAATAGTGTAGATAATTTGTTTAAGCCTTGTAATCATTTTTCCTTGTATATATAGCCATATTGGGGTTTATACTTTTTTATGTTATTTTAATTCCAGTGGGACGACTAGGGTTTTTTCATTTTGCAGGTTCCATACTTCGAGATCAAAGAAAAACTCAATTTTGTTTTTTAGGCATTAACCCTCACCTAGCTTAGCCACTAGGGTTTGGGCACTAAATCACTGTTAGAGGAAGTCGTCCAACCTAAGCAAGAGGGACGAGTGGGTTTTGAGGCTAGATTTAGCCTCCAAAAGGCCTAGATCCATCATATTAGGCCCCTTTTTTTTATCAACGCTCAACCATAATTGGAAGCCGCAAGCCCTTATAGGGCTAGTTCCATTGCAAAAAAGAGTTTAACATTCAACTATTTTCAAAAAATATTTTGGGTATAAATTGCAATTTTGGGCATCAATTTAATGTGTTTTGATTGCAGTATCATAATAAGTGGCTCTTTCAAGCTTCTCGTAAGGATTTCAGGCCAAGAATCCCTAGCAACGGGTCTAAAGGCCCCTTAAAACCCTAGCCACAGGCTTTTTTTGGCTCTTGTAGCTTTAACGTAGGCCTAAAAGGGTCATATACCTTAGATGTAGAGCACTAGAGGCTGATAAACTCATTGCATTTGAATTTTGGAATAATTCCTTTGCCCTGTAGGGCTAATCAGAGGTTTTTCTAAGGTTCGATATTAATACGTCATTCAAAATTTGTAATTATAATCTCTGATCCATTGATTAGTGGACTAAAAACTCTTGTTACAAGCCTATATATCATCGTGGGAGGGTTTTTCTATTTTTATTTTGTCTTGGGGAACTTTCTCATTCATTTACTAGCCCTATAGGCCTAGCCGCAGGCCTAAAGGCCCTCTTTTTCCTTCGCCGCAAGCTAATCTGGAGGCATCATTGCATTACATTTAGTCTAGGGCTAATATCTATTGTGATTGCAGGAGGAATGTGAGGATTTGGAAGGATTTTGATACTTGTTTCAAGCCTATTTATTTTTATTTGGGTGCCCATCTTGGTATAACATCCCTTGAGGCTAGATCACATGCCTTCAAAGCCATATTTCTCTCCACCATGGCCTTTTGTTGATTGCCAATACATAATATTTGAAACATATTCATTACAAACCTTGATCTAAAGTTTAAACAAATAATAATAAGCCTAAAAAAACTCTAAAATCATCACAAAATAATCATAAATATTTGGCTCTCACTCCCTGCTATTTGGGTAGCCAATCTTGGTTTTTGGAAATCTTATATTATTACTTCAATTAACTGATTACATAGTTACAGTGGTCTGATCTGAATTTACAGTTGCATTTCTATGGTTTGACATAATGTTCTTGACATCTAGATTGATTTTCATTTGGTAATTAACTAATATATACTTGACAGTAGCTACAATGAGCTCATTTATTTGTTTATAGTAGTATATTGAAAGCCTTGTGCATATTTGGCAAAGCTAATCATTAGCATTTGTACAATAGATCAATAAAATATTGGTATTTGTTTCCTGGTTTGAATTTTATCAAGGATAACCTTTGCATTTCCTATCAACCATTTCTCCCTCATCTCTTCTCTAATTGCATATTTTATGGTTACATTTCATTGTTGCATTGCATACATGCATGGTTAGAATCTATTTGCATTTCATAATTGCATAAGTTATCTCTCTCTTGCATTTTGTTGCAGTGCAAGGTTTAATTTGTTTCATTTTTAGAAATCTCATCTAATTTAATTATGGGTGTGGTATTAAAGATTCCTCTTGTTCTAAATTTCCATATTTGATAAGTGGAAGAAAAATCCTAAAAAACACATTTAGGTGATCAAGAATCATTGCTATTGTTGCTTCATTGAGTAGCATTAAAGTGTTTCATTTATAATTGGCATGTTGTAATCTTGAAATTAATAAGTGGTATTTGAATATCTTGGTTTTGGTTATAGGTGATTCTATATTGATCTTATTGGAACACTTTTCTCAAATCTCATTGAAACATTCCTAAATTGGTGATCTTGAATTTTCATCCTAGAGGTAGAATTGCATAATTAAAATTTACCTCCAAGCCTTAAGCTTTTTTTATAGATTTCTAGGGCAACCCTTCTCATCTAGCTTGAGGGGCTTAACAACTCTTCGATGGTTAACACAGTGACCTTGCAGTCCTCAAAGCCATAGTCTTTGTAGCACCAGAGGCATCGAGTGATAGGAACCTAACAAAAGGTATCGTTAATCAAGCCCTTGGTTTCTTACTATTGGCCTCCTTCCCACAACCTACCTTGGAGCCTAGCTTCAAAACAGTTAAGGGAAGGGCATACTTGGATTAGGAATTTACTTAAAAATAACGAAGATCTTTGCATCACACCTAGGTCTTAGGATTTAAATTTCATATAAGTTAGTGAAGAATCCAAGCAATAATTGTACATCTTGTTACTTTGTATTAATTCAAAAAGCAAGAGTTTTGACTCCATAAGGCACTAGTCTCAAATATAAATTTAATCTAATCCTTAAAATCTTGCTAAATTTAACCAGGTAGCTAGGCCACTCAACTGTGTATCCTAGACTCATTGGTTTTGAAATTTTCCTTCACCGTCTCATTTCCATAGGGTCTACCACCCATAGCGCGACTTTTGGGAGAAAACTAGAACAAAGAGGTTGGGAATCAGAGTGATAACCTCCGACCTAAGTCTTTGTCGTAGTGCCTGTACAATCTTAGGGACAACATTTTTTGGCACCATTGTCAGGGACCAATTTATTCGACCTTGGCTTTGCGACATTCATCTTAATCATCTTCATATTCCAATTTCTCATATTTTCATTTATCCCGCCAACACCAAATTTTCTAGTGCCTTGTTTCTAACATCCTTCACTAGGATAAGTTTCTTTCCTTTGGTTTCCTTTAATTACTTCCTTCCTATCATCTTGGGTTTCTCAAAGTTAAATTTTTGTTCAAGTGGTGACTCCACTTATTTCATCTTCTACAAGAGTGTGTACTAGGAGGCATCCAAGTAGCTTGGTTAATCCTACTCCAGATGCTGAAAAGGTTCTTAGAGTTTGATTTCACGAACTCTCTTCCCATACACTTCTTGTTAATCTCAGACATGAAGGTCTCTTTGATATCCATTTTTTTCTCCCTGACCTGATTGAGCAAGACATCATGGAATTGTTCGCCCCTTGTAATGTTGCTAACATTCAAGGTTATCCCCATGATCTCTCGGAGAATGGCCTTGATAAGATGCCCTCTTTCCAAGGAAATAATGCGATTAGTTTCAAGGCTCACCTAAAATATTTTAGCTCTTGCTTGGGTAAATACACTAAAGGTGCTGACTATAATCATGAAGATGTGAAGATGAGCCTCTTTGTTCTTTCCTTGGAAGAGGATGCTTTGGATTGGTTTACCGAAAATCGCGATAATTCTTTTAATTCCTTGCAATCGATTATTGATTCCTTTAAGGACAAGTATGGAGATAAGAAATAAGAAAGACATATTGTTAAAGCTATCAACGTCATAAAGAAGAAAGAAAATGAAACAATAGAGGAATTTAACAAGAGGTTTTATTGTATTATTAAAGAATTACCTCAAGATTATAAAGCTCTTGACAAGTATCTTTGGATTTTTATATTGATTCCTTTAATGTTGATACTTCTTATGAGTTGAGATGTGCTAAAACTAATTATTAAAGGTTGCCCAGGTTTTAGCTGAGGAACTTGAAAAGGAGAAGAAAGAACATGGGAAGTTTGAAATTCCAGGTTTTGATAGGGGTTCAAGTATATTGAAGGAATCCAAGGGAAAAGAAATTAAAAATTATGATGATGATCATACGCAGAAATTGATGCAAAACCTTAAAAGCATGGAGCTTAATCAAGAAAAGTTAATATCTAATCATGCTAAGGAAATAAGTTCCTTCCAGGCTAGGTTGGTCCAAATGGAAAGATCTCAAGCACAAAATTTTCAACCTAGGAATAATAATAGGTGAAATAATAATCATTGGTAGAAGAAATTCCCATATAATGAGCATAGACTCCCAAATCCACTTGAATATGCCAATCTTATCGATGAATCTCTTCCTTTTCTAGGTCCTATGATGCTCTTCATGAAGAAGCTACTTGCCCCACTGTAAATATGATCACAAATAGTGGAATGCTTGGGAAAATTAATCAAATAAATGTTGTTGGTGAGGAGTATCATCTATCTATGGAGGATTGGATGGAAGTTAAGGAAAATAGTCATGATTTCAAGACTCTTACATCCTCCCATAGTATCAATAACTTTAGTCAAGAAAAGTATTTTATGGATGAACTATTTGGTGAAAATATTTATCCAGAGAGAGTCTTGGAGATTGTGAAAGATAAAGGGTTAACTTATCAAAGAAGGAATAAGGATCAAATCAATAGTCAGATTAACCCTTGAATTTTTAACCCTGGTTCAAGCTCTGGATTGAATAGTGATTTGAGAGAATGGTTGAATATTGTAAAAATCTAGGTTCATGTCATCAAGATATTGAATATTCCATCCCAAAAGGATAAGTTATTGAATGCTATTAAATCTCCTCATGTTAACATTTATCAGGAAAAGGCTCTTGAAGTTGTCTTTCAGGATGCCCCCATATATTTCAAAGTATGGATTCAGATAACAAAGGGAATCAACCATTAGTTATTACTTTTCTCGTTAATGGTTATCAATTATATAACTATATGTTGGATTATGGTGCCTCGGCTTGTGTTATGACCAAAAGGGTCATGGAGAAACTCAATCTAAGAATTTATAGGCCTTACTACAACATATGTGCCATGGATTCTAAGAATATTGAAGTTCATGGGTTAATCAAGGATTTAAAGGTACACTTGTTAGTTTACCCTGACATAATGATTGTAATGGACATTGTTGTAGGTTATGTACCAGATGCTTGGGGGATGTTATTGTCAAGGAAGTGGGCCTATGATCTAGGAGGAAGTATTCAAATGAATTGGTCATATGCTAAAATTACTTCTCTTTGGATTTGTTGTAATTAATAGAGAGCCTGAAAGAAGATTCCATGTCGAAGATCCCAAGAGCCCCCATAATGAGATAATACAGGAGCAATCTAACCTTAGGAATTATTCCATTATGTCTAAATCCATAATTCCTTTAGATGTTAAGGTTGATGAAAAATTGGGTGATTTAAAGGATAAATTATGGTCTATGAATTTTGATGGTGCATCTTCTCGGCACAGTCAAGGTAATGGAATAGTATTAAAGTCTCCCCTTGGTCACATTTTCAAATTTTCCTATAGATTGGAATTTGAAGCAACCAACAATTTTGCTGAGTATGAAGATTTATTGTTGGGTATTGAATTGGCAAAGGATTTGAATATTAAGTTGCTTAGAATAAAGGGAGAATGTGGCTTAATTATCTTGCAGATAAGAATAAATTCACATGTAAAAACCAAAGATTAAAAAACTATCAAAATGATGTATGGGATACTATGGAATATTTTGATGCTCTTGATCTCGAAGTTGTCCCAAGAGAAAATAATAACTTGGCATATGAACTTCTTGTAGTGACATCTACTTTGCATTAATATGACGAATTGTTAAGGGATAAGGTTAAAATGGAAATTATTTTTAGACCTTATGTACCTGATGATATGGAGCATTGGTAGGTTTTCGATGATGACAGACATGTGATTCACTTTCTTAATAATTTGGATGAATTTGAAAATCTTGAAGTTACTAATAAGGAGGATGGATTTGATAACCATGAAGATATAAAAAATCCTACTCCGAGGAATATTATAGCTTTGGAGCAACACTTTGATTGACATGATGGCAGAAAGAAGAAAGATGAAAATAATATGGATCCAGGGGAGTTCATTGAAGTAAACATTGGTACCTCTAGTGACCCTAAAATTGTGAAAATTGGTGAAGGTACTAGTGATGAAGAGAGAAAAAATTTGATTGATTTACTTCATGAAAATAGGATGTTTCATCATTTTTTTATGATGATTTAAAAGGTTATAAGGAAGATATCATGGAACACATTATTAGTTTAAAATATGAAAATGCTAAACCCTTTCGTCAAAAACTTGGGCAGATAAATCCTAAGTTGGCTCCCTCAGTACAAAAATAACTTTCAAAGATGGTTGCATTTGGTATTATTTCTCAAACTAGGCATTCAACATGGTGTTATAATGTGGTGATTGTTAGAAAAAGGAATGGAACAATCAAACTTTGTGTCAATTTTAGAAACCTTAATCTAGCATGTAAAAAGAATAATTACCCTTTGTCAAACATGGAGACTATGTTGCAAAGAGTAATGGGTTGAGGAATGATGTAATTGCCAAATGGTTTTTCTAGATATAATAAAGTATGAGTTAAAAAAGAGGATCGACACAAAACTACATTCACCACACCATGAGGTACATTCAAATATATTAGAATGCATTTTGGATTAACTAATGTTGGAGCTACATTTCAAATGGCTATGGACTATGCTTTTAAGGGTTCAATTGGGAAAATCGTTGAAATATATCAAGATGATCTTACCCTTTTTTATAAGAATGGTATCAGCCATATAGATCATCTCAGGCAAGTTTTTGACAAATGTAGAGAGTTTGGAATCTCTTTGAATCATGATAAATCGTATTTGGAGTAACTAAAGGGAATTTTGTTGGTCACATCATCTCCAAAGATGGGATCAGGATAGACCTTGAAATGGTCGAGGAAATCCAAAAGATTCCTCTCCCTTATAATCTCAAATCCCTTTAGTCTTTCATGGGAAAGAAAAACTTTATTAGGAGATTTATTCCAAATTATGCAGAAATAACTAATCCTATTCAAACACTTATGAAGAAATATGCTAAGCATTTCTGGAAAGAAGATAGTAAAAATGGTTTTCAGTGAATCAAGGGTTCTATTGCAAAAACTCATGTTCTATCCAGCCCTGATTATTCAAGAGATTTCATGGTTTTTTCTTTTGCTTCAGAGGATACAATTTTTGGTGTCTTATTACAAAAAAATAAGGTCATGAGTAATCTATTTATTTCATGAATAGAGCTCTTTAAAATTTCAAGTTAAACTATACTACCATGGAAAGCAAGCATATGCCTTAGTCAAGTCTCTTAAGCACTTTAGGACTTATGTGGGTTATTCGAAAATCATTTCTTTTGTCCCACATTCTCCTATTAAATATATAGTAACTCAAACTGATTGCTTAGGGACTCGTGCTAGGTGGGTTACTAGGATCCAAGAGTATGACTTGGAAATTAGACCCACTAAGTTGGTCAAAGGTCAAGGATTGGTTGAGATGTTGACTGAAGGTAATGAAAAAGTTATTGGCTTGATATGTCTTAATGATTATTCTTCACTTGAGTTGCATAAATTAGGAGCACATGATTGGTACAATGACATCATTTATTCTTTGTTAAATATTATATGTTCATGACTATTTAGTTTCTCATAAAAGAAGGGCTCTTAGATTGAAAGAAACTAAGTATTTCCTCATGAAGGATGGCCTCAGATGGAGGAATCCTGAAGGTGTAATACTTAGATGTGTTGATGAAATTGAATCTATAAATCTAATTTCCAAGTTTCATTCAGGATTTTGTGGTGGCCATTATGCTGCAAAAACTACTGCCTACAAAATTATTAGAGTAGGTTATTACTAATCTTCATTTTTTTATGGTGTGCATAAGTTTGTTAGGAATTTCCAAGCTCGTCAATTATTCACTGGGAGACAAAAGCTAGCTTCCCTGCCCTTACAACCTGTGAGGCATCTTTTCAGCATTGGGGTTTGGATTTCATTGGGATATTTCATGAAAGTTATAGAAATGGATACTCACGGATTTTAACTGCTATTGTTTATTTCACATGGATAAAAGACATTCCCGCTAAGAATGCCACTGAAAAGGTTATTATGGATTTCATTGAAAATTTAATCATTATTAGATTTGGCGTCCCAACTAATATTACCAATGATAATGCCAAAGATTTTAGTTCTGCAAAGTTTTCATATTTTTTCCTTAAGTATGGAATTCTTTTATCTCATTCATCTAATACTAACCTCAAGGTAATGGCCTTGCAAAATCAAGTAATAAAAATATTATAACAATTATCCAAAATATAGTAGGAGATAATAAGCAGTCCTGGGATAGAAAAATCAAGTATGCATTATGGGAAAATATGATCACAAATAAAAAAGCTTTCATAAAAGTCCCTTTGAATTGGTTTATGGTTTATATGTAACTCTTCCCGTGTACCTTAAATTTCCAGATTATCAACTTCGTCAACATTTTTCCACTGATAAAGATTTTGTCCAAAATATAATTGATAAAATTATGGAGTTAAATGAAACTCGAAGAAATGTTTTTGATAATGTGTGTAAAAATCAATCTAATGTTAAGAAAAGATTTGATAAATGTTCTCAAGATAGATATTTTCAGGTTGGATATATGGTGCTACTTTGGGATCAGAGGAATGAGAAACTAGGAAGTCGCAAGAAATTTGATAGTTTATGGCTAGGACCTTACATTATCATAGGCATCACCAGACCAAATTCATTTCACTTGAGCACATTGGAGGGAAAACCACTTGAATTACCTGCAAATGGCCAAATGCTCAAGATGTTATTCAAAGATGACATTTGATGCCATAGGGCATCCTCTGTATTGTATTTCTAACCCTACTCCATGTCATTTATTTCTATAGTTAAAGTAGTTTTCATTTCAGCTTTCTGTTTCATAGATAAAATTTCATTTGTATTTATATGAGATTTACGTTTCATGTTAGTATAATTGTTACTAGTCACAAAGATTCTATTTCATGTACTTAATGTTATATGAATATTTTTGGATTACATTTGGTTGGACGCTACTTATATGAACTTGTGTGTTTCTTGGATGCAGATTCTAGATTCTCACATTCCTTCAGTGAAGCAATGTCTCCCCAAGTAGAGCCAGATGTTGACCACTTCGTGTCAACTACCCTATAACAGTACACAATTTTGCAAAGGAATTCCATCATGTTTGAAAAATATGATATCCTCTATTATTTATCATCAGTTGTCAGTTTATCAGAGTTTTAAACCAATTCTATAAGTATATTTTAAATGATGCTAGTACGGCCACTTTATTATGTAACAACCTAGGTAAGCCTATGATTTTGGCAATGAATTTCATCCTAAGAGGTTTTTCGTCTCAGTGATTCATCTATGTTTCTAAACACGAATGATAGACAAATTTTTTCTATAATATCCCCAATTTTGATTTTGTAATCTGGCCATTGGAGACATTTTTCGTTCATGGGACTTAGGAGAAATAGAAAATCCCAACCTTAGTGGAATGTGGCGGCGACCCCTCATGGAATACTCACTCCTTGGAGGAAAATTCAATTGTGTGGGAAGGAGGCAGAAAAAGTTGGCTAAGGGACCCACAAGGAAAGGTGAAACAACAATTATAAATAAGGGGTTGAAGGAAGCATAAAGTAATTTTGATAATTTTCCATTTACACATTGTTTCTCAAGATGTTCAGCTGAGCCACAGGTGTTGTTTAGCACCAGAGGTTTCCAAGGGGAAATCTCACCCTCTTCTTCGGTGGACTATGAGTGTCATGCTAGGGAGGAAAATTATACTCTTCTTTGGTAATTGGGAGGATACCACACAACAACATGAATTTCTGGCACTAGTGGGACGTAGAAAAGGGAGCTACACGGGGCTTGGAGTGGTATTGTGTCAGAGAGAAGATATTTTTTGTTGCTGGGTTATTTTCTCACACAAATACTTGCTGGAAGGAGGAAATTTGCAGGAGTAGAGGTGATTTTCTCAGTAGAATGAATTAGGATGGTTGGGCCTACATCTTTTTCCCCAGGACTGCATAGATGCTAGTGTAGCTATTCGTGGGGAGGCTCGGTGAGTGGATTGAGGATATGGAATTGTTTGGGATTTGATTGGAGGGGAACTGGAAAAGAGTTCCTATCTTTTGAGGAGTAGGAAACTCCTCAGCTATCACAGGTGACATTTTCTAACAGTAGAGGAGGGCCAAGCATTTTGGGGTTACTTTTGGATCGTAAAAACTAGGATAAACCCTTTGTGGGTTTTTCCCGGGGAGCTTATTTAGGAGAGGCCAAGATTAATTTGGCATAATTTTCTGGGCATATTTGAGGGGTCAGACAGGGGTCCCAACTCAGCCATCAAATGGAGGAGCTAGGAGAAATCGGGCCGAAATTCCGAGGTCAACATTAGGCTAATTCATTCATGGGTTTTTGTGGGTTATTCGAGGAGAGATTGGGGTTAATTTGCCATAATTATCTAAGCACCGAAGGAGGCCCTAATAGCCATTTCTTGCAACCAACAATGTAGATTTCTGAGGGACATTGTACAGCTTGGTTGGGGACATCCACACTTGTGTCCAAGAAATTTATTTCATCACCTGGGCATTGTTAAATTGCATTGAGAAAGAACAGGTGCATGCATTCTGTTCTTATCTTGTACCCAACATTTATCTTAATAAAATGGCTCAACTTATCACATATTTTGGCATTTTCTGGGTGTTTAATGTGGTGTAATTTTATGTGTGTTCTTTTTCTATGTTTTATTGTTTATCATTTTAAGTTTCCATTAGGAATATTAAAGTGGTATCAAAACCATGATCTTAGCCAATTGTGGGGTAGCCAATTAGATTAGGGAATATTTGTGCATGTATACATAGTGACAAGTTAAACCATAAACAACCCATGGCACGAGGAGGATTTAATATGCATGAATTCTTGACCCAACTGATGAAGGTGTCAGGCCAGATCTATCCTCTTCCTTACAAAGGACACACTAGATATGCACAGGTTGTGATGGTGAAACCATCTACACAGGATTGTGGGGAGCAAGTAGATACACCCAATGTGATGTAGGGGTAACCCGTGTTGGAGACTCCCTTGACCATCTCGGATGACACCTTAGTTGAGAGAGTGGAACATAAGCCAGTAGTGTCATCTGTTGAGGTGGTGATTGGGGTTGTGTCTGAGTTTTTTGGTGATAGAAGCACACAACATATGGATGAGGTTCCAGGAGACGTATCCACCCTTGATGAGGCACCAGGAGATACAAAGGTAGTAGAATATGGCCACATAAATAAGTTTTATCAGTTTCATGCAGAACTTATAACATTAAAATGGAAGGCCATGTGAGTACGATAGCTTATTCTGTGGAAAAACAAGGAGTTGTGGGCATGAAAGTGGTTTGTGCCAAGTTAGCGACCAAGATGGCTCACATTGGGGAATGGTTGGATTCCCTAATAGCACAATTAGATGGCACATTGGAGAGTCAAAGCAGCCCTATTTAGGCATACATAGATGAGGCTAGCAACCATGTCAAGTCACCTTTTCCCATTGGAGAGAGGGACGAAAATACCTAGTCAAATCTCATGCATTGACATGGATAGTGGGATGAGACGACCTGAGTTACATAGGGTGCAACATCCACATGTTGGGGTTGTTCTATGTGTGTGAGTTTGCGCATTCGATCCCCTTATTAGGGTTGGATGGCGAGAGATTCTGAGTTGGTACCTGGTGGAGTGGGCTATGGATATGGTAGTGGACCCAGCTGTGGCTCTGTTGAGATTCAACAAGATGATGAGCTTAGTGAAAAATAGTCACCTTCACTAAGTGGGCCCGCAGGCTATTTTTAGGTGCAAGTCTATTTTTAGACTATGTCTATTTTTAGACATGGTGATCATATTTCAGAAGTTGCAGGATGCTATTTGTGGATGGTTGGTCAGGTTGGAAAAATAGATGAAATTCTATTTTTAGAAGATTGGGTGAAGTCTATTTATAGATCGTTGATCTAAAAATGGAAGTGTCGATTATTATTAGCCCCTAATAATAATCAGACTCTAAATATCAACTTATTCTCTTGGAGCACTTAATTTTAGTATACAGATTTAGCAAATCAGTGGGCTGAAGGAATTATGCAATTCCTAGAGTTTACTGGTGGTTCATGCATGGAGGACTCAGTTAGAACTGAAGTGGAAAAGTTATGACAGAGTTGGAAGAGTAGTTCATGGAGTTGTTATTTAGTTTAACTCAGTTATTGGAGTTAAACTCAGTTGATCTAGTTGTATCTAGTCCAACTGAATGATACACTAGTGAGAGTGGAGTGAATTAATTCACAAATAATAACTCATTAATCAACTAAACAAATGCAATAGTTAACTACAGTGCATGTCAGTTCCAGTGGAGACATAGTGGAGAGGTAGGTGAAAGGGTGAGATGGACTATCTGTTGTGACTATAGTGATGCATTGATTGCATCACACACACATTGGAGTTGCCAACGAGGATTGTGCAATAACGGCAAGGGTAATTCGAATTCATTCAGAGCTATTCATTGGGGAATTTTGAGGTCTAAAATGGGCCTCCTAAGGAAAATGTACAATCAAAATTCACTTTATGAGAACCAATCACATTTTAGGAGATGACATCATCCCTAATGGTTGAGGTGGCATTGCTTGAGTTAAAGGTACTTACTTGTCACATTCTCAATGTTGGATAAAAAATCATGGTTAACCATGGTAGTGCTCTAAGTACTTTTAAAGTCAAAATAAAGTACTCATAATAAATGTCATTTCACACTTTTTGAATAAATATATATTATTGCCATTTCATATTTATTGAAAGAAACAATGCATATCCCTATACATTTATTATATTAAATTATAATATATTATTTTTGTATAGTATATTAACTACATGTTATTATACAATTTAAATAATATAAATTTTAATTAATAACATATAATATAATTTATAATTTATAAATTTATATTTATATTTTAATTTAATTTATCTAAGTACAAAGGACAAATGCATTAGTTGTTAAATGATAATGACTTTTTCTTGAAAACTCATCCTTATTTATAGTCATATCAATACAATTTTTTTATTAATTCTATTGTGGTACAACTTTTGAATTGAATTTAACTATGGTTACATGGATTATGGTGCAAAAAGTGAATTGAAAATTCATAAATATTATTTTATTGGTTTAACTATTATTTTATTATTTCTTTAGGAGACCCATTTTAGACCTCAAAATTCCCCTAATGTCTTCAACACGGATTGGTCAGTGGAGGCAGGCTATCAGGTGGCAAGAAATCAGTGCATGGATTTGCAGATTTCTTCATGTTAGTGTGTGACGATTGATTGTACTGAGAGCTTGATATGTACTAAGCTTTGTATGAGATTTTTATATGATCTCCATGATACATAATATATGATAGTTGGGGTTTTTAGCTTCAGGCTTTTCCGTTAAACAACTTTGTTATGTGCGATTATTTTTATTGCTTCATGTGTTTGCAATTGATTTTCCTCAAAAGATTAACTGTAGAAGGATTCTGTATTTAGCAAGAAGATAAATATTGTTAGATCAGAAGAATCTGGATATATAATGCATATGTTATATAATTTATACATGGTATAAGAGCAGTGTTAATTCTTTAAGATTGCAATTGTGAAGAATTGTTGAGTTTGAGCTGGTGGACAATTCGAATTTGCTGCAGAAAATTCTTGGTGCGACAATTGAGTATACATTGAAATGTCTTTCAATGGGTTGCGATTGGAGTATGCCCTTGATGGAAACTATAATTACATAGTCTGGAAGGACAGGATGGAGGCGGTGTTGGAGGATAATGGACTGAAGGAGTTCATCGATAGTGATGTTCCTAAGCCGGATTCTAGTGATGATGCAGGACTTGACGCATGGAAAAAGAAGGTAGCAAAGACAAGAATATTTCTATAGGAAGGTGTGAAGGACCATATTGTGTCTAGCCTTCATGGGAAAGCCACTCCATTTGCAATGTGAAAGGCTTTGACAGATTTGTTCCAAAGCAGAAGCGACCTGAGGAAGTTGGCGTTGAAAGATAAGCTCAGAAAAATAAAAATGGAGAAGGGCGAAAATATTCCAAAATATCTCACGAAGTTTGTCCACTATAAGGATGAACTGGGAAGTGTGGGGATTACTGTCGATGATGAAGACTTGGTGAGCTTGGCTCTCCTTAGGCTTCCGAAGAGTTGGCATAGCTACGAAGACTTTTTCAATGGACGAGAGAAACTGCCGGGATGGGAGCGACTTTGGTCGGATCTTGTGCAGGAGGAGATAAGGTGAAGTACCAAGGATGGCTCTTCATCGAAGAATGAAGATGAAGAGAGTTTCACTTTGGCTGCCAAAGCAAAGAAATGGAAGGGGAAGAAATTCCCTTCAAAATCCGAGGCTAAAGGAAAGAAGCAGGATTTGTCCAAGGTGAAGTGTTTTCACTGTCACGAACATGGGCATTTCACCACTAACTGCCCACAGAAGAAGAAGAACAAGAAGGCTGCTGGAGATGCAGTGGGTGAGGCCTTAGCCTCGCAATTTGAAATCAATTTCTCCTTGATTGCATGCTTGGTTTCAAGCGCAATGGGATCAGTGTGGTATCTTGATAGTGGTGCTTCTTTCCATATGACAGGAGACAAGGAGTCGTTCAGTGACTTGGAGGAGAAGGGCCTCCAAATGCATATAGAGATGGGCGACGATGGTCGATACAGCGCGACCGGCATTGGGAACATTACCTTTGAGAGAGAGTTAGGTAATCCATTTCTTTTGAAATAAGTTATGCATGTTCCAGGTCTGAAGAAGAACTTGGTCTCGGTCGCAATGTTGGAAGACAAAGGTTATGACGTTGTTTTCAGTGAGGGAAAAGCCTTCCTTCGACATAAAACAATGGGTCAAACCAAGAAGATAGGGATTCAAGTTAAGAATCTCTACAAGGTGGAGGTAGATGGCTGCGCTGCAATGGTGGGTAAAGCAGAAGAAGTGGTGAGCTGGGATGAGGGCGAATTATGGCACAGGAGATTGGGCCATCTTCACCATGGCGCTTTTAAGATTTTGCAGTAGATTTCTACTGGACTTCCCATGGGTACTCTTGCACAATCAGATCAGTGCAAGGGATGTACTATGGGTAAGTTTTTGAAGACCACCTTTCATGAGAAGGAGAACCGTGCTTCGGTGAACCTAGAGAGAATTCACACAGACGTGTGTGGACCTTTCTCAGTTGCTTCAACAACAAAACACAAGTATTATGTTATATTTTTTTATGAATATTCTCACAGATGCTGGATCTTCTTCATGCAGAAGAAGATCGAAACATTCTCAAAGTTCTATGAGTTTAAAGCATTGGTGGAGAAGGAGTCGGGGAAGCAAGTGAAGGCTCTACGGAGCGATAATGGTGGTGAATATATCTCGAACGAATTCAAAGACTTGTGAAGGAATTCGAAGAGAACTCATAGTGCCTCATAACCCACAGTGAGAATGGGGTCATGGAGAGGAAGGAGTAACATAATGATCATAGGTGCTACGAGCTATCTTTTTTATGACTAGAACCTCATGATACACCCAATGAGGCGAAGCATGTCTTGCGGTTTATGTGCAAAACTGTTGTCCTCATAGAGTACTTGGCATGAGTACACCTGAAGAAGCTTTTACTGGTAAGAAGTCTGATATTTCTCATTTGAAGATTTTTGGCTCATTTGTTTACATTCATGTGACAAAGGACACCAGGAAGAAGCTGGAGCCAACTGCAGAGTTGGGATATTTGTGGGGTACACAGAAACACCCCATAATTATCGTGTGTATTTTCTAGACAGTCGGATGACTATGGTGTGATGGGATATAAAATTCAATGAGGTGAAAGCCATGAAGTTGTCCCTTGAGAGGGAGCTACACTTGCATGCAGAGGAGGAGCTACTTGTTCCCAAAGATGAGCCTCTATATGTGGATCAGCCATAGGAGGAGATTCATGGAGTGGAGGAGTCCACTCATGCAGAACCAAACATCAGACAAGGCAGAAAGCATACCATAGAAGCTGAGAGACTGAAGCTTGATGCGGCACAGAATGTAGGAGTCCCTACATTACAGCGCAGACAGAGACAGTCACCTGACCAATTTACTGGATACATGGCTCTTATGAGCAAGTGTATCATGACAGATCCATATTCTTTTGAAGAAGCAGTGCAGGAGTCCACATGGGTAGATGTCATGGTGGAGAAGTATGACTCCATTATCAGAAACAGTGCTTGGGAGATTGTTCCAAGGCCAGTGGGTAAATCAGTTGTAGGATCAAGATGGATCTACAAGGTAAAGCAAGCTACTGATGGGAGTGTCGAGAAGTATAAGGAAATATTTGTTGCCCGAGGCTTCTCACAGATCAAGGGGATTGATTATGAAGAAACCTTTGCACCTGTCACATGGTATTCTTCCATAAGGACCATCCTTGCTCTCTCAGCACATATGGGTTGGCACATTCATCAGATGGATGTGAATACTGCGTTCCTTAATGGGATCATTGAGGAAGAAGTGTACATTGAGCAACCTGAAGGATTTGAGATCTTCAGCAATGAGTTGCATGTGTGCAGGCTCAAAAGAGCGATGTATGGGATGAAGCAAGCACCACGTGCTTGGTACACACAGATCGACATCTATTTCACTGGACTTGGCTTCAACAAAAGTGAGGCAGATTCAAACCTATAGAAAATTGTGGTGGAGGGTAAGCTTTTAATCATTGTTATTTATGTTGATGATTTAATACTAACGGGTGATGAGCAGTTGATACACTCATGCAAGGCAGATCTTGCAAGGGAATTTGAGATGAAGGATTTGGGCCTCCTTCATTATTTCCTTGGATTGGAAATATGGCAGCGGGAAGGTGAACTGTTTGTGTCTCAAGGCAAGTATGCCCGAGAGATACTAGAGAAGTTTCACATGCAAGGCTGCAAGCCTATTGACACTCCTCTTCCAGGAAATTGGAGGAAAGAGAATGCTACATCGGCAGAGGTAGTGGATGCCACTGTTTATCGACAGTCGGTGGGTTTGCTCATGTATTTAGTTAATACAAGACTGGACATATGCTATGCGGTGAACCAGCTTTCACAAGCGATGATTACGCCTACCAAGCTCTTTTGGATTGCAGGCAAGCATGTCTTGAGGTATCTTAGGAGCACATCTGAGTATGGATTATGGTACAAATAGATGTATGAGGTGAAGTTGCATGGCTTCACAGATGTAGATTGGGCAGGAATCCCAATGGATAGAAAGAGCACATCAGGAGGGATTTTCAGTATCGGATCTACAACAGTTTCTTGGTACAGTAGGAAAAAAATATCCATGGCACTTATTTCAGCGGAAGCAGAATACATGGCAGCAAGTCAAGCTGCATGTGAGGCTATCTGGATGAGGAAGATCCTGGTTGGTTTGTTCGGTTCACATTTAGATCCTACAGTGATACATTGTGATAATCAGAGTTGCATTAAACTCTCGATTAATCCTGTGTTTCATGATAGATCTAAACATATTGATATCCGGTATCATCATATCAGAGATTGTGTGCAGCGGAAGATCATGTTGCTTCAGTACATTCCTACGGAAGATCAAGATGCAGATATTCTGACGAAGGCGCTCACTAGGAGCAAATTTGAATACCATAGAGGCAGGATCGGGGTGAAGGATAATCCCTATCTTGTTGAGAGGGAGTGTTGAGATTCAACAAGATGATGAGCTTAGTGAAAAATAGTCACCTTCACTAAGTGGGCCCGCAAGTTATTTTTAGGTGCAAGTTTATTTTTAGACTATGTCTATTTTTAGACATGGTGATCATATTTCAGAAGTTGTAGGATGCTATTTGTGGATGGTTGGTCAAGTTGGAAAAATAGATGAAATTCTATTTTTAGAAGATTGGGTGAAGTCTATTTATAGATCATCGATCTAAAAATATAAGTGTCGATTATTATTAGCCCCTAATAATAATCAGACTCTAAATATCAACTTATTCTCTTGGAGCACTTAATTTTAATATACAGATTTGGAAAATCAGTTGGCTGAAGGAATTACAAAATTCCTAGGGTTTACTGGTGGTTCATGCATGGAGGACTCAGTCATAAGTGAAGTGGAAAAGTTATGACAGAGTTGGAAGAGTTGTTCATGGAGTTGTTATTCAGTTTAACTCAGTTATTGGAGTTAAACTCAGTTGAGCTAGTTGTATCTAGTCTAAATGAATGATACACTAGTGAGAGTGGAGTGAATTAATTAGTTAATTAATTCACAAATAATAACTCATTAATCAACTAAACAAATATAACAGTTAACTACAGTGCATGTCAGTTCCAGTGGAGACCCAGTGGAGAGGTAGGTGAAAGGGTGAGATGGACTATCTGTTGTGACTATAGTGATGCATTGATTGCATCACACACACATTGGAGTTGCCAATGAGGATTTCGCATTAAAGGCAAGGGTAATTCGAATTCATTCAGAGCTATTCTTCAGTAGGGATTGCGCAGTGGAGGCAGGATATCAGGTGGCAAGAAATTAGTGCATGGATTTGCAGATTTCTTCATGTTAGTCTGTGACAATTGAATGTACTGAGAGCTTGATGTACTAAGCTTTGTATGAGATTGTTATATGATCTCCATGATACATAATATATGATAGTTTGGGTTTTTAGCTTCAGGATTTCCCGTTAAACAACTGTGTTATGTGAGATTGTTTTTATTGATTCATGTGTTTGCAATTGATTTTCCGCAAAAGATTAACAATGGAAGGATTCTGTATTTAGAAAGAAGATAACTATTGTTAGATCAGGAGAATCTGGATATATAATGCATATTTTATATAATTTCTACAAGCTCAACATGAGCTTCCAAGCACTGGGGATACGAAAAGCGCATAATGGAATTGGGATCTAGGTGGGACTACCTATCATTTCCTAGGTATGTTGGTTGACTACATCCTGGATGGTGCAATTGACCTAGCAGTTGAGCACACACATTCGCTAGGGTAGTTTCAATCAACACCAGTGGCCAACTAGTTTATGGGTAGACTCCTTGGGTTGTTTTGGTATAACGATTGTACATGGGATGATCAACATACTATCATAGTATGGAGCTGTCAATTCTTCACATTTGTGTGGGGCACATGGGACACAGAGGAGAAAAGAAGTGGTGGCATTGCTACTAACACATAGGGAGATTCACATCTTGGGTCCACAGCGAGGATTTGGAGTGGAGATCCATTCATCAGAGGGTATGGTGATGTGATGATGGAGGTGATGATACAGATCAGGTATGGGACAATACGTAGGGACACAACTCTAGGCCATCACATCTAGGGATGTGTGGGAGCATCTAGCATTGAACAATGGTCTATAGGTGGGTGTGGAGATGCATGGTGGTGTGTTGTAATGTGTTGGATTGCATTGTGTAGTAGGGGTGTCTTAAATCACATTGAGTACATGCGAGGAGTGACTTGTGTCGTGACACAAATAGGGCATGGGACGGTACAGGATGGTATAGCAGTAGTTAGGGATATCCGGTGGTGTGCAGGGACAGGTTGCGACATACAATGGCATGTCGAGGAATGTGGTGGTACTTGGTGCTATGCACTGACATATGGTGTGGCACAATGGGCCCTTAGAGCGTTGCCTCCCATGAGACTTGTGGATAGGGACATTAGGCGCAGCTCACCCAAGATCGATGAGGATGCAGTTGAGCTCTTGAGGATGCCATGTTCAATAGAGACAGGTATTCGACTAGTTTATCAGTAGATTTGAGGCAGAGAGAGGGGCATCCATGGGGTTATTCTTCAATACCCCTACAGACACTTAATCATACCCTTGGGGACCTACCCACCCATCACTATCCATATTTTCTTAAGGTCGCAGGGCATTCAGTTGTTTCCCCTTAATGCTCTTCATTCAAGTGACAGGACATGGGGGGACCACCCTAGCCAGATGGATGAGACACCGCGTGTCATTGACGGGGAGGAGGCTCTCCAGTTGTGATGTTTTGGAAAGGCATGAGCTAACATATATAGGATTAGGTACAATGTGATTAGTTTATGAGGTGGCATAGGTTCCACTCCTAGGCTCACATGTGGGGAGTCGAATGCGAGGGAACTACATGATGAATTTATGCCGAGATAGTGTGAGGTGTCACAGGAGCTCGAGGGACGGTGGATGGTAGACTTCGTCTACAGGGGGGTACCCAGACTCTTAGCAGTGTCTAGGTGTATCATCAAGAGTTTGGATAGCGGATTTCACTGCGTGGTCTAGCAAGAGTAGGGCAAGTTAGAATGCATGGTACAAACTCTTGATACTTGGGGTCCACCCAGGGGATACATATAGGGGTTAGAGATGAGGGCCAAATAGGTTCTAGCAGGTAGCAGTGCTATGTAGTGTCATCCCATGAGGAGTGGGAGTTATCAGATCCTAGTATGGTTAGGGGATCTAGGGATCTAGTCGTTGGGTGGATCACTTCACTTTGTGATGAGCAGGGTCATGGTAGAGGGTGATCCAATCCACCTTGGGTTTGACACATGGGAGGTCATTGAGACCTCCACCACATGGTGAGGAAAAATTATATTCCTGTTGTTTCTCAGGGTCGATATTGGCAATGGAGGGGTAGACATTGGCATCATGGAAATGCCCAGGCAGAATGAGTTTGGTCTTCACATATTTTTCACCATTAGGCCCCAGGAGAGGGGGATACAATCTGCGCATGATGGGGAGTATGTCATAGTCAGAGTAGCATAGTGTCAGCATGGTATCACCTCTCCTAGATTAGCGGGGGACCCGAGCATTACAACTCTACATATCTCAATAAGTTTTAGAGATGAGCTGGCTACTATAGGGGCATATCATGCAGATATTCCATTGGATTTAGCAAGTCATTGATGGAGTGGGGGACTTCATTATCATGGAAGGTTGGTCAATAGGATGATATCAGGAGAAGCTCATGTGAGCAAGATGTTATCTCTGTAGGGATTAGGTGGTATATTTGAGGGTTTGCTCTAGGAGAGCATGGGATGGACTACATGGTACAGAAACTTCACGAGGATTTGGGAATAATGCCACATTATCATGATCCCCTACTCATTGATGGCATGCAGAGGGTTTCTGGTACTTACACCAGGCATGATAATGAGTATAGAAAGGGGGCTTCATGTTGGACAATATTTCTTGGGATCCTGGTAGTGAGGGATTCCTTCATATCAGGACAATGCATAGGACATGGACGATTCAATGGTGCATCTGGGACCTTGACCATTTTGAAGTGGCAGTGAGGGATCAATAACTAGAGAGGATGATTTTTTAGGCATTGCCTGAGGACAAGCAATTTTTAGCGCGGAGGACTGTAATATCCCCAATTTTGATTTTTCATTTAATAGGATTGATGAAGTTACTCGGGAAGTGCTAAGCCTAGCACAATTTTGTAATATGGAAATTGGAGACATTTTGGGTACATGGGACTTAAGAGAAATAAAAAATCCCAAACTTAGTGGAATGTTGGGGCCACCCCTCATGGAATACACACCCTTTGGAGGAAAAATCAATTGTGTGGGAAAGAGGTCAAAATAGTTGGCTAAGGGACCCACAAGGAAAGGTGAAGCAACAATTATAACTAAGGGGTTGATGGCAACATAGAGTACTTTTGATAATTTTCCATTTACACATTGTTGCTCAAGTTGTTCAGCTGAGTCACAGGTGTTGTTTAGCACCAGAGGTTTCCAAGGGGAAATCTCACCCTCTTCTTTGGTGGACCATGAGTGCCACCCTAGGGAGGAAAATTCTACTCTTATTCGTTAGCTGGGAGGATACCATGCAACAACACGAATTTCTGGCAGTAGTGGGACACAGTAAAGGGAGCTACACAGGCCTTGGAGTTGTATTGTGTCGGAGAGAAGATATATGTTGTTTCTGAGTTATTTTATCACACAAATACTGGTCGAAAGGAGGAAATTTCCAGGAGCAGAGGTGCTTTCCTCAATAGAACGAATTAGGGTGGTTAGGGCTACATATTTTTCCCCGGGATTGCATAGATGGTTGTGGAGATATTTGAGGGGAGGCTCAGTGAGTGGATTGAAGAGATTTTTTTTTTTGGATTTTATTTGAGGGGAATTGGAAGATATTTCCTAGACTTTGAGTAGAAGGAAACATCTCAATTATCACAGGTGACATTTTCGAGTAGTAGAGGAGGACCAAACATTTTGGGGTCAGTTTTG
Source organism: Pinus albicaulis (assembly GCA_034641835.2). NCBI lineage: Eukaryota > Viridiplantae > Streptophyta > Pinopsida > Pinales > Pinaceae > Pinus > Pinus albicaulis. The sequence goes on from CM076570.1 coordinate 840,874,715, forward strand.
GAGCATTAAAAATAGGACAAACCCTTTATGGGTTTTATGGGTTTATTGAGGAGAGAATAAGATTAATTTGGAAGAATTTTCTGGGAACATTTGAGGGGTGAAATAGGGGTCCCAACTCATCCAGCAGCTGGAGGAACTAGGGAAAATTGGGCTAAAATTTCGAGGTCAACATTTGGCCAATTCCTTCGTGGGTTTTTGTGGGTTATTGGAGGAGAGCCTGAGGTTAATTTCCTGGAATTTTTTGAGCACTGGAGGATGCCCTAATAGCCATTTCTTGCCACCAACAATGTATATTTCAGAGGGACAACGTAGATCTTGGTTGGGGACAACCACACTTGTGTCCGAGCAGTTGATTTTATCATCTGGGCATTGTTATCTTGCATTGAGCAAACCCAAATGCACGCATTTTGATCTTATCTTGTACTCAACATTTATCTTTATAAAATGGCTCAAATTAGCACATATTTTGGCATTTTCTAGGTGTTTAATGTGGTGTAATTTTATGTGTGTGTATTTGCTATGTTTTCTTGTTTATTGTTGAGATTGCAACAAGATGATGAGCTTAGTGGAACAGAGTCGCCTTCACTAAGTGGGCCCGCGGGCTATTTTTGGCGCAAAGTCTATTTTTAGACTATGTCTATTTTTATACATATGGATCATGTTCTATGAGTTGCAAGATGCTATTTGTGGATGGTTGGTCAAGTTGGAAAAAATAGATGGAATTCTATTTTTAGACATACTGGGCGGAATCTATTTTTAGATTGCCGGTCTAAAAATAGATATGTCAAATATTATTAGCTCTTAATAATATTTGGACCCTAAACATTATCTTATTCTCTTGGATCACTTCAGTTAAGTGCACAGATGTGGCACATGCAGCTGACAGAAGGAATTACACTATTCCTAAGGGTTTAGTGGAGCTATTGCATGGATACTTTAGTTAGAACTCATGTGAAAGAGTTTGGTGGAGTTGATTGAGGAGGTTAGTGGAGTTGTATTCAGTTTAACTAATCTAAACATAGTTGAGCTATTTGTATCTAGTTTAACTGATTGATACAATTAGTGAGAGTGGTGTGAATTAATTATTAATTAATTCACTAATTATAAACTCATTAATCAACTAAAGAATACATCAATTAATCCTGCCATGATGTCATGGAGATATTAGAGATTATGAAAGAGCAGGTTAACTATCAGTTGTGACTATACTATTGCTATTTGCAACACACAGATGGGTGGAGTAACCCATGAGGATTGTGCAGTTCAAGCTAGGTGGTTTATCTATATAAAGAGGCCATCCCATAGCTTGAAAACGCAATTCAGGTTGGCTATCAAGTGGCTAAAGGTTGGAGCATGAGTTTTGCTAGATCTAGCTTGATAGTGTGTAGCAAGGAAGGTAGTGCATGAGAGCTTGCAAAGAGCTTTGTACTATGATTGTTACATGATCTCCATGACATATAATCAAGCAGAGAACCATATCAACTTTAAGATCCCATTAAATATTGTGTTCATATGTGTGATTGTTTATGGTTTTAATGTGTGCATGCAATTGATTTACTCGCATGTGAGCATCCATTGCAGAAGACATCTATTGCAATAAAATGGCACAGTGTACCTTGGGGAGAATCTCGATGAATAATATATCGGTTATTCAAATTTCTACATGGTATCAGAGAGTTATTGATCATTGGAGCAATTGCAAAACATTGAAGCGGTTGAGTTTTGTGCTGGTGGAATTCGAATTTGCAGCAGTGTTTTCTTGGTGTCGAAGTTGAGATGTCTTTCAACGGATTGCGATTGGAATATGCCCTTGAGGGCAGATCGAATTATATTGCATGGAAGGACAGGATGGAGGCGGTGTTAGATGACAATGGGTTGAAGGAGTTCATAGATGCTGAAGTCCCAAAGCCTACTTCTAGTGATGCTGCTGTACTTGAGGCATGGCAAAAGAAGACAGCAAAGTGTCGAAGGATTCTGTTGGAGGGCGTGAAGGATCAAATAGTTTCCAGCCTGCATGGTAAGGCTTCTCCATACTTGATGTGGAAAGCCTTGATAGATTTATTCCAAAGCAAGAGCGACCAGAGGAAGTTGGCGCTCAAGGATAAACTCAGAAACATAAAGATGGAGAAAGGCGACAGTATGCCCAAGTACCTCATGAAGTTCATCCAATGAAGGGATGAGATGGGAAGTGTGGGGGTGACTGTAGATGATGAGGACTTGGTGAGCTTGGATCTCCTTGGGCTTTCAAAGAGTTGGAATTCCTATAAGGACTCTGTCAATGGTCGGGAGAAATTTCCAGGATGGGAGCGACTTTGGTCGGATCTTGTGCAAGAGGAGATAAGGCGGAGTACCAGGGACGGATCGTCATCAAATAACTCTGATGAAGAGAATTGCGCTTTGGATGCCAAAGAAAAGAAGGGGAAGAGCAAGAAAGCTTCTCATTTCAGTGCGAAAGGCAAGAAGCAAGACATGTCCAAGGTGAAGTGCTTTCACAGTCACCAACACGGACATTACGCCACAAATTGTCCGCAGAAGAAGAAAAATAAGCAGGCTGCTGGGACTGCAGCTGGAGAGGCCTTAGCCTCGCAGTTTGAGTTGGATTTTTCGCTGATCGCATGCTTGGTCTCAAGTGTGATGGGTTCAGTGTGGTTTCTAGACAGTGGTGTGTCTTTTCACATGACAGGAGATTGAGATTTGTTTACTGATCTGGATGAGAAAGATCTTGGAGTGCACATCGAGATGGACGATGATGGTAGATACAGTGCGACCGGTATCGGTACAATTTCCTTTGAGAGGGAGTCTGGTAAACCCTTTGTATTGAAGGAAGTGATGCATGTTCCAGGATTGAAGAAGAATCTTATCTCTGTGGCGATGTTAGAAGACAAGGGATATGATGTTGTCTTTAGTGAGGAAAGGCTTTCCTCGCTAGCAAGGCAACTTCTAGTGAGACCCGAGGATAGGGGTTCGGTTAAGAACCTTTACTGTCCAGGACAGATCGCCACAGCACACACAGCACCAGGGAGATGGTGAGGCCGGATTATATGAAGCTGTGCACCGTGAGATTGGGCCACCTTCACCATGGAGCTGAAGATAATGCGAAACATTTCTTAACGTGGGCTTCCTAAAGGCACTCTTGCGGCTAGGCCGCATCAAAGGTAAAGGGGTGTACTTTGGGAGAATTTGTGAAAGCCACCTTTCTTCACGAGAAGGATAGTTGCGTTGATAACATCCTGAGAGAATTCACGCATGTGTGTGGACCGCGCGCATGTGTGTGGACCTTTTCCCCATCAGCCGACAAGAAAGTACAGTAATGTGATATTTGTTGATGATTTTCTCACAGGCCGACCATGCAGAAGAAGAGCGAGACATACTCAAAGTTTTGTGAGTTCAAGGCACTGGTTGAGAAAGAATCGGGGAGGCAGGTGAAGGCTCTTAGGAGTGACAATGGTGGTGAATTCATCTCTGGCGAATTCAAGGACTTTTGCAGCGCAGAAGGAATTCGAAGAGAGCTCATAGCACCTCATAACCCACAGCAGAACATGGTTGCTGAGCGGAAGAACAAAACGATCGTGGGTGCTGCACGGGCGATGTTGCATGATCAGGGCCTACCCATTCACTTATGGGCGGAGGCATGCAATACTGCAGTATATGTGCAGAACCGTTGTCCTCACAAGATACTTGGCATGAGTACACCGGAGGAGGCGTTTTCTGGCAAGAGGCCTGATATTTTCCATTTGAGGATTTTTATTCACCCGTTTACATTCATGTGACGAAGGATGCTGTGAAGAAGTCAACGCGACCAGAGTGCGGATATTTTGGGGTATACCCGTCACGTCCAAAAACTAATGGTGTGTTTTTTTTCCAGATGGGTCAAGACTGTTGTGCGACGGGATATCAAATTTCAGGAGGAGAAAGCCATGAAGTGTTCGCTTGAGAGGGAGCCACACTTGCATGCAGATGAGAAGCTATTAGTTCCTAAGGATGAGTCTCAGGATGTGGATCAACCACAAGATGATGTTCATGGAGTGGAATAAACCACTCATGCAGCGCCAACCATCAGAAGGCGGAAGCACACTACAGAAGCTAAGCGACTGGCTCAAGATGTAGAGAAGGTTGTAGGAGCACCTACATCTCAGCGCAGACAGAGACAGTCACCTGACCGGTATATTGGATACATGGCTCTTATGAGCAAGTGTATCGTGATAGAGCCATCCTCTTTCGAGGAAGCTGTGGAGGACCCCACATGGGTAGATGCCATGGTGGAAGAGTATGATTCGATTGTCAGAAACAGTGCATGGGAGATTGTCCCGAGGCCGGAAGGGAAATCAGTGGTGGGTTCGAGATGGATCTACAAAGTGAAGCAGGAAGCTGACGGGAGTGTGGAGAAGTACAAGGAAAGATTTGTTGCCCGAGGCTTTTCACAGATTGAGGGGATCGATTATGAGGAGACCTTTGCACCTGTCACAAGGTATTCTTCCATACGGACGATTCTTGCTCTCTCAGCGTAGATGGGGTGGCACATTCATCGTATGGATGTGAAGAACTGCGTTCCTCAACGCATTCATTGAGGAGGAGGGCACAGAGAGTGTCCGAGAGCCAATATATTCACGGAAATAGCCCATGCGTGTGCTCAAGAGAAAACCACGTTGTATGTCGAAATGAAGTGACCTCGTGCTTGGTACACACAGATAGACAGTTATTTCACTGGACTTGGATTCTCCAAGAGTGAGGCGGATCCGATCCTATACAAGATTGTGGTGGAGGGTAAGTTGCTGATCATTGTACTTTATGTAGATGATTTGATTTTGACAGGTGATGAACTATTGATACGCTCATGAAAGGATGATCTTGCAAAGGAGTTTGAGATGAAGGACTTGGGCCTCCTTCCATATTTCGGGATTGCAAATTGCGCCATAGTTGGTGACAATTTGTTTCTCGTGGCAATTATGTCGGGAGATACTGAAGAAAGTCTGCAATAGCACATAATAAGTCTACATACCCTCTTCCGGTGGTTGGAGGAAGGAGGATGCTACTTCGCTGAGGTAGTGATGCCATTGTTTAATTACAGCTGGTGTGGCTGTTGATATATTCTGCTCACACACTATAAAATATATGCTGAGGTGAAGCAACTAATCCTCGCTGCTGTTGGGTTTACCATGATCTTTGAAGGAAGGGAAGCATGTATTGAAGAGATATCTCGCAGGCACATTGGGATAAGGGATTAAAGGGCTGCAAAGAATTGGGGCCTGGATGAGGTGAAGCTATGTGGCTTCATGGATGCAGATTGGGAAGGGAGCCCAACGGACCGAAAGAGCACATCCGGAGGGATCTTCAGTATCGGTTCGACAACATTTTCTTGGTACAGCAGGAAGCAGAGATCCGTGGCACTCAGTTCAGCAGAGGCTGAGTATATGGCAGCAAGCTTGGCTGCATGCGAGGCCATATGGATGAGGAAGATCCTGGTCGGGTTGTTCGGGTCACACTTGGAGCCTACCGTGATTTATTGTGATAACCAGAGTTGCATTAAACTCTCGGCTAATCCAGTATTTCATGATAGATCCAAACACATCGACATCAGGTACCATCATATCGCAGACTAAAAGTGCTGGAGGATCAGACAGCATTTCTTCATACATTCCTACTGAGGATCGGATGCCGATATTCTGACGAAGGCGCCTCGGCTCGGTGAGCAAATTCGAACACAGTGGGAACATGACAGGGCTGTGATGAATCAGCCATCTTGTTGAGAGGGAGTGTTGAGATTGCAACAAGATGATGAGCTTAGTGGAAAGGAGTCGCCTTCACTAAGTGGGCCCGCAGGCTATTTTTGGCGCAAAGTCTATTTTTAGACTATGTCTTTTTTTAGACATATGGATCATGTTCTATGAGTTGCAGGATGCTATTTGTGGATGGTTGGTCAAGTTGGAAAAAATAGATGGACTTCTATTTTTAGACATACTAGGCGGAATCTATTTTTAGATTGCCAGTCTAAAAATAGATATGTCGAATATTATTAGCTCTTAACAATATTTGGACTCTAAACATTATCTTATCCTCTTGGAGCATCAAATAAGGCACAATGTACATGCATAACCTATAAAATAACATGCTATTCCTAGGGTTTAGTGGAGCTATTGCATGTTGACTTCAGTTAGAACTCATGTGACAGAGTTTGGTGGAGTTGATTGAGGAAGTTAGTGGAGTTGTATCCAGTTTAACTGAGTTAAACATAGTTGAGCTAGTTGTATCTAGTCTAACTGATTGATACACTAGTGAGAGTGGTGTGAATTAATTATTAATTAATTCACTAATTATTAACTCATAAATCAACTAAATAATAAATCAGTTAACTTCAAAGTGTCCTACGCTTCTTAGTGGAGACCCGGGGCAAGTAGATAGGTGAAAGAGCAAAGCACTATCAATGGTGATCATGGCCTGCTAAGTTATTTACAACACACATAGGTGGAGAAGCCCATACACATCGTGGGCAAGACAAGCCAGGTGGTTTATCTATTTAATGAAGCCATCCCATAGCATTGAAAATGCAATAGAGGCTGGCTATCAAGTGACTAAGGATTGGAGCATGTGTTTTGCTAGATCTAGCCTGATAGTGTGTAGCAAGGGAGGTAGTGCATGAGAGCTTGTGAGGAGTTTTTGTACTATGATTGTTACATGATCTCCATGACATATAATATACATATAGTTGGGCTTTTCAGCTTTAAGATTTCCCATTAAATACTGTGTTCATATGTGTGATTGTTTATGGTTTTAATGTGTGCATGCAATTGATTGTATTTCCACATGTGATGATCAATGGTAGAAGAGATTCTGTATTATGCATGAAGCTAAAATAGTGTGTGATTAGGAGAATCTCGGTGAATAATATATCATTTATTCAAATTTCTACATTTATCATTGTAAATTTCCATTAGGAATATCACATTTTCCCTCCACCCTCACCCCAAATCTAGGGTGGAATTTCTCGTTAATATCTTAGGAGAGTCTTAACGTTTTAGTCAAGTCTTTTGTAAAAGTGATTTGAGAATAAATTAAATTAATTGGCTAAATTATTTTATTACAAATCCCTTGGTCTACTAGATCATATGGAGTCTCAGAATTGGGTGATAAATTGAGGGTCTATAACGAGCGGGTGTTCCCCATTTCAGGGTTGAGTTAATTGTAATATCTTGATGTAAAAATATTTTGGTGCATCAACCCCTCATATTTAAATACCATGGCTAAAATATTAGAGGGTGGAAAATTTATTAATCCCCTCAAGTGTTAATTTATTAAATTTTCTAGCAAAAATAAATAAAAATACTTAGCCATAAATTTAATTAATCAGAGTCAAAATTAAAATCCTAGAGAAATTAAATTCTCCAAGTGGAAAAATCCGTGGGTCTTAAATAAATCAAAATTTGGAGGTTCCCCACCAAGGGAATATTGGAAATTTAGAGAAAAATTGGACCCTTGCTCCTTGGTGGTTAATTCAAAGTCAAAATTTTGATGAAATTAGCTCAAAATAATTATTTTTGAGCTAATAAAAATGGGTTAAATGAGAAATTCAAAAATTCCTCAAAAATAAAGTTTTATGATGGTTGAGATTAAAAGATGATCAAACGTTTATCAACGTTCAAGATTATTTTGACAGGGATCAAACCAACTAGCCATTATTTTCCACTTGGAGGATTTATCCATAAATTAGAAGCCATTTACTTATCAAGATACATAAAATTTTGAAAAGAAGCTCCGAGTAAAGCTCTGTTACTGAAATATTTTTCTAGAAATAAAAGAAAATACTTTGGGGTTTATTCATGGTGGTGTTCCTCTTCTTCTTCTTGCGGTAGAATTTTGGATCATTTTCTTAATTCTCTACTAAATAATATTTTATACATTATTATTTCTTTAACCGTTGGTTGGATTAATTATTTGCACATGTATCTTGCATTAGTTACCGGGTTTAGAGAATTATTCTAACTTGATTGATCTAACAAATATTTCTAGATATTGAGGGTTATGGTTTATATCTAGCCCCTATTGATCTAATAACTTGACCTTAAGTGTGTAGAGACTTAAGGGATTCAAATATTGGGCGTGAGGGGAAGTCTCCGGTTGGACCATCCAACTCCCAAGACAAGAAAGCTTAAGAGCCCATTTTGTTAAATTTCAAGGCTTATCTAATGATTTGTTTTGCAGAGATATTGGACATTTCTCACCTATTTAAATTATTTCACTCATCCATTTTTATCTATTGTGAATTTAACGAATATATCTTCTTATAAAGAGTCATAAATTTTATTGTGAATAGTGTAGATAATTTGTAAATAATTTTTCTAAGCCTTGTAATAATTTTGCCTTGTATATATAGCCATTTGGGGTTTCTACTTTTTCATTTTCTTATAATTATAGTGGGATGGCTAGGGTTTTTTCATTTTGCAGGTGCCATACTTTAGGATCAAAGACAAAATCTATATTTTGTTTGTTTATACAGTAGCCCTCACCTAGCTTAGCCGCTATGGTTTGGGCACTAAATCACTGTTAGAGGAAGTCTTCTAGCCTAAGGAAGAGTGCCGAGTGGATTTTGAGGCTGGATCTGGCCTCCAAAGGACTAGATCCATCATCTTAGGCCCCTTTTTTTTTATCAACACTCAACCATAATTGGAAGTTGCAAGACCTTATAGGGTTATTTCCATTGCAAATGAGGGTTTTATATAAGAGTTTAACATTCAACTATTTGCAAACAATGTTTTGGGTATAAATTTTATTTTTTAGCATCAATTTAACGTGTTTTGATTGCACGATCATTACAAGTGGCTCTTTAAATTTTCCTGCAAGGATTTGAGACCAAGAAGCCTCAACTGCAGGTCTAAAAGCCCCTTAAAACCATATCCATAGGTCTAAAGGTCTAAAGGCTCCTTATGATTGCAGGAGAAATGTGAGGATTTGGAAGGATTTTGACACTTGTTTCAAGCCTATTTATTGTGATTTGGGTGCCCATATTGGTACAAAATCCCTTGAGTTTAGATCACATGCCTTTAAATCCTTATTGCTCTCCACAGTGGCCTTTTTTTGATGGCCAATACATCATATCTAAAACATATTCATCACAAACCTTGATCTCAAGTTTGAACACAGAATAATAAGCCTGAAAACACTCTAAAATCATCACAAAATAATCATAAATATTTGGCTCTCATTCCTTGCTATTTAGGTAACCAATATTGGTTGTTGGAAAGTTGATCTTATTGCTTTAGTTAACTAATTGCATAGTTACAGTGATACCATCTGAAGTTACAGTGACATTTATATGGTCTGACATAGTGTTCTTGGCATCTATATTGATTTTCATTTGGTAATTAATTGATATATAATTGACAGTAGCTACAATGAGCTAATTTATTTGTTGACAATGTTATATTGAAAGTCTGGTGCATACTTGGCAAAGCTAATCATTAGCATTTGGACAACATATCAGTAGAAGTTTGGTGTTTGTTTCCTGGTTCGAATTTTTTCAAGGATAAAATTTGCATTTCCTACAAGTATCTCTCCCTCATCTCTTCTCTAATTTCATCTTTCATAGTTACATTTCATTGTTGCATTGCATACATGCATGGTTATAACCCAGTTGCATTTCATAATTGCATACATTATCTCTCTCTTGCATTTTTCCGCACTGCATTGTTTAATTTTCTTCACTATTAGCAATCTCATCTAATTTAATTATGGCTGTGCTATTAAAGATTAATCTTGTTATAAATTTCCATATTCGATAAGTGGAAGAAAAATACTAAAAATCACATTTAGGTAATCAAGAATCATTGTTATTGTTGCTTCATTGAGTAACATTAAAGTGTTTCATTTATAATTGGAATGTTGTAATCTTGCAATTGATAATTGGTATTTGAATATATTGGTTTTGGTTACAAGTGATTCTATATTGATATTATTGGATCACTTTTCACAAATCTCGTTGAAACATTCCTAAATTGGTCATCTTGCATTTTCATCCCAGAGGTAAAATTGCATAATTAAAATTTACCTCCAAACGTAAGCTTGATTGATAGATTTCTAGGGAAACCCTTCTCATCTAGCTTGAGGGGCTTATCAACTCTTCGGTGGTTAACACAATGACCTTGCATTCACTAGGGTCACATTATTTGCAGCGCTAGAGGAATTGGGTGATAGGAGCCTAAAAAAGGTATTGTTAATCAAGCCCTTTCTTGATTCTTGTTCGCCTCCTTCCCACAACCTACCTTGGAGCCTAGATTCAAAATAGTTAAGGGAAGTTCATACTTAGATTAAGAATTTAATTAAAAATGAGCATCCAAATTTTTTCTTTCCATCCAGTTACTTGGTCTTAATTCAATAAGCAAGAGTTTTGACTCCATAAGGCAATGGTCTCAAATATAAATTTAATCTAATCCTTAAAATATTTCTAAATTTAACTAGGCAGCTAGGCTACTCAATTGTGTCTCTTGGACTTGTTGGTTCCCAACTTTCCCTTCACCATCTCATTTTCATAAGGTCTACGACCCATAGCATGTTTTTGGGAGACAAATAGAATGGAGAGGTTTGGGATTGGGGTGACAACCCCGACATGATTCATTGTCGCAATGCCTGTACAATCTGAGCAACAACAAGATTCTTGTAGGGCTCCTTCCTTCGATGTCATGAACTTCAACTTCTTCAACATGGACCATATTTGTAGGGAATCAACCATCTTCTCCATCACTTTCCTTCAATGAACCATAGTGTTGAACCAATATTCATGTCATCCTTCTCTGCATGAGAGAGTGATTTTCTAGTCATCATATGACTTTCCTTCATACAAATACCTTTTCCAATTCAAGATCTTCCATCCAATCTCATGAATACTAGTTGTAGGCAACATTCTACAACCCCCTTTCGATAGCCCTGTAACAATCTAACCAGATGATTTCTAAAAAATAAAAATAAATAGTGAGTCAAAGTTACCTTTTTATGATGGCCTTTCGTCCTGACATCATCTTCTTGCAACATCAACATCCTGCACATGTATGAATCCATCTCCAAGACATTCATTACCAATATTTTTTTTTTTGCAATATACATATCAAGGTCTTCATACATTCTTCTTCCATGGATATATCATAGCTAATTCTTTTATTTATGATACATTGATCACTTATCTTATATTATGTGACTATATTTGCATCTTTCAAAAACTCTTCTTCATTTCTTCAAATAATGCTTCCCCAGGAACTTCTATACATAGTTACCTCATCATAGGAACCATAGTTTTCAACCACCTCATATTCTTCATGAGATCATATCACATTGATTCCATCTTGTCAATAAGTATAAGAGTTCAATTCATATTGTCTACATGCCTTCATGCATCTTCCTAATGGAAGATATTATTCTTCTTCAATCATGCTCATGAGATAGAGCATTTAACCATTATTTTTACAATTATATGATAAGATGAATTTTATCTACAAAATATATACATACCTCTTCCTACTTTTGGTCATTTAGACTTCCTTCTAGTAGATTCCTTTCTTGAATATGAAATTACTTCAACCATCTTGATATTCTGCACCTCTTTCTCATTATACCTTACCAGAGGATCCCACATAAGGTGGGATGTGGACTATCTGCGAGACACTTGATTTCTCCATAGTATGGGTGAACCTTCTCATAAAGATTATAGTGGAGGATTTTGATGATCCTCATTCTGAAAATGCTCCTTTCTAATAATGATGTATGATGACCTTTCTTTATATTATATATTTCTAAATGACTTTCTCCAACCATATATATTGCTACTTTGGTTGTCCTTCTATGCTTTCAATGAAGAGGTCATGAGATACTTCCTTTCTATCATGATGACTACTACAACCTTGTATAATTTCTACTTCAACTATCCTTACATGCTTCTATGATGATTTTTAGTGTCCAATATTCAATGATCAATATGTACTCTTTCACATTTGTCTAGTAGTGGTCATAGGTCAAAATTTTACATTTCCAAGTCAGTTTTCAAATAAAATTTTGGTCGCTGGATATGTATAGGTTTTCAAAGGCTACACCATTCAGTTTATTCATGATCATTGTCATTTCATGAGTCATGTCTTCATTATCATTTAGAGTCTTAGGTCAATTCATCCTGTTTTCACCTAGGTCACTGTCTAGGTGTCTTCCATTTCTCCACCATAAGAGTCCAAAATCTGTCATAAGAAAGGGAAAAAGAAGAGTCATTCATTTCCATCATACAAAGCCATATTTAAAAGGGAGTTAGCTTAGGTAGGTGAATTAAAAAGAGAGACAATGTGTCTTCTTTCAAAGGCTTGTTTCATTTTCAATTTATTCAAAAAGAAAAATATTCTTCAAAAGGATTATGTTTTCACTAAATGAAAAAGGTGTTTTTATTGATGTTATAAAAGGGAAAAAAGTAATTCATTTCACTCATTTTACCTCCTATTGCTCGATAAATTGTATTTATTACCTTCATAATAATTTACCATTTCCAAAGGTGTAAGGAAACTGTCAAAATTTGCAAGAATTTCCAATCTGCTATGTTTCTGGAGGCTCTGTGACGCTTCTGAAGCAGTTGCACGATGTTTCTAGGTATGTGCAGCACTTCTGAGCATTGGCGCTATGATTCCAGGCAGTGCTACATTTATGAAAAAGTATTATACGTTTTTGGGTCTGCGCGACACTTCTAAGCATTGACGCTATGCTTCTGGGTAGTGATATGTTTCTGCAAAAGTCTTCTACATTTTCTCTCCTCCATTCTAAGGCTTCTCCTTCCTTGATTGGTTTAGGCTGTTATCACTCTGCCAAATATCTAAGGCTTAAGAAGAAATCCCAACAGAGGTAACCACATACCAAACTTTTGGCTTGGTATCTAGCCCTACCAAACCGAAGAGGGCTCTCTCCACAAAATCATAGCCAATAGGGCTGGATGAATTAGGGTTTTAGGCTAGGTATAAGTATAGGGGTTTGATTTTTTTAATTTGGGTTACTGGATGAGGATAAAGGAGGCTAGGTCAGGGAAAATAGGATTAGGGTTGCAAAGATTCAATGGGGCAAGGTAGGTATAAAACCATAACACTTTAGGGTTTCTATCTTGAAAAACTAGAGATTTCTCATGAAAATATTAATACCATGAAATTTGCATTTAAGAAATGAAAGGAGGGAATAATTTTGTCTTACTTGCTTTCTCGGAAGTTATGGTACCCTTTTCTGAATGTTTTGAGGAGTTTCACAAAGTTTGGAAGCTTGCAAGTGAACTTGGGCAGGTGCGCAGCGCCTCTCACTCTATGCGCATGGCCTTGTTCCAGGTGAGCAACACCAACTTGCAGACCATTTTTGGAGGCCTTACCGATGTCCAAATTGAGCTCATGATAGCTAGTTGGAAAGATATATCTATTGTATATACAATGGACCTATAAAACACTGAAAAATATCAAGTATAGCCCCTCAAAAATCAATTCTTCCAAGATTGGTAAAAAAGTGAAGAATGGGGGTGCAAAAATGTAGTGTGCTCTTGCAGGAGACTTTTGGAGGCCTTCCTTAACTCCAAATTGAGATCATGATAGCTCAATGGAAATATATCTCTATCAAGTTATAATTTTACTTATCAAGCAATTCATTTGGACACTCCATTATGGAGACAAATTGATTTTCCCAAGGCTGCTCCAGAAGTGCAGCAACTCTCTTGTTGCAACTGTATTTTTGACATGTCTCAAAAACCATGACACCTGTGTAAAAATGGAAGGAGGTTTTTCTTCTTAAAACTATGATGGACAAACCTCTTTCACTTTTGTAAAATTCATCACCATTTGGTCATAAACATATTTTGAAGAAAAACTGGCCCTATGTGTGGCAAATGATTTGTCCCTTGGAATGACTTCTTGAAAAATGATGGAGACATGATGTTTATGAGTTGGAATGGCCTCATACTTTCTGATGTTACCTCCATTATGCCTCATTTTCTCATATGTATCTGATTCCATAGAAAATACTAGCTCAATGGGGATATTAGGGTTTAGTGTAGGCAAAACATGGGATTTGGGTAATTTCTAAGAATGAAGGGAAATAAAGGGGATAGGGGGCTTATAAATTATTAGGAACATATTTGGAGGTAGGGAGGGATGTTGGGAAGTAGGGTAAAGTTTAATTTCAAGGATTGAGTGAGGGGAAGGGGTCCAAAAGGGAAAAACACAAGCCTAGTCTAGAAAAGTGTCAAATTGTAGCAATAGGCTAGGGCTTGTGGAAAAATGATGATTTTGAGGGATAGGAGTTATGGGACATGTTTAGTAAGGTATATTAAGGATACGAGAAGGTGTATGAGAATTAGGATACAATTATTGTTGATTATTTAACCATGTAAGTCATGAAACCAAGAAGAATGTCCTCAAAACCCTAGGAGAGGGAAATGAGCTTTCCAAGCACAACTGAGAGACAAATATGGTAAAAATAAAACCACTTACTTGGAAATGATAGTTTGGAACCTGAAATTTTTGAATACCTTTGAATATTACTACTCCTTCAGAAGATGAATTTGATGGTGAAATGACCAATTTTCATGATTTTGACCATATGACCTAATGATGACACAACATGGAAGAATGAGCCGAATGATGACCATGATGACTATGGGACTCTTTCAACAATGAATGACCTGAACATGATGATTTTAATTGACCATGGAAGTGAAAGGAGTAGTAATGATCTCAATACCCTAATCAGTGAACAAATTTTTGCATGACCTAATGGAATGATAAAACAAATTTGAGTGAGACCCCTGACATGGCATGAAAAGAGGATTTTTGATCACTGATGGAAGGATGAAAATACTAACACTAACATAGGCCATTGGAGACCCTTTTCCTACCATCTAAAGCTTCACTCATCCTTCACAAACCCTACCCAAACACCCCTTACCAGTCACAGTTCCTTGTACCCTTCTTTCACCAAAACCCTAACTCCTCACTACACTTTCACAAAAAAAATGGAAAATATATATGTTTTCCTATTTTTACCCACTTTACCATACCCATTTCAAGTGATTCCACCTGAATTCTTGACCTAACACATTACCCTACTGTCTAAATTTTTTCAGGAATTTTTCTCAACCTCCATATACCTCATCACAACCCCTAAAACTACCATATCCATATCACCTGTTTTCCCAAACTCACCATCCCTACCCACTCATATTCATCAAGGAGGGTTTTATTGTGTTCAAAAATACAATGGAAACTGAAAATAAACCTCACAAGGGAGGTCACCACTCTAGATTTGAGCCATCCACACTGCAAGAACTTAATGGCTCCCCATATGCTAAGAGATGCTTTGAAAACACTGGATATCTGAGATTTTGTGAGAAGATCATGGAGGTAGGATTCCATGCACCATTGAACACCCTTTTTGCCATAAATTTCAATAGAGACAAGGCCACCATTACACGCATTTAATTCACTCTATCATCAGAGGCCATCACTTCAGCAACAGGTATCCCAAATGAAGGAGAAGTATGGTTCAAGGGCATGGAATTGGACCTTGAAAACTACCCAATGTTTCTAAAACCTCATTGCAAAGATGAACCTGAACATGTTTTCCTTTTCAAACATCTACTTGAAAATTATGCACCATTAATGAAGCTCATCATGAAGTACTTTACATGTGAGGGAATATTTTCAAGACTCTACCAATACCATGTCAGGTTGCTAATGCACTTTAATACTACCAAATCTCTCAATTTGTCAAATTATCTATTCAGGGGTTTGGTCAAGATGAAAGAAAAAAGTTCAAATAAAAGGTAGAAATCCTCATCCCATTAATTTTCACCATGGTTTGGTTAAGATGATCATTATGCACTAGCTCTCAGCAAACAACATGACTTGGGAAGTTTTCATGGAGAAATTAGCATAAGTCCCTGCTACTAATCCACCTACTGTTCATACCACAACATTAGTACAACCAAAGGAGGTTGGCTCTTCTAGATTTAAAAAACACATAGGGTTGATATCACTTAAACCTATGGGAAAGGAAAGATAATGATTTTTTCTCCCAGGACCATCCGAGGTGTATTGGCACCTGAAACTACACTTGAGAAAATACAAACAGTGGACCAACCACCTAGCCATGATGATGAGTCACCATTGCATCATCATTATGAAAAAGCACCCCTAGAATTTTACATGACAGAGAAGGTGAAGTATAAGTCATTTGAGGAGATCATTAAAGAGAAAGATGAAGAAATAATAGTTTAGGGAGATTTTATTAATTTCAAACTCTCAGATCACATTCCTACAACAAGAAAATCTTTAGCTAAAAGTGAAACCACTCCTCCAAGACAAACCAAAGGTACATGTTGAGGTAGATAAAGGCAAGGGAAAATATATTGAAGATGATGATCAACTGGAGGATGCAGAGGTTGGAACAAAAAGAAGAAGACCAAGAAGAATAGGCCTCAAAAAGGCACTTCAGAGAGAAAGAGAATCAACAACTCCTAAATTAGGTTGGAAGCCTTTTGATGAGCTAATTCTTGATGAAATCAATCGAGACATAGAGTATTAGCTTGATAGGGTCAATGGTCACATTGAGAAGATTCTAAGGAAAGTTAAAAAGAAAATAATCTCTAGAGACATATGGCCAATCATTATTGTGCCAAGAACACAATTTAACAAATCAGGCTCAAACAAGTGAAAAAGAAGGTTATATCTCATTGTTGAGGCATCTATGGTTGTTTAGCCCATCCTCCATAGGTCTTATAGAAAACAATTTGGAAAATTTTGATAATTTTTTCATCTTTGGTGATTTTTGCACAAAACTAGAAATTTTTCATCCACAGAAGCATCACGTCGAAGCACGACGCTTTCTCTTAGAACCTCCAAATGAAGATTTTTCTACATGGTTGGGTGCATCTTGGCTATTATATTCTATATCTGTACTTTCTTTTCCATGAAAAGCTTTGGTTTTGAAGAAAAATGAAAAAAACTACCTCATTTATATGCTTCTGCCACTGTTTTAGAGCAGGCACGATGCTTCTGGAGTGAGGTTAGGAAAAACGACTTTTGGAGGCCTTCCCATGGTTGTTTCCCAAAAATTCAAAGTGTTTGGAAACTAGACTCAAAGGGATACTAAGAAAAATTTTCATATTTTCATTTGGGTTCCTTAAAGTTGATCAAAATCACCTCACAACTGGCGTGAAGCTTCTGCAAAACTGGTGCAACATTTCTGCCTCAAGCGCGACGTTTCTTTATAGGATTCCTCTCAGACAACTGTCAGGCCCAGAAAACTCTAGAAATTCGATGCTAGTTTTCCCATGAGGTGGAAATTGATGTGTTTGGGTTTTTTTTGCTTCTATGATGAGGAAACATGTAATTTAATGGATGAGACACTCACTCCTAGTCCTTAGCTAAATTTCAGGGATAAGTTTTTAACCTCCCTAGTTTCTAGGAAGTGACTCATCTGATGTAATTATGATGATTTTTGGATAGGATTTTGACCCTATGAGGTGTCATGAACTATAATTTCTATAAGTAGTCCACGCCAAGTCTTTTTATAGGTTGGATAGTTGTTATTTGCAGTGGAGCTATTATACAAGCTTTTGCTAATGAAATTAAGGACAATGTTGCAGACATAGTGTTAAGACTCCTGTGGTATGCCTTTGAGATTTTTTTTCTCTATAAACTCTTGATGTTGAATTTTATGTTACTCATATTTCACATACATTCTTATTTATGCTAAGTCTTAGTATTTTATTGACAGAAAACATACTTTCCATGCTCTGTTTTTCATAATATTTTCATGAAATTGTCTCGATCTTCTAATGAATGAATGTAGTTTAATGCTCATTCTGATTCCCTCTCATTTCACTCTATACAAAACAAAAAATTAAGCATGCTTCTAATATTACCTACCCGACATCACCCTTACCTCTGCAACTAAACATTTTAATTTCAGACCAAAACCATAGACCTAGTTTCCTAACTGTCATTCCTATCTAGAAAAACTCCAAACAAACAAAAATCCTAATATACTGGGCATCATAACTAGCCTAAAACATCATATCCAGTCAACCTTGTGGATGAAAAGTGACATTGAGAGATCCCTCTCTAGTCTTGTTAGGGCTAGTTACCTGACCTAAAGGTTGGTTTGTGGTTACCTTCCTTCAACTCCATTCTCAGCCTTGGGAAGCAGGGGGGGTGATATCATTTTTGGTCTCGTTGCCGAGGAGCGATTGCAAAACTCTCCCTAGGAAAATTTCTTTTGTTCACTAAATCTTAGACTTGTGGGTGACAAGTTCTAACATTCAAAGAAGTCCGATTCTATAAATTCGAGCTAAAGTACCAATTTTCAAGAAAATATGGCTCGCAAAATACACACTAGGTCAAATCCAAACCCAAATCCCTCACCAATTGTCAATTATCCTGAGATTATTTTAATAAAGCAGAATAATAAGTCTCGGAAATTTGGAAAATATTTTCCTCCACTTATAAAATTAAACTCCTTGCCTACGATATTTTCTTCTGAAGATTTGTCCTATAATTTTGAAATTGAAACATCTTTGTTTAGGTCTAAGTGTAAAACTTTTCTTTTAGAAATTGTCTTTGATCCTATTGATTTTGAAGCCTTTGTACCATTTTCCGAGTCTTCTTATTCCAAGGTTGATAGTGAATTTTGGTCTAATTTCTACAAACTTAAAGATTTGGTGGATAAGTTTCAATAAACTTCAGAAAAATATTTTATAATACCAATAGCAAACTTTTGCTTCACCACCTATTATTACACCTTCTTACACAGCTACATCATCATACCTTCCTTTTATTCCATCATTACCTTTGCAAGTTTTTACTCCATCAACAACTCTACAACCCCCTCCATTAATCATGGCCAGATTTGCTCCGTTGATCTTACCCCAACAACTTACTACACTACCTCATAATTATGGTCAAAGATTGCCCCTTTTTTATGGAACATCAGAGGTTATTGCTCATCAACACATTGTCAAAGTGGTTGATTTCATAGATCTTGAAGAGATCAACAATTATGATGCCAAGATGCACATAATAGCACAAATTTTCTCAAGAGAGGTTAAAAAATGGTTTCGATTTCTCACAGCTGGTTCAGTAGCTAATTCACAACAGTTGATTGACTTGTTCATGACAAAATGGGAGGAGAAGAAGAATCCATTGCAAATCGTAGTTGAATATAATTCCTTGAAAAGGAATCCCAATGAGTATGTACAAGACTTTACAACTATATTCAATAATATTGATGATTCTATTACTGAAAATATCAAGCCTCCTCCAGGCCTTTCTTTACATCACTACCCTGATGGTTTCGATCTTGACATGTCTTACCAGCTGAGGGAAAGAAATCCATCAACCTTTGAAGAAATTCAGATAAATGCAGTGGCATGGAAGCTAATTTGATTATCAAAAATTCAAAAATAAAGATAGATAAAAGGGTCACTATCAAAGAAAAAACATCTACTTCATCTGAGGGAAAGCTCAACACCTTGATCAAAACCATGGAGAAGATGATGGATAAAATGTCCATCGCTGATAGACAAGCTGAACCCTCCTTTAGAAATTCCAATTTCAGGGGTCAAAATCAACATCCTCAACATAGGATCAAGCAAAGGGAATAGAGGGGTCAAGATCCACAAAGTCGGGAGGAAATTTGCACTCCATTTAAGAAGAACTACACAGAAGATCCCGATGAAGAATAAATTTCTGGCGAGAATCATTTATTTGAGGAAAATCATCAACCTAATTTCCTCACTGAAGAAGATCATTTTTTTGCAGAAATATATGCACCGAACTATCGACAATATGTCTTCTCAAATGATATATGCTATCAGTACGAATATAACATTATCAGAGGGGATATCAGAACACTCTTACTCAAGTACAAAGGCAATATGGTTTGAGGAATAGGAATGTTTCTATCATCTCCAATTAGAAAAAATAGAATTATCAAACCGATACTCAACACAAAGAGACAACTACTTCAAATCAAAGCAAAGATAAGGGGCCTGCTGTTCCTATTCATGCAAAAGGAAATGAGGCTTCTACCAACAACCAGAAAAAAGATAAACAAGTCCAAGATGGAGGAAAAAAGAATGAAGTCCCGCAAAAAGATCAGCTAGAGAAGAAATATGCATCCTCCAAAGAGGTAGAAAAAAATTCTGCCCTTTTTAGTCTTGAAAATGAAATCTCTAAGCTGAAAGTCTCCATCTATTTAACTGAAATAGTCAAGAATGACCAAAATAAGTTTCAAGTTGCCAAGCTGGTTAAGGTAGATCAGATGTGATTTGATACGGTTAATGTAAGTGATGATCACTCGAAAATTTTATTTGGTCGTGCCATTGATGGTGATTTAGAAGATAGTGAGGTCCCTCCATTCTATCTTGGCCTCAAAATCCATGATTGTATCCTCCATAATGCGATTCTTGATTCCGGAGCGTCTCATAACATTATGCCCAAAGCCATCATGGAAATATTAGGCCTAGATATCAGAAGACCTTACCATTGCCTTTATTCATTTGATTCAGGTAGAGTGAAATGTCTTGGCCTCATTAAAGATCTAGTGGTATATCTAGAGAAAATCCCAACCAAGAATGTCCTCATGGATGTTGTTGTGGTTGATATCCCTCCCAGATATGGAATGTTTCTCTCTCGGTCATGGGGAGCAAAGCTTAGAGGTACCTTGCAACTCAAATTTTCATGTGCTACCATACAGGTCTTTGGTCAACTCAGAAAACTATACCAGGAAAATGAAATGAAGTACATGATCAGTAGCAGAGAAAATCCTAATAATCACCCCATACATGTTTTTCAAACGAATTTAGAATCTATTATCGTATTCAATGATCAATGGTTAGCATCTTCAGAAATTTTGATTGAAGAAAATACATAAATTTCTGAGTTTACCGGGAAAGTGAAATGAAGTACATGATCAGTAGCAGAGAAAATCCTAATAATCACCCCATACATGTTTTTCAAACGGATTTAGAATCTATTATTGTATTCAATGATCAATGGTTAGCATCTTCAGAAATTTTGATTGAAGAAAATACATAAATTTCTGAGTTTTCAAATTCTATTTTAGAAATTGAAAATGCAGTAAATCAAGAAAATATGCCAAGTGGTTTGGAACGAAGTGCATCAACCCAAAAAAGAGATGAAACAGTGAAAGACATAGAACTTTTTGGTATAACTGACGTCTCTCAAGCAGCAAGTAAAGTTCAACCATCTGATTTGTAGCATCCCGATGAAGAAAGTGGTTTGTGGACCATGGACTTGGATGGAGCCTTAGGTAAGGAAGGGGATGGAATTGGAGTGTGGATTCACAACCCTATAAATTATTCTCTTAACATTCCTCCTAATGTTTGAATTTCCTCTTACAAGTTAGCATTCGATTGTTCGAATAATGAAGCAGAGTATGATGCTTTGATAGTTGGCTTGAAAATTCTCATGAAGTTAGGTGCCAAGAAAATTTGTGTATGGTGACTCCGAATTGGTAATAAAACAAGTCAAAGGGGAATACTAGGCCTAGCATCCTAGGATGCGATCTTATCGAAATGAAGTAATAGATATCCTCAAGACCTTCACCGAGTACACTTTGTCATTGATCCCAAGGGACAACAATGTTATTGTTGATTCTCTTGCCACTTCGGCCAACATGTTTAAAATTCCATTATATCCCAATAAGGAGTATGAGATAAACGTAAAACATCACCCTGCTATTCCGGATAATGTTTATTATTGGCAGGTATTTCAAGATGAGAAAAAAATCAGCAAATTCTTGCAGACGAAAGAAGAATTTGTGAATTTACAAATGGATGACCAATTTTCTGAAAATGACCAAGATTTGCATGCAGCAGTAATGAAAGTACTTCAACAAAAAGAAAAATGCATTCCTAGAGGTTTTGTGCCTTTAGAGGATATTTTTGACCAAGATGATGTTTCACGCAAATCAACCATGCTGCCAACAGAAGTAGGAGTGAAATATCTTAATATTCGCACTCCTAAAAAGCCCAAGATAGTCAAGATTTCAAAATATTTGGGCCCAGAGATGAAAGGTAAATATGCATTTCTCATGTCTCAGTTTGCTAATGTTTTTTCATGGGAGTATTCTGATCTGAAAATTTATGATAAGAGTATAATTCAGTATACTATTCCTTTGAAACCAGATCAGAAGCCTTTCCATCAGAAATTGAGGAGAATGAATCCCAAGCTGCTGCCATCCATTCAAAAAGAATTAAACATGTTATTTACTGCCGGTTTTACAGTTCCACTTCGCTTCTCAAATTGGATGTCTAACTTAGTGCCAGTAAGAAAGAAGACCAGAGAAATTCGCTTGTGTATAGATTTCAGAAATCTGAATAAAGTGTTGTTGAAATACAATTACCCACTACCAAAGATGGACCATATTCTACAAAGGGTGGCTGGATCTTCCAAAATTTCATTTCTGGATGGATACTCTAGGTATAATCATATTTTACTCCATCCAGACGATCAGGGAAAGACAACCTTTACAAAACCATGGGGTACCTTCATGTACGCCGAAATTCCCTTTGGATTGAAAAATGCAGGAGCGAATTTTCAGCGAGCAATGGACATCACCTTCGCCAATGAAAATGATGTCTTCTTGGTCATCTATCTTGATTATATCATTGTTTTTTCCAAGACAGATGAGCAACACTTGCAGCACTTGAAAACAATCTTTCAGAGATGTAGGAAATTTGGCATATCGTTGAATCCTAAAAAGAGTCTGTTTGCTATGGAGGAAGGAAAATTGTTGGGCCACATCATTTCAAAAGATAGCATCTGAATATATCCTTCAATAATTGAAGCAAATAATAGCTTGGACTATCCTAGAAGAAAGAAGGAGTTTCAATCGTTCAATGGTAAAATCAATTTTCTAAGAAGGTTTGTTCCCAATATTGCTAAAAACTTGAGGCAAATTACTGACATGTTGAAGAAATATAGTGAAGTAAAATGGTCTGAGGAACCAAATAAGTCTTTCAATCAAGTAAAAATTGATTTATCTCATGCTAATATTATTATTAGTCCAGATTACGCACTTGATTTCATCATATTTTCCTTTGCTTCGGAGCATGCTCTAGCTGTTGTCCTAATGCAAAAGAAAAATAAAAAAAACAGAACAAACCATCACTTTCTTTAGTAGAATGATTAGATATGCAGCCTTGAAGTACAATATCATTGAAAAATAGGCCTTGGTGCTAGTTAAAGCATTGAAGGATTTCTGCTTCTATATTCTTCATTCTCATGTCATTGCATATGTTCCAAACGCTGTTGTCAAAGATGTGCTTACACAGAATGATCCTAAAGGTTGGCATGGAAAATGGATCACTGCTATGTTGGAGTATGACTTAGAGATCAATCCTACAAAATGATTGATCCAGATGGATATTGGTGATCACCCGCCTATTCCACTTGGGGCCCCACCATTGTCTCTTTCATTTTTTCAGTTTCGGCACAACTTACTATTTTTATCAGTTTTTCGGGTCCTGAACTTCTGGAGCCATTTTGAGGCCCTAAACGACGTTTTTTGGGAAAACGGGGAGCAACATGGGTCCATGGACTGATGTTTCTCACTCAAAATTTGTAGTCGGATAAATATTTCTAACGAGGTATGGTACGCGTCAAACGGAGATCGTATGCCAAAGTTACGTCCCTGGGAAGTTGAAACACCAATTTACCCAAACGGGGCCCATAGTTTTGGGGCTTCATCTCCTAGGGTTAGGGTTTTAAATTTTGTTTAAGTTCCCATTGTTTCTAAATAATAAATAGGCCCTCGAGCCTCATTGTAACTCAGTTCAGAGGCCTGTAGCCACCACATCTCTTCTCAGAGATAGCTACCAACGCCCTAGCTAGTTTTATTTTCATTCTGTCTGTAAGCAAATTTCAGTTATTTGATATTAATGAAATGAAGTGTTATTTCCACTGCATCTTTGTATTTATGGTTATATTTTTATTCTATTGCATTCCTGCATAAATCCAGATCACTGGTATCAGAGCGGCTTGATTTTTCTCGATCCTTATTTTCATGTCCCCAACGAGGTCGGTGTATAAGGAGTTAGGGCTCGATCTGGTGGAACCTTTGCAAGATCAGCCTCACAAAACTTGACGGACGCCCATGGGGGACGAAAAGGAAGATGAGGGAGCAGGAGATCCTATCAAAATATTGCTCGAGGAGGCCCTCGAAAAACAAAGGAATGTAATGATGGATAACTTTGCCCAGATCCTTCAACGGCTGCCCACCGGCTGCGCATCTGCATCCAGCAGCCACTCTGGAGGTGCGACTCCTTTTAAGGTACAAGTAAATTTTGACATTCCCATATTTGAGGGTCAAATAGATTCAGATGTCATAGATATATGGTTGAATCTATTAGAAGGATATTTCTCAGTTCATGACTTTTCTGACAGGGAGAAGATTATTTTTGCACTCCTCAAAGATGCCCCCCATGTCAAGGACTGGTGGGAAACCCACTGCGAGAAAAAGGACGAGACAGAACCCTCTCTGTTCTCGATCGTACCCACTTGGAATTATTTCGGAGACACCATCAAGGAACAATACTATCCCATGGGGAGCTATGAGGACAAGTACATACAATGGACCACACTGTGACAACAAAGGGATCAAGATGTACATGAGCTGACGAATCTGTTCCATACCCTGCACACCAAGTTGGGTATCAAAGATTCAGAGAAACATCTGGTGCTAAAGTATCACAGTTGTCTGCATAGATACATTTAGGAGGAAATGGAGTTCCTCTACATCTCCTCACTTGGTACAACATACCGGTATGCTGCTAAGATTGATTAGAAATTCAAACAGAAGAAGCGAGACTTTGGATCTGCAAATCAAAAGCAAGATAAAGGTACTCCCAAACTGCAAAACAAAGGACAAAGCCAAGGCATGGCAACTCAAGACAACCTGTCGAAGCCACAAGCAAAGAAAAACACCGCAAAGCCAAAGAAGGACATAGGAAAGTGGTGTGAGTTCCATAAGAGCTCCACTCACAACACAAGTGAGTGTTAGGCCAAGAAGTTGTTGGTGGCCGAGATGAGGGATTTTGAGTCAGATGCATGCTCCGACTCTAAATTAGAACCTGACAAGGGGAATGAAAAAGGGAAACATATTATTGATGCAAAGCCCAACGCCACTGTTGCTACTACGAAGATCCAGAAGGAGGAACTGGAAGATACAGAGGAGGAGGAATGTCTCTTCCACTCCCAGATGTGGGTAAAGGGCTCCCCAATATAGTTCATTATGGACAATGGGAGCCAAAAGAACCTCATTTCAACAGACGTCGTGAAGCGGTTGGGCTTGCCGACCACAGCTCACCCACATCCATACACCCTCGGGTGGCTTCACCAAGGAAGAGATCTCCGCGTCAGCCAGCAGTGCCACCTTCCCTATAGCATCAAGCCCTTCATGTATGAGGTATTATGTGATGTTGCTCCTATTGATGTTTCTGATGTATTATTAGGACAACCATACTTGTGGAAGTGTCATGCTATGTATGAGTCTCGGCCTCATGCTGTTATTGTTACTTTGGGAAATAATTTGTACAGGATACCAGAGGTACCACCTCCTGCCTCTATCTCTTTGGTTACTGCAAAAAAATGCAGTAAGCTCATTTCCAAAACTAGGAAATTCGTTTTCCTGATGATCTGCCCCCAGGGCAAGAAGAAGACTATGGCCACGACCTCTAGACAGGGCTCCGCTGCACGACAAAAAAAAATGGATAAGGTTTTGGAGGAGTACGGGGAAATATTCACCTCACTGACAGGGGTTCCTCTGCACTGTCAAGTCAAGCACCCGATTGATCTGACCCCAGGTGCACCGCTACCCAATGGACTGATCTATCGGTGCTCTATTATGGAGAACGATGAAATCAAGAGGTAGATTCAGGAGCTGTTGCAGAAAGGTCACATCCGACCAAGTTCATCGCCCTGTGGGAGCCCGATCATGTTGGTACAGAAGAAGGATAGGACGTGGAGACTCTGTATTGAATATCGAGCGTTGAACAAGATCACTGTCTGGAATAGGTACCTGATCCCATGGATTGATGACCTTCTGGACTAACTCAAAGGTGAAAAATATTTCAGCAAGATCAACTTGAAGTCTGGGTATCACCAAGTACCAATTGAACCCTCTGATGTGTGGAAGACTTCCTTAAAAGCCAAGGAAGGCCTTTTTGAATGGCTGGTCATGCCTTTCGGGTTGATGAATGCTCCCACAACCTTCATGAGGTTGATGGACGACATCTTGTAGCCATTCACCAACTCATTTGTAGTGGTGTACTTGGATGACATTCTGATCTTCAGCCAGACTTGGGAAGAGCACCTTCACCACATACGCCAAGTCCTACAAACACTGTGGCAACACAAGTTGTGTGCCAATTTGGAGAAGTGCACTTTTGGCATGACCCAGGTTCAATATCTGGGATACATTATTTATGAAAGGGGGGTGCATGTGGATCCAACCAAGATCCAAGTCATTCGAGATTGGCCAGCGCCAACCACTATAACAGAGCTTCGCAGCTTTTTGGGTCATGCTAATTTCTATAGTAGGTTCATGTTGGGATTCTCTCATATCACTTGGCCCTTGAGTCAAGTCACCAAGGGAGGAGCAAGAGAAAAATTCTTTTGGTCGGAACCTCAACAGAAGGCATTCACAGAATTGAAAAATCGCCTCTGTTCTGCCCCAGTGCTCACATTAACAGACTTGCAATAGCCATTTGAGATCGAGACAGATGCCTCTGACTATGATATTGGGGCAGTTCTTACTCAATAGGGACATCCAGTGGCATATCATAATGAGACATTGTCTGACACAGTTTGAAAGTATCCCACTTATGACAAAGAAATGTATTCCATTGTGCAAGCTTGTTGACAATGGAAGCATTACATTTTTGGGAAGGAAACAATCATCCACACAGACCACCGGCCCCTACAGTTCATACAGACACAAGGGAAGTTGCAGAACGATCACCATCAGAAGTGGTCCACATATCTACAACAGTTTCATTTGAACATCAAGTACAAGAAGGGTAGCACCAATAATGTTACAGACTGCCTCGACCGACCACCGATCATGGTGCTCACCACCGTTCTCAACTCTTGTGGGCACGAGACTTCTGATTGACCGCTTCTCTATGAGAGCGACCCAGAATTAGGCCACACTTACAAGACACTCTTGGGGGGTACGCAAGTTCCAAATTTTCACCTCCAAGATGAACTTTTATGTCACCTGGGACACCTTTGTGTTCCTTCAAGCGAGTGTGCCAAGATGATATGGGAAGCACACTACAATCGAGTCGCTGGGAATTTCGAGGTCGAGAAAATAGTAGCAGTACTGCAGAAGTATTTCTATTGGCCGAACCTTCGAAAGGATGTCGGGAAGCACATCAGATCCTGAACTGCTTGTGCCATTGCCAAACCGACCATCAAGAAGCAAGGCCTATATACTCCGCTACCTACCCCTAGTCGACCTTCGGAATCCATCTCCATGGATTAAATGTCGGGCTTGCCTTCTACTAAGCATGGAAACGACTGTGTTTTCATGGTCGTCGACAGATTCTCGAAGATGGCCATTATGGCGGCCTGCAAGAAGAATATCACAGCAGAAGCCACTGCTAAAATCTTCTTTGAACGAGTGTGGGTACACTTTGGGATCCCACAGTCTATCATATCAAATCGGGATAGCAGGTTCCTCAGCACATTTTGGTCTAGCCTCTGGTCAATGCTGGACACCAAGCTCACCAAGTCCATAGCTTTCCATCCCCAAACAGATGGCCAGATAGAAGTCGTCAACAGAATGATTGTACACATTCTGTGCATGTATAATTCAAAGCATCCACACACATGGGACAAGAGCCTCCCCTATGTACAACATAGTTATAACTAGGCTCTCCACATTTCAATCAGCCATAGCCCCTTTCAGGTGGGCTTGGGATTCCAGCCACTATGTCCCATTGACGTAGCCATGCCATTTGCGGCTACTCAGGCTGATTCGACTCATGTCTAGTCTGAAGTTGACAAAGCAAATAGTTTATTTCCACTGCATCTTTGTATTTATGGTTATATGTTTATTCTGTTGTGTTCCTGCATAAATCCGGATCAATGATCAAGGGACAAGGCTTTTCAAAGCTTATGGTGGACTCCAATATTCATGATTTAGACATCAATTTTATTGCTGCATTATATGAAGAGAAAGTGGTTGATTCATTACCCCAGGTATCTGAAATATTCATTTCATCGCCATGGTACGCTGATATTGTTTATGTTTTTCAAAACTTGAATCTTCCGCTGAATTTTACTGGTAGTAAAGATATATATTTGAAGTTGAAGGCTCTTAAGTATTGTATCTTTAACAATTCTTTGTATTGGAAAGATCCGGGTGGAGTGTTGTTGAATTTCATGGTAGAAGGAGAAGTTGAAAAAGCGATGAATGAATTTTATAAAGGTGATTGTGCTGGTCATATTTTTTGGAAGAATACAACAAATAATATTTTGAGGGTTGGCTTCTATTAGCCAAGTTTATTTTTAGATGTGTATAAGACTATCATGAGCTGTCATGAATGTAAAAATTTTTAGGGAAAAAGAAATCTTTAGTTGTTGCCCTTAAAACCCATAGTGGGGTCTTGATTTCATTGGTGAGATCCATCCTCCACCATCAGCTCAACATAAATGGATTCTGACTGCCACTGATTACTTCACAAAGTGGATTGAAGCCATACCGATGAGGAAATATACATATAGTATCATCGTTCAATTTTTGGAAAGAAATATCTTGTCTCATTTTGGTTGTCCACAAAAAATTATTACTGACAATGCAGTTGCCTTTAAGTCTAAGAAAATGATTTACTTTTAAAAAAAAAGTCACATAAGACTTGGTCATTACGCAACATATTATCCTCAAGGCAACGGGTTAGTTGAATCATCAAACAAATCATTGGTGAACATAATTAAGAAGTTGTTGCAAGAGAAGAAGAGAAATTGACACAAGAAGCTCATAAATGATCTATGGGAGGATAGAGTTAGAACGAAGAGATCAATTAATATGTTGCCTTTTCAACTTGTGTATGGTGTTGACACAGTATTTCCCACTTCTTTAGCTATCCCAATGATGAAAATTATGCAAGAAATCGACAATGAACCAAATGATATCAAGCGAAGAATCAATCAAATGATTCATTTACAACAGACAAGAGGATAAGCCTTTAATCATACTTCAAAAATTTAGGAGAAAATCAAGAAAATGTATGACAAGAATACCAAAGCTGATGATTTCAAAGTTGGATATGTTTTCCTTTAGTGGGATGCCCAAAATGAAGAAAAATGTAAGCATGGTAAGTTTGATAATTTATGGAAAGGTCCATACAAGATCACAAAATTTAGAGGTAATAAGGCATTCTTATTAGAAGACCTTGATGGGAAAGAAATTATGGGAGGACTGGTGAATGGTAGGTTCCTCAAACACTACCTTACCTAAGTTTAAAGAAAAAAGGTTCACCTTCATTGTAAATATCAATTTTATATGTTTTTAAGAATAAGATGTTGTTGCAGAAGTTTGAAGCCCGAGGAGAAGGCCATGAGACTTCTATAATCAACTAATATTTTTCTTTCAAAAAATTCCAAAAAGTTCAGTCAATTTTTGAGTCAGTTTTTCAGTTTGTCAAAATTGTTTTATTTTTCTGTTTTGACTCCATCACCCAATGGATAAGGCTACCCGATCTACGTTTTTCTTCACACCTCTTGAAGGGGCTACCATCCCCAACTGGACCCAATGTTAGTGTCCAATATTCAGTGATCAATATGTACTCTTTCAAATTTGTCTAGTAGTGGTCATAAGTCAGAATTTTACATTTCCAAGTCAGTTTTCAAATACAATTTTGATCGCTGGATATGTACAGGTTTTCAAAGGCTACTCCCTTCAGTTTATTCATGATCATTGTTATTTCATGAGTAATGTCTTCATTATAATTTAGATTCTTAGTTCAAATCATCATGTTTTCAGCTAGGTCAATGTCTAAGTGTCTTTCATTTCGCCACCATAAGAGTCCAAAATATGTCATGAAAAAGGAAAAAAGAAGAGTCATTCATTTCCATCATACAAAGCCATCTTTAAAAGGGAGTTAAATTAGGTAGGTGAATAAAAAAAATAAACAATTTGTCTTCTTTCAAAATCTTGTTTCATTGTCAATTTATTCAAAAAGAAAAATGTTCTTCAAAAGGGTTTTGTTCACTAAATGACAAAAAGGTGTTTTTATTGATGTTATAAAAAGGAAAAAAGTGATTCATTTCACTCATTTTACATCCTATTTCTTGATAAAGTGTATTTATTACCTTCAAAGTACCTTACCATTTCCAAAGATGGAAGAAAAATTTCAAAATTTGCAAGAATTTCCAATCTGCTGCATTTCTGGAGGCTCTGTGACTCTTCTGAAGCAGTTGTGCGACGTTTCTGGGTCTGCGCAACGCTTCTGAGCATTGGTGCTATGCTTCTAGGTAGTGTTACCTTTCTACAAAATTCTGCTACGTTTTTGGACTTTGGTCTCCAAATCAACTTCTCAATCTTCAAAACAACTCTGCAAACCTCCTGTGGCCTCCAAAAAAGTAAGTTGACATTCCAAAGCCTTCTTCAAGTCAATTCATGGTTGTATGAATGCTTTTAATCATAAGGGTTTTTCTCTCCTCAATTTTAGGGTTTCTCCTTCCTTGATTGGTTTAGGCCATTGGAGACCCTTTTCCCACCATTTAGAGCTTCACTCATCCTTCACAAACCTTACCCCAACCCCCTCTACCACTCACAGTTCCCTTTACCCTTCTTTCACCAAAACCCTAACTCCTCACTACACTTTTAGAAGAAAACTAGAAAATCTCGGTGTTTTCCTATTTTGACCCATTTTCCCATACCCATTTCAAGTGATTCCACATGCATTCTTGAGCTAACACATTACCCTACTGTCTAAAAAATTTTGGGATTTTTTCTCAACCTCCAAATACCTCGTCACAACCCCTAAACCTACCCTATCAATAACCCCTGTTTTCCCAAATTCAACATCCCTACCCACTCATCTTCATCAAGGAAGGTTTGATTGTGTTCACAACTACAAGGGAAACTGAAAAGAAACCTCACAAGGGAGGTTACCAGTCTAGATTTGAGCCATCCACAGAACAAGAAATTAATGGCTCCCCATATGCTAAGAGATGCTTTGAAAACAATGGATGTTCGAGATTTTGTGAGAAGATCATGGAGGTAGGATGTCATGCACCATTGACTACCCTTTTTGCCACAAACTTCAGCAGAGACAAGGCCACCATTTCAGGGATTGAATTCACTCTATCAGTAGAGGCCATCACTTCAGCAACATGAATCCCAAATTAAGGAGAATTCTGGTTCAAGGGCATGGAATTGGACCTTAAAAACACCCAATGTTTCTAAAAACTCATTGAAAATATGGACCTGAACATGTTTTCCCTTTCAGGCATCTACTTGACAAGTATGCACCATTAATGAATCTCATCATGAAGTAATTTACAAGCGAGGAAATTTTTTCAAGACTCTACCAATACCATGTCATATTGCTAATGCACTTTACTGCTACCAAATCTCTCAATTTGTCAAATTATCTATTCAGGAGTTTGGTCAAGATTGAGGAAAAAGTGAAAAGAAAAGGTAGAAATCCTCATCCCAATATTTTTCACCATGGTTTGGTTAAGATGATTCTTATGCACTAGCTCTCAACAAAAAACATGACTCGGGAAAATTTCATGGAGAAAGTAGCATCAACCCATGCTACTACTCCACCTATTGTTCATACCACAACATCAGTACAACCAAAGGAGGTTGGTTCTTCTAACAGACAGGCTCAGATTTAAAAAACACCTAGGGTTGAGATCACTCAAACCTATGAGAACGGAAAGATAATGATTTTTTCTCCCAAAACCATCATAGGTGTATTGGCACCTGAAACTACACTTTAGCAAAGACAAACAATGGACAAGCCACCTAGCCATGATGGTGAGTCACCATTGCATCATCATGATGAACAAGTGCACCTAGAAGTTTACATGGCAGAGAAGGTGAAGGATAATTTGTTTGAGGATATCATTAAAGAGAAATATGAAGAAATAACAGAGTTGAGGGATATTTTCTCAATTTCAAACTCACATATCACATTCGTACAACAATAAAATCTTCAGCTAAAAGTGAAATTTATGCTCCAAAACAAACCAAACGTACATGTTGAGGTAGATAAAGGAAAGGGAAAAGGGATTGCAAATGATGATCAGATGGACGATGCAGATTTTGAAACAAAAATAAGAAGACCAAGAACAATAGGCCTCAAAAAGGCGTTTCATAGAGAAAGATAATCAACAACTCCTAAATAATGTTGGAAAACTTTTGATGAGCTAATTATTGATGAAATAAATCAAGACAGAGAGTATTGGCTTGATAGGGTCAATGGGAACCTTGAGAATATTCCGAGGACATCTAAAAAGAATAATAATCTCCAGAGACATATGGCCAATCACTATTGCACTAGGAACAAAATTTCACAAATCAGGCTCAAACAAGTGAAAGAGAAACTTAAAGAAGCTCAAATGAAGCTTAAGGAGAAAGAAAAATTGGACCCCATTGATGAGGGATATATGTCTGTTCAGTCCATCCTCCACAAGTCTTATAGAAAAAAATTGGACAATTTTGAGCACTTTTTGCATTTTTGGTGATTTTTGCACAAAACTGGAAATTTTGCCTCCACAGAAGCGTCGCACTAAGGCACGATGCTTTCTCTCAGAGCCTCCAAATCAATATTTTTCTACATGTTTGGGTGTATCTTGGCTATTAAATTCCATATCTATACTTTTTTTTCCATGAAAAGCTATAGTTTTGAAGAAAAATGCAAAAAACCACCTCATTTCTATGCTTCTGCCACTGTTTTGGAGCAAACACAATGCTTCTTGAGTGAGGTTGGGAAAACCACTTTTGGAGGTCTGCTGGTGGGTTTTTTTCCAAAAATTCAGTGTGTTATGGAAACTAGACTCATTGGGCCACTCAACACAATTTTCAGATTTTCATTTGGGTTCCTTAAAGTTGGTCAAAATCACCTCACAATTGGTGCGACGCTTCTGCAAAACTGGTGCAACATTTCTACCTCAGGCGTGACGTTCCTGCATAGGATTCCTCTCAGACAGCTGTCAGGCCCAGAAAACTATAGAAATTCAATGCTAGTTGTCCCATGAGGTGGAAATTTAATTTTTTGAACTTTTTTTTCTTCTATAATGAGTAAACATGTAATTTAATGGAGGAGATACTCACTCCTAGTCCTTAGCTAAATTTCAGGGATAGGTTTATAACTTCCCTAGATTCTAGGAAGTGACTCATCTGAAATAATTATGATGATTTGTTGATAGGATTTAGAACCTATGAGGTTTCATGAACTCTATTTTCTATAATTATTCCACCTCAAGTCTTTTTAGAGGTTGGATAGTTGTTATTTACAGTGGAGCTATTGTACAAACATTTGCTAATGAAATCAAGGACAATGTTGCAAACATAGTGTTGAGACTCCTATGGTATGACTTTGAGAATTTGTTTTTCTTTGTAAACTCTTGATTTTGTATGTTATGTTGCTCATATTTCACTTATATGCTTCTTTATTCTAAGTCTTATCAGTTTATTGACATAAAAATTACTTTCCATGCTATGTTTTTCATAAGATTTTCATGAAATTGTCCTGCTCTTTTGATGAATGAATTCAGTTTAATGATCATTCTGGTTCCCTCTAATTTGACTCTATACATAATGAAAAATTAAGCATGCTTCTAAGCTTACCTACCTAGCCTCACCCTTACGTCTGCAACTAAACCTTTGAATTTCAGACGAAAACCCTAGAACTAGTTTCCTAACTGTCATTCCTATCTAGCAAAAATCCAAACAAACAAAAATCCTAATCTACTGAGAATCATAAATAGCCTAAAAAATCATATCCAATCAACATTTTGGCTACAAAGTGACATTGAGAGAGCCCTCTCTGGTCTTGGTAGGGCTAGCTACCTGACCTAAAGGTTGGTTTGTGGTTACCTTCCTTCAGCTCCATTCTCAACCTTGGGAATAAGGGGGGAGTGATAATAATGATGTCATCACTATTTCAACTCTAATGCACCCTATCATTCTTTTGATTCTTTCCATCATGACTGCTATATTTTATAAAATTGAAAAGAACTAAGTGTAGGATATTATCTCCATCACAGTAGAGATCTTTCACTTCCTCCTTTGTCTTCTTCTTTTCAGGCTCTTCTACTTATTCGGTGATATGGGCTTCATTTCTTTCCTTTCTCTTCTTATAGTACTTCCTGAGTTTGTAACAATTCCTTTTCAAGTTCCCATATTCATAACCCTCATAAAATTGTATCTTTGACATATTGATCTTCTTATTTATCCGAGGATCAAACTTTCCAAACTTTCATTTTCTCATGGCCATGGAAGCATATGCTTGAACTTGTTCATTTTATCCAACATCACTCTTTGCCTTCAACCTAGTTTCTTCAGTATTACATAATGAAAAAATTTCACTGAATGGAGTAGCTTCTTTCTTTCCACAGATACTTGATACAAAATTTCCCCAGTCATCGTGTTGAAAAGTGTAACTAGGTCAGTATTGTAATTGTGTATTTATGTAAAGAAGTAGACAAGGATAATAATATATATATTTTGTTGTACTTTCTTCATGGGTTTCATGAGAAATCTTTATTATGTAGATAGACTTCTTCTCGATGTCTATTCGATTTGAGTCTTCTAGGCATAAAATATAATTAAGAGTCATATTAATAAATAATCTAGTCTAGAAATATATGCTCTAAGACCTTGGGGAAGAAGGGCACCTAACAACCCTCAAACAACATCGAAGACAAGCTCTTAACAACCCTTAAGACAACCCTTATTCAACGTTGGAAATAATGTGTTCAAGTCAGCTTACAATATTTTTTGAAGTCGTCCTAAAAGTTTGGTGAAGGGTCGACCTAAAAGCCAGACTAGTCACTGTATATATAACATCACCTGTGACCTATTTGACACACAAAAATTACGAAATTTATTGAGACAGTGTATGCGTATCTCTTCGTGATTTTCACAGTAGAAAATTGCATACTTTTGAAGGGACAAAATATGTGGATTTCTCTGATGTGTAATGCAGACTAAAGACTAGAAGGATGTGCATATTTTCAGTGCGGATCTCAGGCAGGAGTAAGCTCAGATCTCAAAGGAGAATTAGCGTGGATAATAAGATAAGAGAATAATGCGTACTTCTATGTGTTTACAGTACAAATTTCAGGGTTCTATCACAAAAGGTCAATTGCAGATTTGTCTAAGCTATCTTAGCCAAGGTGAGGATATATCAAATCTATAATACATATTGTTTTGTGATGCTATAACTAAGAAAATATCCTAGAATATAAATTCAAGGGCTATCGTATTGAAGGAAGAATTTGTTGAAGTTGGGACGGTGATCATAAGAAGAAAGGCAGTCTTAAAAGTAGGAGAAAATGAGGAAGGTAAATATGATATTTACCTTCCTAACTACAACTCAAGGAATTCAACTAAAAGTATATGCAAATAAAATACAATGTTGTCCCTATATTTGAATGAACTATAAGAAGTGAAACTTGGAGACCGAGTTCTCTAGCACCAGTGCATAACAGTGCAGATTGGCGAAGAAGAAAAGAATCAAGTTTGGAGAATCTGTATCAAGGTCTTGGAAGCATATCTAGGTCAAGGGTCTAAGTCTTGGTCATGGTACTTGTAATTTGAAGGGAGAGGTTTGCCCTGGCTCCACGAGCCTAAGTTTGTGTCTTATTTATTTTGATAATTGACTTGATGAAAGACTAAACAAGATAATGAAGAGAAGATATAAGTAACTCAAGTAAGCTCACAAGTAATTAACAAGAAGAGAATTTGTATTAATCATCAGCCCT
Organism: Pinus albicaulis; assembly: GCA_034641835.2. NCBI lineage: Eukaryota > Viridiplantae > Streptophyta > Pinopsida > Pinales > Pinaceae > Pinus > Pinus albicaulis. The sequence continues at coordinate 840,910,732 of CM076570.1, forward strand.
CCAAATTCTCAACATGGTATCAGAGCTAAGGTGCTGAACTCAAGGGCTTCTTGACAAAGGAGACACTCCAGGAAGCGAAGATCAAATTTTGGGTTGAAAAATCAAATCTGTTTGAAACAGAAGACTCTCTAGCTACTCCAAGAAAGATATCTTATCTCGTTTAAAGGATCAACTCAATCAAGAAAGTAACCTTTGGCATCAAAGATTCACATTCAAGACTTTGTTAAAATAAGGACCTCAACTCCTGAAGATATCCTTCATCAAGGATTCAAGAACACCTACATTGAAGATTTGTATCTTAAAAGAAACTCTTGACTTCATCTTCAAATATCATCAAGGAAGTTGCAAGCCACTCTACTCAAGTAAGTATCTATGACCTTACTTAAATATGTCAAAATGACTTATTGTAAACAGAGCAACAAGATATTTGGGTCATCAAAATTTAGTGCATGGAAGAAGAGGACATATTTGAGTTTAATTGAAGATGAAGTTATGGAATATATCAAAGGTTCTACAATCCAAACCCCAAAATAAGATGCTCCAGATCATGCCAAGTACATGAAAGGAGAAATTAGAGCCTATAGGATTCTCATGGAATCCATTAAGGACTCTCTCTTTCCCTATGTATCAAAACTAAAGTTTGCTAAAGAAATATATGAGAAACTGGTGGAGCTATTTTCTGTGAGTACTATAGGAGAAGAAATCTCTCTGAGACAAGAACTATATAAATTGAAACTATCAAGGGAAGAAGGAATCACTCCATAATTTATGAGGATTTCTGAAATAAGATATCAACTGCAGGAACTGGGATAAGTAATGTCTGACACTGAGATGACTACAATGGTGTTGAATGCTCTACCAGAGGAATGGGGAAACTTCACTTCAAGTTTATATGGGAAGAAAGAAGCCACTCCATTCCATGATTTATGGTCTCTGTGTAAAATAGAGGAAACAAGACTAAAAGCCGAAGTTGATACAGGACCAAGTGAAGAGAATCAAGCCTTTGTAACCACATATAGGAAGAAAGGAAGATTCAGAAAATTTGGTCCTCAGAATAAAATAAGGAATATGGGCAATGTATGGTGCTTTGGATGTAATGAACTTGGGCACTATAAAAGATATTTTCCTAAATATAACAAGGACAAGAGGAAAAGGGAAGAAGCCCATATCTCATATGTGAGGAAAGAACCAGATGCAAAGAAATCTAAGCAAGAAGAAGCAAGGGATCTCTACTAGGATTGAGATCATCTTCTCCTTCAAGAGATTTCTATTGGTTGTAAAATAGTATGATAGGAAGAAATGTATATTATAGCATCATGATAAAAATCATGTTAGGAGCTCTTGGTGACTCAGCGCCAGGAAAACCTCTCTGATAACATTACTATAGAAAAACAGTCACCAAGATCAAGGGTCATCATGTAAACTTGATTCTAGTATGTGATGACATATTGATGGAGCAGACCAAGGGGATGAAGGTCTTCATTCTAGATAAATTTCTACAGGATGACTCAAGGGAAAAAGGTATGAGGTATGTATATATTTATATGCTAACACTAGATGTTGTGAAGTCATGTCATATGGTTGCAGGTAATAGACTTCCATATTTATAAGTATGATCTATGAAGGAGGATCTCTCAATGCACTGACAGATGAAATCAACATAATATATATCCTCATGGAATATGAGGTGGATGTATATAAATGAGGAACTCGAAAATTTGCAAGTTCTTGAGAATGAATAATGTGCAGAAAGAAAGAGATCATGAAATGCAACCATGCCAAGATGTTGTTATCATCTAGAATCCAAGAAGATGTGACTAGGAGATCTCCTTGGAGGATATGTAGACTCTGATAGAAGTCTGGTAAAGAAGAAGACCCTTGGAAAAACATGTCATTAGGAGATGTGTCGATCTGAATAGAGGATGTCGATGCCTACAAGAAGATGTCATGATGAAAGATCATCGCTTAGGTAACTTTTGTTTTAAAAGGTTCATACGTATATGTTTATTTGGATGAATTCATGCAAGGCTGCTAATCATGAGAAAGGATGTAAGATCCTTGGATATGATTCGAAAGGAAGTAGCATGGCATAAAAAGTGGACTAGATAAGAAAGAAAGATGAATCATTCTCTGTGTTGGCATATGTTGTCCTTGATGGCAACCTACTTGATGAAGTTGATGGTAAACTACTTGATGAAATAAGATTGTTGGCAATATGATGCAGAGTGTTGTCCTTGATGGCAACCTACTTGATAAAGTTTATGACAACCTACTTGATGAAGTTGTCCTTGATGGAAACCTACTTGATGAGTTAAAGGGGAGATTGTTGGCAATGTGATACAATGTGTTGACTTTGATGAAACCTGCTTAATGAAGTTGTTCGTGATGGAAACTGACTTGATGAGTTGTTAATAATGTAAATTTGATGTATCTACAGATCAGTTTAGAAGTAGCAGAAGAAAGGAATTCAGAAAGTGCCAGAATAATGATAAATAAGTTATGCTACAAAGCATACGCGGGTTTGTTAAGGTGAAGTAGCGTATGCACGCGGAAAAGTACGTGCCAAGTCGTGTATGCCCTTTTGCGCTCCAAATTTAGAATACCAAGGGGTGTTACCATGGTATTGACCCATTGTATTGAGCGCTAGAATATCTATTTGATCCCGTCTAGGAATACCATTAGTAGTTGAGTGGTTTTGACTCATGGTATTGACAAAGGCTAAATCTATATAAGGAGAAGAAGATCATGGTGCAAGTGAGTGCATGAGTAAGGGTTGTGAATGAATAAATCTCTCTAAGGAATATCTGCATGGATGAACTCTGTTCTTGATTGATAGATCTGAATCTATGATGCATCTATGAAGAAAATGATGAAGAGGGATCTCTAGATCTGAAATGTATATGTATCTTCTAGATCTGTTTATGGAAGGTTTAGATCTGAGATGAGGCGAAATACTTTCTGAATTAAAGGATGAAATCTAAGTTGTTTGTCTGATCTGAAGAGCTGCACAGTCCTGAAAAGTTACAGATGTATATGCAGGTTCACTTTAGTAAAAGCGCGTGTATACGCAGGTCTGCTTAAGGAAAAGCGCGTATGGGTAGTTATGGTTTTCTGAAGAATGCATAGAAGTATACGCAGGTTGGTTTCTGAGAAAGCGCGTATGGAATCTAGGGTTTTCTGAAGTAAGTGGAATGAAATGCCTGATATGTTTTGTTGTTTTACTGCTATCTATCAATAATGTATTCATACAGAACTGGGTTGTTTGAATGATGAATATGCTGCTGATTATATTAATTGAAGATCAAGTCGTTGGTTGATTGGTTGATGATTCAATGAATGAATTGATGGGGTTATAAGTTTCAGTTTGATGAATGTTGAGCTTAAATGTGTGGAGTGGGTCCAGTCTGAAAATGTGATGAAAAGTGGCCTACAAATTGTGTTGTATGGAAGCTGTTGGATCCAGTTTGAAAATAGATGAAACGTGGTCCATGGTGGTGCTGAGGGTCGAAGCCTTCAGCGAGGGGGTTGTAGCTCCCTTCCAATGGTAGCTGGTAAACGAGTGCAGGGGGTAGTGGCTCCCTTCCAGGAGAGGCTGGTAAACGAGAGCAGGGGGTAGTGGCTCCCTTCCAGGAGAGGCTGGTAAACAAGAGCAGGGGGTTGTAGCTCACTTCCAGGAGAGGCTGGTAAATGAGAGAAGGTTGTAGCCTTCTGCAGGTGGGTGCCTGCGTGCTGGTATGAGTCTGCGCCAGTACATTGTTGTAAGATGTTTTCTTTATAATAAAATATTGAAGACAGAGACGACGACAGCGGTGGTTTTCTCCCGACTTGGGTTTCCACCTTAAATCTTGGTGTTCATGTGTGTTGCTTATGTGTGATGGTTTATTCTGTTATTACTGCACATGCTTACTGCTAACTAAACATCTGATGAATAAATGATGCATAGATCTAAGTAAAGAATTAAATGCATAATAATATCTCTGTATATATGCGAGTTTTATGAAGGATATCCGCGTGTATACGCGAGTTGGTTTCAGGAAAGTAGCGTATGGGTTTTAAAGGAAGAAAAAGTATAAAGTTTTGAGTATGCCCTAAATACTGATTCACCCCCCCCCCCCCCTCTCATTATTTTTCCCAACACGCTGGTAAATGACATGACTCATAAATGAAAGTGATGGATGATTTATCCCCTATGGAGCTAAAGTTGAAGATTCCTTAGTATCGAAATCCATGACATCGAGGAGAGGAGTTCTTCATGAGCGGCTGGGTGTCTCACCATTGCTGCTGCATGTCCCTGATTGAGAGGGAGATGTTGAAAAGTGTAACTAGGTTGGTATTCATGTTGACTATGTAATTATGTATTTATGTAAAGAAGAAGACAATGATAATTAAATGTATTTTTGGTGTATTTTCTTCATGGGTTTCATGAGAAAGATTTTATTATGTAGATAGACTTCTTCTTGATGTCTCCTAGGTTTTTTTCTTCTAGGAATAAATAGAATTAAGTGTCTCATACATGAAGGATCTAGTCTAGGAATATATGCTCCAAGACCTTATGGAAGAAGCTCAAAAACAACCTTCAAACAATGATGAAGTACAAGCCTTAAATGCAGTAAATAAATACCTCTCCAGCGTTGGAATAAAATTTCTCTAGTTGACCTAATTCAGCATGGACAAGTCGGCTGTATGATCAGCCTATTTAAGTGACTATCCCCTATATATATACTCATGTAATGCGGTCATTGTACAATCAAGGATGCGGATATCTACAAAAAGAAAGTGCGGATAAAGGACAACATATAATACGGATAAAGGACAATACATAGTGCAGATTTAAGAGGAAGAAATGTGTGGGATACCAAGGTGAATAAGTGTGAATCTGAAATACAAGAACAAGAAGGAAATTGCGGAAAAGTACAAGTGGTACAGGTTGCGGACAACAAGGTACAATATTGCGGATTGCTGAAGAAAGGTTGAAGATAAGTGCAGGATGGGTATAGTGAGTATATATCTAAGTTTAAGAGTGTTAGTTCAGGGCTCAAAGTGTGGACTTATCTCAGCTCCTATCTGGAACCATAATGCAAGGATAAATTTATAATATATTATTGTTAAGGGAAATTGATCTGAGGAAATAATTTGTTGAAGTTGAGACAACCATCATAAGGAGAAGAGGCAGTAATAGAGAGGAAGGCAAATATTTGATTTACCTTCCTACAGTTCAATCAATCCAACTACAAGCATATGAAAGGTGAAGATCAAGGTCCCTAGTACAGATGAAGAACTAAGAAAATTGGTGAAAAGAAGAATCAAGGTTGAAGAAGCTAGATCAAATTCTTGGAAGCATATCTAGGTCAAGGGTCTAAGTCTTGGTCATGGTAATTTTGATTTAAAGATCTATAAGAAGAATTATTTGTGGGTTTTCCTCTCCAAGAGGGAGAGGTTTTTCCCTTGCTCTAGGAGCCTAATTGTGTGTCTCGTGCATTTTGATAATCGACTTGATGAAAGGCTAACTAAGCTAAGGAAAAGAAAGATATAAGTAACTCAAGCATGCTCACAAATAATTATCAAGAAGAGATTTTGTAATAATATCTTGCCCTCCAAATTCTCAACATGGTATCAAAGCTAAGGTGTTGAACACAAGGGCTGCTTGTCAACAAAGGCACTCAAAGGAGCGAAGATCAAATTTTGGGTTGGAAAATCGAATCAGTTTTCAAGGAAGACTATCTAGCTACTTCAAGTAAGATCTCCTATCTCATTCAGAAGACCAACTCATTCAAGAAAATAATCTTTGCCATCAAAGATTTGAACTCAAGACGATGTTTGAAGAGAACCTCAACTTCTAAATATATTCTTTATAATCAAGGATTCAAGTACACCTACATTGAAGAGGCTCCTATCTTAAAGGAAACCCTTGACTTCATCTTCAAACATCATCAAGGAAGCTGCAAACCACTCTACTCAAGTAAGTATCTATGAACATACTTAAATTTGTCAAGATGCCTTATTGTAAAGAAAGCAACAAGATGGTTGGGTCATCAAACTTTAGTGCATGGAAGAAGAGGACAAATTTGAATTTAATTGAAGATGAAATAATGGAATATATTGAAGGATATATAGTTAAACCCCCTAAATAATATGCCCCAACCCATGCCAAGTACATGAAGGGATAAATTAGAGCCCAGAGGATTCTCATAGAATCCATTAGACTCTCTCATTCCCTAGGTATCAAAACTAAAGACTGCAAAACAAATATATGAGAAACTAGTGGAGCTATTATCTATGAGTACTGTAGGAGAAGCAATCTCTCTGAGACAAGAACTATACAAAATGAAATTATCAAGGGAAGAAGGAATCACTCCATACTTTATGAGGATTTATGAAATAAGAGATCAACTATAAGAACTAGGAGAAGTAATGTCTGACACTGAGATGACTACAATGGTGCTGAATTCTCTACCAAAGGAATGGGGAAAATTCACTTCTAGTTTATATGGGAAGAAAGAAGCCACCCAATTCCATGATTTATGGTCTCTATGTAAAATAGAGGAAACAATACTAAAGGCCAAAGCTGATACAAGACCAAGTGAAGAGAATCATGCCTTTGCAGCCTCATACATGAAGAAAGGAATATTCGGAAAATTTGGCCCTCAGAATAAAAGAAGGAATATGGACAACGAACGATGCTTTAGATGTAATGAAATTGGGCATTATAAAAAAGATTGTCCTAAATCTGGAAAGGACAAGAGGAAAAAGGAAGAATCCCATGTCACTAATGAAAGAGAAGAACATGATGCTAAGAGATATAAGAAAGAGGAAGTGAGAGATATCTATTATGATTAAGATCATATTTCTCTTTAAGTGTTTTCTCTTTAAGATCATATTTCTCTTTAAGTGTTTTCTCTTTAAGCAATGTACATTAGTAAGCATCACAATAGAAGAATGGAAGGAGCTCTCAGTGAAACAACTTCTGAAAAACCTCTTTGATAACATTCCTAAAGTAAGGTAGTCATCAAGATCAAGGGTCATCATGGAAACATAATTCTGGATGTGATGACATATTGATGGAGCAAGCCAAAGGAATGAAGCTCTTCATTCTAGAGAAATTTCTACAGGATGACTCAAGGGAAATAGGTATGAAGTATGTAGACAGATATGCTGATATTGGATGCTATGAAGTCATGTCATATGGTTGCAAGTAATAAACTTCCATATTTAGAAGTATGATCGATGAAGAAGGATCTCTCGGTGCACTGATAGATGAAATCAACATAATATGTCCTCATGGAATATGAGGTGGTTGTATATGAATGAGAAACTGAAATTTTGTAAGTTCTTGGGAATGAAGAATGTGCAGAAAGGAAGAGATCATAAATTGCAACCATGCCAAGAGGTAGTTATCATCCGGAAGCCAAGAAGATGTGACTAAGAGATCTCCTAGGAAGATATGTAGACTCTATGGAAGTCTGGTAAAGAAGAAGATCCTTGGAAAAACATATCATTAGGAGATGTTTCAATCTAAATAAAGGATGTCGATGCTTACAGGAAGATTTCATGGTGAAATATCATTATTGAAGGCTGTTAATCATGAGAAAGGATTATGATCCTTGGAGATGATTCGAAGAAAAGCAACATGGCATAAAAATGGACCAGATAACGAAGTCTGATGAATCACTTTCTGATAGCTGACATGACTCGTGGATGAAAGTGATGGATGATTTGTGCCCTATGAAGCTAAAATTTGAAGATTCCTCAATATCAAAATCCATGACATCGAGGGTGGGAATTCTTCATGAGCAGTTGGGTGTCTCACCATTGTTGCTGGAGGTCCCTGGTTAAGAGGGAGCCTGGTGATAAGATTCTTACTTGGAAGAAACTTGGTAATTCCTAATAATGACCTTAGGTACATTCCTTGTATTGGAATGAGTACACTCCCTTGTGGAATAGGTCCTCCCTGGTTGAGAGGGAGATATAGACACATCATTCTGGTCTTCACTTGGAAAGAAAAAATGGAGGATTTGGTAATCATCTAGAATTCTATACTCTTTGCGAATGTGTTAGGGAATTCAAGAGAAGAGTAATCGGGGACCAATATTCTTTGAGGGCTAGCTACCCAAGAGAAGAGTAGTCCAAGAAGGTCATACTTTGGGAACACCCGGGCGGAGTATGTACCTTGGAGAGATAATGACCATGGTGTCTATAAGTCATGTGTCTTTCCATCATTGTAGCCCATTGTCTCGTTGAGAGATGGGGCTGTTAGTCAAGGCCTTGCACTAGGAAAATTATGGTTGATATGATGCTATACATATGCGATTACCAATCCGATTCTTCTTATGAGATTCTTCAGTTTGAAAGTGACCATGGACCTGTATGAATACCTCCCTAGTTAAGAGGGAGTGTTGAAAAGTGTAGCTAGGTAGGTCTTCATGTTGACTATGTAATTATGTATTTATGTAAAGAAGAAGACAAAGATAATAAAATGTATTTTTGGTTTACTTGCTTCATGGGTTTCATGAGAAAGATTTTATTTTGTAGATAGACTCTTCTTGATGTCTATTAGGTTTTTTTCTTCTAGGAATAAATAGAATTAAGTGTCTCATACATGAAGGATCTAGACTAGGAATATATGCTCCAAGACCTTGTGGAAGAAGCTCACAAACAACCCTCAAACAATGATGAAAGACAAGCCTTAAATGTAGTAAATAAATACCTCTCCAACACTGGAATAAACTTTCTTTAGTCGCCCTAATTCACCATGGACAAGTTGGCTGTATGGTCGGCCTATTTAAGGGACCGTGCCCTATATATATACTCATGTAATGTGGTCACTGTACAAGCAAGGATGCAGATATCTCCAAAAAGACAATGCAGATAAAGGACATCATATAATGCGGATAAAGGACAATACATAGTGTGTATTTCAGAGGAAGAAATGTGTGGGATACCAAGGTGAATAAGTGTGGATATGAAACAGAAGAACAGGAAGGAAATTGCGGAAAAGTACAGGTGGTACATGTTGCAAACAACAAGGTACAAGATTGCAGATTACTGAAGAAATATTGTGGATAAGTGAAAGAGGGGTACAGTGAGTATATCTCTGAGTTTAAGAGTGTTATTTCAGAGCTAAAAGTGTGGACTTATCTCAGCTCCTATCTGGAACCATAATGCAAGGATAAATTTTTAATATGTTATTGTTAAGGGCAGTTGATCTGAGGAAATAATTTGTTGAAGTTGAGACAATCATCATAAGGAGAAGAGGCAGTAATAGTGAGGAAGGTAAATATTTGATTTACCTTCCTACAGTTCAAGCAATCCAACTACAAGCATATACAAGGTGAATATCAAGGTCTCTAGTACAGATGCATAACTAAGAAAATTGGTGAAAAAAAGAATCAAGGTTGAAGAAGTTGGATCAAGGTCAAGGGTCTAAGTCTTGGTCATGGTAATTTTCATTTAAAGATCTATAAGAAGAATTATTTGTTGGTTTTCCTCTCCAAGAGGGAGAGGTTTTTCCCTGGCTTTAGGAGCCTAATTGTGTGTCTCGTGCATTTTGATAATTGACTTGATGAAAGGCTAACTAAACTAAGGAAAAGAAAAACATAAGTAACTCAAGCATGCTCAAAAGTAATTATCAAGAAGAGAATTTGTAATAATCTCTATCCCTCCAAATTCTCAATAGGAGACTGGTGATCAGTTTCTTACTTGGAAGAAACTAGGTAATTCCTAATGATGAGCTTAGGTACATTCCTTATACAGGAATGAGTACATTCCCTTATGGAATGGGTCATCCCCGGCTGAGAGGGAGAGATATACACATAATTATAGCCTTCACTTAGGAAGAAATAATGGAGGATTGGGTAATCATCTGGCATTCAATACTCTTTGAGAATGTGTTAGTGCATTTAATCTAAGAGTAGTCGGGGACCAATATTCTTTGAGGGCTAGCTACCTATTGTGGCTAGCAACAACCCCCCCTTTTTTATTTAGCATTATCACTAATACTAAATAAATGGGGACCCTTATTCAAAAAATCTAAAAAATATTTTCTTTTAAGAACTTGTTTTTCCTTTCTTCAATAAAACTTACTATCATAAACTTAGGAAAATATTCCTTGAAAAATCTAAAAAACTTAAGTTTTATGATAGCATAGAATAAAATCACTCTTTAAGGAATATCGCGTCGCAAAAAGGTAATGAATGCCTCTTTATAAGCGAAACACTAAAAATTGCGAGATCGCGATGTGAAACTACACACTATATGACATTCTTGCATCGCATGCTTCGAATGTCATATCTTATGCTGAAAAATTTAAATCACTGATGTGCGATAACATATATCGCAAATCGCGTCTCGTAGGAAAATACATTAACAGATGTTTGTCATATGTTATGTCTTGCGATCTTGCGATATTGCGATATAGCGATTTCGCGATGTTACAATATTGCGCTATTGTGATTCCATGAAATTGTGATCTGCGATATTGCGAAGCAAATCGCAGATCGCCTTGTCGCAGATCTTTAAAGGCTCATTACACGAAAAAATCTTTCCATAAATCGAGACCTGGTTATGTGCTTTAATGTTAATCAATGAAATGTTGTCACTCATTAATGAAAAATGGTTTCGTTCTGATTGAAGAGTTATTTCACGTAAGGTGGTATATTTTATACGTTTTCAGCATTTAAAACCTTCCCGTCACCTTTTTTCTATCATTATTCTCACTTAATTCATGAAATGAAGGAGCGAAGAACTGAGAACTATACAAAGCAGTATTCACAGTACTATGGGAAAGAAAGATAAGGCTCCAAGTTTTGAAGATAAAGAAATGACGCCCTTATACACAGACACCGCCTGTAACAAAGATGCTGGTATCACTACTTGGGAGGGCATGTATAATCTACTTGAAGAAAATAACCCCGGAGTAATGGAGGTTACAGCTACTGCAGGCTCGCATGGGTCTTCTGATGCATCCATTATAGAGTTAGCTTGTTCATTCTTGCACCGAATAACAGCGAGACCTAGAATTCTTCCATACATGGACATGGTTAAATGGGTACTCGATAGTACTGATATTACAAACAGATAGTTTAAGACTCAGGGTCAAGAGCTCATTGGCTCATTTACTCCACAAGATTTGAGACTCATGTATCATTTGCCGGAGCCACAGGCGACTTATAACAAACAGTTCATGGAGAAGTTTGCCAAAGAAAATGAAAACTTGGTAGAATGCACCAAGGACTGGTCAAGGAGAGACGAACCACTGAAGAAAGATAAACACGGTATGTATAGTACTGGTTCTCTCACTTCTCCGTATTGCTTTGTTTTTGCTTTTCTCTGTAGGATTTTTGGAAAGCTTGACATAAATAAGTTTTCATCTGATTGGCTATCATTATTGAATGCTGTTGTTAATGCTACTATTGTGGATTGGGCTAAGATATTATCTGAAAACTTAGCCATGAATATTTTGAATTATCGGTCTAAGAGAACTGTTTCTCAGAGGATTTATCCTCCTTTTTACTTATCTGCTTATGTGATGGATTCAATCTGTTATGTTTCAAAGTTTCCTTTAATGGGTTGGAAATGGACAACTCAAGATCCCCTACCCATTCATGTTTATCACAAAGAATTGTGGGATTCAAAGTTCATTCCCTATTTTTACAAGATTTTCCATGGCATCATGTTGCCCCTGTACAAAATATTGTATGATAAAGATGCTCCAAGGTTTTCTCCTGAAGCAGAGGTAGACATCCTACCTGTTGCAAGATGGTTTGGAGAAGAATTGTTTACATATGTTAGGGTTTTTGGAAGTTTCTCTTCTCCTCATGTTTTACCTTTGTATGTTCCTAATAAACTCATTGCCCGAGAAATTGCTTATCAAACCTGTGGAGAAGGAGGTTTGAATAAAGAGTTGAAGGACAAGAAGAAGGCTATCTGGCCACAATTTCCTGTGGCCAGTGGGGCCTTTTCATTATTTGATGTTGGTCATGCATTTAAAGAAGTAAACAATATTACATGTTTACATTTGTTCAAGTTTCCAGGAAGACCATTCGACCCATATGATATTGTTAAAAATTTCACTACTGCAGTCAAGATAAGAGTGTTTTCTAAAGAAGAAGATCTTTTTGATGACATGTTCCAAGAAAAAGGCACACTTAAAGAGATTATACATTCGGCTCAAATACGGTTTCCTCCAGCACATTTTGAAGAATTCAAAATATATAGAGAAAGGAGGTTAACTACTATCCCTTTGGATAAATTACGCTTGGAACCCGTAAGGGGACCAAATCCTAGTATCAGTCTCAGTAGAAGTTTAGGTACAAATAGGTCTAAGTCAAAAGTCTGAAAGAGAAACCTCTGAACACTCTAAAAGTGAAGGGTCAGTAAGGGATACTGCCCAGTCTAAAGAGCTCTCACAGCAACAGATTTCAACCGCTCCACAGTTAAATATTCCCCCTCTCATTGTACAGCAATCATCAGTCAGAACTGAATTAGATAAGGAATGGGAAACATTCAATGATTTGATTAATATTGAAGCACAAAACACACAGACACCTGTGAGAAATGTATAGACAACAATAAATATAGTCACAGGAGTAACTACCAATGTCTCAGAAACAGAACATATTCCCATAACCCCATCCTCTGAACTCATGCTCAAGATAGAGGAAATTCCTCCTCTTGATGTGTTCTATAGTCCACAACACAAGGCAGTGGTAAGAAGACAAAGAAAGAAAAGGAAATTAGAAAATGTTCTCTCTCATGATGTAGAACACCTAGATGTTCTATGGCAAGATCCTACCACTGATCCAACTGAAAATCTCACTAAATTATCTCAGATCACAGGAGCTTATGCCTCTGCAGCCATTGACAAAGCATCTGAGGTATGACAATTATTGAATGAGAAAGAAGATCAGGTACAGGTCTTGCAACAACAGCTGCAACAAGTCAATGCTAACAGTGAAGCTCAGAAACAACTTGAAAAATTATCTCAGAACAGTTTGGCTGAAAAAGAGAAACAGCTACAGGTTATGCAAGAGATGCACAAAGATGATCCCAAGCTCACAGAATTTATCACAGAGTCTATTTCCTTAAATGACCAACTACTGCAACAACAAGAAATGTTATGCCAAAGAATATCAGAATGGAACTCTTATTGTGAAGAAAGTGATAAAATCGCTAATCATGTCATAGACTTACGACATGATTATGATTTAACTAAAAAAAGAGTTACTGACTATTTGGCTTGGCAAGATACAGAGGAGGGGAAAAGAGCAGATGCACCTATAATAAATGAAAATCACAAAGAAACACTTTTTAATAATTGGGATGCACAGATCAGGAAGGCAAAGCAAGCGGCAGAAGAAGCAGCCACAGCAGCCAACAATATTATTGATTGTATAAATGAAAATTTACACAAGGAAAATATGATCTCTGAAACTACTCCAGGGTACCTACCAAAAGCACAGTAACTGCAGACAGAATGGAAACAGAAAGCCCAAGAAAAGGCAGAATTGATTAAAGGATTAACAAAGTTAAATTGGGATTCTTACTGGGCATGTCTGGTAAAACCACACAACCAGTGTATGACTCTCAAGTGTATCATCAATTCTGCCGAGAAGATGGCGCCAGCTCTTGCCGATTCCGTTTTCACAGGACAGTTAAAGTCTAAAGTCGGCCAGCCTATTCTTCTCAGATCAATGCTGAATGCTTGCAATTCCAAAGAACAAATTCATAATTAGTTAGTTGTTAAGTTTTAATTTTAGATTTAGTATTAGTTTTGCTTTATTTTTGCCTAAAAAGAGGACGGTCATTTAAACCGTATCCTACATTTTTGTAATTAATTATTTTTAGATTTAGTTAGTAGTATTTAAACCCTTCTCATGTATTTAGAGAAGGGTCCTGAAATTTGTCAAAAACTTGTCCTCAGAACATGCACTTTTGCACCCTCAGAGGAGGTTTTGATGAATGAATGGAACGGGATTTATTGATATATGCGTTTAATATCTGCTACTAATGTTGCACTTTTTTACTCTTAGTGGATGTTGGATTAAGATGATATAAGTCATTATTTCTTGAAGCTCATGAGTAGAACTAGTTATAAATGGTACTTTTATCTCTTAACTATTTCTGCCTTTGTGTTAAAGTGATATTATTGTTCAGTTGTTTATGTATTAATGCTTGAATGTTTGAGTTATCATTTGGCACTTTTGTACGGTGATAGCTATTTATTTATGCTTAATATATGAGTAGCTTATTATGTGATATGTTTTTCACAACTATTTCGTCTAAATTTTTATACGAAGTGGTTTATCCTTATTGAATTCTTTTCTTGTAACAATTGACTGATCTTTATTACCACTTGTTATTTGAAATCATTTTAGATCACATAACGAAAAGATTACATCCCAGGTTAAGTTTAGAATTAGATTATTCCTGTTTAATTAGAATACAATTTCATGTTATTAGATTAGAAATAGAATAAAAGCATTTCACTTAGGAATTTTTAGAAAGGAAATATCAATTCTCAACACACACACACATATTGGGAAACTGGTCCCATTATCCCCAGTCAGACCCACTACACCAAATGGAAAAGGAGCTGCTAACCAAGGTCCGGACCGGGTGGGTATCCCCCTTGTTGTAAGACCTGATTTTCGGGGCTTCAACACTACCCAAGAGAAGAATAGTCCAAGAAGGTCATACTTTGGGAACACCCGGGTCGAATATGTACCTTGGAGATACAATGACTATGGTGTCTATAAGTCATGTGTCTCACCAAAATTGTAGCCCGTTGTCTCGTTGAGAGATGGCGTTGTTAGTCAAGGCCTTGCACTAGGAAAATTATGGTTGATATGATGCTATACAGATGCGTAGTACCAATCTGATTCTTCTTATGAGATTCTTTAGTTTGAAAGTGACCATGTACATGTATGAATACCTCCCTAGTTAAGAGGGAGTGTTGAAAAGTGTAACTAGGTTGGTCTTCATGTTGACTATGTAATTGTGTATTTATGTAAAGAAGAAGACAAAGATAATAATATATATATTTTGTTGTACTTGCTTCATAGGTTTCATGAGCAAGATTTATTATGTAGATATACTTATTCTTGATGTCTATTAGGTTTGAGTCTTCTAGGCATAAAATATAATTAAGTGTCATATTCATGAAGAGTCTAATTTGGCAATATATGCTCCAAGACCTTGTGGAAGAAGGGCACCTAACAACCCTCAAACAATTTAATATTCCTAAATTAGTCTACAACTAATTGGAATAATAAAGTTTTGTTTTGTCACATAGATAGGTGAATAAGTGGGTGGGGAGACCCATAAAACTCTTATTTGTGAATAAAACCACTTCTCATGTGAAAGTGGATCATATTTTCAGCTTAATAAAGCACCCTAAGGTGTGGAAAAGGGCTAAAACATGTTGAATGGGTCAATATTGACCAAATCTATAGTGCTATCATGGAGGAGTGGCCATTAATGAGGCACAACGTAGTTTTAGATGGAGGTGCCTTGTGTGAAAGGAGTATTCTCATTGGATGTGGTTTAGGGTTTGCAAGCTCTTGTATTATAAAACGAAGGGGATGGAAGCATTAGAAGGTTGTTGATGTTTATTATATTTTCTGAATATATTTTTCGTTTAGGCATATATCTTTCTCTTGCTGTTTAGCTTAGAATGAATGCTGTTTAGCATTGGGTGTTCCTGGTCAGGAATCCCACCTCTTCCCATTGAGTAGATCTTGGGAGAGTTTTTATTGCATTTTCCACTATCTGGCTTGAGGCCAAGCTAATTATTTCAACTACAGCGCATATCTTATTGAGGGTTCAGTTTTTTTTGCAAGCTGCAGCAAGTGGAGATTAAATCTGTCAGATCTAGTCCATTTCAGTGCTTCTTTTTAGTGGAGGAGGGTTCTACTTCATTGGGAGGACAATATTGGAAGTACTGAGCATCATTTTCATATCTTGGAATCATGCCAACTATATTTTGATCCCTAAAACGTAGTATATATCCATATCTGCGTTATTTCTGTAGGTGCAGTTGCAAGGTGGTTCAGCACGCCAGTTGGAGAGTGATTTTCTTAATGTTGGGGATCTGCCCTTCACTTTGGAGATCTATTGGAGGAGGTCATATTAATGTTTATATCAGATCAGATCCACTTTCCAGATCTGAATATTTCCATAGATATGCATTCTTATATCTCAGATCTATATCTTGTACTTGGTGATTTGCTGAAAACCCCAAGGGGGTTCAATAGAGGAGCTTGTATAGTGCATAGATCTGGTATAGATCTAACTTTTTGTACACATACTTGATCTAGATCTGAAGTATAATCTATAGCTGTTGCAAAGTCCATAAAATAACGCTGTAAGGCTTTTTCAGTCTTAATACATGGTTGTAGCACCTCATTTTGAGGGATTTCTTCATTGGAGACTTGTCTTTTCTTGTTATGCATCTTATGGGCCACTTTTTACATAAATTTTACTGCTGTTATAACAAATTAAAGATCTCCATATTGGTCTCCTACTTTTTCTATGATGAACTGCATTATTTTTATATCATTCTGCATTGTATTGCTGCATTCCCCCATTTGGGAATATTACAGTGGTATCAGAGCATCATCTTGGCACAACCTATGCTTTCTAAGAAGCCAATATATCTTCTAAAGAAGGAGAGCCTCTTACTGACAAAGAAAGGAGGTATCAAAAGAGAAGACACAGAAGAATTGATTATACTAAAGAGAAAGAAGATAAGGGTAAAACCCCTTTATCTGGAGGAATGAAAGGGACGGAGTTTTCAAGAGTTCTTCTTCAAACTATGCATGAGCTTAAAAGTGAAATCAAGGGAATGGGGAGGGAAAGACATAAAGATCCCTCAAGAAGATTTTCTCATGAAGAAAGCCCTATTTCTTCATATTATGTGTGTGAGCATTCAACCACACAATCAGATCTGCAATGTTATACTATGCCCCGATTTACTGTAAGAAGGATGGAGGAAGAAGATGCACCAAAGGAGGAGACTTTGAGTGACTATCTTCAGGAGTATGAATCTCAATCTTGGGAATTCAAGGAGCACTTGAAATTCCAAGAGTTTTTCCAACTTAAGGAGGAAAGAAGACCCAACAAGCACAACAAAAGCAGAAGAGGTAGATTATTTCTACCAATTTTTGATGGTTCCTCCACATGCACAACCAAGGATTGGATAGATCAGCTAGACTCATATTTGCATCTACATCAAGTTTCAGAGAAGGAAGCCCTTAGAGTAGAAACACTGCATCTTAAAGGTAAATCTTATGCTTGGTGGTTATTTGAATCCTTTTCATTAAAGAATCCAAATATATCTACTTATGCAAGATTCACTAAGAGATTAGTGAAGAGATTTGATGTAAAACAATCTGAAACATCCTTGATTGAGCTAGAAAAACATAAACATTCAAAACCTTTGCATGAGTTGGAAAGATATATTGCACCAACTCCACTTTAGATTTCTAATGAAGGGGATAAAAACTTGGGTGATACATTGCCAAGGGCAAGATCCCGATTACATGAAGAGATTTATTTTCAAAAGGAAGACATGGAGACTCCTCTTTCAAGGGAAGACCAAGATCTAAGGTCTCTCATTGTTGATGAGTTATTCTCAAATATTGATGAGGAGAAAGAGAAAGAAGGTAGTAACAACACTGTCACTTCAGAATAAGGACCATCACCACAAGGGGATGGAAATTAAATTATTGCTTCGGGAGAAGGAGCTTTATCAGATTTTTCGTCTTTGAAAAAGGTTCCCAAGGAGCATCATGTGACAGTAGTAATGGGCAGCGACACCTTGATCCAAGGATGAGGAGGAACGGAGGATCAACATCCAAGGATGGGGAGCATGCACCCTTGTTTATTTCAAGGGGTTTATACAGAAGAAGGAGACTGATTTATGTAGTAAAGGGAGGGACAAATCAGTCCACTCATTTATAAAGTCTACTTCAGATTTTGATGTCTCTTTACATGGAGGCATTCCACTAGGGAGACCCCCTGATTGGAAGATGAATAAAGTGTTCTCTCAACTTAGTGCAACATTGACATATTTGGCTAAGGAAGGAGCCTTTCAAACCGAGTTTGACTTCCATGTACTTCAATCTTGTCTTGGGCAAGATCGGCTACAAGAGTGGCAACAAATATGGAGTAACAACACTCCAACATGTGAATTTGGCATTAAAAATGTCAAAGAGGAGAACCATGATATGATAGGAGCTTCATTTCATATTTCTACAACGTTGTCATTGTTGGGAATCCTAGATCCATATTGGGAGTCCCAACTCTTGGTAGAATATTTCAAGGACCTCTTCACATGTAAGGTTCTTTATGGGCAAGTGATAGATGGGAGGCATAAGGTAATTGATGGAGTCATTTATTTCCATGATTAGATCTATTTGACTAAAGAATCAAAGCTCAAAGATAAACTACTATATGCAGCCTATGATACCTTGCTTTCTAATCTAAATGGTTTCATTAGAACATACCATACTATTTTGGAGGGATTCATGTGGGAAGACTTCAAAGAGGAGATGCACTATCCTATGAGGAAGTGCATGGATTGTTTGGAGGGTGAGGAGAAACACAACTCTTGGGAAGAGTTATCATCGCCACCTCCTTACTCATGGGGTGTGAGAGGGAGCTCATCCATGAGCCACCTCACTGATTTAAACCAAGTGTATGGTAAGGATTTCATTTCTGAACATCATGATATATGTACTATATAATTGCATTTTATTACCACATATATGAAGGCCATATCTCCAAAAAGGAGTATTATTCCATACAAACTTCATGGCCAAATTTGGGCCACAAGAATTTATGAGAATGGCCACTCCCTTGGAGGACAAAGGGAGGCATTGTATCATTGTGGGTGTTTTCCAAAAGCACCAAATATATCTCACATTTCCAGCCATGGTTAGAATACTTGGGCAGCAAGTAAGTGGTGGGGAAACCACTTACCATATCACTATCTGATGCAATCAGGAGATCTACTACGTTGGTTCCACATGTGGGACTATGATCCACCTCCATCATTGCATTTGATTGTTTATGTATTACTGGTTTTGATCCCACATGATGATGATGTTCTTATCTTTGTTGGGAACATGATTGGAGGGATGACACATTGGGTGGATGTGTCCATGGGAAATGAAACTTCCCACATTTATTCATGCTTCAAGAGGAGGATGGGACATTATATGGATACTACATTACATCACTTGTTTCCTTATGAAAGAAGCCATATGATTGACTTATGTCTTTGGGAGAAGCTTCTCACATGGGAGGATTTTTGGCAAGACATGTGTTGCTTGGATCATATTCATCAAACACATAATATCTTCTACTTTTTTCAAGCTTTTGAGAAGCTTATGGCAGCAATAAGGTGGTTGGATGGCCACTTATTGTATTATGATTGGAGACAACAACAAGAAGAATAGCGTTGGTCTCAATTGAGGGACTATTGTCACCATCCAAGATGTCATATGACACTTAGTCCATATTTCTTTTGGAGCCCATATGGTGATGACATTATATTCACTATATGCATGGAGGATTGGGCAAGGAAGCTCCCTAGAACTAATGAGTGGAATCATGAGATTCCAAGTATCTTTTGGCTTCATGAGGACTATATTATTGCAGCCCAATATCAAAGGCTCCAAATTTATCATAAATTGAGGGAGAGACAACATAAGTTTAACAAACGTATCTCTCATTTTTAGCCATGCATCCCCTATACATTGCATAAGTAGGGGATTGGTGACTGTTCCGATGAGCTACCAAGGATGACTCACTTTGTTTGGATGATAGCATAGATATTGGAGTTTCTCATTGGGGTTGAAGCACCCAACATTTATCATCTCTCATGCCTTAAGGAGGCCAATGGACAGCTTGTAACTCTTTCCATATATCTCCCACTTCTTCATGATGACATCTATTTGGTTTATTTACCAAAGGAAAATTTGTATTCTTGGGAGGAGACATATCCATTGGAGATTTTTCAATGTCCTTGTAGTTGCTTGAGGACAAGCAAAATTTTGGAGGGGAGGACTGTAATATTCCTAAATTAGTCTAAAACTAATTGGAATATTAAAAAAAAAATTGTCACATAGATAGGTGAATAAGTGGGTGGGGAGACCCATAAAACTCTTATTTGTGAATAAAACCACTTCTCATGTTAAAGTGGATCATATTTCCAGCTTAATAAAGCACCCTAAGGTGTGGACAAGGGCTAAAACATGTTGACTGGGTCAACCTTGACCAAATCTACAATGTTGTCATGGAGGAGTGGCCATCAATGTGGCATATCGCAGTTTTAGATGGAGGCGCCTTGTGTGAAAGGAGTATTCTCATTGGATGTGGTTTAGGGTTTGAAATCTCTTATCTTATAAAAGGAAGGGGATGGAAACATTAAAAGGTTTTTGATGTTTATCATATTTTCTGAATATATTTTCTATTTATACATATATCTTTCTCTTATTTTTTAGCTGAGAATGAATGTTGTTTAGCATTGGGTGTTCCTGGTTGGGAATCCCACCTCTTCCCATTGAGTAGCTCTTGGGAGAGTTTGTATTGCATTGTCCACTATCTGGATTGAGGCCAAGTTACTTCTTTCAACTATAGTGCAGATCCTGTTGGGGGTTTGGTTTTTTTTGCAAGCTGCAGCAAGTGGAGATTAAATTTGTCAGATCTAGTCCATTTCAGTGCTTCTTTTCAGTGGAGGAGGGTTCTACTTCATTGGGAGGACAATATTGGAAGTACTGAGCATAATTTTCATATCTTGGTAGCAGTCCAACTATATTTTGATCCCTATAGTGTAGTATAGATCCAAATCTACGTTATTTCTGTAGGTGCAGTTGCAGGCTGGTTCAGTACACCAGTTAGAGAGTGATTTTCTTAGTGTTTGGGATCTGCCCTTCACTTTGTAGATCTATTGGAGGAGGTAATATTATTTTTTATATCATATCAGATCCACTTTCCAGATCTGAATATTTCCATAGATCTGTAGTCTTAGATCTTAGATCTACATCTTGTACTTGGTGATTTGCTGAAAACCCCAAGGGGGTTTAATAGAGGAACTCGTATAGTGCATAGATCTGGTATAGATATAACTTTTATTATACATACTTGCACTAGATCTGAAGTATAATATACAACTGTTGCAAAGTCCATAAAATAACACTATAAGGTTTTTTCAGTCTTAATACATGGTTGCAGCACCTCATTTTGAGGGATTTCTTCATTGGAGACTTGTATTTTCTTGTTATGCATCTTATGGGCCACTTTTTACATACATTTTGTTGCTGTAATAACAAATGAAAGATCTCCATATTGGTATCCTGCTTTGTCTATGATGAATTGCATTATTTTTATATCATTCTGCATTGTATTGATGCATTCCCCCATTTGGGAATACTACAAACAATGTTGAAGACAAGCTCTTAAAAACCCTTAAGACAACCCTTATTCAACACTGGAAATAATGTGTTAAAGTCAACCTACAATATTTGTTGAAGTCAGGCTAAAATTTTGCTGAAGGGTTGGCCTAAAAGCCATATTGGTCACTCTATATATAACATCACCTGCGGCCTATTTGATACACAGAAATTGCGAAATTTCCTGAGACAATGTATGCGTATCTCTTTGTGATTTTCACAATAGAAAAGTGTGTACTTTTGAAGGGACAGAATATGTAGATTGCTCCAATGTGTAATGAGGAATAAAGACCAAAAGGAAGTGTGGATTTTCAGTGCGGATCTCAGGCAGGAGTAAGCTCGGATCTGAAAGGAGAATTAGTGTGGATAATAAGATAAGAGAACAATGCGTACTTGTCTATGTTTACAGCATGGATTTCAGGAGTCTATCACAAAAGGTCAATTGCGGATTTTTCTAAGCTATCTCAGCCAAGGTGAGGATATATCACAGTTTTAATACATTTTTTTTTATGCTAGAACTACGCAAATATCCTGGAATATAAAGTCAAGGGCTATCATATTGAAGGAAGAATTTGTTGAAGTCGGAACAGTGATCATAAGAAGAAAGGCAGTCTCAAAAGTAGGAGAAAGTGAGGAAGGTAAATATAAGATTTACCTTCCTAACTATAGCTTAAGGAATTCAGCTAAAATTATATGCAAAGAAAAGATAATGATGTCCCTATATTTGACAGAACTATAAGAAGTGAAACTTGGAGACCGAGTTCTCTAGTACCAGTGAAGAACAATGCAGATTGGTGAAGAAGAAAAGAGTCAAGTTTGGAGAAGTTGTATCAAGGTCTTGGAAGCATATCTAGGTTAAGGGTCTAAGTCTTGGTCATGGTACTTGTCATTTGAAGATCTATAAGAAGAATTCTTCGTGAGTTTTCCTCTCCAAGAGGGAGAGGTTTTTCCTTGGCTTTAGGAAACTAAGTTTGTGTCTTGTTTATTTTGATAATTGACTTGTTGAAAGACTAAACAAGATAATTAAGAGAAGAGATAAGTAACTCAAGTAATCTCACAAGTAATTATCAAGAAGAGAATTTGTATTAATCATCAACCCTCCAAATTCTCAACACATCGGGTAGTGCATTTAGCACAAGGATGTTCATTTCTTTATCAAACATTATTTATCCTAGTTCTTGTATTTTATCTCTTATTTGTGATACCCTCATAAGGTATGAGGCTACCCCTTAATCCTTAGATACCTTCATTTTGTATAATATGGTTCTTAATTATATAATGTTAGGTCCCTATATTACTAGTGTAGTCCCTTATTGTTGTTAGTGTAGCCCCCTTATTGTTATTGTTGTACCCATATAACCCCCATATTGTTATTATTGTGCCCTTACATTATTATTGTTAGGTCGGCTAGGATTATATTGTGACCCCATGGACTCCTATATATAGAAAGGAGGATTTTTCATTTGTATCATCCAAGAATTGTTCATTTATGTAATGTAAAGGAGGTTGCCCCCTCGAAGTGGCTTATTTCTAAGGCGTTGATATCTCTTTTATTCTATTTTTGGAGCTAGTTTCAAAACATATAAATTCTCCTTTAGTGCTTGCAGAATATAGTTCTACCTACTTTTCGTATATTTCCTTGGAAGTCTCCATATTTTTTACATAGGGGAAGAGTGAATCCTTGATTGATTCTATGAGGATTCGTTGAGACCTTATTTTCCCTTTCATATACTTGGTGCTTGAGATTTATCTTGAGATGGTTTGGATATTGAACCCTTAACATATTAAATGAATTCATTTTCTATGAGGATTAAATATATCCTTGTTTTCCATGCAAGGAAGTTTGATGACCCAACCAATTTGTTGCTCTCCTTGCAAAATGAAGTTATTTTGATAGTAGATTCATACATAGATATAAAGATACTTACTTGTCAATTGAAGATTTTCCTAGATGATGATATCTTCAACTTGATTCCTTCTTGATGTTGTTATTGCCTTGATGATCTTCTTCAAGGATGTTTGAGATGTGACCTTTTCTTTAATGTGAGGGAGATCACCTTGATTTCTTTGATGATGATGGAAATGTTTCTTCTTACTTCTTTTGGATGTAGAAATGTAGAATATGGAGACTTCAAGATGCTTCAAATGTGTAGTCCTTATTTCTTTGAGTGGAGGTAGGTTCCTTGAGGTATTCTTCTCCTTGTGATGATGTGATATTTTAAGATGAGTACTCCTCCTTAGTGCTTCTTATTCCTCCTTAATGATTTCCTTGTGTTCGACATTTATGTATCCTTATTCAATGACATGATATTCAATCTTCCTCTTCTTCTTATTGTAGTCACCTTAGCTATAATACCATGTTGAGTAATCTAGGGGAAACTGCATTAGGTGATTTCTCTTACTTTGATAACTACTTGTGATGTTCTTTTATTTAACTTGAGGTACTTGTTTTTAAATTCTTCTTTCACTTGATTATTATTGTGTTCTCTATCATCAAACAAATAATAAATAATCAAGATCAAAGAGACAAGAGGACACAAAATGTAGGCTTCTATCCAGGCCCAAAACCTCTCCTCTTAAGAGGAAAACCCACAAGAATTCTTCTCTTCTTATAGAATCTTCAAATGAAAAATTCCAAGATGTAAGACCCTTGGCAAACCTCTTCAAGACACAATCAACCTTCTTTATTGATGAGATTTTATTACACAACTTACAACAACAATATTTGACCTTCTAGCAATAACTTCAATCCCAAGACCTTCTAGCAACAACTTCGACCCCAACAACTTTTCCAAAAACATCGACCACAACAAATTTTCTAGCAACTTTGACCCCAACAACTTTTCCAGCAACTTCAACCCCAAAAAAATTTCTAGCAACTTCGACCCCAACAACTTTCCAACAACTTCAACCTCTAGAAACTTCGACCTCGAGCAAATTTCTAATAATGCCAACCTAACAACTTCATAATTTCGATGCACACAAGAGAGAGAGATAGAGACCCAAAAACTTTGACTCTAGCTTCCTTCGTAAACTTTGCTTGCCCTAAGACTTCTTCCTTTTTAATATCCAACTCTTTTTCTTGTTTCTTCGTATTTCTTGGATGTGTGTTCCAAATGAGGTCAAATTCCTCTTATATATAGGCTTTCTAGGGGTACAAATTGCCTCAATGAGGCCAAATTGAACTTTCATGTAGGCTGACTTGTTGCATCAAGGTTGAATGGCCTTGGAGGGTATTTTATGACTCAAATAAATTTATTTTATATAATACAAGATGCCCAAAGGGGTCTTGCATATTATAAGGACGCAATTGACTCCTAGACTTTACGAAAAATCCCTATAAGCACTCAATGGGTGCCTGAACTATAAATAAAATGACCTTGACCATGAAACCTATTCTTCAAAATAATAATTATAAGATTTCTTTCTCTCTTTTCATCAAATACATAAAATCATGATTACATTAGACACTATGAAGACAAAACCTAGTTATACATTTCAATGGAGTGGATTTACAAGATTATATAGACTAAAAATAGGCAAGGAGTGGAATGGAAATGAAGAGTACATTTGGATGTTGTTTTAGCTTGGGATAAACTATGATCTCATGGTTTAGTAGGAAGAAAAACTCAATGACACTTAGCTCAAAAAATTTTGAGTACATGGAAGCGAGTTTGGTGAGTTGTGAAGCCACATGGCTTTGCAAGATGTTGTCGGGGTTATTTGATCTTGAGATGGAGCCCACGATGATTCATTGTGATAATAAGAGTTACATTAAGCTCTGTAAAAACCCTTGAGTTTCATGATAGGTCCAAGCATATAGAGATCATATATAACTTCATGGGAGACAAGGTCCAGAGAGCTATTCTGGAATTGTAGTACATATTCACATGGGAGTAGATAATAGACATTCTTACCAAGACTCTAGTGAAGAGGAATTTCATGTTCTACAAGGACAAGTTGGAGTTGGTGGAGAATCCCTTCCTTTCTAGGAGGGGGTGTTGATGTTTTATAGCTATGAAAGGTCTTTTACATTGGCTTGGTGTCTTATCATGTAGAAAAAAATTTATTTCCTCTTTATAGGTTTGCTTTGCCAAGTAAGTGACTATTATTTATTTGATAATGTTAACCTTAGGAAAAGTAAAATAATTAGAGTAATTAATAATTTTGGATTATAAAACAAAATTTCAAAGGATAAATAATAAAATTATTTAATTGACTTAGATTTCATCTCAGTTATAAAATAATTCAAGTGACTTAGAATTAATCTCAAGAGAGGCTTAGGATCTAATCCAAAAAAATTGAGATTAGTGTTAGGGATTAATTTCTTAATGAAATGATAAATTGAATATAATAGAGAGGTGAAAGCACCATTATGCACATTATGAGAGCAATTTTCCCAACAGGAGGGTGAGGGGTTCTAAGTTTACTGAATAATATTGAGGACGAATTGTTAGGGGAGATTTCTATAGAAATTCAAGGGAAGTTGAGCATGAAGAAACAAACCGAGTTGACAGGCTGATTTTTTGTGGAGGTTGAGTTATTTCCTTAGGTTGATTTGACAAGTGCATAAGTTGTACGATTTCTAGAGAGGACCAAGGGAACTACAAGGAGGTTGAGATTGTCTTGGGGCCAATTCCAGTTTATAACTTGAGAATCCAAGCAATCATAATTTCCATGGGGGCGAGTTACAAGTTCCCCTTCAACTATTATTTCTCTAAGTAATTTTTTATAGGTTAAAACCCAATATTTTACAAATTTTATATAAGAGAAGGAAAAATGATTTGGATCAAATTTCTATTGTTCTTGTGATTTTTTTGCTACATTTTATTTGTTAAGCTAAGAAATACTAAATTTTATATTCAATAGTTCAAATTTTCTGTAATAAAATAATTTTTTGGGTATAAATAATTGTTGTGTAAGATAAATCAAACTTTGTAGTTAAATTTTAACAAGACATAGGGAATTTTGTAGTACAACTAGCTTCTTTTCTCTCCTAGAAGCAAATATATTTCTCTTGATAGAGTGGATGAAGTTATATGTGGAATAATTCCTCTCAGTTGTAGAGGAACTAGCAATTCTGAGACAATAAGAAAATAAAAAGATGTTGGTTCTTTGGAGCATCATCTACATACGTGGTCCACCAACCAATGGGGTCATCCTATCCTATATCACTACGATCTTCCCTCACATCAAACTTGTTGATGGGATTTTGATACTTGAAAACTACATCCATTTTCTTTCAAGTAATCTCCCCTTTTTTGCATTATACATCTTTCTAATGGTAGCTTGAAATCCATTTTTGACCTTTGGTGTTAGTTTATGTAGATCAGATAGGTGTTCTAGTTTCAAGTGGTATCAATGAGGCTAGGGACATAAGTGGAATAATTATCTCCAAGCCCAATTTATTTTTTCTAAGTGAAAATGTCTTAATTGGATTTCTTAACTAGTTTTAATTATTTTCCTAAGTCTAACATAGGGAAATGGGTTAATTAATCAATATTAATTGAGACAAGTTGATTTCTCTCTAGTGACTTCTAGAAAAGTGACTTGATAAGGTTAAGATTATCTTAGCCATCAATTGTGATTAGATCATGGTCGTTAATTTCTTAATGGGAGATTATAAGAGGAAATTGATGGGGATCTTGGAGATCACTATTCAGAGTGAAGTGATCTGTAGTGATAACGTGCAAGACACAAAAAACAAGGGTTTCAATAGGGGAATTTGATTGGAGTTTCATCATATAAATTTCTTCAAAGTGATTCTAGTTTTCTGAGAGACAGAAGGGGGTCCATTTTTTATGCATGAAGTACGATGAATTTTCCAGTGCGATTTGCCAATTTACTAGAGTGAGTTCCCAGAGACAATTTCAATTTCTAGTTACCAGATCGATTTTTTGGAGGTAGTGTGAGTGGGCTATTTGAGTTGTTGGAGGCATAAAAAATTGTGATAATATTCCTGTATGTAGTGCGAATTTATGAGAGGGCCAATGTGCATATCGAGTGGGCAGTGGGAGTTCACAAAGGAAGTGTGAGTTACCCAGTTGAGGAAAAATTAATTAGTAGAGGTATATATTTGATTTTCCAGCTCAAGTTGGTCAGTTGAAGTTGGGGTTGGTAGATATGCATTAGAGGCCCGTTTATTGGGTTGGTAGATATTTATCACCTAAATTTTGAGTCTAAAATGGGCCTCCTAAGGAATAATATAAAATAATATTGGAAATAATAAAATAATATTAGATTACATCATCAATTTACAAGGAAAAAGAAAAACTGTTTTTTTAACTTGTATTTTCAACTTATCTCCCTTCAATTTTACTCAAATTTCGAGTGGGAGAACTCGTTGGATGCATAATATAATTCCTCATCCAAGGAGTGCTCATGTTGCATACTTTTGATGTACATTTCTACACGAAAAATGAGAAATACATGAAAAAACGTGATTGCAATCACATTTTTTCATGTATTTCTCATTTTTCGTGTAGCAATCACATTTTTTCATGTATTTCTTATTTTTCTTGTTGAATGGTCCATCAAAATTATGTAACTGTGAAAATTTCTGAGCACATAAATCCTACTGCTAAAATATTGATTTACTTCTCCTACTTATTTTATTATGCACAAGTTATTTAACTAAAAATATTTAGAAAAACTTCGAAGTAAACACAACTAGCATCCTACACAAATATAGATAATTTACTGAACATCATGCACATATGACAAAGGACACAGATTTTTCGGAAAAATGTCCCCAGAGAAATTAATTGCGGGAAAATTGGTGCAACAGACCGAGGATTTATTATTATTAAGCAACAATATTCTGAGTAAATCTAGGGTGCCATAAAACATCTCACCCAATAGATAAAACCTCGGCTACAGAGAAAAATGTGAGATATACCTCACTCCCCCAAGTCTCAGCTAATCCGGATGAGCCACTGCTGAAACCCTAGCTAGCTCTGTGCAGTCTCTACGCTGCCACTATGTAAGGCTGCGTGGCCCTGGCTGAGGGAGTGCATCACCCTAGCTTTGTGGTTATGAAACCAACTCGAAAAATAGAAGAAAAGAGAGATCAACGCCTTAGAAATAAGCCACTTCGAGGGGGAAAACTCCTTTACATTACATAAATGGAAAATTCTTTGATGATACAAATGAAAAAACCTCCTTTCTATATATAGGAGCCAATGGGGTCACAATATAATCCTAGCTGATATAAAAATAATAATGTAAGGGAAAAATAATAACAATATGGGGGTTACAGGGGTACAACAATAGCAATAAGGGGGCTACACTAACAACAATAAGGGACTACACTAGTAATATAGGGACCTAACATGCCCCTCTCCTTCAAAAAAGTGGTGTCCTCAACGCTTGTGTAGCTCTGGATGCTTTTGTATAAAATTCTCATTCTCCCATGTAGAATCTTCAGTGGGTAAGTCCTTCCACTTGATGAGGTACTCTGAATTGATCGATTTCGTAGCTATCGAGTTCTTTTTTTCATGACTGCTTCAAGTTCCAATATGATTTTTCCTTCCTCATCAAGTTCTAGCAATATTGTTTGAACTGGAAGTTTGTCACCTATAACCTTCTTTAAGCATGAAAGATGGAAAATTGGATGCACTCGAGAAGAAGTAGGAAGCTCCAATTTGTATGCCATAGTACCAATCTTTTGCAACACTTTGTAATAGCGATAATTTATTATCCTTCTTATCTTCCTTGAGGTAAATTTGTTTATATGGTTGTAGCTGTAAAAATACATCAAAACTTCTCTTGCTGCGATGTCCATTTACTTGTTGTTTCATTTTATTTTGTGCCAAATTTAGGTTAATACTTTAGGAGTTGGAGAACTTGTTGTTGATGCTCAATGTGATCTTCCACTGCTTGAAACTTACAATTTTCTCTTAAAGACGATGTGATGGACGACAGATGATATCCATAAAGTGCCATAAATGGGATCATTTTTGCTGCAGTATGGAAGCAAGTGTTATACCACCATTCAACCAGAGGTAACCACTTGACCCATTGTGTTTTTTTATCAGATACAAAACAAAGAAGATATCCTTCCAAAAATTGGTTCACTATCTCAGTTTTCCCATCAGATTGAGGATGATAAGATGAGCTATGAGAAAGTTGAGTACCCAAATAAGAAAACAATTCCCTCCAAAAATTTCTAGTAAAAATGGGATCTCTATAGCTTACAATAATATTTGGGTTTCCATGTAGCTTTTGAATTGTTTCCATAAATGCAGTAGCAACTGTACTTGCTTTAAATGGATGAGATAATGCACAAAAGTGTGCATACTTGGTAAGTCTATCAACCACCACCATGATGACACTCTTTCCTTTGGACTTAGGTAAACCTGTGATAAAATCCATTGAAATCTCCTCCCAACGTTGACTTGGAATGGATAAAGGTTGTAGAAGACCCGGGGTCTTAATTGTCTCAACTTTATTCTGCTGGCAAACCAAACATTCCACCACCAACTTTTGAATATCAGATTTAAGGCCATCCCAAAAAAATTCTTTCTTCACCCTGTGGTAAGTTTTCAAAAATCCTGAGTGTCCTCCTAAAGGAGAAGTGTGCAATTCCAGAAGAATCTTTTGTTTTAGTTGGGAATTCTTACAAAGATATAAGCGATCTTTGTACCATAAGGAATCATTTTCCCAACTAAATGTATCAGATGTACTAGGATCTTGCTGCAACTTTTGAATGAGTGTCCATACATCTTTGTCCTTCTTCCATTCATCTCTTGCTTCGGTTATCCAATCTGGTTGGATAATACAAATGGCACAAAGCAATGCTTCCACCTCTTCATTCTTTCTTGAGAGTGCATCTGCAACAACATTAAGCTTTCCTTTTTTGTAGATTATTTCAAAGTCATAACCCAACATCTTTATGACCCATTTTTGCTGCTCTTCTGAAGATAGTCTTTGTTCCAAAAAGTGTTTAAGACTATCATGATCAATTTTTACCTTGAAGTGTCTTCCCATTAGGTAAGTTCTCCATTTCTTTAGTGCATGCAGTATTGCTAACATTTCCTTCTCATAAATAGGTTTCTGTAAATACTTTCCTTTGATTGGACGACTTTCAAAAGAAATGGTTCTTCCTTCCTGCATTAAAACTGCACCAATTCCATTTCCTGAGGCATCACATTCCACAATAAAGGTTTTTGTGAAGTCTGGCGTAGCTAAGACCGGTGCTAGGCACATTGCCTCTTTAAGATGTTCAAAGGACTTAGTTGCTTCAGGAGTCCATGAAAATGCATCTTTCTTCAATAATGTTGTTAGAGGTGCTACTATTCTCCCATAATTCTGAACAAACTTGCGATAATACCCTGTTAACCTGAGAAATCCTCGCAACTGCTTTATGGTTGTGGGGACTTTCCATTCCTTAATGGCTTTAATTTTGTTAGGGTCTACTTTAACACCCTCGTGAGATACAATATGACCCAGATATTCCACCTCTTGTACTCCAAACAAACATTTGGATGTTTTTGCATATAATTGTTTCTCCTGCAATAGTTTGAGCACCCTGTCAACATGTTCAACATGATCCTTCCAAGACCTGCTGTAGATTAGTATATCATCAAAAAATACTAGCACAAATTTTCTAAGGAAGGGTTTGAAAATGGAATTCATCAACCTTGAAATGTAGAAGGTGCATTGGTAAGGCCAAAAGGCATGACCAAAAATTCATAATGACCCTCATGAGTTCGAAATGCTGTTTTTGGAATATCTTCAGTCTTCATTCTAATTTGATGATATCCTCAACGAAGATCCAACTTGGTAAAATAAATTGCTCCATGTAATTCATCCAATAATTCATCAATCATAGGAATGGGAAATTTATCTTTAATGGTGAGCTTATTGAGCTCCCTATAATCCGAACACATGCGCCATGATCCATCCTTCTTGTGTACCAATACTACAGGAGTAGAGAAAGAACTTTGACTAGGTTGAATTATACCCGCCTCTAACATTTATGCAATCATACGTTCAATTTCTCTTTTTTGGACATAAGGATATCTATAAGGCCTGATGTTTGGAGGAACACTTCCTGGAATCAAATGAATAGCATGATCATGATCACGAATAGGTGGGAGTTCTTTGGGAGTTTCAAACACCTTGGAATGATTGTCCAAGACTTGTTGGAGATCTGCAGAAATAGATGATTTTGATGTTGGAACTTCTAGTGAGCATAATTGTGCAATTACGCCTCGTTGTTCTTTCTTTAGAAGCTTTGTCATGACATTAGATCTTATTATCTTTCCCGGCTTCCCTGCAATACCCCGTAATTCGACTTCCTTTCCTTCTGAAAAAAATTTCAAGAAAAGTTCTTGAAAATTAAAAGCTACCGTCCCCAAAGATTGTAACCATTGTACTCCTAGTACAACATCAACACCTCCAATAGGAATGGAAAGCATTGGAATAGTCAATACATATTCCCCCATGGTTAGCTTGATATTATGGCATTTTCCAGAGCAATTTATAGTTCCTCCATTTGCAACCATCACTTGACATTCTGGTGCTGGGTATAGGAAACAATTTAATTCGTTGGCTACCTTACAATGAATAAAATTATGGGTGCTACCTGAATCAATCAACACTATTACCTTTTTCTTCTTGATTTGTCCTTCTATCTTGAGAGTTTGAGGAGTGGTAATTCCTGCCAGTGCATTACACGATATGGTCTGATTCATTTCTTCCTCTTCTAGGGTTGGTTCTGGTGTATATCCTCTTCTTGTTCATTTTATTCTTCCTCTTCACAATCTATGTAAAATAATTTCTTCTCAGCACACTTATGACCTTTAGTGTATTTTCTATCACAATTGTAGCAAAGCCCTTTTGCTCTTTTTTCTTTCAATTGTTGTGGTGTCAACCTTGTAGGTTGTGGAAATCTAGGCGTAGCAACACTTCCTTCTTTATAGAATTGAGTGGTAGGCTTCCTTGTCGCCATAATTTTACATTCAACTTTTCTTGCCAACCTGAATGCCTTCTCCAATGAATCAGGTTCCAAAACACGAAATTCATGTTGGATGTTATCCCTTAGAGTCCCTATGAAGAGATCAATCCTATGTTCCTATGGAATATCAGTTACCCTTATATTCAATTTTTGGAAGTCCTCAATGTGCTGCCCCACTAAACCCTTTTGTTTGAGATTTATCAATTGGCTAAAGAAGGTGTTGGTCTTTGTATCCTCATAATGTGCTATCATTTCCTCCGTAAAAATTGACCAAGTGACAATTTTTTTACGGGAGCAAAGCCATTGATACCATACAAATGTATTTTGTTCTAAATGTAAGGTTGCAATGCGTACCTTTTGTGTGTTTTGCACGTTATGGAGATCAAAATATTGCTCCATCTGTAGTATCCATGTTACAGGATCCTTTCCATCAAACTTCCTCATATCCATTTTTGGAATATGGTGGTTCTTCCCGCCAACATTAGAGTTTATGAAATCACGATTAACATTTATTTTTTCTCATCATGAGGTTCTTCTACTATCTTTTCACCATTAGGAAACATTTCTTGTATCAACTTGGTCAAACCTTCCTTAAAGAACCTTCTGTCTAGCTTTTAGAACATTCTTCATGTCTTCCATGTTGTCTTTCATTTTTTCGTCGATGTCATCCATATTAGCTTCCATGCCATTCATCTTAGCTTCAATGCCTTTCTTCAAACCATCCATCTTAGCTTCAACACCTTTCTTCAAAACTTCTATTTCATTTTTTGATGCTCTTTGCGAGAGCGAAATTTGGTGCAGTTGCTCTTGTAATTTTGATATATTATGTTGCACTTTTTCATCTTCATGAGTCATAGTAGAGTATTATGAGGGCTTAATGGGTGTCAAATTCTTTTTATGGGGCATTTTAGAACCCAATACTGATATCTATACTTCAATATGCTCTTAGAATCACTTCAAACTGATTTTTCAAACAAGACTTATGCAATTTGAAAAAAAATACACACCTTTTTCTTGATTTGGAGGAGTTAGATATTGAAACTAAATTATGTCTGTGATATTGGATCTTCAATATCTGAAATTTGATCTTTTAGTATCCCTCTGAATATTCTTTCAAATGCCACAGGTCTGACCTGATTTGGATGCTTCAAGACAAAGTTATGTCCAATCTCCCACAATGGCCTACTTTGGACTAGTTCAGTAGAGTGAACTTGTATGGCGTTCCACGTGTCACTTTTTCCTCCTTCGGCTCTGAAATTGATACACAGAAAACTAAAGTCCGTGTGATTTTGGCCACTTTTTACATAATTCCAATCTGATGCTCAGAGAGAGAGTTATGAAAATTTTCACAAGGTCACCTCTTTTAGATGAAATTAGGGAGCCTGCAAAAACCCTAACTTCCACAGATCATATCTCCGAAAATATTGCGAGCCAAGATTTTAAAGTCTGAGACAAAGTTCCTCAAGATTTCGGCTTCTCATGGAAAACATTTCAGCTTCTAAACCTTCATAGAAAAAAATTTATAGCGAAAACTCCACGATGACCTGTTTGGAGCAGCGAAACCCTAGAATCCAAAGCTCTGATAGCAAATGTTATGAAACCAACTCCAAAAATAGAAGAGAAGAGAGATCAACACCTTATAAATAAGCCACTTCGAGGAGGAAACCTCATTTACATTACATAAATGAAAAATTCTTGGATGATACAAATGACAAAACGTCTTTTCTATATATAGGATTCCATGGGGTCACAATATAATCCTAGCCGACCTAACAATAATAATGTAAGGGCACAATAATAACAATATGTTGGTTATAGGGGTACAACAATAACAATAAGGGGGCTACACTAACAACAATAAGGGACTACACTAGTAATATAGGGACCTAACATCGGCATTGATCAGCTTCTCTCGGAGTCTGGTTTAGGCCTTGTCGGCT
This sequence comes from Pinus albicaulis, assembly GCA_034641835.2. Lineage (NCBI taxonomy): Eukaryota > Viridiplantae > Streptophyta > Pinopsida > Pinales > Pinaceae > Pinus > Pinus albicaulis. The sequence goes on from CM076570.1 coordinate 840,945,084, forward strand.
CAGAAACCCCAATATCCAGCTGAATTTCAGACTTTCCTTGGAGGCTCTGCGTTGCCCCTGCGTGGGCCTACGTCACCCTCTCTAGGGATTGCGTCACACCCTCTGATGGCTGCGCTGCCTCCACTGCGTCTCTGTTGCCCTTGCTCTGCGTTGTACTCTTGGTCCTCCTGACGAATCACTACATCCGCCCCTCACTGCTTCTCTAAGTCACTCAGATCTGATCTTCATCTGAGCACTGCTCCGTCAGAGGAATTCGATCTCTTAGATTCTGTGTGTGTGTTCTCCAATTGACCCCAAGCCCTTCCTTTATACTTTTCTCGTTGACAAATCAATGGCTGTGATCTTATCACTAATCAATGGCTAAGATTAAAAGAAGCTTGATCCATGTCACTTAGAATGTTCTCATCACATGTGTAAATTAATTCACTTTAATTTTTTCAATTTCCCTAAGTTAGACTTATGGTCCCCATTAAAAATTTTAATTATTTGAATAAATTTTACACCAGATGGAATTTCTCTAAACTATTTCTGGGTCCTAGAGATCTCATGTGTTCCAACTCCTCCACAAATTTTTGGAGCTAGAGAACATTCGATGCTACCCCAAAATCTCAACACTCCCTCTTAGCGAGGAGTGTGCTCTAGCAATACTTTCCCACTGAAGTATCACCCTGATCTCTATCATCGGTCTCTGCACTGATGCTTGGCCTGCTGCTCTCCATCCACTACACTTCTACTCTTTGTACTACTGCCCATGTCATTGCCACTAACACTGCTACATTTGTATTGCATCTTCCTCTCAAATTGTTGCATCATGCTGCCTATAGCATTGGCATTGCTAACTATTGCACTACAACTCAGTTGCTGAGAAGTAAGCAATTGAAGAACCACCACCCAATAATTGATAAAAAAGTCAGTCAGACTACATATCATCACTAAAGCACCCTCTGCTGTTGTGTCGCGTTGTCTCTCTAAATCTCTACGCATTTTTCTGGACTGCATTGCATAAGCACTGCCTTTGTGCTGATGAAATCCCATCAGCCCCTGCATTGCTACTTCCACGCTGTTGCCACCTCTCCTATGCATTGATCCAGATTTCAACATACCAGATCTACCTCTGCTTCTCCATGATCCTCTGTACCGACTACTCCAGTCATCCTGCTACTATCTTAAGGCTCAGCCAGTGGCCCTTGATGCAGAGTTTGGGCACCTCAAGGATCCTGCGCCACCATCTGTAGCTACTCTACAGATCAATATCGCCCCACCTTGTCTCTCGAGGCACATGAGCACTCATGGCCACATCATCTTCACTACCACTGTCCCCTCTAGTTTTCTTGTCGTTCCTATTAGGAAAAGTGCTAGCGAAGTGTCCAAGTTCACCACATCTGAAGCACCGAACCTTGGATAGGTCCTTCTTCTTCTTCCCTTGTTGCTGTTGTCCCTTTGATGCTAGGGCCACATTTTCCTCCTCCTTCACCTTGACACTTCCGCTACTGAATTCCTTCTTGGTCACCCTTTGAATCTCCTCTTGTTGACGGATCGCTCACATGTTACCCCAATGTGGGAGTTGTGCTCTACCCAAGATTCTTGGACAAAGCTCTCCCACGCATCAGTGACTACATTCAAGGCAGTCCTTACCATGAGCCCTTCATCCAGAGTTGCCCCCATGGCAATCAGCTGATCGCGGATCATCTGCAATTTGAAGAGGAAGGGATCGATCTCCTCTCCCTTGTGCATCTGGAACATCCGCATCTGGTTCTCTAGAAGCATCTTCCGTTGGACGACGCTGCCTTGATACAGCGTGGTCAAAGTTGTCCACATCTCATGTGTCGTCCTCTTCTCGGCAATGTGTGGGACCACGTGATCCTTCACCCCATCCATGATCAAGCGCTTTGCTCGCGCCTGATTTTTGTTGAACTTCTTCAGAGCGTCCACATCGGTCGGCAAAGCTAGGACATTTTCCACGTGGTCTCTAATACCGTACTCCTCAAGGACTGTTAGGATTCTGGCTTTCCAGATCGCGAAGTTGGACACACCATCCAACCTATCCTGATCTCTCAGTCTGTACGGGGCCATCTCTGCTCAAACAGTCGAAACAAGTACTCTTCTCCCTTCTACTACTGCTACACTCAACAGAAGACAGGATCTGGGTTTCTTGGCAATAAAAACCCTCTAGAGATACTTCTCCCTCTGACAACTGATTTCTCTCCCATAAATCCTCCACCAATTCTACCGAATCAACCCTCTACGATCACCCTCCTGATCAAATCTCAGACTTCTTCGCAAAAGTCTGCAAAAGACTTTTGAAGATCAGAAGCTACACTTCCAACCACAACAAACTACACAACATCACTCCCTCTTGGATTGTGTCACCCTCCTGGTGTTGCGTCCGCCTCTGCGTGAGTAGATTGGCTCAACGTCCCTCTCCTAGTGCTACCTCACCCTCTGCGTGAGCAAACTGACTCTGTGTCACACCCTTGCAAGGTCTATGTTGTCCCTCTAGTGTTGCGCTGCCTTCTTCCGGATCTGTGCTGCTTCAGCTTCCCTTCCTGCAACAAACATCTTCAATCCCTTTGTTGATAGTTCAGCTTGATCTGCAATGCTATGATACCATGTGAAAATTTCTAAGCACATAAATCCTACTTCTAAAATATTGATTTTCTTCTCCTACTTGTTTTATTATGCACAAGTTATTTAACTGAAAATATTTAGAAAACTTAGAATTAAACAAAACTAGTAGCCTACAAAAATATAGATCATTTACTGAACATCAAGCACATATGACAACGGACACACATATTTTTCGGACAAATGTCCCCGAAAAAACCCAATGCGGGAAAACTGGGGCAGCAGATATGAGGGTTTATTATTATTAAGAAGCATTATTATGAGTACATCTAGGATGCCATAAATCGACTCACCCAAAAGAGAAAACCTTGGGTACAGAGAAAAATATGCGATATACCTCTCTCCCGCAAGTCCTGGTTGATCCGAATCAGCCATTGGTGAAACCCCAGCTAGCTCTGCGTAGTCTCTATGCTGCCACTGCATAAGACTGTGTAACCCTAGCTCTGCGCTGATTAGCTTCTCTCGGAGTCTGGTTTTAGCCCTGCCATCTCAGAAACCCCAGTCTCCAGCTGAATTTTATACTTTTCTTAGAGGCTCAGTGCTGCCCCTGCGTGAGCCCTGCATCAGCCTACTTCACCCTCTCTAGGGACTGTGTCGCACCCTCCAATGGTTGTTCTACCTCCACTGCATCTCTACTGACCTTGCTTTTCATTTTACTCTTGGTCCTCTGAGCACTGCTCTGTTAGAAGAATTTGATCTCTTAGATTCTATGTGTGTTCTCCAACTGACCCCAAGCCCTTCCTTTATACTTTTCTCCTTGACACACCAAAGGTCGTGATCTAATATCTAATCAACGGTTAAGATTAAAATAAGTTTTATCCACATCACTTAGAACTTTCTCATCACATGTGTAAATTAATTCACTTTAATTTTTCAATTTCCCTAACTTAGACTTAGGGTCCCCATTAAAATATTTAATTATTTGAATAACTTTTACACTAGATGGAACTTCTCCAAACTCTTTCTGGGTCTTGGACATCTCATGTGTTCTAGCCCCTCCACAAATTTTTGGAGCTAGAGCACATCTGACACTATCAAAAAATATCAACAGTAACATGGGTACTCCTTGGATGAGGTATTAAATTCACCATCTAACAAGTGCTCCCACCCGAAATTTGAGTAAAAGAATGAGGAGATAAGTTCAAAATATGAGTTTTTTTATTTTTTAATCTTTTTACCTTTTTCCAAAAATGGTGAATCATCCCCAGGGTTAACACCATCACCTTGAATCCTATTAGTTCTGATAAATTTTATTTTGGTTGTACATTTTTATTTTGAGGCCCATTTTAGACCTCAAAATTTATCAAACGGCTTCAGCTGGATTGAGGATTACAACAAAATTGATGGTGTATCGAACTTTGGTTTCTAGAAATTCATAATCTTATTATTGCTAAAGAAGCATGGACTAAATAATTATTCTATGGAAATTGTTTTCATACTGACAAATCTGACACAATTAACAACTTACAAGAAAAGGAATGCTAAGGCTAGGCGTATTATCCAAGATGAGGTTAAAGATCATATCTTTCTCCATATCACAGAGTTGGATACATGCTTACACCCAAGAATATGTGAGATGAAATCTTGAAACTATTTTAGAATGCTATTGTCAACATGACACTAATCCTTAGAGACAAGCTAAGAAACACCAAAATGAACAAGGGCGAAGGTAAAGTAATTTACCCCACCTAACTGAGATCATTTGTGGAACGATTTCACTCAAGGGGAGCATAGGTTGGGTCTTGTCAATGGCAACAATAGTCACCCAAAAAGTGAGGTAGAATAGGAAAATGTGGCCCTTGCAGGGAAGAAAAAAGCAAAGAAGGGATCCAACAAAGGGTCCAACTCCAAGGGGGGAAAGAAGAAGGGCCTTTCAAAAGTCGTGTTGTGGCTATCACAAGTTTGACCACTATGTAAGCCATTTCTCATAGAGGAATAAAGGTGATAAGAATGGCAAGAAGCAGACGATAGCTTCAACGAATGCAAATGAGATTTCTAGTCAGATGGAACAAGAGTTCACACTGAAAGATTTCCTGACTAGCTTGACTTCACAAGGTGTTTGGTATATATACAATGGGGCATCATTCTATATGAGAGGAGTTAGGGAGGATGTCTCTAGTTACAAGGAAGTGGACATCAAATTCCAGATTAATATGGGGAACAAGTCCAAGTGAAATCTAGTTGAGAGGGGGACTGTTGTATTTTAGAGGGAGTCTGGAAAGCCGATTCCCATCCATGGTGTGTTGCATGTGCCAAGAATGGGGATGAATTTTATTTTTGTATCTATTCTTTAGGATAATGGGTACAATTTACTCTTTATAGGAAAACAAGTGTTGATAAAACACTAGGGGTGGAAGTCACCCATAGGAATCAAGAGTGGCAACCTTTATAGGTTTCAGATGGATAATCTAAAGGAAATGGTGAGAAAAAACAATCCAAGAGATAAGGGAGAGCTATGGTATAGGAGGATGGACCATAATCATCATGGGGCCATTAAGTTGCTCCAGAGACAATGACAAGTGTTCTAGAGGTGAGCACAAAGCATAATGATGTGTGTAAGGGACGTGTATTGGGGAAGTTTACTAAGGAAAATTTTCCAAGGAGTGACACTAGATCCAATTGTGCTTTTTATTTAGTTCATTATGATATATGTGTCGACACAATCTCTCAGAGTGTATGAGTATTTATCCTTAATTGATGATTTATCTGACAAGACTTAGATATACTTCTTGAAGACTAAGGATGAGGTCCTTAGTCACTTTCAAGAGTTCAAAGCTCTTGTAGAGAATTCAACAAGTAGGAAGGTGAAGTTTCTTCAATCACATAATGGAATCAAGCACACATGGAAGAAATCACACATAGAAACCATTCAAAGGAATACATGATATTTATTATAGGTACCAAGAGGATTATTGTCAGGAGAGATTCCCATTTAATGGAGGACAAGGCATATCAGAGATCGAAATATTTTCCTGAAAAGTTGATTAGAGTGAGAAACCAGAAAAAGCTTCAAGGGTAGAACAACAAGTTTAGGAAAATTATAGTATGAGCATTGTCACTAGTATGAGTTCAGGTAAAAATGTTCCTAAGAGTTTGCAGAGCTTGGAGCAACACATGCAACAAATATGAGAGACGCATCAGAAGGATGTGGAACTCCAAATTCCACCATCTACAGTTGGATGGGGGAACCGTGAGGTTCAACATAAATTTAGGGATGCTTAGAAGTTTGTGGGGACGACTAGGACGGGAAGGAGAGAGCGGAAATTAGACTAGGTGAACTAGATCGTGGATAGTGAGTTTTATTTCTATTAGGAGGAAACACAACAACAGGTGTGGCGAGATGAAATGGTTGAGGAGTATACCTCGACCATGTAGAAAAATGTTTGGGAGGTGGTGTCCGTACTAACAAAAATGAAAATGTTTGGATTAAGCTAGTTTTATAAGATCAAGAATGATGCAGATGGTAGCTTTAGAAAATATAAGGAAAGGTTTATTGCCAAGCGTTTCTCTTAGAAGGAGGTAATAGATTACAAGGAGACACTTTCTCCTTTGGCTAGGTATCCTTATATGAGGGTCATGACCTATTGATTTGTGTAGCTTGGGAGGTACTCCCACACCTTACGACACTAGGTTTGGAAGAAGTTGACGCATAAGGGATTTGTGTGCAAGTGTACACAAGCAGTGGGTTTTGTACCCAAAGTTGTGGGTGTGAAACCAAGTGGAGACATGTTTATTTAATCATCAAAATCAAGTGGGGTACCATAGGAATACTAAGGGGCACCTAAGGTTTTGATGATGTGGCGAAATATAATGAAGGAGACCTCTTTTCTTAAGTTATTAGGGGTTTATCTAGAAATTTCAAGACGGCCTTGGGCTTAAAGAGACACCCCTTGAGGTATAGTTGTTTCCCTCATAGGAAACTATAACAAGGGTGAAGGCATAATTAGTTACCTCACCATTATTAGACTTGTCAAGGATGAGTTAGTAGTTGTCGAAGAAAATATAGAAGATGACGAGCTTGTGAGAACTTCCTTGAAAAAATTCTCAAAGCAATGGGATTTGCTTGTCGAAGTGATCAATGGATGACAAGACCTACCTGACTGGGATCGTTTGTGGAATAATTTCACTCAAGGGGTGCTTACGTTGGGTCTTGTCAGTGACAACAACATTCGCTACAAAAGTGATGAAGAATAGGAAAACGCGGCCCTTGCACGGAAGAGCAAAACAATGAAGGGATCCAACAAAGGGTCCAACTCTAAGGGGGAAAGAAGGACCTTTCAAAATTCATGTTATGGTTTTCACGAGTCCAGCCACTATGTCAAAATTTTCTAACAGAGGAAGAAATTTGATAAGAATGGAAAGAAGCAGACGATAGCTTCAGCGAATGTAAATGAGCTTTCTAGCGAGATGGAACAAGAGTTTGCACTCAAAGCTTTCCTGACTAGCTCAACCTGAAAATGTGTTTGGTATATAGACAATGGGACATCATTCCATATGATAGGAGTTAGGGAGTACTTCTCAAGTTACAAGGAGGAGGACACTAGATTTCAGATTAATAATGGGAACAAGTCCAAGTGCAATCAAGTTGGGAGGGGGACTGTTGAATTTCAGAGGGAGTCTGGCAAGATGATTTCCATCCATGGTGCATTACATGTGCCAAGAATGGGGATGGATTTTATTTTCATATCTATTATTTAGGATAAGGGGTAAACTATACTATTTAGAGGACAATAATTTTTTATAACACACCAGGAGTGGAAGTCGCCCATAGGAGTCAAGAGTGACAACCTTTATAGGTTTCAAATGGATACTCAAAAGGAACTAGTGAGCAACAAAAATATGAGAGATAAGGGAGAGCTATGGTATAGGAGGATGCCAGACCATATTCATCATGGGGCACTTAAGTTGATCTAGATACAATGACAAGTGTTATAGAGGTGAGCGCGAAGCACAATGATGTGTGTAAGGGATGTGTATTGGGGAAGTTTTCTAAGGTAGATTTTTGAAGGAGTGACACTAGATCCAAATGTGCACTTGATTTATTTCATTCTAATATATGTATCGACGCAATGTATGAGAGGGTACGAGTATGTAACCTTTATTGATGATTTCTCTAGCAAGACCTAAATATACTTCTTGAAGACCAAGGATGAGGTCTTTAGTCACTTTCAAGAGTTCAAAACTCTTGTGGAGATTTCAACAAGTGGGAAGGTGAAGGTTCTTAGGTAAAACAATGGAAGCGATTACACAAGGAAAATGTTCCAGGAGTTTTTTACCAGGGAGGGGATCAAGAGAGCAACCTATAACAGAATGGGGTTACTGAGAGAAAGAACCATTCAATATCAGATGTAGCGAGGGCTATTGTTAATTTTTGTAGATGTTCTATGCTTGATTCAACTTTAATTTTATACTCGATATCAAACAACAATCACATAAAAAAGAAAGCAAAATTTTGATAGAACATACCAATAGATCGACAAAATACAAGCCAAAAGTACACTTATCTTGATCAACAAAATATATGTGATGCGGTGCATTACAACAGTCAACATGACGCTTTAGCCAGCAAAGTATCTACATGGTCAGCCTACCAGAATGTGTCACACAACCCTCTTGGAAAATTCTACAATAGTCAACCCAAAGTCAACAAAAGTCAACTCTATCCAGTCAACGGTCAACGCAGAACAGCAGGAGCAGCAAAAATTTAACACAAACAGGTCAAAGTCAACATCTAGCTTCGATTTCTGTGCCAGAAAATTCGGACTGCAGAAATCGAAATTTTGGGAGAGTTTGAGGTCATTGTGACCATGCATTGACAAAATTCAACGCTAGTCAAATCTGCGCTGAAAACCCTAGGTCAAAACTAGAAAATCCTTTGCTACAATTTCCCACATGTGAGAGAAGAAGAGCCTCCAAGATGATGATCGAACCAATCAGATGATGAGAGAGAATGTGTGATGAGTGATGGTGAAAATGACCTCCAACGTTGACCTATATATATATCCATCAGTGAGGGTGTGTGACACATATTTTGGGGCTTCAAGCCTTTATTACAAGTCTTGACGACCTTGCACATAAGTGGAATTAATTAAAAATAAATTTTCTCCTCATCAGATCAAGATGATTTTTAGATTGATCTTGCACCTCTCCGAAAGAGGAATCCAATAAAAATATTGGCATCTTCATCTGAGCATCACAACATGGATTTTGGACCTAATTTTCCAAAATAAACACTCCCTCTCAACTAGGGAGAACTCCATCCACCTATTCCATCCAAACATCATGCGTCATCCCGCTGTAACTTGCTTTGTCGGCTTCTTTATTTCAAAAAAAAAAAAATGTGAGTTACAAAGACATCACTCTCGGTTGAAAAAATAAGCTCAGAGGTCCGAAACCTCTATAGGACTCAAAGGAGTCACATACCAACCCAAAGTTGGTTTACCTGACCCGAAGTCAGTTGGAGGTCTGAAACCTCACTAGAATTGATCCCAGATCAAGTGGTTGGACATGTGCCATTCTAGACATAAAGTGTACGACAATCTCTGATGCGTCCATCGGTCTTTGCTACTGGTCTCTAGATTTTCCCACCTCATTGGCCAAATGATAGGTACTTCCCATGAGTCCAAAACTCAATGGGTAGGATGCATATGGGGCACAGATCAAAGAGAGGTGAACAAACTCAATATCATAACAGTGGGGCAGAAGCACACCAATAAGGTTCGGCAAGCCTAGCCCTATGGTTGCTTATAGCTCCAAAAAGCTATCCCCAAGGCCCCCTAGAGCTCCTAGAGCTCATCGTCCAACAAGAACCTCAACATAGATTCATTCCATGATACCAAGATTCTCACGGAAGGTTAGGAACTTGACCTTTCCCAAGGGCTTTGTGAGGATATCTGTGACCTGCTCATCAGTTCCTATATGATCGAGCCTTACTGTGCCTCAATGTACCATATGCCGGATAAAGTGGTACCTAATATCAATATGCTTGGATCGATCTTGGAACACGGGATTCTTGGACAAACGAATCCCGCTATGGTTATCACAAAGTATAACGGCAGTATATAGCACATGCCCGAATAACTCACTAAAGAGCTTTCAAAACCAAACTGCTTCACAACAGGCCATAGTCGCTGCACTGTATTCAGCCTCAGTGGTGCTCAAAGCCAATGAATTCTACTTCCTGCTCATCCATGATATCGAAGAAAACCAAGTGTGAAGAAGCATCTATATGTGCTCTTGTGATCCACCACACTGCCAGCCCAATCGGCATCAGAATTTCCATGGAGCGTCATGCTCCCGGCAGTGTATCTCAACCCATGGTTTATATTGCCCTGAAGATATCTCAACAGATTCTTGGCACCAACCCAATGAATGTGAAGAGGATCAAACATGTGTGGAATCAAAGTGTTCACTGCAAAACATACGTCCAGATGGGTGTTCACTAAGAACATCAGGGCCCCTACGAGTTGACGATACTTAGTAGGATTTTCTAGCACAGGCCCAGCAGTGCTTCCACTCAACTTCTTAAAGTTGGGCTCCATCGGTGTCAACACGGACTTACATTCCACCATTCTAAATATTTCCAAAAGCTTCACAATATATTTTCCTTGAGAAAGGAAAATCTCGCCAGGTCTTTTCTAGACCTCCAGGCCTAGGAAGTAACGCATCAGTCCTAGGTCCTTCATCTCGAACTCATAAGAAATCTCCCTCTTACACTGATGAATGAAAGGGTCAACACCTATTAGGAAGAGGTCATCCACATACAACACTAGAATGAGAGGCTTTTCTCTATCAACCTTGAAGTAAAGTTTTGGATCAACATTACTACGAGTGAAGCCCAGCTTCATAAGGTAGTTATCTATCCTCTCGTACCAAGCCCTGGGGGCTTGCTTCAACCCATAGAGGGCTTTCTTCAACCTACGAACATGGGTTTCTCTATCCTGGACTTCGAACCCTAGAGGTCGCTCCACATACACCTCTTCCTTTATCACACCATGCAGAAAGGTTGTCTTCACATCCATCTAATGAACATTCCATCCTTGAATAGCAGCAAGGGATATGATAGATCGGATGGTGGTATATCGGGCCATAGGTGAAAATATATCATCATATTCTATGCCTTCCTTTTGAGAGAAGCCACAGGGAATGAATCTTGCCTTGAACTTTTCATCACTTCCATCAGATCCATGCTTGATCTTATAGAGCCATTTCGAGGTGACAAATGCTTTGTCCTTCGGCCTCAGAACCACATCCCAGAAATCATTCTTCATAATGGACTCGTACTCTTCGTGCATAGCATCCTTCCAGACTTGATGCTTTACGGCTTCTTCAAAATATCCAGGCTCAGATTGTATGATTGTACTCATGGCTGCTAGATACCCTTGGTATCTATTCGGCTTATTGCTTTCACGGAATGTCCCCCTTGGGGCCATGTGTCTCTTGGCATCCTCAAGATTATCCCTAAGCCATGATGGTATTCTCTTCATTGAAGGAGGTGGATCAATAGGGTCCATCTGTCCTTCAACATGGCATCGTCTCATCCTTCGGTTCTTCCTGATTTTGAGACCTTACTTCATGATCTTCCTCAAAGTTCAGAAGATTGATTACTTTCCTAAGGGAAGCATCTTCATAAAAGGTAACATCATGGCATATCTCCACCTCTCTTTGACCAGGCACATAGAATCTATAAGCATTTGAAGTTTCATTGTAGCCCAGAAACATTCCCTTTTTCCCAGAAGCATCCAACTTGCTTCTCTTCTCTTTCGGCACATGAAAATAAATGGGACAACCAAAAAATATAAAATGAGATATGTCATGTTTCTTACCAGAGAAAACCTCTTAAGGAGTTCTGGAGTCCAGAGCAGAATGAGGGCATTAGTTTTGAATGTACACAACAGTGTTCGCAGCTTCTCCCCACAGAAACTTCAAAAGATCTTGGTCACATAGCATGGCACGAGCAGCTTCCACAATGGTCTTGTTCTTTCTTTGAGAAACGCCATTTTTCTCAGGAGTATATACGGTTGTGGTATCCCTCTTGATGACAGCTTCTCTAAAAATGTTATTGAACTCGTTCGTCTCATATTTAGTGCCATTTTCTGTCCTTAAAATCTTGATCTTCTTCCCTGTTTGATTTTCCACCAAGGCTTTGAAAGTACAAAACCACATGAAATAAGTCATATATGAACGTCATATAATAATAACATCCTCCCAAGGATGTCACGGACAACATACCAGACAAATCATAATGTATCAATTGCAAGATATCATATGTATTTGTGACACTTGAGGGGAAAGGTCCCCTTGTATGCTTTCCTTCAGCATAACCCTGACATACACCTTCATGATCATTTTTTAACTTGGGCATCCCTGTCACCACCTTCCTTGCTTTTGGAAGGGATTTATAATGAAGGTGTCCAAACCTCCAGTGCCATAGTTCAGTCTGCCGGATAGTATCACATGTCATCGCTACCAGTGGACTTCCTCCAACCTGGTAGAGTGTATCAACTCTAAACCCAATCGTGATAGCTTCCTTGAAGATCTTCTTCCAGATGCGTACCTTCCCATCAAAAAATTCCACATTGAAACCTTTCTCTTCCATGGCCAAAATAGACACAAGGTTCTTATTCAAATCAAGTACATATAGTACATCTTACAAGCAGAGGACTTGACCTTGAGATAAGTGGAGGGTCATAGTCCCTATCCCTTTCATGAGATATGTGGCATTATCTCCAAGAATAATTTTCATATTAACATCCTTCTCATCCAAATCAGAAAGTGCTTCCTTAAACCTAGTGAGGTGCCTTGAGGCACCACTATCAATCAACCAGACATCCATAGTGTTGGGTGGAGATGCAACAGAGACGACAGAAACAAGAATTAATTCATTTATTTTATCATCAACAACATTAGATTCCTCATACCTGGAATTTCTCGACCTTTTGAAAGATTTCCCATTTCCATTGTGACCAGAGGGATCCTTCCTCTTTCCTTTGAACCTATGTTTCCTTTGATTGACATTCCTTCAGTTGTTGTTGTTATCATCATCCTTAGGAGAATCCTTCTTATTATAGAATTCTCAAGCATGGTGGCCGGTCTTGTTACATGTGTAACATCTTCCTTTCTTTCCTTAGGCCCCTGCTCTTCCATGGTTCCTTGGACCACCATTGTTCTTATTCTTAGCACGAGCAGTGAAGGCGACATTACCTTCATTTTAATATTCCTTCATTCTTTTTTCCTCATGTACGCATCTCGATAATACTTCGTCAAAATTAGGTATCACATTGTTATTGAGAATGGTGGTATTGAATACATTCCATTCGTAGGAGAGACCTCGAAGTGCAGTGAGAACCATTTCTCGATCGGCTATTGTCTCCCTAATGGATAGAATATTATTTCTGATTTCGATCAACTTCAGAAAATAAGATTGAACGGATTCATCCCTACCTTTATTCAGATTCTTCAATTGGTTCTTAAATAAAAAGAATTGATTTGCATTGTTGGCCTTGAACATGTTGATCAACTTATCATACATATCCTTGGATGTGTGTATCTTAGATATTGTAATGTTCCCAATTTTTAGCCTCAAGCTAAATGGAACATTACAGTTAGCATATTTTTATTTTGTTGAATAAAATGGATAAAGAGACCCCTTAACCCATTTTGATGGAGAAATAACACTCCTTGTGTGAAAGGAGGAATAATAATGTAGCTGAATTGAGCACCACATGGTGTGAACAAGATTAGATCAAGCTTGATCTAGTCATTTTGACCAAGTCAACTAAAACTGTCTAGATACATTGCACCTAATTGGACAACACAGTTTTAGTGGAGGCTCCACTTGCTTGAGCTAGAAGCAAGTGTGAATGGGACCCACAGTGAGAAGATTTCATTTTCTTTATAAGGAGGAGATGGCAACCCATTTTCATTATGCATTGGATTATTATTTTTGTTGGGTCTGCAAAGACTTGCATCCCCAGGTTGTTTAGCAGGTTTGTAGTGTTCTTCACCGAAGGGTGTTCCCGGTCGGGAATCCCTACCTCATCCTCAAGGAAGGAGAGGTTTTGAGCTTCATTTCCTCATTCTGGCATTTTTCCAAGCTTATCCCTTCAGCTACAACATTATTTCTGTAGGAGAAAACGTTGTGTTGCTGGGTGCAGCAACAGAGGAACTCATAGAGTCATTCTTTTGCTTGTTCTCTAGTGGAGGTCTTGCATATTATTCAGAGGAGAAGTAGAGGAGACTCCTGAGCTTCATTTCAGATCTTTGGCACCAAGCCAAACACTCAACATCTCTCACAACACATTCTAGGGAAGAAACTGTGTTATTTTCTGAGGCAGTTGCTGGGAGAGCCATTTGTGCTTAGCAGGAGGGGTGTTTTTGAGTGAAAGGGATCAACCCTTTGCTTGAGAACATTATCAAAGGAGGGCATGAGTATTTCAGATCTACCATAGTGTCATTCTCATTTTGATTTAGTTGTAGTGACAAGTTATTTGTCACATTATACATTTTCTGGCATTTCTAGCAATCTCTCCTAGATTGGCTAGAAATCTTGCATTGGAGACCATTCTTCTATTCTTGGGAATTTCTTGTATATTTCAGTAATATTTCATGTATGCACATCTATAGCAGCAGATACACTCCTAGAGACAACGCTTTCACTTCTTTCCGGCATTTTATGCAATTGCTGCATCTCTTGTATTTCATGTGTTAATCTTTGGAGGATGATTCCCATTGCATGAGGGGTTTATTCCTCATGATATTTCTGTAATTTTTTTCTGATATATTAATGTACATGATGGCTGTAATATATTTCATCTTATGTTGCATTCAGATTTTCATATTTTAATGATTGTGTTCATGTATTGTTGTAAGCTCTCTCTTTGAGCATTCTTTATGGGATCTAGTTTGGGGAGATCTGAATAACCCATCTAGAGATATTTATTTGGGCTAATATTCTGGAAGAGAAGTGTTTAATGATTTAACAAGGGGATCCAAGCCCCCTTCTTGCTTATTTTTACATTAGCTTCCTTATACAACGTCCTTGAGGACCCTTTTGCAGAAATTCCCGAAAAAGGAACATTGCAGTGGTATCAGAGCATGATATTTGGCTCAGCCTGTGGCTTCAAGCCAAAGTGCTGAATCCCAAAAGGGGAATATTTCAAGATCTATAGACAGATTCTGCAGATGGCCAGGTAGCCTCTAGATCTCATCCTTTTTTCAAAGGTGACATATCCAGTAAATGCCCCTGCAATCAATCTCTGGAATATAATTTTGATATTATTGAGAAGGGAACTTTACAGCTGTGAAACCCAAGATAAAATACCATCAGAAGGAGAAGCTCCTCATTTAGAAGAGGATATGTATAGAAAAAAAAAAAATAGGAATGACGGAAGAGGAGGTTTCCCTTCTTCTTTTCCAGACCCTGGAGGGTATCATTAAAGATCTTGAGGAGAAAGAAAGGGAAAATTGAGAAGCTTTTCTGAGAGGGTTTGTGAATGAAGCAAGCCCTAGCTATTTTTATGATGGGTGTGAGCATTCAGCCACACATGTAGATCCACAACACAGTCCATCGCCCACTTGCACTGCCAGAAGGATGGAGGAAAAAGATGAGGCCATTGGAGGAGAAGCGCTGCAACTCAAAGGTATGGCTCATGATTGTTCTGTTTCATATTGTAATATAAATGTAGAATCATATGATGGATTCACTAAAGGGTTGGTGAGAAAATTTGATGAAAATCACTGTGAATCTCTATGTGTCGAAACATCAAACACTTTGCATGCATTAGAGAGAACCATGAAACAAACTCCATTCCATTTTTCTAAAAGGGATGAAAATGTGTATGATGACTTGCTAAAGGTAAGATCCCTATTACATGAAGGGCACTCTTCTATTTGTGATAACATGGAGATCCCTCTTTCAGAAGAAGACCAAAATCCATGGTCTCTCATTGAAGGGGAGACATACTCACAAATTGATGAAGAGAATGTGCATGAAAGAATCCATAGCGTTGTCATATTGGAGGAAGATCCATCACCACATGGAGATGAGAGGGGAGCCATTGCTTCCATGGGAGAAGTCCTTGTTTCTATGTAAGGGATTCCAAGTATTTTAACATGTGGGAACCATGGCAGAATTCCAGAGTCATTTGCAGCAACTTGTGGGGATTGTGAGATGGAGGAGGAAGAGAAGGATCAACATCAAGGGTTGATACACCCTTATCTATTTTGGAGAGTCTTTGCACAAGGGAGAGAGACTGTATAGTGCAGTGAAGAGAGGGACAAATCAGTCCTCTTATACATACAATCCACTTTTGAGCTTGATGTCTCACTATATGGAGGCATTCCACCTGGGAGGCTACCTGATCTAGAGTTGATGAGAGGCATATTGTTAGTTGGTTCACCACTCTTGGATTTCGGAGAGGTGAAGACATTGGAGGATTCCAGCACAGCGTAGAGAGTTTGGAATAAACCCAAGGAGGAGAGAGACACTCTCTCATTTTCAGCATCACCCACTCTCATTAGTTATACTGCACTGACAGAGTTTGCTGCAGGGATGGAGGATGGCATCTTCATGATGCAGGATGAATGCTCCACAGATTTGATGGGGAAGAGGATACTTCCTTTGAGGGAGGAATCTTTCATATATAGGAGTGGATGGAGGCCACTCATGCTTACTTTGACCCAGCTTGGGAGATTCTTGTTGGATGACAGCTTCTCATGGGAGGCTAACTTCCCAGGATTACCATTACTATTTGAGCATGAGCAGATGCATGATGGGCATGGCAGCATTTTTGAGGATGAATTTGGCATGGGGGATGTCAAAGTAGCAGGCAAAAACATGAGGGGAGCATCACATTGCAGATCACCAACGTTGTCTATGAGGAGGATTGATCCGTGTTGGGGGGTCTCCACTTTTGGAAGAGTACTCCCAGGATCTTGGTGCATGCATGATCCTTGATGACCCGGAGGGAGATGACAGATACATGGTGGATGATATGGTCGTCTATTGTTATGGTAGGATCTTCTTGACTAGAGTTTCTAGTCTCAAAGAGAAACTATTGCATGCAGCACACGAGGACTTTCTAGCCATGAACTTGGATGCATATTCTGCTTTGCTAGAGGAGTTCATTTGGGAGGAAATTCAACATGATCTATATCATAATATGTACAGATGCATAGCCTGGGTGATTTTGGAGAGGTTGGCACAACCATTTCCCTACTCATTGGAGGTGAGGGAGAGCATTCAGATGAGCCATTTCAGCTCAAGGACCAGGGTACATGGTAAAGAAGGTATATGTTTTCATTTTGGTTTACCTTTCTTTACATTATATGAGTAGCTTGATGAGCTAAGGATGATCAAATCTCCTTATGCTCCTTATTATGATGTATATGTGGCCCATTGCAGCAATGGGAGTGGCTATTTTTATGATGGTTTGTGGGGGAAGCCACATATTTCTTGGTGTGCACCATTGGCACCAATTTGTATTTTCATATTTTCATCTTATGAGATGTTTGTGGCAGCAATCATGTGGCTGGAAAAGCACTTGTTTTTTTTATATTTTTGATGCAGGAAAGAGGTGCACTGCGTTGGTCCCATGAATGGAGCAGTGACCCACTCTCTAGTTGTCTTGTGACAGCTTGTTTCCATTGCATGTTGCCTCCTTGTATTGCTGATGTTTATGCATTCACAAGGAGAACTATTGTGAGAGTGTTTTATATTTTTGGACAACCCATTGGGAGCATGTTTCTCCCCATTGTATATGTTTTATATTGCAGGAGACACCATGGGCAAACCATGATTGCCACATTGCTACTTTTCTCTTCTTGTGGAAAAAACCACTTGGAGAACTTGAGGGGGAACTTCATGGCTGATTTTCTTGATGGGGAAGCTTGGGCCATTCTTGGAGGCCATGCCATTTCAGCCCAAGGACAAAGGCAGCCCCATGTGTACCACAAATGGAGAGAGAAACACCATGGGAATCAAAAGCCCAACTCTCCATTCAGCCCCAACACATTGCATATACCATGGGTTGAGACTTTTATTTGGATGATAGCATGGATGAGAGGATCATCATTGGGGATAAATTTCTCCATGCATTTCATCACTCCTACCTTGAGGAGGCCATAGCACAGCAAGAATTTTTCCATCTACACCTTCTATTTTTCCATGATGAGCACCATTCCGGTTTTCATATTTGGAGGAAGCATGGGAGGACAGATTTATTGCAGCATATCTTGAGCAGTGGTGGAAATTGTTGATGAGGAGGCCACAAGAGAAGAAGGGGGAGGAATTTTGTTCCCTCTATGCAGTTTCTTGAGGACAAGCAACATATGGGAGGGGAGGACTGTAATGTTCCCAATTTTTAGCCTCAAGCTAAATGGAACATTACAGTTAGCATATTTTTATTTTGTTGAATAAAATGGGTAAGGAGACCCCTTAACCCCTTTTGATGGATAAATAACACTCCTTGTGTGAAAGGAGGAATAATAATGCAGCTGAATTGAGCACCACATGGTGTGAACAAGATTAGATCAAGCTTGATCTAGTCATTTTGACCAAGTCAACTAAAACTGTCTAGATACATTGCACCTAATTGGACAACACAGTTTTAGTGGAGGCTCCACTTGCTTGAGCTAGAAGCAAATGTGAATGGGACCAATGGTGAGAATATTTCATTTTATTTATAAGGAGGAGATGGCAGCCCATTTTCATTATGCATTGGATTATTATTTTTGTTGGGTCTGCAAAGACTTGCATCCCCGTGCTGTTTAGCAGGGTTGTAGTGTTCTTCACCGAAGGGTGTTCCTGGTCAGGAATCCCTACCTCATCCTCAAGGAAGGAGAGGTTTTGAGCTTCATTTCCTCATTCTGGCATTTTTCCAAGCTTATCCCTTCAGCTACAACATTATTTCTGTAGGAGAAAACGCTGTGTTGTTGGGTGCAGCAACAGAGGAACTCATAGAGTCATTCTTTGGCGTGTTCTCCAGTGGAGGTCTTGCATATTATTTAGAGGAGTAGCAGAGGAGACTCCCAAGCTTCATTTCAGATATTTGGCACCAGGCCAAACACTCACCATCTCTCACAGTGCAGTCTAGGGCAGAAACTTCGTTATTTTCTGAGGCAGTTGTTGGGAGAGCCATTTGTGCTTAGCAGGAGGAGTGTTTTTGAGTGAAATGGATCAGCCCTTTTCTTGAGAACATTATCAGAGTAGGTCATGATTATTTCAAATCTGCCATAGCCTCATTCTCATTTTGATTCAGTTGCAGTGACAAGTTATTTGTCACATTGTACATTTTCCGGCATTTCTAGCAATCTCTCCTAGATTGGATAGAAATCTTTCATTGGAGCCCATTCTTCTATTCTTGGTAATTTCTTGTATATTTCAATCATATTTCATGTATGCACATCTATAGCAGTAGATACACTCCTAGAGACAACGTTTTCATTGCTTTCCGGCATTTTATGCAGTTGCTGCATCTCTTGTATTTCATGTGTTAATCTTTGGAGGATGATTCCCATTACATGAGGGGTTTATTCCTCATGATATTTTTGTACATTGTTGCTGATATATTAATGTACATGATGGCTGTAATATATTTCATCTTATGTTGCATTCAGATTTGCATATTTTAATGATTGTGTTCATGTATTACTGTAAGCTCTCTCTTTGAGAATTATTTACGGGATCTAGTTTGGGGAGATCTAAATAACCCATCTAGAGATATTTCTTTGGGCTAATATTCTGGAAGACAAGTGTTTAATGAGTTAACAAGGGGATCCAAGCACCCTTATTGCTTATTTTTGCATTGCCTTCCTTATACAACGTCCTTGAGGACCCTTTTGCATAAATTCCCGAAAAAGGAACATTACAGAGATGTAGGCAACCAAACTCTTACGAATTGAATCCCAGATCATCAAATTTGATTTGATTTCCCCCTTCTTATACTTTGACTTGCTGGCAAAAGGTGCAGATGATGGAGGCTCTTAGATTTTACCCTGCAAATAGTCCATGACATCTCGGTCTTCCAACATTAGATCCAAAGTCATCTTCCAGGCATGGAAGTATTCCTTCCCAGTCAACTTGTCATCAACTTTGAAGCCATTATAGTTTGAGGTACCCATAGGTCCTTGAAAAATGCTCCTTCTTTGGTGATTTCTCTTAATACAAACTTGGCCTTTGTCTTCACCTTCGCTATGATACCATGTAAATTTTCGTAGATGTTCTAAGCTTGATGCAAGTTTAATTTTATACCCCATATCAAACAATAATCACATAAACAAGAAAGTAAAATTCTGATAGAACATACTAATATATCGACAAAAGACAAGCCAAAAATACACTTAACTTGATCAGAAAAATATATGTGATGTGGTGTGTTATGGTGGTCAACAGGATGCTTCAACCAACAAAGTCTCTACATGGTCAACCAAACAGAATGTGTCACACAACCCTCTCGGATAGCTCTACAATGGTCAACCCAAAGTCAACAAAATCCAATGTTGTCCAGCCAAAGATCAACGCAAAACAATAGTAGCAAAAATTCAACCCATCCAAGTCAAATTCAACGTCCAACCTCGATTTCTATTCCAGAAAATGTGGACTGAAGAAATCATAATTTTGGGAGATTTTGAGATCATTTTTACCATGCATTAACCAAATTCAAGGCTAGTCAAATCTGCGTTGAAAACCCTAGGTAAAAACCAGAAAATCCTTTGCTGCAATTTCCCATGTGTGAGAGAAGAAGAGCCTCCAAAATGATGATCGAACCAATCAGATGATGAGAGAGAATGTGTGATGAGTGATGGTGAAAATGACCTCCAACATTGACCTATATATATCCATCAGTGAGGGTGTGTGACACATCTGTTGGGGCTTCAAGCCTACATTACAATTCTAGATGACCTTGCACATAAGTGGAATTAATTAAAAATAAATTTTCTGCTCATCGAATCAAGATGATATTTAGATCGATCTTGCACCTCTCCACCTCTCCGAAAGAGGAATCAAATAAAAATATTGGCATCTTCATCTGAGAATCACAACATGGAGTTTGGACCTAGTTGTCCAAAATTAACAGCTATGTTGTATGGTCAGGACATGTTGAGATACTTATGGGAAGATGCATGTAGTATTGTGTGTATGTTTAGAATAGGGTCCCACATAAGGTGTTGGAAAAGATGACAATTAAGGAATAATTTACAAGGAAGAAGCCAGATATCAACCACTCCAAGATATTTGGAAGCTTAGTTTATTATCAGATTCCAGTGGAGACATGTTCCAAGTTGAATTAGATTGTAGAGAAGGGGTACTTTGGTGGGTATGGTGAGACCTAAAAGGCACACATGATATTTATTCTAGGGACCAAGAGGATAATTATCAAGAGAGATGTCCATTTAATGGAGCAAAAGGCATATCATAGGTCCATATATTTTCCGACAACAATTGATTAGAGTGATCAACCATAAAAAGCTTCAATGGCAGAACAACAAGTTCAAGAACAAGATAGTATGGCCATTTTCACTAGTATGAGTTCAGGTACAAGTGTTCCTAAGAGTTTTCAGAGCTTGGAGTAGCAGATGCAGCAAATATGAGAGATGCGTCAGGAGGATGTGGAAGTACAAATTCCACCATCTATAGTTGGTAGGGGGAACCGTGAGGTTCAACATAAATTTAGGGATGCTTAGGAGTTTGTGGGGACAACTAATACAGGCATGAGAGAGTGGAAACTAGACTAGGTGCACTAGATTGGGGATAGTGAGTCTTATTTTTATCATGAGGCTGCACAACATCAAGTGTGCCAAGATGAAATGGTTGAGTGTACCTTGACCATGCAGAAAAATTTGTGGGAGGTGGTTTCTAGACTAACAGACATGATAATGGTCGGATCATGCTAGATCTATAAGATCAAGCACGATTCAGATGGTAGCATTGAAAAATACAAGGCAAGGTTAATGGCCAAGTGGTTCACTTAGAAGGATATAATAGATTACGATGAAATTTTTTTCTCCTGTGACTAGGTATACTTCTATCAGGGTTCCGATTGTTGATTTTTCTAGCTTGGGAGGTACTCCCACTCCTACAATACTGGGTTTGGGAGAATATGAACCACAAGGCTATGTGTGCAAGTGTACCAAAGTAGTGAGTTTTGTACCTAAAGTTGTGGGTGTGAAACCAAGTGGAGAAATATTTATTTAATCATCAAAATCAAGTGGGAAACCCTTGGAGGGCTAAGGTGCACCTAAGGGTTTGATGATGTGCCGAAATCTAATAAAGGATACCTCTTTTCTTAAGTTAGTTGGGGTTTGTCTAGAAATTTCAAGTCAGCCTTGGGCTTAAAGAGACACCCCTTGAGGAATGGTTCTTTCCCTCATAGGAAACTTGAAAAATGATGAAGACATGGTCACTTACCTCACCAGGATCAAACTTGTCAATTATGAGTAAGTAGTTTTCGAAGAAAAGATAGAAGATGATTAGCTCGTGAGAACTACCTTGAATAAGCTCTCAAAGCAATGGGATGTGTTTTTCCAAGTGATCAATAGACGACATGACCTACCTGACTAGGATCGTTTGTGGAATAATCTCACTGAAGGGGAGCTTAGGTTGGGTCTTGTCAATGGAAACAACAGTCACCAAAAAAGTGAGGCAGAATAGGAAAATGTGGCCCTTGCAAGGAAAAACAAATCAAATAAGGGATCCAAAAAAGGGTCCAACTCCAAGGGGGGAAAGAAGAAGGACCTTTCAAAAGTCGTGTTGTGGCTATCAAAACTTTGGACACTATGTCAACAATTTCTCGTAGAGGAAGAAAGGTGATAAGAAATGCAAGAATTAGACGATAGCTTCAGTGAATGCAAATAAAATTTCTAGCCATATGGAACAAGAGTTTGCACTAAAATATTTCTAGACTAGCTCGACCTCACAAAGTGTTTGGTATATGTTGGAAATGTTGTCATTGATGGAAAAGGAAATGGCATAGGAAGAGTACCTAAACCAGCAATAAGGCAAAGTAGCAGCATTAAGCAAAGGCAGCAAATGAAACAAAAGGATTTGTTTCAGTATTATATGGATAGTATTCTATGTGAAAGAGGTGTGGTGCAATTATCTGTGCATTGATGATTTATTACAGATGTGAGTCTATCAGGGTTCTATGTGGGCCATATATGTATCCCTTAGTCAAAACCTATCTCGTGGTGTATCGATTTATACATGTTGTGCAGAAATAAATTGAACTAGTTCTGTATAGAATCTCAAGAGGCCGACTCTATTCATTTGGCATAGCAGAGTAAACCTCTATCATTTAAAGAGAGGTGATCTTAGTAGTTTGGATTGAGTAGTAGTGAATTGGTAGTGACACATTGAATGGGATGCAACAGTGACTAAAATTGGGGAAGAGTATGTGAGTGAAGAAGGCTTTGAATCTTCGTAAGTTGGATAGGAGGAAGACCTTGTAATTTGTATTAAGAGCCTGCATATATGTTCTGTGATAAGAACCCTGTGATAAGGATTTGACCTACATGGTATGTATGAGAATATTTTGGACCTCTGTAGTAAATTGTATGAATGGCCTTACACTTTATAGACAACTTCGCAAAAGACAGTGTGATATATGCTCTGAAATTGGGGTCAAATGAATTTTGTGTGTCATTGGAGAAAATAGACATTCATGTCGATGGTCCGATGGTTATTAAAGGAGCGTAACTTGTTGAAGTGAAGTTTGATGTTGATTTTTTGATGGGTAAATTCTGATTCATATGAGTAATATTGATTTAACCTTGCACGAAGATGTTGAATTCCATGAGTAATTATATGAGAACCCTGTGACAGTCCATGTGTTGATTGATTCGGGTAGACCCGAGGTCTCACTACTGAGTGACTGAGTATAGGTTCAGGCTTCATATGAGCACGCTAATGAGGATTCACCTAACCCGTCGTGGGCATACGGTGAAGTGAATTCTGGGGTCGAGGAACTAGAACAGAACAAAAGTCAGAATGTATTATAACCAGCGAATAAGCGAAATTTGGAACGTGGAACCTTGAGCGAAACACGAAACCTTAATGAATAGGAAAAACCGGAGTTTGGAAACCACGGGTTTTGCGTGGCATATGGGCCAAAGGAGGTTTTTTCCTTTACCAACGTGATCCAAAAATATTTGGACATGTCGCCTTTTAAATACCACACATATCGCGTTGGTCTGGAGTGCTAAAGTCTGGTGAGGGAAATAACGCGATATTAACGAGCGTCATCCGATCTGGAGGCTGGTTGATCAAACGGTAGTCACGCAACAAGTTGCATGGAGGATAGACCAGGTATGAACCCATGGTTTAACACTTTTTAATAGTTGTTTAATGTAATGGATGTGTGGGCCCGTGAATAAATACATCATAAAATCTCGTGCTAATGGTATAAGCCATGGTTGAAGTATTATAAGCGCTGGCGTATTGGGTTAAAGACACGAACCATTGTTATAATGTTAAGTAATAAAGCCGGGAGGATGAATGTGTTTTATTATATTTTGTCTTAGAGGGTTGGTTAAAGAGCTGTGTATACCGGGTTAATTACCATTTGATACATAAGTCAGAGGAAAAGCTCCAAATATATGTAAGGCGCTTCATAAACAAGGGACCAAGGTTAAAATACAAGACATATATATATTATAGTTATGGGCACACAATTAAAGATACAAAAGGTTCTACTGTTCGGGATTAAAAAAAACAAAACATTATATGGTGGGACCCAAGTCACGAATCACATCGGAGAAAAGTATGGCAATGGTACTTGTTGACAAAAGTTTCGATTGAGATAAGAGGACCCGATTCATTTATAAACAATGAGTCTCAAATTTGTTTGAGTTTTTCCTTAAAGCGCATCGGAGCAATTCATCGCATCGAAAGTATTCAGTTGCGATTAATCGCATCAGCAAAAAGAACATAAGGGTTTATAAAGTTGTGGGGCCCGAACCTTTCAAAGGTTAGCATTGGTAGTTTGATATGTATGCGTGAGAAGGTTATACTATGGTTGAACCATATGATTAGAGGGCTACGCATGTGGGTTGCACAAAGCATTAATACATTGATAATTAGTCATTGAAGATTGAGGGGTCTAACGTAAGCCACGGTCTATTAATTTTTATAACGCTCGTTTGGTGAATACATATGTATGGCGGTATATATATATATATATATATATATATATATATATATATATATATATATGTTGATAAATATTATATGATAAGCCGAACCTCGCATGAAAGGGATTGTGTATTGGTGTATATTCAAATTAAAAGGATCAGAATGATACGTCGGCTTATTAATATGTTATAACCTTTGTTTTGGGAAACACACACACACACACACACATATATATATATATATCGGGGTTTTCATAAAGAGGCACAGTGGAGATTGTTGCCTTATGACCATTAGAGAGTTTTAATTTAAATCTCAGATTTGAAACTTTAAGGAAGCTAGATATATCATTGAATTTTCCAGAATTTGATTTTATTTGGGGTATTTCCAGCACAGAAAATGGAATGTTGAACTGCCCAGATTTTGGAAATAACTTGGATCAAATTTTGGAAAGGATTTTTTATATGCACAAGAATTTGAGAGTTATTGGGAACTAAACTGGTAAAACTGTTATATATTCAACATATTCAAAATTGCAGTGAACAGGTGTTGATAGGTGTTGCATAGGAATGAGATTGTGGGCTTGACAGGTGTACATGCGCAGGTGCATAGAGTAGCAGTAAACAGAGGTATGCAGTATAGTTACCTGACAGCAGCAGAAAAGACAAAACCAGCAAAGCCAAAGGCTAGAAAATGGGTTGAGTGAAATTTTTTTTTATGTAACTGAAAATGTGAATGTAAATGTTGTAATTGATTTTTATTGTTTGTGATGCATTGGCAAGTCTCGGGAAGAAAACAAAAATCCCACTGTAATATTAAAATTATTACATACAGTTATATTTTTCTGAGTGAGCTGGAAAAGAAATTAGAAGGAAGAATGCTAAGAGGTATGGCTATCCATTTTGAATTACCTATGGAATGCTAACAGTCATGAGGCAAACTCTATAAATGATATCACATGGATATGCATAAAGATGTTAGAGAGTAAGGTAAGATAAAGTAGAGTATGAAGAATTGAAGCAGAGAAGATAAGAAGGAGGAGGAGCTGCAAGTGATGCTATAAGACAGATTTGAAGACTGGAGGATAGCACAAAAGAAGGTACAGAACAGAGCTGATATCCAAGGTAAATCAGCAAATGGTTTCTTTTGATAGAATGAGGAAGTTGGAGCTTCCCTATCAAGTTGTAGCTTGATAGATGTCAGTTGCAGCTGACTGAGGTTGGAGCCTCCTATAGGTTGGTGACTGCTGAAAATTGATGGGAGTTGGAGCTTCCTTGCAAGTTGTATCTTGCAGAATTGAGGTAGGAGCCTCCTGTGGGTTGGAGTCTACAAAAAATTAGTGGTGAGAGGGAGTTGGAGCTTGCCTTTACATCACAACAATAATAAGATGTGGTTTTCTCCCTTTATGGGTTTCCACTTATATCTGGTGTCTATGTGCATGATGTCTATGTGTTGATATGGTATATCTATTCTGCTAATATTTGTTGTTCACACATTAAGATTGCTAGTAAATTACCTAATATGCTTATTAATTGCTGCTCACAAATAAGGATTGCACACACATTATGTTGATCATGAAATGAAGGTGTTAATAATGTTTAATGAAAAGTACTAAAAGTCCATGAATGTGTTAAACTGATTCGCCCCCCCCCTCTCAGTTTAACTAAGGGTTCAACAATTGGTATCAGAGCCAAGTTCCTTTGGTGTAAGCTTAATAGCTTGAAGGATATCTAGTTGAGTCATGGACTACCAAAATGTACCTGTGCTAAATACAACAAACTTTCCTGAATGGAGAAATAAGGTTAAAACAGGTTTAATGGCTAATGAACCTGAGGTATGGAAGCTTGTTTGTGATGGTTATTGCACAGACTCTCCCATGGTGCAAGAACAATAGAGGAATGCCAAGGAACAATTTGTGATATACAACAATCTTCATAACAAGGATCTTGAGGTAATAATGGATTTAAACTCTGAAAAGGAAATCTGGGACAGATTGCATTTCATGCATGGAGTAGACACTGAGGATTGCGTTGTCAAGAAGGAGAAGAGAATTAAGAAGAAGAAAACTTCATGTCAAAAGGAAAATGTTCAATCAAATGAGGTACCTACTAGTGTGAATGGTAGTAAAAACCATGAAGAAATTGTAGCTGAGGAAAAAGCCAAACTTGACACAGCCCTGACTGAAATAGAAAAATTGAAGAATGAAAACAAAGACCTTAAGATATTGGTACAAATATGTGATGAGAAAGAATTTAAAGATAAGAAAGAAATTATTGGCCTGAAGACACAGCTTGAAGAAGCAAAGAAAGTAGAAGACACTCTGCTGGAACAAATGAGAGAGAAAAATCTTGAATGTGAAAAATTGGAAGAAGAAGTAGTGTGCCTTAGAAAGAAATTAGAAAAAGCCCAAAGAGAAGTATAAATGAATACACCTAAAATGAAAAGCTCTAGATAGCTGGACCAGATTCTAAAGGCTCAAAGGTCACCTCTCATAAAGGCTGGGATAGGATATGAAGGTGAAACCAGTAAGTCCAAGGTTGAAGATAACAGGAATGTCATTTTTGTAAAAGCTGTAAAAGACAGTGAAGCAGCTTAGCAAATTCCCACAGAAGAAGAAGCTAGCAAGAACAAGATTTGTAAGGAAACAGACAAAATCAAGCAGCAACATGGAAAAACAGAGAATGAGAGGATGAAACAATTAGCTGCTAAAGGCTCATATGCTCCTGAAGATGAATTGAATAAATTTGGAAGATGTCAAAGAAGTTTCTTCCCTCCTATGGGAAGTATTACATGTTTTTCATGCCACAAACCTAGACATACTGCAGCGTATTGTAAGACAAAGAAAATCGAATCCAACCAGCAAAGGATGCAACAAAAGAGAAGAACTCCTCAAGGAAGAAAATGGAAAGGAAAATCCTTCACCAGGTACTCAAATCATTTCCATGGCTACTGTTATGCATGCAATAATTTTGGACATAAATTTGTTGATTGTAAATTTTATTAAAAAAGGGGAATAAAATATTATACATCAGCTCAAACATACCTTGGAAAAGTAAGATGTTATGTATGCCTCAAACTTGGTCACAAAGCAAAGGACTGCAAACTGCCATATACTTTAAAAAACTCTAGACAGATGATGGAATCAAAACAAATCTATGAATCTAAAAGAAGTGCAGGCATTATGAAGAACCCCAATAAAGTATGGAAGGAAAAGAGAAAGGGGGAGCCTATTATCTCAATAACATAATGAATCCTTCATAGTATCAGGGGGAGCTACTCTAGGAAGCAAAGAAAAAATCCATCCAGTGACAAATATGAAGCAACATCACAAGGGGAGAGCAGTTCATAATTACGCTATGAGATCAGGAAGAAAAAGGAAAATCCCTCTAACAGATAACTATTGAGGAAGAAGATGATCTAAAGTATTAAATAGCTGACAAATTGATGAAAAAAAAGGGACAGCAAGCAGCCATGATGGTAGAGAAAACATCAGCCATGAACATGTAAGCCAAGAAAACACCAGCACATTAAGTGATGATCACATTGTGTATCTTTCTGCTAGAATGAATAGTGAATCACATTAAGAAGGATGAGTAAGAATAGTGCCTATCATCATTATATCATTACATCTTTCATCTATGAAAAGTCCCCTTGGAGGAATGCAGTAAAGTGAGTATTAAATCCTTGAGTAACCAGCCCATGAAGATTCATAGAAAAGAAATTGAAGATGCCTTCCCAAAGATCTTTACGTTGGAACAACTGAATTGAATTTTAAAGTAGCAATGATTCTGGAGCAGTCTTAGAAAGGAAAATGCAGTGACATTCCTTTGAACGCGATCCAACAATATTTTGACACATCACCTTTTAAATACCACCCATATCGCGTTGGTATGGAGTGCTAAAGTCCGATGAGGGAAATAACACGATATTAACGAGTGTCGTCTGATCTGGAGGCTAGTTGATCGAACGATAGTCACGCAACAAGTTGCACGGAGGATAGACCAGGTATGAACCAATGGTTTAACACTTTTGAATAGCTGTTTAATGTAATGGATGTGTGGGCCCGTGAATACAATACATCATAAAATTTCGTGCTAATGGTATAAGCCTTGGTTGGAGTATTATAAGTGTCGGCGTATTGGGTTAAAGACACGAACCATTGTTATAATGTTAAGTAATAAAGTCAGGAGGATGAATGTGTTTTATTATCTTTTGCCTTAGAGGGTTGGTTAAAGAGCTGTGTATACCGGGTTAATTACCATTCGATACATAAGTCAGAGGAAAAGCTCCAAATAATGTACAATGCTTCATAAACAAGGGACCAAGGTTAAAATACAAGACATATATATATTATAGTTATGGGCGCGCAATTAAAAATACAAAAGGTTCTACTGTTCGGGCTTAAAAAAAACAAAACATTATATGGTGGGACCCGAGTCACGAATCGCATCGGAGAAAAGTATGGCACCGGAACTTGTTGACAAAAGTTCCGATTGAGATAAGTGGACCCGATTCATTTATAAACAATGAGCCTCATATTTTTTTGAGTTCCGCCTTAAAGCGCATCGGAGCAATTCATCACATCGGAAGTATTCAGTTGCAATTAATTGCATCGGAAAATAGAACAGAAGGGTTTATAAAGCTGTGGGGCCCGAACCTTTCAAAGGTTAGCGTTGGTGGTTCGATATGTATGCGTGAGAAGGTTATACTATGGTTGAACCATATGATTAGAGGGTTGCGCATGTGGGTTGCACAAAGCATTAATACATTGATAATTAGTCATTGAAGATTGAGGGGTCTAACGTAAGCCACAGTCTATTAATGTTTATAACACTCGTTTGGTGAATACATATGTATGGCGGTATATATATATATGTGATACATATTATATATATATATATATATATGTTGATAAATATTATATGATAAGCCGAACCTCGCATGAAAGGGATTGTGTATTGGTGTATATTCAAATTAAAAGGATCAGAATGATACGTCGGCTTATTAATATGTTATAACCTTTGTTTTGGGAAACACACACACACACACACACATATATATATATATATCGGGGTTTTCATAAAGAGGCACAGTGGAGATTGTTGCCTTATGACCATTAGAGAGTTTTAATTTAAATCTCAGATTTGAAACTTTAAGGAAGCCAGATATATCATTGAATTTGCCAGACTCTGATTTTATTTGGGGTATTGCCAGCACAGAAAATGGAATGTTGAACTGCCCAAATTTTGGAAATAACTTGGATCAAATTTTGGAAAGGCATTTTTATATGCACAAGACTTTGAGAGTTATTGGGAACTAAACTGGTAAAACTGTTATATATTCAACAGATTCAAATTTGCAGTGAACAGGTGTTGACAGGTGTTGCACAGGAATGAGATGTGGGCTTGACAGGTGTACATGTGCAGGTGCACATAGTAGCAGTAAACAAAGGTATGCAGGACAATTACCTGACAGCAGCAGAAAAGACAAAACCAGCAAAGCCAAAGGCCAGAAAATGGGCTGAGTGAAATTTTTTTTATGTAACTGAAAATGTGAATGTAAATGTTGTAATTGATTTTTATTGTTTGTGATGCATTGGAAAGTCTCTGGAAGAAAACAAAAATCCCACTGCAATATTAAAATTAGTACATATATTTATATTTTTCTGAGTGAGTTGGAAAAGAAATGAGAAGGCAGAATGCTAAGAGGTATTGCTATCCATTTTGAATTACCTGTGGAATGCTAACAGTCATGAGGCAAACTCTATAAATGATATCACAATGATATGCATAAAGATGTTAGAGAGTAAGGTAAGAGAAAGCAGAGTATGAAGAATTGAAGCAGAGAAGATAAGAAGAAGGAGGAGCTGCAAGAGATGCTATAAGACAGATTTGAAGACTGGAGGACAGCACAAAAGAAGGTACAAAACAGAGCTGATATCCAAGGTAAATTAGCAAATGGTTTCTTTTGATAGAATGAGGAAGTTGGAGCTTCCCTATCAATTTTTAGCTTGATATATATCAGTTGTAGCTGACTGAGGTTGGAGCCTCGTGTAGGTTGGTGCCTGCAGAAAATTGATGGGAGTTGGAGCTTCCTTGCAAGTTGTAGCTTGCAGAATTTTGGTAGGAGCCTCCTGTGGGTTGGAGCCTACAGAAAATCAGTGGAGAGCTATGGTATAGGAGGATGGACCATAATCATCATGGGGCACTTAAGTTTCTCCAAAGACAGTGACAAGTGTTCCATAGGTGTGCATGAAGCACAATGATGTGTGTAAGGGACATGCATTGGGGAAGTTTGATATGGAAAATTTTCCAAGGAGTGACACTAGATCCAATTATGCTCTTTATTGAGTTCATTCTGATATATGTGTTGGCACAATATCTCAGAGTGTAGAAGTACTTATCCTTAATTGATGATTTCTCTAGCAAGACCCAGATATACTTCTTGAAGACCAAGGATGAGGTATTTAGCAGCTTTCAAGAGTTCAAAGCTCTTGTGGAGAATTCGACGAGTAGGAAGGTGAAGTTTATTTGGTCACACAATGGAAGAAAGTACAAATGGAAATTGTTCTAGGAGTTCTGTACCAAGGAGGGGATCAAGAGAGAGTGGACAGTTCCCTACAACCCATAGTACAATGGGTTACTGAGAGAAAGAACCATTCAATATCAGATGTAACAAGGGCTATGTTGTATGGTCAAGACACACCGAGATACTTATGGGCATAGGCATTTAGTATTGCAATGTATATTTAGAACGGGGTCCCCCATAAGGTGTTGGAAATATGACACTTAAGGAAGTGTTGACAAGGAAGAAGCTAGATATCAACCACTCCAGGATATTTGGCAGCTTAGTTTATTATCACATTCCAATGGAGACATGTTCCAAGTTGAATTAGATTGTAGAGAAGGGGTACTTTGGTGGGTATGGTGAGACCTAAAAGGCACACATGATATTTATTCTAGGGACCAAGAGGATAATTATCAGGAGAGATGTCCATTTAATGGAGCAAAAGGCATATCATAGCTCCATATATTTTCCGGAAACAATTGATTAGAGTGAGAAACCAACAAAATCTTCAAGGGTAGAACAACAAGTTCATGAACATGATAGTATGAGCATTGTCACTAGTATGAGTTCAGGTACAAGTGTTCCTAAGCGTTTGCAGAGCTTGGAGCAGCAGATGCAACAAACACGAGAGACGTATCAGGAGGATTTGGAACTGTAAATTCCACCATCTACAGTTAGCAGGGGGAACCGTGAGGTTCAACATAAATTTAGGGATGATTAGAAGTTTTTGGGGACAAACAGGACGAGAAGGAGAGAGAGGAAACTAGACTAGGTGAACTAGATCGTGGATAGTGAGTTTTCTTACTATTAGGAGGCAACACAACAACAAGTGTGGCGAGATGAAATGGTTGAGGAGTATACATCCACCATGTAGAAAAATGTTTGGGAGGTGGTGTCCATACTAACAAACAAGAAAATGGTTGGATTAAGCTAGACCTATAAAATCAAGCATGATGAAAATGGTAGCTTTGAAAAATACAAGGAAAGGTTTATGGCCAAGGGGTTCTCTTAGAGGGAGGTAATAGATTACAAGGAGA
Source organism: Pinus albicaulis (assembly GCA_034641835.2). Classification (NCBI taxonomy): domain Eukaryota; kingdom Viridiplantae; phylum Streptophyta; class Pinopsida; order Pinales; family Pinaceae; genus Pinus; species Pinus albicaulis. The sequence goes on from CM076570.1 coordinate 840,977,439, forward strand.
CATTTATCCTATGGCTCGGTATCCTTATATGAGGGTCATGACCTGTTGATTTTTGTATCTTGGGAGGGACTCCCACAGCCTATGACACTAGGTTTGGGAGAAGTTTACCAACAAGGTATTTGGGTGCAAGTGCACCCAAGCACTGGGTTTTGTACCTAAAAATGTGGGTGAGAAACCAAGTGGAGAAATATTTATTTAATCATAAAAATAAAGTGGGGTACCATTGGAAGGCTAAGGGGCACCTAAGGGTTTGATGATGCGGTGAAATCAAATGAAGGACACTTTTTTTATTAATTTAGTATGGATTTGTCTAGAAATTTCAAGTCGGCCTTGTGATTAAAGAGACACCCCTTGATGTATAGTTGTTTCCCTCATAGGAAGCTATAACAAGAGTGAAGACATACTTAGTTACCTCACCAGTATCATACTTTTCAAGGATGAGTTAGTAGTTGTCAAAGAAAATATAAAAGTTGATGAGATTATGAGAACTTCCTTGAACAAATTCTCAAAGAAATGGGATGTGTTTGTCCAAGTGATCAATGGATGACGGTGTTGAAAATAATAAGAGGGGGGGTGAATAAATATTTCTTATCAATTAGAAATTTTAAATCTTTTCAGAGCATTAGTTAATCTTCAATTATTCTTGATATTTATCCAGTAACAACAGTAAACAATAGAACAAAATATGCACATGAATTTTAGGTGGAAAACCCCCTCCGGGTCAATACCACCAAACACTTTTCTAATAAATTCTTTAATATTCAACGCCAATTGAAATGAAAGGTACAACTTCATATAATTCTAGAAAAAACATTCTTCCCAACTCCCACTGGAAGGGCGCCCCAACACCCTGGTTTCTTCAGTAGTCAACTGAATGGATGCCCCGACATACTAGACCGACCTACCACCCTGAAGTGTTCACAGGCTCCAACCTGTAGGTGACTTCATGCACCAACCTAGCACCTCCCTGCCACCCTATAATGATAAAAAATAATACAAGAGTGTGTAATCCCATTACAGGGACAATGATCCATGATATAGTATAATTCACAATGATTTTCTTGAACTAGAACAATCACCCAATCACACTATGACCTGCAACCCAACCATAAAATTTTCCAGAAATGACACTTATACCTCCCAAGAATTCCTCTCCAACTCTAAGTAGATTGACTCTTTTACAATTTTACAATAATTATTTTTACAATACTGACTTTTGACACGAACTAATACTTGACTTGACACTGCTTCTTTGAACACTAGCAACTGTTGAGGTATTGTTGTGCTTGCATCAAGTAATGATACTTTGGCATTGCATTGTCCTTCTATTATGTTTCTGAGTTGCCCTATTGTGTCCTCCTTCCTACACATGCATTAATGAACAAGACCCAAACCAATATACAAAAAAATACTTACATTTTCCTACAAACCATATGTCAGAGAAATATTCAAAATTCAAATTTAAATACGTTTAACATTTATGAAAAAAACCCAATCAAACATACATACAAAATACTTACAATGTCTTACAAAAACACATATCAAAGATGATATTCAAATTAAAATTCAAAAACTAATTATACAGACCTTGTTGTAGCAGACTTACCCTTGAATGTTGACGTGTTGTCCTTACTGCAGTGATTTTTGAAAGCATATTTTTTCTTGCCTTCTAGAAGCTCGATATTGAATCTGCTGTATCTATGTAATTTCAGATCTCCAAGGTCTGAAATTACGTCCTGTGGCATCCCTATTAGTCCTCTTTCCAATCACATAGGTCTTATCAATATTGGATTCTTCAAGATATAATTATTGCTAATCTCTTACGATGACCTGATTATAGACTAGTTCAATAGAGCGAACTTGTATGAAATGCCACACGTCACTGTTTCAAACTTTGGTCCTGAAAACGATACCCAACAAACTGAAACTTGTCCTCTTTCTGTCACTTTGTAAGAAATTTGAATCCAATTCTCATAGAGAAATTTATGATGGTTTTCCAAAGGTCACTTGTTTGACATAAAATTCGGGAGCCTACAAAAACCCTAACTTCCTCAGATCATATCTCTGAAAAAATAGATAAACAATATCTGCAATTCAGACAAGATATTCATCAGGATTTTGGTTCAAATGGGTTTTTGTTTCAACATATGAATCTTCACAAAAAACAAGTTATAGCAAAAATTCCACGATGACCTGTTTTCAGTAGCGAAATCCTTACATGAGGAGGATATGAAGGTCACAATTTATATAAATTCTTAGGTTGAGAGGGTCTTCAACACGTGAAAATTGGAGGGATTTTTGGAGCTTAATTTTTTTTAATTATTTACTTTTCAATGACCACAACCAATTATTAGTGTCATGCCACAACCCCATGGTGTTTTAGCCCACTAACCAGGGTTACTAACTTCAAACACGAATATCTCTAAAACCCTGAAGAATTGCGTGGTGTGCCATATATCAATGGAAACATCTAGACAAGTAGAAACAATCCAAAATATCCTTGACTCAGAATAGAGTGAGTTTGAAAGTAAAAATTCCCATGCAAGGTCGGGGTAGCCCCTGGTGCTTCTTGGGTTGACATCAATGACAACCACTGATCAAAAATCTCCCCCTTTGGCATTGATGGCAACACAAGTACTCCCCCTGCGATCATCAATCCTCTTCCTACAACATTCTCTCCCCCTTTGTCATCAATGGCAAAGGGTAACTCACCCTCACAAACATCATCCTGCGGACCTGTACACACCTCAACTCCCCCCCCTTTTTTTACTTTGTTAGATAAGAGAAAGAGTCTAATGAAAACTTGGGAGAATCCCAAGCCAAGCTTTAGGCAAAGATACTAAAATGATTCACAAGGTAATGGTTTGGTAAAGATGTCAGAAATTTGTTCCTTTGTGCCAACATACTCAAGCTTGATATTATTTTCAGTGACATGCTCTCTAACAAAATGATATTTGATTGGAATATGCTTTGTTTTGGAATTCATCACAGGATTCTTGGAGATACTGATGGCACTGGTGTTATCGCAAAATATGGGAATAGGCTCATCAAACTTGACTTGAAGATCTTGAAAAGTTTTCTTCATCTAGAGAACTTGAGTACAACAAGCCTATGTCGTGATATATTCTGCTTCTACTCTGGATATCGAAATTGAAGACTGCTTTTTACTTAACCAGGAAACAAGGAAACCACCTAGATATAATGCTTCTCCACTGGTACTCTTTCGATCATCAACACTTCCTGCCCAATCTCCACATGTATAAGCTTGGATAACTAGATTATTTCCTTTCGGATACCATAAACCATATTCTGTTGTGCCCTTAAGATATCGGAGAATTATTTTGATGAAAATAAAATGAGATTCTTTTAGTGCTTCTTGGAATCTTGCTACTTGTCTAATTGCCTGCATTATGTCTGGTCGAGAAGCTATCACATATAGAAGACTTCCAATCATAGATATATACAACCTCTAGTCCACATCATTTGACGAATCATCTAAACTTAACTTGCAACCTGTTACCATTGGGGTAAGGATAGGCTTGCAATATTCCATCTTGAATTTATTAAGCATTTCCTTGATGTACTTGGTTTGATATATAAATATTCCTTTATCTTGCTGAGATATATGAAGCCCTAAAAATTATTTCAACTCGCCAAGTAGATACATTTCAAACTCACTTTGAATCTTTGTGGCAAATTTTTTACTTAATCAGTCATCATTGCTTCCAAAAATTATATCGTCTACATATATGTCGATAATTGTTAGGTTATTTTGATCCACTTTCACATAGAGATTTTTGTCGGCGCTTCCTTTCTTGGATCCTTATTGATGTATATATCCTTCAAGATGAGCATACCAAGATCTAGGAGCTTTCTTGAGACCATATAGTTCATTCTTTAATCTGCAGACATAGTCTTCCTTTTCAGAGAGAAGAAAATCTTCGGGTTGTTCAATGTAAACTTCTTCTTCCAATTCATCATTTAGAAAGGCCAACTTAACATCCATTTGGTAGATCTTGATTTTTCTCGAGCATGCATAAGCGAGAAACATTTTTATAGTTTCCATTCTGGCAACGAGAGAAAATGTTTCTTCAAAATTAATTCCTTCAACTTGTGCATATCCTTTGCAGACTAATCCTGGTATTAGACTAATCCTTTGCTTCCAAATATTTTGAAGTATTAGACATTAGCCGTTATTCCTTTCCGTAATTCGTATGGATTCATGTTACATGTGTTCCTTAGCAACCCTCTGTTTATAATGAATACAACTGTATCGATTGCTTGAACCCAGAATTTATCATCTAATTTTGAGTCATTTAAGATTGTTATGGCCATTTCCTGTACAGTTTTGTTTTTTCTTTCAACAACTCCATTTTGATGCAATGTTCTGGATGTTGATAATTTCCTTTTTATTCCATTTTCATCACAGTACTGCTGAAATACCTTGGAAGTGAATTCTCTGCTATTATCTTATCTCAGACATTTGATATTCAAATCAGTTTCATTTTCACCAATTCCTTGTAGATTCTAAAACACTCGAATGGCTCAGTATTTTTCTTTAAGAAGATAACGCCACTCGTTATGGTGTAATCATCTATCATTAGCATAAAATATAATTCTCCATCTAAACCTTTTGTTCTCATAGGACCACATAGAACAGTATGTACTAATTCCAATGGACGTGATGCAAAGTGTTCTTTTGTCTTGAAAGAAAAATTTTTCTGCTTTTCGTGCCGACAAGATTCACATATCGTATTGGTAGGTTTTGAAATTTTAGGCATTTTTCTTACTACTTCCTTCTTGCTGATCCTAACCAATTTGTTGAAATTTATATGACCCATTCATTTGTTCCATAACTAACTTTTGTCTTCTTTTGCCAAAAGGAACCCTTTAGGTGTCTCATCCAAAATATATATGTCATTTGGAGCTCTACTTGCTATAGCCACAATTTTATCGAACTTGCCTTTCCTGATTTCACATTTCTTAGAGTTAAATAGCATCGTGTGTCCTTGATCGCACATTTCTCCAACACTGAGCATATTGTGATTCATATTTTCAACCAACAACACATCTTTCGCTAATGCATTCTTACTTCCAATTGTGACGGTGCCTATTCCTATAACGTTTGAAGACCCATAATTTACAAAAGAAATTGTTCCATCCTTCTTTTCCTTCAAGGATATGAAATTATTCCTATATCTAGCCATATGAGTTGAGCAACCACTATTAACATACCAAACATTTTTGTTGCTTTGAGCCTTGAGAGTGATAGCACATTTTTCAGTCTTATTTTTCCATATTTTTTCATTCTGATTTTACGAGAATTCCTTTGAAGAACTTCCAAGGCTGCAATCTTTAGCCAGGTGTCCAAAATTGTTACATTTGTAACATTTGACATCATCTCTCAATTGATCAAATATGTTAATATTTTGTTGAGATCTAGAATATCCCTTTCTGAAAGATCTCCCAAAACTGTATGTATTCCAAACATACATGCAACATTCTATAGCTCTATGTCCAAACCTTCCACATGAATAACAATGACCATTGAAGATAGGTTGATACCTAGGAGGAAATCTTCTTTGAGGAAATGCCTTCCACGGTTCTTCCTGTGAGTCCTGATCTCTTGAGTTGGCTAGGAGGTCTACCTGCTTGTTATATTTTTCATATCCATATTCTTTTGTTGTCATAGAAGGACTTGGCTCATTTTCAGATTTTTCTTTGTAACCAAGACCAGTCTTGTCGATGTTTGATCGTTGTTTGTTGATGATTTCTTCCAATGCCTTGGAGCTTTTGATGTAGTTTTGAAGAGTTCTTCCATTTCTTACTTGCTTTCGTAGAGAAACTGTTTCAGCTTCCAATGCTTCTCTTTCCTTGTTTCTTTCCTTTAATTCTTCCCTGAGCGATTCTTCAACTCATTTGTATTATTCAACCTTTATTTTAAGATTTATGGCTTGTTCCCTTTCTATATTTAATTCATCTTCAAGAGTTTTGACATGCTTCTTCTCGACCTTTAGCTCTTTGATAACCTTGATCACTTCGTTCTGAAATTCAACCTTAGTCATCTCTTCTTCTTCGTCAGATGCTTCTTTCATATTATGCTTGGCCATAAACAATACTCTTCTGTTGATTTCTTCTTCATTATCACTTTCTTCATCAAATGAGGAGCTACCTTCTTTGGAGAAGAAACTTTTCTTAAACCATTTATTCCTGCCTTGCTTGTTGAAATTCCCCAGACCTTTCTTTCCTTTCGTAACAACCTCATTTTTGTGAGGACACTTGGCTGCAAAATGCCCAACATCACCACTATCGAAACATATCAATGGAAGTTTACCTTTGAATTTCCCCATACCTGTTCTCATTTTTTCGCGTGAAGTAGGAAAATTATTTATCTGAAAATTCTTCTTCATATTCTTCCTTACAACTACAAGTTTTCACTTTCAGAGTATGCTTGTCCTTACTAGTTTTATTGGATGCAGAAAATGCTGTTTCTAGGTGAGATGTGTTATCCTCTTCTTTAATCCTCATTTCATATGTCATAAGAAATCCATGCAATTAATTTATGCTGAGATTGGCTAGATTCGAGCTATATTCCAAGACAGATACCTTTGGGTTGAATCTTGTCGGCAAGGTTCTAAGGATCTTTCGGACAATAAGTTTCGTGCCGACAGGTTCTCCTAAACCTTCCAATGCATTTTTTATTTCATCAACACGCTGTAAGTATGCATCAATATTTTCATCTTCCTTAATTTTGAGTTGCTCAAATTTTCCCTGTAAATTTGAAGCTTTGCTTCTTTCACGTTTGAGTCACCTGCATATATATTCTCAAGCTTTCCCCATACTTCTTTAGTATTTTTGCAACTCAGTACCTTAATATAGACAGATTTGATAAGCCCACTGATAATGAGATATTTAGCCTTTGCATCATATACCATATTTTTCTTACCTTGTTCATCCTGAGTCGCTGTAAGCCTTTTTCAATGATTTCCTATACTTCGTATCCTTGCGCTAGAAAATGAAACTGCATTCTTCCACTCCAAAGTGCGTAGTTATTTCCATTGAACATAGGAACTTTATTATTAGTATAATCCATGATCTCCTTCGAGTTTTTAGACTACTATTGAAGGAACCAAGCTCTGATACCAATTGTTGGAAATACTAAGAGGGGGGTGAATCAATATTTCATATCAATTAACACTTTTAAATCTTTTAAGAGCATTAGCTAATCTTCAATTATTCTTGATGTTTATCTAGTAACAATAGTAAACAATAGAACACAATAGGCACATGAATTTTAGGTGGAAAACCCCCTCTGGGTCAAAAACCACCAAACACTTTTCTAATAAATTCTTTAATATTTAGCCCCAACTGAAATGAAAGGTACAACTTCATATCATTATAGAAAATCATTCTCCTCCAGATCCCACTGGAAGGACGGCCCAACACCCTGATTTCTTCAGTAGTCAACTAAATGGATGCCCCAACATCCTAGGTTGACCTACCACCCTGAAGTGTGCACAGGCTCCAACCTGTAGGTGACTTCATGCACCAACCTAACACCTCCCTACCACCCTATAATGATAAAAAATAAGACAAGAGTGTGGAATCCCATACCAAGGACAATGATCCATGATACAATATTATTCACAATGATTTTCTTGAGTTAGACCAATCACCCAATCACACTATGACCTACAACCCAACCATAACATTATCCAAAAATGACACTTATACCTCCCAAGAATGCCTCTCCAACTCTAGGAAAATTGACTCTTTTACAATAATGACTCTCTTACAATTTTACAATAATTATTTTTGCAATACTAACTTTTGACACGACCTGATACTTGACTTGACACTGCTTCTTTGAACACTAGCAACTGCTGAGGTATTGTTGTTCTGCATCAAGTAATGGTACTTTGGCATTGCATTTTCCTTCTAGTATGTGTCTGAGATGTCCTATTGTATCCGCCTTCCTACACATGCATTAATGAACAAGACCTAAACTAATATAGAAACAAAATACGTACACTGTCATGCAAACCATATGTCAGAGAAATATTCAAAATTCAAATGTAAATACATTCAACATTTATGAACAAAACCAAATCAAACATACATACAAAATACTTACACTGTCTTGCAAAAACGCATGTCAGAGATGAAATTCAAATTAAAATTCAAACATTAATCATACATAACTTGTTGTAGCAGAATTACCCTTGACTATTGATGTGTTGTCCTTACTACAGTGATCCTTGAATGCATATTTTTTCTTGCCTTCTAGAAGCTTGATATTGAATCTGTTGTATCTATATAATTTCAGATCTCCAAGGTCTCAAATTGTGTCCTGTGGTAGCCCTTGACCTACCTAATCAGGATCGTTTGTGGAACGATTTCACTCAAGGGGTGCTTAGGTTGGGTCTTGTCAATGGCAACAACAATTGCTAGAGAAGTGAGGAAAAATAGGAAAATGCGACCCTCGCAGGGAAGAACAAAGAAAAGAAGGGATCCAACAAAGGGTCCAACTCTAAGTGGGAAATAAGGACCTTTCAACAATCATTTTATGGTTGTCACGAGTTTTTCCACTATGTCATAAATTTCTCGCAGAGGAAGAATGTGATAATAATGGAAAAAATTAGGTGATAACTTCAACAAATGTAGATGATATTTCTAGCAAGATGGAACAAGAGTTTGCACTCAAAAATTTCTTGACTAAATCGACCTCAAAATGCATTTGGTATATAGACAATGGGGCATCATTCCATATGATAGGAGTTAGGGAGTACTTCTCAAGTTATAAGGAGGAGGACACCAGATTCTAGATTGAGATGGGGAACAAGTCCAAGTGAAATCAAGTTGGGAAGGGGATTGTTGTAAAGTTAGAGGGAGTTTGGAAAGTCGATTACCATCCACGGTGTGTTGCATGTGCTAGGAATGGGGATGAATTTATTTTCATATATATTCTTTAGGATAATTGGTACATTGTACTATTTAGAGGAAAACAAGGTGTTCATAAAACACCAGGAGTAGAAGTCACCCATAAGATTCAAGAGTGGAAACCTTTATAGGTTGCAAATGGATACTCTAAAGGAACTGATGAGAAACAACAATATAAGAGATAAGGGAGAGATATGGTATAGGAGAATGCCAGAACATATTCATCATGGGGAACTTAATTTGCTCCAGAGACAGTGAAAAGTGTTCCAGACGTGAGCATGAAGCACAATGATGTGTGTAAGGGATGTGTATTGGGGAAGTTTCCTAAGGAAAATTTTCGAAGGAGTGACACTATATCCAAATGTGCTCTTGATTTAGTTCATTATGATATATGTGTCGATGCAATCTCTGAGAGGGCACGAGTACTTAATCTTTATTGATTATTTATCTAGCAAGACCTAGATATACTTCTTGAAGACCAAGGATGAGGTCTTTAGTCACTTTAAAGGGTTCATAACTCTTGTGGAGAATTCGACAAGTAGGAAGGTGAATGTTCTTAGGTCAAACAATGGAAGTGAGTAAACAAGGAAAATGTTCAAGGAGTTTTGTACTAGTGAGGGGATCAAGAGAGAAACCTATAGCAGAATCGGGTTATAGAGAGAAAGAACCATTTAATATCAGATGCAACGAGGGCTATGTTGTATGGTCAAGAAATGTCGAGATACTTATGGGTATATGCATGTAGTATTGCAGTGTATATGTAGTTAGGGGTCCCACGCAAGGTGTTGGAAAATATGACACTTAAGGAAGAATTTATAAGGAATAAGCTAGATATCAACCAGTTATGTATATTTGGCAGCTTAGTTTATTGTCACATTCCAGTGGAGACATGTTCCAAGTTGAATCAGATTGTAGAGAGGAGGTAGTTTGGTGGGTATGGTGAGATCTAAAAGGGATACATGATAATTATTCTAGAGACCAAGAGGATAATTGTGAGAAGATATCTCCATTTCATGGAGGACAAGACATATTGTAGGTTCAGATATTTTCCCACAACAATTGATTAGAGTGAGCAACCATCAAAAGATTCAATGGTAGAACAAGAATTCCAAGAACAAGATAGTCTGAGCATTGTCACTGTATGAGTTCATGTACAAGTGTTCCTAAGAGTTCACAAAGCTTGGAGCACTAGATGCAACAAATACGAGAGATGCATCAGGAGGATGTGAAAGTACAAATTCCACCATCTATAGTTGGAAGGGGCAACCGTGAGGTTCAACATAAATTTAGGGATGCTTAGTATTTTGTGGGGACAAGTAGGATAGGTAGGAGAGAGTGGAAAGTAGACTAGGTGCACTAGATCAAGGATAGTGAGTTTCTTGTTATCAGGAGGCTGCAAAACATCAGGTGTGGTGAGATGAAATGGTTGAGGAGTGTACCTTGACCATGTAAAACAATTTTTGGGAGGTGGTGTCTAGAGTAACAGACATGAAAATGTTTGGATCATGCTAGATCTATGAGATACAAGACGATGCATATTGTAGCATCGAAAAATACAAGGAAAGGTTAATGGCCAAGGGGTTCTCTTAGAAGGAGATAATAGATTACGATGAGACATTTTCTCCTGTGGCTAGGTATAATTCTATCAGCGTTGTGACTTGTTGATTTGTGTAGCTTGGGAGGTACTCCCACTCCCTACGACACTGGTTTGGATAAGTTGACCCACAAGGGCTTTGTGTGCAAGTGTACCCAAGTAGTGGGTTTTGTACCCAAAGTTGTGGGCGCGAAACCAAGTGGGGCACCCTTGGAGAGCTAAGGGGCACCTAAGGGTTTGATGATGTGGAGAAATCTAATGAAGGATACCTCTTTTCTTAAGTTAGTTGGGGTGTGTCTAGAAAGTTCAAGTTGGCCTTGGGCTTAAAGAGACACCCCTTGAGGGCTAGTTATTTCCCTCATAGGAAACTTGAACAAGGATGAAGACATAGTCACTTACATCACCAGGATTAGACTTGTCAAGGATGAGTTAGTAGTTTTTGAAGAAAAGTAAGAAGATGAGGAGCTCGTGAGAACTGCCTTGAACAAGTTCTCAACGCAATGGGATGTGTTTTTCCAAGTGATCAATGGACGACATGACCTAGTTGACTAGGATCGTTTGTGGAACTATTTCACTCAAGGGGAGCTTAGGTTGGGTCTTGTAAATGGAAACAACAATCGCCAAAAAAGCGAGGCAGAATAGGAAAACGTGGGCCTTGCAGAGAAGAACAAAGCAAAGAAGGGATCCAATAAAGGGTCCAACTCCAAGTGGGAAAGAAGAGGACCTTTCAAAAGTCGTGTTGTGGCTATCACAAGTTTTGCCACTATGTCAACAATTTCTCGTAGAGGAGGAAAAGTGATAAGAATGGCAAGAAGTAGACGATAGCTTTGACGAATTCAAATGAGCTTTCTAGCTAGATGGAACAAGAGTTGGTATAAAAATATTTCCTGACTAGCTTGACCTCACAAGGTGTTTAGTATATAGACAATGGGGTATCATTCCATATGACAGGATTTAGGGAGGACATCTCCAGTTACAAGGAGGAGGACATCAGATTCTAGATTTAGATGGGGAACAAGTCCAAGTGCAATCGAGTTGGGAGGGAGACTGTTGTATTTCAGAGGGAGTTTGGCAAGTCGATTCCCATCCACGGTGTGTTGCATGTGCCAAGAATGGGGATGAATTTCATTTTCATATCTATTCTTTAGGATAAGGGGTGAAATATACCCTTTAGAGGAAAACAAGTGTTGATAAAACACCAGGAGTGGAAGTCACCCATAGGAGTCAGGAGTGGAAACCTTTATAGGTTGTAGATGGATACTCTAAATGCACTGGTGAGCAACAACAATATGAGAGATAAGGGAGAGCTATGGTATAGGAGGATGGACCATAATCATCATGGGGCACTTAAGTTGCTCCAAAGACAGTGAAAAGTGTTCCAGAAGTGAGCACAAAGCACAATGATGTGTGTAATGGACGTGTGTTGGGGAAGTATGTTAAGGAAAATTTTCCAAGGAGTGACACTAGATCCAATTGTGCTCTTTATTTAGTTCATTTTGATATATGTGTCGACACAATCTCTCAGAGCATACGAGTACTTATCCTTAATTGATGATTTCTCTAGCAAGGCCTAGATATACTTCTTGAAGAACGAGGATGAGGTCTTTAGTCACTTTCAACAGTTCAAAGCTCTTGTGGAGAATTCGACAAGTAGGAAGGTGAAGGTTCTTTGGTCACACAATGGAAGCAATTACACATGGAAACCGTTCTAGGAGTTATGTACCAGGGAAGGGATCAAGAGAGTGTGGATGGTTCCCTACAATCCATAGCAGAATGATGTTACTGAGAGAAAGAAACATTCAATATCAGATGCAAAAAGGGAAATGTTGTAGGGTCAGGACATGCTGAGATACTTATAGGCAGAGGAATGTAGTATTGCAATGTATATTTAGAATTGAGTTCCACATAAGGCGTTGGAAAAGATGAAACTTAAGGAAGAATTTACAAGGAAGAAGCTAGATATCAACCACTTGAAGATATTTGGCAACTTAGTTTATTTTCACATTTCAGAGGAGACATGTTCCAAGTTTAATTAGACTGCAAATAGGGGGAGTTTTTTGGGTATAGTGAGACCTTAAAAGCATGCATGATATTTATTCTAGGGACCAAGAGGATTATTGTCAGGAGAGATGTCCATTTCATGGAGGAAAAGGAATATCATAGGTCCAGAGATCTACTCGCAATAGTTGATCAGAGTAATCAACCAAAAAAAGGTTCAAGGGTAAACCGTAGAACAACAGGTTTAAGAAGATGATAGTATGAGCATTGACACTAGAATGAGTTTAGGTACAGGTGTTCGTAGGAGTTCATAAATCTTGGAGCAGCAGATGTAGAATATACGAGTGATGCATTAGGAGGATGTGGAAGTCCAAATTAAACCATCTATATTAGGGGGAACCGTGACGTTCAACATCAATTTAGGGATGCTTAAGCGTTTTTGGGGACAACTAGGATGAGTAGGAGAGAGAGGAAACTAGACTAGGTCCACTAGATCGTGGATAGTGTGTATTCTTTCTATTAGGAGGATACACAACAACAAGTGTTGCGAGATGAAATGGTTGAGGAGTATACCTTGACCATGCAAAACAATGTTTGGGAGTCGGTTTCTAGACTAACAGACACGACAATGGTTGGATCATGCTAGATCTATAAGATGAAGCACGATGCAGATGCTAGCATCGCAAAATACAAGGCAAGGTTTATGGCTAAGGGGTTAACTTAGAACGAGGTAATATATTACGAGGAGATATTTTCTTCTCTCGCCAGGCATACTTCTATTAGGGTCGTGACCTGTTGATTTTTTTAGCTTGGTAGGTATTCCCACACCCTACAACAATGGGTTTGGGAGAAGTTGACCCATAAGGGCTTTGCGTGCAAGTGTACCCAAGCAATGGGTCTTGTACCCAAATTTTTGGGCACGAAACCATGTGGATAAATATTTATTTAATCATCAAAATCAAGTGTGGCACCCTTGGAGGGCTAAGAGGCACCCAAGGGTTTGATGATGTGGAGAAAAATAATGAAGAAGACCTATTTTCTTAAGTTAGTTGGGGTTTTTATAGAAAGTTCAAGTTGACCTTGGGCTTAAAGAGACGCCCGTTGAGGGCTAGTTGTTTCCCTTATAGGCAAATTAAACAAGGGTGAAGGCATAGTTAGTTACCTCACCAGGATCAAACTTGTCAAGGACGAGTTAGTAGTTGTCGAAGAAAATATAGAAGATGATGAGTTTGTGAGAAATTCCTTGAAAAATTTCTCAAGGCAATGGGATATGTTTTTCCACATGATCAATGGACGAAAGGATCTTCCTGAATGGGATCATTTGTGGAACAATTTCATTCAAGGGGAGCTTATGTTAAGTCTTTTCAGTGGAAACAAAAGTCACCAGAAAAGTGAGGTAGAATAGGAAAACATGGCCCTTACAGGGAAGAACAATGAAAAGAAGGGATCCAACAAAGGGTGAAACTCCAACGGGGGAAAGAAGAAGGACATTTCAAAATTCATGTTGTGGCTATCACGAGTTTGGCCACTATGTCAACAATCGAACGTATAGGAAGAAAGGTGATAAGAATGTCAAGAAATAGATGATAGCTTCAACGAATGCAGATGAACTTTATAGCCAGATGGAACATGAGTTTGCACTCAAATATTTCATGACTAGCTCGACCTCACAGGGTGTTTTATATATAGAAAATGGGGCATCATTCTGCATGAAAATAATTAGGGAGTACTTCTCCCATTACAAGGAGGACTTCATATTCTAGATTGAGATGGGGAACAAATCCAATTGCAATCAAGTTGGGAGGGGACTGTTTTATTTCAGAGGGAGTTTGGAAAGCCGATTCCCATCCATGGTGTGTTGCATGTGCCAAGAATGGGGATGGATTTGATTTTTGTATCTATTCTTTAGGATAAGGGATGCAATGTACTATTTAGAGGACAACAGGTGTTGATAAAACACTAAGAGTGGAAGTCACCCATAGGAGTCAAGAGTGGCAACCTTTATAGGTTGCATATTGATACTCTAAAGGCACTGGTGAACAACAACAATATGAGAGATAAGGGAGAGATATGGTATAAGAGGATGAACCATATTCATCATGAGGTACTTAAGCTGCTCCAGAGACAGTGAAAATTATTCCAGAGGTGAGCATAGAGCACAATGATGTGTGTAAGGGATGTGTATTGTGAAATTTTTCTAAAGAAACTTTTCCGAGTGACATTAGATCCAAACATGCTCTTGATTTAGTTCATTATGATATATGTGTCGACAAAATCTCTCAAAGGGTACGAGTACTTAAACTTTATTGATGATTTCTCTAGAAATACCTACATATCCTTCTTGAAGACCAAGGATGAGATCTTTAGTCGCTTTCAAGAGTTCAAAGCTCTTGTGGATAATTCGACAAGTAGGAAGGTGAAGGTTCTTCGGTCAGATAATGGAAGCAAGTACACATGAAAACCATTATAGGAGTTTTGTACCAAGGATGGGATCAAGAGAGAGTGGATGTTTCCCTACTATTTGTAGCAAAATGGGGTTACTGAGAGAAAGAACCATTCAATATCAGATGCAGCGAGCATTATGTTATATGGCCAGGAAATGCAAAGATACTTGTGGGCAAAAGGCATGTAGTATTGCAGTGCATATTTAGAATAGGATCCCACATAAGGAGTTGGAAAAGATGACACTTAAGGAAACATTGAAAAGGAAGAAGCTAGATATCAATTACTTCAGGTTATTTGAAAGCTTAGTTTATTGTAACATTCCAACAAAGACATGTTTCAAGTTGAATCAGAATGCAAAGAAGGTAATTTTTTGGGTATAGTGAGACCTCAAAGGCATACATGATATTTATTCTAGGGACTAAGAGGATTATTTCCAGGAGATATGTCCATTTTATGGAGGACAAGGCATGTCATAGCTCCAAATATTTTACCGCAATAGTTGATCAGAGCGAGAAACCAAAAAAAGCTTCAACGGTAGAACAACAGGTTCAGGAACATGATAGTATGAGAATTTTATTTGGTATGAGTTCAGGTACAAGTGTTCCTAAGAGTTCGCAGAGCTTGGAGCAAAAAATGCAACAAATATGAGATATGCATCAGGAGGATGTGGAAGTCCAAAGTCCACCATCTACAGTTGGAAGGGGGAGCCATGAGGTTCGAAAAAAAATTAGTGATTTGTAGGAGTATGTCAGGACAACTAGAATGGGAAAGAGAGAGTGGAAACTAGAATATGTGAACTAAATCATGGATAATGAGTATTTTCGCTATAAGGAGGCTGCAGAACAACAGGTGTGGCGAGATGAAATGGTTGAGGAGTATACCTCGACCATGCTAAACAATGTTTGGGAGGTGGTATCTAGACTAACAAACACGTCAGTGGTTGGATCATACTAGATGTATAATATCAAGCACGATGCAAATGGTAGCATCGAAAAATACAAGGCAAGGTTTATGGGCAAAGGGTTCTCTTAGAAGGAAGTAATAGATTACGGGGAGACATTTCCTCCTATGGCCAAGTATACCTCTATCAAAGTCATGACCTGTTTATTTGTGTAGCTTGGGAGGTACTCCCACACCCTATGACACTGAGTTTGGGAGAATTTCACCCACAAGGGCTTTGTGTGCAAGTGTACCTAAGCAGTGGATTTTGTACCCAAAGTTGTGGGCACAAAAAAAAGTGGAGAAATATTTATTTTGTTGGAAATATTGAGAGGGGGGGGGGGGGTGAATCAATATTTATTATCAATTAGCACTTTTAAATCTTTTCAGATTATTATTTAATATTCAATTATTATTGATGTTTATCTAGTAACAACAGTAAACAATAGAACACAATAGGCACACAAATTTTAGGTGGAAAACCCCCTCCGAGTCAAAAACCACTGAACACTTTTCTAATAAATTCTTTAATATTCAGCCCCAACTAAAATGAAAGGTACAGCTCCTTATAATTCTATAAAATCATTCTTCTCAAGCTTCGACTGGAAGGATGCTCCAACACCCTAGTTTCTTCAATAGTCAACTAAATGGATGCCCCGACATCCTAAACCAACCTACCACCCTACAGTGTTTGCAAGCTCCAACATGTAGGTGAATTCATGCACCAAAATAGCACCTCCCTGCCACCCTATAATGATAAAAAATAAGAAGAGAGTGTGTACTCCCATACCAGGGACAATTATCCATAATACAATATGATTCACAATGATTTTCTTGAACTAGACCAATCACGCAATCACATTATGACCTGCAACCTAACCATAACATTATCTAAAAATGACACTTATACCACCAAAAAATGCCTCTACAACTCTAGGAAAATTGAATCTTTTACAATAATGACTCTTTTACAATTTTACAATGATGATTTTTACAATACTGACTTTTGACACAACCTGATACTTGACTTGACACTGCTTTTTTAAACACTAGCAACTGCTGAGGTATTGTTGTGATTGCTTCAAGTAATGGTACTTTGGTGTTGGATTGTCCTTCTAGTATGTGTCTGATTTGTCCTATTGTGTCCTCCTTCTTGCAAATGCATTAATGAACAATACCCAAACCAATATACAAAAAAAATACTTACATTGTCCTGCAAACCATATGTCAGAGAAATATTCAAAATTCAAATGTAAATACATTCAACATTTATGAACAAAACCCAATCAAACATACATAAAAAATAATTACATTGTCCTACAAAAACACATGTCAGAGATGATATTAAAATTAAAATTCAAATGCTAACCATACATACCTTGTTGTAGTAGACTTACCCTTGACTGTTGATGTGTTGTCCTTACTCCAGTGATCCTTGAATGCATATTGTTTCTTGCCTTCTAGAAGCTCGATATTGAATTTGTTGTATCTATGTAGTATCAGATCTACAAGGTCTGAAATTGTGTCCTGGGGTAGCCCTCTGAGTCCTTTTTCCAACCCCATAGGTATTATCAATATTGGATTCTTCAAGAAATAATTATGCCCAATCTCCTACAATGACCTGATTATAGACTGGTCTAGTAGATCAAACTTGTGCGAAGTGCCACATGTCATTTTTTCAGCCTTTGGTCCTGAAAAATGATACCAAACAAACTAATTTCCATCCTCTTTCTATCAATTTTTATGAAATTTAAATCCAATTCTTAGAGAGAAAGTTATGACGATTTTCCCAATGTCACATGTTTGACATGAAATACAGGAGCCTGCAAAAACCCTAACTTCATCAGATCATATATCCGAAAATATAGCGAACCAATATATGAAATTCAAACACAAGATTCATCAATATTTCAGCTCAAATGGGTTTTTTTTTCAGCATCTGAAGCTTCGCAGAAAAAATTCATAGCGAAAATTCCACAATGACCCGTTTTAAGTAGCGAAATCCTTACAAGAGGAGGATATGATGGTCATAATTTATATAAATGCTTAGGTTGAGAGGGTCTTCAACAAGTGAATGTTGGAGGGACTTTAGGAGCTTAAAAAATTATTAATTATTGAATATTCAGTGACCACAACCAATGATTAGTGTCATGCCACAACCCCATGGGGGTTTAGCCCACTAACTGGGGTTACTAACTTTAAACATGAATATCTCTCAAACCGTAAATAATTAGGTGGCTTTCCATATATCAATGGAAACATCTCGAAAATTAGAAACCATCCAAAATATTCTTGACTCAGAATAGAGTAAGTTTTCAATTCAAAATTCCCATGCAAGATTAGGGTAGCCCCTGGTGCTGCTTGGGTTGACATCAATGACAACCACTGATCAACAATCTCCCCTTTTGGCATTGGTGGAAACACAAGTACTCCCCTTGCGATCATGAAACCCCTTCCTACAAAATTCTCTCACCCTTTGTCATCAATGGAAAAGGGTAACTCACCCTGACAAACATCATCTTGCGGACCTATACACACCTCAACTCCCCCCTTTTTTTATTTAGTTAGATAAGAGAAAGAGTCTAATGAGAACTTGGGAGAATCCTAAGCTTTAGGCAAAGATACTCAAATGCTTCACGAGGTAATGGTTTGATAAATATGTCAGCAATTTGTTCCTTTGTGATAACATATTCAAGCTTGATATTATTTTCAGTGACCTTCTCTCTATCGAAATGATATTTGATTGGAATTTTCTTTATTTTGGAATGCATCACAGGATTCTTGGAGATCCTTATGGCACTAGTGTTATCGCAAAATATGGGAATAGGATCATCAAACTTGACTTGAAGATCTTACAAAGTTTGCTTCATCCAGAGAACTTGAGTACAACAAGATGCTGCCGTGTGTTGAAGCCTAGAAAATCTATGCTTCAAACATCGGGGAAAACCACCCGGTCGGGACCTTAAGACAGCTCCTTTTCCGTTTGGTATGGTGGCTCCGACTGGATTTAAAGGACCAGTTTCCTTGTAACTAAATGGATTGGATTGGATGGGTGGAAATGAGACTAAATTAACTGAAGTAAAACTATCTAATTTAAGCTAAATACTGATAAAGAAATTCTAACACTAACCCGGGTAATTATATGTGAATACAACTTAAGATTGTTCCAATTCAACAATAACCATGAAAATGTATTATTATTTTAAATTGAAATGTGTAGAAACAAATAAAGATAACTCTGTTTAAGAAATTAAACAGAGTTGTATTAGAATATTGCATTCATCATTGTATACCATCTACATGTAATTATGAAAAATAACGTTTCAATTATACTCAGAAATGATATATAAAAGGAAGCGTTGTGAAAACAAATATACATATAAATGATAGAAATTTTAAAACGAATATCATAAGACAAAAGAAATCAACAGTGAACAGATAGAAATACCTTGTTCATCTTGAGGACTTTCAAATGCAATCTGATACTCTATCCAGTAACTATGATGCAAAATCAAATTCAAAAGGTACAGAAATGCAACACTTCAAAGATAATTCCGCATGAAAATCACCAGATGTGATCCTTTTTAAAAATATATAAGACAATGGAGTACAGAAATGCAATCTCCATATCCAAAAATATTAAGATCCAGGACCCCTCTCTAAATGCATGAGAGGGGTTTAAATACTACTTAGCTAAATCTAAAAATAGTTATTACAAAAATTAAGGATTCGGTTCAATGACCGTCCTTTTCCTAGGCTAAAATACAGTGAAATTGAAACTAAATCTATCTATCTATGAATTTGATCTTTAAACTTGCAGGCATCTAGCATAGTTTTGAGAAGATGCGGTTGACCGACTTCAGAATTCAACTGTCCTGAAAAGACAGAGTTGGCAAGCGTAGGAGCAATCTTCTCTGTAGCATTGATGATACAATTACAACATGATCATGGCCGAATGTGGTAGTTCATCATGCAAGGGTCCCCAAAGAGAGTCCAATCAATCTTGCTGCAACCTTCTTGATGGATTTTGCTTTCTTCTGCCTTTTGCCTCCATTCTGTTTGTAGTTGATTTGCCTGTGGGAGATATCCTGGAACAGTTTCTGGGATCAAATTAGCTTTGTGTAAATTTTCATTTACACAATCAGTGAGAGTGTTTGCCGCTGTAGCCGCCTCCTCTGCTGCCTTTTCTGCCCTTCTGATCTATGCATCCCAGTTATTGAACAGTATTTCTTTATGGTTTTCATTAACGATGGGTGCACCAGATTTTCTGCCTTCTTCTGTCTTTTGCCATGCCAGATAATCATTGATCTTTTCATTAATCAAATCATAATCATTTCGTAAATCTACGACATGATTTGTGATTTTATCGCTCTCTTGGCACAAAGAATTCCATTGCAAGATTTTTTGGCATAAAACTTCCTCTTGTTGCAGTAGTTGATTGTTCAAAGAGATAGTTTCTGAAATGAATTCTGGTAGCTTAGGATCATCTTTATGTTGATCTTGGATAATCTGTATTTGTTTGTCTTTATCAGCCAAGCTTTTTTGATGTCCTATTTGTATTTCTTGAAGTTGTTGTTGTAACTCTTCAAGTTTCAATTGTGCTTCCTTATTGGCCTGTACCTATTGCAATTGCTGTTGCAGAGCTTTTACCTGTTCTTCATTTTCATTCAACAAAAGTTGTATCTCAACTGCTTTATCAATTGTTGCAGAAGCATAAGCTCCTGTTATTTGAGATAACTTAGTGAGATTATGAGTAGGCTCTGTGGCAGGATCTTTCCACAAAACATCTACTTGTTCTGCTTCAGTAGCAATTACACTTTCTATTTTTCTCTTTTTTCTCTGTCTCTTCACTACTTCTTTGTATTTTGGGTTGTAGAATACATCCAGAGGAGGAATGTCCTCTACATTAAGTACAATTTCAAAGGAGGGTGTGATTGGTATGTGCTCTGTCACTGCGACTGTGCTGCTTGTTCCTGTATTCAAAACTTTGGTTGTCTGGACAGGGGTCTGTACATTCTGTCCTTCTACATTAATCAATTGGTTAAAGGTTTCCCATTCTTTGTCTAACTCAATGGTGACTGGCTGTTGCTATACATTGGTTGGAGGAGGATTTGTCTGTTGAGAAGTCAAAATTTTCTGTTGAGTAAGTTCTTTAGATTGTGCAGAATATTTAATGGATTCTTCCATTTTATCTTCCTTTTCTTTAGACTTATTGGAGTGTTCAGAATCTCTGTCAGATTTTGATTTAGATTTACCTGTACTTGAACTGCCGTTAAGACTAACACTAGGAGTTTTCTCCCTTGCGGGCTCTAAGCGTAGATTGTCCAAAGGAATAGGAATTAGTCTTCTTTCTCTGTAAAGCTTGAATTCCTGAAATTCCTATGGAGATAGCTGCGCTTGAGCTGAATTCAAAACTTCTTTGAATGAATTTCTTTCTTGGAACATATCATCAAAAAGATCCTGTTCCCAGGAAAATTCCCTTACTCTGATTGCATTGGTAAAATTATTAACAATATCATTTGGGTCGAATAACCTTCTCGAAAATTTGAACAGCTGTAGGCATGTAATGTTGCCTATCTCTTGGAATGCATGGCCAATATCAAATAGTGAAAATGTTCCACATTTTACGGGAAATTGTGGCCAAATTCCTTTTTTCTTCTCTTTTAAATCTTTTTTTATACCTCCCTGGCCACAGGTCTGATAAGCAATTTCCCGAGGTACAAGTCTGTCTGGAACATATAGGGGTAACACATGGGGAGAAGCATAACTTCCAAAAACCCTAATATAAGGGAACAATTCTTCTCCAAACCATCTCGCTATGGGGAGAATATCAACCTCTGTTTCTGAGGATAACCTTGGGGCATCCTTATTATACAATGTTCTGTACAATGGCAGCATTATTCCATGACAAATTTGATAAAAATGGGGGATAAAATTAGACTCCCATAGTTCTTTATGGTAGACATGAATGGGCAAAGGATCGTGGATAGTCCATTTCCAGCCCATCACAGGGAACTTAGAGACATAGCAGATGGCGTTCATGACATAAGCAGATAAATAAAAAGGCGGATAAACCCGCTGAGAAACATTTCGTTTAGACCGGTAGTGAAAAATAGCAGTGGTCAAATTATCAGATAGGATTTTGGCCCAGTCTACAATTGTAGAATTAACAGCCGCATTCAACAAAGGAAGTCATTCGGGTAAGATCATATTTATGTCAGGCTTTCCAAAAAGCCTGCATAACATGGCAGCAGTAAAACAATAAGGAGAGGTAAGTGAACCCGTGCTGTACATACCTTGTTTGTTTTTCTTCAATGATTCACTTCTTTTGGTCCACTCCTTCGTACATTCTGCCAAATTTTCATGTTCTCTGGCAAAATCTTCCATGAATTGTTTGTTGTAAGTCGCCTGAGGTTCTGGCAACTTATACATTAATCTAAGATTTTCTATGGTGAATGACCCGATTAGCTCTTCAGATGGAGTTCTGAATTGTCTGTCTGAAATATCGGTGCTATCCAGCACCCATCTCACCATGTCTGTATATGGGAGAATCCTTGGCCTTGCTGCTATTCTATGCAGAAATGAGCAAGCCAAGTCTCTAAGGGTTGCTTCAGACGTATTCTTGGAACCTGCTGTAGCTGCAACTTTTATCACCACAGGATTTTCTTCTTCTAACAGATTATACATTCCTTCCCAAGTGGATATACCGACATCCTTATTACAGGCGGTGTCTGCATATAGCGAAGCCATTTCTTTGTTTTCAGAATTTGAGCTCTTCTCCTTCTTACCCATAGTATTTAGTGGAAGCCTTGTATAGACGTTTGCTCCTTCGTGCCTGCGTTTTACGAGTAAATGAGAGTAATGGTATAATAAAGGTGATGAGACTGTTTTAAATGTGAAAGCGGATGAAATATAATATTTTAATTGTGAAACGATTTTCAATCCAAACACAATCTCATTTACCATTAATAATCAATCCAATCATTTAATTTAATCATTAAAGCGCATAACGGATTTGACATATGGGAAGATTGCCTTGGGATAACGCGCCTACATGAATCTGCGACATTACGATCTGCGATTTGCTGCGCAATATCGCAATATCGCAATGTCGCAATATCGCAAAATGAAGTCATCACAGTTATGAAAATAGCGCAAAAGCGGAAATAGCGCAAAAGCGCATATCACAAAATCGCAAAAGCGCATATCGCAAAATCGCAAAAGCGCATAATTGAAAAGAGCGTAAAAGATATTCATTAATCATTTCTGTTTTCTGCGCTATGCGATCTGCGACCAATGCGTTTTATAAAAGATATATACCATTTTGTTATGGATGCACTATCTTGTTTAAAGAGCAATTTATTATAATCTATCATAAACTTAAGTGTTTCTTAATATTCTTTCTAAGGGATTTCTATAGGTTTATGATAGAAAGTTTTATTTGAAAAGGCAAACAAATCCTAATTGATTTTTTAGATTTTTAACTAAGGGTCCTCATTTATTTAGTATTATTACTAATATTAAATAAAAAGGGGGGTTGTTGGTGGTCACAACAATTGGCGATTCATTGAAAGAAACAGTGATCTCTGAAAAAATAAAATGAGCATTCTATCTTTAGTAAGTAAAGGTTTTTAAAGATAATGAAAACTATCTTAGGATAATTCAAATAAAATGTAACTATGAAAAAGAAATAAAAATCATTTCATAATTTCTTTCTAATTCCTTAAGAAATAAAACATTTTGGGTTATCTCAAGCTTTGATTGGTGTTAATAATGAAGTAAGTGGATCTCTCCAAGTTTTGGTTTTATAATATACTCTATTGCCATAGGTATTGCCTCTGCTGCCAGCAAACGTTCATAGTCTCGACAAGGTTACCTTTAAACCATTAACCATTCATTGTCCCATCCAACTAATATTATGACTTTTTAAAAGATAAATTCATAAGACCTATTATCTCATGTTTTTGTCTTTTATTTATTTTTATTTTAAGAGCCATTGTTCTGGTTTGGCAGCCAGTTAATAACAATGCCATTCACTAGTTATAATTAAACTAAACAAGCTGGCTCGTGATGAGACCCCTTGTCTTATATTTATAAGCCATTACCCTGTTTTGGTATGCAGTATTGGTAATGTCAGTTTCATTACTTCTTATGAACATGGTAAGTCGGCTCATAATGAGACCTCTTATCTCTTAAATTTTAATATAATTTCTTAGAATTACATTCTAAAAAATCACAACTTAAATGGATGGGGTGAAATAGTTTTATCCTTAAGAATCAATGGATGACAATTTTCAGAGTTTTTTGAGTTCCAAAACTTTTGAAAAATATTTACTTTTACAGATAACCTTTCTCTGCTTGATAAACTTATGATGATTTATATTCTTCTCAAGTTTTCAAAAGATCATGTAAATGATTGAAATACTCTTTCAAAGTTTAACATCTTATTTTAAACTATTCAAAAACTGTGATCATTACTTTTAAAAATTCTTATTTACACAAAATAAATATTTATAATATTTTTCCGAAGAAATTTTCTTAAATAGTAAACAGTCAATCAGAGACTCATAAACAACCTTTATTTGTAAAAAACAAAAACAATCAAAACTTTGCAGAAAGAAATATGTACAGTTTAAGAAGGGGTTACCTCCTTATGAAAAGAATTTCTTTAAGATAAGCCCATTTACAGGAAGAGATTCTCTCTTACCTGTTAGATCTTGGAGTATGAATGTATTTGAGCTTATCTTCTCAACGATCTGAAATGGTCCAAGCCACATTTTCTGAAATTTGGTAGGTTTACCTTTTTCTTCGTGTGCTTTATCCCATTTCAAAACGAGATCACCAATTGACAAAATTTCTGAGCCGGTAGAACTTGCATCAAAAGAAGATTTTACAAGCTGTTGATGTTTTTCATGAGTAATTTTTGCTTTATCCCTATCTTCTTCTAATTTAAGGATTTGATCATATCTCAATTGAATGGATGAAGAAATATTTTCTTCAATAAACTGCACTAGGGCTAATGATGGAAGAGTTAAATTTTATGGTATCACAGCTTCTTTTCCATAAACCGGATTGAAAGGTGAAGTCCCTATTGAAACTTTTTCAGTGATACGATCAGCCCATAACGCAAAGATTAAAGATTTGTGCCAATTCTTTTGATTTTGATCAACTGTCCTTTTAATGATTTTGATAAGGTTTTTATTAGTGGATTCAGCCAAACCATTACCTTGTGGATAATAATTTGCTGAATATTTTAATTTAAAACCTCTTTTGACTACAAATTCTATTAAACTATTTCCAGAGAAGTAAGATGCGTTATCAAAGACTAGAGCGTTAGGTACACCAAACCTGGTTATGATGAATTGATCTATGAAATCAATAATTGCATCAGAATTGGCTACCTTCAACGGGATTGCCTCTACCCACTTTGTAAAATAATCAGTTGCAGTAAGGATGTACTTGTGCTGTTTGGAAGAATGAGGTACTATCTCACCAATAATGTCAAGCCCCCATTGTTCGAATGGTTGCTCAATAGTTACTGGTTGCAAAGGAAAAGCTAGTTTCCTTTGTCTTCCACTTGCAGTTTGACAAATTCGGCACTTCCTTACGTAATCATGCGTGTCTTTAAAAAGGGTAGGCCAGTAATAACCAGCACGAATTATTTTGTGAGCTATGGTATCACCTCCAAAATGACCCCCTGCCGGTCCATCATGCAATTCCTGCAAAACCTTTTCAGCTTCAGTCTTTTCAAGACATCTTAATAAAATTGAATCATAATTTTTTCTAAATAACACATTATCAATGATCTCATATTTAATAGCCTTTAACCTTAAAGCGTGTTTACTCTTATAGCTGAGATTAGAATGAGCATACCCATTTTTCAAGTAATAGATAAGATCAACATACTGAGATCCGGAATTTGTAACATTTATCTGACTTACTTGAATATCTTGATTTGAATCTTGATTTTCTGGTATATTATGAGCTCCTGCCAATAATCTGCAAAAACCTTGTCCTCTAACAATATTAGCTGGTTTAATATCAATATCATATTCTTGCAAGGCTGTTACCCAGTTAGCTCTCCTTTCTCCTACTTCTTTTTGAATTAATAATTGCCTCACTGCAGAGAATGAGACAATGATTTTTGTATGTGTTTTCAAGAGAAAAGGTCTCAAATGTTTGATTGATTTAAACACAGCAAAGGCTTGTTTTTCAACATCAGAATAATTAAGCTCAGCTCCTTGCAGATTTGAGCTAAAGAAAGAAATTGGTGCTTTGATTTCTTGATCATTGAGTTGTGTTAAAACGGCTGCATAGGATGTTTCAGTGGCCAGAGTATACAAAGTAAAATCTTTAGAAAAATCCGGGGTATTCAATGCTGGTGCATTAATGATCGCTCGTTTGATTGAATCAAAAGCTTCTTTTTCTTTATGCACCCATTTGAATATTGAATTCTTCTTGATCATATTTTGCATAGGTAAAACAATTAAATAAAAACCAGGAATAAATCTTTTAACAAAATTGATATGTCCAAGAAATGATTGCATGGATTTTTTGTTATGAGGTAAAGAAATATCAGAAATTTCTTTCACTCTATCTGGATCAATATATATACCATATTTTGACACAACAAATCCTAAGAGTTTCCCTTCATCTAAAGTAAAGAAGGATTTCTTTGGATTTAAGGAGATACCAAACCTTCTACATCTTTCAAATATTTGTTTTGAATCATGTAGATGATTGGCTCTCTTTTTTGAAAATACTGTTATGTCATCAAGATAAAGACCAACTGACTTATTGATCAAACCTTTAAATGCTATGTCCATGGCTCTTTGAAAAGTTTCTCCTGCATTTATTAGACCAAAAGGCATTTTCTGATAAGCATAAGTTCCCCATTTTGTTCTGAAAGTTGTTTTCAATCTGTCATCTGGATGAACTAAAACTTGATTATAGCCTGAAAATCCATCGAGAAAAGACATAAGTTTAGAACCAGCTACCTTTTGAAGTATCTGTTCCATGGTTGGCAATGGAAAATTGTCTTTTAAACATGCCTTGTTTAAATTTCTGAAATCAATACAGATTCTTATATCACCATTCTTCTTCCTTACAGGTACCATATTGGAAACCCAATTGGAGTGCCTGACGGGAAAAATGATTTTGGCTTTTAAAAGTTTATTAAGTTCTGATTTGATTTGACTTTCGAGATTTGGATGGATCTTCCTCAACTTCTGTTGAACAGGTTTAATATCAGGAAGCATTGGAATTGTATGTTGAATAACCGAAGTATCATACGTTTTTAGATCATCATAATTCCAAGAAAAAACGTTTTTATATTTGTTCAACAGTTTAATGAACGCATTCCTTTCCTCTGGTGTTAAATTGAGTCCTAAATTAACGTTTTGAGGTTTGGAATCAGAACCAAGATTTACTAATTCAAACTTCAAAGTGGAACTTTGAAGTTTCGTATTAGTGACTTTCTTGAATCTATCTTTAATGTCATATAAATCCTCTAATTTAACAACAGATTTTGGAATGGGGTTTTCATTACCTTTTGAAGCAATTTGTAAATCATGATCATCTTCGTCAATAATTTGCTCATCATATGATTTCTCTGAAGTCATGAAATTTAGAATATCTTGATCATAATAGAATACTCTCCAATTTGTAACATTATCTGGGACAGATGGACGAAAAATCAATTCTACAGAAAACCTATCAGGACTGCAATCTTCAGCAGGTAGGAGTTTAGATGCAACATTAGCTAACAAGTCAGCTGATGTATTCCGATTCCTAGGAATAGGAGAAATATTGAATGCTAAAAAATGAGTGGTGAGGTCTTGTACTAGGGTTTGATAGTGTTTAAGATGTCCTGAAAGGCAATGAATAGTATTCCTAACTTGTTTAATGACAATTTCGGAATCACCAAAGACTTTCAAGTATTTAACATCTAACCCTGTAGCTTTATAAAGTCCTTGAATCAAGGCTTCATATTCTGCGGTATTGTTAGTACACTCAAATTCTAATCTACATGACAGCATGGTTTTCTCCCCATTTGAATCAATTAAGATGCATCCAGCTCCAGCTCCATCACTAGACTTCGATCCATCAAAATATAACGACCAAAATAAAGATTTGTCTATTGGCTTATCTACAATTACATCAGAAATATTGACAATTCTGGAAGAATCAGATTGTGAAAAATTTTCTATCTGAGAAACAAAAGTATTTACAGAAAAAGGTGATTGAGGAGCTTTGAAATTTCCAAGAAATGATTCAGCAGAATAACCTCCAAGAATATTGTTGTTGAATGCCACAGGTTCATTAGGTTGTTCAAATTCAGTGACAGTATGTGTCATATGTTTTTCTCGTTCAATCTTGATTTGATTTGGTTTCCCTTTGTAGGGAAGCCACATGTGCGAATAATCAGTCGAGATATAACCGTTAAGTTTTGCAGACCAGTCCCTGCTCAAGATTAATCCATAGAATTCAGGAATATCAGCAATCAGAATATCAATTCTTTGGACAATCCTAGGATCAGAAGCTAATCTGATAGTAACTGAATTGATTTCTCCTACAACTTGAACCTTAGAGCGATCCAATTGGACGATATGAACTGCTGATTTTTGTGGTTCGATATTCAATTTGGCACAGACAGAAGTAGGCATTATATTGGAGGAAGCTCCATAATCAATCAAACAATTGTGCAGATTTTTATTGTACATCTCATAAGTCAAAAGAAAAGGAGGAGTTTGAGAATTTGACTTTTCCCCAATGAGCACAGTATCAGTAGCATCTACCTTATCTGGTGGCTTACCAGTTTCTCTCGCTACTTTTGCAACTACACCGCTTGGTAAAGGAGAAATTGGTGTAGCATTTAATTCTTTCAATAGCAACTTTTGCTGGTGTTTTAGTTTGCTGAGTTCATGTAAGGAAATGTTGGCTTTGATATTTTTCATGTCTTCGACAATGTTGTATTCCATAGGATCTGACACTACTAAAGTTTTCGTTGTTGATGTGAGAGGATTAGAAGAGGATGGCTGATTTTGAGTAGGTGATGGAAAAGTTTTCTTCACAGTGGGTTTGTCTTTGGTACTTGGAGTTGTAATTTTCTTTTTAGGAACTGTTTGCACTGGTTCTGCTGTAGATTTACTCCTAGTACTTACAGGCATAGCTTCTTCACTATCAGAATTAGGGAGAATAAAATCCCACATTCCATTCAATTCAACTATTTCTTCATTTTCGTCTTCTTGATCTGATACTATAGATGTATCTTCTTCTTCTTCCTCTTCTTCTGATTCTGCATTAGAGATTGCATTAGGAGGTTTAGATTCAACTTGGTTTCTTCTGAAATTTCGGAATGGTTTCTTGGTAGAAGTTTCAGCTACTTGTTTTTTAATTTCAACCATTTCATTTGACATGGTTTTAAGAAATTTCTGTAAACCTTCCATGTCGTATGGATCTTTGGCCTTTTTATTTGAATCATCTTTGAAGCTGACTTTCTTTGATTTCCTTTCCTCGATAGCATTTTTCTTCTCCAGAGAAGTAATTCGTTTTTCCACTGCAATAGCTTCTTTCATATTCTCAGCTAATGTAGGCTTTGCAGCTCTGTCTACGAAAATTGCTATGTTTGAGGGTAAGGCAGTTATATACCATTCAATTCTGACTTGTTCACTAGGTTGTGAATCTGTATGAATTTTTTTCAAGAGTTTGTTGAATCTAGCATTGAATTCTTTTATAGGTTCCTTGGGCTCTATCTTCAAATTTGAGAGATCATTGAGTAAAGTTGCAATTGATCGGTCATCTCCAAATTTGGTCAAAAAATGATCTGCAAAAATGTCCCAACTCGTTATGGATCCTGATGGTAATGAAAAATACCATGATCCTGCTACTCCCTCAAGAGTATATGGGAATAATCTAACTACAACATCTTCTTGTATGAATCCATTCAAATTGATAGCCAGCATAAAGTTATTGATATGTTCTTCAGCTTGAATGTTAAGATCTGGGCTAAACTTTGGAAGCCATTTTCCAGGATTGTTTGGTAAATCATGTAAAGGTGCAGCCATGTTGACTGCTCCTGGAGTAGACCATGGTCTCTGTGCCATTATTGGGACGACTATTGGAGGAATAGTAGAAACTGGTGGTATTTGAATAGAAGTGGTTGGAATAGATGATGTTGAGATTGATGAGGATTGAGGAGAAGATGTTTGTGGAGATGATATGGAAACAACTGTACTTTGTTGAGTTGGGATTTCGGAAACAGATATTTGAATATTAGAGGTTGAACTTACTGATTCCGATTGAGTTTTTCTTGTCTTGACTCTACTAGGTAAAGGGAATTCTTTCAGAGAAATACCAAGTTTTTCACTTTGAAGCCTAGTAAGAGGTTTGGAAGAAACCAATTTTGAAGTTACACTACCTTCAGTTATTTCAGACTCTTCAAGAGATAATGAGAATCCTTTCAATTTATGGATTAGATCTTGAACTTCAGGGGACTCAGTATTTTGTTTGTCTGAATGTTTTGAGATTTTGGTAGTGGGTGTTTGAATATTTTCTACAATTTCTTCTCTAGGATTTTGAATTTAAGAAGAAACTGAAGAAGTTAATGAGGGTGTTTTGCTCTCAGAATGGCTTGTGGATAAATATTTACTTGCCATTCATAGCTCAGGCCCTCCTTCTAGCGCCAAAAATGTTGAAGCCTCAAAAATATTTGCTTCAAACATCAGGGAAAACCACCCAGTCGGGACCTTAAGACAACTCCTTTTCCATTTGGTATGGTGGCTCCGACTGGATTTAAAGGACAAGTTTCCTTGTAACTAAATGGATTGGATTGGATGGGTGGAAATGGGACTAAATTAACTGAAGTAAAACTATCTAATTTAAGCTAAATACTGATAAAGAAATTCTAATACTAACCCGGGTAATTATATGTGAACACAACTTAAGATTGTTCCAATTCAACAATAACCATGAAAATGTATTATTAATTAAATTGAAATATGCAGAAACAAATAAAGATAACTCTGTTTAAGAAATTAAACAGAGCTGTATTAACATATTTCATTCATCATTGTATACCATCTACATGTAATTATGAAAAATAACGTTTCAATTATACTCAGAAATGATATATAAAATGAAGCGTTGTGAAAACAAATATACATATAAATGATAGCAATTTTAAAACGAATATCATAAGACAAAAGAAATCAACAGTGAACAGATAGAAATACCTTGTTCATCTTGAGGACTTTCAAATGCAATCTAATACTCTATCCAGTAACTATGATGCAGAATAAAATTCCAAAGGTACAGAAATGCAACACTTCAAAGATAATTCCGCATGAAAATCACTAGATGTGATCCTTTTTAAAAAATATATAAGACAATGGAGTACAGAAATGCAATCTCCAAGTCCAAAAATATTAAGATCCAGGACCCCTCTCTAAATGCATGAGAGGGGTTTAAATACTACTTAACTAACTCTAAAAAATAGTTTATTACAAAAATTAAGGATTCGGTTCAATGACCGTCATTTTCCTAGGCTAAAATACAATGAAATTAAAACTAAATCTATCTATCTATTAACTTGATCTTTAAGCTTGCAGGCATCTAGCATAGTTTTGAGAAGATGCGGTTGACCGACTTCAGAATTCAACTGTCCTGAAAAGACAGAGTCGGCAAGCGTAGGAGAAATCTTCTCTGTAGCATTGATGATACAATTAAGCGCACTGTGCTGACTGTGTGGCTTCACCAAGTACATCCAGTATGAGTCCCAATTTAATCTTGTCAGCCCTTGGATGGATTTTGCTCTTTCTTCTGCCTTTTGCCTCCATTCTGTTTGCAGTTTATTTGCCTGTGGGAGATATCCTGGAATAGTTTCTGGGATCAAATTAGCTTTGTGTAAATTGTCATTTACACAATCAGTGCGAGTGTTTGCTGCTGTAGCCGCCTCCTCTGCTGCCTTTTCTACCCTTCTGATTTGTGCATCCCAGTTATTGAACAGTATCTCTTTATGGTTTTCATTAACGATGGGTGCACCAGATTTTCTGCCTTCTTCTGTCTTTTTCCATGCCAGATAATCATTGATCTTTTCATTAATCAAATCATAATCATTTCATAAATCTACGACATGATTTGTGATTTTATCGCTCTCTTGGCACAAAGAATTCCATTGCAAGATTTTTTGGCAGAAAACTTCCTCTTGTTGCAGTAGTTGATTGTTCAAAGAGATAGTTTCTGAAATGAATTCTGGAAGCTTAGGATCATCTTTATGCTGATCTTGGATAATCCGTATTTGTTTGTCTTTATCATCCAAGCTTTTTTGATGTCCTATTTTCATTTCTTGAAGTTTTTGTTGTAACTCTTCAAGTTTCAATTGTGCTTCCTTATTGGCCTTTACCTGTTGCAATTGCTGTTGCAGAGCTTTTACCTGTTCTTATTTTTCATTCAACAAAAGTTGTATCTCAAATGCTTTATCAATTGTTGCAGAAGCATAAGCTCCTGTTATTTGAGATAACTTAGTGAGATTATGAGTAGGTTTTGTGGCAGGATCTTTCCACAAAACATCTACTTGTTCTGCTTCAGTAGCAATTGCACTTTCTATTTTTCTCCTTTTCCTCTGTCTCTTCACTACTGATTTGTATTTTGGGTTGTAGAATACATCCAGAGGAGGAATTTCCTCTACATTAAGTACAATTTCAAAGGAGGGTGTGATTGGTATGTGATCTGTCACTGTGACTGTGCTGCTTGTTCCTGTGTTCAAAACTTTGGTTGTCTGGACAGGGGTCTGTACATTCTGTCCTTCTACATTAATCAATTGGTTAAAGGTTTCCCATTCTTTTTCTAACTCAATGGTGACTGGTTGTTGCTGTACATTGGTTGGAGGAGGATTTGTCTGTTGAGAAGTCAAAATTTGCTGTTGAGTAAGTTCTTTTGATTGTGCAGAATCTTTAATGGATTCTTCCATTTTATCTTCCTTTTCATTAGACTTATTGGAATGTTCAGAATCTCTGTCAGATTTTGATTTAGATTTACCTGTACTTGAACTACCGTTAAGACTAACACTAGGAGTTTGCTCCCTTGCGGGCTCTAAGCGTAGATTATCCAAAGGAATAAGAATTAGTCTTCTTTCTCTGTAAAGCTTGAATTCCTGAAATTCCTCTGGAGATAGCTGAGCTTGAGCTGAATTCAAAACTTCTTTGAATGAATTTCTTGCTTGGAACATATCATCAAAAAGATCCTGTTCCCCGGAAAATTCCCTTACTTTGATTGCATTGGTAAAATTCTTAAAAATATCATTTGGGTCAAATAACCTTCTTGAGAATTTGAACAGCTGTAGGCATGTAACGTTGCCTATCTCTTGAAATGCATGACCAATATCAAACAGTGAAAATGTTTCACATTTTATGGGAAATTGTGGCCAAATGCCCTTTTTCTTCTCTTTTAAATCTTTTGTTATACCTCCCTGGCCACAGGTCTGATAAGCAATTTCCCGAGCTACAAGTCTATCTCGAACATATAGGGGTAACACATGGGGAGAAGCATAACTTCCAAAAACCCTAATATAGGTGAACAATTCTTCTCCAAACCATCTCGCAACGGGGAGAATATCAACCTCTGTTTCTGAGGATAACCTTGGGGCATCCTTATTATACAATGTTCTGTACAATGGTAGCATTATTCCATGACAAATTTGGTAAAAATGGGGGACAAACTTAGACTCCCATAGTTCTTTATGGTACACATGAATGGGCAAAGGATCGTGGATAGTCCATTTCCAGCCCATCACAGGGAATTTAGAGACATAGCAGATGGCGTCCATGACATAAGCAAATAAATAAAAAGGCGGATAAACCCGTTGAGAAACATTTCGTTTAGACCGGTAGTGAAAAATAGAAGTGGTAAAATTATCGGATAGGATTTTGTCCCAGTCTATAATTGTAGAATTAACAGCCACATTCAACAAAGGAAGCCATTCGGGTAAGATCATATTTATGTCAGGCTTTCCAAAAAGCCTGCATAACATGGCAGCAGTAAAACAATAAGGAGAGGTAAGTGAACCCGTGCTGTACATAGCTTGTTTTTTTTTCTTCAATGGTTCACTTATTTTGGTCCACTCCTTCGTGCATTCTGCCAAATTTGCATGTTCTCTGGCAAAATCTTCCATGAATTGTTTGTTGTAAGTCGCCTGAGGTTCTGGCAACTTATACATTAATCTCAGATCTTCTATGGTGAATGACCCGATTAGCTCTTCAGATGGAGTTCTGAATTGTCTGTCTGAAATATCGGTGCTATCCAGCACCCATCTCACCATGTCTGTATATGGGAGAATCCTTGGCCTTGCTGCTATTCTATGCAGAAATGAGCAAGCCAAGTCTCTAAGGGTTGCTTGAGACGTATTCTTGGAACCTACTGTAGCTACAACTTTTATCACCACATGATTTTGTTATGAAGTCATCGCAGTTATGAAAATAGCGCAAAATCGGAAATTGCGCAAAAGCGGATATCGCAAAATCGCAAAAGCACATATTGCAAAATCGCAAAAGCGCATATCGCAAAATCTCAAAAGCGCATAATTGAAAAGAGCGCAAAAGATATTCATTAATCATTTCTATTTTATGCGCTATGCGATCTGCGACTAATGCGTTTTATAAAAGATATATACCATTTTGTTATGGATGCGCTATCTTGTTTAAAGAGAAATTTTATTATAATCTATCATAAACTTAAGTGTTTCTTAATATTCTTTCTAAGGGATTTCTATAAGTTTATGATAGAAAGTTTTATTTGAAAAGGCAAACAAATCCTAATTGATTTTTTGGATTTTTAACTAAGGGTCCTCATTTATTTAGTATTATTACTAATATTAAATAAAAAGGGGGGTTGTTGGTGGTCACAACACCGTGATATATTATGCTTCTGTGTGGATAAAGATTTTGAAGACTGATTTTTACTGAACCATGAAGCAAGGAAACCACCTAGATAGAATGTTGCTCCACTGGTACTCTTTCGATCGTCAACATTTCCTGCCCAATCTGCATCTGTATAAGTTGGGATAACTAGATTATTTCCTTTGGGATACCATAAACCATATTCTATTGTGCCCTTAAGATATCGGATAATTCTTTTGAGGGCAATAAGATGCGATTCTTTTGGTGCTGCTTGGAATCTTGCTACTTGTCCAACTGTCTGCATTACATCTAGACGACAAGCTATCACATATAGAAGATCGACAATCATAGATCTATAAAACCTCTGGTCCACATCCTTTGAAGAATCGTCTAAACTTAATTTGCAACCTGTTACCATTGGGGTAAGGACAGGCTTGCAATATTCCATCTTGAATTTATTGAGCATTTCCTTGATGTACCTGGTTTGATATATAAATATTCATTTATCCTGCTGATATATATGAAGCCCTAAAAATTATGTCAACTCGCCAAGTAGAGACATTTCAAACTCACTTTGCATCTTTATGGCACATTTTTTACTTAATATGTCATCATTGCTTCCAAAAATTATATCATCTACATATACCTCGATCATTGTTAAGTTATCTTGATCCACTTTCACATAGAGATTGTTGTCGGTGCTCCCTTCCTTGAATCCTTGTTGATGTATATATCCATCAAGACGAGCATACCAAGCTTTAGGAGCTTTCTTGGGTCCATATAGTGCCTTCTTTAATCTGCAAACATAATCTTCCTTTTCAGAGAGAAGAAAACCTTCGGGTTGTTCAATGTAAACTTCTTCTTCCAATTCACCATTTAGAAAGGATGACTTAACATCCATTTGGTAAACCTTGATTTTCTTGAGCATGCATAAGCGAGAAAAATTCTTATAGCTTCCATTCTGGAAATGGGAGCAAATATTTCTTCAAAATCAATTCCTTCAACTTGTGCATATCCTTTGCAGACTAATCTTGCTTTATTCATGGTAACTTATCCATCCTCATTCAATTTGTTTCCAAAGACCCATTTAGTTCCAATAAAATTTATATCCTATGGTCATGGAACCAATTCCCAAGTATATTTTTTCTCAATTATATCCAGTTCTTCATTCATAGTTGCTACCGAGTGTTCATCTTGACTAGATTCCTAAAAAATTCTAGGCTCAAAAGTTGCTGAAAAAGAAAAGTGGGCTTGTTGTGATGAATGAAGCTGTCAAATTCTTCTAGTTCTAATTCCTTCATTTTTTTGCCGATGATTTGGTTTGACGAATGATTCTTTTGACACCATTATTTTAAAGCTTTTGGAGAATTTTCTTGTACATCCTGCTGATCATTTCTTATTTCCTCTTGGTTGACTATTGTTTCCTTATTTGATTGGTCTTGTTCAAGAGCTTCTTCTTCATTCTTCACAGATTCTCCCTCAAATACCTTAGATTTTCTTGAAGGGACAATCTCATCACCATCCTTTGTAACACAATATTCATGAAAAGTAACATTTATGCTTTCCACTATTTGTTTTTGCCTCACATTGTAGCATCTATAAGCCTTCCTTTTGCATGAATAACCAACAAAAATACCTTCATCGACACGGGAATCAAACTTGCCCAATTTTTTTATCTTCTCTTTTGATGTAGCATTTGCTTCCAAATATTTTGAAATATTTTAGGTTAGTTGGTCATCATTTCCATAATTCATATGGAGTCATGTTACAATTGTTCCTTAGCAAACCTCTGTTTATAATGAAAACAATTGTATTGATTACTTGAACCCAGAATTTATCATCTAATTTTGAGTCATTTAACATTGTTCTGGCCATTTCCTCTACGGTTATGTTTTTTCTTTCAGAAAATCCATTTTGCTATGGTGTTCTAGGTGTTGAGAATTGCCTTTTTATTTCATTTTCATCACAGCACTACTGAAATAAATTGGAAGTGAATTCATCACCATTATCTAATCTCAGACATTTGATCTTCAAATCAGTTTCATTTTCAACCAATTCCTTGTAGATTCTAAAACACTTGAATACCTCAGTATTTTTCTTTAAGAAGCTGACGACTATCATTGTGGTGTAATAATCTATCATTAGCATAAAATATAGTTCTCCACCTAAACCTTTTGTTCTCATAGGACCACATAGAGTAGTATGTACTAATTCCAATGGACGTGATGCAAAGTGTTATTTTGTCTTGAACTCAACTTTTTTCTGCTTGTTGTGCCGACAAGATTCACATATCGTATTGGTAGGTTTCGAAATATTTGGCATTTCTCTTACTACTTCCTTCTTGCTGATCCTGGCCAAATTGTCGAAATTTATATGTCCCATTAATTTTTGCCATAAAATTTTTTTGTCTTCTTTCGCCAAAAAGAACCCTTTATGTGTCTCATCCAAAATATATATGTCATTTGGAGCTCTTCTTGCTGTAGCCACAATTTTACCAAACTTGCCTTTCCTAATTTCACATTTCTTAGAGTTAAATAACATCGTGTGTCCTTGATCACACATTTGTCCAACACTGAGCAGATTGTGATTCATATTTTCAACCAACAACACATTTTTCGCTAATGCATTATTTCTTCCAGGTGTGACTATACCTACTCTTATGACGTTTGAAGACCCATCATTTTCAAAAGACATTGTTCCATCCTTCTTTTCCTTCAAGGATATGAACTTATTCCTATCTCCAGTCATATGAGTTGAAAAACCACTATCAACATACCAAACGTTTCTATTTCTTTAAGACTTGAGAGTGATAACACATTTTTCAGTCTTCTTTTTCCATATTTTTTCATTCCGATTTTGCGAGAATTCCTTTGGAGAACTTCCAAGTCTACAATCTTTAGCGAGGTGTCCAAAATTGTTACATTTGTAACATTTGACATCATCTCTCAAATGATCAAATCTTTTAATATTCTGCTGAGTTCTGGAATATCCCTTTCTGAAAGATCTCCCGAAACTGTATTTATTCCAAACATATGTGTGAAATTATATAACTCTATGTCAAAACCTTCCACATGAATATCAATGACCATAGAAGATAGGTTGATAACTGGGAGGAAATATTATTTGAGGAATTTACTTCCATGGTTCTTCCTGTGAGTCCTGATCTCTTGAGTTGGCTGGATGGTCTACCTGCTTGTTAGATTTTTCATATCCATCTTCTTTTGTTGTCATAGAAGGACTTGGCTCCTTTCCAAATTTTTCTTTGTAACCAAGACTAGTCTTTTCACTGTTTGATCGTTGATTGTTGATGATTTCTTCCAATGCCTTGGAGCTATTGGTGTAGTTTTGAAGAGTTTTTCCATTTTTTACCTACTTTCAAAAAGAAACTATTTCAGATTCCAATGCTTCTCTTTCCTTGTTTCTTTCCTTTAATTCTTCCCTAGGCGATTATTCAACTCATTTGTATTCCTCAACCTTGATTTTAAGATTTAGGATTTGTTCCCTTTATATCTTTAATTCATCTTCAAGAGTGTTGAAAAGCTTCTTCTTGACCTTGATCTCTTTGATAACCCTAATCACTTCGTTTTGAAATTCAACCTTAGTCATCTCTTCTTCTTCGTCTCCTTTGTCGTCAGATGCTTCTTGCTTATTATGCTTAGCCATAAACAATACTCTTCCATTGATTTCTTCTTTGTTATCACTGTCTTCATCAGATGATGAGCTATCTTATTTGGAGAAGAAAATCTTCTTAAACCATTTCTTCTTGCCTTGCTTGTTGAACTTCCTCAAACCTTTCTTTCCTTTCGTAACAACCTCATTTTTTTTAGGACACTTGGATGCAAAATTCCCAACCTCACCACAATCGAAACATATCAATGGAAGTTTACCTTTGAATTTCTCGTACCTGTTCTCATTTTTTGCGCAAATTAGGCAAATTATTTATCTAAAAATTCTTCTTCATTCCTTACAACTACAAGTTTTCGCTTTCGGAGTATGCGTGTCCTTACTAGTTTTCTTGGATGTGACGAATGTTGTTTCTAGGTGATATGTGTCATCCTCTTCTGCAATCCTCATTTCATATGTCGTAAGAACTCCATGCAATTCATCTTTGCTCAGATTGGATATATTCGAACTATATTCCAAGATATATACCTTGGGGTTGAATATTTCTAGCAAGGTTTTAAGGATCTTTCAGACAACAATTTTTGTGTTGAAAGGTTCTCCCAAACCTTCCAATGCATTTGTTATTTCATCAACACGTTGTAAGTAGGCATCAATATTTTCATCTTCCTTCATTTTGAGTTGGTCAAATTTTGCCCTGTAAATTTGAAGCTTTGCTTCTTTCATGTTTGAGTCATCTTCATATATATTCTCAAGCTTGCCCCATACTTCTTTAGCAGTTTTTCAACTCAATACCTTAAGTAGACGGATTCAATAAGCCCAATGATAATGAGATCTTTAGCCTTTTCATCATATACCATATTTTTGTTTCCTTGTTAAGCGTGGGTCACTGTAAAGCCTTTTTCAACGATTTCCCATACTGAGTATCCTTGTGCCAGCGGATGAACCTGCATTCTTCCACTCCAAAGCACATAGTTATTTCCATTGAACAAATGAACTCTATTCTTAGTTTACTCCATGACCTCCTTCCAGTTGTTAGACTGTTATTGAAGGAACCAAGCTCTGAAACCAATTGTTGGAAATACTAAGAGGGGGGGGGGGGGGGTGAATCAGTATTTCTTATCAATTATCACTTTTAAAAATTTCAGAGCATTAGTTAATATTTAATTATTATTGATGTTTATCTAGTAACAACAGTAAAAAATATAGCACAATAAGCACACAAATTTTAGGTGGAAAACCCCCTCTGGGTCAAAAACCACCGAACACTTTTCTAATAAATTATTTAATCTTTACTGCCAACTGAAATGAAAGGTACAAATTCCTAGAATTATAGAAAACCATTCTTCTCCATCTCCCACTGGAAGGACGCCCCAACGCCCTGGTTTCTTTAATATTCAACTGAATGGATGCCCTAACATCCCAGACCAACCTACCACCCTGAAGTGTTCACAGGCTCAAACCTATAGGTGACTTCATGCACCAACCTAGCACCTCCCTGCCACCCTATAATGATGATAAATAAGACAAGAGTGTGGACTCTCGTACCAGGAACACTGATCCATGATACAATATGATTCACAATGATTTTCTTGAACTAGACCAATCACCGAGTCACACTATGACCTGCAATCCAACCATAACATTATCCAACAATGACACTTATACCTCCCAACAGTGCCTCTCCAACTCTAGGCAGATTAACTCTTTTACAATAATGACTCTTTTACAATTTTACAATGATGATTTTTACAATACTAACTTTTGACACAACCTGAGACTTGACTTGACACTGCTTCTTTGAACACTAGCAGCCGTTGGGGTATTGTTGTTCTTGCTTCAAGTAATGATACTTTGGCATTGCATTGTCCTTCTAGTATGTGTCTGAGTTGCCCTATTGTGTCATCCTTCCTACAAATGCATTAATGAACAAGGCCCAAACCAATATTAAAAAAAAATACTTTCAATATCCTGCAAACCATATGTGAGATAAATATTCAAAATTCACTTGTAAATATGTTTAACATTTATGAACATACCCAATCAAACATACATACAAAACACTTACACTGTCCTGTAAAAACACATGTCAGATATGATATTCAAATTAAAATTAAAAAACTATTCACACATACCTTGTTGTAGCAGACTTACCCTTGAATGTTGAAGTGTTCTCCTTGTTGCAGTGATCCTTGAATGCATATTTTTTCTTGCCTTCTAGAAGCTCGATGTTGAATCTGTTGTATCTATGTAATTTTAGATCTCCAAGGTCTGAAATTGCGTCCTGTAGTAGCCCTTTGAGTCCTCTTTCCAACCCCATAGGTCAGATCAATATTGGATTCTTCAAGAAATAGTTATGCCCAATCCCCTATGACCTGATTATAGACTGGTTTAGTAGAGTGAACTTGTACGAAGTGCCACATGTCACTGTTTCAATCTTTGGTCCTTAAAACGATACCCAAAAAACTACAGCCCGTCCTCTTTCTAACAATTTTTACGAAATTTTAATCCAATGGTCAGAGATAAAGTTATGACGATTTTCCCAAGGTCACCTATTTGACATGAAATTTAGGAGCCTGAAAAACCATAACTTCCTCAGATTATATCTCAAAAATACAACAAACCAATATTTGAAATTAGGACATGAGCTTCCTAAGGATTTATGCTCAAATGGTTTTTTTTTAGCATTTGAAGCTTCACAGAAAAAAAATTATAGCGAAAATTCCACAATGACATGTTTTAAGTAGCGAAATCGTTACATGAGGAGGATATGAGGTTCACAATTTATATAAATGCTTAGGTTGAGAGGGTCTTCAACAAGTGAATGTTGGAGGCATTTTAGGAGCTTAAAAAATTATTAATTATTGACTATTCAATGACCACAACCATTGATTAGTTTCATGCCACAACCCATGGGGTTTTAGCGCACTAATTGGGGTTACTAACTTCAAACACGAATATCTCTCAAACCATGAATAATTATGTGGCGTGCCATATATCAATGGAAACATCTTGACAAGTAGAAACCATCCAAAATATCATTGACTTGGAATAGAGTAAGTTTTCAAGTGAAAATTCCCATGCAAAATCAGGGTAGCCCCTGGTGCTGCTTGGGTTGACATCAATGACAACCCCTAATCAACATATTTAATCATCAAAATCAAGTGGGGCACCCTTGGAGGGCTAAGGGGCACCTAAGGGTTTGATGATGTGGTGAAATCTAATGAAGGAGACCTCTTTGCTTAAGTTAGTTGGGGTTCGTCTAGAAATTTCAAGTCAACCTTGGGCTTAAAGAGACACAACTTGAGGGCTAGTTGTTCCCTCATAGGAAACTATAAGAAGGAAAGAGGAGATACCATTTGAGACTTGTGTTGGAGCTGTGGATTAAGGGCCGCGAAACTTTAAGAGATCCACAAAAGTTAAGGGACTTAAAGTGACAATATGTCATTGTTTTTTGAATTCTGTTGTGGCTGTGATTTGGGTTGATCTGTGGTTGTACAAAATCCCTAAAAGAGGGTCAAATAACTCAGTAAATGGTGCCCAAAACCATGATCTTTAGGACTTCAAGGAGAGGCATCTTAAAGAGGCAAGAGACTTGTCTTTTATGTGATGATCATTAGGAGATGGAAGGGT
Organism: Pinus albicaulis; assembly: GCA_034641835.2. Classification (NCBI taxonomy): domain Eukaryota; kingdom Viridiplantae; phylum Streptophyta; class Pinopsida; order Pinales; family Pinaceae; genus Pinus; species Pinus albicaulis. The sequence continues at coordinate 841,019,502 of CM076570.1, forward strand.
TGATCCAAGGGTTTTTGGACAACAGTTTGATGCCCTAGTCTAGGGCTACTTCAATGCAAGTACAGTCCCCCGTGGTTTTGTCAAAAAAGGTCTGTCCAAGGCATTGTGACATTCGCCTTGATTTCTGAACTGATTCGAGAGGGACAAGACCCTAAGTAATATGACAAAAGCTTTGTTTTTTCCACTATAATGAGAGCCACATATCTCAGTGATCAATCAGTTGATACAAGAGTCTCGAAAGGGCCAATGTGTGACTCCTAGTGTGGCCAGTGAGATGTGTAGGGAATATGTAGAGGGATTGTCCTAAAGTGAACAAATTTTATGTTCCCTATGACATACATCCTACATGGAATTAAGGGTCTATGTGTGGGATACCAAGCAAGCCCCAATGTATGTGATATAGAAGTAGTCTTATCACTGTGTTAGGGATGAGAGTGTAATTCCCTAGTTCAATCACCTAAAGGGAAACTAAAGCACTGATAAGAGGGATGAGTATGAAGATCTCATGTACAATGATCCTTGGAGAATCTAAGGGACTGTTAGGAGGTAGATTTGTGGAGCTCTACTCTGTTGATATTTTTCGGGTAGCATCGGATTTTCTCTAGCTCCAAAACTTTGTGGAGGGGATGGAACACATGAGATCTCCAAGACCCAGAAATCATTTGGATAAATTCCATATGGTGTGAAAGTTATTCAAATAATTAATTTTTTTAATGAGGACCCTAAGTCTAACTTAGGAAAATTAAAAAATTAAAGTGAATAAATTTACACATGTGATGAGAACATTCTAAGTGACGTGGATCAAGTTACTTCTAATATTAGCCTTTGATTAGAGATTATATCACGATAGTTGATGTGTCAATGAGAAAAGTATAAAGGAAGGGCTTGGGGTCAGTTGGAGGATACACAGAGTCTAAGAGGTCGAATTCTTCTGACGGAGCAGTGCTCGGATGAAGTCAGATCTGAGTGACTCAAAGAAGCAGTGAGGGGCAGATGCAGTAATTGGTCAAGAGGACCAAGAGTACAACGCAGAGCAAGGGCAACATAGACGCAATGGAGGCAGTGTAACCAACAGAGGGTGTGATGTAGTCTGTTGAGAGGGTGACACAAGCCCACGTAGGGCTAACACAGGGGCAATGCAAAGCCTCCAGTGAAAAGTCTGAAATTCACTGGAAGCTGGGGTATCTAAGCCGGAAGGGATGAAACTAGATGCAGGATAAGTTGATCAATGCAAATCTTGGGTGACACAATCCCTTAGCCAGGGCCATGCAGCCTTATGCAGTGGCAACATAAATACTGCGTAGATTTAGCTGAGGTTTAACCAGTTGCTCATCCGGATCAATCGGGACTTGCGAGAGTGAGGTATATCTCACAATTTTCTTTGTAGCCAAGGTTTTCTCTGTTGGGTGGGCCAGTTTATGGAACCCTAGATGTAATCAGAATACTTATTCTTAATAATAATAAACCCTCAGATCTACTGCACCAGTTTTCCCACATTGGGTTTTTTTGGGGATACTTGTCTGAAAAAATTTGTGTCCTTTTTCATATGTGCGTGATGTTAAGTAAATAATTTGTATTTGTGTAGGTTTCTAGTTGTGTTTACTTCCGAGTTTTTCTGAATATTTCAGTTAAATAACTTGTGCATAATAAAACAAGTAGGAAAAGTAAATCAATATTTAGTAGTAGGATTGTTGTGCTCAAAAAGTTCCACATGGTATCAGATCATTGCAGATCAACTTGAACCATCAACAAAGGGGCTGAAGATATTTGCTGCAAGAAGGGAAGTTGAAGCAGCACAAATCTGGAATAAGGCAACACACCACTAGAGGGATAACATAGACCCTGCAAGGGTGACACAGAGTCAGTATGCTCATGCAGAGGCTAACGCAGCTCCAGAAAGGTGACGCAGAGCCAGTTTGCTCATGCAGAAAGGGACGTTGAGCCAGTATTCTCATGTAGAAAGGGACGTTGAGCTAGTATGCTCACATAGAGGCTGGCACAACACTAGGAGGGTGGCACAGTCCAAGAAGGAGTGACGCTGTGCAGTTTTCCAAGGCTGCAAGTGCACTTTATGGTCTCCAAAATTTGTTAGTGAGGCATCAGTTCTGTTGGTGCAGAACAATGGCTAGCAAAGGTGAAAAAGTGAGGAGAAACAGTTCCTTAGCAGACTTTTTCCAATAAGTATGAGATTCAATCAGGAGGGTGATCGTATAGAATTGGCGGAGGATTTCCGAGAGGGAAATCAATTGTCTAAGGGAGAAATATCTCTAGAGGGTTTCTAACACCAAGAAACCCAGATTTGATCTTCTGTTGTGTGCAGTAGAAGTAGAAGGGAGAAGATTGCCCGCTTCAACATTTTTTGAGCTAAATGGCCCCATACAGACTGAGAGATCAGTATAGGTTGGACGGTGTGTCCAACTTTTCAATCTGGAAGGCCATAATATTAACATTCCTGGAGGAGTACGATATCAGAGACCATGTGGAAAATTTCCTAGTTGTGCCGACCGATGTAGATGCTCTAAAGAGACGAAAATTAGGCACGGGCAAAGTGCTTGATCATGGATGGGGTGAAGGATCATGTGGTCCCACACATTGCTGAGAAGAGGATGACACATGAGATGTGGACGACTTTTACCAAGATGTATTAAGGAAGCTCCTTCCAATGGAAGATGCTTCTAGAGAACCAGATGCGAATGTTCCAGATGCACAAGGGAGAGGAGATTGATCCCTTCCTCTCTAGATTGTAGACAATCCAAGATCAGCTAATTTCCATGGGGGAAAATCTTGATGAAGGGCTCTTGGTGAGGACTACCCTAAATGCAGTCACCGATGAGTGGGATACCTTTGTCCAAAACATCTTGGGCAGAGCACAACTCCAAAATTGGGGTGACATGTGGGATATCCTTCGATAGGAGGAGATCCAAAGGGTGACCAAGAAGGAATTCAATAGTTGATGTGTCAAGGTGAAGACGGAGGAGAAGGAGGATGCGGCCCTAGCATCAAAGGGACAATGACAATAAGGGAAGAATAAGAAGGACCTATCCAAGGTCTGGTGCTTCAGATGTGGTGAACTTGGACACTTCGCCATCACTTGTCCTAAGAGGAAGGAAAACGAATCTTAAGATTCCAAGGCAGCAAAAACTAGATGGGACAGTGGTAGTGAGGATGATGTGGCTATGAGTGCTCATGTGCCTCGAGAGAAGAGGTGGGGTGATATTGATATGTAGAGCAGCTACAGATGGGAAGGCAGGATCCTTGAGGTGCCCAAACTCTTGGATCACATACGAGATACGGGAGCCTTAATATAGTAACAGGATGACTGGAGCAGTGGGTACAGAAGATCATGGAGAAGCAGAGGCAGTGCTGGGACATTGGAGAGTAGAGCAGTGCAGTGCAGAGGTAGCAGCAAAGAAAAGGGGCAATGCTTACGTAGTGCAGAGCAGCAGCAGTGCAGAGGCTATAGAGATACAACACAAAGCAATAGAATAGGATGCTTCAATGATGAGATGAAACCCGACTGACATGTTTTTTCGTAATTGGGTTGTGTTCCTTCAGTTGCTTACTTCTCAGCAACTAAGTTGTCATGCAACAATTGGCAGCATGATGCAAAAATTTGAGAGGGAGCTGTAATAAATATGTGGTAGTATCAGTGACAGTGACATGGGCAACAATAAAAAGAGTAGCAGTGCAGTGGATGAAGGGTAGCAGGCCAAGCATCAACGCGGAGACCGATGCCAGAGATAAGGGAAATTCTTTAGTGTGGAAGTATTGCTAGAGCACACTCCTCGCTAAGAGGGAGTGTTGATATTTTGGGGTAGCATCTGATGTGCTCTAGCTCCGAAACTTTGTGGATGGAGTGGAACACATGAGATCTCCAAGACCCATAAAGCGTTTGGATAAATTCCATCTGGTGTAAAATTTATTCAAATAATTAAATTTTTTAATGAGGACCCTAAGTCTAACTTAGGAAAATTAAAAAATTAAAGAGAATTAATTTACACATGTGATGCGAACATTCTAAGTGACATGGATCAAGCTACTTATAATCTTAGCCATTGATTAGAGCCTTTAGGTCATGACTGTTGATGTGTCAACAAAAAAATTATAAATAAAGGGCTTGGGGTCAGTTGGAGGATACAGATAGAGTCTAAGAGATCGAATTATTTTGACAGAGCATTGCTCAGACGCAGATCATATCTGAGTGACTTAGAGAAGCAGTGAGGGAAAAATGCAGTAATTGGTTAGGAGGACCAAGAGTACAATGCAGAGAAGGGCAACAGAGACCTAATGGAGGTAGCGTAACCATCATAGGGTGTGATTCAGTCCCTAGAAATGGTGATGCAGGCCGATGTAGGGCTCACACAGGGGGAACACAAAGCCTCAAAGGAAAAGTATGAAATTCATTGGAAGCTGGGGTTTCTAAGCCGAAAGGGTTGAAACCAAATGTGGGAGAAGATGATCAACGTAGAGTTAGGGTGACCCATTCCCTCAACCAGGGCCATGCAACCTTACGCAGTGGCAATATAGAGACTGCACAAAGCTAGCTGGGGTTTCACCATTTTCTCATCTGGATCAACCGAGACTTCCGAGAGTGAGGTATATCTCACAATTTTCTTTGTAGCCAAGGTTTTATCTGTTGGGTGAGCCCATTTATGGTACCCTATATGTACTGAGAATAATGCTGCTTAATAATAATAAACCCTCAGATCTGCTGCACCGGTTTTCTTGCATTGGGTTTTTCCGGGGACAATTGTCCGAAAAATTTGTGTGTCCTTTGTCATATGTGTGTGATGTTCAGTAAATGATCTGTATTTGTGTAGACTGCTAGTTGTGTTTACTTCATAATTTTTTTAAATATTTCAGTTAAATAACTTGTGCATAATAAAACAAGTAGGAGAAGTAAATCAATATTTAGCAGTAGGATTTCTGTGCTCAGAAATTTTCACATAATTCAATGGTTTGGAGTTGTCAAATCAATGATAAGGGTGCACATTTAGAAGTCCCCGAGAGAAGTCATGTTGGAGGAGCCATATCAGTGTTAAAGGGTAGACATTGGAAGTTCCTAAGTGCAATGATGTTGGAGGAGCCATTTTAGTGCTAGAGGGCAACTTTAGTGAAGACCCTATGAGTTGGCACTCTTGGAGGAGCAGGAGAGAAGCTAGAGGGAAAATCAATTAGCCTATGTTCAGTCATTCTAGAAGAAACTAGAAGATTCGTAGTGGAAAATTGGATGGTTGGAAATGCAAGCATTTTGAAGTTGCAGTGATTAGCAGAAGAGGTGGAAAAATACTTGCCAGCTGTGTTCAAGGTACATGGATGAAAGGGTTGTGAAAGCGCTACATCAACAAGTAGGTCAAGTGCACTTTGTTTAGGGAAATCTTGGTAGTCATAGTTGTTCACACCAAGCCCTAGTCATTTCTTGTATCAAGGATATATGTAAGGGCCATGATCCCTGACACGAGAGCCCTAATTTTTTTGTATTAAAGTTTGTAATATAACAAGTTGTAGGTTAAACTTTGTCTTGTGTACTAGTTAATTCACTAATATATGTTATTCTTGTGAAAATTCCTAGATAGAATTCCTACTACAACAACTGATATTATTTCTTCTACGTATTAATTCAAAAACAAGTTATTTACGGTGTTACATGATAAATATTGAAATAAATTCTACTGCCACATTCAAAATTAAAATACCACGGAAAGTAAATGCAAAGAAAAAAACTAGCATAAGTATAATCACAATAACACATTTATTTTTGGACAATCATCCCCAGAAAAACCCAATGTAGGAAAACCGGTGCAACAAATGAGTGTTTCTTTATTATTCTTCAACAAAATCTCATGTAAAATATGCAAACAACATAATAGAAGAGGAACCACTGTGAGAATTTTTACAGAAAAAATTATCACACTCCACAATGAAATTATGACCCCAGAGAGGACCTGTTGCCCTTACGCTAGCCCCACTGCGTCACCCTCGGCGCAGTGACTGTGTAGTCCCTACGTCACTACCTCTACGTTATCCCTCCTCTGTGCTTCTTCTTCTAGTATGTTCCTGTACTCCCGACTATTGCTGATGCCCTCTCTCTCCCACCTGCAACTCTCCCTCTGATTTGATTTTATCTTGTTGAACTTCAACTAGTGAGAAAATCGATTTACTTGGGCAACTGAGTATCTACGTGATGTCTTTCCAAATTCCCATCGAAGTACTCCTTATAATATTCTTGTTGAGAAATCAACGGCCCAGATTAGATTCTAATCAATGGCTCATATCATATCGACTTGATCTTTGGATTTTACTAGAAGATTCACACCCAATTCTATTAATAACCTTTAATTATTTTAATTCCCTAAGTTTAGAGTTAGGCATCCATTAAAAATAATTAATTATATTAATAAAACCTACTCTGGGTGGAATTTCCCGAAATTTTTTTTGGGTATTCTGGAATACATTTTTCCTAGCCTCCCTGCAAATTTTGAGGCTTAGAGCACATATGATGCTACCAGAAATCGAAAATCCCTCTTAGCGAGGAATGTGCTCTAGTAATCCAACTTGCTGAAGCATCACCCTGACTCTGTAACATCTCCCTCTACGCTTCTAATGTTTGACATCACTGCCCACCAACTACTGTGGAAATGTTGCATCTGTGCTGCTATTAACCCTGCATACTACTGCAAACTACTGCATCTTCACTACAACTCCCTCTCATCTGTTGTTGTTGCAACTGAGAAACCATATATTTCTACTATTGATACAGGTTCTCTACCATACCCATATGCTCCTTGATATGGATGAACTTAGCTCTTCCTAGAGCCTTTGTGAGTACGTCTACTACCTGATCTCTTGTGGGGACATACTTTAGATGTACTTCCCCATGCTGAACACAATATCTGATAAAGTGACATATGATATATATGTGTTTCGATTGGTCATGAAATACTTGATTCTTAGAGAGTTTGATACAACTTTGATTATCACAATAAACATTGGTCACTTCCATCCTCTTCCTGAACAAACTCACAAGCAACTTTCTAAGTCATATAGCTTCGCACATTGTTGTGTTGGCTCCCATTTATTCTGCTTCCGCTGAGCTCAAAGTTACCGATTTCTACTTCTTACTGCACCAAGAGATCATTCCTAATCCAACGCTGAAGCGATACCCAAAGGTAATTTTATGTTCTGCTGAACTACCTGCCCAATCTACATCTGTGAATCCGCTCAATATGACATCATCTCCTCGGGTGTATTTCAACCCATATCCGACTGTTCCACACACATATATGAGAATGTGCCTAGCTACTACCCAATGTACCCTTTTCGGTTCCAACATGAACTGACTAAGGGTGTTGACAACGAAAAAAATATCTGGCCTAGTGTTGAGCAAATACATGAGTGACCCAATGAGCGGTCGATACAAGTTGGGGTCCACTTTCTTGTCTCTTGATGCATATATTTTCTTCCAGATGGTCATCATAGGTGTTTCCATGGGTTGACAATGTTGCATTCTGAATCTCTTCAGAATCTCTATAGCATATCTTCCTTGCCCAAGGAATATCTTCCCATTCTTCTGCCAAACTTCCAGCCCTAGAAAATAATGCATCAACCCCATATCCTTCATGTCAAATTCTGCTTCAAGATTCTTCTTATAGTCCTTTATGAGCCTAGTCGAACTTGTTAGAAGTAAGTCATCTACATATAATACCAAAATAATTGGCTCATTCTCCACTATCAGGTAGTAGAGATTGGAATCAACATCACTCTTGATGAATCCCAACTGTTGCAAGTAACTATCAATCCGACCATACCACGCTCTGGGTGCCTTCTTGACCCCATACATGGCCTTCCTTAACCTGCATACATAATTTATTTTTTCATGAGTCTCGAAGCCTTCGGGCTGTTCTATATACACCTCTTCTTCTATCACCCTGTTTAAGAATGTTGTCTTGACATCCATCTAGTGAATCTCCCATCCCATATAAGCTACTAGGGATATGACAAATATGATAGAGGTATATCTATATACTAGGGCGAAGTTCTCCTCATAGTCTATTCCTTCATTTTGTGTGTACCCTTTTTCCACGAACCTAACCTTGTACTTATCTTCACTGCCATATGCAACATACTTGATATTGTAGATCCACCTTGATCCTACAGTTGATCTATCCTCTGGTCTAGGTACCACTTCCCAGACATCATTCGTCATGATAAAACTGTATTCTTTTACCATGACATCCACCCAAACTTGGTGTTGTACGACTTCCTGAAAACTAGAGGGTTCTTCAACCTGTGCTACCAAGGCTTGGTATCTGTCAGGTTATCTACACTGCCTCTTGTCAGTTCTAGGAGATCCGACAAACTCCTCTGCGTTCCTCAACTTTTGTTGTATTTCCCTACTAGTTCTACCACTGGTGGTGGGAGGCTCAATCAAATCCTCCTCCTATTCCCGTTGTTTCATCTGCTGAGAACTACCTAGATCTCATACCCCTATGAAAATAATGGTGTTGGTCACTGTACTTGATCGTGGTGTCTATCCCCCTATTTGTCCTCCTTTCTACCCTGACTACTATTACACTAATGGAACATCTACTGAATGATCCTATGTTAAAATCTCTCGATATTTCACGAAAGCTTTATCTTCCATGAAATTTGCATCTCGTCTTACTACAATTTTCTTGTTGCTACGAATGTAGATTCTGTATGCTTTTGAGGGCTTTCTATACCCTATGAGGTACCCCTTTTCTGCAGTCTTATCCAGTTTACTACACTTCTCATTTGGAATGTGACAATATGCCACACTTCTGAATATCTTGATATGAATCACTTCTGGCTTTCTCCCTGTGAAGACCCCTTCAAGTGTTATTTTCCACAATGCTCTATGGGGAGTTCTATTTTGAATATACACCGTTTTGTTGCATTCTTCTACCCATAAGAATCTAGGTAAGTCCTGGTCATATGACATAGCCTTTGCCGTCCTGACGGTTGTTCTATTCTTTCTCTCCATTACTCCATTCTACTGTGGATTATATGGAGCTATCCAATATCTTTTGATGCCCTCATTTGTGAAAAAATCTGTGAAGTATTTGTCCCTATCTTCTCCACCATTATCTAAACACAATACCTTTATATTTTTCCTTGTCATGTTCTCTATGAGAGCCTTAAACTCTCTAAACCGATCAAAGACCTCATCCTTGGTCTTTAAGAAATATATTCAGTTTTTTTCTGGAGTGATCATTAATAAAGGTGACAAATTATTTGTCACTGCTAAGAGATCTCATGGACATTGGGACACAAATATCTGAGTGTATCAATCCAAATACGCCTTTTTCTCTATTGTCACTTTCAGAAAAAAACTCCCATAGTGTATTTCCCTAGTACGCATCCTCTACATACATCATCATGCTCAGTATTGAGGACTCGAACTCCTATAATAGTCTCTTTGAGCATCCTCAGTGCTCCATGGTGTAAGTGACCCATTCATCTGTGCCATAGTTCATTTAGTTTCTTTTCACCATTATTATTACTTCCTATTAGTGCCATTGGAGACTCGAGCTTCAATCTATACAATTTGTTGCTTCGAACTCCAATTTGTATAATATTCATCCGGCTTGGATGTTTTACATACACCTTCCTTCCAATGGAGTATACATTGTATCCATTGTATTGTAAGTGAGACACTAAAATCAAATTCATTCCTAACCCGAACACATGCAGCACATTAGTGGCTCTGATGTTGGTTCATGCTTCCATCTGAAATGCTATGGTGCCTCTCCCTACTGGAGTACACTTCGTTATGTTTCCCATAGTGATATGGAAGTCCATATGCTCTTCTTGATAGCTCGAGAACTATTATTGTACTCCAATTATGTGAGATGAAGCCCCACTATCAATATAACAAACACCTACTGATGCTGAACTTGAGAATCATGTGAATTATTCTTCCAATATGGAAGATAATTCATAGATATCTTGACTTTCCATACTTATTTGTGCTATTTTTACTTTCAATTTCTATCGCTTTTCTGCCCAACAATTCCTACAGCAAAAACTGTGTCCCACCTAAAGACCGCTCTACACTGAAACTACTACATTTCTCCCTTTGTCACCGGAAAGTTTCGACTTGGAAATCTCTCTCTGTCGACTCACTCAGAGAGAGAGTTTTCCATGAAAATATTGCCCTCTGGACTAGAACGTGAAATCCTTCTAGAGATTCGATTTGCTTCCTATGCAACTCTTCAATCTCCCTCTTCTTTTCAGTGATCGCTCTCCCGACTCTGTTCTCTTGCTTAACCTGTGCTCTAATACCATGTGAAAATTCCTAGATAGAATTCCTACTACAACAACTGATATTATTTCTTCTATTTATTAATTCAGAAACAAGTTATTTATGGTGTTACAGAGTAAATATTGAAACAAATTCTACTGTAGCCTTCACAATTAAAATACTACGAAAATTAAATGCAAGGAAAAATACTAGCATAAGTACAATCACAATGACAATTATTTTTGGACAATCTTCCCCAAAAAAATCCAATTTGGGAAAACCAATTTCTTTATTATTCTTCAGCAAAATATCATGTACAAGATACAAATAGTGGAATAGAAGAGGAATCATTGTGAGAAATTTTACAGAAAAATTTCTCACGCTCCACAGTGAATTTCTGACCCCAGAGAGGACAGGCTGCCCTCATGCTAGCCCCATTGCATCACCCTCTGCGTCACTGCCTCTACGTTGTCCCTACTTTGCGCTGATTCCTTTAGTGTGTTATTGCACTCTCGACTATTTCTGATGTCCTCTCTCTCCCACCTACAACTCTCCCTCTCATTCAATTTTCTCTTGTCGAACTTCAACCAGTGAGAAAATTGATCTACTTAGTATCTGCCTCATGTCTTTCCAAATGCCCATCAAAGTCATTATAATATTCTTGTTGAGAAATCAACGACCCATATTAGATTCTAATCGATGACTCGGATCATATTGAATTCATCTCCGTATTTTTCTAGAAGATTCACACCCAGTTCTACTTATACCATTTAATTATTTAATTCCCTAAGTTTGGACTTAGGAATCCATTAAAAATAATTAATTATTTTAATAAAACCTCCTCTGGGTGGAATTTCCCAAAACGATTTCTGGGTATTTTGGAATACATGTTTCGTAGCCTCCCTACAAATTCTGAGGCTTACAACACATCCGATGCTATCAGAAATCAACAATTTTTTTGTGCACAGTGCTCGTGTTGTGGCACTTGAGTGTGTTTGTGATCGTGAGCTTAGACTCAAACTTTATTCTTGAGTGTCATGGAAAAATAAACATGTTATCAAAGCTACTTTGATGAGACAATGGATCAGAGTGTACAGAATGAAGAATCTCAGTGGGAGCTAAGAAATATTCTATATCATGGAGCAGAGGGTTCAATGAGGACATGGAGATGTGGTCTTGACTGACTCGATGAGGAGTTAGGTTGGAAGTTCTGGTGGATTGGTGGATAACTTGACGAGAAACAATTTTTTGTGTGGTAGGTTTTTTATCATGGAATTTTGATGAATTTTGATAAATCGTTGGGACTACTCAAGGGTTTCTTTGGCATGGACAAGTTGGCTCTATGTGAAGGAAAAGATGCTGGCAGGCTAGTATATTTATTAGGTCATGATGTTACACATATGAGATTGGATCCATATGCATGTCAGGAGTTTGACCCAGGAGGATGAGATTAATTGCTGAGTTTTTTTGCAGTGGTGAATTTGGTGATGTGGCATGTGTTCGACCAGAACTCAGACAGACCTTGTAGGACACATGTTCGATAGAAATTTGAGCTAGTGAAGGTTGTGTAGACTCAGAGGGAGTCTATTTTCATAGAGAGATTCCTTGTGAAAACTTTAATCTTCAGGTTCTAACGAGATGAGGCAGAGACACTATCGAGATATTGTGGTTCATTATACAGGGTATGTTGTAGTGGTGAATGCCAGAGGATGGGTTAGTGTCGATGTTGATGGTTACATCCGTGTAGTGGAAGTACCTCTCTCAATAAGAGGTAGTGTTGATTTATGTAGCTTGGGAGGTACTCCCACACCCTAGGCACTGGGTTTCAGATAATTTGAACCACAAGGGCTTTGTGGGAAAGTGTACCTAAGAAGTGGGTCTTCTACCCAAAGTTGTGAGCGTGAAACCAAGTGGAGAAATATTTATTTAATCATTGAAATCAAGTGGGGAACCTTTGGAGGGCTAAGGGGCACCTAAGAGTTTGATTATGTGGAAAAATATTATGAAGAAAACCTATTTTATTATGTTAGTTGGGGATTGTCTATAATATTCCTAATGGAAGTATACAATGTTGAACAAAGAAAACATAGCCAAAAAACATACAAAAATTTACAGTACATTTAACAACCATGAATCTCCATGAACTTTGCTAGTTTTATCCATTTATTCATATATAAGAGGGTACAATGTGGTGGTAGAAAGAGTGCAACTAGGCTTGCACAAGGAAAGCTAGAAAATCCCAAATGGAAGATATGAAATCTCTCTCTAATCTGCCGCTACTCTCTCCTGGAACTGCGCTGAACTGCCTAGAAAATATGTTGTTGGCTACAAATAACTATTGCTAGGGCCTATTTGGATGCTCATAAAATTTCGGGAAACTAAGCCCGGGCTCTCCACTAATAACCCACAAAAACCCATGAAGGAATTGGCCAAATGTTGACCTCGGAATTTTGGCCCAATTTTTCCCTAGCTCCTCTAGCTGTTGGTTGAGTTGGGATCTCCATTTGACCCCTTAAATCTGCCCAGAATATTTTTCCAAATTAATCTTGGCCTCTCCTTAATAAACCCAGAAAACCCAGTGAGGGTTTTTCCTTGTTTTGACGCTCCAAAACTGACCCCCAAATGCTTGACCCTCCTCCACAAGTAGAATATGTAATCTGTAGAAAATTCTATGTTTTCTACTGCACCAAAATGTTGGAAAAGCCCCCACAAAACTTCCCTGTATTCCATCTCAATTTTCAGCCCCTAATCCCTTCACTCAACCCCCAAGCATTCCCCCTCCAAGAACTGCACAGTCCCTATGCTGCTGCTCTTGAACCTCTCCACAAACTCACCCTCCCTGCTACTGGTACAAACTGGTATAGGTAGAAATACCTCCTTGGGTTGGCACTAGAATTCCACCGAAGCAAGGGTTGAGATTTCTGCTCGGAAACACTCGTGTGCTAAACAACACTTGCAGACTTGGCTTCAACTCAAATGTGCTATGTCAATTTTCTCAAATGATCATGAATGAGCCAAATGAGTGCCTCTTTCTCTTTTTGTCAAAGAGCCTCCAAATTCTCATGTGGGACCAACTTGACTTTCCCCCACCAACTTCGCTCCAATGAGAGCGTACTTCCTCATGTGGGTCATAATTCTCCATGGGTGGCCCCCACACTCCACTAAGGCTGCAATATTTCCCTCCAAATCTAATGCACAGGCTTGCTTAAAGTCAAAAATACATGTGGGGCCTCTAAACCCACATTTCCTATGTGCAAACATGAATTAAGACAAAAATTTCCAAAATTGATATTTTACTTAGCAATAATGCTAAGTGAGAATATCATAGTCCGCCTCGCCAAAACGTTGCTTGTCCTCAAGAAACTGTTGAAGAAGCACTCTCTCCATGCTGACCCAACTACACTGATAGCAATATCGGGGTCTCAGTTATTCCACTGAGCCACTCCAGATCCTTGTGCTAACCTGTCATAAAGGAGTCCCCGAATACTAGGGACCCAAGTCATCCCGCTCAAAGTGAAGCCCCCCTCACTCCATGCAGAGACCCAAGGTGTAGAGGTGTGTGGGTCCACCCACCTTCTATCAGTAAGAAGAGCATCCCGATGCTACCAAACCCCTATTGACTCCATAGAAATTTTTCCCGCCAGAAAATCAATCCCGATTACCTCAAGTGGGAACTCCTGAAGATACAACCCAAGTCCCATAAAATATATCCCTCGTCCTGGTATGCCAATTGTGAGCACTTCTTTCCAGTCATGTAGCCACACAAGTGAGGTGCTATCCTGTCTCAACTGGTCTCTGAGAAGTGAAGTCCCAGTTATCGAACTGAGTCCCAATGGAAGATTTGGGTGACCTCCCCTATGGGAACCCACTCTCCCCAATCTGTAATGTAGTTGCTTAGCTCTGTAGCTCCTGGGTCCCAAACTAATCTCAAAGTGAGTCCACCAAGTGGATTCTACCCTGGCCTGGTCATAATTGTGACCCACTCGTGCTCCTGCAGAGTCATCCATTTCGGTAAACCTCCGCAACACACCCAATAAGGGGAAACTTCACCGCGTAGGTCTATCTTGCCAGGGCACCTCACCAAGGTTACCATCTACCGATGCATGCCCTATCTCCCATCGAAACAATAGCGAGAAGGGCCTTCCTCGCCCTGAAGTGTTCATCCTGATGGTCTTTGAATTATCATCCAAAAGAGGATGCAATCCCATCTTTTTCATCCCCATGATCTTTCCAAAACTAGGTAGTCCTCTAACCCAATGGATCCCTGGATCCCATAGCCAGACTAGAGGTCCATCGCCCAATTCCATCTATTTTCCATTGAGTAGTGCCAATGACCGCCAAAACCCACATGTTCCAATCATACTACCATACTAGTGCAGTACCCCAAGTCATCGACGAATATCTAAGGGGCCACCTACTCTCTGTGCAACTGAAACCCAATGGAAGACCTATATGGTCTTCCCTGGTAGAAACTAGAACATCCATGAATGTGGCTGAACTGCCAAGCCTTGAGAGGTCAGGATCCCATGTTGATCATAAAACGAAATTGGTATGCTAACGTTGCGCCCCCCTAGTCATGAATGATGGTGCAACATGATCATATTGGGTCCTCCCCTCCGGTATCTCTCAACCACCATATGGGTAATGACAAAAGCTATGCCCAACATGTGGGGACAACTCAACACTGCTCAAGTATCCCACACCATGGCTAGCCTCAATCCTAAGAAACAACAAGAAATACCTACCTCACCATGTGGAGAAAGTCTAAGTGATCCCCCATGTGTTAACCCAAGAGTGGGCCAGATCTCTATCTGTCAGGGTCCTGCTCATCTCGAAGTGGAGTGATTGACTCATCAACTGAAACCCTGGCTCCCCAGTTTGCGGTGACATAACTCTGACAACAAATTTGATCCATCTGGGCCTCACCACTGATCCCTGCAGGTATAGGCTCCATATATCAAGGGACAATCTGGTGTATACCCCATGGCCCTACTTCTTAGTCACATAATGAACCTTGCCATCCCACCTCTGGATGGTGTACCCAAAAATGTCCAGAAGCCTACGTGCCCTCTTGTAGTACAAGTCTATCATCCCCTGCGCTGCATGCACTTGCAATGCTTCAGAATTCCCTACTGAAGGTTGTTAGCACTCCACAAGATCTCCGAAGGCTGAGAAGGAGACCAGCAAAGGTAACCACACACTGTTTTGACCTAGTAGCTAACCATACTAGGCTAAGAGGGCTCTCTCAATGAAATCACAACCAATTGACTGGATGATGGAGATTTTAGACTAGATATGCAAATTATGGTTTAGTTGATTTGGATTTTTGTTTTGGATGAAATTGGACCTTTAGAAACTAGGCTTGAAACTCTTTTAGGGTTACAAGAGAAAAAATTGTAGGGGAATGAAGGGGAAAGGTATGCAAGCTCAAATTACCAAATAGGCTGAGAGGCTGTAGTGTAGGATGAGCAGAGAGACTAGGAACAGGCATATAAGTATGAATTCATTCCTTAAGAAGAAATAAACATAAAATCAACATCTAATCAAATAGGGCATGCATTACTCATGAATCCTGCTTAATAACTGTAAAGATAAAGTGTTAAAGCAACATATATGAAATGGAAAGAGAAAGCATTCAATGGAGTGACTTACAAAAGAGAAACATAGCCATACAAGCTCACCACATGAATCCCTAAATTTTAGCTTCAACTTTTCTTTGTATTCACTGTATTACTTGATCAAAATAGAATACACTAATTCAATGTCCAATCTTCCAACCCTTGAAACTGATTAAAATGGGCCTCATATAGCCACTGAGGTCGAAATACGCCCTTGGAGGTTGAATTTTCCAGCAAGAAAGTCAAATACAGGCATCTATCTGAACACTACTACACACTACAGAGGCTACTCAACCATTTCCTCCTTTTTCTAAACCACTTGAGCTAATTTCTCAAAGTTTTTAATGCATGATAAGGCATTTAACTAACTCAAGTTGACCAAAATTAAATTTACTTTTGACTATTTACCCTTTTCCATTCACCTCTTGACATTTTACCACAATAAATTTTCAAATTAAAAAATTGCAGGATAAAACTATGGAAATGTAGCAAGTTTTTTGCAGAAGCGTCGCGCCAATTGACGGATGATTTTGGCCAACTTTTAGGAGTCCATTCTACATTCTGGAAACTAGTTCAGGCAGCCCCATGTCTCTACTTTCCAATGAGACATAAAACTTGAAAAAATACCTATGAGAAGGCCTTCAAAACTTGATTTTTCCAACCTCACTCAGAAGCATCGCACCTGTCCAGCATTAGTGGCAGAAGCATGAAAAAGGTGAGGTTTTCTGAGTTTTTGATCAAAATAAGAAGTTGTCATGAAAAAACAAATTGATATTTGGCATGTATTAATCATTATATATCAATCCATGTAGAAAATTTCATTTGGATGCCTAGGGAAAAAGGGTCGCGCCCCTTGCGCGATGCTTTTGTGTGCCAATTTCTGCAAAATTTTTGGGTTTCTGTAAAACTAGGTATCAAATATGGAGTAATATAGCTTTAACCATGAAAAATTTTGAAAAAATCAGAGAGGTTTTTGTTCTTTGGAATGTTAGGGACAAAAACCTCCTCCAGTTTCCTAATATGCTTCTCTGATTGTCCACAATATTCTCTGCAAAAAGGTGACTAAACCAAGAAATTGCACAGTCAAAAAAATAGGTTGTCAAGATGTGAATGGATCTCTCATTTTATAATACCTATGTAAAACCGAGAGAGGTGCTTGTTCTTTGCCATGTTAGGAACAAAAACCTCCTCCAGTTTCCTAAAATTCGGCTCCAATTGTTCACAATATTCTCTGAAAAAATATGTCTAAAATAATATTTTTCTATAAAATTTCACAAAACCTCCTCCCGTTTCCTAAGGTGACTAAACCAAGAAATTGCACATTCAGAAAAATAGGTTGTCAATATGTGAATAGATCTCTCATTTTGTAATACCCGTGTAAAACCTGAGAGAGTTGCTTGTTCTTTGGCATGTTAGGAACAAAAACCTCCTCCAGTTTCCTAAAATTCAGCTCCAATTGTTCACAATATTCTCTGAAAAAAGATGTCTAAAATAAGAATTTTTTATAAAATTTCACAAAAGGGTTGCACTTGGAAAAAGGGTCATGATGCTCCCAAAATGAAAAAAACCCTCATTTTTTCACAAATTTTTCTCTCCCTGAGTTTTCACAATGGTAGCAAGGAGCTCTTGAGATATGTAAGAGTGAAAATGAGTTAAAAGATAACCATCTTATCCTTTTATAGCTTGTGATGGTCATTTCTTTTCATGATAGTGGGGTGGCCCACTACATGTCTTTCACTTTATTCTGCAAACTTGTAACTTTGAAGCTTGATTATGCAACTTTAGGAACATTTATAACTTATTACAAGTAGAAACATAAAATTACATTTTGAAACAAACTTTATTGATTATAAACCCTATTACCACTCCTCCAATTGCTGGACTTTAGCATGAAATGACATTTTTTGTGACCTTGAAACCCTAATGACCTAACAGAGACATTAAACTGAATGAAATTATGATGGTGATGACTAGAATGATGATGATAATCTCTGAATGATGGTACACTCAGCTGAGTGATGACATAGACCAGCAATTTGAAAATTTTGGAAGGAGTGGAAACAGTCCTAGACCTAATACCCAGTGACCAAATTTTTTCTTGAAGACTTAGTGAAATGACAAAAAATTGACTTTGGGACCCTAAAAAGAAATGATAAGAGTCCATTTGATCACTGGTGACAGGATGCAAATACTGACACTAACATTGGCTCCAACTGGGGATGGCAGCTCCTTGGAGGTGTCAAGAACACCGTAGACCAAGTAACCTAACCATTGGCTATGGAGTAAAAAACAAGCAACCAAACTCAATACTGAAAAACTATCATGAAAAACAAAACTAAATTTAACTGAAACAAAACTTACAAAACTTATTGATGGCAACATATCATCGAGACCTTAGGGCCTTCACTTCAGGCTTCAAATCTTGATGATAATCACTCGCCTGCCGAAGACATATGTACAATCATGTGAAATGATCCTTCCAATGTAACCAATCCAGAAAATGGCTACTTACTGAAATCATACTCTCACTTTCCTGGAGCAGGCAGAAAAAACAAAAACTATGCCACTCCAAGTGTCCACTGAACATGTGCTTTTGGTCCATGAAAACAAGAAAATACATCTTCCCTGCTAACTATAGAAAATCAGTAAAACGATCTTAAAAAATCTGAGATGTTGGGAGGAAAAATCATAAAGGGCTACTATGAAGCTACTATAGAAGCTACTATTTCTTGTTGGGAGGAAAAATCATAAAGGGCTTCTATGATCTCATCATCTAGACACTCTTCATCCCCATACAAATTTTCAAGAAACTCAATGAAATTTTTAGAAATCTTACAACAACTATCAATCATCGACAAGGAAGAATTTGAGCTTTGATAATGTTGAAAGCAATGTTGCATGGAGCAGGGACATTTTTTAAAAGCAGGGATGCGGAAGCATCATTTTCCAAAAATTTAGGAAGCGAAGTGTTTCAGATGCGTCTAGTATATATATATATATATATATATATATATATATATATATATATATATATTTGCACTTATATTCAAAACAAACACCCTAAATACCATATTAGTTGTGGAAGACATGAAAACATGCATATTTTTACATAAATAAAGATAGATATGGCATCCATGATTCCATTGTACATCAATAATAAATTATTCGAGCATCAACCATCTAGATTCTAGATGCTTGAATTTACAAACATACATCAAAATTTTAAGCATGATAAAACATTTAAGCATACTATAAAACATAAAACATTTAAAACATTTAAGAGTACAATAAAACATAAATGACCAATGTTCTTTATTCCTCCAAGCTCCTCCTCCTTCACTCCTCCAAACTCTCCTCAACTCTCTCTTCTCCTCTCTTTCTCTTCTCTTCTCCTCTCTTCTCCAACCTCTCCAAAAACACAAGTGAGAAAATGAGACGTGAAAGAGAGCTTATATCTTTTTCATTCTATCCCTAACTCAACACTAACCCACCCTCTAACCCAACTCAAGTAAAAAATTAAAAAATAAAATTAAAACAAAGTCGAATTTTTTGCTGCGTTAGTCGGATCCGTACGACATTGTACGAAAGTGGTCGCGATCCTTACGGATTCGCCTCTGAAGTGCGCAGCTTCTGTATGGCGATCTGTCATACGACACGCGGATCCATACGTACGAAACGCGAATTCGGCCGTATGGATCCAAAATTCCAGGAATCACAAATTTTTTTACGAAAAGCGTTTCGTAAATTCCGAAATGAATTTCGTACGGCGGATCTCGTACGGTTCTATACGATATGTGTTTCGAGGGTTGGAGCTAGAGGGGGACGTTTCCTGCAACACTGGTTGAAAGAAAATTGAATGAAAGTATTTTAAAGAATATAAACTAGCAGATGGTAGACCTTCATACCATGATCTTGATTTTTCCTCAAAGGTGGCCATGAACGTTTTCATCAGAAAATATTCAAGAAACTCAATCTTTAGTCTATGAATATGAAAATGAAATTTGACCAAATGCAAACTAGCATATTCTCCGTCCCGACCTTTAAACTTTGGCAGTCCTATTTTCCAATCTATACAAGGAATCCAATTCGGAAAACCAACAATATGAGATTGATTCATAGGAGCATACCTTCGAGCAGTTGAATCCATTTTGAAAACAATGAAGTCACCAAGAAGTTCTTCAGACTACCGGTTCTTGAAAAGTGGATTCACCATGAAAATTCTGAAACTTTGGATTCTTCGACACTAGAGTCACCAATTGAATGATGCACAACCTTCTTATGCCTGATCATTGTCCAACATCACTAAATCAGATCTGATCCTTTTCATTCTTTCCCGGGGAAGATCTGTCACCTCCCTCCCTGGCAACGACGCCAAGATGTTAGCACTCCACTGGATCTCCGAAGACTGAGAAGGAGACTAGCAAAGGTAACCACAGACCACTTTGACCTAGTAGTTAGCCCTACTAGGCTGAGACAACTCTCTCAATGAAATCACAACCAATTGAATGGATGATGGAGATTCTAGGCTAGCTATGCAGAATAGGGTTTGGTTGATTTGGATTTTTGTGTTGGATGAAATTGGAACTTTAGAAACTAGGATTGAAACTCTTTTAGGGTTACAAGAACAAAAATTGTAGGGGAATAAAGGGGCAATGTAGGCAAGGTCAAATGACCAAATAGGCTGAGAGGTTGTAGTGTAGGATGAGCAGAGAGATCAGGAACAAACATATAAGTATGAATTCATTCCTTAAGAAGAAATAAACATAACATCATCATCTAATCACATAGGGAATGCATTACTCATGAATC
This sequence comes from Pinus albicaulis, assembly GCA_034641835.2. NCBI lineage: Eukaryota > Viridiplantae > Streptophyta > Pinopsida > Pinales > Pinaceae > Pinus > Pinus albicaulis. The sequence goes on from CM076570.1 coordinate 841,040,193, forward strand.
CTGCTTAATAACTGTAAAGATAATGAGTGAAAGAAACATATGTGAAATGGAAGGAGAAGCATTCAATGGAGTGACTTACAGAAGAGAAACATAGCCATACAAGCTCACCACATGAATCCCTAAATTTTAGCTGCAACTTTTCTCTGTATTCACTATATTACTTGATCAAAATAGAATACACTAATTCAATGTCCAATCTTCCAACCCTTGAAACTGATTAGAATGGGCCTCATATATCCACTGAGGTCGAAATCCCCCCTTGGAGGTCAAAATTTCCAGCAATAAAGTCAAATACATGCATCTATCTGATCACTGCTACACACTAGGGAGGTTACTCAACCATTTCCTCCCTTTTATAAACCACTTGAGCTAATTTCTCAAAGCTTTTAATACATGATACGACATTTAGCTAATAAATTTTACCACAATCACATTTAATTTTGAAAATTTACCATTTATCATTCACCTCTTAGATTTTTACCACAGTAAATTTTCAAATTACAAAATTACAGGGTAAATTTCTGGAAATGTAGCAAGTTTTTTGTAGAAGCATCGCGCTAGTTGAGGGCTGGTTTGGCCAAATTTTAGGAGTCCATTATGCATTATGGAAACTATTTCAAGTAGCCCCACGTGTCTACTTTCCAATGAGCCATAAAACTCAAAAAAATACCTATGGGAAGGCCTTCAAAACTTGATTCTTCCAACCTTACTCAGAAGCACCGCGCCTGTCCAGAATTAATGGCAGAAGCATGAAAAAGGTGAGGTTTTCTGAGTTTTTGATCAAAATAAGAAGTTGTCATGAAAAACCAAGTTGATATTTGGCATTCATTCATCATTATCTATCCATCCATGTAGAAAAAATTTCATTTGGATGCCCAGGGGAAAAGGGTCGCGCCCCTTGCGCGATGCTTCTATGTGCCAATTTCTACAAAATTTCTGTGTTTTCTAGAAAAATAGGTCTCAAAGATGGAGTCATATTGCTTCAACCATGAAACAGTTTGCAAAACTGAGAGAGGATTTTTTTTTTTCTTTGGAATGTTAGGGAAAAAAACCTCCTCCAGTTTCATAATATGCTTCTCTGATTATCCAGAATATTCTCTGCAAAAAGGTGCCTAAACTAGGAAATTGCACAGTTAGAAAAATAGGCTATGAAGATGTGAATGGATCTCTCATTCTGTAATACATGTGTAAAAACTGAGATAGAATTTTGTTCTTTGGAATGCTAGGAACCAAAAATTCCTCTAGTTTCCCAAAATGCGGCTCCAGCTGTTCACAATATTCTCTGAACAAAGATGTCTAAAACAAGATTTTTTTGGAAAATTTCACAAAAGGGTCGTGCAAGAGAGTTGTGTCTGGAAAAATGGTCATGCTTGGGCAGATGGGTCGCGCGAAAGGGTCACTATGCTCCTAAAATGCAACAAAACCCTCAATTTTTAACAAATTTTTCTCTTTCTGAGTTTGCACGATGGTGGCAAGGAGCTATTGAGATATGTAAGAGTGCAAATGAGTTAAAAAATAACCCATATTATCCTTTTATAGCTTGTGATGATCATTTCTTTTCATGATAGTGGGATGTCCCACTACGCATCTTTAACTTTATTCTGCAAACTTGTAACTTTGAAGCTTGATTATGCAACTTTAGGAACATTTAGAACTTATTGCATGTAGAAACATAAAATTACATTTTGAAAAAAACTTTATTGATCATAAAACTTATTACCACTCCTCCAATTGCCAGGCTTTATGCATGAAATGATAGTTTTGGTGACCTTGAAACCCTAATGACCTAATGTTGACATTAAATTGAATGAAATTATGATGGTGAGGACTGGAATGATGACGATAATCTCTGAATGATGGTACACTCAGCTGAGTGATGACATGGACCAACAATTTGAAAATTTTGGAAGGAGTGGAAACAATCCTAGACCTAATACCCAATGACCAAATTTTTTCTTAAAGACTTAGTGAAATGACAAAAAATTGACTTTGGGACCATAACGAGAAATGATAAGGGTCCATTTAATCACTGGTGACAGGATGCAAACACTGACACTAACAAAGGTGTCATACCGATCCCCCATAATTGTGACCTCAAGGGGGGGACTCGAGGGAAAAGCACATTCTACCTCTGCAACATACAATGTCATCCCTATGCTTCCACATGCCAAAAATTGCATATTCTGTCTGCCCCAATGGGAAAACTCCTCTCCTATCCATGATACTCTGGGTCACATCCATCTGCCTCAAGTAAGTCCCTCACCCTACTGCTTGTGATGAGGGCATTAAGGGACAACAACCCACTCCCCTGTGACCGTATGCAAGCCCTCATGGATATACTCAAGAGGTTCTCATCACTGCATATCTCTATACACTCCAGAATGACATGGCCCAAGGCTACGTTAGTGTGCAACAACCTACATCCTATTAGGGTCGCCATATCTACTACCACACCTCCATAACCTTGAATGGGTGGCCCTCTCCTCCTGATCCTCTCAGGGAGATATAACAAGAAAACCTCCCTACGTGCTAGTGGCGGTGTCACTAAGGTGCTACTGCTTGGTGTCCTTTTCACCCCACATATCCATAGGAAAGCCTCATCCCTATATAATGTTCCATCTGGTGGACTACCGAAGCCACCTCCTTTGATCATCCCTTGCAAGAGTATGTTGATCATCCTGCAAGAGTATTGATGAATGTCAGAGGTGTCTAGTAGAGGTGGGAAGTAGGGACGAAGGTGGTCCACATTGAATACTGGGTGCAAATCAAGGAATGGTGGAATACTGAGCTCGAAGGCATTGTTCCCTACAGCCTTGGTGATGGTGTACAACCCGTATCAGAGCGGGCGAAGCTTGCGGTGGGGTCCAGTGAGGCGCTCATTCTGCAAATGTAGCCACACTTTGTCACCCACTTGGAATTTGTGTGGCACCCAATGTTGATTATGGCGTTGCTTGTACTTAGCATTGGCTCTGTCCAATATGTCATGAACCTATTGGCGGATGTGCTGAATGCACTCGATGAAGCTATTTGATTTTTCAACTTCAGATTGGACATGAGTCGAATCGGCCTGAGTAGCCGCAAATGGCATGGCTACGTCAATGGGACATAGTGGCTGGAATCCCAAGCCCACCTGAAAGGGGCTGTGGTCGATTGATCTATGGAGATCCCGGTTATAACTATGTTGTACATAGGGGAGGCCCTCGTCCCATGTGCGTGGATGTTTTGAATTGTACATACGTAGAATGTGTACAATCATTCTGTTGATAACCTCTGTCTGGCCATCTGTTTGGGGATGGAAAGCTGTGGACTTGGTGACCTTCGTGTCCAGCATTGACTAGAGGCTAGACCAAAATGTGCTGAGGAACCTGCTATCCCAATCTGATATGATAGACTATGGGATCCCAAAGTGCACCCACACTCGTTCAAAGAAGAGTTTAGCAGTGGCTTTTACTGTGATATTCTTCTTGCAGGCCGCCATAATGGTCATCTTCGAGAATCTGTCGACGACCACGAAAACACAGTCATTTCCATGCTTAGTAGAAGGCAGGCCCGACATGTAATCCATGGAGATGGATTCCCAAGGTCGACCAAGGGTAGGTAGCGGAGTATATAGGCCTTGCTTCTTGATGATCGGTTTGGAAATGGCACAAGTAGTGCAGGATTTGAAGTGCTTCCCGACATCCTTTCGAAGGTTCGGCCAATAGAAATACTTTTGCATTACTACTACTGTTTTCTTGACCTCGAAATTCCCAGCGACTCAACTGTAGTGTGCTTCCCATATCATCTTGGCACGCTCGCTTGAAGGAACACAAAGGTGTCCCAGGTGACATAAAAGTGCATCTTAGAGGTGAAAATTTGGAACTTGCATACCCCCTAAGAATGCCTTGTATGTGTGGTTGAATTCTGGGTTGCTCTCATAGAGAAGCGGCCAATCAGAAGTCTCGTGCCCACAAGAGTTGAAAATAGTGGTGAGCGCCACGATCGGTGGTCAGCTAAGGCAGTCTGCAACATTATTGGTGCTACCCTTCTTGTACTTGATTTTCAATTGAAACTGTTGTAGATATGTGGACCACTTTTGATGGCGATCATTCTGCAACTTCCCTTGTGTCTGTATGAACTGCAGGGGCCGGTGGTCTGTGTGGATGATTGTTTCCTTCCCCAAAAGGTAATGCTTCCATTGTCGACAAGCTTGCATAAAGGAATACATTTCTTTGTCATAAGTGGGATACTTGAAAACTGTGTCAGACAATGTCTCACTGTGATATGCCACTGGATGTCCCTGTTGAGTAAGAATTGCCCCAATAGCATATTCAGAGGCATCTGTCTTGATATCAAATGGTTGTTGCAAGTCTGGTAATGTGAGCACTGGGGCAGAAAAAATGTGATTTTTCAATTCTGTGAACGCCTTCTGTTGAGATTCCGACCAAAATAATTTTGCTCTTGCTCCTCCCTTGGTGACTTGACTCAAGGGCCAAGTGATATGAGAGAATCCCAACAAAAACCTACTGTAGAAATTAGCAAGACCCAGAAAGTTGTGAAGCTCTGTTATAGTGGTTGGGGCTTGCCTATCTCGAATGACTTGGATCTTGGTTGGTCCGACATGCACCCACATTTCATCAATAATGTATCCCAGATATTGAACCTGGGTCATGCCAAAAGTGCACTTCTCCAAATTGGCACACAACTTGTGTTGCCGCAGTGTTTTGAGGACTTGTCGGATGTGGTGGAGGTGCTCTTCCCAAGTCTGGCTGAATATCAGAATGTCATCCAAGTGCAACCTTACAAATGAGTTGGTGAATGGCCGCAAGATGTCATCCATCAACCTCATGAAGATTGCGAGAGCATTCGTCAACCCGAAAGGCATGACCAGCCATTCGAAAAGGCTTTCCTTGGCTTTGAAGGCAGTATTCCACACATCGAAGGGTTCAATTAATACCTGGTGATACCCAAACTTCAAGTCGATCTTGTTGAAATATTTTTCCCCTTTGAGTTGGTCCAGATGGTCATCAATCCGTGGGATCGAGTACCTATTCCAGACAGTGATCTTGTTCAGTGCCCGATAGTCAATACAAAGTCTCCACGTCCCATCCTTCTTCTGTACCAACACGATCGGGCTCCCACAAGGCGATGAACTTGGTCGGACGTGACCTTTCTGCAACAGCTCCTGAATCTGCCTCTTGATTTCATCATTCTCCAAAATAGAGCGCCGATAGATTGATCCATTGGGTAGCGACGCACCTAGGGTCAGATCAATCAGGTGCTTGACATGACAGTGCAGAGGAACCCCTGTGGGTGAGATGAATATTTCCCCGTACTTCTCCACAACCTTGTCCATTTGTTGTTGTCATGCAGAGGAGCCCTGTCTGGAGGTCATGGCCACAGTCTTCTTCTTGCCCTGGGGGCGGATCATCAAGAAAACAAATTTCCTAGTTTAGGAAATGAGCTTACTGCATTGTTTTGCAGTAACCAAAGAGATAGCGGTAGGAGGTGGTACGTCTGGTATCCTTTACAACTTATTTCCCAAAGTAACAATAACAGCGAGAGGCTGAGACTCATATACAGCATGACGCTTCCACAAGTATGCCTGTCCTAATAATACATTAGAAACATCAATAGGAGAAATTTCACATAATACCTCATCCGTGAAGGGCTTGATGCTATAGGGAAGGCGGCACTGCTGGCTGATGCAGAGATCTTGTCCTTGGTGAAGCCACCCAATGGTGTATGGATGTAGGTGAGATGTGGTCGGCAAGCCCAACCGCTTCACGAAGTCTACTGAAATGAGGTTCTTTTGGCTCCCATTGTCAACAATGAACTGTACCGGGGAGCCCTTTACCAACATCTGGGAGTGGAAGTGACGTTCCTCCTCCTCTGGATCTTTCGGTTCCTCCTTCTGGATCTTTGTAGTGGCAAAAATGGCGTTGGGCTCTGCATCAATAATATGTTTCCCTTTTTCATTCCCCTTTCCAGGTTCTGATTCAGAGTCGGAGCATGTATCTGACTCAGAAGCCCTCATCTCGGCCACCAGCGACTTCTTGGCCCGACACTCACTTGTGTTGTGAGTGGAGCTCTTATGGAACTCACACCACTTTCCCGTGTCCTTCTTTGGCTTTGCGGTGTTGTTCTTTGCTTGTGGCTTTGACAAGTCATCTTGAGCCACCATGCCTTGGCTCTATCCTTTGTTTTGTGGTTTGGGAGCACCATTCCCTTGCTTTTGATTCGTAGATCCAAAGTCTTGCTTCTTCTGTTTGAATTTCTGCTCAATCTTGGCAGCATACCGGTATGTCGTACCAAGCGAGGAGATGTCAAGGAACTCCATTTCCTCCTTAATGTATATGTGTAGAAAACTACGATACTTTAGCACCAAATGTTTCTCTGAATCTTTGATACCCAACTTTGTGCGCAGGGTATGGAACATATTCATCAGCTCATGCACATCTTGATCCCTTTGTTGTCGCAGCATGGTCCATTGTATGTACTTGTCCTCATATCTCCCCATGGGATAATATTGTTCATTGATGGCGTCTCGGAAAGAATTCCAAGTGGGTACGATCGAGAACAGAGAGGGTTTTGTCTCGTCCTTTTTCTCACAGTAGGTTTCCCGCTAGTCCTTGACATGGGGGGTAGCTTTGAGGAGTGCAAAAATAATCTTCTCCCGGTCGGAAAAGTCATGAATCGAGAAATATCATTCTAATAGATTCAACCATCTATCTATGACATCTGCATCTATTTGACCCTCAAATATGGGAATGTCAAAATTTACTTGTACCTTAAAGGGAGTCGCACCTCCAGAGTGGCTGCTGGATGCAGATGCGTCGCCGGTGGGCAGTCGTTGAAGGATCTGGGCAAAGTTATCCATCATCACATTCCTTTATTTTTCGAGGGCCTCATCGAGTAATATTTTGATAGGATCTCCTGCTCCCTCATCTTTCTTTTCATCCCCCATGGGCGTCTGTCGGGGTTTTTGAGGCTGATCTTGCAAAGGTTCCACCAGATCGAGCCCTAACTCCTTATACCCCGACCTCGTTGGGGACATGCAAAGAAGGATCAAGAAAAAACAGACCGCTCTAATACCACTGATCTGGATTTATGCAGGAAAACAATAGAATAAACATATAACCAATAAATACAAAGATGCAGCGGAAATAACACTTCATTTCATTAATATCAAAGCACTGAAATTTGCTTACAGACAGAATGGAAATAAACTAGCTAGGGTGCTGGTAGCTATCTCTGAGAAGAGATGTGGCAGTTATAGGCCTCTGAACTGAGTTACAATGAGGCTCAAGGGCCTATTTATTATTTAGAAACAATGGAAAACCCTAAACATCCAAAACCCTAACCCTAGGGGATGAAGCGCCAAAACTATGGGCCCCGTTTGGGTAAAGTGGTGTTTCAACTTCCCGGGGACGAAACTTTGGCATACGATCTTCGTTTGATGTGAACCATACCTCGTTAGAAATATCTATCCGAGGAATACAAATTTTGAGAGAGCAACATCGGTCCATGAACCCATGTTGCTCCCTGTTTTCCCAAAAAACGTCGTTTAAGGCCTCAAAACGGCTCCAGAAGTTCAGGACTCGAAAAAATGCTAAAAATAGTAAGTTGTGCCAAAACTAAAAAAACTGAAAGAGACAATAGTGAGGGCCCAAGTGGAATAGGCAGGTGACCACCAATATCCATCTAGATCACTAAGGGACTGTTAGGAGGCAAATTTTTGGACCCCTAGTTCAATGGCATTAGAGGAATTTTGAGGTCTATAACGGACCTCCTTAGGAAATAATAAAATAATAGCTAAACAAATAAAATAATATTTATGAATTTGCAATTCATTTTTTGCACCACAATCCATGTAACTATGGTTAAATTCAATTGAAAAGTTGTACCAAAATATAATTAATAAAAAAATTGTATTGATGTGATTATAAATAAAAATAAGTTTTACAAGAAAAAGTCATTATCATACAACTATTGCATTTGTCCTTTGTATTTAAATAACTTAAAATAAATTATAAATATAAATTCATAAATTCTTAGTTGTATAACATATAATTAATTAAATTTATATTATTTAAATTATATATTAACATGTAATTAATATACTATATAAAAATAGTATAATATAATATAATAAATATAATATATTATTTTATGTTTGATTTTATATTACATGTTGAATTGATTTGATTTATAACATAAGAAGAAATAATATATAATATAAAAAAATAATATGATATATATTTTATTACATTTAGATAATGTTTCATGATATTATAGATAATAATATATAATATTAATATAATCATAATGAAATGAATTGAATTGCATTAAAAAAAAGTATTGAAATAGATTTAATTTATATTTATGAGTAGATATTTATTTATATATATATAAATATAAATTTATAATTAATTTGAAATTGTAATATTACATAAAATGAAATGAATACATAATTTAAATAAATATATGAAAATATACAGACATAATGTATGAAAAGTGTGTAAAGACATGAAAATTGTATAGGGATATGCATTCTTTCTTAAAAAAAATATGAAATGACAATAATAATATTTTTTTTCAAAAAATGTGAAATGACATTTATTATGAGTGCTTTACTTTGTGACTTTAAAAGTACTTAGAATACTACCATGGTTAACCATGAATATTTATCCACCATTGAAAATGTGACAAGTACATACATTTAACTCAAGCGATGTCACTTCAACCATGATGGATGATGTCATCACCTAAAATGTGATTGGTTCTCATAAAGTGAATTTTGATTGTACATTTTCCTTACAAGACCCATTTTTTACCTCAAAGTTACCTTAATGTTTGGAGTTATCAAATCATTGATAAAAGGGAAAACTTGGAAGTCCCTAAAAGAAGTGATGTTGGAGGAGCCATATCAGTGTTAGAGGGAAGACATTGGAAGTCCATAAGTGCAATGATGTTGGAGGAGCCATATCAATGCTAGAGGGAAGCTTTGGTGAAAACCCTATATGTTGGCACTCTTGGAGGAGTAGGAGAGAAGCTATAGGGAAGATTAGTGAGCCTATGTTCAGTCATTCTAGAAGTAGCTAGATAATTGACAATGGAATATTGGACAACTAGAGATGCAAGAATTTTGAAGTTGTAGTGATCAAAAAAATATGTGGAAAAGGACTTGGCAGAAGTTTTCAAGGTACGTGGATTGAAAGGGTTGTGGAAGCACTACATCAACAAGTAGATCAACTATACTTTGTTAAGGGAAAGATTGGTAGTCATAGTTGTCGACACCAAGCACTAGTCATTCCTTGTATCAAGGTTGTATGTAAGGGCCATGATCCGTGGTAAGGGAGAAATAAGGTTGTTTTATTAAATTTTGTAATATAACAAGTTGTGGGTTAAAATTTGTCTTGTGTACTAGTTGATTCACTGCCATATGTTATTCTGTTGCGCAAAGTTCCTGTGTTGTGGAATTTGAGTGCGTTTGTGATCATGATATTCAAATCAAAATCGATTCTTGAGTGTTGTGGAAAAATCAACATGATCTCACTTGCAACACAAATGGGATGGTATACCCATCAAATGGATGTCAAGGCAGTGTTTCTTAATGGTGAGTTGGAAGAGGAAGTATACATTGAACAATTAGAGGGCTTTGCAACACATAGTAGCGAGGCCCACATGTGTAGACTAAGGAGAGCTTTGTATGGGCTCAAGTAGGCTCTCAGGGTGTGGTATGAATGTGAAATTTTCAACTTGAAATCCTACTGCTTTAGCTGATGTTATTTCTTCTACTTATTATTCATAAATAAGTTATTTGCAAAAATCTCTTCACTAAATATTGAAATAAATTCAAATGTAGACTTCACCATATAATTACTGAGCAGAACAATAAAGAAAATACTAGCACATAAATGATAGATATTTTGGACAATTGTCCCGGGAAAAACCCAATGTGGGAAAACTGGTGCAACAGATGAGGGTTTCCATTATTCAACAAAATCTTCTTGTACAATTTATAGTCAGTTGTGACAAAAAGAAATTATGATAACACCGGAGAAATTCCTTTCAAAATAGTCAGATGAGAAATGACCCCGAAAGGAACGTTCCGAGCCCCCTACGTCACCACTGCGTTGGATTTGTGTGGAGACTGCGCAGAACTACGTCACCCCTCTGCGCTACTCCCTCCCAGCCTCTGCGTTGTCTCTTCCTGGCACTCCGTCACCTGCTCCTACACCCCGGATTGCCGTTGAACCCTCTTTGCTTCTCCACCTGCAAATCTCCCTCTGAGTATATTTTCTCTTATCGAACTTCGACCATTGAGAAAATAGATTTACTTGGGAAACTGAGTATCTGCACTGGTGTATTTTCCAAATGACCCTCAAGCCTTCCTTTATAGTCTTCTAGTTGAGAAATCAATGACCCAAATTAGATCTCTAATCAACGACTAAGATCATAATTTGACTTGATCCATTTTCTTGAGAAGATTCACACTTTGTTTTATTAATACCCATTAATTATTTAATTTCCCTAAGTTTAGACTTAGGGTCTCCATTAAAATAATTAATTTTTCAAATAAGAAAAAATCGAGTGGAATTTCCACAAACGCTTTCTGGGTTCTTTGGAATATTAATATCTAAGCCTCTACACCAAATTTGAGACTCATAACACTTTCTGATGCTACAAAAAATCAACAATGAAAACATTGACAAATACTTACAAGGAATTGGTTTCATGAAGAGTGAGGTAGATGGAAAACTCCTACTATTTGATGGTTGGGGGTAAGGTACTCATTCTTGTCGTATATGTGGATGCCTTGTTCTTGATAGGTTCATTTAGGGCTCATAAAAGAATACAAGAAGGACCTTTTAGTGAAGTTTGAGATAAAATACTTGGGGCTTATGCACTACTTTATTGTAATGACCCAACTCGAGTTATAAGGAACATAGAATATTAACATGCATATAAGACTTGCATATGATAGCTACATATGCATGTATCATGTGTACTGCACTAGTATATGCACTAATCAATTATGAAAAGTCTCAGTGTAAGATAATGAGTGAATTATTGAAGTATTGAGTAAATACCTAACTCACTAAAATATAATGAATGTATTGTGATGTAAAAGTTATACCCACCACTATCATAATATAACTAATATTTTGTTCAAAGAAAAGTAAAAGAATTGACTTATGCAAATAAAATATGATATTTTAATAAAATCCAAGATATTTACAAAATAATGATATTTAATAATAAATCCAAGATATTTTAGGAATCCAAGATATTTATGAAATAATAATATTTTAATATAACTCTTATTTTAATAAATATATTGAAAGGATATTTGACTAAGATATTTATTAAAAGATGATATTTTAATAAATATCTTGAAAGGGGATTTATGTATAAAAGGAAAAAGGGAGAGGAGGGGAGGGGCGGAAGAACTTGATGGGCAGGGTCAGTAAGGTGGGAAAACTGATCTGGATGCTGTTAGAGGATTTCTAACTGTTGGAGACAAGAGTAGTGAGTTTTAACAGAGTCATAGACTGATCTTGATTGTTATTGGAGTTTTGGGCATGGCGGTGAGAAGACTTGTCTTTTGGATCTGGGGACCGGAGAGGTTGACCTCAGATAGCCTGGGAGGAAAATGGCGATTTGGTACCGGGAACGAGAGCCATGGCAGGTCAGGAAAATCTTCAAACACGGTTCGAGGTAAGTATTCAATAGTGAATCGATATTTTCTGCTTCAAAAAATTCACGCTGGATTATCTAGTATCAATTTTGTTAATGATTATTAATTGCGAAAATTAAGGGCATTAAACATGGTATCAAAGAACAGTTTTAAACTCTGCGAGACCTTATTGGCCCTACACGGGTAACCATAGTCCTGAGGTTCCGATGTTGATCCTGTCCAGTTCTAGGAAGAAACATTTACATGGAAATAAATTCCAACAAAAAGCCAAGAAGTGAGAAATCCATCGGTCTCTAGGTGTTCTCGAATTAATTGATAACATTTAAATGGCGCTAAAGTGCATGATTGTAGGTTTTACAGGGTATAAAGGCTTATCTGTTAAGGCAAGATCTGAAAAGTGAATTTGCTAGCCTTTTAACCTTTGCAAATGAGTCTGGCATAATGGAATCCTCTTGCGATAAATCACACACCACCTCTACTTATCCGAAGGATATAAATTAATCACTTGTTGGGCGTTGTATGTTAGTTATAATTTAGCATAAGGATCGTTACAAGTCATTTGAGAAATATTTTGAGATGCGCCAAATTTATCGGAATAGAGATTTGATTCAGCCGTTTGCAACTCTATCGAATATATAAGACGTCAATGGAACTGACTTCGAGAATAGGATTTTAATTAGTTTCATAGAATTGATAACCTTAATAGTTTCCTCTACCTCCATACTATACAACGATTTCCAAATTGAATATCGATGATAAACCCTTCCCAAATTTAAGCAATTCATTTAATTGAGTACGATTTTAGAAATTCCCAGTGGAGAAGCTAATCGGCACGATAGGGATTCATTGATGCGAAATTATTCAGGACAACATCGAAATCATTCTTGAACTAGGGTGTGTGCATATATACTTTTTATGTTTTAAAGGAGATTTTGGAGGTGAAAAGAGGTGTGTTCTAGCATTTTATCGCTGGCTGTCGAATAGGTTTCCAATTGTGATAGTAGATGTTGTGGAGGCAGTGTAGATCAAAGGCATCATTATACCCATTAACACCACCAAGCCCAATCCCAATAACTTGGAGTTTGATAAATTATATCTTGATATGAATTGAATTATTCACCCTTGTTTTCATACGAAAGATTGGATGCGTGTTTTGTTTCTCACCTCCTATTTATCTTTACATTTCATTTTGTTTTCTGCCAATGTTCAGATTATTGTTTTCATGTCCAATAATACCAAACAAACCCCAACACCATGGTGAAATTTTAAACTGCGACTACAGGTGTAGGGTCACTATTTATCAGTTTTAGGCAAATCAAAGTTCACTTCATTTAGTTCCTCAAACAAAACCTATGGAGATTTGAAATATTTGAGATCGAAGAGAATGGGAGCATAGTGGGAGTCAGTGAAGGCAGAGGGAACACGATTACATAATCTAAGCAGCTTTGCAAATCAGCACCTGAGCTCTACCCACCAGCTTTAACAATTGTAAAATTGAGCCATCTGCATCTCCTTCTATGCTGCAGTCAAAATCGAAATCGTCTGGACACCCCGTATCGGACATTGAAACTGTTTCGAAATTCAAGCGATTTTGCCTCTGCGATTTTGCAGTATGAGCAGGTGGAAACAACTTTGTCTCAGAATCCTGGGGCTTGGGAGAGCCTGACTGGGGATATATTGCTGCCAATCGAGGGAGACAAATAAAATTATTTAAGAGAGATAGAAATATGAACACTCTACCACATGAAGAAGCTCTGAAACCATAGTGCCACAAAGTCCACCAACTTTTCCAACCCCGTGTCACCTGCCCCTGTTTGCTTTGACCTTAATGCCAAGCAAGACCCATGCTATCTCAAGGCTATCCCCAAAGCACACTATATTTCTACATGGTCCCACTAGGTTGTGCATGTAATTTATCTATGTGTTCAGTTTGGTGTGCTTTTGGGGCGATTATAATTTAAATGGAAAATGTAATATATATTTAGGGACTTTAATGTATTTATTAATAGGGCGGAAACGTGAAGATGGGTTACACTTTTGTGAGAATCGGGGGCAGAAAATTTTTTTTGGCAATAGTTCGGCCGAACTTTTGAGTCCGTTTAGATTGACGGCACAGTGACAGCACAGCGAACAAAATTTTTGCCGGAGCTTTGGAAAACCGGCAACAAGAGTTTGGCCGAACTTATAGAAAAGTTCGGCCGAACTAAGGGTTCGGCCGAACTATTTTTTTATAAATGCTTCTCCCGCGAATTGTACAGGTTCTATTGTTCGCGCGATTTTTCAATTATGTTTCTGTTTGTCTCTGTTTCAGCGTTGGCTATGTTTCTGCTGGTGCGCAGATAGTTGCAGCTTTGTTTCGATTCGCCGCGTTGGCGCTCCTGCTGTTACGTCCGCGTTGGCACTCCTGCTGTTACGTCTGCGTTGGCCCGGGTATGAGGATTTTGCCTTTCTGAATCCGTCTTTACAGTCCAGTGGTATAGTTTTAGACTTTAGTTTGTAAAGGAATTTAAAATTTTGCTTGTGCTCATTCTGGAATGTTTATTAAGTAACAAGTTCATTGTTCAATGTTTAGTTACTGCCACGGGCAACTACGCATTACTCTGTTTTAAACTTTTAAGTTTTTAATATTTATTAAATGGATTCAACTTCACCCTTGCTCCACGCTTATCGCTCAAGAGTCAAAACCTCCCTTCACATATGGGCCATGGCTAAAGAAATTCGTTAAGACTGTGGTAGGATTCTTCGTCATGCTAAAACGCATAAGCGGCAAGCCTAATCTTTCTAAAGAGGAGATCCAAGCCTTCGATTTCAAGAAATGATTTATAACTTTAAGTTTTTAACCTATTCATTGTTCAAAGTTTAGTTATTATTTATTAAACTTATTACTACGCTTTACTCTGACACTGTGTTTTGTTATTTAATTGAAAATTCACATTACTCATATTAATTTATACTATATAGCCAAAATATTTATGGTATTTCAATCGATATAAAGTTTAAACTTAAATGAATTGAGAAATTCAGTAACCCACCAGATTTTCATTTCAGTGTTGTTTTGTTTTCAATCCATTTTCCAATTACTCGCGAGGTCTTGATACAGAGATCAGAGTAGCAAAGGCTGCGTAGTTGGTAGGTACTCTGCACTTGGTGTGATCATTTAAAGTTAAGAGCGCATCTCTATCTCTGCAAAACATCTTGGATCTGCTTCTTTTTATTTTGTATCTCATGGTAGACGTTAATTTGACCCTTGCCCGGGACACTACATCCTCCGCATCCTGCTCTACTATTATAAACTCAGGTTTTAACTTTTCGTTTTTATTGACACCGTGTCATATAATTAGTAACTTAGTTCAATATGCATATATGATCATTGATATATCTGTACTCGAAAAATTATTTTGTTTTTACTGACATTGTATCATATAATTAAACTTTTATTACTCTGGAGTCTGCTTTAACCTGTTTTGTTTTATTAGTTTTAATTTTAAATGTGAAGAGAAAATTTCAATTTTATTTGGTTTTCACATGGTTTTCCAGTATGAACATCAATATGATTTGTGTGACTTGTCACTTTAGCCTTTTAGTTTTGGTTTTAACTTTTTATGTCTTTTGAACTAGCCCTTGGCTTAACAGTGCTTTTGAACTTCTTGAACTATTCCTATTCCTGTATGATTGTATGGACCTGACAGATTCATGATGCCTTTTTGTTACCAGATAATCATGTTGTTGATCCTACACCTTCAAAGTCTCCCCTTAAGATCATGTGCTTTAATAGTCAATATTTTCTTTAAGTCTCACCTTTCTTTCCTGCTCATAGTCAATATTTGTATTAATGTCTGCAAACATATCCTGCTTTAATATCGATTGCAAAGGGTCACACATGTTTATAAACACTGCCATATTCATGGTTGAGCCTGATATTGTAGTGTCTCCTTATCTGCCCTTAACCAATTTTTTTTCCTGTATGAAATAATCATGCTCCCAAAACTTCTTGAACTATTCCTATTCCTGTATGATTGTATGGACCTGACAGATTCATGCTGCCTTTTTGTTACTAGATAATCATGCTGTTGATCCTGCACCTTCAAAGTCTCCCCTTAAGATCATGTGCTTTCGGGTGGACCTGATTTAAGTCTCATGCTACACTTCAAAGTCTCCCCCAAAGAGCTTCCTTCCTTCATTTATAAGTACTTTTCATATACTGTCCTCAAAGTGCTTTACCTAAATAGGAGTGCTTCTCCAAATTTTGATTCAATTGATATACTTGAAGAAGCCTTTGTAACCTTTTGAAGAAGCCTTTGTAACCTTTTGTAAATACACATGTTTTGAAATTTTTTGAGGAGTAACTCAAAGCATGCATATATACAAAATGAAGTGGCTACTTTCTTCATATTCCATGAGGGACTATTGTTCTTCCTAAATACTATTCATTTCATGTCCCTCTGAATTATTTCTAGTGAAATTAAATGACTTGAAATTAAATTTCCTAAAGCCTATTGAAATTTCTCCTTCAAAATAAGGATGCACTCCCATTTGATTCTCATGGATAGGTTGTAATCATGAGGCTCTCGCTAAAGAGTGGACCTTCGCAAAATATTGTGATGTCTTGTCACAAACAAAACCATCAAATTAAAAACACATCATTTTTCTCCTTCAAAGAAAAAACAAGTTCACATCATGTGAATATGTGAATAACGTGTTTGTGCTCATTTAGATATTTTCATTAATTGGTTTTCTTTAATTGCAATCATTTCCATAGGTTAATTTCCATTTTTGATTGAGATTTAATTGCTTAGCATA
Organism: Pinus albicaulis; assembly: GCA_034641835.2. NCBI lineage: Eukaryota > Viridiplantae > Streptophyta > Pinopsida > Pinales > Pinaceae > Pinus > Pinus albicaulis. Next base: position 841,056,676 of record CM076570.1, read on the forward strand.
TATTGTGCAAGTGTACTTTAGAAGTATAAGAACCTGGATTGACATTTAATGCAAGTAATTTATCTCACAATTAATTTACCCATTAGGATGCTTTGACATAGTAACTTGAGAGATGAAAAAGATCCTATCACATTAACGTGAGGATCCATTTTCACAATGAACATTAGGAAAAGACAATATTCATTGCAGTTGGTAATATAGTCAACTAGTAGACTATTCAATTATTAACAAAGTTGATGAAAGAATGCAAGGAATTTAAGGTTGCATTTCAATTTTGAAAATTTTCTACAATAATTTTTGTAGGATAATTTGTTATACAATATCATTATCATAGTTTACTTTTATTTTTATTTTTATAATAAAAATGCTCATACTCGTAATTTCAATTATATGGTTGGTTGTATTGAACACAAATTAATTTTGATTATATATTTGGTTATATTTTCCAAGTATATTTATTCTTGTTGGACTAAGTATTTTTAGGATCTCACACACACACACACACACTCACACACACACACACACACATGTTAATGCAAGTTTCCATAGTTATTTATAATTTTTATTTTAGAAAGAACCTTCAACCAAAAATACCCCTAAGGTTAGTCCCTCGTGTGCCCTTTGAGACACATTAGGTCATCCCACCAATTCATGCCCCATGCTTCATGAGTTGAAGGGTATCCTTCATACCCTTCAAATATTGGTGCTTAACTATTTCTTAAGCACCCCCATTTCTCCCCACTCCATCATGTGATGTTGCCACCTCATCACGTAATAAGGGTTTAAGAACCAACGACCTCTTGTCTATTTATGTGAAACACAAACATTAAACACAACATTGTCTCAATCTCCGACGATATCAAGATGTGTTGGTCACCATACATCATACCTCAATAGTAGCACCACCACTTACACCAACCTCATATGTTGATGATTCCTCTTCCACCATTTATTATGTCACGAACTCGGTTAATTAGTATATGGCATGCCCTTGAGTGCTCTATGTTAAAGACACTCATCTCATCTATATGTGTCCTTTACTCATCAAATACCATCATCACTGCATGCATCAAGTGACATATCCCCCTCATCAAGATCCCAATCCGCCTAATTTTGGATGCTCCTCCTACACTAAGTACCTTGACCATATCAATGGAATGCCCAACTCCTAGCATGGTTCCCACCACACCAACACAACTATTGGAGATTCAAACGACCTCACCACTTAGAAAATGATAAGAAATTATTTCACCCCCTTGTACTAACAATACATAGAAAGAATAACATAATCTACTTGTTATAAAAGAGTTATCCTATAGAGTTATAAAAGATGAATCAAGGGAATAAAAATGTAATTCATAAACATTTTCATATATTCCTACTAATAAATAAAATATTATTACACAAGAAATGTATGTGCTATGGATCCTATGAAAATCGGGATGGGTAGAGTAATTAAATGACTTTAAATTAAATTTCCTAAAGCCTATTGAAATTTCTGCTTGAAAATAAGGATGCACTCCCATTTGATTATCTCGGATAGGTTGTAATCATGAGGCTCTTGCTCAAGAGTGGACCTTTGCAAAATCTTGTGACGTCTTGTCACAAACAAAACCATCAAACTGAAAACACATCATTTTTCTCCTTCAAAGAAAAAAAAAATTCACATCATGTGAATATGTACATGTACTCTTACATATTGGTGTACAAAACCATCAACCAAACACAAGTTGACGAAACATGCCTCTTCAAACAATTGACTCTCAAGTCAAATAATAGAGCTCATGTACTTTCAACATCTTGCTTCATGCAACATGCACCATACTTTGAATTTGCAAAGAAATTAATGAGACATCAAAATACATGCTAGGCCTTAATTGGATAAGAAATCTAACCATTTGTAAGCAAACCATTTCAATGGCGCTTCTTTTTCTTTCAACTATGTCGAATTTAGTTTTAAGTTATATTTTTAATTTTGGAGAAAATAACTATTTATTTCATGTGTAATTAGATTGGTGATTTCATGTGTTAGGGTTGTGGATTCAGGCATTGAAACAACACCATTATATTTCAAATTTAAAAATGATGGTTTGAGTCTTAGGTAGCTTAGAATCCTACTTGTTTTCAAAATAAGGATGCACTCCCATTTGATTCTCATGGATAGGTTGTAATCATGAGGCTCTCGCTCAAGAGTGGACCTTCGCAAAATCTTGTGACGTCTTGTCACAAACAAAACCATCAAACTGAAAACACATCATTTTTCTCCTTCAAAAAAAAAAAAAATTCACATCATGTGAATATGTCCATGTACTCTTACATATTGGTGTACAAAACCATCAACCAAACACAAGTTGACAAAACATGCCTCTTCAAACAAATGACTCTCAATTCAAATAATAGAGCTCATGTACTTTCAACATCTTGCTTCATGCAACATGCACCATACTTTGAATTTGCAAAGAAATTAATGAAACATCAAAATACATGTTAGGCCTTAATTGGATAAGAAATAGATAACCATTTGTTAGCAAACCATTTCAATGGCGCTTCTTTTTCTTTCAACCATGTTGAATTTAGTTTTTAGTTATATTTTTATTTTTGGAGAAAATAACTATTTATTTCATGTGTAATTAGATTGGTGATTTCATGTGTTAGGTTTGTGGATTCAGGCATTGAAACAACACCATTATATTTCAAATTTAAAAATGATGGTTTGAGTCCTAGGTAGCTTAGAATCCTACTTGTTTTCAAAATAAGGATGCATTCCGATTTGATTCTCACGGATAGGTTGCAATCATGAGGCTCTCGCTAAAGAGTGGACCTTTGCAAAATCTTGTGGCGTCTTGTCACAAACAAAACCATCAAACTGAAAACACATCATTTTTCTCCTTCAAAGAAAAAAAAATTCACATCATGTGAATATGTCCATGTACTCTTACATGCACCATACTTTGAATTTGCAAAGACCTGAATTCTCCACCCCCCATTAAATGACCCTACAAGTTGATTCTTTCAGTTTTTTCACTCTATAAGCATCAACGTACGATTATGCATGATGGAGAATCTCTAGCGCCTTCCCTTGTTAATATATTTAACAAGGGAAAGTGCTAGATATTCTCCATCATGCATAATCGTACGTTGGATTTGGTGATAATTGTCTCCAGATTTGGCTTTCTGACCCGCGAAACATAATTATTTTAGAAGGGAGGGAAGGAGGGATGATCACATTGACTTGCTTGATGACCTGTCTATGAAGATTAACTACCTCAAGAACTATTTTTTTGCGTAGGGAAAGAGACACATTCCCATGTTTGAGCATGAAAACGTTCTTTGATATTGTTAATGTCTGTAGTGTTTACTTCTACAAGTTCTATAGGCAGAGTCTGTAAAGGGCCAGGTAGCCTCTGGATCTCATCTTTTATGAAAGGTGACATATCTAGTAAATGCCCCTGCAGTCAATATCTGGAATGGATCTAAATAGAAGTTCTTCATTTTAATATCCGTAAAACACAACAACTTTAAGGTAAACTATGTACATGTTCCATTCATCATGAACACAAACCTCACAAGCATCCTTGGCTTTGGAGCATTTTCCATGTTTTCCATAACCAAGACTCAAATAATTAGGCCCTTCTTGAAGAAAATTTGGCTCAACTATGCCTTGTACATGCTTGCCTTTAAAACCCTTTACTTTCATAGCACATTTTCATCAAAAATTTCATCAAAAATTTTCTCAAAAGCATGTACACATTCATTTTCAGAGGAAATTGAAGGTACTCTAATGTCTCTAATGTCTCTCAAAAGCACGTACACATTCATTTTCAGAGGAAATTGAAGGTAGAAACCAATAGCTAATTCTTCTAACTAACCTTGACTAAAATGAGCTAAGTTGTACTTTGATACGAACTTGATTTAAATTGTCCACCCCACATTAGGCACCAATGATTATAACCTTTAATGGGCTAGCACTGGTTTGTAATCAAGGGGATATAATCATTCTTGCCTTCCATATAGATAATGAAAATGATTATGCCAAGTCTCATGTTGCTTCTCATGTTATTTTATAAACCTTGGTTGGAAAGAAAAATAGGAGGGCAGAAATGTAAGAAATATAGAACATGTACTGGATTTAATAGCCCCAAACTAGATTTTACTTGAGGTATTGATTTTTTGAAGTCTATTTTGTGAATGTCGACCAAGGAGGGATGATCACATTGACTTGCTTGATGACCTGTCTATGAAGATTAACTACCTCAAGAACTATTTTTTTGCGTAGGGAAAGAGAAAAATTCCCATGTCTGAGCATGAAAACGTTCTTTGATATTGTTAATGCCTGTAGTGTTTACTTCTACAAGTTCTATAGGCAGAGTCTGTAAAGGGCCAGGTAGCCTCTGGATCTCATCTTTTATGAAAGGTGACATATCTAGTAAATGCCCCTGGAGTCAATCTCTGGAATGGATCTAAATAGAAGTTCTTCATTTTTTAATATTCGTAAAACACAACAACTTTAAGGTAAACTATGTGCATGTTCCATTCATCATGAACACAAACCTCACAAGCCTCCTTGGCTTTGGAGCATTTTCCATGTTTTCCATAACCAAGACCCAAATAATTAGGCCCTTCTTAAAGAACATTTGGCTCAACTATGCCTTGTACATGCTTGCCTTTAAAATCCTTTACTTTCATAGCACATTTTCATCAAAAATTTGGACCTTGTTCCTCTAATGTCTCTAATGTCTCTCAAAAGCACGTACACATTCATTTTCAGAGGAAATTGACGGTAGAAACCAATAGCTAATTCTTCTAACTAACCTTGACTAAAATGAGCTAAATTGTACTTTGATACGAACTTTATTTAAATTGTCCACCCCACATTAGGCACTAATGATTATAACCTTTAATGTGCTAGCACTGGTTTGTAATCATCATCTCAAAATGACCTAGTAGATGAAAAATTATCATGTTTGTAATCATCGTTTCACACCATCTACATATGACCCTTCTACACATTATATGATTGAATTTATGGTAGGTCATCTCTTCTATCTAGACCATGATTGATTGTGACATTAGGTGAATAAAGGAAATTTGATAAGGAAGGGATTAGTATAAGTTTGTCTTCCTCCACGCACTCCATATCCAGTGATTGCCTATTTTTTTTCTTCCAACATTTTATTTTGGAAATTCATTTTGGTAGTTAATTCTACTAATAGTCACAACACACTTGGAAGTCAAAGAAATTGTTATATACACTACTAAACTCAATTAACATTGTTTGTTATTGGACTTTACAATAACAAACAACGTAGAGTTCATTAATGTAGTAGTGTATATGATAATTCTATGTATAGTGGTGTGGCTATCGATAAAATTAGCTGCTAATGAATTTCGAGAATAGAAAGTTGGAAGTGGAAAATTGAGAAATCACTAGCTATGGGGTGGATGGAGGAGGACAAGCTAGAAACTATCTTCTGCTTATAAATTGTATTTTATTCACCTGTTGTCACAATCCATTCATGGGATAGGTAGAGAGGATGACATTTCAAAAATTCATGCATATAATATGTAGAAGGGGTCATGTATGAGATGATGTGAAGTGATGATGATGGACATGGTAAATTTTCATGTGCCAAGTCATTTTTAGATGATGATGACAAACCAATATTAGCCATTTTAAGGTTATAATCATTAACAAGAAATATGGGTAAGGAAATTCAAAGTGCCAAATTCTAAGGAACAAGCCATATTTGCTCCTCAAAAACTTTATTTGATATATTCTTAAAAAACCAAGTACAAATTTTAGTAATCCTAGAATCATGCTTTACATAAGGTAAAATTGGGGAACTCATGACTTGTACTATAGATAAAAAAAAACATTTACACTTGCCAAAAAATATATGATAAAAATTGACAAACTACATAAGCTTAAGCTCAAGGGGATATAATCATTCTTGCCTTCCATATAGATAATGAAAATGATTGTTCTAAGTCTCATGTTGCTTCTCATGTTATTTTATAAACCTTGGTTGGAAATAAAAATAGGAGGGCAGAAATGTAAGAAATATAGAACATACTGGATTTAACAGCCTCAAATTGGATTTTACTTCGAGGTATTGATTTTTTGAAATCTATTTTGTGAATGTTGACCAATAGATATATATCATGGAGGATGAAAGTCGAAGATCGGCCGAATCCCATATGGAGGCTCAGCGATTGGAGGATGTTCATGGTATTTAAATATAATCTTAAATCTCCATACATGTGTGTACGTATGGAATTGATTTTTTTATTAACTTTGTGAGTGAAATTAGTTGTTAATAAGTTTCATATTTTAATTTTTAGGAGGCAAGAGGAGAAGGGTTTCTACTCCATCAATGGAGCGTGTCCAAGGTTCAACCGGTCGTGGTAGCAGGGTGCGGGAAGGGGGTGATATTTATTCCCCAGAAGGCCAGCAATCAACGGTTGCTGGTTCTCAACAGGGTCACTGTGGGTCTGGTTCTCAGCAGCATCATTCTCGGGCTGGTTCTCAGCAGGGTCATGTTGGAGATGATGTTAACCAACAACATCAAGGTTGCCATCAATTTCAATATTTTTTCATTAAATTTTTACAACTTTTTTTACGCATGTTTTTTCTAATATATGAAATTTTATATATATTGATGCAGAGGCTGAAAATGTTCGAGCCAGTGGTCAAAAAAGACGCAGGGCAGCGCGCTACATTGAAGAAGAAGGTTGTCAACCTAGCACAACTTATCCGGCTGAGATTACTGATATACCATGGGAAACGAACATGGCGGAATGCACCTTACAAAGGTGTCAAAGCCTTTATGCAAAATTGTAGAGAGATCTCCAGGATTTGACTCTACCTGCTGAGAGTAGACAGAGCCTAGAGATAGTTACACATTCATTGAGTGAAATGGTAAAAGTGTACAAAGATTTGGGGCCAACCACTGATTCGTTTGTAGAAGTGATGAGAAAGAGAAGAGAAACAGTGATAGGTCCCGATAAATGGCAGGACATAAAAAAAAAGTTTCAAGAGCGCAGGCTAAGTCAATGTTTAATTATAAGGAAGGGCTAAAAAGAAAGATGTTGAAGGTGCAGTATTTCAAGCACCCAGACAAAGCAAAATATTTGTATAGTCGACATCTTGCGGCCTTTGGAAGGCTTCCATGGAACGATGAGGTTCCTCTTTATTTTACACAAATGTTTTATGCAGAATTTTTTTTGGGTATGAAACCCGACTACAATGATCTTCCTTCAGAATTTTTTGGCCCGGGGAGAGGTCGATTATATCAACGTAAGGGCGCTAAGCGAGATGTGGAGTTGCCTCGCCCTGAGCCGCCATTGGTGAGTCGAGCGTCTCGAGTCGAAACCCTGCGATCAGAGATGGATGCGACTTCTCAAATAAGTCGTGAAGCAAGAGATGTTATGATCGAAAATGTTCATAGCGGATTGAGTGGAGTCAATATTGGCTTAAATAGACTAAGAGCACGTGAACATGCACGTGCCAATTTTGTTTATCATACATATGAGGAGATTTACAACATGAATGTTGAATATCTCCAAACATACGCAATAAATTGTCGCAATGGTCTGCAAGACCTAATTTTTCATGAGGAAGAGGGCATCGGAACGGTATGTGTTAGTGACTTTAGGGTTTGAAATTATATTTACATATACGTGTACAATTTGTAATAAATACATGTGTATGTACACATGTATACATTTATTTGTATGTGTACATTAATCTAACAAAAATGTATGATTATATGTTAAAACACCATTTGCAGTTCTCGGGCATGATGCGTGATGAAAATGTTAATATTACGTTCGGGACCTCTGGCTCAAACGATGCAGCTGGGTCTGGCCATCATGATATGTTGGCACATGTATGTTAGTGTTTTTTAAGTGACTCTAAAATAAATAATTGTTGCCACCATGTACATGTATGTATATATATAATTCGATAAAATGTTTTAACAGGTACCGATTCCGTCTGATGTTTTTGGGATGCCGGTACCTTCTTCTTCTTTAGGAGATATACCTTCTACTTCATTGGGAGATGTACCAGTATGGACAATTTTTCACAAGTTCAAAATTTATGTTACCTCAAAAAGTTCCATTAAAAATTGAGATATATAGAGAGAGATCTATATTTTGAGTTATTTAAAAATTTTTGAATTTAGGTTCGTATAGAAGATTTTTTTAATCCGAGGACTTTAGCGACGGAGATAGGAACATCCACAGCATTTGAAGAAGTTGTCTTTAGTTATTTTTTTTTAATATTATTGTTCAAATAAGTTTATATATGTAGACGTGCATTTTCATTTGAAAGTTTTTAATTTATATAAATTATTTATGTATATATATATATTTATATTTAACTGTACATGTATATTGTACAGGTTACCACTGGAGATGTTTCTATGGCAGATCCTGTCCATCAAACGGAGAGGCAACCTTACGAGGTATTGCGTGATTTTTTTGTTATATTTTGTTTTTTACATGAAGTTCTAGATATATATATTCTCATTCGTTTTTAAAACTTCAAATTGTAATGTTCAAGTACATGTGCATTGTGTATGTAGGTTTTCCCTTTACAAGATAGCGAGCTAATCGAGACCCAGAGGCTAGATCCTCCATTTGATGGACAAGATATACAGTAGATTTGATTTTATTTCAAAATTTAGATGGTTTTAAAATTTGTTAAACTTGATACAGTTTGATACTTGAGTGAGATTTACAATTTTTGGACATATTTTATTACAATGTTTTTTGGACATATTTTTGGACATATATGTTAAATGTTTTTGTTGGATAGTTGAATTATAATTGGCATGGCACATGTGATATTTAATGTTAAATGTTTTTGTTAGATAGTTGAATTATAATTGGCATGGCATGTGATATTTAATGTTAAATGTTTTTGTTAGATAGTTGAATTATAATTGGCATGGCATTTGAAGTTTTTAAAACTACATGAATGATGGAATGTGAACATACATTTGCACATGTGGTAAATTGAAATGTTACTTGTAACAAGACAATCCCCATTGATTTCATTACAGTATATGTTGATTTCTGATTTGATATAATTGCATACATATGATGGTACATTACTTGTAAAGTCATTGGATTAATAACTTGTTCATTGATTTCAGTGTTCTTTGGATGGTTTTAGTACTTTTGGCATGTGAACGTGAAGTAATGTTGTCATTGAATTACATTTGACATGTGATATTTAATGTTAAATATTTTTGTTGGATAGTTGAATTATAATTGGCATGGCATTTGATATTTAATGTTGAATGTTTTTGTTGGATAGTTGAATTATAATTCTAATGGTATCTGAAGTTTTTAAAACTACATGAATGATAGAATGTGAACCTACATTTGCACATGTGGTAAATTGAAATGTTACTTGTAACAAAACAATCCGCATTGATATCATTATGTAGTATATGTTGATTTCTGATTTGATATAATTGCATGTATGATGGTACATTACTTGTAAAGTCATTGGATTAATAGTGTTCATTGATTTCAGTGTAAGCGCAAAAAATTATCTACAATGTAGAATGATTTTTGTGTTATAATAACTAAAACTAATAATATTGGAGAGCAAGAGAGACTTGAGGTATGGTGTTTACTACAAGAGTTTGAGCTAAATATTTAAATGGTTTATCTATCTTTCATAAAATAGTTTAAGATTGATCACAAGAATTAAGAGAATGTCTCGGTCCATCATTGGTGTGGTCCATCATAGAATGATCATCCATGTCAATGACTCTTAAGTCTATCTTTCCAAACCATGACCCTACTCTCACATGTGTGCTTTTCATGACACCAGTCGTGCTACTTTTATCCTTGAGTTGACTGCCTTGAAAGCACTCAACTCTTTTTCGATGCTAGCCTTCCTCTTTCTAAGAGATGAAGCTGCCTTTCGACTTAGGAAGCTATGGGTAGCCCCCGTGTCTATCAAAGCAGAGAACTTTTTCCCATGTACGGTTGTAGACATGAATCTCAAGTCCAAGGAACTTTCATCATCATTCCTTCTCCTTGTCTTGTGCCTTACTTTCGCAATCTTCTTCAACATTTCCTCTTTCAATATGTTTTTCGAACTAGCCCTTGGCTTAACAGTGCTTTTCACATATCTCTTCTCATGAAGCTCCATATAACAATTTGATCCTGGGCTTGCTTGAATTGGTTCAAGCTCTTTCCTTTTCGAATTCTGTCTAATTGCTCCAATACGACATATATTGACTCCTTCCAAACGAAGTGCACCAATCCTCATAGTGTGGTCGTCTTCTTTTTCAAGTGTGCCAACACATGCATTTTCTTTCTTCAAACCAATAGGTTTCGGATCAAGAAAGTCCCTCTTGATCTTATCTTCCATGTTCTTGACTTTACCCTGCAACGTGGTGCTTATTTCCTTCAAGTGAGCCCTTTCCATAAAGAGTTCTTGAAGTCTTTGTTCACCTTGTCGTATCTCCATGTCAAGCTTTTCAATTTCAGCAGTTTGTCTAGAAAGTCCATCCTTGGAATTTCTTGCGTGAAAAACCAAGTAGGTTGAACCAACGTTGGTTTAGTGCATTGGAATTCATTAAAGAATTGGTCATTGGTGCTGCTTCAAGCTAGGAGTGAGCATCGTCACCAACCTACATTGAATATTTTACACTCCCTATGGTGAATGATACTTTAAATTGATTGACAGTCAAAGACTTTCGAATTTTTCCGAATGCCAAATGATCTTACAAAGTTAGTATTTATAATATTCTAGTAGGGCATTCGGCGACAACTTTTACCAAAAACTTGAAACGACTTTGGCTTGTGATATTTAATTTGTTAAATGTTTTTGTTGCATTGTTGAATTATAATTGGCATGGCTTAACAGTGCTTTTCACATATCTCTTCTCATGAAGCTCCATAGAACAATTCGATCCTGGGTCTGCTTGAATTGGTTCAAGCTCTTTCCTTTTCGAATTCTGTCTAATCGCTCCAATACGACATATATTGACTCCTTCCAAGCGAAGTGCACCAATCCTCTTAGTGTGGTCGTCTTAGTGTGGCGTGTGATATTTAATTTGTTAAATGTTTTTGTTGGATTGTTGAATTATAATTGGCATGTGTCATGTGAAGTTTTTAAAACTCCAGTTTTGGATGGTTTCAATCTACATTTTGCATGTGATATTTAATGAAACTTTAAATGTTAAATGTTTTAATGATGCACACTATATAATCGAAAGGGTTTTAAGACTTAAAGTTTTGGATGGTTTCAATTTACAACTTAAAGTTTTGGATGGTTTCAACCTACATTTGCACATATGGTAAATTGAAATTATGTTACTTGCAACAAGACAATCCCCATTGATTTCATTGTATATGTTGATTTCTAATTTGATATAATTTCATGTATGATGGTACATTACTTGTAAGGACATTGGATTAATAGTGTTCATTGATTTTACTTTAAGCGCAAAAAATTATTGATAATGTAGAACGATTTTTGTGTTATAATAATTAAACCTAATAATATTGGAGAGAAAGAGAGATGAGGTATGGTGTTTACTACAAGAGTTCGAGCAGGGCATTCGGTGACAACTTTTACTAGAAACTTGAAACAAAGAGAATCTATCTTTGGCTAGGACATCATGTAAGATGCTCGACATAAACAGTAAAATTGTACTTAAAAGCCGAGATTCGGGAAAGTGGGGACAACCACTTGTTATCTCGTCCCTTGGAGGCTAGGCCATATGGGGACCGAATCTGACTTTACAAAATAAAGTGAAATAGTTTGTACCATATGGTCGGAGAACATATACAAAAACAATTAATATACAAGAACAATTAATTTCATTCTAGAATATATATATCCAATACATATTTAACATTTTTAATCGATGCACATGTATAGAAAAACTATTTTCAGTGGAAACTAGAGCACGTGCTTGTACCCAAACAATTTGTAACATTTGCAAACCACAAATAACATAAGCAGTTCAATTTTTAGTTGAGTACTGAAATGTTTAAAAGATAATAAATTGTTGTCTTGACACTTCACTCAAAAAAATTCTAATGGAATTCCATCCTCAATAATCCGTTCATGATCGGATTTTGACATTTTCCATTTCTTAATTTTTGATTTTTTCTTTGATTGAACTTCTATCAACTTTATGCGTTCTGCACACACCAAGTGACTATATTGACAACTTATGGAATCGGGTTCATAGTCTTCGAAGTAAACAAAGTCTCCACTTTGACGAGTTTGTTTGAAAAAATAACCTTTCAGTATAATAGACCCTTTGTCATACTGAAATCCGTGATCATTATAGTCTTGTAATAATTTCATTTTTTGTTCAGTGCAACACATCAAATAATATTTCACATTTTCATCGTTGTCAATAAGTGCAATTACAGCAAAAACATCTCCTGCACAATAAAATAAATTTAACATTTAATTATGCATATTTAAATTTAAATTTGTAAATCTTTAAATCATTAAAAAGTAATTCAACTGTTACCTTCTCTAACAAGATCAGAAACTCGATCACCATCGGATGATATTGTAGTTTCATCTGATTCCATTTCTTCAATCATTGCAACAGAAATTTTTCCCTTTGTATTTAGCTCTGTATGTTTCCAATCGTTCACATACATTTTGTTTTCACAGATGTCATTGGATTTTGTGTTGTCTATGCAAACATCACAAAAACAAGAATATTTTCTTTTATCCAATGCAAACACATTTGTGGACAATTTTGTTTGAATTGAATGCAATTTTCGAGTCCCTTTTATTGTTCCAACTTCATTTCCAATTGATCTATTTATGTCTCCGATTCCAATATGCCAGAAAAACCTTTATATGGAAAATTAGAAAAGAATTTGTAAATATGATATCAAAATACAATTAAAAATAATCATTGCATGATAAATGTACAATGTTTAAAATTAGATTACCAATATAAATTAAATTGAATGTACCTTTGCACTTCTCGTGATGGGTTAATTTCATGGCTTAGAGCATTTTTGCACCATTGAACAACTTCTTCAGCGTTCGCAAGTCGGCGTGCAAAGTGGTTCATTTGATATCTTCGAAGTACTCGTTTTATGCATGCTCTTGCACCGTCATGTTCTCCTTTTCCATGGCCAGTCTCAAAGAAATTCCAACAATGTTTAATGGAGGTTTTCTTATGAAGACGACACAACCAAAAAAATGATCGTGCAGATTTGAATTGACCTGTGCATCCGTCTGACCATATCCAATGTTCATTGAATGTTATTCCACGATTTTTCAATGAATCATAAATTCTTCCAAAACAATGTTGTACAAAACATGTATCATGTGTACGATCGTCACTGATATAAAAATGATATTCTTTAATGATATGTCGATTTTCACTCGTGCTTTCTATATGATCGACATTTTGTTCAGCATGTCTATATAGAATATTAACGAGCATGGAGACTTGGTCAGAGTGATAGTATTCACTCTGAATTTCTTTTTGTGGAGCAAATGTGTAGTTTTCTGCAAAATCAATCACTGACAAAATGGTTCCTGGTGGAAAAACTTCACGAGATTTTTGAATTGCAAGTCTTGCCATCGAGCTCTATGGGAATGCATGGTGTATTTGTAAATTTCTGCTTCAAACTTTCTCAAAAAGTCTATTAGAAAAATTTCGTCTTCTCGTAATTCGATTCTTTTAACACTATCTGCACCTTGAATCGATGTACTGATATATTCATATCTCTTCCATTTCACTTTCATGTTGGACAATGATTGATCATTTATATCAATACGACATTTGTTTTGAAATTTAGTCAAATTTCCACAATCATCGCATTTTTTACCACCAACACATTTCTTTTTGTAAAATAGTTCATCGCTTTCTCTTTCACATAGAATTTAAGATATGAATTCACGGATAGTGGAAGGAGGAGGTGAATCCTTCCATAATGTTCTACCGAAATCAAGGAATGTGTCATAATATAACTCAAATTCCACATGATAACGGCAACAGCAAGTGTCGCGTACGGTGATAGGTTTTACATACCATGGTTTTTGTTGAACAAAAGCACTGAGTGAAACATGAATTTGACAATTCTCTTCTTTGAACTTGTTGAATAACTCTATTTGAGTGGTTTCCAATAGATGTTTTTCATGTTCTTCGTATTGATTTCGTGCTATTCTTCTTCGCATCACATGTCTTGCAGTGGGTGAAACACGCGAATTGTTCTTCCAATATTCATATATTATTTTTTTAACATCTTCTCCAAGTCTATCTTTGTATGGTTGCCTACAAATAGCTCTCCAACAAGCGAGTTCATCATTTACGTCTATTTGCGGTCGAAATTTTCGATGTTTGTGCAGAGTTTTTCGCGAGGTTCCCAGTGCTCGTGCCATAGATGTTAGATTCAAACGATTCTCTTGAGTACTTGGTGAAACCATTTCCATTTGTATTCCTCTATGTATATTTGAAACATCTTTATCTCTAGATCTCTTAATTGACTCTATAGCACTACTCATATTTTTTATCACCTCTTCTTTCATTTTTTTATCTTTGGTTGATTTTTGAATACCCAATAGTGTCGTCGCTTCTTTTAATTTCCTTGATGATAGGAGACCTTTCAACATTTGAGCTTGAGCTGTCACTTGCTCAGTTTTGAAAAACATTTCCAAAATTTTATCGACACGATATCGTATAACATAGTCAGGTTTTTTATCTCCATATGTGTGAGTGTCGACATTTTCTAACATCTCATTATCGATAGTGATTTCATCTGTACATATTCGAAAAAATAGTACATATTCAATAAATAACTAAATTAATAAATATGTCGATAAATATTAGGAAAATTTTAAATATATCAATAGATCATAATATCTACATTTACATACCCGATTCAATTTCTGCTTGAGGTTGATTTTCTTCTTCAATATTTTGAGGAGTATCTCTGTATGTTTACATTAAACAAAATATTTTTCAAACTAGTTCATCAAATAAAAATTAAGCTTCACATTCTACATTGGGAAAACTTTAAAAATATATCAATAGATCATAATATTTACATTTACATACCTGCTTCAAATTCTGCTTGAGGTTGATTTTCTTCTTCAATATTTTGAGGAATATCTCTGTCTGTTTACATCAAACAAAATATTTTTCAAACTAGTTTATCAAATAAAAATTAAGCGTTACATTTTACATTGGGAAAATTTTAAATATATATCAATAGAGCATGTAATATTTACATTTACATACCTGCTTCAATTTCTGCTTGAGGTTGATTTTCCTCTTCAATATTTGAGAGAGCTTCTAACTTTCTTTTGCGATATTGTCTCGTCTCTTCTCTACGTTCCTCGGGCTTTCTTTTTCGATCATATTTTCTCACACAAATTCTTCGATTTCCCATGATAATAGGGTATGAGGTTCAAAAAATTTCCTTTAAAAAATTAGACAATAACTCAATTACAAACAATATCACAAAAGATTTAATTTAAAAAAATCTTTTCTAAAAAATACGTAATCCAATCCAAAACACGTACATACCTCTAAGAAAAATCATACCGCCTCCAAGAAATGTCTTTCAAAAAAATTCTTTAAATCTAAAATGTGAAGAAAATTTTTTGAACAAAAAAGCTCAAAAGATTTATTTCAACACAAAACACGTACATACCTTCAAGAAAAATCACGTCGCCTCCAAAAATGTCTTCCAAAAAAGTTCTTTAAATTCAAACTTTGAACCTCCAAGGAAAATCACGCCGCTTCCAGAAAATGTCTTTCAAAAAATTTGTTTAAACCCAAACTTTGAAGAAAAGTTTTTGAATTCAAACCAAGTTGTAAGATGAAATGAAGTGCGAAATGTGCGAAAATTGTGAATCATTTCGCGGCAATTTATATTGACTGCGAAATATCTGTTTTGTAGGGGGCTCCACAAAAATTTCTGGCCGACGGAAAATTACACAATAGTTCGGCCGAACTTTTGATAAAAAGTTCGGCCAAACTATTGTGACGTTAGTTTTAACTGCTCATAAGCGGAAAACATAGTTCGGACGAACTATTACTAATAGTTCGGCCGAACTAACGCGTCACCAATTACGCAGGCCCAAGCTCTGAAAACGGTTCTGCAACTTTGGACTGATTAAACTTCATGAAAACTTGTTAATTAACTGTCGTAACCAAGACAAGCATTTTCAGAATTGAATCTACTTTCAGGAAATATAAATTTTATGGAATTTCGTAAACGTTTATTAATTTTAATTATTTTTCTAATAAAATGAGTGGAAACAATTTTTGAGGGTCATCGTGATTCAGTGAAATCAAAATTTTGTGTCTCCCAAAATACATTGTAAAAAAAATTGAAAAAATTATGGGGCATTACATTGGTCAGTTGACTCTAATGGGTAGCTTTTAGATTTTTAGTTTATAACTTATATGTTAAGAAATTTGTTGCCACACGAAACATATCAAAAATACGCAGTTTTTCGTATTAGACCAGTTCAAAAAATTCTAGTAATTATGATATGCATCCATTGGCTTTGTAAATATGACGAAACCAAAGTAGACTCTGTCTAGATTTTTGTAACACATTTTGGTTTTTCAAAAACACAAATTTTCAATGAATACAACGTTGCCACATAACATGACTACTTATGAATTCTTTGATTGTTAAGAAGAACACACTCAAAGAAACGCTAAGTTGACATATCAAATCCGCATAAAAAAATTTCAAAAAATAAGTAATAGAAAGCTAACAAAATTTCTCACAACTTTTATTTTTACCGCAAATGAAATTCTACACGGAAAAATTGTTATAGTTTGCAGAAAGTTGAAGAACCCAAAAAAATGAAAAAAATTTCTCAAAAAAGGGCAAAAAGTGTAACCCAGCTTCACATTTTCACCAGGAAATAGACTTATTAATAATTAAGGTGAAGGGTCAGTGATATATATATATATATATATATATATATATATATATATATTAGCCACATTTTGTCATGCCTCACAAATGGACTCTTATTGTATATTCCAGTTAGTAAATATACTCTCAGTAGCTCTCCATTATATAAAATAAATTTTATTTAGGTAAAAAGGTATCGATGATGGTTGAGTAATATTTTTGGATATGTGTTGATATAATGCATGATCAAAAGCTTATTAAATTAATATGGAAGTTACTTTACAATGTAGATGTCTAAATGGGTAGATATATTTGGTACAAATGTATTGAATAATGTGAGGATTATTTTATAGTTCAATTGCTTGAAACCATGTAAATGGAGCAAGGTTAATAATTAATGTTAAAATAAAAATAAAAATAAATAAATAAATAGGTGAATGGATGGATGCAAATTAAAGTTATAAATAAGAAAATTTAAGATATTTATCAAAGTAGAAATAAGGTAGGTGATTAATAAACAAGTGTGATGTATTAAATATTATATATAATTGATGCTGCTAAAAACTCATAAGAGCCACAAGACATAAGTGAACACACCATCCTGTATGTACGGTCTTTGTCTAATATATTTGAATCATCATGAAATTCTCCTTAACTACATGTTACATGTTGCGACACAATCAGAGGGTATTAATTGACACTTTTTCTTTTAAATTACATTAAGTAATAACGTTAGTTGAATATATATCTATGTAGGGTTATACATATATATGTTATGTATATACCTTACCTAATACAGTTTGAGTGGGCGGAGTAGAGTATGTATGCCTTCATAGACTTAGCAGTGAAACCGCTGCGCGGAGGTGGATCCCTTGTACCACAAACAAGAGGGTCTCATACACCAATTTGGTGCCTAGCTTGGCTGCGACCTTAAAATTGGATAATAATAATAATAATAATAACAATTCTCCCCTTCTTGTGTTAAAACTAAAAATCAAAGTCGATCGCCATCACCCTATGATGATGTGAAGTACACTTGAAAGGATGAAAACCCAAAAAATTATCATCTTCGATGTGTCAAACTCTTAAGTTTATCCCCTCGTTGTGTTAGACTCATACGTTTATCTCCTCGTTATGTAATAGTCCAAGTTTAATTAATATTATATTTATCACTTTATTAATTTATTAATTAAACTATATTATCACTTTATTTATTTATTTATTATATTATAACTATACTCAAGGGGACCATCCAAAGTAATTAATGGGGATGTGGAGGACTATATTTTCATCATAATTGACCGGAAGTCTCGTCAAATATAATACATAGAGCAGGAAAAGAACCGTCATCAAATACTCAAGGCAATCATAGAATCCATGTTGTAATCAACAATAATCGGGTAGCGCATCATTCCACTGCTGTGGAATCTTCAGGTTCTATCATTGGAATCAAATTTAGAATTTTATTTGATACTGGTGCTACTGATAGTTTTATTTCATCATATGTTTTAAATAGATGTGGGTTGGCAGCTTGCAAGAAAAATGATTTCAGACAGGTACAAATAGCTTTCGGAGAACTTAAGTCCATAGGTTTAAGTGTGGAGGAATACAAAGTTAATCTAGGGGTCAATTAGACTAGGTTGAAAGTATTAGGATGAATTATCACAATGGGAAATAACTTAGTTTCTAACTATTTCCCGAGATCTTGTGTTGATTCTTGGATTTCACCGATTTATTTTCATAATTATAGCAACAATCCTAATATAACCCGAGGTGTATTACTCTGAGTCATCCTTGATAATTTACCCAAATTATTCAGTGTTATGTAATATTCAATGAAAAAGAAAAGTGGTTTTCAACTTGTGGAAGACATTGAAGCTTTTAACAATGATAAAATGAAATATTATATAATTCGATATTCAAAAGCTATGAACCCTAGGATGATACATTTTATTAGAAGAGATGAGATATTTAATGCTAATCTATGTATCGAAGACATATATCAAGCTCAAATTCCACTTGACTTCTAATCCATTACTTTTACTTTACATTCCATCCGTCAAAGGAGTTGAGATAATTCATGGATATCTGCTGCAAATTTTTTTTTTCCACAATGAAGTTTAAGATTTTGTATATTGTGCAAGTAAAGTTCGAAGTACATTCACATTATTATATTAAAATGAGCACATTAACATCACTTTAGACATTAAACTTTTTCTGTAACTTTTGAACATTAGAATGGAAACTATCCTAATTGTTTTTATGCAATTGAAACATTACATTATTCAAGTGACGTTAAACTTTCCATATATATATCTTACTAGCTGATAACTATAACCATTGATGATATGAATTTATGAAGATATATTTTATATCGTTTTCTTATGTTAATACTTTAATTACCATCCAAGTATATGTGTAAGTGGTTTACGGAGTAGAGTGAAGACTTAATTTTTTTTTTATAGTTTAATATACACTAAATTGGACATTTTGATATTCAACCATTATGTCATTGTTAAGATAGATAATTAGCGATTTACAACCGCAAGGATATATCGATGTTCAAAACAAAAAAATATGGAAACATAGCATTTTCATGGAAATGAAAACAACGTGGTTTAGGAAAGAAAAATTAGGGACATTATGTCACTATATAAATAATTCTTGGTAATTATTTAGGCATATATAAAGATTAGTTGGCGGAGTTGCTCTAAAAAAGTTTACTCTTGAAGAAAGAAAGAATGGTAATGAAAGCATGACAATGGACATTATGGCAAGACCATTAAATGTGAAGCTACAACCACATATAAGGCTAAGCTAGTTTGAGATAAATTGATGGATGAAAGAAGAGACTAACTATTCAAAAAATGTTGAGAGAAATCATGAGTAATCAAATTGAGAGTACAAGTATAATTCACTAAAGACACATATTAAACGAAGACAAAATAAATGAAACATATGTTAAAAATGGTAAGAAACCACCTTATAATGTAGTAAACACACTATTAGAACAAGATGATATAGTTACCAACATAGTGCAACAGAAAATTTCAAAGTTGATCTCCATTATTACCATAATATAATCAATATAGTACCTATGGAAGACGGAAAAGAACGAAATTGCGAACTTCTAATGATGATAATAAATGTTAGTTATCTCCCGGATGCGGGTGTACGAGACGAGTTATAATTCGCTGACAAGGGGGCGGGTGGGCACGTGGTCTACCACCACCGCCACCCCTTTGCGCTCCGAGCTCACAGCATATGTGCCAGCCAACACAGTAAATGCTGCATTAACGCAGCTCCTTCCGCCTCGTTATCTCGACATTCCCTCTGCAATGGCGCCTAATTCTTCGGCGCTGTATGTCTCTCCGTTGAGTTCCTGTTGTTCTCAGGTAGATTCCGAACCCTGTTCGCGCACCAGCAATGGCAAAAGATGTCGTTTAAGCTGCTGCATTGAGCTCTCAGAAGGTTTTCATGTTTCTTCTGGTCAGTTTTGTAATTGCAGGTGCCCTTCTGTTGGTTTTATTCCGTCTCTGAGCTCGCTCTCCATTCCTAACTTGTTTACTCGGCCTGACTTTCCTGTCAATCTCACTATGCCTCGTCTGAGGCCAAGAATGTTGAGCAGGAGGGGTTCATCTCGTGGGCAGGTTATTACGCCACCTGCGTTCCCCTCCTCTGCCTCCTCGTCGGATTCTTCTGACTCCGATGCTGGTCGAACAGCTGCTCCCAGAAGAAGTCGAGGGCGTGGTCGTGGCAGACGCCCTTCTACCTCTGCTGCACATGTTCGCCTCACCTCCAATGAGCACTTCCACTCAGCACGTTTCAATTATCCCTGTTCCTTCAACAACCATGATTTCATTGCTTCGGTTTCCATCAAATTCAGGATCAACCCGACCGCCCAAGCTCCGCCTTCGGCTCCCTCCGGTATTGTTCAGGAATCTGAAGATGGCATACTGTTTTGCCCCCCGGGGGTAAGTCGACAAATTTTTCAGGGAATCACGGCCTCTCTGCCCGAGCTCCCGCTTGCCAGGCCACGCGCTCCTTCTGGCAGCGTCCTCTTGGGCCAAGCTCCTTCGTCCCCTGCAGATGCTGATTTCAATCCGTATGCTTGCCCCGTGGTGGAAGAAGCGCCCTCGCCCACCAACGACGCTTGAATGGCTCTCGCTTAACAGTTTTTGCAATCAGGTACTCAGAAGGGGTTCTTCTCCCTTCTTCTTCACAGTTTTTGCAGGCATTATAGTGCAAATCTCCTTCGTCGAATAGCTGCTTCCCAAGCACTGTTATCCATACTATTATGCTCAAGTCAATGTTTCAGAGCATCATCCTGTATGCTTGTAATTTTTGTCATGGACAATGTCTGTCTCGGTCTTACTTGTTGTAGTGAGTCTTGTACTCCAATCATCATTTTGTTTTTTAGAATCAGCTGTTTAGGAAGTAGGACAAAGTCCTGGTCATCAAGTTTTTTCTCAGATAGTCAACAGCTGTGGTCTTATGATATGAATGCCTCTTCTCTGGGCTAGCTTTTTGAGGCCTCTGCCTCTTTGTAACATATTTTTGTACTAATATAGAAGTAGACAGATTTACAAAAAAAATAAATAAATGTTAGTTATCGTAAATAGAATATTGAGATTGACAAAATAGCACCAAAGGTGAGTGAGTGAAAGTTTCACAAATCAATATAAGAAGTCAATGACATTAGATTAAAGAGTGAATCTACAATAGCATTGATCAATTATAGGATAATTTATGTGCATGGCAACATCTATAATAGTTTCTCTCTCTAATGGTAGAGTCACATTATAAATTTTTCTTTAAGTGACTAACTATATCCATGGATTATGGACATCGTAGAGTATGATTAGGAAATTCTATCCCGTGATGCCTTAAAACCTGCAATGATAAGTATATTACATTCGATATCCGTGTTATTGAATTTATTTATGGGTTCTTACCCAAGTTGGGGAATAGTAATGACATTCCAAGTGTAATAATTTTATGCATGAAAAACATGATGAATAGAGGTGAGAAAACAAAGCCAGATTGATAATATATTCTTTTTCAAATTGAAGTAGACATGGAATATTAGGAATATCTAGTATACGGATGTGAAAGGATGTTTTCTATCAAGAATAATTTTCTCAAGGATATGAGCAACATGATTGGTAAGGGTCAAAGCAATGATCTATAAGGAGTTGTGAACACTTATAATTTGTTAAAAATAACAAGTGATAAAATGAGAAAATGTTTAAAGGTATTAAAGATAATAATTGTACATTGTTAGATAAGAAGATACATTTGGTGATAAGATGAAGCCTAATGACTAATGAGAAAAAGATTAATGTGAAGAATAGGGAAAAAGTATACCAGTGATGTGTTATACGTTTGGATTAAATGAGTCAATATAATATAAATGAAACAATGGTTTAAAGAATAATGGTAAATCTAGTAATATCCTAGTTAGAGTTAAGACTTTAAATAGTGAAACTTGTAAGTAAAGAGACTATAACAAAACTGTAACATACTAATAATGTGACTATGCATATCTTGTAAACTGTGAATTTCTTATTGAAAGAGGAAATTATTATTTGTCAACAGTTAACATCTTGTTGAAAACATGACACTCTTAGTAGACCAAGTATAATGCAAAGTGGATATATATGCATTTTCAAGCAGTAAGAAATTCTTTCAATGAAAATAAACCTCCCACTAAGAGATTTTTAGAGTAGTCAATTAACTTTTCCTCCATCTCCAGCATAACCCTAATGATTAGCCCTGCAAAACCCTACTCCATGGCTTCTAGATTTTAGGCTGAAGATGAGTTGAAATAACATGATAAAGAAGTTAATGTTATTATTATCTCTTTGGATCCAGATTATAGATCAAAGATAATTAGACTTAAAAGACAAATAAATAACAATAATTAAAAGATTAGTTGAATCCATATATAGTTTTGTGTTTTAAAGTTCTTAATCAACCTGTGTCAAGAAATTAGATCATGCTTCAACTAAGCAGTAAGTGTTTTGTGCTCTTGTTTCAATTCATTTCGTTTCTATATATGCAATCATAAAGATTGGAGCATCCCTCCATTTAGATTTAGAGTCTCAACCTGTGACTTTTATAAGGTTAATCAGTTAATATAGTATAGAAAATAGTAGCTACACCCTTATTTGTATATCTGTGTTCCATTATTCTATTTAACATTTATAATTGTGGGTTATATTTATAAGCATTTACAAAACTTATTTTGTATAACCTTACTTTATTTTGGATGGATACTTAAGACTGTCATTTTGTACTTTTATATGTAAGAATATATTATTTTCTTAAACATTGCTGGTACATGGATACCAATATGAAGAAAATTTTGCTTAAACATTGTTGGTACATGGATACTGATATAAATTATGAATTATGTTATGGATATGGTATCTCTAATTTTACATATCAAATATAAATGATAAGATATAAATAAAAGAGGTGATTACACTTGGCTATTTAAGGCAAAAATGAATTTACAGATCTATTGGATAAACATAACTAAATATGTTATATGAACTTAAAAACCAATATCGTAGATAGCAACATATTTTGAATGTGTAGAAATTGTTATTTGAATAACAATTTGCTTTGAATATATTGATACACATGTTATAATTTGTGGACTAGTGTTTACAACGCAGATGGTATCATTACCAAATCGACCACGTGATGAAAAAACTCCAATAACAATTGAGATTCAGTGAGGTTCCATAATAGAGTGTTAACCCTGGTCCTACTAGGAGGGGTGGAGGTGTTTCCCACTGTTTATCCTCCAAAACCTAGAGGCATAGGAGAGTTGTGTGAATCACGCTCCCCTAGACATGTGATGATGACTGCCAAATACATACTAGGGAATCAGGTCGATATAGTCGACATTGTAACCCTTGAGGTTTATGAATGGTTAAGTCAGTATAGCTGACGCCATGTCATGCTAGTAGAGGACGGATAGGATGGGAACAAAAGAGATTAGAAATGATAAGATGATTCTAGAATAGCTTGAAAACTTTGTTGGGGCAAGACGTGACTACTAAATTTGCAAACCAATAAATGATCAAAACATAAATGTTAAAGTGTTCTCACACATTAAACGAGAATTCAATTATGGTACATCACCCTTATATGATTATACTAATCACTTAAATAATTAATGATATACGACATAAAACTTAACTTTGGGACAAAGTTTTCTGAAAGAGTGTATGTAATGACCTAATTCGAAATTATAGGGAACATAGAATATTAGCATGCATATGAGACCTGCATATGATAGCTACATATGCATGTATCACGTGTATTGCACTAGTATATGCACTAATCAATTATGAAAAGTCTCAGTGTAGGGTAATGAGTGAATTATTGAAGTATTGAGTAAATACCTAACTCACCAACATATAATGAATGTATTGTGAGGTAAAAGTTATACCCACCACTATCATAATATAATTAATACTTTGTTCAAAGGAAAGTAAAAGCATTGACTTATGCAAATAAAATATGATATTTTAATAAAATCCAAGATATTTACTAAATAATGATATTTAATAACAAATCCAAGATATTTATGAAATAATAATTTTTATTATAACTCTAAGATATTTTAAAAGAAGATATTTTAATAATATCTTGAAAGGATATTTGACTAAGCTATTTATTAAAAGATGATATTTTAATAAATATCTTGAAAGAAGATTTGTATATAAAAAGAGGGCGGGGGAAGGGGGTAGGGGTCAAGGGCCAGAAAACTTGTCTTATGGATTTGGGGACCGGAGAGGTTAACCTCAAATAGGCTGAGAGGAAAATGGCAGTTTGGTAACGAGAACGAGAGCCATGGCGGGTCAATAACATCTTCAAACACGGTTCCAGGTAAGTATTCAATAGTGAATTGATATATTCCGCTTCAAAAATTTCAAGCTGGATTGTGTAGTATCAATTTTGTTAATGGTTGTTAATTGTGAAAATTAAGGGCATTACATTTATAGGTATTGGAGGTGTGGCAAACATAAGGGGAAATTTTCCTTGGGCAAGGGAAACACTGCATCAATATCTTGAGGAGATTCAGGATGAAATCTTGTAGAGCCATCTCTACACCCAAGATAACCAATTGGAGGAAGGTAGATACATCAAAGGAGAAGGATGTGGACCCCGCGCTCTACAAGTAGTTGATCGGCTCTTATGTATTTGGTCAACCCCAGACCAAATATTTGACCAAATACATATTTTATGGTAAACTCTCTGTGTCGGTTCATGGTTGAACTGAAGAGAGGGCACTGGACAACAATCAAGTATGTGATGTTGTATTTGTAAGGTACAATTGAGTATGGGATCATATATACTCAAGGTGATGGTATCAAGTTGATGGGCTATATTGATGCACACTGGGTAGGCAATACACTGGAGAAGAAGAACCCTTCAGGGTGTTTCTTCAACATGGGATTGGGAGTTTTCTCTTGGTACAACAGGAAGCAGAAGTCCATGGCACTGAGTTCTGCAGAAGCAAAGTATATAGCAACTAGCATGCGACATGTGAGGCCATTTGGCTTCAAAAGTTGTTAGTAGCCTTGTTTGGTTAGAAGATAGAGACGACAATGATACATTGTTGAAAATCCACAGTTTCATGACAGGTCTAAGCATATAGACATCAAGTATCATTTCATCAGGAATTGTGTATAGTGCAGGCCAGTTCAACTATAGTATATGCCTACAAATCAATAGATAGCAGACATTCTAACGAAGGCCTTGGGGAAGGTAGATTCATCTTCTTCAGAGATAAGTTGGGTATTATGCAAAAGACCTTCCTTGCTAAGAGGGAGTTTTAGTTTATGTAGCTTAGACAGGTGTTCTAGTCTCAAGTGGCGTCGATGAAGCTAAGGACACAAGTGGAATAATTATCGCCAAGCCCAATTTATTTTTTCTAAGTGAAAATGTCCTAATTAGATTAATTAATTAGTTTTGATTATTTTCCTAAGTCTAACTTGGAAAAATGGGTTAATTAATCGATATTAATAGAGACAAGTTGATTTCTCTCTAGTGACTTCTAAGAAAATGACTTGATGAGGTCAAGATGATCTTAGCCACCAATTGTGATTAGATCGTGGCCATTGATTGTTCAATGGGAGATTATAAGAGGAAATTGATGGGGCTCTTTGAGATCACTATTCAGAGTTAAGTGATGTGTATAGATAGCGTGGAATACACCCACAACAAGGGTTTCGATGGGATAAATTGGGAGATTTGTCGTAGAAATTTCTTCACAGTGATTCTGGTTTTTTGAGAGACAAGAGGGGGCCAAATTATTCTACAAGAGAGGCCAAATTTTCCGGTGCCAATTGCCAGTTTACTAGAGCGAATTTCCAGAGAGAGTTTCGATTGCCAATTGCCAGATCGATTTGTTGGAGGTAGTGTGAGTGGGCTATTCGAGTTGATGGGGACACAAACTCATGTGATAATTTTCCTACAAGAAGTGCGAATTTTTTGGAGGGTCAGTGCACATATCCAATGGGCAATGCAAGTTCACAGAGTAAGTGTGAGTTGCCGAATTGAGGCTGAATTAATTTGCAGAGAAAGACCTCGATTTTCCAATTCGATTTGGTTGGTTGAAGTGGAGAAAATTGTCAAAGATTTGCCATTGTTAGGCAAGCAGTTTATGTACATTCTCAATTTGCTTAAGAATTAATATCAACCCTCATCTGCATATCTAATTTTTCCCACTCGAGGGTTTTTCTAGGGACAATTTGTCCAAAAATATCAATGTCTATTTTGTGTATGTTTTCTCAGTTCCTGTGATTTATTATTTGGTGAAATTTGCAGTTGTGGTTTTATTCAATATTTGCAGTAAATTAAGTTGTTGGGACAAATAATCTAAAAGATAGGAAAATAATTACCATATTAACTGCAATAGAATTTTCACATTTGAATCCTCAATAGGGAGAACTCTACCAAGGTTTTCCACACCATTTTGGGTTGAGTGCATACGCTGCCATGTGCAAAGGTATGCTGATTTGATCCCACTTACATTGAATAATGAGTCAAATTTGGCTCATATATAACTCTGAGAGATCTTTCTCACAAATGGCTACCTTCACTTGATTCAACATGCTATCAAAAGTCTCATATACTTCTCTAAGAGTAGGGAAATCTATGTCAGTGTAGCAAATGACCTAAACTATAGGGCATAAGAGTGGTACCAAATAAGCACAATCTATTCACATGTGTAAAATTAGGGGGCATAAGTCCTCAAAGGGTGATCCATCTCCATAAAATGAGGAGAATAGGGTTGTTGGTATAGAATTCAGCCTCCAAAGGCCCTTCAATTATGTACAATCAGCAAACTGCCCTTGAAAGTGGGTGACGGCTTCTTCCAATGGCTGGTCACTCCTCAAATCCTCCTGTGTGGACAAGCGGGCCTCAATAATGCATTCTCAAATTTCCAAAGCCCTCATCAAGTGCCCAGACCTGTTAACAATACTTCTCGAAAAGGGGTTGGCTCCTCATCTTAAAATCAATATCAAATTGGCTTTCAACAAACTTCTTGTCATTGGAGCTTCCTCATTTTAAATCAATTTAATCTCCAATCTATAAGTCAGTCCTGACCCTCAAGGCAGGTTGGCCAAGTCAACTAAAGAATAAAGATTGTATCAACACATATATGTATACCAACCCTCATTATAAACAGTGATCTGAGCACCTTTTTAAAGGTCTGAAATAGGTACTTATAAGTTGTTGTGTCCTGACGTAAAGAAATTTGCTGTTGTCTGGGCACATATCTGTGATATTCTTTGCTGCCATCTACAAGGGATGATTGAGGTTGTACAATGTTCATAACAGGCCCAAAACACTGTTTTATGAACCCAAAACATTGACGAAACCTGCAAGGTCAGCACCTGAAAATGTTGGGAGGTACGAGGTCTTTTCAAAAACTAGCTATGTTGGATAGGTTGCATGTTCTGATTTGTTACATGGAGATTAATGTTATTCTTATAAACAAATAAACATATGCTTGGTGAAGTACTTTTCTCCAAAGAAAACCTCATGGGAAAACCCAATGGACCTATATTCTTGGATCACATACCTAGTAAACCCATTGGCATGGACTAATGTGCCTCACTGATGAGGATTCAAACTTGACATGGGATGGCATGGAATTAGACACATGCTCAGCAACATTGGTTACAACTAGTTGAGCTAAACCATTGGGCTGGTCACTAAACATACTTGATTGGCAATGATGATCTTTTTTGTTTCTTGGTTTAAAAGATGACTCGTCGGATTATAAGATAATTACCATATATATGACAAATATGGTCACATTTAATGCATCAGTTAGCACTCGAAAAGCATGCCAGAAATGCCAAAGAAGACAACCAAGACTAGAAAATCTGTTAGACACTGCCAGACAAGGTAAGCTGTCAAACACCACCAAAGCACAAGGCAATTATAAAAATGTTTGGTTTGCACAAGTGGGTTCCATGGAAAACAGAAATGGTAATAGGAATGCAATAACCAAAATATAATTGATTTTGTTACACCCTGTATTAAGTGTTCAAGTGCATTAACCAAATGCCTTCAATTCTTAAACAGTCTAGAAGTGAAACTAGAAAATGAAACTGCCTGACATGAGAATTAACTGCAGATCTGTATGAACAAATTTACAGCTTACAAGGTGTGTCCCTTGAGGTGCATACAACATAAACATGAAACAGTATATCTCTTGAATGTCAAAGCCAAGGTTGCCATCCAACCCAAATCCGACCAAGCAAATTAGGATCTGTAGCCTGATCAATCAGACAGTCCACTTGTTCCTGTACAGTTTCACATACACTTCTGCATATACCAGCACGGATATTCTTTTCTGGATTTCCACGGACAATTTGTTCCAAATCAGGTATATAGGGCTTGCTGGAGTGAATTGATGAGTGGAGCTCAGATATAATGATATCTGCTGGGTTCCAAAGATTAAGTTTACGATGAGCATTTTCGACCTTTAGTGCAACATGCTGCTGCTCAAGCGAAGTTATTTGACAAGGCTGGCTTTCAGAGCCACCCTCAAATGGTCCTGGCTGCAGCAGATTTGCAGTTTTCATCGCCTCATTTTTCCAGTCAACCAATGGTTCATTTACAAAGACATCCAACACAGCAGAAATGATTTCACGGTTTGAATGCAATGCAGACAATGTGCGAACCATGTCATTACGCAGTAGTGCAATTGAATCCAATGGAAGAAGTAAATTTGTGAACTGGGGAGTAAGTCTGAATGGTATTAGTTCAGGAACTGGCAGAAGAATCACCCCTGTACCAAAGCTGTATCCAAAATCAATAGGAACAAGCATACCATTTTTAGTGTCCATCAAAAAGTTGGACAAGTGCCTGTCTCCTACTCCAGCTATGTAACCACAGATACTCAAAACAGATAAGCTTCGAACGAACTGTGAACGTAAAGCAAGAAAGGATTCTGCACTCGTTGCCAGCCTTGACATGCCAGTCTTGAGGGCATCCCAAGGTAACTGAGAAACCAAAACATTCAGTTTCTGTGTGACTTCATCTGCTCCCACTTTCCTGTACATGTTTGTATAGCTTTCAGATGATATATTTCTTGACGCTCCTCGCTTTGCTATCCATTCATGATATTCACTACGCAAATGAGATAGAAGACCAACTGGTGTATTCTTATCCTGTCTTGAAATTGGCTGACCACTAGTTGGCAGCTTGTATGTTAATCCATCCTTGATCACATCTTCAAGAACACAAGTATCTTCGACAAACTGCATAATACCACATTGCTTTGAAATGGGAATGACAGCATATGTTCGTACGGACAGCTTCCTCTTAGCACAAGAAGAATCCCTGGACAAGATGGTATTCATAACATCAAATAGCTGCTCAATTCTTTGGTCCAATCTCAAATCCTCTCCTCCTTTTACAACAAACTTATAGTCTTTCTCATCAGATCCTCGCATTTTCAGAACCTTAGGCCGCTGTTTGGAGCTCAAACATAATAAAGTCTGATCAAAGCTAATTAATTTTACATGGAAACTCGGCTCTGGCTTCATAAAACTGCTGTTGATTCCAGGAATTTCAATAGATGTTTTACTGTATTCTTCCTTATCATATATAGAAGAGTGAACTTGATTTGGTGACAGAAAACTGCCTTGCCTGATGCAGTTCTGAGATTCATCGTAATCAGCCATCCAATTTGAAAGAGAGCTTAAGCTGATTTTTCCAGTTTGCAAGTTATTTTGACACTTTACCAAGTTTGCCATCACATCTTTTATGGCCTCCACGTAACTTTTCTCATCCATGGAATTCAGTTTACTTCCATTCTCACCTAGGGACTTCAAAACCTTTTTTGAATAATCACGGGCAAACTTCAGATTATACTCCCCTGACTTGCGATTATCAATGGACATAGCTCTTACATCTAAACAATCTTGAAACAGGTCATGAAATGCTTCCTGAGCCCCCTTGTTGTCCCCTACACTCAAGCAGTTTTTCAAATGGGCAAGTCCATTCCGCAAACGTTGCTCTGGGAAAGTAAGGTCTTGAAGAGCCCGAGTGAATCCTTTTATAACTGGATTATTCAAGAGATTCTCTAGCCTCTTTGTTCTGTCCTGACCCACGTGCCCAAAATCAGACTTGCTCACATTGAAAGGAAAATATAAAGCTTGTGGATATGAATCAGCAATGTTTTCCAGCAAACCAACAAGAATTCCTCCTTCATCTTTGTCCATAACAGCAAGCATCTGGGGAATCCAAGGTATAAACAACCAGCATGGTATTTGCTTCACCTGACAGAGAAATTCTGAATGAGTTTCACTGTAATGACCCAACAATGTTAGCACTCTTGCAATGCCGTGTTGAACTTGCATTGAATTATCCACTTGTACAGATTTCAGTATGTATTTTACAACAAGTGAGGGATATGTAGATGAATGTGGAAGGCCAGTTGTTGAATTCCCCTGTTTAATTATAGACTGGACTTCACTGCCCCACTGTGCATATTTTGTAGAATTAAGAAGCTCATCACAAAAGAATGCAAACTTGAGAAAAACCTTTGCAAGCTTTTTAGATGGAAATTGGGTATCCTCTCCAAGTTGTACAACATTTGATACATCCTCAAGAAAGCCCGAATATACTGTGTATGCAGAACTGATCAAAGAAATACAGTTCTGTACTGTCTCCGAGCTAATGCAATGTAATGGCAAAACTTTAAGAGAAACTCTTGCAAGTTGTGAAGTTACATCCCCTTCAAGCAATTTCAAACCAGTTTGCCAATGTCTTTGACTCTGGTATATTTTCTTGTTTGCAGTAGAAGTCACATAATCTCGGACCTTTAATAAACAAGGACAGAAAAAAACTGGTCAGACAAGTAGACAAACAGGACCACACTTTCATGAGATGTGAAGAATGCATGCAGATCAAGAAAATCTGGACATCACCATTAAGTTTAAATATAAAACAAGGACGAGACTTGAAAATAAAGTGATTTTCTTTACAAGTGTGATAGGAAAATGTGAAACTGAAAGAGGGACTCTCTTCCTTTATCCCCTTTTTAGCAAGAACCTGGTCATAAATTATATTGAAAATAAGTACAGCATAAAGTAGGTTCCCAATGATGCATTGCTATTACCATTAATGTTTTTTTTTGAAAGAGTACAAAAGAGAGACAAATACACAAGAGACCATCTGACAAAGGAGGATAAAAACAACTGGAAAAATGTCTACCATCATTATACAGAAGGAAATTTTATACTTTGTAACAACTGTAAAAATGGACAAGAAAGTTCAACAGTTTATTGACTGTCATCTGAGAGAAACATCTACTTATATACCATAGTATGTGCCTGAGCACCCAGAGCAAGCACATAAACGGTAATTGTTTCTGAGTGCAACAGAAGCACATTTAAAGATACATGCATTTATGCCAGCCAAAGTATTACATTGATCTGTTAAATTTGATTTGTCTTGTGTAAACATATGTATATGCAGCTAAAACAACTGGAAAAATGTCTACCATCATTATACAGAAGGAAATTTTATACTCTGTAACAACTGTAAAAATGGACAAGAAAGTTCAACAGTTTATTGACTGACATCTGAGAGAAACATCTACTTGTATGCCATAGTATGTGCCTGAGCACCCAGAGAAAGCACATAAAAAGTAATTGTTTCTCAGTGCAACAGAAGCACATTTAAAGATACATGCATTTATGCCAGCCAAAGTATTACATTGATCTGTTAAATTTGTTTTGTCTAGTGTAAACATATGTATATGCAGCTGACGAATTTGCAGTTCTATTTGTATTAGTATTACATGTGAAGTAATACAACAAAATAATAAGCATAACGTAAAAGACAAAAGCCCACATGAAACAATGAGACACTTGATTCAGTTTATAATTACTAATTAGAGGAAATTATTCATATAAAAAGTTACAAGATGACAGAAGATATGCTTAACGATTGAAGTACAATGCCGATATGTTAACATGAAAAATGGAAAATATTATTATAGAGAAGAAAGAGAGAACATATGCCTCCATGTAATGAATCAGGAACCTTAAGGAACAAAATTGCATATTGTTATGGGCCATGTAAAACACCAAAAAATGGCCATTAAATATTTGAAAACCACAGGGCCCATGGAGGGTGGTATACTTGGTGCCAAAAACAGAATTGAAAAAGGAGAGGCACGGATTTTGGCAAGATTGGATAGATTTTACAGTAACAAAATGGCATTTATTTCTCTAGTGGTTCTAAGTTCTAACTGTGCAGTAAAGGTCCTTTAGTGACAGGGCCCAATCATGTTCTCACCATCACATGCATGTTGATTGGGCAAGAATAAGTACGAGAAAAATTGATTTGTCAAGTTTAATCTTTTCCATCTTCAGTCATCATAATGCAGAAAAATCATTCAGCAAGTACAAAACTTAGTTCCCCATCCTCTTGGTAACCTAAGGTTGGTTTTGTGGTAGGATGATTCATTTAAAACATGCGAGTCTTAAGGCTTAAATGTAGCCAAGTATGTATCAGGCATCCATGTTCTCAGTTCTCACTGTGGCTTGGGAGGTTTGCGCTGGCTGTTAAGGAATTTCTAATCATCTACTATCATGGTGACCCAAGGCACTCTCCAGATCACCTTCCCCTTAAGAGAGGCTGAATAGTAAAGGCCCAGTAGTTCACTTTATCCCCTTTAAGGAAAAGTTAGGCCCTACCTAGCAAGTGCAGGAAGGTGCAGTTTGTGAAAGTAAATTTTTTTAGAAGGTGCGTAAATTGATGGCAAGGAAAAAAAGAGATAATGAGTAACTCGCATAACCAACTAATCTCTAAATAAACATGATCAGGACAGAGCAAGCCTTCATTCACAAAAAAGGATTGCTAACTTAGAACACAAGCTTACGGAAATGGAATATAATGCCAAGGGATCAAGGATAAGAACTGGAATAAATAGGGCTGACGCTAGGTATGAACTTTCCAAGTTTCTATATGACTATGCTAAGAGAGCAATCCTTGACGCAACTTTATTTTCTAACTCTTAAAGGCAGTCAACTATCAAATGATTGCAATAAAATACAGAATGCTTTCCAACATCACTTTTAGAACTTTTTTTTCTTCTGATAATTTACTAGAACACAATTGAACCAATCAAGACTGTAGGTTTACTGTCTGTGCTATCTTAATGCACTATGAATGTAACTCTTTGAACTCTAACCTGGCTTTAGAAGAATGAAAGGAAACAATTTGGTCCTTGAAGAATGGTAAGTCTCCAGGGAGATGGTCTTCCAATAGGATTCTATAAACCCTTGTGGGACACTATTAGAGAAGACCTCAAAATGTGCTTGGAAGCTGTTCATTGAGGATCACTCTGGGATAGAATAATACAGGCATCAACGAATTAATCTCCAAATCATTTAACAAGGATGCAATTTGGCAAATTGAGGCCAACTACTATACTTAATGTGGCTTACAAGGTTCCTGGGATAATATTTGCCAAAAGAATTTGACACGTAGCATCTCAAATAGTATGAGAGATAAACATGAAGAGATTCATATTCAGAAATGTGCTAGCTTGGAAAGTTATCAAGGAAACTACAGAAAGCTCTATTCCTAAAAACTTATTTCGATAAGGACTATGACAAAAAATAATAGAGTTTTATTTTAACTATGATTACATGCTTGGATTTGCTTGAAGTTTAGAAAAACAATTAGCATTTAGCTTACTAAAGAATCTATTAAGGAACATATTAATATTCAACTAAAAAATCGTATTGTTTTGCAAAGGAACGTTTCCCATTGGATCCCTTGTTATATGTCATTGTGGCTTTATAATCTAGGTTACCTAGTACAAACAGCTAAAGTCCAAAGATAGATAGAAGGAAAATCTCAGCAACTTGCCAAGAGATGTTTAATGTTCACATTATAGAGGATTTTGTTCTCTCCCTCTAGAATCAACCCAATCTTCTGTTGAGGGCACCATCAAAGATATAGATACATTTTATGCAGCTTCATGGGTAAAATCTTGTAATCACAGGGAAAAATATTAGTTGATCATCACAGACCTTATCTTGGATTGGATCCACTTCCTAGGAAAACATCTTAGGTAAAACATCCCAGGTATTACAGCTACATATTTGGGGATCCCTTTTGCCATAAATGTGTCTCTTAAAGATACGTGGGATTGGATTTATTTTCTTTGTTTTGAAAAATGTTTCAGTCACAAACAAACATGTAAAAAATGGATGGGTATATACAATGAGCCTTATAACTTTTTCCTAAACATAACTGGAGCAAAAATAAAATTAGAATAAATAGTGGGAAAACAAAAGCAAGCAAAGAACTAAACTCTTGATCAAATACAAGCTTACACCTAAGCTTCCAAACCACAAAAAGTAACATGATTCACAAACAAGAACCACCAAAGGCTTCACACAAAACAAACAAATGATCCCGAAACAAAGACGCACACCAATGAATAGTATATTGAGATAGTGTAGAATGCTAATCCTTGAATAACTTCCAACAATGCGTAGCGAACTACTATTCCTAGAAGATATGCTTAACAATCTTTGGCCAATGACACACTCGGCAAGGGTCAGCTAAAATACCACTCTTAACCAATCTGGTTCTAGAAGGATTCCCTGATATATGACCAGCCAAGCAAAATCCCACAATCTATAAGAAATTTGTATCATTCATACACTATGAAGACAAATACCTAGTGGTCCTCCAGATCCGTCGAAGCCCACCTTGTGCTAAGAACCAAGGAGGAAGGTTGTATAGATGGAGGGTTGAATATAAATGACAATAATCATATTGAATCGATGAGCAACCAAAACTCTACATCTCATCCCTCCAAAATGGCTTTGTTACCCCTCATTTCAGCAAGGGTACCTATAGCCATTTTCCGTTTTGACATTGTGTAAGCTCAAAGAATGCAAGTGAAAGCCTTACAGGCCATGTAATGCCATGTATTGTGGTGTCCTAGACTTGTTGTGGTCAACCATGCTCGATCCACATAGATTCCACTCTTAGATCCTTTTGTCCTGTTACCACTCAAACTAGCAGGGGGCCTAAGAGGGACTCCTAACGGGACAACTGCTAGATCAAGAGCAACTATGGAGACTTAGCCCACTATCACCTCATCTAAGACTCCGTACTCTTTACAAACTTTCACTGATGGGAGGAGACCCGGTATATAAGAAGTCACTTACGAAGGATTGATCAACAAATGGATGTGAAATGACCTCAATGACCCTTTCCCTAGAAAAAGATTAAGGATGGAGCTTTCTTACTCTTTAAGCAAGGTACAAGGCTTTCTAGGGGAAGGATGTGAGGATTTAAGGGCTAGGTTAAGGGAATGTGACTTGTAAAGGGGTTTCCCAGACAAGAGACATATACTCTTCAACATTTTGCTAGGGACTTTTATCATAAACCCTAGACTATTTCATAATGTCTTTCATTCCATCTAGGGTTTCAATGTTTCTTTCAAAGGTATAATATACCTCACTACAACATTCAATCAACCCTAGAAACAATATAGATCTACAAGATATCTAACAACCTTTAGAATTGACATGTTAGAATTTTCACTAGGGATTCATATGTTGATTTCTATTAGCATCGAATGTGCCCTAAGTCTCAAATTTTGCAGGGAGGCTTAGACACATGTATTCCAAAATACCCAGAAAGCGTTTTGGGAAATTCGACCTAGATGGGGTTTTATTAAAAAAATTAATTATTTTAATAGGACCCTAAGTCTAAACTTAGGGAATTAAAAAAATTAAAGTATATTAATAGAATTGAGTGTGAAATTTCTAGAAAAATATGGAGATCGAGTCAATATAATCTAAGTCGTTCATTATGTTTTAATCTAGGTCATTGGTTATCCAACGAGAAGATTATAAGGACCTCGATGGGCATTTGGAAAACACGTTGAGTGAGTCTAAAGACCGATTTTCTCAAGTGAGCAGCCAGAGAAGATCATCGAGTTGATTCGATTGCAGTGAGGGGTAGTGACAGTTTTGGTTGGAAGATATTTTCCTGAGCCGAGAATACATCGCAGAGAAGGCAGAGAAGAGGATGTAAAAGAGGCAGTGTAGGGGTTACGCTGGGCAGCGCAGTGCCACATAGAGGAAACACTGAAGCCTTGAGGAGATTCGAAGTTTTTTTGAGGATCAGTTAGATCCAGTGCCGAAGTGCCAGGGTGTGAGACTAGAGGGGTAGAAGATCAACATCCAGCCAGCAGAAGGAGGTGACGCAGTCCCCAACAAGAGTGACGCAGATTTGGACAGAGGCAGCATGGGGCTGTCCAGTAGAGTGTTGGGTCAGTGCCGGATCTCCAGTGTTAGTGTGAGGTAATCCTCACTGATTCTCTGTGGATAGCTAGATTTGGGCATCCAGTTGTATTCAAAAACTTCTTTTTAATAATACAAACCCTCAGCGGCTGCACCGATTTTCTCGCATTGGGTTTTTCCGGGGACATAGTCCAAAAATAACAGTGTCATGTCTTGATTCCACATTTAAATTCTGCAAGTTATTTAGTTAAGGTTGCAACGTATTTGCTTCAGTATTTACTTGTAGAACACAATAAATAACTTGCATAATTTATCATGTAGGAGAAGTAATATTAGTTTGCTGCAATAGGATTCCGAGATTATGAATTTTCAAATGGTATCAGAGCAGTGCAGGTGAAGCAAGAGAGCAAATCGGAAGAACTCAACGTTGAAGAGAAAGAGGGAAATTGAATAGCTGCATAGGCAGCAGATCAAATCCCCAAGGGATTGCAAATGCCAGGTCAAAAAGGGAAAGATTTGCGAGGAAGTCTCTCTTTGAGTGAGTCGACAGAGCGGTAGGACCTTTCAGTTCGTGATTTGTCAGCGGCAGAGGGAGAAGTGTAGCAATAGCTTTAGCGCGGAACAATTTTCTGTGGGACGCAGTTTTTCTACAACATTTTGTAGGCAGAAAAGCGCCAAAAGGAAGTAGACATTGTTTGCTTTAGATAATTTTGAGCCAAGGAATTCCAATTCTCAGTTGCTGAGCAGGAGTTTCTTCAGATAATTCTGAGCCAAGGAATTCTAATTCTCAGTTGCTGAGCAGGTAGCGAGGAACATATCTACTAACTCCAGAAGGGAGTGCGTAGGCCAACCTAGTAGCTGTGCAGAGGAGAGAGAGGGAGCAGTTCGACATTATTCAGATGAAAAAGAAGGCAACAAATGGGTTGAGAGATCAAGATTGGTTGGAGGGAGCATCCAACTATGTGTGATCTGGCAGGCAAGGATCACGTGTTTGTTAGATGAGCATGATCTCAAGGCCTTTAACGAGAATGTGGTAGCTGTCCCCATAGATGCAAGTCCGTTGAAAGCCTACAAGAAGAATATGGCGAAGGCTAAGCATTTGATCCTCGACGGAGTGAGGGATCATGTAGTATGTCACATCGCTGGCAAAGGGACTGCCAAGGAGATGTGGGATGCCTTAGCGATGTTGTATCAAGGGTCTTCTGAGCAGCGAGAGATGTACTTGTAGGAGAAGATGTGATCTATGAGGATGCAGAAGGGAGAATGCATTGATCCATTCCTTGCAAAGCTTTAGGAAACCAGAGATCAGTTGGCAGCTGTCGGATCAACACCTCAGGGCACCGAGATGGTCAGATTGGCCTTGAACTTTGTATCTAATGAATTGAAATTCTTTGTCCAGAGCATCCTGGGCAAAGAAAGGTTGCCTGATTGGGAACAGATGTGGGTCGCTCTTCAGCAGGAAGAGATGAGGCGAGACATGATCAAGTGCAAACTTGATGGCAACAGAAGCAGTGGGTCGAAGCTCAAGGAGGAGGAAGAGAATGCAGCCCTTGCATCAAAGGGGCAGCAGGAGCAGCGAAAACGAAAAAAGGATGTCTCAAAGATCAAGTGTTTTCGGTGTGTTGAGATGGGTCACTACACTACTTAGTGTCCTCTCAAGAAGAAGGACAAGGACAAGAAACATGATCAGCAGGCTGCAACTGCAAGGATCGAGGAGGAGGAGTTCACCATGATTGCACGCATATCTCAAGGGGAGAGTTGGGGTGATCTAGAGCTGTAGTTCGAACGAACTGCAGTTGGACAGGATCCTTGAGGAATCCACCACTTGGATCAATACCTTGCTACGAGAGCCCAAATCAGCAGTAGCAGGATGGACTAATATCAGTTGGTGTAGAGGAGTGCCGGAGTGACATCACAGTGGCTATAAGAGCGCCAAAGTCTGATCAGCGCAGAGCAGAGTGTGCAGCAGTGCAGGAAGGTATAGCGCAGAGTCAGTAGCAGTGCAACAGCTTTAGAGGGTTAGTGTAGAGACGAGCAACAATCAAACCTTCAATATCAGATGCATCATGCTAATTACTTAGTTCAATAATTTTGGATGTTTTTCTGCTGTAGCAGCAATAGTAGAGTTGCAGTGCAGATGCCGTTGACAGCAGTATGCACGGTCAACAACAACACAGTAGTTGATGGGTAGCAGTGTCAAAAATCAGAAGTGCAGAGGGAGATGTTATAGAGTCAGTGAAATGCTTCAGCAGGAAGTATTACTAGAGAACATTCCTCGCTAAGATGGAGTGTTGATTTCTGGTAGCATCAGATGTGCTCTAAGTCTCAAATTTTGCAGGGAGGCTTAGACACATGTATTCCAAAATACCTAGAAAGCGTTATGGGAAATTCCACCCGGATGGGGTTTTATTGAAATAATTAATTATTTTTAATGGGAGCCTAAGTCTAAACTTCGGGAATTAAAATAATTAAAGTATATTAATAGAACTCGGTGTGAAACTTCTAGAAAAAGACGAAGATCGAATCAATATGATCTAAGTCGTTGATTATGTTTTAATCTAGGCCGTTGGTTATCCAACGAGAAGATTATAAGGACATTGATGAGCATTTAGAAAACACACCGAGTGAGTTTAGAGATCGATTTTCTAAAGTGAACAGCGCAGAGTAGCCAGAGAAGATCATTGAGTTGATTCGATTGCAGTGAGAGGCAGTGATAGTTTCGGTTGGAAGATCTTTTCCTGAGCTGGGAATACATCACAGAGAAGGCAGAGAAGAGGACGCAGAAGAGGCAGCATATGGGCTACGCTGGGAAGCGCAGAGGCAGCGCTGAGCCTCTGAAGGGATCCGTATTTTTGCTGAGGATCAGTCAGATCCAGTGCCAGAGTATCGGGGTGCGAGACCGGAGGGGTAGAAGATCACCATCCAGCCAGCAAAAAGACCAGTCGAAGAGAGTGACGCAGTCCCCAGCCAAAGTGACACAGATCTGTGCAGAGGCAGCGTGGGGCTCATCAGTTCGGGGTTTGGTTAGTGTCGGATTCCCAGTGTTAAAGTGACGTAATCCTCACTGATTCTCTGTCAGTTAGGTTCTTTGTGGATAGCTAGATTTGGGCATCCAGTTGTATTCATAAAAACTACTACTTAATAATACAAACCAAGGTTGCGGGGAAGCTTCTCCCCCCCCCGACCTCGCTCCCAAAACGCGCTTCGTTTGGGAGCTCTTTGGGAGCACGCTCCTGAAAACGCTTCCTGAGGGGAGCGTTTTCGAGAGCACGCTTCCGAGCCTAAAAAAATGGTCCTTGCCTTTTCGGGAGCGTTTCAGGGAGCGCTCGGGAGCGAACACTCCCTGAGCACTTCCCCCATTAAAAAAATGCTTCGGGAGCGTTTTTTTAAGGCGGGAAGCAGTCGGGGAGCGTTCGCTCCTAAATGCTCCCCGGCGTGTAAAAAAATTTCTGGCGTCAAAATTCAATTTTTTTTTTGGGAGGGAGAGAGGGGGGGGGGGGGGTTGGGTAAATAAAAGCCCACCCTCCTCATTTAGTTTTTATTGTTTAAGTTTGAGAGTGAGAGCAAGAGGAGCAAGAGCTTGAGAGTTGCAGAGCGATTTGGAGAGAAGGAGAGCTTGAGAGTTTGGATAGCGAAAGTGCCAAGGAGAGAGCAAGGAGCAAGCTGCAAGAGAGCAAGTTTGCAAGAAAGAGGTAGGTCTCGTAATCTAGTTTTTTTTTTTTTAGGAATTGTTTTTAAGTTGTTCAAAAATGAAAACTTGATTTTTTTTCTCAATGTTGCATTCTAGTGTGTTGAAAAGTGAAAAATTGCATTGTTTTTTTCCTATGTTGCATTTCCTATTCTCATTTGGCATTCCTCCATTTTTTTTGCAGGCTGGAAACTTGAAACATCATGGCTATATGGCTAGGGATTTTCTTCATGTTGGTTCCTTTCTTTGTAATAATGGCGTTGGAGAGGAGAAGAAAGAGGCCCATTAGAGAAAAGGAGGATGAAGAAGTGGGTTATAGTGGATTTGATAAAAATCCTGAAGAGGAGGAGGAGTATGTTGAGGAGGAAGGGGAGAGTGGAGAACATGATGCCATAGATACCCCAACTAGACAAGACCAAAGTCAAACACCTTTGTGGAAATATGTTCAGAGACAGGAAGGAGGGATAGATGGTGGAACCACTAAATTTCTTTGCCCCCATTGCAATAAAGAATACACAGGTTCATACACCCATGCCAGAAGGCACCTTTGTGGGAAAATGCCAGGGGATGGAGACAAAAATCTAGGAATCAAAATTTGTGTAAGTGTGCCAACAACAGAGAGAGAGAAATATAGAAAGGAAGAGGAGGTTGCCCTACAAAGATCTAAAAGATCTAGGGGTTTCATTGATTCTTATACACCATTAGGTCCATCACATCATGGACAAAGAAGTCCATCAACTTCCACCCATGGCAATGGATATGGAGGCACACCTGGACCAAACATCTCCTTAAGGCATAGAACCATATCCGACTTCCTTGACGAAGGGTGTAGGAATGATGTGGATTCAAAAATTTTCCAGTTTCTATATGCATGTGGGGTGCCATTCAATGTTCTTTGCTCACCTTATTGGCATGAAATGGTTTCTGCCATTAATGATGCCCCCAAAGGATACAAGAGCCCTGGGTATGACAAGGCCAGAACCGTGGGACTTGATCATGAAAGAGCTAAAATAAACAATTCTTTGGCTAGAATGACAAATTCTTGGAATGAGATGGGGTGTCCATTGTATCTGATGGATGGACCAATGTAAAAGGAAAGCCATTGATAAGTGTTCTGGTTGTGTCGGTTAGTGGTGCAATATTCCTTTCAGCATATGATTATTCAAACAAATTCAAGGTTGGGATTAACATTGCAGAACCATTACTTGAAATAATTGAAAATACTAGGCCATACAATGTCATCCAAGTCATCACTGATAATGCTGCTAACTGTAAGGCAGCAGGAGCAATTATTGAGGATAAATACTCCAACATATTTTGGTCTGGGTGTTTGGTTCACACAATGAACCTTTTGATGCATGATATCATTGAAAACAAACAACCTCAATTCAAATGGTTTGGTGATTTGTACAAGAGAGGTTAAAAAAGATAAGATTTATTACAAATCATAGCAATACCCATGGGCTTTTCCGTCCTCACTCCAAATTGGAGTTGTTGAAGATAGCAAAGACTAGATTTGCTAGCTATTACCTCACCTTCAGGCGCCTTTTGAAGGTAAGAGAGTCATTGGCTGCAATGGTATCAAGCCCACACTGGTAGGTATTAAAGGACAAGGCAGCGACAATAGTTGACAGGCAAGGTTTTGAACATGTGGAGGACACTGCCCTTGACCCTTTGTTTTGGGCACGTGAGGGAAATTTTGAATTTCACCAAGCCCATTTATCACATGATTCGTTTTTCAGATACAGATAAACCAGTGATTGGGGAGGTTTATGAGCAGATGGATAGCATGTTGGGCCAAATAAAAGAAGATGTTAAGGATAATGATCCCAACTTGTATGCAATGATTCACGACTGCGTGTGTGCGTGGTGGAATAAACTCAATGTTCCACTACATGCCTTGGCATATATCCTTATGCCAAAATACTACTCTCCATCTTGGTTGGGCCAACCTACACCTGGATGTGGGGTTAGGATCAAACCTCACATAGATCCAGAGGTACAAGAGGGGTACATGAAGGCATTAGACAAGTTGGTCCCCGACAGGGAGGAGTGTGTTAGATTGTGCCTTGAATTAGGCAGATACTTTAGTTGCACTGGTAACTTTGGTTCTTTCCATGCAATGGAAGACATAGAAAGATTTGATGCTCTCACATGGTGGGAAGCATATGGCAGCATGGGACTTCTGCCAAAGTTGGCAAAAGAAGTTCTCTCACAAGTTGTGTATACTTTTTCTGTAGAGAGGTGTTGGAGCACCTACAGCTTCATACATAATGTGATAAGAAACAGGATGAATGAAAACCGAGCTGAAAGCTTGGTTTATGTGCATTACAACTTGAAGTTGTTGAGTCATTACTGTGATCGGGCATATGAGGATCAATCATATAAAGTCTGGGACAGCAACCCAGAGGATGATAATCTAGAGGACGACACTGTACAAATGGAAGAATTGCAAGCAAAACTTTTGAGGGATGATGATGAAGCATCAACAGCCATGCCACCACCACACACAGGGCCAGTCCCACCATCCAGTAGCAGTGCGTGTGCCAGTGCCAGTGCTCGATATCCAACTATTGTTCCTTTGCAGATTCAGCCTCCACCTACATCCTCACGTTGCCCTCCGCCTTCTAGTCATGGTCGTGGACGTGGTACTCCTGAGAGTACTAGAAGACCACCATTGCCTCGTGGTTCTCACAAATTAGACATTTCTCGTGGGCGTGGCAAGGGGCCAACCAATAGATAAAATAGATTTTTTGTTTGCTAGTCTTTTCTATTTTCTAGTAGTTTTTATCTTTTATAACTATTGAACAGTTGAAACTTGACTCTTTCATATTTAATGACAATTTAAGTTTGAAGTTTGAATTTGAAAGGTGAAACTTTGAAGTTGGCATTTAT
The DNA here is from genome assembly GCA_034641835.2 of Pinus albicaulis. NCBI lineage: Eukaryota > Viridiplantae > Streptophyta > Pinopsida > Pinales > Pinaceae > Pinus > Pinus albicaulis. The sequence continues at coordinate 841,099,987 of CM076570.1, forward strand.
AAGTTTATAAGTCATTATGAATTATGAATATGATGCTTCATGAAAGTTATATGGTGATCAATGAATCAATGATGACAAATGTTATATATCAATGATGATAAATGTTATATATTGAATTTTGAAATCAATGAATCAATGATGATAAATGATATATATCAATGATGAATGTTATTTATTGAAATTTGAAATCAATGAATCAATGATGATAAATGTTATATATCAATGATGATAAATGTTATATATTGAATTTTGAAAGCTTGAAACCTTCAGATTGATGATTCGCGAGACTCAAGAGTCAATATGTTGTATGTTTCCAACTTGTGGGCGTGTTTGATGAAGATTATAACTTCTAGATGAGTGATGTTATATGATTCAATCTATGTTTTTATGTTTTTTATGTCTAATTCATCATTCTACATGCTTTTGTAGACATATATGCATCAAAATATTAAAAATATAAAAAAATATATATGTTTAAAAAAATGCTCCCCAAAATGCTCCAAACCGGGAGCTTTTGAAAATGGTGCTCCCGCTCCCAAGCAACCATGATAGAAACCCTCAGCGACTGCATCGGTTTTCTCGCATTGGGTTTTTCCGAGGACATTAGTCCAAAAATAACGGTGTCATGTGTGTTTAATTTTCTTTTTGCTCAGATCTTGTTTCCGCATTTATTTTCTGCAGTTTATTTAGTGAAGGTTGCAGTGTATTTGCTTCAGTATTTAGTATTTACTTGTAGAACAGAGTAAATAACTAGTATAATTTATCAAGTAGGAGAAGTAATATCATGTTGCTGCAATAGGATTCCGAGATTAGGAATTTTCACAAATACATACCTTCAGGTTCGGGAGGCCCACCTTCAATCATATGATCATGAAAGATGGGTGAGGGACCACATGGTTAGCTCAGGTGGCAGAGAAATGACACAACGAGCTAGTTGGTGGTTGCAAAGGGCTGCTGTCTACCGGCTAAGGACTATCTTGGAGAAACTTTTTCTCCTAGGGATATCGCCCACAAAGTGGTGGGTAACATTTGGCTCCAACTGGGTCGTGATCTCTCGAAGAAGTGGGCGAAGCTACTTGAACGGGAGGTCACAAGAACTCCAAAAATCTCTTGGTCACCGAAGACCTGTTACCTGTACATATCAACGACTAAACCCATGGGGAAGCATGTTTTTCACAGTGTCTTATGATCACCCATGCTTAATGTCAAGCCGTAAAATCAACATATAATAAAATGTGCAAATTTTAATCTAAATGTAGCGAATATACCATGAGTAATATCATATGATGTTATGTTAGTTCTAATGAGAATGATCATGCAATGCATCCTACTCTAACAATGAATATAGTACAATGTCAAGTGCTAGGTATAATCATAGACCCAATGCAACCAACAAGTCAATTGATCAATACAAGAATGCATGCTTCCATGATTATTTTTGCAATGGACCCTACAATACAAATGGGAATAATGATATGAGGGGTTACGAGGGCGGGAGGTGGGAAAACAAGAGACCCATATGCCATAGAAAGGAACCCTGGAAGAAGGAAAAGACACCAACCGAGAGGATTGAATTTGGTCCTGTAACTAGGAGATGGAAATGTCAATGATCAAGTACATGAATCTCTGATGAAGAACTATCTCGGGCCTATCATCCTCAGGGTAACAAGGAGTGAATGACTCAGACATATTTAGGATGATATTATTTTGTTCATTTGGAAAACAAGAAGTGGATTCATCATTGTATTTGGGAAAAACAATGATTCTTGTTTTTCCATAGGGGAAACCAATTCTTCATCAAAACTAGGAGAACAAACTTCATCACAAACATCCATTTTCGGGGTAGGGGCATTACAAGGGGAGGAATGCTCAAACATGAAAAAAAACCCTGTATCGGTGGCATGGATAAAGGGAGCTTCTTCCTCAATTTCATTTACATTAGAGTCATCAGAATTACCCACAATTTTGGAAGGCTCTTGATTGAATCATCTTGGAACATAAAGAAGAGACCCTTCCATTCAATAGGAAGGGCTTCATAAGGGCCAACACTGCTATTCAAAAGGGGTAGATCATCTTCTTCTTTCCTGAGTTCATTCTTATGGATTTGAGAAACTATGGGGTCTTCATTTTTATAATCATACCCAATTCCCCAATCAACATCCCAAAAATTACTCAGAGATTCTTCATTCATTTGATGATCATGATTTCCCTCAGAATCATCCCGTTCTTCATCATATATTTGATGTTGGGTAAGCTTCAATTCATTTTCTTCTTCGTTAGGTAGGGAGGACATTTCCACCTTCCTTCTTTCTCTAAGAATGCTTTCTAAGGTCTTTACTACATGATTTTGATAGTATGCTTCAAGAAGAAGGTCATCGGTAGGACTCTTTTTATATTCCAACTTCATGTTACAGAGCCTTTACGATTGCTCACAATATTGGGAGAAAATCTCTTAGGAGTTATATGTAGCCATTAGTTGCTTGCACGGCTCTTCATATTCCATCATCAGTTCTTGCAATACTTGAAGGCTCTCGGGGTCAAGATCCTCTTCATTATCCTTGGAGGACATGCTTTCTGATTCATGAGTCTCTCTTTTGATGCAATCCTCAATTACTTGACCTTGATGATTTGGAGAAGGATCAGGGCAATCTTCCTCAAGCATAAAGCCATATTCAATAACTTCCTCTTTGTGAAAATTCCTAGATCTAACAATCTCAGGAATCCTACTACAATGAGCTAAACTTACTTCTCCTATTTTGTAAATTACATTACAGAATTAATTCAAATTTCTTCATGAATTATTGCAGTAAATCACTGAAGCAGCCTACACTTAATACTTTCTGATTCTGAAACAAGGAAACTAAGCAAAAAACAAATCACACATATGACACCTTTATTTTGGACTAAGTCCTCGAAAAAACCCAATGCGGGAAAACCGGTGTAACAGATCTGAGGGTTTATATTATTAAGCAACAGTTTCTCAATACAATCTCTGGATGCCTTGCTGGCTATCCAGTACAGAGAAATCACGACAGACAAAAATATTGAGAGTTTACCTCACACTGCAAGTCCCGAATGATCCGGTAGATGAACTGGCGAAACCCCAGCACCCTCTGCATAGGCTTGCGTGGGGACCTCTGTGGACTGTGATCTCCCAGCAAATCTCAGACTATCTCTCGAAAACACTGCGCTTCCTCTGCATGGGCCTGCGTCACCCCTTCTAGGGCTGTGTCACACCCTTTGGACGCTGCACTACTTCCTCTGTTGGTTCTGCTGCCTCTCTGCTTAGTATTATTAGTCCCAGAGAAGACCCTCCGACCAATAACTGTCTCTGTCCCTCACTGCGCTGGAATCACTTAGATTTGATCTTCGTCTGAGCACTTGCTTCGTCAGAAGATTTCAATCACTAGATTCACTCGGTGTGTCTTTCCAAATGACCCTCAAGCCTTCCTTTATAGTGTTCTCGTTGAGACATCAACGAATGAGATTAGATCTCTAATCAAAGGCTAAGATTATAACTTGACTTGACCTTTGCTTTTTGTAGATCATTCTCACCCTGTTTTATTAATACCTTTTAATTATTTAATTTTGGACATCTCAAAAGTCACTGGAAAGCAGCGAAAAGAATACTTAGACTTAGGGTCCCCATTAAAATAATTATTTTTTACAATAAAACATATTCTGAGTGGAATTTTCACAAACGGTTTCTGGGTTCTTTGGAATACCAGTGCCTAAGCCTCTCCACAAATTTTGAGACTTAGAGCACTTCCAATGCTACCAAAAATCAACACTCCCTCTTATCGAGGAAAGTGCTCTAACAACATGCCTACTACATACTGCTATGACTCTGAAGCATCCTCTGCGTTGTTGATGTCTGACAAGCTATCCACCAACCACTACGTTGCTGCTGCAACTACACTGCTGCCCATGACACTTCCACTGCCACTACTGCATCCGTACTACAACTCCCTCTCAAGTGCTTCATTTTCTATGCTACTAGCACTGCCACTGCTAACACTACATCTACACTGCAACTCAGCTGCTGAGAGAAGCAACTCAAAACAACCCAAAACTGAACAAGCGTTCAGTGGATGCACCTTGGTGCTAAAGATGCTAACTGTTGATAGCTACTGCGCTGTCCCTTTGATGCACTACGCTGTTGCTGCTGTGCACTGCTCTACATTGCGCTGCTCCAGAAGTAGGCACTACTACCTATTGCAACTGTCGCTCCATCACTCCTCGGCTCCCACTGAAAACTCCTCCATTCCGCTACTGCTGATCATGGGCACCCATAGCAAGGTTATCATCCAAGAGGTGGGCTCCTCAAGGATCCTGCCCAACAGAAGTTCAAGGTGAACTTACAGTTCTATGTCACCCCATTTCTCTCCGGGAGAAGCGTGGGCACTCATGGAAAACTCATCCTGCTCGATCTTCGCAGATGCAACTTTTGGATTGTGCTTCTCATTTTTATCCTTTTTCTTCAAAGGAAACTGTGATGCAAAGTGGCCCATCTCACCATATCTGAAGCATTTCACCTTCGAAACATCTCTCTTTTTTTCTGTTGCCCTTATTGCCCCTTTGATTCGAGGGCTGCATTCTCCTCCTCCTCTAGATTCTTCGATCTGCTCCCGCTGCTACTGTCAAATTTGCACTTGACCAGATCTCTTCTCAGCCCCTCCTGAAGTGCGCTGCCCACATCTGCTCCCAACTAGGATGTAATATCCCGGATGGGATATTTTTACTAAAATGCAGATAAATAAATAAACTCCACAAAATGCCGCAAATTCAACATCTACTTACAGAAGATTGCCATGTAAAATAAAAGACAGGAAACACTGCAATCCAATACCATATAGAACAGAAGGAAAATCTCAGCTTTATTATAAATAATAACAAGGGGTTTACATATAGATCTGACCCAGAAAGAGCTGAGATAGGAAACTGGCCACCAAGATAAGCTGCTGAACGGCGCTGGCCTCAAACTGAACTGCTGCACTCTCCCTCCGGCAACAGCTGACACTGAACCCACTGAAAATGATGAAGCCCAAGTTGAAGATCTGAATGATCCTCACACCAAACTCTGAAGCTCTGTGAAACTCCTAAGTGAAGTCTCCTCAAGAGAGTTGGGTTTTCGTCCAACACTCACAAATCACCCGAGGGTTTCCGTCCTGGGGCTACGGCTGAAGTAGCGAACCACGTCCTCAAACCTCTCATACACAAGCAAATGATCTACTCCAAAGATGTCTCCCAATGGTCTCCTCCCTTCCTTTTATAGATCCCTTGGAGCCTTCTAGAGCATTATTTTATTATTATTTTATTTATGGAGCACTTTTCCCTTTTATTAAAATATTATAAAATATTCCTTTTTAATGCAGAAAAGGGTATATCGGCTACCACGCCTCCTCCGGTCACTGAAATCTCTGTCTAACGGTCCCATCGTGTAGGTCTCCTCGTCCCGATTCCGATGAGCTATTACACTAAGGTGTTCCATCGTATATTCCTCCCGGAATGCCACCTTGAGCATAATCAGCTGAGTTAAGCCCATAAATAACTCAAAATTCCGAAAGTTATCGGAATGCATCGGAACGAAAGCCTGACTGCTCGGATGATGGAGTATATCAAGCGAATGCCTCCAAACACCATGAAAACTCCTCAAAACTCCTCTGAAAAGCTCCCGAGCCCACTGATAGCACCAATCTGTACATGTGACCTGTCTGCTCCTAACTCTGGAAGTCCCTCCTAGCCCTGTCACGGGTGATACCAAAAATGGGAACATTACATAGGAAGCGTTGCCTTGCCCAAGATACTTTGGAAAAAAACTTGCCACTCCTCAGTGACTGCGTTAAGGGCCAAGCTCACCATAGTTGCAGCAGTTGGCGTGGATCCCACGGCTGCCAACTGATCACGAATTTCCAAAAGTCTTGTTAAGAATGGATTAGTGTACTCCCCCTTCTGCATTTGGATCATCCAAAGCTTCTGCTCCAAGTACATCTTCCACTGCTCAAAATTTCCTTCGTATAGCAGGGCAAGGCCTCCCATATCTCTCTGGCTGTGTTCTTGCCAACTATGTGAGACACTATATGATCCTTGACACCATCAAGGATAAGTCTCTTGGCCTATTCCATATCGACCACCTACTTTTTGTTTTGATCTGGATTTGTAGGCACATCAACCACATTGTCCACAAACGTCTTGAGATCATATTCGTCCAAAAGGAATTTGATCCTTTCCTTCCAGATTACGTAGTTGGAGGATCCCTCCAACCGATCTTGATCTCTAAGACCATGAGATGCCATCTCAGCCAAAAAACTGTTGAACTACTTCCTCTTTCTCCCTACTACGTAGCTTCTAGGCTGGCTTACGCACTCCTTGATGGGGCTGGTAAGTCTGCTGCTCCTCGGCTGCCCAACAAATGAGAAATGTTGAATTCCTCGACAAGGAACTCACTGAGGAAGAATTCCCTGCTATGTACTCTTCTTCTTCTTCTGACGCTTCCTTGCCCAGCAACTGCTTGCAGGAAAGCTGCATCCCTCTGGCTCTGCGTAGCTCCCTCTGCCTCGGCAAGATCTTGATCTGGAAGTCTTAGCTCTCTGTCGACTCACTCAGAGAGAGACAACCTCAAAGATTTAGCCCCCTTGGCTAGAACTGCACAATCCCTCTGGAGATTCAATCTACTGCTGCTGCAACAATTCGTCCTTCACTTCAATGCTAGATCTGCTCTTCTTGTTTCACATGAAATGATCTGATACCATGTGAAAATTCCTAGATCTAACAATCTCAAGAATCCTACTACAACTAGCTGAATTTACTTCTATTTTGTAAATTACAATACAAAACTAATTCATATTTCTTCATGAATTATTTGTTGAGATTTTGTGTATTGGGGTAGCATCGGGTGTGCTCTAGCCCTGGAACTTTATGGAGGGGCTAAGAAACACATCACCTCCAAAACCCAAAAAGCGTTTGGAGAAATTTCATCTAGTGTTGAAGTTATTCAAATAATTAATTTTTTTAATGGGGACCCTAAGTCTAACTTAGGGAATTAGAAAAATTAAAGTGAATTAATTAAACACATGTGCTGAAATGTTCTAAGTGACGCGGATCAAGCAATCTTTTAATCTTAGCCATCGATAGGAGATTAAATCACAACCGTTGATGTTTCAACGAAAAAGTATAAGAGAAAGGTTTGAAGGTTAGTTGGAGACACACACACGGAGGAAGCGCTGAGAAACCGAGCTGGAATTCCAGGGGCAGAGTTTGCTAAGAATTTCTGGAAGAGTTTTCTGCAGCGAGGGATAGTATTGGCTGAGGGGATGATCTAATCCTAGAGCTAAGAGTCAACAAGAGGCAAAGGAGCAGCAATCAAGAGCAGCAGCAGCTGCACAACGCAAAGAGCTTCAGCCGCTACGCAGGTGCTACGCAAGCCCAGGAGGGGCAGCACTACAGCTTCAAGAGGCCACCAAGGTTACGCAGAGGCCTTCCAGGGCAACGTAAGGACTGTGTCACCTAGTCTGGGGCTACGCAGTCCCCTTCTGAGCATCGCAAAGGCACACAGAGCCTAGAAGGGCTGACGCTGGGGCTTCAAGGGCAGCGCTTGGGTTTCTAGGGCTAGAAATTGGTCGAGTGTTGTAAATCCCGCTTGAGGGTGTGGATCAGTCAAGGTTTTGGTCTCAGAACAACAGGTATTGCTGCAGATCTATTATTTTCTTTTTCGGGTTAACCAGTTGGGTGCCCAAATTTGCTGTACTCAGATTCTACTTAATAATAATAAACCCTCATTCAGTAATAATCACATTACAAGGAACAAAGTTGACGCGTTTCGAACCAACCAGTGTGGTTCATCATCAGGACTAGTTGAGATATCAGATCAGTCGTTGAGTTTAAAATTTAAATAGATGTAGAAAGGCAAAGAAAACCATTAGAAACAGCTAATTTGACTTTGAAATTCATAACGGTTAGTTCTATTAATTTAATTATTTATTTAAAACAACCTAACGACTAGTTTGAATATTGAAATTAATAACGGTTAGGTCAATTTAATAGTTTAAATTATATATAAAAATCTTTATATTTTTATTAATATCATTAATTAATTATTAATAATACAAATATTTTTTATTATAATTATATATTATTTTAATGTAATTATATCTTAAAAATATAAATAAATAAATAAAATAAAATAAAAAATATAAATAAATAAATTACAAAAAAAAAAAATAATAATAATAATAAATTAAAAATAAAATAAAATAAAAAAGGAAAATTAAGAATATAAGGCAGGGATCCAACACTTGCTTATATTCCAACTGTCATCTCTATTGAGATTTACGGGCCTTTTTTCAATTTCAAGGGTCTCTCTTAACTTACGATGATGAAAGTGATCAATCCTGGCTAAGACCTTAGCCTCTTCGATGCAGATATGATGGTTAGTCTTTTCCACATGTTCAGCCAAGGCAGAGGTGCGGGACCTTCCATGCCTAATGTCAGCTGCATGTTCACATATCCTTTGGCTAATAGACCTACCCGTTTCACCAATGTAAAGCGTCCCACAGGAACAAGGAATAATGTAGACACCTTTTCCATCCTTAGGGTTCACCGGATCTTTAACCGAGTTAAGAAAGCTGCGAATCCTTAATGTTTTTTGTAATAATGGTTATAGTAAGTCACAAGGACTTAAAGCTTTTCTTAAAGCGGAAAGAGGTCCCTTAGTTAATAATAAAAATGATCCTAATCAATGGTCTTGCAATGTAAGGCTTCCTTTCATTTAGGGTACCACTGATAGGATTGCTAGGATACTTAGGAAGCATAGGGTTTCCTCTTCCTTTAAACCCCTTAACACGATTTGCAGCTCTCTTAACTCGGTTAAAGATCCGGTGAACCCTAAGGATGGAAAAGGTGTCTACTTTATTCCTTGTTCCTGTGGGATGCCTTACATTGGTGAAACGGGTAGGTCTATTAGCCAAAGGATATGTGAACATGCAGCTGACATTAGGCATGGAAGGTCCCGCACCTCTGCCCTGGCTGAACATGTGGAAAAGACTAACCATCATATCTGCATCAAAGAGGCTAAGGTCTTAGCCAGGATTGATCACTTTCATCATCATAAGTTAAGAGAGGCCCTTGAAATTGAAAAAAGGCCCATAAATCTCAATAGAGATGACGGTTGGAATATAAGCAAGTGTTGGATCCCTGCCTTACATTCTTAATTTTTCTTTTTTATTTTATTTTATTTTATATTTTATATTTTATTTTATTTTAATTATTTTTTATTTTTTTATTTATTTTTATTTTTATTTATTATTTATTATTATTATTATTATTTTTTTTGTAATTTATTTATTTATATTTTTTATTTTATTTTAAATTTAATTTAATTTATTTATTTATATTTTTAAGATAGAATTACATTAAAATAATATATAATTATAATAAAATAATATTTGTATTATTAATAATTAATTAACAATATTAATAAAAATATAAAGATTTTTATATATAATTTAAACTATTAAATTGACCTAACCGTTATTAATTTCAATATTCAAACTAGCCGTTAGGTTGTTTTAAATAAATAATTAAATTAATAGAACTAACCGTTATGAATTTCAAAGTCAAATTAGCTGTTTCTAACGGTTTTCTTTGCCTTTTCTACATCTATTTAAACTCAACGACTGATCTGATATCTCAACTAGTCCTAATGATGAACCACACTGGTTGGTTCGAAATGCGTCGACTTTGTTCATTGTAATGTGATTATTACCGAAAGATTTCTTCATAATTTATTGATGGATCACAGAAGCCAAAAATCTATTAATAATAAACCCTCATATCTGCTGCACCGGTTTTCCCGCATTGGGTTTTTTCGGGGACATTTGTTCGAAAAATCTGTGTCACTTTGTTGAATGAGCGTAATATTCAGTAAATGACCTGTATGTGTGTAGGTTGTTAGTTGTGTTTACTTCCACATTTTCTAAATATTTTCTGGAAATAACTTGTATAATTTAATCACAAATAGGAGAGGTAAACCAAGATGCTACAGTAGGGTTTCTACATTATTGTATTCAGAAATTTTCACATGGTATCTGAGCGATTGCAAATCAAGATGAATCTCCAACAAATCAGCTGAAGACTTATTTTCTGTAGGGTAGCAGTTGAAGCAGCAGATTCGGAAAGGGCAGCTCAGCAGCAGGACGCAGTTCCAGAAAAGGCTACACAGTGGCTACGTAGTCCCATCTAGGTGATGCAGAGACAACGCAGGAGCTTCCAGAGGGACATAGGATCAGCCTGCGATGCGCAAATGCTATGCAGAGGCTGTGCTGGGCCAGTCTGCTCACGCAGAGGCCAGTCAGAGGGACACAGTCCAGTTATTTTTCCTGTTGTGGAGCAGTATTGCCAAGATCCGGAAGCAGTGCTTCAGATCTTCAGCAGTGCTGATGTGGTGGAGATTCTGTTGGTGCAGAATTTTGCCTAGCTAAGTCGACAAAGAGCAGGAGGAAGACAATCACTTAGCATATCTGAGATTCGATCAGGAGGATTGGAGAGAGTTCTCTGATTGTTTTGGCTGAAGATTTCTAGGAAGGAAATCAGTTTTCAGAAGGAGCAGTTACTAGAGGGTTTCTAGTCACCAAGGAACCCAGATCCAACATTTATGTGTTGCCACAGAAAGAGGGAGAATAATACTGTTTCCGTTAGATTTGAACTAGATGGCTTCTCATGCGCTGAGAGATCAGAAGAGGTTGGATGGTGTGTTCAACTTCGTCATTTGGAGGGCTAGGATCCTATCAGTCCTGGATGAGTACGACATCAAGAACCATGCGGAGAATGTCCTAGTTGAGCCTGCAGATCCCGATCCTCTGAAGAAATTCAAAGAAAATCAAGCGCGGGCTAAGCGTTTGATTATGGACAGAGTAAAAGATCACATCATGCCACACATTGCCCGGAAGAAGACGACAAATGAGATGTGGACGCATTGGAGGCGATGTATCAGGGAAGCTCCGTTCAAAGAAAGATGCTTCTAGAGAACCAGATGACGCTGTTCCAGATGCAGAAGGGTGAGGAGATAGATCCCTTCCTTTTCTGACTTTAGACTATCCGTGATCAATTGACTGCCATGGGTGCAACTCCGGATGAAGGACTCTTATTAAGGATTGCCCTGAATGCAGTCATCGAGGAGTGGGAAACGTTTGTCCAGAGAATAATGGGCAGGGCAGTGTTACCATCCTGGGCAGACATGTGGGCAATCCTCCATCAAGAGGAGATCAGGAGAATCACCAAGAGGCAGAACAACAACAACGAAACTGTCAAGGTGAAGAAAGAAGAGTAAGATGATGCAGTTCTTGCATCAAAGGAAGGAAGGCAACAAGGGAAGAAGAGGGACCTATCCAAGGTCTAGTACTTTAACTGTGGCGAACTTGGACACTTCTCCAGCACTTGTCCTAAAAAGAAGGACAGAGGAGCTTCTGATTCCAAGGTTGCAGCAGCAAAGGATGATGGGAGTGATGATGATGTAGCCATGAGTTCTCATGAGCCACGTAAGTGGGGTGACATGGATCTGTAGAGCAGCTACAGATCAAGGTGGTGGGATCCTTGAGTAAGCCCAACTCTTGGATCACATACGAGCTACGGGAGCTTGAAGACGGTAGAGGGACAAGTAGATGGATGCAGGAGATCACAGTGAAGCGAAGCACAATGCTGAGATGATGTAGAGGGAGCAACGCAGTGCAAAGGCAGCGACAACATAGAGGCAACAACGCAGAGGCTGATGGGACTTTAGCAGCGTAGAGAGGCAACGCTCACGCAATGCAGAGCTGTAGCAACGCAGTGGCTTCAGGAGGAAAGCATAAAGCAGCAGCCAAGGGAGGTTCAGTGATGGGATGCAGCCAAACTTGTCTGTCAACAATTGGGCAGGAGTCTTTCAGTTGCTTGCTTCTCGGCAACTGAGTTGCAGTGCAATAGTTAGCAGTGGCAGTGCTATGGCAGCATGATGCAGCAATTTGAGAGGGAGCTGCGGTACAAATGTGGCAGTGACATGGGCATCAATACAGAGAGCAGCGACGCAGTGGATGGAGGGCAGCAGGCCAAGCATCAGCAGCGCAAAGACCAATGACAAGATCTTGTGATACATGGTGTTGATGTATTGCTAGAGCACACTCCGTGCTAAGAGGGAGTGTTGAGATTTTGTGTATTGGGGTAGCATCAGGTGTGCTCTAGCCCTGAAACTATGTGGAGGGGCTAAGAAACACATCACCTCCAAAACCCAGAAAGCATTTGGAGAAATTTCATCTAGTGTTGAAGTTATTCAAATAACTAATTTTTTTAATGAGGACCCTAAGTCTAACTTTCGGAATTAGAAAAATTAAATTGAATTAATTAAACGCATGTGCTGAAATGTTCTAAGTGATGCAGATCAAGCAGTCTTTTAATCTTAGCCGTCGATAAGAGATTAAATCGTGGTCGTTTATGTCTCAACGAAAAAGTATAAGAGAAAGGCTTGAGGGTCAGTTGGAGAGACACACATGGAAGGAGAGTTGAGAAACCGAGCTGGAATTCTAGGGCAAGGTTTGCCACGAATTTTCGGAAGAGTTTTCTAGCAGCGAGGGGTGGTATTGGCTGAGGGGATGATCTGATCCCAGAGTCAAGAGTTAGCAAGAGGCAGAGGAGAAGTAATCAGAAGCAGTGCAGAGGAGCAAGGGCAACAGTAGCCACTACATAGCGCATAAAGCTTCAGCCGCTACGCAGACCCAGGAGGGGCAGCACTGCAGCTTCAAGAGGCCACCAGGGTTACGCAGAGGCCTCCCAGGGCAGCGTAAGGACTACGTCACCTAGTCTACGGTTACGTAGTCCCGTTCTAAGCACTCCAGATGCACGCAGAGCCTAGTAGGGCTGACGCTGGGGCTTCAGGGGCAGTGCTGGGGTTTCTAGGGCCAAAAATTGGCCGAATCTTGTAAATCCCACTTGAGGCTGTGGATCAGTCAAGGTTTTGGTATCAAAACAAGATATATTGTTGCAGATCTATTATTTTCTTTGTCAGGTTAACTAGTTGGGTGCCTAGATTTGCTATACTCAGATTCTACTAAATAATAATAAACCCTCATATCTGGTGCACCAATTTTCCTGCATTGGGTTTTTCCGGGGACATTTGTTCGAAAAATCTGTCTCACTTTGTTGAATGAGCGTAGTATTCAGTAAATGATCTGTATGTGTGTAGGTTGTTAGTTGTGTTTATTTCGGTATTTTCTAAATATTTTCTGGAAAAAACTTGTATAATTTAATCACAAGTAGGAGAAGTAAACCAAGATACTATAGTAGGGTTTCTGCATTATTGTATTCATAAATTTTCACATTATTGCAGTAAATTATTGAAGTAGCCTACACTTAATACTTTATGAGTCTGAAACAAGGAAACTAAGAAAAGAACAAATCACACGTAGGACACCTTTATTTTGTACTAAGTCCCTGAAAAAACCTAACACAGGAGAACCAGTGCAGCAAATCTAAGGGTTTATATTATTAAGCAGCAATTTTTGAATACAATCTCTGGATGCCTTGCTAGCTATCCAGTACATAGAAATCACGACAGACAAAAATATTGTGAGTTTACCTCACTGCAAGTCCTGGCTAATCCGGTAGTTGAACTGGTGAAACCCTAGCACCCTTTGTGCAGTAGTTACGTAGGCCTACGTGGGGACCTCTGTGGATTGTGTCACCTCCTCTCTCGGATCGATCTGGTCCTCGAAGAGTCTAGTTCCAACCCCACTGGCTCAGAGCCCTGATCTCCTAGCAAATCTTAGACTCTCTCAAAAACACTGTGCTGCCTCTGTGTGGGCCTGTGTCACCCCTTCTGGGGGCTGTGTCACACCCTCTGGAGGCTGCGCTGCTTCCTCTTGTGGTTCCACTGCCTCTTTGCTTAGTATTCTTGGTCCCGAAAAAGATCCTTCAACCAATAACTGTCTCTTCCCCTCACTTTCCTGGAATCACTTGAATATGATCTTCGTCCGAGCACTTGCTCCGTTAAAATAATTCGATCACTAGATTCACTTGGTGTGTCTTTTCAAATGATCCTCAATCCTTCCTTTATAGTCTTCTCATTGAGAGATCAACGACCGAGATTAGATCTCTAAACAATGACTAAGATTATAACTTGACTTGATCTTCCCTTTTTCTAGATCATTCTCACTCTGTTTTATTAATACATTTTAATTATTCAAATTCCCTAAGTTTAAACTTAGGGTCTCGATTAAAATAATTAACTTTTACAATAAAACATATTCCGAGTGGAATTTTCACAAATGGTTTCTGGGTTCTTTGGAATACCAATGCCTAAGCCTCTCCACAAATTTGGAACTTAGAGCACTTTCGATGCTACCAAAAATCAACACTCCTCTCAAAGGGCCACATCCAACATTTGGGATATGTCTTCATGAGATTGGAAACCCGACCTTCATGCAACAAGAAGTGCGTAGTCAACATTGGAAGAGGAGGAATGCTTTTAGGTTTACATGACTCAAGCCAATCGGTATTTGGGGCAATGGATAGGACAAGCAATTCCATTTGGTCACAAGGTTGAGTTATATTTTTCTTTGAAAGATACCTCATGAACCTTACCACGTGGTTGGCTGCAGAATGTCGATCCCCATCGAACATTGGCATATTATTCAAGGATTTCGATGAGGGATATCGTGGGATCCCTGTCATATCCATGGCGGGAATATATGTAGTCAACATGCTGTTGGGTCCTTAATGACTTGGGAGTCACCAGGGTGAATGAAATTGCCTCAACAAACACTTGCTTCACCCTACAAGCATTGACCTTGAAGCTCAATGAAGAACTAGGGCTTCGTTCTTCCAATGGAGTCACTAATAATGATATGCCAATATGTGGTGCAAGGAACAAAAAACACATCTCATATCCCTGGCAACGGCGCCAAAAATGTTACCACCCAAAATAGCAGGGGGCCTAAGAGGGACTCCTAAAGGGTCAACTGCTAGATCAAGAGCAATGATGGAGACTTAGCTCATTATCACCTCAGCTAAGACTCCCTACTCTTCAAGGAATTTCACCAAAGGGAGGAGACCTGGTATATAGGAAGTCATTTATGAAGGATGGATCAACAAATGGATGTGAAGTGACCTCAATGATCCTTTCCCTAGAAAAAGATTAAGGATGGAGCTTGCTTTCTCTTTTAGTAAGGTACAAGGCTTTCTACGGGAAGGAGGTGAGGATTTGAGGGCTACGTTAAGGGAATGCGACTTATTAAGGAGTTTCCCAATCCCTAAAATCTTTGCAAAACTTGGATTCCCAAGTTGTCTTAAAAGAATTGCTTTCATGAGAAATGGGACCACACGGGGTCAAGTGGACCCAACCTAGGTTAAGGGGAAGGAGTTTAGCAATCGATGATGATCTTAACCTAAACAAGGAAGGGGAAAGGATCAAAACAATAATTTCCACTTAAAGGGGTCAAATTAATCCTATGAGGTACTATCCTAGGGAACACCAACAAAGTTTGATCTTAGAGCTAGGGCTTGGGATATCTCGCAATCCCACTATTGAAATTTATTCAAATTTGGAGACCTTGAGGACACGCCACCGCAGTAGAGGCTAGGAGATAAAACTTTTTCTATGGCTACTTTGTCGAGAAAGTGATGCCCTAGGTGGCCCAACATGGCTAGACCTAGAAAAGAGGGGAAGAGGTGAAAAAAGGTTTTGAGGTGATCACCTTATGGTGGATAAGTGCCTAATTCCCTTTGGGTATATGGAGTCAAGAAGAATTATGAAGAAGGATCTCGTTTCTAGCTCAAGGAGGCTCTAAGGGCAACTTCATCCAACATTAGGGAAAAAAAGGAAGTGACCTTAAAGCGTTTATACTTAGCTTGCAAATGAAGATGGCTTATCAAGATAACTTCGATCTCTAGGAAAATTCGTTCAACAAACATAGCCCATACATAGGGATATGCTATACAGAAACATAATTCCACAATGAAGCAGTAATGCATGCAACAATTAGCACAAAAATAGAGAAAATCCCATGATCAATGTATGTGACAAAGTAAAAGAATGGTTTTATCAACAATGGCTTAATGCACGGTAATATAACAAAGTCTCCTAAGGATGAACATGCATATTAATTACCACTAGGTTTTATTAGCTACGAATTTGTTGTCCTTCTTGTACAATTTTACACATGAGATGAAACAAGGCAAGGTAGAATACAACCATGATCATACCCCAGGAGGTGAACAATCCTGAAGCTATTATCATGGGGCATGATCCACTTTACAGAAAGCCTTCACATTAAAATAGCAAAAAACTAAGGAAATATTTAATTTACACTAACAAAAAAAAAGAAAAACATCCCACCATCAAGGTCACATATTTGAAATTCAAAATGCCCGAAATCTTCAAAATAACAACTATACAGTATGTATATGCATGTGTACAGCCATGTTAATGCATGTATATACACTATACAAACCCATGTAGAATTATTGTCATGGAACGATTTTATAGATTATACTCTTGTTATAATATCAATTATCATATTTTATATATATATATATATATATATATATACACACTAGCTCTTTTAAGTTTTTTTCGTCAATGCTTTTCTTGTTATTATGCTAAGTTCTAAAAATTGTTGATTACCACTGGGAAATTGACTGGTAGATTAAGTAGGGCTGCTGATATTTTTCCCACCAGAGTTCAATTCTCCCCAACTCATGTGGTATGTTCAGCCATCTGAAAAGGGCCATCATGGTCAAGTAAGTGGGCTGGGTGTAGAGATGGCAGTAGTTCCTAGCTCTAGCGCTAATGGAAATTTCGACTTTTCAATAGGAAGCACTCATATTTGGGGTTTTGCATTCAATATTGTAAGCTCGATATGACATGCTAGGCATGCAATGATAAATAGAATGTCACGATGGAAATAGTTCCTAGCCCTAGTGCTGATGACAATTTGGACTCAGCATTGCATGGCCAACATTCATATTTGGGGTTCTGGGTTCAATAGTGTAAGCTGGCTGTGACATACTTGGTGCATCATCATAAGTGGAAGCTCAAAGATACAAACATTGTAATTAAAAGAAATGATTTTAATTGGTAAGAAAATAAAGTTCAGTTAATTTTCAATTGATACCTACACAAAAGTCAAGGATTCAAGAAGATACCCAAACATGTATGCTATTTAATCTTTAAAATTTTAATAATTAATTTATTTAGTTATGGAGGGGATAGGGAATGTGGAATGGGTAAAATCGAAAGAAAAAAATAGAAATATATTATTTTTTCTCAAGGAAAACCTTGCAGGGAATCCCAAGGGATGCTTCCACACATTCATGGAAGACAATCCCAGTAAACCCATTGCTGTAGACAAGGGCAGCTAACCTAGTGGGATTCAAATAGAGCACCTAATAGCATGGGTCTAACCAAATTCCCAACAACATTGGCAACAATAGGTTGAGCTAACCACCACACACACACACACACACAGTTGAAGCATCCACCAAAGGCATGTTATCAATAAGGAGGCCTTAGGTCATAGGTTCAAACATGGTAGAGTCCCACAACTGCTATTGGGGCTGGCAGTTGAGCCACCTTCCATTGAGATAATCGAAGCAAGTGGGAAGGATCACATGAGGTTTTCTCCAAGGACTACCTCACGAGAGCCCCCTTCTTCCTGAAATATCCAGATGGAAAGCAGATCAGCTGCTACTGGCTGTGGTGGTCAATAACGACTCAACTAGACTCAAACCTTAGTCAGACTACAACTACAGACCCCAAAAGAGACTTTACCTTGAAACAATCAGTTCAAATTAATCAAGCGAACCCACTAAGCTAATATCATATATATGGATAGATAGATAGAGGATAGGTTAACCTATCCTAAAGAATAAAACTTTGAGATTTTGTATTAGCATCATTAAAGTTTAAATTCCCCCTTGAGGCTCCTCCACATTGAAAGACTCTAAACCATTTAAAATTCATTATACATTTCAGGAAAGCATCCCAACATTAGAAATTGGAAAAATAATAAATCATATAGAAGCAATTATCCTAACAAGTAGCATATTCTATTGCCTATCTTAAATGGAATTTGAACAACTTGAAATGTCCTTCAAAGCCTCAAACAGAGAAATATCTATTCTGCAAGATAGCCAAGTGAAAGAAAACATCTATATGTTATCTCCTATCTCATGATTTAACAAATGCTTCTATGAATTGTACTTATCCTAAGGACATTTCATTTTGATAAGACTAGCATCTCCTAAAGATTCTAGTTGTGATTAAAAGAGATGAAATAGCCATAAATATTTGAATCTATTCTACTTTTCTTCATCAAACGTGGACGTAGCTATGATAGTTTAGTGCATATATGCCATGTTAGAGAATTGAATAAAAGCAAGCATCATTCAAATATCCAATCAAAACCATTAAATGTTGTTAACCTCAAACAGGAAGACCACCATACTAACCTGCTGAAGCATCTTGATAGCTTCATGGGCATTTACTATTGATTCCCGATCCGCCTGAAGACACCGCAATTTTACTAGTCCCTTGAAAAATTTAAAATCCATCTTTTCTTTCCTTGAAGAGCCCTCAATCACCGCCATGTGTTGATTCATATAACCCTGGTAATTTAAGCATCAAAGCATCAACACAGAATATTTACACACCTTATTATTTAAATATTGTTTGCTATTAGTATTCTGCAAATTTGACAAATTCACTTCTGAGTGCTGACTACAAATGTTTAAATATTATCTGCTGTGATCCATCAGCTTCACATAGAAACTGTGACAAGTCTAAATGGATCAAATGGGGTAATCCTTCTAATCAAAGAAAGCTTCAGATACCATCCCATCATTCTAAACGATTCCATGTGGTCGATGAAATAATAACAGGGAGTGGAAGCTATTTGCCAAGCAGCATCTTAGAAGGGTAGGAAAGTAGGAAAGGCAGATGTACATTAAAGGTATGGCCACCTGACAACCTGAGTTAAAATATCTCATATCTACTACTCACAACTGTAGATACCATCCTGCTGAATTTTCGTAGCTATGGTCGGTCTTCATAATTAATATTTTAGCCCTTGAAATATATATAAAGAAAACTATAAGACATGTTCATGCCAGTTTCAAAGGAAAAATTTTAAATTTTCAAATTTGAATTTTTGGCACCAAATAAGGTCAAGTTGGCCCTCCAAGTCAAGTCGGCCCCAGGTAGAGATACACCCACTCGGCCAGCCAAATAACTATATATATGCCATTCGACCTCCTCCTCAAGGAAAATTCGGATCACAAAAGATAAGATATCTTTTGGGCATTCAAGAAAAGGAGAAGACAAGAAGGATGAAGAAGAACAAAGACATCTCAAGCATCTCTCTCTCTCTCTCTCTCTCTCTCTCTCGTGTTTGACTTCATACGTGGTATTAATAAGAAAGGGAGCACTTGGCACTTACCAGCAAGCAAAGCTATGCGTAGGAAGCCAGCATTACATGTAAGTATAAGGTAAAGGTAAGGTAAGTTCAAAGATATATGTTAATTATTATATATTAACTATAATATTATATATTATATACATTATATATTTTTTTAATATAAAATAAAGTAATGCATGTTAAAAACATATTTACGGATCAATATATATTATATATTATACTATTTTAATATGTGTTGGTATTAGTTAATAGATTATATAAATATTAAATTTTAATATATATATATATGCACGAACATAATCATGAAATGGAGTTTTATGAATGGTAATACTATATATATATATACTGTTTCCTTGTCATATCTGTTGGAAATACTGAGAGGGGGGTGAATCAGTATTTCTTTTCAATGGTTATTATAACCAGTTAAATTCTACACAAAAAATAGAGAAATGAATAATTTATTATAGAAGGAAGGATAATGATCCTTTTACAAATGAATGGGTACAATGATTGCCAAGCACCAACTTGGACTTAATGAGGCTCCGACCTCTAGGGTTTCGACCCTATCTTTTCCAAGGCACCAACCTTGTGTTTAGGGGCTCCTACCCCAAGGACACCAATCCCTCTTATCTTCTTTTGGTAGAGAATGAGAAGAGTACTTACTTGAATGTCCTTGACATATTCTTCACTGTACAATATTCAAGCTCTTCTCTATTTTGTAGCTGTCTCCTCCACACTGGTCTAGTAAATATATGCACATGTATATAAAGGACCGAGCCTTAGGCCTCCATCACTAGTCTTGTTTTTCTCTACTGATCCAAAACCCAACACATAATTGTGGTGTCTAAGCTCTGTTGCTAAGAGTAGCTGCCTATGGTGAGATTAGTCTTCCAAATTTTTGTCATAACCGTGTTCTGTAGTGGAGACAGTCCTTATACCTGAGCCTTAAAGATGTGTATAACAGTGAGTCAGAACGTAGTTAGGCACTGTGATTCAAGAGTGTATTACATAGCACTGGTTTGAGCCACAGGAAGACAAATCCGAGCTGTTGTGTATGGGTACCAAAAATCTGTTTCAGGCCACAAATTTCTGCATCAGTTCCGAGCTAATAGATCCGATCTTCATTGAGTTTTGGAAAGGTCTGAGCCAAGGTAAAGGCTGCTCCAATCCAAGTCTACAGGTCTGAGTCAAGCTTCAGGAGGTCTACAACTATTCTGAGAGTCTTCACAGAAATTTTTGCAGGTCCGAGGGTAAGCACAGGTCTGTGGAGTATGCACTGAGTCCTATGACTGTGATTTAATCCCGAGCTACAAACAGGTGCACAGGGGTCTAGCCACAACAAGAATGCACCGAGGGTAATTTGAGCTACAGCAAGGTCTCCACTGTAATTATGGCAGCCTGCAAGAAACATGACCATTAACACAAGACTGTCTCAAAAGAATTTGCCCAAAACAATTTTTTCTTGCTCCTTGGTCTCCTGTAGGTATCTCTGAAATTGTTGACCGATTCTATGTCTTCTTCCTGAAAGTTCACGAGATGTGAAACTGTAGCTCGTTGTTTTATTGGTGTAATCGAACAGATGATCAAGAAATGAAACCGTATCACTTATATATAGTAGTTCAAGTGTTCAACAAGCAGGCCAACTTAGGTAGGCTGGAACAGGTCGGCTCCAAGACCAGAAATTATGTATTAATTTAAAAATTCAATAACTTTCAAACCGCTTGGAGTTTCGGGCTGAGTAATAGCTTGCTGGAAAGCTAAAATTATGCTCTTTCAGATGGTGGAGGTCTTATGAAAGAATTTTGCCTCAATGTTATGAGAAAATTATTTTTAATGTGACTGATCCTTTGTGAGTGCAAAAATAGAATGAAGAACCTCTTCATTGATTCCTTTGACTTTGCTTCGTCATGCTTGCCTTCATTATGCTTGCTGGTCATCATCTCATGGATATGGACATCAATGACAATTACACTAACAATCTACCCCTTTGACATCAATGACAATATTTTCCTTCCCTCACCCTTTGACATCAATGGCAAATGGGGTGCCAATATGCTCCCCCTGTCACACTGCTCCCCCCGACATGCTGCTTGTTTTAATGTGATGCAAGAGCAATGACCCACATCTTTTGAAAAAGATATTCAAATGCTTCTCGAGGAAGGGGTTTTTGTAAAGATATTTGCAATCTGCTCCTTTTATTAACATATTTTAACTTGATATTTTGTTCAGCAACTTGTTCACGGAGAATATGATATTTGATTGGAATATGTTTGGTCTTCGAGTGCATCACCGGATTCTTTGAAAGACTGATGGCGCTAGTGTTGTCGCAAAAAATAGTGATTGGTTGCTTAGTTTCTATGTTGACATCCTTCAAGGCTTCCTTTCATCCATAGTATTTGTGTACAACAATCAGCAGCAACTATGTATTTGACTTCAGCTGTAGAAGGAGATATAGATGATTGCTTTTCGCTGAGCCAAGATACAAGACAATCTCCCATGAGGAATGCATTTCCACTGGTACTTTTTCGATCATCCACGCTTCTAGCCCAATCAACATCGGAGTAAGTTGTTACAGTAAGAGTTGAGCTCTTGGGATACCAAAGGCCAAAATCAGTAGTACCTTTCAAATATGTAAGTATTCTCTTCACAGCGGCTAGATGAGACTGTTTAGGACTGGATTGAACTCTTGCCACCATTCGAACTGCTTGCATAATGTCTGGTCTTGTGGCAGTTAAGTATAGAAGAGATCCAATAACTGACCTATAAAGAGTCGTATCGATGAGAGGGGAATCATCATCTTTGCTTAATTTACAATCTGTGGTCATTGGTGTGCTCATAGGGGCACAATCTTCCATCCCATATCTCTTGGGCATGTCTTTAATATATTTTGCTTGAGATATAAACATGCCTGCAGTTGTTTGAAATATTTGTAGCCCAAGAAAATAAGATAACTCACCAATCATTGACATTTCGAATCTTTTGGAAATATATAGAGCAAATTCATGGCTCATCCCATCATCATTGTTGGCAAAGATTAGATCATAAACATATACAAGAGTGATCAAAAGTTTATCCTTGTCTATCTTCATGTAGAGATTGCTTCCTGCTACTCCCTTTTTGAAGCCTTCTTGTTGCAGATAGTGATCCAACTTTGCATACCAAGCTCTAGGGACTTGTTTCAATCCATACAAGGCCTTTTTCAACTTGCATACAAAGTCTTTCTCTTCAGCTAGATCAAATCCTTCCGGTTGCTCCATGTAGACTTCTTCCTTGAGGTCTGCATTCAAAAATGTTGATTTTACATCCATTTGATAGACCTTGAATCCTTTTGAGCAAGTAAATGTCAAAAACATTCTTATAGCTTCCAAACATGCTACTGGAGCAAAAGTTTCTTCAAAGTCAATTCTTTCAATTTGTAAGTATCCTTTGCAAACAAGTCTAGCTTTATTTATGATAATTTGTCCATCTGAGTATTCTTTGCAATCTTGTTTTTGAATACCCATTTTGTTCCAATTATATTTTTATCTTCTGGACGAGGTACTAGCTCCCAAGTTTCATTCTTTTCGATTTGAGACATTTCTTCTTCCATGGCCTTTATCCAATGAGGATCTTTACTTGCTTGAGAAAAATTTTCAAGTTCTATTAGAGATAAGATAGCAACATTATCTTTTCTTGGAGTGTTTGTCATTCTTCTTCGAGTTTGAATTCCTTCATCTATATTCCCGATAATTTGTTCTTCTGGATGATGTTTTAGAAGGAATTTGATCTTAGAAGGAGTTTGTGAAGGTTCACTTTGAGGTTCTTCATCCTTTTCTTCTTTTTCGGGTTCTTCTTTGCCTTCTTCAAGGAAGGGCTCAACTTCATGATCTTCAATTTCCTTTTGTGGAAGGGCTTCATTGATCTTCACATCAATGCTCTCCACTATTTTCCATAGACAACTGTTGTAACATTTGTAAGCTTTGCTCCTAGTGGAATATCCAAGAAATATTCCTTCGTCAACTTGAGAATCAAATTTTCTTGGTGAATCATCATTGATAATTATGAAGCATATTTTACTGATGCAGGTCTTCCTTTCCATAATTCATAAGGAGTCTTTTATTATTTGGTCTTAGTTGAGTTCGATTTAAGGTATAAGCTGCTGTCTCAACTGCTTCTCTCCAAAATTTTGGCTGCAAATCAGCCGCTAATTGCATTGTCCTTGCCATTTCTTGAACGGTTCAGTTCCTTCTTTCAACTACTCCATTTTGCTTGGGTGTCCTAGCAGCGGAGAATTCTCTTTCGATTCCATGCACTTTACAGAATTCATCAAATTCTTTTGAGATGACTTCTCCTCCTCTATCCATTCTAAGACATTTGATCTTAGAATCTTTCTCATTTTCAATGAGGGCTTTAAGATTCTTAAAACATTCAAATGCTTCGGATTTATATTTTATGAAATATACCCACATCATTCTAGTATAGTCATCAACAAATAAAGCAAAATACCTTTCACCTTGAAGAGTTGGAGTTCTAGTTGGCCCACATAAATTTGCACGAATGATCTCCAGAGGTTTTGATGTTGAGAACTCTTTAGTTTTGTGGCTGGTTCTAGTTTGCTTTCCGTGTTGGCATGGCCCACATACAACTTGATTTGGCTTGAACATCTTTGGAATGTCCCTTATTGCATTAATTTTGCTGATATTGACCAAGTTATCAAAGCTTGTATGCCCCAATCGCTTGTGCCATAACCAAATTTCACCTATTTGACTCAAGTAACATTTATCTCCTTGGATTTTGCTGAGAATGTAAACATTATCTGGTGTTCTTACTCCTTTTGCCACAAGTTCTCCCGAGGACGAGTCTCTTATTTCACAATTTTTACTACTAAAGACAACATTATGTCCTTGGTCACAAATTTGGCTAACACTTAAGAGATTGTGTTTGAGCCCTTCTACTAGCAAAGTATTTTGATCCTTTCCTTGCCCATTGACGAGGGTAGTAGTTCCTTTTCCATTGATTTTAGTAGATCCACTTCCAAAGGATACATTTCCATTTTTCTTGTTCAATGAGACAAACTTCTTTTGATCACTTGTCATATGTCTTGAGCATCCACTATCCACGAACCAATGATTTTCTTCACTATGAGCACATAGAGCTAGGCCACATTTATCCATTTTGAAATTTATGCTTTTAGCTTCCTCTCTTTTGAGAGGGGATTTTTGTTCATTATGATCATAATTATTAAATAATGAGCAAGTCAGATCAAACTTAGCCAAAGGATCATACGAATTATAAGTTTTGATTTGTCCTTACTCTTTAGGACCACGTGGTTTGTTTTTTTTATCTTTCAATCTTGGTGCTTCATTCTTATGAGCTTTGCAATGCTTAGCTTGATGACCTAAGTTTTTACAATAGTAACAATACCCAAAAAGATAATTTGGTACCTGTTGTAATAGGCATAACTTGAATCAACATTCTTCCTTGGAGTTGCTCTTCCTTCAATTCTTGGTTTTAAGACGGGCCTTTGTTCTTGGCGAGATGACTTTTCTTCTTTTGGATGGCAAGAAAGTATGTCAGCATAACTCCTTGCATTATTCTTCATACTTGATGATTATCCTTTGAAACAATTCCGGATTTGTCATATTGAGGTTTTTGAGTATTAAGAATGTTATCAAGTGCTTGAGAGTGTTGCCAACTCCTTTTGACTTGCTCCAATTCCTTTCTTAGAGATACTATTTCAGATTCACATTTTTCACAGATATCTTCTGTCTCTTTTAGCTTATTGTTCAAGAAGTCTTCCCTTCTTCTTGCTTCCTCCTTTTCTACTTTGAGAGAAATGATCTTCTTTTGTAAATTCTCATTTTCTTCAATGGCACTTATTATTAATTTATCCATGTTTCCTTCGTCTTCCAGTTCTGAATCATCATCATTTGTGAATGCCATGAATAACACTTCTTTGCTTCCAACATAGTCATTTTCCCCATCTGATTCATCATCACTTTCTTTGTGATGAGGGATATTTCTAGTTGATTTCTTCTTGATGACTACAAATTCATCTTGATTGGAGAAGAAATTCTTCTTATTAAACCGTTTCTTTTTGTACACCATCCTTTTAGAATCCTCTTCATCATCACTATCATGTTTATGAGGACATTTTGCAGCATAATGACCTATCCTTCCACATCTGAAACAAATAAGAGGGTACTTACCTTTTAGCTTAGATCCCTTCTTTAGTCTTCGTACAAATTGAGCTAATTCGGTTTCAGCATCAGAGTCATCACTGTTGTTATTCCATCCATTTCCTCTTTCTAATGATTTTGAGGCTTTGAATGCTGCTTCTTTGGAATTCCTTTCCTCATCTCATAGGCAATGAGAATTCCATGAAGTTCATCCATCTTGAGAGTATCTAGGTCCTTCATTTCTTCTATGGCACTTACTTTGGAGTCAAATTTGTCAGGAAGAGATCTCGGGATTTTTTGAACAATAGCGCTTTCTTCAACATTTTCTCCTAACCCTCTAAGAGCGTTAACCACTTCAGCTACTCGGAGAAAGTATGATGCAATATCTTCTTTGTCATCCATTTTCAGACTTTTGAATTGACTTCTATGAGTTTGAAGCTTTGCCTTCTTAATTTTGGAGTCCCCATCATATAGGGCAATCAGCTTATCCCATACTTCTTTGGCCGAGTCACAATTCATGACTTTTGTGAATTCATAATCATAGATTCCACTAGAGTTGGAATTTAGAGCTTTGGCATTAGCAATGTAGGCTTTTCTTTCTTCTGGATCAGTTGGAAGAGTGGAGAGAGATTTGTACCCATTCAAAACTAAATGCCACAATTAAGGACATTTAGACATCCTCTTCTTCCAAAAACCAAAATTTGTTCCATCGAACATAGGCAACTTCCCTGTCGCCTCTATGTTCTTCATTGTGTCCAAGAATCCTTCTTCCAGCTATTAGGCTGATAATGAAGAAGCTGACTTTGATTCCAATTGTTGGAAATACTAAGAGGGGGGTGAATCAGTATTTCTTTCAAATTGTTATTATAACCAGTTAGATTCTACACAAAAAATAGAGAAATGAATAATTTATTATAAAAGGAAGGATAATGATCCTTTTACAAATGAATGAGTACAATGATTGCCAAGCACCAACTTGGACTTAATGAGGCTCCAACCTCTAGCGCTTCGACCCTATCTTCTCCAAGGCACCAATCTTGTGTTTAGGGGCTCCAACCCCAAGGACACCAATCCCTCATATCTTCTTTTGGTAGAGAATGAGAATAGTACTCACTTGAATGTCCTTGACATATTCTTCATTGTACAATATTCAAGCTCTTCTCTGTTTTTTAGCTGTCTCCTCCACACTGGTCTAGTAAAGATATACACATGTATATAAAGGATTGAGCCTTAGGCCTCCATCACTGGTCTTGTTTTTCTCTACTAATCCAAAACCCAACAAATAATTGTGGTGTCTGAGCTCTGTTGCTAAGAGTAGCCGCCTATGGTGAGATTAGTCTTCCAAATTTCTGTCATAACCGAGTTTTGTAGTGGAGACAGCCCTTATACCCAAGCCTCAAAGATGTGTGTAACAGTGAGTCTGAACGTAGTTAGGCACCGTGATTCAGGAGTGTATTACAGTGAGAAGATAGCAATGGTCCGAAACACAGGAAGACAAATCCGAGTTGTTGGTATGGGTACCGAGCCACTGTTTCAAGCCACAAATTTCTGCATCAGTTCCGAGCTAATAGATCTGATCTTCATTGAGTTTTGGACAGGTCTGAGCCAAGGTAAAGGCTGCTCCAATCCAAGTCTACAGGTCTGAGTCAAGCTTCAGGAGGTCTGCAACTATTCCGAGAGTCTTCACAGAAATTTCTGCAGGTCCGAGGGTAAGCACAGGTCTGTGGAGTATGCACTGAGTCCTATGACTGTGATTTAATCTTGAGCTACAAACTGGTGCACAACGGTCTAGCCACAACAACAATGCACCGAGGGTAATCTGAGCTACAGCAAGGTCTCAACCGTAATGATGGCAGCCTGCAAGAAACGTGACCCTTAACAAAAGACTGTCTCAAAAGAATTTGCCCAAAACATATTTTTCTTGCTCGGTCTCCTGTAGGTATCTCTGAAATTGTTGATCGAATTCTATGTCTTCTTCCTGAAAGTTCATGAGATATGAACCTGTAGCTCGTCGTTTTATTTGTGTAATCGAACTGATGATCAAGAAATGAAACCGGATCACTTATGTATAGTAGTTCAAGCGTTGAACAAGCAGGCCGACTTAGGTAGGCTGGAACAGGTCGGTTCCAAGACCAGAAATTATGTATTAAATTAAAAATTCAATAACTTTCAAACCGCTTGGAGTTTCGGGCTGAGTAATAGCTCGTTGAAAAGCTAAAATTATGCTCTTTCAGATGGTGGAGGGCTTATGAAATAATTTTGCCTCAATGTTATCAGAAAATGATTTTTAATGTGACTGATCCTTTGTGAGTGAAAAAATAGAATGAAGGACCCCTTCATTGATTCATTTGACTTTTCTTCGTCATGCTTGCCTTCATTATGCTTGCTGGTCATCATCTCATGGATATTGACATTAATGATAATTAGACTAACAGTATCATATCTATATTTTTTGAAAAATTGTCGTATCCATTTCAAACCCCGTATTCGTATCCGTTCCTGTATCCCTTTCAATGCAACTTAGGTTGTTGGGTGTTAATTTCGCAGCTCAGGGATAAATTCCCTTCATTGGACGAGACCCATAATTGCCCCTGGAAGCACTCAATTTGGTTAAGGAAAAATATATTTTTGGTGAGAAAACCCACAATGGCACAAAACTTAAGGTTGCCCTAAGAGGCTAATTAGCCCTCCTCCAATGCCTACAAATACAAGTTAAGGGTCACCTCATTTGGCATCATATCAACTCAACATATCATCTCTCTCTTGCTTTGATTCGTTTGTACAACTATGAAAATTGCAGGTATATCTCACACATGCAAAGGAGGAAGGGTTATTTTCTGTTGACCAAGTTTGACTTCTGCTAGGGAGACTTTGATCAGCGTTGACCAACCTTCTTCTTGCTCCATTTGACTTTGTTTGACCTGTTTTCGAAGGCCACATTTATTGGCACAAGGACCGAGGCATTCTGGAATGTTTGACTGGCATTGACCACAGAATGTTGACCAGGTTTGACTGGGTTTCTCTTGGACTGTTTTGTGTTGACTTTGACCAACACTTAAGTCTGGATTTATTGCTGCTTTGACTGAGCTGATTGGAGGTGTTCACTGTTGACTTTGAGGACTGATTAGGGCACACTTTGACTTGTTGACTTGGACAACATTGTAGAATTTGACAGTTGACCAGAGCTGACTTTTGGAGGAGCAAAGGATTGTTAGAGGGCAACCAACATTCAGTCATTCTAGGAGCAACTAGAAGGTTGATAGAAGGTAGATTGTTCAACTGAAGATGCAAGCAAATCTGGAGCAACAAATGTACTTACGAGCAACACAAGAGGTGGCAAAGGACTTGCTAAGTGTTCAAGGTACGTGGACTGAAAAGGCTGAGTTCAACGCTACATAAACAAGTAAGTCAAGTGTGTCTTGTTCAAGGGTAGATTGAGTGTCATAAGTTGTTGATCTCAAGCCCTAGTTGTTCTTGTATCAGGGTTAATTGTAAGGGCCATGATCGGTACAGGAGCCCTATGCTTGTTGTATTAATGTTGTAATATAACAAGTTTTTGGTTGAAAAATTCTTGTTTACTACATTGATTCATTGTTGTACATTTTTCTACTATGCAAAGTGCTTATTAAATGCAGTCCTGGCCACAAATGAATACAATATTAAATCACGTTCACTATAACAGATTAGCTCTCGGTTTATGTGGTACAACAGATTTTTAAAGTGCTTATTTCAGAAGAATTTAGATGGATGAAAATAATTAGTAACCAATTAATTTTGTCCTTACTACAATGTGCTCTATTGCGAACTTTAGTATCTGTGATTCTGTGTGCTAAATGGGCATAGCTTTTCCCCATAAACTCAATTTTTGTCGAATGATATTTATCATTTTATGTAAACTTTTAGGATATAAAATATAAAAAATATAAAAATATAACTTAAATGGAAAACTTGAAAGATATAAAAAAACCACATATGTATGTGTTTAGTCAATTAGGGTTATCTTGGGTGGTTGGGTGAAATGGTTGTTATCTTCCCAACCCAGGTTCAAATCCTTGGATAATGCCTTGATAATTATTGTTGTAATGGCTCCGTGCTATGAATATTGTTATATTGGATTTGAGCCTTGTGAACTGTCAAGTGAATTCACCTGTCAGCTAGCCTAATACCAGAAACCTGATTTTGCCTATTTGTGTATCAATGTATCATTATGTGAATGTTGATTCTTGAATCTTGAATGTTCAATGATGTGCATGTTTAAATCTTTGAAGTTTAAACTTTAATTTTTAATTCAAAGATATTTTATTTTTCTTGTTTTATACAAATTCACATATATAAATTATAAATTTATATAATATAATATATATATAGTATATACCCCGACGCACCCACGCACCCTGTTTCAAAAAGTGCCGTCCATGTCCCCGTCCCCATCCCCGTCCCCGCACCCACGTTTCTTGGCAACATAGTCTATACTTGATGCAACTATACTTTTATCCCCAATGTCAGTTAGCAATCACATAAACAAGAAAGTAAAGTGCTGATAGAACATACCAGTGGATCGACAGAAGACAAGCCAGAAAAATATAAGTGTGTTGGTGCGTTATGACGGTCAACAGGATGCTTCAACCAGCAAAGTCTCAATACGGTCAGCCAACCAGAAGTGTGACACACACAGCCCTTAAAGACAGCTCATCAAAAATCAACATAATTCAACAAAAGAATCCCACATCCAGATTTCCGGCGTCATCCAGATTTATGGCATCATCCATATTTATGGCATCCAGATTTACGGCATCCATTTCTGACATCATCCAAATTTACGACATCATCCATATTTACGGCATCCAGATTTAGATCATGAAGATGTGTGTGATGAGATGATTGAAATGTCCTCCAACATTGACTCTATTTATATCAATCACTGAGGGTGTGTGACACATTTGCTGGGGGTGTAAAACCTTAAGGCCGACCTGCACATATTTTGAAAGTATTAAAAATAAATTCAAAATAAATGTTTTGCTCATCGGATCAAGATGATCTTTAGATCGATCTTGCACCTCTTCGAAAGAGGAACCCAATAAAAATATTGGTGTCTTCATCTGAGCATCACAACATGGAGTTTGGACCTAGTTGTCCAATTTTAACGAACTTTCTATATTCAGAACAGGACTCCTCACGCTGCATTGGGAAAGATCACGCCAGAAAGTGTCTTCACCAGTAGTAAGCCTGCAGTGAGTCACTTTAGGATCTTCGGCAGTACAACTTACTGTCATGTGTCCAGTGAGAAGAGGAAGAAGTTGGAGATGACTATTGAGAAAGTGTATCAGGTAGAATACAGCGAGAATGCAAAAGCATATCGCATCTACATTCCTGAGAGCAGGAAATTCATGGTGCGGAGGGATGTGAAGTTCATGGAGGAGAAGGCCTTCAGAAGGTCCCGCGAGATACCTTCTGCTATGCAGTCTGAGGAGGAGCCTCTGGTTCAGCCCCAACAACCAGCGGCAAAAAATTCAGTTGCCTCTCCAAGGCATGGGGATCCAAGGGACATGTCTCCCAAGGATTTGCAAAAGGAAGAGTTGGTAAATCCACTCACCACTAGTGGAAGAACGATAGGGAACTACGACAGATTTTGAATGATGCAGAGGACTTTGTCGGAGTCCCCCAAAATGAGAAGAGACAGCGTAAGCAACCTGAGAGGTATCAAGACTTGGTTGCTCAAGTCAGAAAGCCTTCTAGTTTTCGAGAAGCAACTCAACATCAGGTGTGGGTTGATGCAATAGTGGAAAAGTACGGTTCCATCATGACGAATGATGTCTGGGAAGTGGTTCCCAGACCTCAGGAGAGATCAGTTGTAGGATCAAGGTGGATCTACAAGGTCAAGTATGCTGCAGATGGCAACATCGAGAAATTTAAAGCCAGGTTTGTGGCTAAAGGGTATGCTCAAAAGGAAGGAATCGATTATGAAGAAACCTTCGCCCCAGTAGCTAGATACACTTCTATCAGATCTGTAATTTCCCTTGCTGCGTAGATGGGATGGGAGATTCACCAGATGGATGTCCAGACAACATTTATTAACGGGGTGATACTGAAAGAAGTGTATATAGAACAACCAGAGGGCTTCGAGACGCATGATCAGAAGACTCGTGTGCAGACTGAAGAAAGCGTTGTATGGACTGAAACAAGCTCTTAGAGCCTGGTATGATCGAATTGACAACTACTTGCAGAAGATGGGATTCGTCAAGAGTGACATAGATCCCAATCTCTACTATCTAAGAGTAGAGATTGAGCCTTTGATGTTGGTTTTGTACATAGATGATCTACTCTTGACAGGATCATCAAGGCTCATCACAGACTGTGAAGAATTTGGCTGAGGAATTTGACATGAAGGATCTAGGATGGATGCAATATTTTCTGAGGTTGGAAATTTGGCAGCAGAATGGGGAGATCTTTCTTGGTCAAGGAAGATACACTACAGAGATTTTGAAGAGATTTCAGATGGAGGATTGTAGACCCATGACAACTCCAATGATCACCAACTGGAAGAAAATCGACACGTCTGAAGACAATGAGGCTGATCCTACGTTATATACGCAGCTCATAGGATCACTGATGTATCTGGTAAACACAAGACCAGACATCTGTTATGTTGTAAATACCCTCAGTCATTTCATGGTAGAACCTAAGAGGGCTCATTGCGCAGCAGTCAAGCATGTTCTCAAGTACCTTCAAGGAACAGTCGAGCTTCGATTGAAGTACACCCATAGAAATGATGTCAGGTTGAGTGGTTTCACCGACGCAGATTGGGCTGGGAGTTCAGTAGATTGGAAGAGTACCAGTGGGTATTGTTTCAGTCTAGGATCAGGAATGACTTCCTGGTGCAGCAGGAAACAAAATTCCGTAGCACTAAGCTCAACAAAAGCAGAATATATGGCAGCTAGCACAACTTCATGTGAGGCCACATGGCCTCGGAAATTGCTAGTGAACCTACTCAAGGAGAAAATGGAAGCGACTAGTATCTTATGCGATAATCAGAGTTGAATCAAGCTCTCCGAAAATCCCGTGTTTCATGATTGGTCGAAGCACACTGATATCATGTGTCACTTCATCAGGGACTGTGTACAACGTGGAGCTGTTCAGTTGCAGTACACTCCAACAGGAGAACAGGTGGCAGACATCATCACAAAATCTCTGGGGAAAAATAAGTTTGTCTACATCAGAGAGAAGATGTGGATGATGAAGAATCCATTCCAGTAGCAGGAATGGATAGGGTCAATATTCAGAGGGAGTTGTAGTACAGATGCAGCAGTGACAGAGGTAGTGTCAAAGGCAGCAATATAGAAGACAACAGGGCAGCAGCTGAGGGGCAATGTCTAGAGATCAGTAGCACAGATAGTGCTTCAAAAGCAGAGCAGCATGCAGTAGGCATATTGTTGGAACACCTTCCTCGCTAAGAGGAAGTGTTGATTTTTGTCGCATCATAAAGCGTTCCAAGTCTCAAACTTAGCAAGGAAGCCTGAACAATAGTATTCTAAAGAACCCAGAAACCGTTTGTGGAAATTCCACTCGGTTCATGATTTATTAAAATAATTAACTATTTTAATGAAGACCCTAAGTCTAAACTTTGGGAAATGAAATAATTAAATGGTATTAATAAGTCAGAGTGTGAATCTTCTAGAAAACGAAGATCAAGTCAAGTTTTAATCTTAGCCATTGATTAAACTTCTAGTCTGGGCCGTTGATTCTCCATCGAGAAGATTATAAAAGAAGGCTTGAAGGTCATTTGGAAAATAAGCCAGGCATACACTCAGTACCCGAAGGAGATCGATTCTTAAGTAAGAGAATACGATTTCAGTGAGAGAGTTGTAGGGCGAAGATTTTGCAGAAGTAGATGAAGGAGGGAGTCAGAAGTGATTGAGGTCAGGGACAGAGAGAAGCAGTGGGCCACTGGAGGCAGCTCTGGGTTGCAGCGCAGAGAACCCACGCAGACCCTACACAAACTTACGCAGTCCAGCACTGGGAATGCGCAAAGAAACACGCAGATAGGCACAAGAGATAACAGAGGCTGATCAGGGTATCAGAGATTTGTTGGAAGGAGCCGAAAATTCTGTCTCAGGTGTTTCAGATTTTATCTGATAGTATTTTTCCTTGTAAAGAAATAATTTGATGAAGAATTAATAAAACCCTCATCTGCAGCACCAGTTTTCTAGCATTGGTTTTTTTTCGAGGACAATTGTCCAAAAATAACTGTGTACATGTGATTGATTATTGTGCTTATGTCCTTTACCATTCATTTCTCTGCATATGTATTTGTGAATGTTGCAGTAGTATTTATTTCGATATTTTCCAGAAGATTTCCTAAAATAATTTATTGAAATAATAAGTAGGAGGAATAAATCTATCACTGCAACTGTATAGTTTTCAGATTGAAAATTTCACAAGTTCGAATTTTGAAACTCCTTTCCTGTGGCCTTGTGCGAATTCTAAGACATAATCTTCATGTCTTATCTCTGCTATAAGTGCAAGATCGGATCTTGACAATTTCAATATCAAGGTTCTCCGATGGAACTATAATTTGCGACCTTTCATTACTGTGGAACTTTGTTCTCTCGGTTTAATCTCCTATCTGTAAAGTCTAAAGTTGTAATCAAAGGTGACTTACCTAATGATATGGCAATCTAGGTGTAGATAGTAGTGCGACTTTCCCTATCTGTTGGTGTGAATTTCCTTGTTGACTACATAAGTCTATAGGTAGAGAGATCATGTTTGCTTGTCAAGTGTGGAGTTGAGAAGGGTTAGCTCCATCTAAGCTGAACCCTCAACCATGTTATCTCGTGGTAAGAAGTCGATTTTAATTGTGTTGCGCATTGGCCTAGTGTAACTAGCAGCATAGGAGTCTTGTCACTCAATCCAGCTAAAGGAGGCAACTTCAAACTGCATATGATTCAGGTACCTTGTCAAACATATATTTCCCATGTCACCTTGCCAAGTCTAAGGCCTATTGAATTATATCTATGCCTGTAAGACATGAAGAGGAGCAAGGAATTGAAGCCATATATATATTGAAGATGTTGGTTGATATGCATCTAAGCCGACCTATTTGAGATAAAATGATTCAAGCTACTTTGCTAAAGGTCCTGACAATTCTAATATCATGACCAAATTTTGGAGTTTCCAAATTGCTTCAGAATTTGTTCTATCTTGATGGATTCTACTTATTAGCTTGTTGAATTATCTAAAGCTTGGATATTGATACAAGGATGAAGTAATAATTATTGCTAAGGTTTTGAGAATTTGTTAGCATCATATAAGGTTTATGTCCAAACTCTTGGAATACTTTTGGATGTGCAGAAACCCTGGTAAGCGTCTGATCAAGAAAACCTTAGGGGTTGTAAAATCCTAGGATTGTCAATAATGATGAGGTTGCATTGCAGGGATGAGTATTTAACATACAAGGTTTGTAAACCCTAGACCAATCTTGAAAAATTATTAGGGGTTGAAATCAAAACCCTAGAAAATAAATTAATAGCCCTATTTTGGGTTGGGCCTATGGATTAATTTCTTCCCCTTAACAAGGTCTAACATCTTATTGTTAAGGTTGATTTGCAGGTTGAATGTAAAAGGGCTAAAGATTAAGAGGGAGCTAAAAAGATAAGTATCTTGCATTTTTCATTTTATTTTTAAATTGTTACTAATGATGCGAATTCCTTGATGATGTGGATGAGAGACTCCTTAATGATGTGAACTCTTTGATGATGATGACTCTTTGTTGATGATATGGACTCGATGATAATATGGACTCATTGATGATAATGATGTAGGCTTGTTGATAATGTGGACTCATTAATGATATTGATGATAATGATGTTGACTTGATGATGATGTGGACTCCTTAATGATATGGATTCATTGATGATGAACTCCTTGACAATACGACCACCTTGATGATGTGGATGTGAACACTTTGTTGATGATGATGTAAACTCCTTGATGATGTGGATCATGGACTCCTTAATGATGTGAACACTTTGATGAAGGCGAGGACTCTTGTTGATGATATGGACTTGATGACAATGACGTGGACTTGTTGATAATGTGGACTCATTGATGATGATAACAATGTAGGCATGTTGATGATGTGAATTCATGATGTCGACTCATTGATGATATTGATGATAATGATGTTGACTTGATGATGATGTCCACTGCTTTATGATATGGACTCAATAATGATGAATGCTTGATGAGGACTCCTTGATGATAATGTGGATTGGACTCCTTGAACAAATTTCTCAATGATGATATGGACTCCTTGATAATGTAGTTGATATGTACTACTTATGTGGATTCTTTGGTGATATGGATGAGGTCAACTTCTTGATGATGATATGGTGATGATATGGTCAACTTCTTGATGATGATATGGATTCCTTAACGATGTGGATTCATTGATAATGATGAAGTGGACAAGATTAACTCTTTAATGAATTGAACAAGGCCAACTGGAAGACTAAGCTCAATAGGGAATTGATACACTCTCAAAAGATAAATATTATCTTGATTGTTTCTATTGACTATTTCATTAAGAGTCTCTTAGCTTGCTTGGTTGTTCTCATTCTTCCATAGCCTCCTAGCGAGGATTGCAGGTACATAATGGAGAATGCCAAGGTGTGGCAAATCGTAGGAAATGATGGAAGAACAATGTGACAAGAAGACTCGTGATAGGCTCTGTACTCAAAGGGAGTAGAAAAGATTAGCTTGATTGAAGCACGTTTCCATGAAGGTGGCTAGAAGTTTTTTAAGACCAATGTTGATCTAGATATGCTAAAGATGAGCCTGTGATTTTTCTGCTATGTAGAGGACTTATGTGTAAGAGGGAGTTGCTTTTGTAAAGGCATGAGCCTAGTGATATCTTTGGCACAATGGACTGTAGGTCCATCGACATCTCCCTGATGAATGAGTTGAAGAAGCTGCAAGACTCTGTTATTGACTTGATTGGTTCGTTGATCTATCTGATGATGTTTGTGTCCATTGAAGTCTATTGTTATCTACTGGATTCAATTATGCTCTGTTGGTGCCCGCTTCTAAGAGAAGCCATTTATTATTTGTTGGATTCAACTATGGATACTATATTCGCTTTCGGGTTTCCCAATGATTGCTTCTGTGAGAAGCCACTGCTGAAGTCTATTATTGTCTATTGATAGCTATTGATTTTTGTTTCTAAGAGAAGCCCCGATTGACGCTGTATGAACAACTGAATGTTGTTGTTTGCTGAAATGTTTGAGATCCACCTGGCTACATTTCTGATGTTGAGCCGATTGCTAATGTTTATGTGAAGAAACTGGAATGAATGAGAATCCCTTTGGAGAGGGAGCATTGATTACATAACATCCTAAATCTTCCTTAGGTTGCGGCTGTGAGACCAATGGATTAGTAGGGAAGATTATCACACTAGTAGGTTGTGTGCTCTAAAGACCTTGTGGTCCGGGAGGTGCATTGATGATTTCTCCCATAGGCTATGTCCTGTGAGACCTCATGGTTCAGGAGATGTATTGATTTGATGAGTCCTCCTATAGGTTGTGTTGTGAGACCTTATGGTCCAGGAGGTGTATTAATTTGTTGATTCGCCCTATAGGTTGTGTGCTATGAGGGCTTATGGTCCAGGATATGTATTGATTTGATGATTCCTCCTATAGGTTGTGTGCTGTGGGGCCTTGTGGTCTGGGAGATGTAATTATTTGATGATTCCTCTTGTAGGTTGTGTGCTGTGAGACCTTATGGTCCGAGAGATGCATTGATTTAGTAATTCCTCCCTTAGGTTGTGTGTCGTGACACCTTGTGGTTGGGGAGATGCATTGAGATGAATTGGATGTTATGTATCTTTCGTTATGATGAGACTGATCATCTCTCCCTTAGGCTGTGGCCTGTGAGACCTATGACTGGTTGGGGAGATTAATCCTGACAAAGAAAGAGATTTGTATTTGTGATCTCTTCCTTAGGCTGTGGGTTGTGAGACCTATGATCGGTCGAGAAGATTGATCTTAAGAGAGAGAATGAAAAATACCTTCCTGGCTAAGAGGGAGTGTCGGAAAATATGGTAGCCATAGTTGGTCAGTATTTTCATCTTGGAAAGAAAAAGGAAATTTGAATTTTTAAATTTTCCTCCAAATTTATTTCAAGTGGCCTCATGATGTTTTAGGTCGGCTAGGCCCCTAAGAGGCATCCATTCGACCCTCACTTGAAAGCTATATCAGTGATGACAATATCGCCGAAATATCGCGATATTTTTGGGGAAATGAAATATCGCCGAGAAAATATCGTGATATTTTCTCTCCTCGAAAATATCGCGATATTTCGGAAAATATTGCGCAACGATTGAAAATATCGTCGGGTTCTCTTGGCCGCAGCTAGGAAAGGGAAAAAATGATTTTTTTTCATTTCTGTTTCTGAGTGGCTGAGAAGGAAGGCTAAAGCGTTGTGGAGGTTGTCAAAGAGGAATTGGTGATCGAACAACCATTATCACCAGCACCTAAGAAGTTTCTCATCATCAAAGATTGAAGAACAATGAGACAAAATCCATCTCTTCCATTAATAGGTATGTTCTTCCCAACCCATATTTTAATGACTTTTTTAATAGATTTAGGGCTGTGCTGCATCCTTGCCTCTTTGCCTACCAACATTGTGCTACTTTGTTTTTTTTTCTATTTACTATGATTTTCATGACCATGAGCCAATGCAAGGGTTTTGACCATATTTGGACATCAAGCTTCATTTTTTTTTAAACATTCTTATGCACCCTCTTATTGCCAATTTTTTATTCACGTTGCAAATGCCAAATAATGTATTTGTATTCTTGTAGTAATTTTGTTTTGAAATGACATGCTTATTACTTATTATTTTTAAATTTGTATGCATGGGTGTTTGATGCCAATTTTTTGTTCTTTTGTGCCCTAGGTTTAAATTAGTTTACTACAAAAGTCAAATATGCCAAAAGCCTTGGACCCATTTTGGGAGTATGGGGAGTCTGATGGTGGAACAAATCGGGCATATTTATCATGCAAATTGTGTGGGAAAAAGTGACAGGAGGGGTTATGAGATTGAAATACCATTTGGCTAGACTCTCTGGACATGATGTTGCCCTTTGTACAGTTTCTAGTCCGGATCTTATACAAAAAGCTCTTGAAGTTATTGATGAAAAAGAAGTCAAATATGCCAAAAGCCTTGGACCCATTTTGGGAGTATGGGGAGTCTGATGGTGGGACAAATCGAGCATATTTATCATGCAAATTGTGTGGGAAAAAAGTGACAGGAGGGGTTATGAGATTGAAATACCATTTGGCTAGAATCTCTGGACATGATGTTGCCCTTTGTACAGTTTCTAGTCCGGATCTTATACAAAAAGCTCTTGAAGCTATTGATGAAAAAGACAGAAAGAAACAATGCTAAACGTGCAGGTAGATCTTTTGGCATATCTTCTTTTGATTTTGAGGCTGAGGGTAGTGGGAGGGACTCCACAGCATCACCCGCAACAACTAGTAGGAGGTCATCATTTTTTGTTCCACGAACAGGACATCGAACACAACCTTCCATAACATTAGTTTTTAAAAAAAAGGAGAAGCTAGAAGCAGATAGAGCTATGGGGAAGTGTCTTTTTTGGAGTGACTTGCCTCTCAGCATCACCAAAACCAATCCATTTTGGCAGCCAATGTGTGATGTTATTGCTATTGTGGGCCTAGGTTACAAAAGTGCTACATGTGAGGAGTTGCGGGGGCCAATCCTTAAAATAGAAAAGCAGGACATCAACTCTAGATTGACAGAGTTGAAAAAGACATGGGAAGTGTCTGGATGCACAGTGATGTCTGATGGTTGGACAGATAGGAAGGGTAGGACCCTTCTAAATTTCTTGGTACATTGTCCTAAAGGTACCATGTTTATTAAATCAATGGATGCATCAGCACACATAAAAGATGCAACAATGATATGTGAGCTATTAGATGGCTTCATCCAGGAGATTGGCGTGTAGAATGTGGTGCAAGTCATAACAGATAATGCAACTAATTATGTGGTTGTCGGCAAGATGCTTATGGAGAGGCACCGCACATTGTATTAGACTCCATGTGCAGCACATTGTATCGATTTGCTGCTTGAGGATATGAGAAAACTCTCCTTCATGAAGGAGGTGATTGATATGGCTACGAGTGTCCCCAAGTTTATATATAACCATGCTTTTGTTCTTAGCCTCATGAGGAGATTCACCAGAAACAAGGAGTTGCGGCGTCCTGCAATCACACGTTTTTCCACTAACTTTATTACTCTTCAGTCTTTGCTTCGATGCTAGTTTGAGTTGAAGCAAATGTTTGTTTCTGATGAGTGGCGTGATTGTAGATACAACAGGAGACATGACGGGAGAGCCATTGCAAAAATGGCGTACACAGAGACATTTTGGCAGGGAGTAGAAGAAGTGTGCTCAATTAGTGAACCTATAGTAAAGGTTCTGAGATTGGTAGATGGGGAGAAGTCTGCAATGGTTTATGTGTATGAGGCCATGGATAGGGCCAAGGAGGCCATTCGTTCTTATTATGCAAACAAGGGTTTTGCTGGGCATGATAAACATATGATGTTATGGGATGTGATTGATAATCGGTGGACAGGGATGCTTCATCGACCCATTCATGCAGCAACACTCTTCCTCAACCCTGCATTTTCATACAAATACGCTTTTGATTTTGATGGTGAGGTGATGGAAGGGTTCCATTCTTGTATTCAGAGGAGGTACCCGATCCTGAGCTTCGTAGAAAAATCAATCGCGAGATACATTTTATCAGGATTGTGTTGGCCTATTTGGCTTTGATGATGCTATTAAGGAAAAGACCCTCTTCATGCCACGTAAGTGACAAGCCATCACTCATTAGAATTTTCAATTTAGAATTTACTTATTTATAATTTTAGACTTTTTAAATTAAACTATGTAACTTGCATTTGAAAGTTTAATTATGTTTTATGTTTTTGAATTTTTATTTCTTTATTTTGTCGTAGATATTTGGTGGCGAACCTATGGTGCAAGGGCACCAAATTTGCAGAAATTGGCCATAAAAATCCGGAGTCAAACATGTAGTTCTTCAGGGTGTGAGCGCAATTCGAGTGTATTTGAGAAAATACACTCAAAAAAGCGCAACAAGTATAACTTTGACCTTCATCCTTCAGTTGAGCAATTACATTTATTGTAATTTTAATTTATGACCCTCAAGTGTCAAGAGGGAAGACTCATTAGTTTTTTTTGACACTCTTACAGGTTGGAGTTCGCACGTCTCAATAATTTAGTGTATGTGCATTAAAATATCCGACTTCGAGTGAAGCAAATACAAGCACCAATCGATCCAGATGCCATTTCCTTAGACAATATTGATGTATTGTCTCAGTGGAGAGTGGAGACTAAGCATCCCATCTTGGAGGAGTCACTTGCATGGCTAGAGCCAGAGGAACCATTAGAACAGGGGCAACAAGAGGAGGAAGACTCGGAGGAGGAGCAGCACCCGGAGCAGAAGGAGGAAGAAGAGGAGGACGACGAGGAGGACACTGTGGGACCATCAACGTCTGCACCATTTGCTATAGATATAGGAGAGCAGAGCTCCACACCCAGTAGTCATTATTTGACATTAGGTGTAGGGTCAAGGCCTTCTACTGCTAGAGGCAGGCCTGACAAACAACCCCTCATGTTTTCCCGTAAAAGGGATAGAGAGCACTGATTTCAGATAGATAGCTACTATTTTTATTTGTTTTGCTACATATAACTCATGATGATGAGATACTTTTATATGTGTGATGTTATTTTGTATTGGTTCTCCACATTTGAGTCCTTGATTGGACAATTATCAGGGATCAACAAGATTTGGTATCGCCTTTGATGTATCATTTTTATTTTACATCCACTACATCATATATATCAGTGTTTTCTTCATATTTATGTGCCAATGTGTTTATTTCATGTTGTTATTGCTTTATATGTTTAAAAATCTGAAAAAAAAAAGAATATATTATGCATTTTTTATGCTTGCCGATATTTTCGCCGACATTCCCGATAAGATCTTTTCTGGACCCTTGCCAATATTTTTCCGATACCGATATTATCAACACTGAGCTATATAAAGGAGATCATTTCTCCTCATTTGGAAAAATCAAAATTTATCTCATGCATCTCTTGAACTAGGGAAATTACAGGAGGGCCGAAATTTCAGGAGGCCAAAAGTCTAGGGAGGGTCGAACTTTAGGAACTTGAATTTTGAC
The DNA here is from genome assembly GCA_034641835.2 of Pinus albicaulis. NCBI lineage: Eukaryota > Viridiplantae > Streptophyta > Pinopsida > Pinales > Pinaceae > Pinus > Pinus albicaulis. The sequence continues at coordinate 841,141,865 of CM076570.1, forward strand.
ATGGCACTTGATTATGATTTTGATTACTGGTTTGCCTATTATTCTCCTATTCTTTTTTATGATGTAATGATGGATCTCTCTCTCTCTCTCTCTCTCTCTCTCTCTCTCTCTCACAAGTAGGATTTTTTTTGGGGTTCCCCCCTTGTGGGTCTGGCCCTGGTTGTGTGCCTAATTTTTTTCTCTTGTGTCTCATGGTTTCTTCATATCTCTATTGTGATTTCCTACTGCTCTTTCATGCTTATGAATGATTTTTCTTATAATTGTATAAGGAAGTAATCAGATAATGCTAATTATGTTTTGATGCTGTGAAAATCATGGAAACTATTCTAAGCTATGCCCTAGATAAAAAATCAATAACAAGGAGATTGACTTGATTAGTTTAGGAGGAAAAATAAAAAAATTTACAATTTTACAATTTCTTCACATAATGAAAATACCAACCACGGCTACCATATTTCCAATAATTTGTAGCATCACTCTTCTTGTGAGTTTCCACATCTATTAGTGTGAATGATGTGCTTTTAATTCCTATTTTGTTGCAACACTCCATTTAACAGAGATGTCCATTGGTATCATATTTTATGTCATCAAAATTGATGTTCACAAATACTTATTAGAGATAGAACAAACGCAAGGAAAAACCAAGGGTATCTACTCGCCCCACGATCATAAACTTCTTAATGACCGCTTTGTAGGTGACTCAAATCTAAAATGTAATATCCCTAATTTTGATTTCCCGCATGGGAGACGATTTCTAGAAGAGGAGGTGATTCTGGCATTAGGACTTAGGAGGAAAAAGGGAAATCGCAGCTTTAGTGGAGAGTGGGGACAACAAGGAGAGAGAGAGAAAGGAAGGGGTGTGAGTTAGTGGAAGGTGGGGACCACCAAGGGAGAGAGGGGCAACAATTATAAATAAAGCTTGGAGGCCTCCATTTGGCATCTTTGATCATTTGACAATTTAACATTAGTTCTCTTGAGATGCTTAGCCAAGAAAACTGTGCTGTTTAGCACAAGGAATTCCACCCTCATTTCACAGAACTTCGAGTGTCTCTCTAATGAGGTAATTTGGAGAGCTCAATTTAGAGTTTCCATTGGGAATATTTGCAGGTTATTTCAGCTGGTACACTTTTCTTCCAGGGCGTAAAATTGGTTCAAATTGCTTGTGGGGAGATCATTTACAGAGGAGTAGAACACCAGAGGATTTGTAAGTGTTTTCCCCTAATTTAGCTGGAGATTTTGTGGTGATTAGTAGGGTTGAGTTTGAGAGAATTATTGGGGCCAAAATCCTACATTTCAAGTGTGTAGGGGTTGGAGGAATAGAAGTTGAGGAGAGATAAGGGCCAAAGATTGGAGGTATTCCTTAGGGGAGAATTTAGCCAAAGTTGAAAGAGATTTCTAGTGGTGGAATTGGGCTTAATTCAACAATATCAATTTTGTGGGGCATTTTCTGGCCAAATTGGGCAATTTGCACTTGTTGGGGGTCACTCGGGGTCAGTGGATTAAGCCCAAACCCTTTATGGGTTTATTGAGAGGTCTTTGACTGATATTACAGAATTTTCCAAGCAATATTCAAGCCTGAAATCTTCACTCTTATAGTAGGGCGAATTGCCGGTTATCTGGGGAATTTGCACCATTTTGTGGGTTCGACTTTAGCTTGGAGATAGGTCAAACCTTTTCTAGTTATTTTCGGGTTTGAGGAGAGGAACTTCCGACTACAATTTCAAAGAATTATTTTGAGCAAGACAACCAGTCCCATTTGGCAATCTATAGCATATTTTCTGGGGAGTGTGCATTATCAGTTTGGATCCATTTTAGTAGTTCTATCGGCGAGATTTTACCTGGGGTTTGCATAACTTGCATAGCAAGCCTAGGTTCCATTGTTATTACTCATTATGTACTCAAATTCCCATTGATTAATAAAATGGCGCAATTATTCTGTTTATTTCTATGGAGTTCTGATTTGGATGCTTGGACATTAATTTTAATTGTCGTTCCTAGTTCATGTTTTTGGTATTTACTGTTATTTTCCAATTAGGAATATTACAGTGGTATCAGAGCCATGATCTTGGCTAATTGTGGGGTATCCAACTAGATTATGGAAGATTTGGGCATGCATGCACTGTGACAAACTAAACCATAGACAACCCATGGCTCAAGGCAGATTTAGTATGCAGGGATTTTGGGGTGGACTCTGCTGGAACGATGAGAGATTAGCCCAGTTGAGGAAGGTGTCTGACCAGATCCATCCTCATCCTTACAACAGACACACTAGAGGTGCGTAGGTCGTGGGGGTGCAACCATATACACCATGTGGAGAAAGTCGACAGAATTGGGGCACCAGATCTCCTCAAAAGGAGCGGGTACTTCAAGGACAATTAGAGGGTGAGACCAAGAGGCGCTTTTGCCAGTGGAGACTTGGCTTTAGGTATTAGGAGGTTGAGGAGGAGGCCGAGGGCACACAGGGTTGTGAGTAGCACGTAGATATACCCAGCATGACGCAAGAGTCACCCTTGTTGGAGATTCCTTTGATAGCTCTGGCTAACACCTTGGGGGAGAGAGTAGAGCACACACCCCATTGGACCATCCATTGAAAAGGTGCCAAGAAACACAGAGGTGTCCATCATTGAGGAGGTGCCTTCTGTTGTTGAGGTTTCCATTGATCAGGTGTCTGGGGTTGTTTCTGAGTGCACAATAGGTTGATGAGGTGTCGAGAGACATATCCATCGTTGATGAAGAGCCGATAAGTACAAAGGCATCCAAATCTGTGACAGAGTTTCCAGACAGTAGCTACCTATCGCTGATTGTTGAGGATGTTATGCATGATGACCTATCGAGGGGCAGTTAGTGGCTCATGTTGAGCCCATGGTGGAGGAGGATGAACAACCATCCTTGGAGTTAGCCATCGATGAGGAGCAATAAGGTGCATCGACAACCAAGAGAGTTGTCGTGTTTTCAGACGACAATCCCCTTTAGGCATACATCAATGGGGCTTGCAACATTATTGGGTCGCCTCCGCGTGTTGGTGAGAGAAATGATGCATTACCTAGGTAGATTACATGGATTGGACAGACTAGCAAGATGAGGCAACACGAGTTGTGCAGGGTGCAACATTCGCAAGATGGAGGACTTGTTTTGTGTATGGTTTTTCGTGCATTCGATCCCTTTCAGGGTTGGATGGCAAGAGATATTGAGTTGGTATCCGGTGGAGCTTGCCTAGGAGGTTAGATGCATCCATGGCCACAGTTCAGCAAAGGTTGTGGATTACTAGAGGGGCTCAACGACTAGATTGTTGTTGGGATCCAGGTGGGATTCTCCATCACATTGTGAAGTCGGTAGGTGATGGCAGTAGCTGCATGACAGACTCCATGGTTGGGTGCACACACCTTTTCATATCCCCTTCAGAGTTCCTGACAACACTAGTGATAGGATGGATTGATAGGGGAGCAAGCAGATCTCATGAGTTGTCATGGCATGTTGGGTGCACATGAGATTGTAGGATGATTAGCCTACTTTGGCAAGAGTTGGTAGGAGGAGGTGGCATCGACGGGCCACCAAATAGGGTATTGTATGGAGACTATGCACTCTCGCTGATATATTGGACATAGGAGCTACTGAGGATAGGCTCAGTAGTGACATTCACTTTAGCATGTGAGGAGTTAGGCCGCTCAGCTCTATCTATGCAAATGAGGAGATATAACTCACATCGCGGAGGGCTTACTAACAGAGTGGTCGATATGTTGGCACATGCGGGATGGCATATGATACAGGGTGGTATGATAATAGGAAATGGTACCCAGGGGTGCACAGAGATATGTCGCATAGTCCAGTGTTATGCAGAGGGATGCGAATTGATACATACAAACCCAATTTTAGACCCTAGCATACAGTGTTGTATAGGGGTATGTATTGATGAGAAATGGCCTGTAGAGGAGCATGGAGATGCATGGTTGTTTGTTGTAGCATGTTAGTTTGTGTTGTGGAGTAGGAGCAACTCACATCACATTGGGTACATGCAGGGAGTGCCAGGTACAGTAGCACAGGCAGGATATGAGATGGTACAGGATGGTACAGTAGTAGCATGGGGTATCCAGTGGTGTATAGGGATAAGTCGTAGGGTACAACGGCATGTCAATGAGTACAGGGACACTCGGATGTATGCAAAGGCGTATGGTGATGCTAAACAAGGTCTTGGAGTATTTCCTCAAAGGAGACTTGTGGATAGGGACACCAGGCACATCTTTGGGCGTATTTCACCCATGATCGATGAGGACATAGTTGAGCAACATTTGATGGTATCCATGGGGACTCAAATGCCTATCCCTCCTCTACATCACTTGTAGGCACAAATGATTTGGCTGTTGTCCCTTGACACTTTGGGCACGTGCAACAAGGGGCAGCTTTAGTGGAGAGTAGGTATCGCAAGGAGAGAAATTTGACCCAAGTGGCAATTCGCACTGGTGAGAAGAGAGAGAGAAAGGAAGGGGTACGAATTAGTGGAAGGTGGAGACCATCAAGGGAGAGAGGGCAAACAATTATAAATAGGGCTTGGAGGCATCCATTTGGTATCTTTGATCATTTGACAATTTAACATTAGTTCTCTTGATCTGCTTAGCCAAGACAACCATGTTGTTCAGCACAAGGAAATTCTAAGTGGGAAACCCACCCTCATTTCGGAGAACTTCACGTGTCTCCCTAGTGAGGCAATTTGGGGAGCTCAATTCAGAGTTTCCACTGGGCGTATTTGCAGGTTATTTCAGCTGGTATGTTTTTCTACCAAGGCGAATAAGTGGTTCGAATTGCTTGTGGGGAGATCAGTTACAGAGGATTAGAACATCGAAGGAATTGCAGTAGTTTTTCCCTAATTTAGTCGAAGAATTTTTGGTGATTAACAGGTCTGAGTTTGAGAGAATTCTTGGGGCTGAAATTCCACTTTTAGGAAGTGCGCAGGGGTTGGAGGAATAGCGGTTGATGAGAGATAAGGGCCAGAGATTGGAGTTATTCTTCAGGGGAGAATTTAGCCAAAGTTGGGAGAGATTTCTAGTGGCGTATTTGGCCTTAATTAAGTAGTATCAGTTATGTGGGGCGTTTTTTGGGAAAATTGGACAATTTGCACTTGTTTGGGGTCACCGGGGGTCGGTGGATTCAGTCCAAACCTTTTCTAGGTTTTTGTGGGTTTATTGAGAAGAGTCTTCGACTAATTTTATAGAATTTTTCGAGTCATATTCAGGCCTAAAATCCTCATTCTTATAGCAGGGAGAATTGTTAGTTAGCTGGGGAATTTGCACCATTTTGTGGGTTTGACTTTGGCTTTGCCATAGGCCAAACCTTTTCTGGGTATTTTCGGGTTTCAAGAGAGAAGCTTGCGGTTGCAATTTCAGAGCATTTCGAGCATTATTTTGAGCAGGACAACCAATTCCTTTTGGCAACCTATAGCAGACTTTTTGGGCAGTGTGCATTATAAATTTGGATCCATTTTAGTAATTGGGTCAGTGAGATTTCATTTGGGTTTGCATAGCAAGCCCAAGCTCCATTGTTCTTACTCATTATGTACTCAGATTCTATTGATTAATAAAATGGCTCAATTATTCTACTTATTTTGTATGGCATTCTAATTTGGGTGCTTGGACTTTCATTTCAATTGTCATTCCTAGTTCATTTTTTTGGTATTTATTGTTTTCCAATTAGGAATATTACATAATATGTAATGTTCCTAATCAGGGAAAAAAGTGATGTGCAAAGAAAACAACAAATTTACATCACAAAATATTTCAAACTTTAACAGCAAACTCACTTCAGAAAAAAACAGTTGTCTCCAAGAGCTGCCAAACTCCCAAAAAATCCTGCAAAATATCTGAGCTCCCTTCACCTAATTTCCTCTAGCAATTGCTCCCGAAAAGAGCACAAAAATGACCCCCTCAAGAGCCTCTCCTGCGTCCTCTAGAAATACGTACTACTTGGCAAATTGAATGTAAATGCTGGAAAATTCACTGTAAGTCTCCTCCGGTTAGGTGTGAAAGAACCTCTCTAGGGTGGCACACGAAGTCTCCCGAAGAAAGGGTGAGTTCTCTGCTTGTAAAACTCATGCAGAACAAGTCACACAGGTAAGCAGCTCGAGCAACCGAGTTAAGCTTTATATGCCAAAAGATGCAAATGAAGCTGAGCTCCCTCCTTTTATAATTTCGTGGGCCTTCCTTTCCACGTGGGCTCCTCCACCAAGCAAATCGAATTCCCTCCTAAGCATTTCGAACCAAAGGCTAAGGTAAAGTGTGTTTTCAATGTGTGCGTGGCCCCCACATTCCACTAACAAAATAATATGGTTCTCCTTTTAACTCCTAAGTCTTTACCAAAATTTGCATGGGTCTGATAGCCTCCAAAATTTTTCTCAAAATTGTGGGAATTAATCTCGTTCCATAATAATTTAGGAAGGGACATTACAGTCCTCCCCTCCCAAATGTTGCTCGTCCCAAAGAAACTTCAACGTTGGATGCTCCAATATGTGCTCACCCTCCCAAGTAGCATCCTCATATGACAAACTCTTCCAGCTCACCAAATACTCCTCGATTGTTTTGCTCCTTAATTTTCTTTCCCTAGTCTCCAGAATGGCTTCCAGTTCCAAAACCAGATGCCCCTCATCATCAAGCAGAGACAACTCCACAACTGCTGTAACCTGCTACCCCAACACCCTCTTCAGGCATGAAACATTAAAAATATTGTGGATCTTGCTCCCTGGTGGAAGCCCCAACTCAAATGCTACCTCTCCAACTCTCTTGATCACCTTGTATGGCCCATAAAAATGAGGTTGCAGCTTCTCGGCCCCCTTGTGTTTCAATGTTGACATCCTGTATGGCTGCAAACGTAGGAACACCAAGTCCCCCTACTCAAAATGCCTCAACTCAATGTTTATCAGCATACATCTTTTCTTGATTCTAATTTGTCAGCAAATTATCCTTGAGAACCTTGAGGATGTCTTGGCTCTCTAGGATCCAGTCCTTGACCTTTGGGGCCCAACTCTCTCCAAAAACAATGTCAGCAAAAGACAAAGCATCATAACCATATAAAACACGAAAAGGTGACATAACGATGGACATATGATGGGTGGTGTTGTACCAACTCTCCTAAGTGCAGTGATCGTATCCATGCCCTTTGCTGCCCGGTCACATAGTTCCTAAGATAGCCCTCTAGCCACTTGTTCACCCTCTCCGTCTAGTCATCTGTCTGTGGGTGGTAGCTAGTGCTCAAGGTGAGCGCGATACCCACTAGCCTAAAGAGCTCCTACCAGAAACCTACCATAAATATGTTGTCCCTATCATTGACTATGGTCTTAAGGAGTCCATGCAAGCGGAAAACCTCCCTGAAGAATAACCCTACCACCTGAGAGACCGAGTACTGTGTCGAAATGGCAAAGAAATGAGCATACTTGGTTAGCGGGTCGACCACCACATAAATGCAATCCTTGCCCTGCACTGCTGGATGCCCTATGATGAAATCCATAGAGATGCTCTCCCATTTCCCCTCAGGAATGGGAAGGGGCTGCAACAACCCGACTGGATGAGTGATCTCCCACTTGTTCCTCTGACAACCCTAACACTCTTGCACATACAACAAAACATCCCCCTTGAAGCCCTTCCATGTGAAGCGCTCTCTCACTGCCATGTACGTCTTCCTGAACTGTAACGACCCAACTCGAATTATATGGAACATAGAGATATTAGCATGCATATGAGACCTGCATATGATAGCTACATATGCATGTATCACGTGTACGGCACTAGTACTTGCACTAAACAATTATGAAAAGAAACTCAGTGTAGAGTAAGGAGTGAATTATTGAAGTATTGAGTAACTCTCTAACTCACCATAATATAATGAAAACTAATACTTTGTTCAAAGAAAATTAAAAGCATTGACTTATGCAAATAAATGATGATATTTTAATAAATCCAAGATATTTAATAAATAATAATATTTTAATAAATTTGAGATATTTAATAAATAATATTATTTTAATAAAACCAAGATATTTATTAAATAATAATATTTTAATAAATCTGAGATATTTATTAAAATATAACATTTTTAAGATATTTTTCAAAGATATTTATTAAAAGATCATATTCCAATAAATATCAGGAATGGAGTTTGTGTATAAAAGGAGAAGAGAGGTAAACTCGATGAGCATGGGTAGTGAAGGGGAAAACTAACCCGGATGCTATCAGAGGAGTTCTAACTGCATGGGACATACATAGTGAGTTCAAGAGTTCTAACAAGAGTTATGGAATGCTCTCGATTGTTATTGGAGTTTTGGGCACGGGGGCCAGAAGACTTGTCTTCTGGATCTAGGGACCGGAGAGGTTGACCTCAGATAGGCTGGGAGGAAAACGGCGATTTAGTGACGGAAGCTGGAGCCATGGCAGATCAGGGACATCTTCAAACACGGTTCCAGGTAAGTATGAATTAGTCAATTGATATATATATTCTGTTCAAAAATCCCACTCTGAATTCTGTGGTATGAATTTAGTGAATGTTTGTTAATTCTGAAAATTAAGGGCTTTACACTTACGTATTTTGAGATTGATGGTTAAATATTGAAAGTTAAAGTTAAGGTTCTTACACATGGTATCGGAGCACAGTTTCAGACTTTGTGGATCTTAGGGTATGTCAAATCATTTTATGGATTCCAAGTTTGTATTGCCTCCATCTCTTGAGTTTTGAGCTATTGCATTAAAATCTCTTTCTTACAGTTAATAGAAGGCCAGTGACTGAGTGCTGCAGATTTGTCTTTGCTCTATCATTTCAGACCAAATTATTTAATACCATATAAGACCATTATTGACCAAGTCCTGTAGTTGTTCTGTTTTCAACCATTAGTTGCTACCCTGAATATTCTATGAAGGGATTCGGTAACCATGGAAAATGACCAAAAGTCATTTGAAGGTCGTCCTCGGAATCCCATATTGCGGGAACTTTATAAGACTCACCCATCTACCTTTATAATTTCCATTTGCTTCCATCTTTGTGGCAGATGGTTGCCGCACCTCACGGCACTGCAGGGAAGAGAAGGGAAGGGAGCTTTCGAAAATTCGTTGGTTGAGGGATCTCAGAAACAAACTGCTAAAAGAAGCTGAATTAACTTCTCACTATCGCTATTTTCGTGAGACAAAACGGTGGAATCAGCTGGGTAAACGTCAAATCTTCACGCATTGAAGAATTTCGCTATACGAACATCCTGAATCCTGCATTTTGTGGACATTTTATCTCAAAATTCGTAAATTTTTTATGATAAATTTTAGGCTAGTTTGACAAACTTTTCACCTCACACTTCGAAACGCTACACATTGTTGGATATACTAAGTTCTGAAGCAGATCGCGAAGAAAAGCTTCGGATTTCATTATATAATCCTTAATTATCTGGATAATAAGGGTCAAATTTTAGGCAAAAGTCACTTGGGAATTTTATTGAACGAGACGGATCTCTCTGATTTAACCTGCTGGAAAAAGGTGTGTAACTGGACACCGGAATATTTAGCTATAGATGAAAAGGGGCGGAAATTGTAATGAATCGAGGCAATGTAAATGACAACTTGAACGCGAGAGAAATGCAGTCATGGCTTTATGCAGGAAAGGGAGCTCATGAACCTCCGGACACAAGTAAAACGATACAGTTGCCTCGGCTCCAGTGCTTGTACAAGCATCTTTTAAGCTCGTTATTTCCTGAGACACCCTAATCATGTCAACCTCTGTGTCTTTCATTTCAATCTCAGACTCAAGCATGTTCAACATCATCTCATATGTTCTGAGCTTGCACTGTCGTTCATGGCCTTGAGCCTGTAGGTGGGTATCGGTCGGAGCCTCCTTGCATCCATTTTTGGAACAGCGCTTGAGTTCCGAGAGATTCTGGAGCTGAGCTATGACGGCTCTGTCCACGGCCTGGATGTTGTTCACATCTAAGGGTGTGTGGGCGGTCTGTAGCTGTACATAGGCGGTCTTGAAGGCCGAGATATTAGAGAAGAGATTCGAAACGATGGCCTCCATGGCCTCAGAATTCGAATTAGGTCCTTGAAAATTTCCTGCGGAAGTGGGTTGAGCCATTGTTTTTTTTTTTTTGAAGTGTATTCATTTGGGTTCCAGGGAAAACGGGGGGGGGGGGGGGCGAACGCCCTTTATTTGAACTTGAGGGCGAATCATCAACAGAATGAAACTTCATGAATGATGATTGATGAGATTGGGATGGGGGTTGTTGAGGTTTTTCATTAGGTTCGGCTCCATCGACCTATTCGAGCAAATGGGGGTCGAGGTTTCCTTGAGGTTGTCCCTCTAGGACCGTCTCCTCAGCGAATGCCAGCCATTTGCATTGCATAGCCTCTTCCAGCAGTTGCAATGCTTCTCTTGACTTTAAGGGAAGCCCTCCAAAAATAAAAATTAAAAGGACTAATAAAACGCAGACATTATAGGAAAGAAACAGTCCAGAATGACAATCTGTATTAACTGCCAAACGTGCATCATTCTTTGCGTGTGATTACTAGTGATTAATTAGTACACACTGATGCAAAATCAAAACCCTTGTGGCGTTTCTCTACAATCTACTCCTTTTCGTTCAAAGTGTATACTTTTCTCTTTCGTTTCCGTTGTGACATCTTATTGTCGTTTTAACCGTCCTCTTCCTCATCCTAGTTCTGGGAAGATTTGATACATGGCAACAACCAATTTAACTTGTGCAGACATACTTGTGATAATATAATATATGGAGAATGGGACAGTGAAATCAAAGCATTCTACAAAGGATAAAATATAAAAGAGTGTTAAAATTATAATCATAGGTATTTAAGTCAAATAAAATTATATATATATATATATATATATATATATATATATAATTTTACCATATGGTATTCATTAAAAATAAATAATTAATTAAATAATAATAATAATAATAAAAATAAATAAATAAATAAATATTGTGAAATATTTTATTAAAATTGTGAAAATGAAAGTCTTTTACACCTGACAATCCTTTGAAATAAGGAAGAGACACTTTTCTGAGCTAAATGCTTACGCTTTTAGCATGTTAATTTAAATGAAGTTTTAATATTTTAATATGTTCCATTATTGAGGGGCAATTTGAAAGATAGTTTAATTTGAGATATTACTCCATCTAAGATTCGGATATTTATGCGCAACCAAGGAAAGCATCCATCTCTCTTCATTCGGATATTTTGCACCGAAGGAAAGCATACGTCTCTTCTCTTTCATTGCTTCCTACATACACTCTGCATGGGCCGGATCGAGGGAGGTGTATCATCCAAGGTTGGACATTGTAGTCATATATGTGGACGAGGGACACATAGTGATAGAAGTATTTTCTATACTTGAGTCATCTAGTCATGGCATTTTCCCTGGGGAATTCATTAAGTATATACTCATCCATGCTGTGTAAGTGGAATGTTGCTGCTACACCTTACAAGCCTTAGACTTTAGGTAACCAACTGCGAGAAATTTCAAACCACTCTTTCAGGAGAGTCCCTACAAAGCAAAGTTCGGTCTCCAATCTTAGCTGGAAGTTGATTTCTATCCAAGCCACACTAATCCAAATTAAAATAAATAAATAAATAAATAAAAAGTGATGAGAATGAACTTTTCGCAGTAGAATTTACCTGATAAAAATCTGCTAGTTTGCACTGTAATGTTAAGTGGTTAACTGATATCATTCTATTGAATTGTTTTACATGCTACCTGGTGTTGGTAACTAACAACGTTTAAATGAAGGGATTTGGGTTTTCTCACCTAGAGCTCGATGTCTCTTCATTTGACATCTAGGTCCGTTAGTATGATTTCCTAGCCGTCGCTGTTGCCCGGTCAAGACAGACACTTCTACGTTCTACCTGTGTGGTTTGCCCAAGCTACTGGGAGAACATGGGTGCTAAATAAACATGGAGTTGTGTTTAAGCCTTGAGCTGCTTAGCCAGCTCACAATCGAAAGGGAAAAGGCCTCAGAAACAGTGATTTTCTGTTGGGTTCCCAGAAATCTATGCGGATTTGATCATTTAGCAAATAAATGGATCTTTGTCTCTTAATCTCACAAATAGACATACACACAACATGTATTAGATTATATTAATAATTCACACAAAGAGATGTAGAGATGTATTTAATACTCCGAACTCGTTTAAGGTCATTAGAGATATTTCCCTTTTTCTTCAAAAATTTGTTCAACCTAAACATTATTATTGTACTTCCCATCTATATTTCCCACATTCCATATTTCTCTGGATATTTTTGGTATGATTGGTCATAACAAATGCACAGGCAAGATAAGGGAAATATGCACTACTGAGAGAGTAAGGTCAAAAGAAAATTCTTTTGTAGTTTTTGGTGAATTGTGTTTGTTTAAAAGAGATAGTGCAGTGCTTAAAGCTGACCTATGTTAGACTTGGCTTATTTACCGTTCCATGGTAGTTGTTGTGGAGTTCAACCACGGTCTAAAATCCTTAGTGCTTAAAAGATCTGGGTCAAAAATGGATCTATACTAGTATTGTTAATGCCCATTTATGATTGAAAGGAAGGTCAATAAAGTACACCCAGTAACAAGATACTGTAGGAATGCCAAGGATACCCAGGAAAATTAAACCAAAAAGAGTAAAAATATGCCAACAAATAAGAAAGTACAAAAGTAAATAACCAAGGAAGGAGGAACTACTCCTCGTTAGGTACAGTGTAGAAGTAGACAAAAAAGAAGCATTTGCTTCCTCCCCAACCATTGTGAAGGTGCCAATGCTCTGCCTGATAATGCCATTAAGGGAGTCCCTGGGACTGAGAGGGCCTAGAAAGAATATAGAACTTGTCTAAGGCCCACTACAAAAAAAAAAAAAATCGTTGTTCACCGTTCACCCTTATAATTTCTAAGAATAGGAATGGATACAAAGCTGTGCTTTTGCAAGCAATGCACCTAAGCTATGTATATTGGGTCAGTGCAATACTTAGTTTTAAAAATAATAAAAAATAAAATAAAATAAATAAATAAAGAAACTTAATTTGGGGATGATCAAAAAAAAAAACATGTACAATATCAAGGAATGTGCTTAAGCCATTTTCATCGTAAAACTATGAAAATAAAATATTAAAATACAATTGGCACAATACAAATGAAGTGACATATAGCTACATTGATGAGGTTCCTATCAAGTGAAGAACAACTGTAAAATATTCCACCCTCATCAAATACCATAGATTTTGTCATAGCTTGGCCAAATAAGAGCTCGTCATCACGGAAGTATCTTATGCTATGCCAGGAGAAAGTTAAGTAATTTCGGCAAGGAAGATGTATCTCTCTTAACAATGTGATGTTGTCTATATGTATGGCAGTCATTTAGGACTCGTAATAACATAATATGTGTAGCAGTAGTCTCAGAAGACTGCATAGAGCTCCACAAATGTGAAAAGAGAGTAGAAATGAAGCATTATTTATGAATACAAGGATGAGGATGAAGCTATTGAAAGAGTGTTTTCTGGGAATTCCCAGAAATGTGTAAAATGGCTTTTGACCTATCCCTAGTGCTATATAATCTGTTTAGCAATACTTATTGCATAATTCCAAATATTTTATTTTAAAGGAGTTCATGTTTGGACTAAAGATTATCTATTTTAAGTCAACTTGATAAAAGGCTAATAAAAGGAGATACTAACTATTCAAGAAATGTTGGGAGAAATCATGAGTAATCAAATTAAGAGTACAAGTATAGTTCACTAAAGGTACACATCAAACGAAGACAAAATGGACGAAACATATGTTAATATGGTGAGAAGCCATCCTGTGAAGTAGTAAACATATTATTAGAACAAGACGATATAATTACCAAGAGAGTGCAATGGAAAATTTCAAAGTTTGATCTCCATTTTTACCATAATATAATCAATATAGTACCTAGGGAGGATGGGGAAAGAACGAAACGACAAACTTCTGATAATAATAATAAATGTATTTATCATAATCAACTTAGAATATTGAGATCGACAGAATAGCACCAAAGGTGAGGGAGTGGAAGTTTCACAAAGCAACAAAAGAAGTCAATAACATTAGATTAAAGGGTGAACCTATAATAAAATCGATCAACTAGAGGATAATTTATGTGCATGGCAACATCTATAATAGTTTCTCCCTATAATAGGAGAGTCACATTATGAAATTTTCCTTAAGTGACTAACTATATCCATGGATTATGGACATCATGGAGTATGATTGGGAAATTCTATCCCGTGATGCCTTAAAACAAGAAATGATAAGTAGATAACATTCGACATCCACGTTATTGAATTTATTTATAGTCTTACCCAAGTTGGAAATAGTAACGACATTTCCAAGTGTAATAATTGTATGCATTAAGAGAAGAAAAGAAAACCAGGATGACTAGAGGTGAGAAAACAAAGTCAAAGTGATAACATATTTTTTTTAATTGAAGTAGACATGGAATATTAGGAATATCTAGTATAAGGAAATAAATGGATGTTTTCTATCAAGAAGAATTTTCTTAAAGATATGAACAACATGATTGATAAGGGTCAAAGCAATGACCTGTAAAGAGTTGTCAACATTCCTAATTTGTTAAAGATAACAAGTAATAAACTAGGAAAATGGTTGAAAATGAATATTAAAGATAATAATTGTACACCGTTAGAAAAGAAGATACATTTGGCAATGAGATGAGACCTAAGGACTAATAAAAAAAAGATTAATGTGAAGAATAAGGAGAAAGTATACCAATGATGTGTTATGTGTTTGGATTAAATGAGTCAATCTAATAGAAGTGAAACAATAGTTTAAGGAATGATGGTAAAACTAGCAATATGCTAGCTAGAGTCAAGACTCTAAATGGTGAAACTTGAAAGTAAAGAGACTATGTCGAAACTATAACATACTAATAATGTGACTATGCACATCTTGTAAATTGTGAATTTCTTATTGAAAGAGGAAATAATTATTTTGCCAACAATTGACATCTTGTTGAAAACATGACACTGTTAGTAAACCAAGTATAAATGCAAAGTGAATAATGCATTTTCAAGGCGTAACAAATTCCTTCAATGAAATTAAACCTCTCACAAAGGGATCTTTAGAGTAGTCAATCAACTCTTCCTTCTTCTCCAGCATAACCCTAGTGATTAGCCCTGCAAAAACCTACTCCTTGGCTTCTAGATTTTTAGGCTGAAGATGAGCTTAAATAACATGATAAAGAAGTTAATGTTATTATTATCTCTTTAGATGCAGGTTACAAATCAAAGATAATTAGACCTAAAAGACAAATAAATGACAAGAATTAAAAGATTGGTTGGATCCATATGTAGTTTTGTGTTTTAGAGTTCTTAATCAACATGTATTAAAAATTAGATCATGCGTCAACTAACCCGTAAGTGTGTTGTGCTCTTGTTTCAATTCAATTCATTTTATGCAAAGGTTGGAGCATCCCTCCATTTAGATTTAGAATCTCAACCTGTGACTTTTATCAGGTTAATCGGTTAATAGAGTATATAAAATAGTGACTACATCATTATTTGTATATCCATGTTCGATTATTCTATGTGACATTTATAACTGTGGGTTATATTTCTAAGCATTTAAAAACTTATTTTTATAAATCGTACCTTATTTTGGATGGATACTTAAGATTGTCAGTTTGTACTATGACATGTGAGAATATATTATTTGCTTAAACATTGCTGGTACATGGATACCAATATGAAGAAAGTTTTGCTTAAACATTGTTGGTATAGGGATACTAAAATAAATTATGAATTATGTTATAGATATGGTATCTATAATTTTACATATCAACCTAAAATAATGAGGTTGAAATAAAAGAGTGATGGCACTTGACTATTCAGGGTGAAAATAAATTTACAGACCTATTTTAGAATGTGTAGAAATTGTTATATGGGTAGCAATTTGTTTTGAACATATTGATACATATGTGGACAAGTGTTTTAACCAAGTATGTTATATGAAATCAAGGATCAATATCACAGATAGCGACATATTTGGAATGTGTAGAAATTGTTATATGGGTAACAGTTTGTTTTGAACATATTGATACATATGTTATACTTTGTGGACAAGTGTTTTAAATTGCAGATAATATCATTACCGAATCGACCGCGTGATGACAAAACTCCAAGAGCAATTGAGATGCACTGAGATTCCCTGATAGGGTGTTGACCCTGGTCCTACTAGGAGGGGTGGAGGTGTTGCCTACCGTTTATCCTCCAATACCTGGAGTCATGGGAGAACTGTGCGAGTCACGCTCCCCTAGACGTGTGATGATGACTGCCGGATGCCTACAAATAAATCAGGTCGGCGTAATTGACACTGCTACCCTTAAGGACTATGGATGGATCAGTAAAACTGATGCCATGGCATATTCCTGTAGAGGATGGATAGGATGGGAGCGGAAGAGATTAGGAAGGATAGGATGATTCTAGAATAGCTTGGGAACACTGTTGGGGCAAAACGTAACTACTAAATTGGTAAACCAATAAATGATCAAAACATAAATGTTAAAAGTGTTCTCACACATTAAACGAAAATTCATCTATGATACACCAACCTTATATGATTATACTAATCATTGATATAATTAATGATATACGACATAAAACTTAACATCGAGACGAAGTTTTCCGAAGGGGGGGGTGTATGTAACGACCCAACTCAAATTATATGGAACATAGAGATATTAGCATGCATATGATAGCTACATATGCATGTATTAGGTGTACGACACTAGTACTTGCACTAAGCAATTATGAAAAGAAACTCGGTGTAGAGTAAGGAGTGAATTATTGAAGTATTGAGTAACTCCCTAACTCACCATAATATAATGAAAACTAATACTTTGTTCAAAGAAAATTAAAAGCATTGACTTATGCAAAATATATGATGATATTTTAATAAATCCAAGATATTTAATAAATAATAATATTTTAATAAATCTGAGATATTTAATAAATAATATTATTTTAATAAAACCAAGATATTTATTAAATAATAATATTTTAATAAATCTGAGATATTTATTAAAATATAATATTTTTAAGATATTTTTCAAAGATATTTATTTAAAAATCATATTCTAATAAATATTAGGAATGGAGTTTGTGTATAAAAGGAGGAGGTAAACTTGATGAGCATGGGTAGTGAAGGGGAAAACTGACCCGGATGCTGTCAGAGGAGTTCTAACTGCATGGGACATACGCAGTGAGTTCGAGAGTTCTAACAAGAGTTATGGAATGCTCTCGATTGTTATTGGAGTTTTGGGCACGGGGGCCAAAAGACTTGTCTTCTGGATCTGGGGACCGGAGAGGTTGACCTCAGATAGGCTGGGAGGAAAAAGGCGGTTTGGTGACGGAAGCTGGAGCCATGGCAGATCAGGGACATCTTCAAACACGGTAAGTCCGAATTAGTCAATTGATATATATATAGTCTGTTCAAAAATCCCACTCTGAATTTTGTGGTATGAATTTAGTGAATGTTTGTTAATTTTGAAAATTAAGGGCTTTACACTTATGCATTTTGAGATTGATGGTTAAATATTGAAAGTTAAAGTTAAGGTTCTTACATGAACCCCTGATGCCCTGACAATGGATAATCATGAGCTGCATGAAGTATCTGCTGCCTCAACAGCAAGCCCGAAACCAAGAATATATGCCCCTTGTAGTAGAAAATCTCAGCCATCACCCTGTAGCGCTCATCTGTGTGAATGCCATCCAAGATCTCACATGCCCACCGATCCTTGGAGTACTCTACTAACAACTGCGGCTTCCAATCATGGAAAATTCTCATGAGTGAAAACCCTGTAGGTCTCTTGGATAGTGCATTGGCTACGACATTGTGCTTCCCTCGCACATACTCAATATAAAAATCGTAGGCCTGCACCTTGCTGACCCACCTTTGTTGCTTGTCATTGAGGCCCTGTTGCCGCATGAAGTGGTGAACACTGTTGTGATCCTTCTTCACCCGAAACCAGTTGCCCACCAAGTATTGCTGGAACTTGGCCAATGCATGCATGATGGCGAACATATCCTTGTCATATATAGAATACAACCGCTCATGTGGTAGAAGCTTCTGACTCTCGAAAGCAATGGGATGCCCACCTTGGGACAAAACTGCCCCAATCCCCTCACTTGATGCATCATACTCCAAAGTGAATGGCTGCGTGAAATCCAGGAGTGCCAATACTGGGCAACTACTCATCACCTCCTTGAGGTGATCGAAAGTTGTTTGAGCTCTATCCGTCCATGAGAAAGCCCCCTTTTTAGTCAAATCTGTGAGGGGTGCCGCTAACTGTGAGAAGCCCTTGATGAACTTTCGACAATAAGTGAAAATGCCCAAAAACCCCCTCAGCACTGTCTCATCTCTGGGTACTGGCCAGTCCCAAATGACCCTGATCTTCTCTGCATGCACCTTCACCCCATCTATGCCAATAATGTGTCCCAGGTCAAGCATCTATGTCAGCCCAAACTCACACTTGGACAACTTCGCGTAGAACTGTTGCTCCTCTAAAATAAGCTACACCATCTCTAGGTGCGGTAGGTGCTCCTCCCACATCCTGTTGTAGATCAGGATGTCATCGAAGAAAACCAACACAAATCTCCCCAACTGCCCCCTGAACACATTATTCATGCATGATTGAAAAGTGGCAGGTGCATTGGTCAACCAAAAAGGCATGACCAGGAGCTCGAAATGCCCATAATGACACCTGAAAGCTGTCTTCGAGATGTCTTGAGCCCTCACCCGGATCTGATGATACCCCAACCGCAAATCTATCATAGAGAAAAACTTAACTCCAAGCTCATCCATCATCTCATCAATACGCAGTATGGGATACCGATTCTTCAACGTCCTCCTCTTGAGTGCCCTATAATCAATGCAAATACGCAAAGTTCTATCCTTCTTCTTCACCAACACTACTGAAGAAGAGAAGGGGCTGGAACTCGGCCTATTGTGGCCCAAAGCCAACAACTCCCCGATGGCTCGCTCAATCTCATCCTTATAAGCTTTGGGATGCTTATAGGGTGGGGTGATGACTGCTTGCAAACTAGGCTCCAACTCTATGGTGTGCTCAAACCCCCTGTCTAGT
Organism: Pinus albicaulis; assembly: GCA_034641835.2. Classification (NCBI taxonomy): domain Eukaryota; kingdom Viridiplantae; phylum Streptophyta; class Pinopsida; order Pinales; family Pinaceae; genus Pinus; species Pinus albicaulis. Next base: position 841,160,989 of record CM076570.1, read on the forward strand.
GGCTGCCCTGGGGGTATGTCTCCAAAAACTACCGGATATCTATCCATTATAGCCTATATGTCTGGATGTGGCAGCTTGGTCTGTCCCCCAACCTTTGAAATCCTCAACTCTATTGCCCATGCTATGTCCCCATGCCTCAAATCAGCCTCAATCCGGTGGGTCGAGATTATCTGTGGAGGATATGAATGCATGCCCTGGACAACTACTAGCTTACCATCCGGCCCAATAAACTCCATCTCGAGTTTCCTCCAGACGATGGTAACTCGGGCAAGGGAATACTGTTGCTTTTCGTAGCATTGGAAAGTGTTCCAAGTCTCATATTTTGTGAGAAGGCTTGGACATCAGTATTCCAAAGGACCCAGAAACTGTTTGTGGAAATTCCACTCAGTTTGTGTTTTATTAAAATAATTAATTATTTTAATAAGGACCCTAAGTCTAAACTTAGGGAAATTAAATAATTAAAGGGTATTAATAAAACAGAGTGAGAATCTTCTAAAGAACGAAGATCAAGTCATGTTTTATTCTTAGCCATTGGTTAGAGATATAATCTGAGCCGTTGATTCATCAACAAGAAGACTATAAGAGAAGGCTTGAGGGTCATTTGGAAAGTAAGTCAGGCTCGCACTCAGTACCCGAAGGAAATCAATTATGAAGGAATAGAATTCGATTTCAGAGGGAGAGTTGCAGAGGCAAAAGAGGGAAGGGGAACTCAACAGAGGCAGAAAAAGACAAGTAGAGGAGGGTGCAGGGGGTCACAGAGGTCAATGCTGAGCAGCAACACTGAGTCCCCATGCAAAGTGACATAGTCCAACGCAAGGACTGCGCAAAAGATCATGTAGAGTGACACAGAGGGAGTTAGGGTGTCTTCTAGGTGTTAGAAATTCTCCCGGAGGATTCGGGGAAATTATCTCAGGAGTATTCTAGAAGTCTGCTCGTCTATTTCTTGTAAAAGATTTTCTTTGTTGAAGAATAATACAAACCCTCATCTGCTGCACCAGTTTTCCCGCATTGGGTTTTTCCAGGGACAATTGTCCAAAAATAATTGTGTACATCTGATTGTTTCTATTGCGTCATATGTGTTATGTTCTATTTTCTACTTATGGTTAAGTGAATACTGCAGTTATGTTTATTTCAGAATTTACTGGAAGAAAATCTATAAATAACTTATCATAAATAAGTAGGCGAAATAAACCTATCACTGCAGTAGTATTTCGGTTTGAAAATTTCACAAATACAACCATTGGACACCGATCACTACATTGGTGTCTGGTACGTCCACCACAAAGAAATGGTTGTTCATCGAATAGTTCCCAATGGTCACTGTCAAAGTGGGAACGTATCCAGTGCACTGCATAGTCCTGTCCCTCGATACTAGAACTGAGAACCCCTCAAACTCTGTAGGTGTGATGCCTCTCCTCTAGACCATCTGAGCATCAATAAAATTGTGGGTGGCCCCACTGTCTACTAAGACTGAGACACGTTGCCCCTGCACTGTGCCTGTGATCATCAGGGTCAGAAATTTAGGTACCCCACACAAAGAGGCAAGGACTTCCACAGATGGTGTAAAAGATGCTCCCCCATGTGGGGGTGGTGGTGGTGGTCCCCTCTCTGTCAGACCCTCACTGTCGCCCCCACCATACTCCAACTCCACCTCATCCTCTTGATCGATGTCCGAGAAGACCTCGATATAATGGGCCTTGCCCACTGTGCACCGATGGCCCAGTGCCCACGACTCCCGACATGTAAAGCACAACTTCCTCCCCTTGAGGTCTCTCATGGTCTCATCGTCCAGCTGCCCACGTCCCTCAGCTGCTCTCTGCGCTAGTGGTGGTTTAGTATCACTCCCTTTTTTACGGTAGAGACTGCATGGTGGAATTGGTACCCAGGTCTTCGGGATGGCCCCTTGTGTTGGACATTGGATAAACCAACACTCCACGTGTGTTTCGCGACATAGACTAACCACCTCTCGTGGATCCTTATCTCTGGCGACGCGATCGTTGACTAACACTTGCTGGTTTTGGTTTAACAACAATCGTAATTCCCAACTAGTGGTATCAGAGCATAAGTCACGAGTTCGATACACACCCGGCTCACATTGGGGGGGAGATTGTTGGACATTGGATAAACCAACGTTTCCTGTGTGTTTCGCGACATGGACTAACCGCCTCTCGCGGATCCTTATCTCGGTCGATGCGATCGTTGACTAACACTTGCGAGTTTTGGTCTAACGACAATCGTGATTCCCAACACCCTGCAAGTCTCTCATACAAGTCACAGCTTCCAATAGAGTAGAGGATCTGTGTGACTTCACCAGTCCACGCAGTGGCTCCAACAACCCCTCTACAAATGTGTACACCCTCCTAGCATTCGACAAATTTGGCACCATGACCGAGCCCCTCAGGAACTCCGAAATATAGTGCTTTGGATGTCCTGTATGCATGAGTTGGGTCAACTCCCTGAAGTGAGCCTTTGGATCCCTTCGATCAAAACGCTCCACTACTCTCCGTGGAAATCCTCATAGGAGATCACGTTGGCATGCCCCAGAGTGGACAGACCATGAAACCACCAGTCGTGTGCCTCTCACTCCAAATACAAAGTGGCCATTTTAATGGCCTCCACCTGCGTCATCCGGTTGAGCTAGAAATAGGTGTCCAACTTCTCCACCCAAGCACGAGTTGTGCACTTGGTAGTGCCATCGTATGTGGGGAAGTATATCCTCCCAATGGCACGCTGCAACTCGAAGCTCTACATGCCCTGGCCTCCATAGCTCCTTCCCTTCTCATTCTGCGTGAACTGGCAATAATCTCTAAAAGATAGTGATGCTTTGAAGTCTTCTCCTTCAGGAACTCCGAAATATAGTGCTTCGGATGTCCTATATGCATGAGATGGGTCAACTCCCTGAAGTGAGCCTTTGGATCCCTCCGATCAAAACGCTCCACTACTCTCCACATGAAATCCTCATAGGGGATCACATTGGGATGCCCCAGAGTGGACAAGTCATGAAACCACCAGTTGTGTGCCTCTCCCTCCAAATACAAAGTGGCCATTTTAATGGCCTCCACCTGCGTCATCCGGTTGAGCTAGAAATAGGTGTCCAACTTCTCCACCCAAGCACGAGTTGTGCACTTGGTAGTGCCATCGTATGTGGGGAAGTATATACTCCCAATGGTATGCTGCAACTCGAAGCTCTGCGTGCCCTAGCCTCCATAGTTCCTTACCTTCTCATTCTGCGTGAACTGGCAATAATCTATAAAAAAGAGTGATGCTTTGAAGTCTTCTCCCATGGACTGCCACTCCCTGAAATAGTCTCCCATAGGCATCTGATCATCAATGTCTCCCTGCTCACCCAGTGCCGAGGGTGGGAAAGAAGGGTGCGTAGCTCTAGTTGGCCTGCTAGAGGATGGTGGCTGTGCAGTAGGTGAAGGGTGGTCGTACTGTTCAGAGGCTCCAGAAGTATCTCCAAATAGAAAATTTCGGTGAGTGCTCCGTTCCCGGTTCTGCATTTTGATCTCATCTAACATCTCCTTCTGCCCCTTTTCCAAATCATTCAGGGCCTTCAAGAGACTATCAAAGGACATCTCTTCCTTGCTCTTGGGCTCCCCCATATCCTCTACTTTCACTGCCTTCCCATGGTCCTTAGTGTCTAGAGTGATCTCTAGCTCCCTCTCCCTGCTCCGGTACCTTTGCCTCCTATAGGTAATCTTTTGTCTGTCCTCCTCACTCATAGGAAACTCCCCCACGGATGAGCCAAGATCTCAGCTCTGATACCACTGTAATGTTCCTAATTAGGAAAAATAGTGATATGCAAAGCAAACAACAAATTTACACCACAAAATATTTCAAACTTTCGCATTCACCCATGAAAAACCAGAAATGTAGAAGCAACTGAGCCATTGTACAAATGTATGGAAGGAATGAACCTAGGCTTGTCTCAAAGGCAAGCGGAGCAAAGCCCACACCACATCGCACATCGCACCCTTAACAGTTACCTCTCGCAGTAATCCTTTGAAGCTTTGCGATTTGCGATCTTGCGATTTGGTCCCACTGTATCGCATATTGCACTTCGGCACTTTTAACATTTACCTTCCGCGGTAGTCCTTTGAAACTTGCGATGTGGAATTGGGATTGGGTCGCATTGCAAAAAAACTTAAAGTTGCAGGCGCTTAAATGTAAGTTATAAAAGGTGCGAAGTGCGCCATGCGACGCGCTAAATGCGGGAAAGTGCAAAAAGGCGGATGGTAAGGAAAATATGAAATACACAGGTTTGCATGTGGATTTCGATAATATATGAAGGTTGGATGGGTCCCACCAAATTGCATCACCGGAGTTTTATTTTTTGGTGATGAATTTAAGAAGAAAAGGTTGAACTTGCAGGGTGCGAAGTGCGGGCAAGAGGTAAGGCTTTAAATGATACGGCTGCTAATGGGTGGACGAAGCTATAACAATAGAATTGTGGACTTTAATATAAATGGGTTTGTAGAGTAATAAGTCCCATAGGTTATGTATGTGGGTTTTGAGGGTTTGAATGGGATTCAAAGCATTGGAGTTCAAAATTTGGGAAGATGAAAGGTAAGAAGAGGGAAGATGGAATGAATGAGGGCAGCATCGATTTTGCTCACCATCACACTTAATCAGCAACACTTTCCTCTTTCAATTGAACTAAAGGAAGATAGATTCATTTGATGCTCTTGATAGTCAGGATTTACCTTTCTTTCTCTAAAAATAAATGATGGCCATAGAATATTATTTTCAGTATGAAAAATCCAAACAATAATCAATCACCTTGTGATACTGTGAAATACAGGAGTCTAACAGTGGCTCCAGCTGGGGATGGCAACTCCTTCAGGAGATGTCAAGAACACCGTAGACTAGTGTCCTGATCCATTGGGCTGATCCCAAATCTGCAACTTAATCTGCTACAAAACCTCTGTTGCTGACAATCTGAAATCAACACTCTCTGCAAACTGAAGTCTAGAATACACTTGTACTGAAAGCAATCTGAAACTAAAACTGGGAAAATGCTCAGAGTACTGAGCTTATTTGCACACCTACCTACCTTACTCTACTGAAATTTTTGTTGTTTTAAATGATACAATAATGCCAGTGCAATCAGTCAATTAGCAGCAGAAACAAATGGACAACTTGACTGCTTGTCAGGAAACTTAGCAGTATAACTTGATTATGTGTCCTCATAACCAAAGTTAGAATATGTAATGGCAGCTGCTGATGTATTTCATCATTGTCATCTTGTTCAACAGGAACTCTGGTGAGCATGTTGTGCAATCGCCAAGAATGCTCAAAAGCTGAGTTCTTTGAATCATGGAATCGCTAGGTGAATAATGCAGCCTTCTTGTGTCTGGTCACTGTCCACCACCAGTAATCATATTTGAACTTTGATGTACTTTCTGAGGAAGATAAACTTCGTCCCTAGTGGAGTCGCCATTATGTTGTCACTCTGTAATTTTTGAAGGCTGAAGACAGAAGCACGGAGTGAAACATCAAACCAGCTTTGGAGTCCAGGACCTAGCCTTCCCGGGCTCAAAGAGGGCTCTCTCTGTTTTATGATTTAAATTGATAAATATAAGTGCTGACATTAGGCTAGTTATAGAAATGTGGGCTTGTTTGAAGATTTGGTTGAGGTAGCAGAAGGGGGCCATTGGGCTATGGAGTCAAACAGGTGTAAACAAACTCAAATAGATGAATAACTGAGGTCAGGTGCAACCAGGCAAGCTAGCCATGTCAATGGATCTTTACAAGTTGTGAAATGGAAAAGAGGAGGAGATTAAGGTTTAACAGGAATGCAGAGTAGACCATCTCTGAATTCTGCATCCAAGTCTTAGAGGAAAACATAATGTATTGTTTCAAGACTGAGCAGGGTACCCTCTGATAAATCCTACACAAAAATTTCTATCCGCAATAAAGAAAGAAAACAATATGTAAAACAGAAGAATCACAAATTACATGGGAGAAACAATTCACCACAGATCATAACACAAGAATCTGGAAAACAGCATACTCATTCATTCATCCAAAAGAGAGTGCTTACAATAAGAAAAATCTATTACAATGGTTTTTTCCCCTTCCGGGCTTCTCTCATACTGCTAATCCATACAATATTTATAAAAAACTTAAGTCAGTAGCCCTAATCTACTTGGGTCAAACTTCATTTATTACAAAACAACTGAAATTAAACAGGCATGGCCATACAAGGCTTGAGCAAAAGATCTCTGACAACATGTCGCCTGTAAAATTAATTTTGAGCAGCTTTTTATGGATCTAAAAGCTTTGATGGCTCTGACATCTAGCCCTACTTTTCAAAATATTGGCGTTGGGTAATTAAGTCTGGTGCAATGCTGGCTACTTTCATTTATTGATGTTGGTGTTGATGTGTCTTTCTGTCTTTTCCGCTTCTGCTAGTATACCATGACAGTTTTAAATGAACGCCCTCTGCCGAACTTGACCCCCTTTGCTTGGTACTGTGACGTTCAGCCCCACCCTACCTTTTGCCCCTTGTCGGGTCTTGCCCAAGTCTTTCTGTCGTTATTTAGCCCTTTTTCTTTATAAAACAACGCACAAACCGCATACACCCGGATTCGAAATCCTTTAGATTTCAGCGATATAACCACATCGCATCCATGCCAACATCGCACTTCGCATGGCGCGAGACTTAAGTCTACCTTTGACACTTATCTTCTAAGATTCCTGATTTGCGATTTGCAATCGGGCCCCACCGCATCGCACATCGCACGTCGGCACTCTTAACATTTACCTCCCACTGTAATCCTTTAAAGCTTTGCGATTTGCGATCTTGCGATTTGGTCCCACCGTATCGCATACTGCACTGCGACACTTTTAACATTTACCTCCCACGGTAGTCCTTTGAAACTTGCGATGTGCGATTGCGATCGGGTCACATCGCGAAAAACTTAAAGTTGCGGGCGCTTAAAGGTAAGTTATAAAAGGTGCAAAGTGCACCATGAGACGCGCTAAATGCGGGAAAGTACGAAAAGGCGGAAGGTAAGGAAAATATGAAATACAAAGGTTTGGATGCGAATTTCGGTAAGTTTCGGTAATATATGAAGGTTGGATGGGTCCCACCAAATAGCATCGCCGGAGTTTTATGTTTTGGTGATGAATTTAGGAAGAAAAGGTTGAACTTGCGGGGTGTGAAGTGTGGGCAAGAGGTAAGGCTTTAAATGATACGGCTGCTAGTGGGTGGGCGGAGCTATAACAATAGAATTGCAGACTTTAATATAAATGGGTTTGTAGAGTAATAAGTCCCAAAGGTTATGTATGTGGGTTTTGAGGGTTTGAATGGGATTCAGAGCATTGGAGTTCAGAATTTGGGAAGATGAAAGGTAAGAAGAGGGAAGATGGAATGAATGAGGGCAGTATGGATTTTGCTCACCATCACACTTAATCAGCAACACTTTCCTCTTTCAATTGAACTAAAGGCAGATAGATTCATTTGATGCTCTTGATAGTCAGGATTTCCCTTTCTTTCTCTGAAAATAAATGATGGCCATAGAATATTATTTTCAGTATGAAAAATCTAAACAATAATCAGTCACCTTGTGATAATGTGAAATACAGGAGTCTAACAGAACCAAAGGCTATGGTGAAGTGCATTTTCATTGTGTGGGTGGCCCCCACATTCTGTAGAAATTTCTAAATCTTAATTCTTATGCAGAAATTATTTCTGTTAATCCGGTTAAGCTTCTCCTACTTATACAAGTTATCAACTGAATAAATTCAAGTTAACATCAAAGCAAAACACTTAACAGATCTCTACCAATTCAGATCTAGAATAAGCACATGCACACATAAACAAAGTGACACAGTTATTTTTGGACAAACTGTCCCCGAAAAAACCTAGTGTGGGAAAACTGGTCTATGGCTGCTGGAGAGCTCTATTATTAAGAATATTTCTGAATACACAACTCTGGGTTTCAGATCTGGAAAACCCTATAGAGAAAACTCTAGATTTGCAGCACCTGGCTAATCTAAGACCACAAACACAGACTGATCCACACCCTCAAACAAGATTTACAGAACTCGGCCAGATCTAGGCCTAGAAACCCTAGATCTGCCTCTGAAAGACACTGTGTCAGCTTTTGAAGGCCTCCAAATGCTCAACGCTGTCACTGGAAGGCACTTTGTTACCCCAGACTGGGTGACGCAGTCACTACACTACCTCTATGGGTCTCTGCGTAGCCCCTGAAGGGTTTCCTGAAAATCATGTTGTCCTTGTAGCTGCTACTGCTGACTTCCTTTGCGCTGTCTTTCATGATCTCTTCTCTCCTTCTTGTGCATTCTAGAGCCCGGGATCAGATCATCCCCTTGGTCTAAATTCCCCTCTCTGCAACTAGAACACTTGAGAATTCTTAGCAACCCCGCCCTAGAATCTCAGCTTAGCTTCAATGCTCTGCCTCTGTGTGTTTTACAAATGACCCCAAGCCTTTCCTTTATACTTTTCTCATTGACAAATCAATGGCCAAGATTAAATCTTTAATCAATGGCTAACGTTAAAATAAATCTTGATCTGTGTGACTTAAGACAATTTCATCACATGTTTAATTAAATTTACTTTAATTGTTTTCTTTTCCTAAGTTTTAACTTAGGAAATACATTAAAATAATTAAATAATTTAATATCTCCTAAACCAGATGAAATTTCCCAAATCCATTTATGGGTCTTGTAGATCAAGTGTACTCTAGTCCTTCCTCAAAATTTGGGACTTAGAGCACAACTGATGCTATCCTAAATACACAAAATCTCAACACTCTCTCTTAGCATCAAGGGTGTGCTCTACCAATACATCACACTATGCATTACATGACTTCGAGTATTGGTTCTGTGTTGTTGATGCATGGCCTGCTGCCACTTAACTCTCCACTGCTGCTGCCATTCTGTACTGTTGCCCATGACTCTGCCACTGCCATTGCAACCATTGTACTGCAACTCCCTCTCAATATGTTGCATTTGTGCTGCTCATAGCATTGCCACTGTAGATATGCTGCACTGCAACTTCAGTTGTTGAGAGTAACAACTGAATCTCCTACCCAATCTTTGACAGACAAGTCAGATGGGTTGCATCCTCATCACTGAAGCTCCAAAGGCTACAGATCTAGGCTGGCATCTAAAGAACGATGCACAGCTACAACTTTGCTAGTGTAATCAGACTCACTCTGCACTACAGAAGTCACATCAACTCCTTGTGCTGAAATCTATCACGCTATTGTTGCACTGCGTTGTCCCTCTGAAGCTCTCTACGCTGCTATAGCTCTGCACTGCGTAAGCAGTACTGCACTACGCTGCTGAAGTCACATCAGCCTCTGCGTTGCTACTGCATCTACATTGCTGCTGCTATGCTCTGCGCTGCTCCTCCCAGCCTCCAAATCTGCCTCTGCTTCTGCCTCATCTGTGATCTATGCACCCACTGCTCCACTTGTCCCGCTACTATCTTAAGACTGTCATAGCTCGCTTGTGATCCAAGAGATGAGCTGAACAAGGATCCCGCCTCAGATTCTGTAGATCCTCTACAGATCCATGTCACCCCACTTTCGTGGTTCATGAGCGCTCATGTCTACATCATCTGCTGACCCATCATCTGACACCGCTGCTTTGGAAGAAGATGCTTCCTTGTCCTTCTTCTTTTCTGGACAATGGCTGGCAAAATGTCCCATTTCGCCACACTGGAAGCACTTGATCTTAGAAAGATCCTTCTTCTTCTTCAACTACTTCTTTGATGCCAAGGCTGCATCTTCCTCCTCTTCCTTCTTTACCTTGCTCAACGCAGGGCTGTGCTGCTTCTTGGCGAACCTTCGTAGTTCTTCTTGCCACAGGATTGACCACAAGTTGTCCCAATCTAGGAGGTACGCTCATGTCTACATCATGAGCATACCTCCTAGATGATGTAGACATGTCCCAATCGCTCATGATGTAGACATGAGCGCTCATGTCTACATCATCTCCTGACCCATCATCTGGCACTGCTGCTTTGGAAGAAGATGCTTCCTTGTCCTTCTTCTTTTCTAGACAATGGCTGGCAAAATGTCCCATTTCACCACACTGGAAGCACTTGATCTTAGAAAGATCCTTCTTCTTCTTCGGCTACTTCTTTGATGCCAAGGCTGCATCTTCCTCCTCTTCCTTCTTTACCTTGCTCAACGCAGGGCTGTGCTGCTTCTTGGTGAACCTTCGTAGTTCTTCTTGCCGCAGGATTGACCACAAGCTGTCCCAATCTAGGAGGTACGCTCTGCCCAAGATACTTTGGACAAAGGTTTCCCACTCATCCGTGACTACATTGAGGGCAGTCCTGACTATCACTGTATCATCTACGGTTGCACTCGTTGCAGTCAGCTGATCCTTGATTGACTGCAATCTGAAGAGGAAATGCTCGATGTATTCTCCCTTGATCATCATGAATGACCTCATTTGGGCCTCCAACAGCATTTTCCTTTGGACAAACTTTCCCTCATATAGGGAAGTCAAGGCCTTCCACATCTCATTAGATGTCTTCTTCTTAGCTATGTGTGGTAGAATATGGTCCTTGATACTGTCCATTATCAGTCGCTTGGCATGCCTAGCAACTTCTCTATGCTTCCGTTGGAGATCCGCATCTGTCGGTGTGGCCAGGGTATGCTCTGCATTGTCTCTTAGACCATATGCCTCTAGGACAATTAGGATCCTAGCTTTCCATACCGAAAATTTTGAGAGGCCCTCTAGCCTATCCTGATCACGCAGTCCATGAGGAGCCATCTACTCAGAATGTGTCGAAGCTCCTCTTCTCTATGCTAGAGATCTTGGATCTAGGGTCCTTTTCGAACTGGGAACCCTCTTCTCCCTCTGACACTTGATTTCCCTCCTTGGAAATCTACCAAATCAACTATGATTCAGCTTCTTCTTTGATCCTCTGACCAAACTGCAAGTTTCCCTCGGCAAGAAACTCTCTGAGAAGCTGATCTCTTCCCAAACTTTGTCACTTGTGCTAAGGTTAAAAATCTAAAAACTTCAGAAGTTTAACCCCACCAGCTCTTCTGAATTTCTGCAGACTTTTTCTGGATCTGACAGATTCAGATTTGAATCACACTGGCTGGCTTCAGACCCAACCAGCATTAGTTCTAAGCTGTCTCTGCACAGTAATTGCGTGGGCTTGCTAGGAGACAACACTGGATAGCGTCACCTTTTCCTCTGTGTGAATCTCCTCCTGAAAACTGCATTGTCCCTTCAGATCTGCTTTTTGTTGCCTTTCCAGCTGCTTTCTGCAGCTAGATCCTTCAGATGCTTCAGCTGGTGACCCTTCTAGATCTGCAATTGCTCTGATACCATGTAGAAATTTCTGAATCTTAATTCTTATGCAGAAATTATTTATGTTAATTCGGCTAATCTTCTCCTACTTATACAAGTTATCAACTGAATAAATTCAAATTAACATCAAAGAAAAACACATAATAGATCTCTACCAATTTAGATCTAGAATAAGCACATGCACAAATAGACAAAGTGACAGTTATTTATGGACAAACTGTCCCCAGAAAAACCCAATGTGGGAAAACCGATCTCTGGCTGTTGGAGGGCTCTATTATTAAGAATATTTCTAAATATACAACTCTAGGTTCCAGATCTGGAAAACCCTACAGAGAAAACTCTAGCTTTGCAGCACCTGGCTGATCTAAGACCACAAACACTGACTGATCCACACCCTCAAATGGGATTTACAGATTTCAGCCAGATCTAGGCCTAGAAACCCCAGATCTGCCTCTGAAAGACAGTGCATCAGCCTTTGAAGGCCTCCAAATGCTCAGCGCTGTCACTGGAAGGGACTGTGTTACCCCAGACTGGGTGACACAGTCACTATGCCACCCCTAAGGGTCTCTGCATAACCCCTGAAGGGTTTCCTGAAAATCACGTTGTCCTTGCTGCTGCTACTGTCTGCTACTGTCGTCTGATGTTGCTGATGTTGCCTTCCTCTGCATTGTATTTCCTAATCTCTTCTTTGCTTCTTGTGTATTCTAGACCCCGGATCAAATCATCCCCTTGGTCTAAATTCCCCTATCTCCAACTTAAACACTTGAGAATTCTTAACAACCCCACCCTAGAATTTCAACTTAGCTTCAGTGCTCTGCCTCTGTGTGTTTTACAAATGACCCGAAGCCTTTCCTTTATACTTTTCTCGTTGACAAATCAACGGCCAAGATTAAATCTTTAATCAATGGCTAAGATTAAAAGAGAGCTTGATCCGTGTGACTTAAGACAATTTCATCACATGTTTGATTAAATTTACTTTAATTATTTTATTTTCCTAAGTTTTAACTTAGGAAATACATTAAAATAATTAATTAATTTAATATCTCCTAAACCAGATGAAATTCCCAAATCCATTTCTGGGTCTTGTAGATCAAGTGTACTCTAGTCCTTCCTCAAAATTTGGGACTTAGAGCACAACTGATGCTACCCTAAATACACAAAATCTCAACGCATTCCACTAACAAAATAATATGGTTCTCCTTTTAACTCCTAATTCTTTACCAAAATTTGCGTGGGTCCCATAGCCTCCAAAATTGTTCTCAAAATTGTGGGAATTAATCCCGTTCCAAAATCATTTAGAAACGGACATTACATAATACATAAGCCAACCCAACATTTTGTGGAGGAAAGGACAACATGTTTAAATAGCTTTGCAGAAGCTATCGAGCGAGTCACTAGTGAGGAGAAATGAAGATTTGCTTATTGGGTAGCAAGATCTCCCCAACTATTTGAACCCAGAGTGGAAATATATCAAACTTGAGGGGATCATTTGGTATTTGGGCATCCCCTTTGTCATACATGTTTATCTTGCATATCAATAGCAATCGATCATGGAAAGTTTTGAAAGAGAACCTTTGACATGCTATCTTCTCAACTTACACATTGTTGGTACATGAAAATAACAAACAAACTTTTAGCAATGGGCCATTTCCATTATTCCTCTTCTCTTTTTCCTCCCATATCAACGTATAAAGTTTTAGAATGTTTGCTTCAAAGTTTTCTCAAGGAAAAAGAAGGTGAGGCAACATGGTCTCCTTTGGTGTTGTGGGACCTCCGTAACATACCCTATGCTCAAGGGGTAGTGGGCCATCCTAATGTCCAAGCATAAGGAGTGGCCCTTATAGGAAATGATTGATAGATGGAGTGGAAGGCGATGCTCCTTGTCTAGTCTTAGTGCATTACCAAATCCAATAAGCTTACCTGCTATAGGGATTAAACATATTTTCCAGCTTTGTGACATGATTGGTAATGCAAAAGCCTTTGTGATTTGTTTAGTTCAAGCTAAGAGAGTGTGAGCAACTAGGAAGACAATTTCTGGGATTTGTACTTGGTATTTTGAGGGTCCCCAAGATACATGGGATCTAGCCTCCCAACCAATTTCACTAATCCTATTGTCCAGCAGTTACCTTGGGATCTCTGCATGATATGTCGATAAAACATTGGTTTGGAAACCCCTATTTTCTTCGAAGGATTTCTGGAATTCAAACACTTAACAATGCCATATGTGGATTCATAATCATGCCCAAAAGCTTTATATTCTGGAAAAGGCTACTCCCACAAGACTTTACCATCCAATTCCAAAGAGTTGTTTATAAAAAATACAAAAGAAAGGGGAACATCCTATCTAGAGGTATTGCAAATGACCAGATGGGAAGACTATTTATCAATGAGATGAAGGACATTTATGAGTTGTTGCACCACACCGCTTACATAGAATTCAACTTAAATGAAAGGTGGGGCTTGGAGATCTGATGGAAAGATGGTTTTGATACTACAATCCATTTGGAAAGCATGTCCCTCCTTTAAACATATAGTTTGGGATTCGTTATTGCTTCATCATGTATTCATTGCCAAGAGTAGGTTGAAAAAAGTTGGCATGACAAGTTCAACATGTGTACTGTACAGTAAGGAGAAGACAGTGCAGCATGTTTTTTGGAAATGTCACTCTGCCAGAGTTTTTTGGCTATGTTTCCACACTGAATTTCAGTCCATGCTCATAACTCCACTCTCATGGAAAGGACCCTTCTTGGTGGACTCTTGATGATCAGGGGAAACTGCAAATTACTTTGGATTTCAGTTTGTTTGGTTGCAACTGTTCCTTTTTTTTGTGGAAACACCATTGTAAATTTACTTTCAATGAAGTTTCTCATCACCTTTCTCTTGAGGACTTACCAAGTTTTAAGCAGGAGTTGGCTCTCATACTATGAGTTTACAAACATGCTTTCTGCTGTGACGTCAAGACCATCCCTGTGGGGACCTAGGTTGATATGATGGCCCTTTTAGCTTTCATGGATAGGGACTTCCCTAGTTCCTATGTTGTCTATATGATGTAAATATACTGAATTCTGTTGCACTTAGTTCTTTGAGGTAAACCATAATATACATTTTTTTTAAATGAAATAAGGTGTCAACATTATGATTACCTGTGCTGCATCATATGCCCCTTGCCGCATCATTCCTCTTGAAGCGTGATAGAAGATATCAGCCCGCTCTGAGTCCAGATCAGCAAGCAACCGTCTGCTAACATCTTCATAAGCTGCACCTAACTGCTTCCTCAGAACACCTTGAAACTTTTCGAAATATATAAGCCTATTTTGTACAATGTCATCCCAAGCTTCAACATCATCAAATTCTGGCGCAGGCCAGCGTTTCCGCCATGCTTCAAAGAAACTAGAGTACAAACAAAAAAGTAACACAATAACTAACATTTTAGCCTGAATATATTAACACTTAAGTAATAGCATTCTGTACCTCAAATAATCAGCTTGACAACATTCAAATGATACACTGAAGTGATGGATGAGAGATGCAAACCTCTGTAATTTAACCCTCATTTCTTTTATGGTGATGAACTTGATAAATTCATCAATTTCAACAATTCGTTGAAGCTGCCTTACTAGGAGATGTTTACTGACAGCTGCAAGTGGATGAATAGAAGACCACTGCTTTCTAAAGCTCTTATAACAATTCTGAATGTAAAAATTTGCAAGGTCGAACTGATCATTTATTATGGCTAAACTTGCAAGCTCTACACTGAACTCATCATGCAGCAATTCCCTTCTCATAGGATCCTCAAGTGTATCCTGTACAAAATCTGACAGTAATGAACTGTATTTTGTCAATTTAACAGATCCCTTGATGAAAAGGCCAAGGTAAGGATCTTGTATGCCTGGGGACCACAATTTTTGGAAATCAGGTTCCTCTGCTATCTCATTCCTTATCTGGCAGAGACTGTCATCCATGATATCTTGCCACCGGTTTAACTCTACCAAACATTGTAGGCGCTGGTTGTACCAAATATCTTGTTCTATCTGAGAGATAGCAACACCTACCAGTAAACCCAAATTCAGGGAAAATTCACAAAATGAGTAGCTTTAACTGATGAAAGGTTTACAAAGAAGAGAGCTTTGGCAAGATGACAACAGAAAATACACTAAGATGTGTAAAACTAACCTTCTTCAACATTTTCCCCTTCAAATTGATTTATTGCTTTGTCATATAGCTGAAGAGCCTTACTAGAATCCCCGCGCAATTGAGCCTCTAAGGCGTGCTCAGTTATTTCTGCTTTGGTAAGTTTGTTTTTGTAAATTGAAAGCACAACATCACACTCTCCAATTGACTTGTACAATTTCACAAGTTCCAACCAAGATTCATTGAGAAAATCTCCTTCTTGTGTAATTTTCCTTTTCGATCCACAATGTCTCTTTCTGCTTGCCTCATTCAACTGATCTGGAGGTGTTTCGTGTAAAATTGCATTCTCCAAGAAAAGGATTCCTGTATGGAAATTTCTTGACTTCTGAGCAGCAGATCCAACCAGTTTTGGTTGTATCCATGATTCCTTAGACTCTAAAGAAACATCCATCGCACAGCCAACAAAAGATCCTCCATTTCTAGTCCTTTGCAATGCCATTTCAATGCCCTCTCTCACAGAGAGTTTCAATTCATGCTCTGCTTTGCGCAACTCATTTGAATGGAGGGAACAAATAGCATGACAGAGGACAGTAAGCAAAAGCCTTGAAAAGACAACATCCTTCTCAGCTAAAACTGACAGAGGAATTATAACATCCTTGTGTGCAATTTCAATGTCCGGAAGTTCCCCTGAATCAAAGGATATGATCAAAACCATTTCATTCTACACTACATAAGGAGAGTCTTCCAATGAACAGAATTCTTTACCAAGCTTTTCTAACATCACACATGCATACTATAAAACGCAGGAAAATAAAATGCACATTCCTTGATATTTCAAAACTCTAAATATCATAACATACAAGGAAGTGACGTATAGTCTCGCAATACCTGTACGGTATTTCCTCATCATTTGCACCTTGTTTTCTCGTTCTAGTGATTGCTGAGCCGATCGAGACTGTCTCCTGCGCAAGGCATTCAATGCATTGATTCTAGCTTGAGTACCTGCAATGCTAGAATGCAATATTCTACGTTTTAGTTTGGTGCTTGTATCAACTAAAGCTCCTCCTCCATACTCAGCAGTGCCTAGTCGACTTCTTTCATCATTTTGTGACAGTGCTAACAAGGAACTTCCAGCTTCTGTATCTATAGACATGGTGCTGTGGCTCTGGGAAAGAATTAGTGATTGTGTTGGTACATATGTGGCACGTATCATTTGTTGACCTTTGGTAGTGTCCTTAATTTCATTTCCTTGTGATTCTTTAATGTCACGATCCTGCAAGTGCAGACTGCTAATTTGTGTCTCTGAAAAAAGAGGAGTCATTGGCAAAGTGCCACCTAACCATGACGTGTTGATAGTGTGCTCACGGAATTCACAATCAGAGAGTGGAGCATTAAATATTGGGCGCCCAAAATCGACTGAATGTTCACAAAGCTGCAAATATAAATTTAGTTTCATGGTTCACATCAGATACATATTTCTTTATCTCATGCATCTTTTGAAGGATAGTTTGCAAAATGAAAGCATACACTAACAAGAATATATCACCATTAGTACATACCTTTAGCAAAAGTTTATTTGTAATCTGTGACCAACATTCCTCTATGTCTGGGTCATAAATGTAATTTATCATCTGAAGAAAGCGGGGACAAAGATCTTGAGAGAGCTCTGAATGCCAGAAATTTTGTAGATTCTGCCTTACTGCATTTGAGTCATCAATCAGGCCTAATATTAAATGATGATGTAATAACTCACATTTGTCCATACCCTTTTCTTTGTGCAAGAAAATCATAATGTTAAAATACAATTGCCGGCAATCAATATGTTCATGGCTGGTGAATGTCTCGCACAGAACAGGAAGCACTTTCTCTGTTATTGTGGAATTTGGCATGTCCTTCACAAGCTCAGAAATTAGTTGAAGAGATTTGAACTGTGCAATTTCATCCCTGTGAGTTAGAAGCTTTGATAAAAAAGGAGCAATCATGTTATAAAGATTTGGAACAGAACCTGGCCTCCGTAGGAGAATATTCAGTGCAGTGATCCTAAATACACCTTGTGCTCGTGCCAAAAGATCCAGAACCATGGAAGCATACCCCTCAAGAAATAGGGGAAAATGCAATGTGATTTTGTCAACAATGCTTAAGAACTGCCCAGAATCTCTATCTTTAAAAAGTGACCGAAGAGTCTGTTTTAGAGGTACATGCAGCATCTGCTCATTTATGTTTAGCTTTCCTTCTTCTATGTATTTGAATATTATTCCAAGTAGCTCTGCTGCTGCCTCATATACGTTCTTCACTTTGTAGCTCACATTCAGAAGAAGGGATTTACAGAGATCATCTTCACACATTGTAAAATCACAGGATGACCCACATAATGGGATATCAGAAGCTGCCATTGCCCCTAAAAGTTGCAATCCAGCAGACCTTTTAATGACTATTGATTTATCATTTGCATCTGGACATTTTCCACCAATCGTGAGGTAAATAATGACAGTGCGCCTGTCAAGACTTACTGAATCTTTCCATGTTTGCAAGTAAAGCTTTATGATTTCTAAATTGGCCCTTACAACTAACTTCGAGTCATGAGCTGCCACTGATATTAAGTGATTAACAAAACCAGAAGCAACAGACATATCGGGGGGAGCTGGCAGGTTCCACTCTAATATAGTTATGCATATATCTCTTAGCATGTAGTGAAAAGTTCTTCCACCAGAATGGTCAGGGTCCTTCAGAATAACCTGTAAATATGGCCCAAACCAGTCAGAAGCAAAAGGAGCAAAAACCTTTCGGGCTTTAGTGATAATTTTTGCTATAAACAAGCACACATTAATAGGAGTAACAGCATTATCCAATACTGAATAAAGAGCTTTCATCCATTCAGGCATTCCTCCATTAGGCATTTTTGCACCAAATTTATCTTGGCAATGCTCTATAAGTTGTAAGATAACCCCCATGGATGGATGCCGATCAAAATCATCTTGATCTATTGCTTCCTTTTCAATAAGTTCCCTACCATTGTTTTGGGTAGCACTCAAGTCAGTCTCCTGAGAGCTTTCTGCTACACTCTGACTATTTTCATCATCTACAGTTGCTTCATCTCTGGTTTTTATCTGGGATCGGTTTAAAAATGTGTTAATGAGAACTGGTTCATCACTAAGAGTTGCACCAACATATTGTGATGAAAGAGAATGTATTTCCCGCTCACCCCTTTGTGTACGAGACCTTTCTTTTCTCATGCCCTTAACAGTTAGATATGAAGTTTGCAACATTGATGTTTCAACAGGAAAGTTGTTATAAACCTTTGAACAGTCAACAATGTGTTGCCAAAGGGGTTTTCCTGGAAAATCTTTGAAAAGAAATAAATAGATCTTTTCCTGATCTTGAGTTCGCATCACAATACCTGCAAGACAATTGTAAGCTGCAATATGCAGTTCATGCCACAACTTGATGTTATCTGGAAAGGGAAAGACAGGAGGATCATTTTTTGCACGTGAATCACTTATCGCATGCTGTATCAACTGTTGATTAGAAATGACTGGCGTGATTCTATCTTTAATGATACTTGCATCCAAAAGAGTAAAAAGTAATTCCACCAGTTTGTAATGGCAAATTCTGACAACCAAATAATCTTGCTCTATTTCCAAAGAAGTTTGGCCTCTTTCTGGACACCTATCCAGTACCCCTTTGAATTCAGTAACATGCTCCTCATACCAGCCAACAAGAAAATCAACAGGAGCTCTCACAATTAATGGCTCAAGCATGTAATCAAACACAGCACGCCTTAGTCCAGGGATTTTTCCACTATCATTTACTAGTTTGAGACATAAAGCACATGCATTTCCTCTGTTTTCTGCAACAATTTCAGCATATGATTCTAGAATTTCATGAACCTTCTTCCTTGCTAGCTTTACATGACTTTTGAAGAGGGGAAAGACAACTTCCAAAAGTTCTAATTTGTTTCCTGATAAGACTGCATCTTCAAGTCTCTGAAGCATCTGAATATAGGCTACCCTCTCATTCGAACCAGGTTGTATATCTATTTCTCGTACTAGCAGATGATCAGTCACAAGATTGGTTAAGCTGTCTACTAGACGGTTTAGAATACTACTGTCAATGGAGGACTTGAAGAAATAAGGAACCAGAACGAGTGTATTACTCTTCACTGTCATTGCTGTACTTGTTTGCAGCAATTTACTAGCCCCACAAACAGGAACTTGATGATTGCTATTTAGAAGTAAGAAATAACTCTGTATTATAAACCCAAATGATGGCTGACTCTCTGCGAGCACGGTATCACAACAAGTATCTAGCATAAATAATTTCTGAAGAATTTCCAGAAAGAACAACTTGTCACTCACTGTAGCCTCAAGATCACAACATGGCTTAAGTAGCTGAATATGCTTGACAACTTCTTTCAAGAAACTGGACTTGGTAATGCTTTCTACTTTCAAGTAATCATCCAGAACTGCGTTCAACAGCAGCCTAGCAGTGAAATTCTCTACAGCTTCTTGTAATAAGCGTGAGAGACAATCTTTATATGAAAACTTTATTTGTTGAACAATGGATTTTCGAAAGTTAAAATAAAAGTTACTTCCCGCTGCAGTGTTTGTTGCTCTATCAGTTTCAGGTTGATTCAAAGCTGTGTGGTCCAGCACCAGCTCTAATAACTGAGAAGCTGTGACACCCAAGGCTATGGCCAATGTTAAAGTTTCCAAAGCAATTGTTTGTACTGCAGGAGAAATTTTCCTTCCTAATGAAAACAGACTCTGAAGAAGCTTCTGACCAGTAACTTGTGCATTCTCTTTACCTAATGCAGGCAGCAAAACACCAGCTAGATGTAACTGCTGATAGCCTTTCAAAAGATACATCGTGTCTACTAGATCTGTTCCTCCTAAATGGTTATATGTATCTGGGTCAAGCTCAATAATATTTCCAGACACAAAGCTTCTAAGATCTTGTATAAAGCGCTGTTTGAATATTGACGATGCCAACGAAACTATCTGAGCAATTTTCACTGTTAGTCTCACAAGCTCCTCTATACTTTGACACTCCACTGATGAAAAAGTAATTTTCCGTGGATGGAAAATAATTTGAGATATTAAATTCACAAAAGGAAGTTCACTGAAGGGTACCAGTTTGTGCACCCTACTCACCTCTTTCAGCTGAATGTGTGTCATTTCCTGAGATACTTGAATATCTTGCTCCTTGATTCCCAATTCAATATAAAGTATCACCTTCAGAAAATTCAGAAGATGGAATATAGTCTTGACTCGTAGTGATCCATGATATTCCTTCTGTGATGGCGTTAAAGGGGTTAATAAATCAAGATATGTAGGTTCACAAGAATTTTGAAGAAACATGTCAATAGCAGAAGCAATGTTGACTCTTTCCATATGTGTCACGATAAACATATCATTTAATGATATCAATTGCTCCTTCAGAGCCCACTCAAACCAATGAAGAGAGCATATAAATTTTCCCATCCACACCTCAAGTGACTGAATGGCATGCTTGTCACCATTAAGTTCCGGAAATCTCAACCCTATATCAAAAATATCCAAGGTATTTCTAACCTGCTCTGCAGTTTTGAACTTAGACTTGAACCAATGAGCACCTTTGCCAACTACAACAAGAACAAAAAGCATTTTAGAAGCTGCAAACAAACAAAACTGAAAGAAATCCATCTAACATTCATTTATTTTCTCCCCCACCTACGAAATTTATCTTTGTTTCCATTGTAAGAGCAGTACAACAAAATGCTGTCTAACTAAAAAGTTAAAACTGTTAAATAAGCAGGCTTTGAAATGTACCTATAATAATCATAGGAAGACCATATGCAAAATATATAAACAATGTAATCAATGCAATTTGGATACTAATTGTGAAGTGTGTAAAACTATCATAATAACTAACATTGTATGTCAGGACAGTGTAGGAATCAAATTTGGATGG
The DNA here is from genome assembly GCA_034641835.2 of Pinus albicaulis. Lineage (NCBI taxonomy): Eukaryota > Viridiplantae > Streptophyta > Pinopsida > Pinales > Pinaceae > Pinus > Pinus albicaulis. The sequence goes on from CM076570.1 coordinate 841,182,379, forward strand.
TATAGCTATTTCACGTGATCTGGAAAAAATGACAGATAATAAATGCTATATTTGACACACGCCAACATTGGAGAAATGCAATTTCACAAATCAATATTTTATAAATATTCTAAGTGGCTTTTATACCAGTATAAATACAGTTTTATGCAAGGATCAGCTCAAAACCCCACAAAACATTTTCTAAAGTAGAAATGCACATACCATAAAATCCTTAACAAAAAATAAAAGCACAGCACATGCACACCATGGCTCAAGATCTCCTTCAGATTAGACAAGTTATAGGTTCGATGATATGGATGTCAACAAAAATAGGAACAGCCCAAATATAGATATTTGCATATACGAATGATAAGCTTACAGCCTTACAGGAAGTTCTCAGGTTCACAATGAAGTACCTAAAAATTGTTTGCAACTTCCAATTCCATACAAGAGTAATAAAGAGATCATGAAAAATTAATGAGTACTATTAAGAGCAATGCAAAGTACTTACATACATAAGAAAGGAAGAACGTGAGTACAAAGTACATTGCGCAATGGTACATCTTGTACACTCGATATTGAATTACGTATTTATACAAGTAAAAGAATGGTGGAGAGTGGTCAGATTTTACCTAGCCTCCCAGAGTTACATACATGAAATACGATGATTTTAGATAAGCAATGATTCTGGACCAAGCCACCTATGAAATATTTACGAGGACATTGAGGTTCAAAATATAAAATACAAGAATAGCAATACATATTTCCACAAGGTCTAATATGAACTAAGGACTAAATCTGATAATTTCATCCTGGTTGAGATGAAATTGACCCCAATTTCCACTGATGGTACACCCTTGCCAATGAAGAAAATAATTGTCTATAAGGACCATATATTGATTGGACTAGCCCATGGGGATACTGGGAGATGGTTGAAAAGAAAATCAGAAAAAAATGTCAGCATGTGCAACTAGTGCGGAACATGATGTTTGGGTGGAACTGTTAGAAGAAGAAAAAGCTTGAACATCCTTTGCATTGAAGAACCAAGCTCACCATGTACTGGTGAAGAACACATGGAAAGGATATGACCTCCATATACTTAGGATGAGGTGAACAATAATCAAGGTTTTTCTAAGAATGAAGTAACTCAATTTCATCTGTGCTCAAGGTGATTATGGCACAGTTTCAAGCAACATGAGAGTTGGAGATTAGACTTGGTTTGGAAAAACACCTTCCTGGTAATATCTGGGCCTTGTCAAGTAGATTATTGCACATCAGGAGCGATGAACAATAGAGTGGAACAAGGATTTTTGATCTTCTAGAGATTCCTTAGGGACCTAGACTGACCTTGGTTTCTCTATATGGCAAGGAATAGAGAAAATACAATGTAAGTTTGTAGACTATGCTGTCTTTGTATAGCCTGAAGGGACTTGTGGAAGCCATCTTAGACTACCGTGTCATCCTACGAGCAAGAAGTGCTGAGAAGTAGATCACAACAATCCAGAGGTGCGACATCACAGTCAACTGTACCAATGAAAAGTCCAGCAGAAAAGCGACAAAAACACTTAGGAGTCATAAGCTTTTGCAAAGTTTCTTCCTTTACCCATCCAAGATGATATGGTTGGGCAGGTAGTATGATAGGAAGTTGTAATAAGATGACCAATTGCTGAGAAACTAGGCACCTTTGGCTTGCATTATTCATAAACAAAGTAACAATTACAAGCATTTTTTCTTTATATGGCAATTGTGAGTGATGAGGGCTTTCTTTCAATTATCAGAACAATTTTTGGCCATGAGAAGCAACAATCGGTAGAGATTAGATTATTGGCATCACCCTTATGTTGTTCATCAACATCACACAATTCTATTGCTCAATAAGAAAGGGCTTGGCATTTTCCCTTGCAAGGCATGACATTCATCATTGGAATGATGAAATAGCTTGTGAGAAAAGAAACATTTTTTCAACTTATGGCTAGTAGAGGAGGTGGAACTAGTTATCCCTTTATCTTAACCACCATTACCTAAGGTAGAAGCAAATGAAATAACCTTTGAATGAGACAGCTGTGAACATTACCTGGAATTTTTTAGCCTTGAGTAATTTAGCTTCAATCTTAGAAGCTAGTTGAAAGACATGTTCTATTGAAGAAATTGGGAAAAACTTTAACTAATTTACAAAAATTCAAATTAGACATAAAAATAAACTTAATGTTGGGTATCCTCAGCATCCCCTGCCCCTCATGCTAGATGAAATGTTTTTTGAAGACCTTGATGACTTGTTGCCATGTTGGTGGTCTATCAAAGGCACTATGTGCATTGTAACCATTGAGCTAACATAGCATCTTTGAATTTTGCACCATAGGGAGTAGAAAAACTTTAGGAAAACAATGTTGGAATTATCCTAGGTGTTGATAGATAGTTAGTTTGTAGATGCTATGGCTTGTGTTTGAGTATGTGTTTCATGGAGACTGTTGACTTGGGGTAGCATCGGATGTGCTCTAACTCTCAAACTTTGTGGAGAGGCTTAGACACATGTATTCCAAATAACCCAGAAATTGTTTGGGGAAATTCCACCCGGATTGTATTTTATTGAGAAAATTAATTATTTTAAAGTGACCCTAAGTCTAAACTTAGGAAAATAAAATAATTAAAATGAATTAATAGAATATGGGTGTGAATGTTCTAGAAAAAACAGATCAAGTCAAAATGTAATCTTAGCCGTTGATTGGATATCTAATCTCAATCGTTGAAGTCTCAACGAGAAGACTATAAAGAAGGCTTGAGGGTCATTTGGAAAAACACACCGACAGATCAAGAGATCGAATTTTCTGAAGTGAGCAGTGTTCACAGGATCTTCTTCGAGGCCAAGAATACTCAGCAGAGAGGCAGAGAGATACGCAGAGAAGGCAGCGCAGTGCCTAGAGAGGGTGACGCAGGGCCACGAAGGCCACAGACAGAGGCAACGCAATCTTCATGAGCAGTAGTCTGACATTTTGTTGAGAGATCGGGATACTGAGCCAGGAGGGCTGGAATCAAGTTTCCTGAGAGCAGATCGATCTAGCAGAGGAGGTGACGCAGTCCTCCAGAGTTCCCCACACAGGCCCACGTAATTACTACGCAGCGGGTGCTAGGGGTTTGTCGTTTTAGCTACCGAATCAGTCGGGACTTGTAGACTGAGGTAATATCACTATTTTTCTCTGTCGAGTGATATTCTCTGTACTAGATAGCCAACAAGGCATCCAGAGATTGTATTCAGAAATACTATTGCTTAATAATAAAACACTCAAATCTGTTGCATTGATTTTCCCGCATTGGGTTTTTTCGGGGACGTTTGTCCAAAAACAACGGTGTCCTGTGTGGTATTTTTTTCTTTTGCTCAGTACCTTGTTTCCGCATATTAATTTAATTAAGTGAAGCATGCTTCAGTAATTGCTTCAGTATTTGCAGTAGAAATCTGTAAATAACTTGTTAATGCAATTTAAAAGTAGGTGAAGTAAATTCAATTGGTTGCAGGTGAGACAAGAAGAGCAGATCCAACGCTGAGTAGGAGGCCGAATAGCTGCAGAAGGTAGCAATTCGAATCCTTAGAGGGATTGTGCAGTCCAAGCCGGGAAGGCTGAATTTTGGGGAAAATCTCTCTCTGAGTGAGTTGATAGAAAGGAAGGGCTTCCAGGTCGAGATTTTACCGAGCCAGAGGGAGCAGCGCAGAGCCTCAGCGTAGCGCTGGTGGGATGCAGTTTTTCTGCAGGAAATTTGTTGGGCAGAAAGTCATCAGAAGAGAGAGAAGAAGCATAATGAGGGAATTTTCCTCCTCAGGGAAGTCCTAGCTGGGGAATTCTATTTTTCGAGATCTGAGCAACAGATCTGGGTGACTGATTTAACACCTCCAGCAAGGAGTGCATAAGCCAGTCCAACACTGTGCAGAGGAGAAATAGAGGGAGCATATTCGACATTTTATTTTTCGCAGAAATGGCAGCTCACGAGCTTCAAGATCAAGACCGGTTGGAGGGAGCCTCCAACTATGTAATCTAGAAGGCGAGAATTACATGCCTTCTAGATGAATACGATCTTAAGCTTTTTGTGAGGAGTATGGTAGCTATCCCTAAAAATTCAGATCCGTTGAAGAAGTACAAGGCTGATATGGCGAAGGCAAAGGGGCTGCTCCTTGATGGAGTCGAGGATCGCATAGTGTCCCACATAGCCAGCAAGGACACAGCTTGGCAGATGTGGGAAGCCTTAGCATCACTATACGAAGGATCTTTCGAACAACAGAAGATGTACATACAACAGAAACTAAGGATGATTCAGATGCAGAAAGGGGAGTGCATTGTTCCGCTCATGTCTGGGCTTCAGAAAACTCATGATCAACTAGTAGTCGTGGGGTCCACCCCTTCTCCTACAACAATAGTGAGACTGGCCCTCAACGCAGTCACAGAAGAATGGAAGGTTTTCGTCTAGAGTATCCTGGGCAAAGAAACCTTGTCGGGCTGGGAAGAGATGTGGGTTGCTATTCAATAAGAAGAGCTAAGGAGGGACCTAGTCAAGTGCAAACTTGATGGCAATAGCGACAATGGGTCGAAGACAAAGGAGGAGGAGGAAAATGCAGCCCTTGCATCTAAGGGGCAGCAGGAGCAGTGAAGACGAAAGAAGGGCGTCTCGAAAATAAAATCCTTCAAAGTGTGGTGAACTTGGTCACTACGCAACGTAGTGTCCTTTCAGTAAAAAGGACAAGGACAAGAAGCATGATCCGAAGGTTGCGTCCACAAAGATCGAAGAAGATGAGTATTCCATGAGCGCCCACGCATCTCCAAGACGAAAATGGGGTGATATTGAACTGTAAGTTCGCAAGAACTTCAGTTGGGCAGGATCCTTGAGGAGACAACCTCTTGGATCACGACCTTGCTACGGGAGCCCAAGATCAATAGTAGCAGGCTGGAGAAGTTTCAGTTGGTGCAAAGGAGTGTTGGAGCCACAAATGCAGTGGTTAGCAGCGCTTGAATCTGAGCAGCGCAGTGCAAAGTTGCAGCAGTGCAGAGAGGAGTAGTGCAGTAGCAGCAGCAACACAATGCTTTAGAGGGACAGTGTGGGACTAGCAGCGGTCAAAGTTTTCAGCATCAAGATGTATCCATACTGAACACTTGTTCAGATTTTGGATGTTTTTCAGTTGCTTCTCTCAGCAATTCAATTGCAGTGCAAAGTTAGCAGTGGCAATGCTAGCAGCAGATCCAACATTTGAGAGGGAATTGCAGTACGAATGCAGTGTTTATCGTGGCAGGGTCAGCAGCAGTACAGTTGCAGCAACAGCACAGTAGATGGTGGATAGCATGTCAAACATCAGCAGTGCAGAGGGAGATGCTTCAAAGTCAGAGCAGTGTGCAGCAGGGCATATTGCTAGAGCACGTTCCTTGCTAAGAGGGAGTGTTGATTTCGGGTAGCATCAGATGTGCTCTAAGTCTCAAACTTTGTGGAGAGGCTTAGACACATGTATTCCAGATAACCTAGAAATTGTTTGGGGAAATTCCACCCGGATTATATTTTATTAAGAAAATTAATAATTTTAAAGTGAACCTAAGTCTAAACTTAGGAAAATAAAATAATTAAAGTGAATTAATAGAATATGGGTGCGAATGTTCTACAAAAAGCAAATCAAATCAAAATGTAATCTTAGTCGTTGATTGGAGATCTAATTTCGGTCATTGAAGTCTCAATGAGAAGACTATAAAGAAGGCTTGAGGGTTATTTGGAAAAACACACTTAGAGATCAAGAGACCAAGGTTACTTGGGAGCGGGAGCGAAAACGCAGAGCGGGAGCAAGAGCGGGAGCGGGAGCGCCACTTTTAGAAGCTTCCGGTCCGGAGTGTTTCTGGGAGCATTTATCTATATATATATATTTATTTATTTATTTATTTATTTATTTATTTATATTTTTAATATTTTGATGCATATATGTCAACAAAAACATATAGAATGATGAATTAGACATAAAAAACATAAAAGCATAGATTGAATCATATAACATCAATCATCTAGAAGTTATATATATATATATATATATATATATATATATATATATATATATATATTTATTTATTTATTTATTTATATTTTTTATATTTTGATGCATATATGTCAACAAAAACATATAGAATGATGAATTAGACATAAAAAACATAAAAACATAGATTGAATCATATAACATCAATCATCTAGAAGTTATAATCTTCATCAACCACTCCCACAAGTTGGAAGCATACAACATATTGACTCTTGAGTCTCGCGAATCATCAATCTGAAGGTTTCAAGCTTTCAAAATTCAATATATAACATTTATCACCATTGATTTCAAATTTCAATATCTAACATTTATCATCATTGATTCATTGATTTCAAAATTCAATATACATTTATCATCATTGATATATAACATTTATCGTCATTGATTCATTGATTTCAAATTTCAATATATAACATTTATCATCATTGATGTATATCATTTATCATCATTGATTCATTGATTTCAAAATTCAATATATAACATTTATCATCATTGATTCATTGATCACCATATAACTTTCATGAAGCATCATATTCATAATTCATAATGACTTGTAAACTTATAAATGCCAACTTCAAAGTCTCACCTTTCAAATTCAAACTTCAAACTTAAATTGTCATTAAATATATGAAAGAGTCAAGTTTCAACTGTTCAACTGTCAACAACAATTAGAAAAGACTAGTAAACAACAAATCTATTTTATCTACTGGCTGGCCCCTTGCCACGCCCACGAGAAATGTCTAATTTGTGCGAACCACGAGGAAATGGTGGTCTTCTAGTACTCTCAGGAGTACCACGACCATGACTAGAAGGTGGAGGCTGGATCTGCAAAGGAACAATAGTGTGATATCGAGAACTGGCACTGGCACTGGCACTGGCACCCGCACTACTACCAGTAGATGGTGGGACTGGCCCTTTGTGTGGCGGTGCTGTTGATGCTTCATCATCATCCCTAAAAAGTTCTGCTTCCAATTCTTCCATATGTACCGTGTCGTCCTCCAAATTATCATCCTCTGGGTTGTTGTCCCAGACTCTGTATGATTGATCCTCATTTGCCCGATCACAGTAATGGCTCAACAACCTCAGTTGTAATGCACATAAACCAAGCTTTCGGCGCGGTTTTCATTCAGTCTGTTTCTTCTCACATTGTGTATGAAGTTGTAGGTGCTCCAACACCTCTCTGCAGAAGAAGTGTTCACAACCTGTGAGAGAACTTTTTTAGCCAACTTTGGCAAAAGTCCCATGCCGCCATATGCTTCCCACCATGTGATAGCTTCAAATCTGTCCCCCTCTTCCATTGCATGGAAAGAACCAAAGTTAGCAATGCAACTGAAGTATTTGCCTAATTCAAGGCGCAATCTAGCACACTCCTCCCTATCAGGTACCAACTTGTCCAATGCCTTCATGTACCCCTCTTGTACTTCTGGATTTGTGTGAGCATAGTTATTAAAACCGGAACCGGTGACCGGACCGGTGGACCTAATGATCTGGGTTTCTAACCGGAACCGGTCTAACCGGGAGCAGTCAGATCTCAATGAACCGGTTTTAAAAAAAATACATTAAATAATTATTTTTTAATAAAAAAAACTATTTTTAAGATTTGCAACCATGATTCCAAGCCAATAGAGACAAAATATGCAAAGTTTGTTCATTTATATACCATGCAAAGGTGAATATATCAAAATGGCACCGAGTGCAATACATATCATCGAAAAATACATAAGCAATGAGGCTCCAAATGGCCCATAAAGTCCAAAAACAATGCTACAAGCTATGAGGCCATTGGCCTAATACAAGATTACATATTAGTGATCAACAACATGATCACTCCTCATCATGATCAAAATCATCACCACTACTAGACAAGGGATCATCAACATGAGCTACATAAATAATATGGCTCAAAGTTTGAGGACTCCTAAAACTCCTTTACAACTTTAGTAGTAGTAGTAGTAGCAAAAATAGACATCAAAACTACAAATCACTGAGCAAGATGGTCTCTCATGAAACTCATCATTGATTCATCGCTACTAGAAATGGGATCATCAACAAGAGATACATAAACATCATCTAGCTCAAAGTCTTCAGACTTGGATTGCTCAACTTTATAACATGATAGAAATTGAAAAAGTTTAACATGCCTAACCAATGATTTTGGTTTGAGTGAAGGGTTCATCTCCTCAACCTTAAAATGCAGTAGAAAAATATTAGCATGCCTAACCAGTTGTTTTCCTTTGATTGAAGGGTACATCAAGGTTCTTAAAGGACTTCATGCTCTTGATCAAATGCCAATATCATACCCTTACACATGATAGAATCAAATGGAAACATTGCAAATTCCCAAACCATGAAACCCCGAAAACCATTAAGTCTGCTGAATTTTGAGTGAAACCTAAAATTCTAGTTTCTCCATATGAAATCCAATGAGGTCGAAACCACTCTTAAACATCTTGAGTCATTTCATGGTAATGTTAAAAATTTAAGTAAAAGGATGAAAATGAAAAATAAAGGAAATGTCACTTTTACTTTAAGAATTTAACATTACCATGAAATGTCAATGCTTCCCTTACCTCCACATCACCCCTAAAACCCATTTCCTGCCCCTAAAAATCAAGCTATACAAATTTCCGGCCTGCAGAAGAAAGTTGCTCTCCTGGAGCGTTCAGAGCTGATGTTGGCTCGACCGCTTCCTGGTTAAACACACCGGGCGTTTTTTAAACGTCTGGAGCGCCTCAGGAGCGTTCGCTCCTGAGCATTTCTCTGCAAACACCCCTAAAAGGCAGTGGATTTTGATGAGTTTAACGCTTCATACGCCCTCGTAGAAGCTGGGAGCGTGCGAATGCTCTGACGCAGCGTTTCGGAGCGAGAACGAGGGGGGGAAGGACGCTTCCCCATGAATCCCAAGAGACCAAAATTTTCAGTGAGAGGCTCGGGCTTAAAACTTTGATTGAGAGATTCTCACGAAGAGAGGAGCAGGAGCATTTTTGGTCGGAGGATCTTCTCCGAGGCTAAGAATACTCAGCAGAAAGGCAAAGAGATATGCAGAGGAGGCAATGTAGTGCCCAGAGAGGGAGACGCAACACCCAGAGAAGGTGACAGAGGGCCAAGAAGGCCACACGCAGAGGCAGCGTAGTCTTCCTGAGCAATAGTCTGAGATTTTGTTGGGAGATCGGGATTCCGAGCTGGGAGGTCTGGAATCAAGTTTCTTGAGAGCATATAAATCCAACAAAGGAGGTGATGCAGTCCTCCAGAGTTCTCCATCCAGGCCCACGTAATTATTGCGTAGAGGGTGCTGGGTGTTTGTTGTTTCACCTACCGGATCAGTGGAGACTTGCAGAGTGAGGTAATCTCACTATTTTTCTCTATCGAGTGATATTCTCTATACTGGATAGCCAACAAGGCATCCAGAGATTGTATTTAGAAATAACTGGTGCTTAATAATAAAACCCTCAGATCTGCTGCACCGATTTTCCCACATTGGGCTTTTCCGGGGATGTTTTTCCGAAAAAAACGGTGTCCTGTGTGATATTCTTTTCTTTTGCTCAGTTCTTTGTTTCCACATATTAATTTAATTAATTGAAGGTTGCTTCAGTGATTGCTTCAGTATTTACAGAAGAAATTCGTAAATAACTTGTTAATGTAATTTACAAGTAGGTAAAGTAAATTCAGTTGGTTGCAGTACGATTTCTGTTAATTTTGGGCAACTAGGTCCAAACTCCATGTTTATATTCAGAATTTTTCATAATAATAATGACCCTCAAGAGCTGTTGCACCGATTTTCCCGCATTGGGTTTTTCCGGGGACATTTGACCGAAAAATCTTGTGTGTCCTTTGTCATATGTGCTTAATTCTTTAGTACTTGATCTGTACGTATCTGTAGATCTGCAGTGTGTTTACTTCGCTATTTTCTGAATATTTCTGAAAATAACTTGTAAATTTAAAAACACAACTAGGAGAAGTAAACCAAATTTCTGCAGTAGAAATTTCTGTAATAAGGATTCATAAATTTTCACAATCCCCATGCAAAGTGACACAGTGACTGTGCAAAGGCAGTGGAGGACTCGTCATTTTGGGATTTGCCCAATTTGGGCTTCTAGTGTCAGTGTGTGAGGTAATCTCCCTAGCGCTTTGTCAGTTAGATTCTCTGTGAGGATAGCTAGCAAGGCATCCAGATTGTATTCAGAATTACCACGGTTGTTGCACCGGTTTTCCCGCATTGGGTTTTTCCAGGGACATTGATCCAAAAATAACAGTGTCATGTGTCTATGATTTATTGTTGCTCGGATTTTTTTCCGCAGTTAATTTGTGAAGGTTGTAGTGTATGAGTTCTCAGTATTTACCGTAGAACACAGTGAATTATTTGTTCATGTAAATAAAAAATAGGAGAATTCCCAGCAGTGTTGTAGTAGGAATCCAAGTGTAGGAGTTTTCACATGGTTTCAAAGCTTGTTTAACAGTGCAGGAGAAGCAACAAAGCAAACCAGAAGGATCCAACATTCAAGAAGAAGCAGGAGATCAAAGAGTTGCGTAAGTAGCAGTTCGATCTACCCAGTGATTGCGCAGTCCAAGCCAGAAGGGCTAGATCTGCAAGGAAATCTCTCTCTGAGTGAGCCGACAGGGAGGTAGAATTTTCCAGTTCGCAGTTTGTCAGAGGCAGAGGGAGCAGTGCAGCAGATTCAACACAAATCAGTTACTGGTGGGACGCAGTTTTCTTGTAGCAGCAGTTGCTGGCGCAGAAAGCGTCAGAAGAGAGAAAAAGAAGACACATTGAAGGAATTATCTTCCTCAGTGAATTCCTAGCCAAGGGATTCTAATTCTCAGTTGCTGAGAAGCAGTTTTGAGGAGCAGATCTACTAACTCCAGCAAAGAGTGCATAGGCCAGCTTCGCAGCTGTGCAGAGGAGGGAGAGAGGTAATTTCGACATTTTTGTAGAGATGGCATCAGATGGGCAGGATCCGTGAAAGAGCAGCAGATTAGATCCAGTTGTTGCGGATTTCTCACATGGATCAGTATCCTTGCTACAGGAGCCCAGCAAAATCAGTAGCAGGAGGATCACAGTGTCAGCAGGAGCAGTAAGTCATTTAAATGACAGCTGCATAGCTAGTTGTAGTCAGTACCGAGGAGACAATTGCAGAACTAGTTGTAGTGACACAGGCAATGTGAATTTCCCAATTGCAGCATGCAAGTGCAGTTCCAACCAGGGGATTCCAAGTGCAGAGCTACGCAGTCCAGTTTCCAGCACAAGAGGACAGTGAGAGTTGCCAGGACGGAGCATAGAGATTTCCCATAGGGAGATCGAAACTCAAAGGGAGTCTACTTCCAAAGGGAATAATCCGACGGAAGCTAGTACTTCAAGATCTGAGGAGACCAGACTCATTATTGCAATAGTTGCAACAACTGTGCAGAAGCATCAACAGAGCAGTAGCAGCAGTAATATGAGTAGATCATAATTCGCTATGATTTCCCAGATATCGTTAGGGAAGCGTTGGGGTGATCTGGAGCTGTAGTTCAGCAAAACTGTAGATTGGGCAGGATCCTTGAGGAGTAATACTCTTGGATCATTACCTTGCTACGGGAGCCCAAATCAGAAGTAGCAAGATGGACAAGTTTTAGTTGGTGCAAAGGAGTGCAGAAGTGACAACGTAGTGGCTAAGGAGCACCAATGACTGAGCAGAGTTGGCAGCAATGTAGGGAGGCACAATGCAGAGCTAGCAGCAGCAAAGAGGCTTCAGAGGGTCGGCACAGAGACCAACAGAAATCAGATCTTCAGTACGAGATGCATCATACTAAACACTAAGTTCAGTTTTGGATGTTTTTCTATTGCACTAAGCAACAGAGTTGTAGTGCAGTGGTAGTTTCCAATAGCATGCAAGGTCAGCAGCAACACAGATGCAACAGTGCAGTGTTGGTGGGCAATAGTGTCAGACATCAGCAACGCAGAGGGAGATGTCGCAGAATCAGAGCAGTGCTTCAACTGGTTGTATTGCTAGAGCACAATCCTCGCTAAGAGGGAGTGTTGATTTTGGGTAGCATCGGATGTGCTCTAAGTCTCAAAATTTGCAGGGAGGCTTAGACACATGTATTCCAAAGAACCCATAAATCGTTTTTGAAAATTCCAGTGAGTGTGTTTTTTTTTAAGTAGTAAATTATTTTTTATGGGAGCCTAACTCTAAACTTAGGAAATTAAAATCAGTGTTGCGTACATCTCGATAATATCCCAATTTTATCTCAAAATCACAATTTTTTGGCCTAGCCGATGTTTGCCGATATTTAAAAATATTTTTATGGTATCTTAATTTTGCCGATGTTTGCTGATTTTTACCGATACTTTCTCGATTTTTACGATTTTTTGGTTTTCCGAACCCTTGTCGATTTTATCCCGATGTTGATATTCGCAACATTGATTAAAATAACTAAAGGGTAGTAATAGTGTGAATCTTTTGGAGAAGACGAAGATCAAGTCAAAAGTTAATCTTAGTCGTTGATTAACGATTTAATCTCGGTCGTCGAAGTCTCGACGAGAAGATTACAAGGACTTGATGGATCATTTGGAAGATACATTGGGAGAGAAAAAACTAGAGATCGAAATTCTTTAGTGAGCAATGCTCAGGGAGAAAATCGATCGAGAAGATTTTTGCAGAGAGGGGCATAGATAATTTCTGTTTGGAAGAGTTTCTTGATCCGGAGAATACACTGCAAAGGAGACAGAGAGCAGTACGCAGAGAGGCAGCATTGCAACTACACAAAGCCAACAAAGGCAGCGCAGTATCCTTGAGGAAGTTCATGATTCAGCTGAGGATCAGTCAGTTCCAATGTCGGAGAGTCGGGGTGTGAGACCGAGAGAGGCCAGAGGGTCAGATCCAGCAAGCAGAAGAACCACCCAACAGCAGTGACCCCGTCCCTAGGCAGAGTGACATAGAGACTTCGCAGAGGCAATGGAGGGCTCGTCATTTCGGGATTTGGACAATTTGGGATTCTAGTGTCAGTGTGTGAGGTAATCTCACTAGCTCGTTGTCAGTCAGATTCTCTCTGAGGATAGCTAGCAAGGCATCCAGATTGTATTTAGAATTACTACATAATAAATAAACCCTCAGCTGCTGCACCGGTTTTCCTGCATTGGGTTTTTCTAGGGACATTGGTCCAAAAATAATGGTGTCATGTGTCTATGATTTATTGTTGCTCAAATTTTGTTTCCACACTTATATTTTTCCGCAGTTAATTTGTGAAGGTTGTAAAGTATGAGTTTTTAGTATTTACCGTAGGACACAGTAAATAATTTGTTCATGTAAATAACAAATAGGAGAATTCCCATCAGTGCTATAGTAGGATTTCGGATGTAGGAATTTTCACATGGTTTCAAAGCTTGTTTAACAGTGCAGGAGAAGCAAGAGAGCAAACCAAAAGGATCCAATGTTGAAGAAGAAGCAGGAGATCAAAGAGTTGTGTAAGCAGTAGTTCGATCTCCCTAGTGATTGCGCAGTTCAAGCCAGAAGGGCTAGATCTACAAGGAAATATGTTTCTGAGTGAGCCGACAGAGAAGTAGGATTTTCCAGTTTACAGTTTGTCAAAGGCAGAGGGAGCAACATAGCAGATTCAACGCATATTAATTACTGGTGGGACGCATTTTTCTTGTAGCAGCAGTTGTTGGCGCAAAAAGCGTCAGAAGAGAGAAAAAGAAGACACATTAAGGGAATTCTCTTCCTAAGTGAATTCCTAGCCAAGGGATTCTAATTCTCAGTTGCTGAGAAGCAGTGTTGAGGAGCAGATCTACTACAGCAGGGAGTGCATAGGCCAGCCTAGCGGTTGCGAAGAGAAGAGAGAGGGAGGAATTCGACATTTTTGTAGTGATGGCCTCAGATGGGAAAGATCCATGAAAGAGCAGCAAATTAGATCTAGTTGCTGCAGATTTCTCACATAGATCAGTATCCTTGCTAAAGGAGCCCAGCAGAATCGGTAACAGGAGGATCACAATGTCAGTAGTAGCAGTCAGTCATTTAGATGACAACTGCATAGCTAGTTGCATTCAGTACCTGGGAGACAGTTGCAGAACTAGTTGCAGTGACACAAGCAAAGTGAATTGCTCAGTTGCAGCATGTAGGTGCAGTTCCAACAAGGAGATTCCCAGTGCAGAGCTACATAATCCTGTTTCCAGAACAGGGGAACAGTGCAATTTGCCAGGTGGGAGCAGAGAGATTTCCCATAGGGAGATTGAAACTCATAGGGAGTCTAGTTTCAAAGGGAGTAGTCCTATGGAAGATAGTACTTCAAGATCTGAGGAGACCACACTCATTATTGCAGTAGTTGCAGCAGCTGTGCAGAAGCATCAACAGAGCAGTAGCAACAGTAATATGAGAAGATCACAATTCCCTATGATTGCCCAGATATCACCAGGGGACAGTTGGGGTGATCTGGAGTTGTAATTCAGCAGAAGTGCAGATTGGGCAAGATCCTTGAGGAGTCCACCTCTCGGATCATTACCTTGCTACGGGAAGCCAAATCAGAAGTAGCATGATGGACAAGTTTCAGTTGGTGCAGAGGAGTGCAGAAGTGACAGCGCAATGGCTAGGGAACGCCAGAGACTGAGCAGCACAGAGCAGAGTTGGCAGCAGTGCAGGGAGGCACAATGCAGATGCAACAAGGAAGAGGCTTCAAAGGGTCAGCACAGAGACTAGCAGCAGTCAGATTTTCAAAGCGAGATGCATCATACTGAACACTTAGTTAATTTTTGGATTTTTTTGTCGCAGTAAGCAACAGAGTTGCAGTGTAGAGGTAATCGGCAGCAACATGCAGCATCAGCAGCAACACGAATGCAACAGTGCAGTGTTGGTGGGTAACGGTGTCAGACATCAACAGCGCAGAGGGAGATGTGGCAGAATCAGAGCAGTGCTTTAGTTGGTTGTATTGCTAGAGCACATTCCTCGCTAAGAGGAAGTGTTGATTTTATGTAGCATCAGATGTGCTCTAAGTCTCAAAATTTGTAAGGAGGCTTAGACACATGTATTCCAAAGAACTCAGAAATCGTTTTTGAAAATTCCACTCAGTGTGTGTTTTATTAAAATAATTAATTATTTTTGAAGGGACACTAAGCCTAAATTTAGGAAATTAAAATAATTAAAGGTCTTAACTATGTTGGCAGGAAACATGGGTGCGGGTGTTGGGACGGGGATGGGGACAGGGACGGGGACGACACTTTTTGAAACAGGGTGCGTGGGTTTGTCGGGGGTATATATATGTGTGTGTGTGTGTGTGTGTGTGTGTGTGTGTGAATTTGTATAAAACAAGAAAAATAAAATATTTTTGATTTAAAAATTAAAGTTTAAACTTCAAAGATTTAAACATGCACATCATTGAACATTCAACATTCACATAATGATATATCATATCAATCTTGACTCTTTAGATAAATTAAAATTGATAATACATTGAAATTTCAAAATTTCTTAATAGATTAAGATAGATTGAAGAGTACAATGATTATATGAGTTCCCACTGTCACTACTAACAACAATGTATGCCCTAATGATATAGAAAATCACTGCTGAAAACACTACAATCATAGTAAGAATGTCTTTGTCACAACATACCCATCAGAAGATGATACTTGCATCATGGTAATGCCATCCAAGTAAAGTTACTATACAAGTAACAAATGACAACATTCTGAAAACTTCCTTTGCAGGACTTTCCCATGCAGTTAGAATCAACTGAACATGAGCATCTACAATTTTATCAATTTTAAAGACTACAGTGTCAGCGATTATTTTCACTTATAACACTTTAGATATAGAAGGAAGATGAATTAAACACACCCCTTTTGTCGTGTTCCCTGTGCATGTATCCAGTAGTCTAATCTCGAATCAACAGCCTTGGTATTTGGGTGCATTAATATTGTGCCTTCTTTTCTTTCGAGAATACCTAAGCATATGGGGTATTGGTTGTTAGTAAACACTGTCTGTTCAACTAAAATTTTCCATGTTGAACCCACTTTTAGTTGCACGATGCACCTGTAACTTTGCAACTACACTTACTAGAAATGTGTGCAGTCTTCCAGTTTCCTCGAGATTTTGTATTCTTTCATTCCGTTATCTGATTTCACGAATTTTTCAAGTTCCTCCTTCATCTCTATTAATGAATTCAAGTTGCTCACTTAATAAGTGGGTGAGGTTGTTGATTGCTGTGCCGAGGGTGAGGTCGTTGCTTGTTGTGCCGAGGGTGAGTTGTTGTGCGATGAGGGTGAGTTGTTGTGCTATGCGATGAGGTGAGGTAACGATTGCTGTGGGTTGCGGAGTCCGAGTGGGTAAGTTTTAACACAAAAAAAAAAAAAATGCAATAAGAATAGTCGAGTCATATTTAATTTTAATTTTAATAAAAAAATATTAAGTTTTAATTTTAATAGCGATTAGTAATAGTCGAATTTAATAAAATAAAATAAAAATTTAACCAAACTTGTTGCCGAAGAACCTAAAAAGAACCCGTTTTTGGGGTTCTCCGGCCCCAAATCAGCAAGAGAACCCTGATTTTGTGTGGGAAGTCTCGGGTTCTTCCATGAAGAACTGGGTTCTTTAGGGTGCTTCTGAGAAGAACCCGTCCCAGCACCCGGTACTTGGGGACGGGAACCTGGTACGGGTTCGGGAACCCTACCCCTGGGTACAAGAACCCGTGCAACGTAGGGTATTAATAAAACAAAGTGCGAATCTTCTAGATAAGACGAAGATCAAGTCAAAAGTTAATCTTAGACTTTGATTAACGATTTAATCTCGGTTGTTGAAGTCTCAACAAGAAGATTATAAGAAAGACTCGATGGATCATTTGGAAGATACATCGGGAGAGAATATCTAGAGATCGAAATTCTTTAGTGAGCAGTGCTCACGGAGAAAATCAATCGAGAAGATTTTTGCAAAGAGGGGCAGAGATAATTTCTGGTCGGAAGAGTTTCTTGATCCTAAGAATACATTGCAGAGGAGACAGAGGAATAAGTAGAGAGGCAGTGTAGGAGCTATGCAAAGCCTCTACAGTTGCCTTGAGGAAGTTCGCGATTGAGTTGAGGATCAGTCAGATCTAATGCTAGAGAGCCAAGGTGTGTGCTGAGAGAGGCCAGAGGGTCAGCTCCAGCCAGCCGAAGAGCCACCCAGCAGCACTGATGCAATCCCCATGCAGAGTGACACAGAGACTGCAAAGTAACTTTGCAGAAGCAGTGGAGGGCTAGTCATTTCGGAATTTGGCCAGTTTGGGTTTCCAGTGTCAGTGTGTGAGGTGATCTCACTAGCTTTTTCTCAAATAGATTCTCT
The DNA here is from genome assembly GCA_034641835.2 of Pinus albicaulis. Taxonomy (NCBI): domain Eukaryota; kingdom Viridiplantae; phylum Streptophyta; class Pinopsida; order Pinales; family Pinaceae; genus Pinus; species Pinus albicaulis. The sequence continues at coordinate 841,199,698 of CM076570.1, forward strand.
GTGAGGATAGCCAGCAAGGCATCTAGATTGTATTCATAACTACTACATAATAAATAAACCCTCAGTTGTTGCACCGATTTTCCTGCATTGGGTTTTCTCGAGGACATTAGTCCAAAAAATAACGGTTTCATGTGTCTACGATTTATTGTCGCTCAGATTTTGTTTTTGCACTTGTATTTTTCCGAAGTTAATTTGCGAAGGTTGTAGTGTGTAGTGTATGAGCTTTCAGTATCTACCGTAGAACACAGTAAATAATTTGTTCATGTAAATAACAAATCGGAGAATTCCCATCAGCGCTGTAGTAGGATTATGGGTGTAGAAATTTTCACAATATACCCAAGTGTGGGCTTCCCTTTTTCGAGCTACCCTTGTGCCCTGATATGTGACACAGGGTTGCCCCTCTCATTCCCTATTCTGTTTCACCTCCTTATCACATGCCACCACCATTTGAGGGATGTACCTTTGACATACTATCCCCTTTAAAGGTAGAAGCCACCTAATAAGGTACCTGGCTAACCCCCTTTGTAGCTTGGAGACATTAGAACATGTCAAAGCCCATTATGGAAGGGCATGCCAATATTGAAGTGTCCACCTGTTGTCCATGATTTGTAAGCTCTTTTACTCTATTGCTTTAATGACATGTTATACTGGAAGGCCATGGGACGCACTGGATCTTATGTGGGATTGCAGATGGTTTCCATTTGGGTTTGGTCTCCCTATATGGCGTTCTAACCTTCAAGAGGGCTACATTGGCACATAGAGGGTTTATATAGAGATTCATGGGCCTCCATAGCAGTAGACAACACTCCATGGATCCCCAGAGATGTTCAAATATTGCTAGAGATCCACCTCGTGGATGAAGATGCATCTGGTACAATATGCCCAACTGGTCCCAGAGGTGCACCACACACTTGGCAGGTGTCCCAGGGGTTGTACGATGACATGGCGACATTCATTCCATCATGTGAGCCCTTGCAGATGGTCTACAGGCATCTTCGACTCATAGGGAGACCCATGAGGTCATTGGTGTGCCCCCACACCCACTGAGAGCACCACAGGTTTATTGTTTGGGGAACAAGGGGCCACTGCCTTGTCCATCACTTTTGATGATTTTATTCATCATTAGGACACTTATGGACTTCATCAGTTTTGTTGGAGGGCCTTACTACATTCATAGATTATTATTTGACCTCCTGAGAGGCTTATTATTTCATTTGTGAGCTAATTTGGTGAGCTTGTTACCAAAAGTTAGTTAGTTTGCACATTATTTTATTTTTAGGGGTTAATGTAGGCCCATTAGGTAATTTGAACTCCTAATTGGTGTATAAATAAGAGTTGGATGGATTCATTTGTATCATCACTGGGATTGGGATATCTCCTCCAAATTTCAAGGAAATCCGACGGTGGAATCTCGGGATATCCCAAGCCCTATGTTTAGGATCAAGTTTTTCCCTGGTGCTTCCAAGGCTAGTAACTAGTAGGATCAATTTGACATCTTTGGGTCAAAATTCTCGTTTGATCCTTTCCCCTCACGTTTGTCAGGTTAAGAATATCATTAGTTGCTAGAGTCCATTCCCTTAACCTGGGCTAGATCCACTTGGCCCCTTGTGGTCCCATTTCTTATTAAAGACAATTCATCAAGGACAACTTGGGAATCCAAGTTCTATAAGGATTTTATGGATTGGGAAATTCCTTTTCAACCCAAATTTCTCTAACCTAACCCTTAAATCCTCATCACCTTTCCCTATAAATTCTTGTACCTTGCTTAAAGAGAAATCAAGCTCCATCCTTAATCCTATCTTTGGGAAAGGGTTTCCAAGGTCACTTCACAACTATTTGTTGATCTGTACTTTACAAGTGACTTTCTAATTACTAGGTTTTCTCCCATCGGTGAATGTTCGTAAAGAGCAGGGAGTCTTAGCTATGGTGACAGTGAGCTAAGTCTCCATCGTTGCCTTTGACCTATAAATTGCCTTCTTAGGAGTCCCTTTTAGGTCCCCTGCTGGTTTCACTGGTAACATTTCTGGCACAATTGTCGGGGAAGAGATGTGTGTCTTATTCTCCATACGAAAATATAAATATATCATTCTTGGCGACTCCATTTGAAGAACGAAGCCCTAGTTCTTCATTGATCTCTAAGGTCAATGCTGGTAGGGTGAAGCAAGAATTTGTCGAGGCAATTTCATTCACCCTGGCAATTCCCATGCCATTAAGGACACAATAACATGTTGACCACATATATTCCCGCCATAGATATGACAAGGATCCCGAGTTATCCCTCAACGAAATCCATGGAGAATATGCCAACGTTCGATGGGGATCCACATTTCGTAGCCAATCACGTGGTAAGGTTCATGAGGTATCTTTCAAAGCAAAACATAACTCAACCTTGTGACCAAATGGAATCGTTTGTCCTGTCCATTGCCCCCAATACCGATTATCTTGAGTCATGTAAACCTAAAAGCATTCCTTCTGTTCCGATGTTGACTACGCACTTCTTGTTGCATGAAGGGTCAAGTTTCCAATCTCATGAAGACATATGCCAAATGTTGGATGTGGACCTTCGAGAAGAGGAAGTTATTGAATATGGTTTTGTGCTTGAGGAAGAATGTCTTGATCCGTAACCAAATCATCATGATCAAGTGATTCATGCATACCTTAAGGATAGTGTCGAAAAAAGAGACTCATGAATTAGAAAGCATGTCCTCTAAGGATAATGATAACAAAGATCTGGATCCCGAGAGCCCTCCGGTGTTGCAAGAATGGATGATGGAATATGAGAAGCCTTGCAGAATGTTAATGGCTACATATAACTCCCAAGAGATTTTCTCCTACTATTGTGAGCAATCGGAAAGGCTCCTTAACATGAAGTGTGAATATAAAAAGAGTCCTACTGATGACCTTCTTCTTGAAGCATTCCATCAAAATCATTTAGTAAATACCTTGGATGTCATTCTTCAAGAACGGATGAAGGAAGAAAAGACCTCCATATCCAAAGAAGAGAATGAATGGCATCCAAACCAACACCAAATATATAGAAAAGTATGGGTTCATTCTGAGGGGGATCATGATAGTCAAATAAATGAAGAATCTACAAGCGAATTAAGATGATTCATGTTGAGATTTTGGGGTAGCATCGGGTGTGCTCTAGCTCCGAAACTTTGTGGAAGGACTGGAACACATGAGATCTCCAAGACTCAAAAAGCGTTTGGAGAAATTCCATCTGGTGTAAAAGTTAGACCCTAAGTCTAACTTAGGGAAATTAAAAATTAAAGTGAATTAATTTACACATGTGATGAGAATGTTCTAAGTGACATGGATCAAGCATTCTTTTAATCTTAGTCGTCAATTAGAGATTAGATCACGACCGTTGGTTTTCCAACGAGAAAAGTATAAAGGAAAGGCTCGAGGTCAGTTGGAGAACACATAGAGCGGATGCACTCAAGCTAAGTAGAATTTTTGGGGCGGGGTTTGCTAAGGAATTCAAAGTGAGTTTGCAGTGCAATGAGGGGCATAGATCGACAAGGGATGATCTCATCCAAGGCCGAGAATACAGCAGCAAAGAGGCAACATCGTAGCAGGGCAGCGCAGAGGCCAGCAGGAGGGATGCAGCCCCGCCAAGCTGACGCAGAGGCCATGCAAAGGGTGATGCAGAGGCAGCGCAGAGTCCTTCTGAGTGACGCAAGGGCACCTTGTGTTGCGCAGAGGCTGTGCTGGGCTAGACGAGTTGACGCAGTAGTAGGAAGAGCTGCGTGGAGGGTTCCAGTGGCCTAGAAAGGGATCGTTATCTGTAAATCTCGATTGAGGGTGTGATTCAACCATATTTTCTGTCTCTAGGTCATAAGGTACAGCTGTCGTGTATTTTCTCTGTAGGGCAAGCCATTTCTGGTGCCCAGAATGTTGTATTCAGATTCTACATAATAATAAAACCCTCTAAAGTTGTTGCACCGGTTTTCCCGCATTGGGTTTTTCAAGTGACATTTATCCGAAAAATCAACGTCATTTTTTCATATGTGTGTGATGTTCAGTAAATGATTTGTAGTTGTGTAGGCTGCTATTTGTGTTTACTTCGAAGTTTTTCTAAATATTCAGTTAATTAACTTGTGTAATAAACCAAGTAGGAGAAGTAAATCAATAGTTAGCAGTAGGGTTTCTATATTAAGGATTCAGAAATTCTCACATGGTATCAGAGGATTGCAGATGAAGCTGAACCATCAGCAAAGTGTCTGAAGATAATTGTTGCAGGGAGGGCAGCTGAAGCAGCACTTGTTCGGAAGAAGGTAGCACATCACCATAGGGACAACAGACCCTGTAGGGGTGACACAGAGTCAGTCTGGTCACGCAGCGACTGGCGCAGCTCTAGAGAGGTGACGCAGAGGCTGATGCAGCACCAAGAGAGGGAAGTTGAGCCAGTGTTCTCACGCAAAGGCTGACGCAGCACCAGGAGGGTGACACAGTCCGAGTTGGTGAGTTGCTATGCTATTTGCCGAGGCCAAAAGGGAAGTTTCTGATCTTCAGAAGTCGCTGGTGTGGCATAGGTTCTGTCAGTGCAAAACAGTGCCTAGAAAAGGTGAAAAAAAGCGGGAGGAGAACAGTCACTCAACAGATTTGTGCCAAACAAATATGAGATTCGATCAGGACAGTGATCGTAGAGGATTGATTCAGGTGATTTGGCGGAGGATTTCCGAGAGGGAAATCAATTGTCAGAGGGAGCAGCTACTCAAGAAGGTTTCTATTGCCAAGAAACCTAGATCCAGTCTTCTGTTGAGTGTTGCAGCAGGAAGAGGGAGAGGGGTACCCGCTTCGACAGATTTGAGCTAGATGGCCCCGTACGGACTGCATGATCAAGATAGGTTGGACGATGTGCACAACTTCGCGATCTGGAAAGCCATAATCATGTCAGTCCTGGAGGAGTACAACATCAAAGACCACGCAGAAAGTGTCTTAGTTGTGCCGACCGATGTAGAAGCTCTGAAGAAATTCAACGAGAATCAGGCGCGGACAAAGCGCTTGATCATGGACGAGGTGAAGGATCACGTGGGCCCGCACATTGCCGAGAAGAAGACGGCAATTGAGGTGTGGACAACTTTGTCCATGTTGTATCAAGGTAGCTCCATCCAATGGAAGATGCTTCTACAAAACCAGATGAGGATGTTTCAGATGCATAAGGGGGAAGAGATCGATCCATTCCTATTCAGATTGCAGACTATCCAGTATCAGCTGATTGCCATGGGGGCAACTCCAGATGAAGCGCTCTTAGTAAGGACTGCCCTAAATGCAGTCACTGATGAGTGGGAGACTTTTGTCCAAAGCATTTTGGGCAGAGCACAACTCCCTAATTGGGGGACATGTGGGCTATCCTTCGATAGGAGGATATTCGGCAGATGACCAAGAGGGAATTCAGCAGCGGAAGTAGCAAAGTAAAGAAGGAGGAGGAGGAGGACACAGCCCTTGCATCAAAGGGACAGCTGCAGCAAGGGAAGAAGAAGAAGGACCTATCAAAGGTTCGGTGCTTTAAATGTGGCGAACTTGGACACTCCGCCAGCACTTGTCCTAAGAGGAAGGACAAGGAATCTTCTGATTCCAAGGCAGCATTAGCTAGAGGGGACAGTGGTAGTGAGGATGATGTGGCAATGAGTGCTCATGTGCCTCGAGAGAAGAGGTGGGGCGATATTGATCTGTAGAGCAGCTACAGATGAGAGGCAGGATCCTTGAGGTGCCCAAACTCTTGGATCACATACAAGCTACGGGAGCCTTAAGACAGTAGCAGGATGACTGGAACAGTGGGTGCAAAAGATCATAGATGAAGTAGAGGCAGAGCTGGGATGCTGTAAATTGGAGCAACGCAGTTCAGAGGCAGCAGCAGCGCAGAGGCTGATGGGACTTCAACAACGCAGAGGGGCAGTGCTTACCAAGTGCAGAGCAGCAGCAGCGCAATGGCTCTAGAGAGAGCGTAGCGCAGCAGCCAAGGGAGCTTCAATGATGAGATGCAGCCCGGCCGACTTGTTTGGCAATGATTGGGTAGTGTTCCTTCAGTTGCTTACTTCTCAACAACTGAGATGCAGTGCAGTAGTTGGCAGCACGATGCAACAATTTGAGAGGGAGCTGTAGTACAAACGTTGCAGTGTTAGTGACAGAGACATGGGCAGTAGTGAAGAGAGCAACAGCGTAGTGCATGAAGGGCAGCAGGCCAAGCATCAGCGCGAAGACCGATGCCACAGATAAGGGCAATGCTTCAGTGTGGAAGTATTGCTAGAGCACACTCCTCACTAAGAGGGAGTATTAAGATTTTGGTGTAGCATCGGGTGTGCTCTAGCTCGGAAATTTTGTGGAGGAGCTGGAACACATGAGATATCGAAGAGCCAAAAAGCGTTTGGAGAAATTCTATCTGGTGTTAAAGTTATTCTAATAATTAAATTTTTTAATAAGGACCCTAAGCTTAACTTAGGGAAATTAAAAAATTAAAGTGAATTAATTTACCTATCTGATGAGAATGTTCTAAGTGGTGTAGATCAAGCCAAGGTTACTTGAGAGCAGGAGCGAGAGCGGGAGCGGGAGCGCGGAGCGCCATTTTTAGAAGCTTCCGGTCCGGAGCGTTTATATATATATATATATATATATATATATATATATATATATATATATATTTACATTTTTTATATTTTGATGCATATATGTCAACAAAAACATGTAGAATGATGAATTAGACATAAAAAACATAAAAACATAGATTGAATCATATAACATCAATCATCTTGAAGTTATAATCTTCATCAACCACGCCCACGAGATGGAAGCATACAACATATTGACTCTTGAGTCTAGAAAATCATCAATCTGAAGGTTTCAAGCTTTCAAAATTCAATATATAACATTTATCATCATTGATTTCAAATTTCAATATCTAACATTTATCATCATTGATTCATTGATTTCAAAATTCAATATACATTTATCATCATTGATATATAACATTTATCATCATTGATTTCAAATTTCAATATCTAACATATCATCATTGATTCATTGATTTCAAAATTCAATATATAACATTTATCATCATTGATATTATAACATTTATCATCATTGATTCATTGATCACCATATAACTTTCATGAAGCATCATATTCATAATTCATAATGACTTGTAAACGTGTAAACTTATAAATACCAACTTCCAAAGTTTCACCTTTCAAATTCAAACTTCAAACTTAAATTGTCATTAAATATGAAATCGGAAAAGAGTCAAGTTTCAACTGTTCAACTGTCAACAACAAATAGAAAAGACTAGTAAACAACAAATCTATTTTATCTGGCTGGCCCCTTGCCACGCCCACGAGAAATGTCTAATTTTTGTGAGCCACGAGGAAATTTTGGTCTTATAGTACTCTCAGGAGTACCACGACCACGACTAGAAGGTGGAGGCTGGATCTGCGAAGGAACAACAGTGTGATATCAAGGAGTGGCACTGGCACTGGCACTGGCACTGCTACCAGTAGATGGTGGGACTGGCCCTGTGTGTGGCGGTGTTGCTGATGCTTCATCATCATCCCTATAAAGTTCTGCTTCCAATTCTTCCAGATGTAACGTGTCGTCCTCCAAATTATCATCCTCTAGGTTGTTGTCCCAGACTGCGTATGATTGATCCTCATTTGCCCGATCCATTAATGGCTCGCCTCAAGTTATAATGCACATAAGCCAAGCTTTCGGCTCGGTTTTCATTATTTGTTTCTTCTCACATTGTGTATAAAGTTGTAGGTGCTCCAACACCTCTGCCAGAAGAAGTGTTCACAACCTGTGAGAGAACTTTTTAAGCCAACTTTGGCAAAAGTCCCATGCCGCCATATGCTTCCCACCATGTGAGAGCATCAAATCTATTCCTGTCTTCCATTGCATGGAAAGAACCAAAGTTAGCAGTGCAACTGAAGTATTTGCCATTCAAGGTGCAATCTAGCACACTCTTCCTTGTCAGGTACCAACTTGTCCAATGCCTTCATGTACCCTTGTTGTACCTCTAGATCTGTGTGAGATTTCATCCTAACCCCACCTCCAAGTGCAGGTTGGCCCAACCAAGATGGAGAGTAATATTTTGGCGTAAGAATATGCCCAAAGCATGTAGTGGAACATTGAGTTTATTCCTGAGTGCACACACCACAGTCATGAATCATAGCATACAAGTTGAGATCATTATCCATAACAATATCTTTTATTTGCCCCAACATGCTATCCATCTGCTCATAAACCTCTCCAATCACTGGTTTATCAGTATCTACAAACCGAATCATGTTATAAATGGGCTTGGTAAAATTCAAAATTTCCCTCACACGTGCCCAAAACAGAGGGTCAAGGGCGGTCTCCTCCACATGTTCGAAACCTTGCCTGTCAACTATTGTTGCTGCCTTGTCCTTTAATAGCTGCCAGTGTGGGCTTGATACCATTGCAGCCAATGACTCTCTTACCTTCAAAAGGCGCTTGAAGGTGAGGTAATAGCTAGCAAATCTAGTTTTTGCTATCTTCAACAACTCCAATTTCGAGTGAGTACGGAAAAGCCCATGGGTATTGCTATGATTTGTAATAAATTTTATCATTTTTTTACCTCTCCTGTACAAATCACCAAGCCATTTGAATTGAGGTTGTTTGTTTTTGATGATATCATGCATCAAAAGGTTCATTGTGTGAACCAAACACCCAGACCAAAAAATGTTGGGGTATCTATCCTCAATAATTGCTCTTGCTGCCTTACAGTTAGCAGCATTATCAGTGATGACTTGTATGACATTGTATGGCCCAGTCTTTTCAATTATATCAAGTAATGGTTCTGCAATGTTAATGTTGGTTTTGAATTTGTCCGAATAATCATATGCTGCCAGGAAGATTGCACCACTAACCGACACAGCCAAAACACTTATCAATGGTTTTCCTTTTACATTGGTCCATCCATTAGAGACAATGGACAGCCCATGCTCATTCCACGAACTTGTCATTCTAGCCAAAGAATTGTTTATTTTAGCTCTTTCATGATCAAGACCCACGGTTCTGGCCTTGTCATACCCAGGGCTTTTGTATCCTTTGGGGCATCATTAATGGCAGAAACCATTTCATGCCAATAAGGTGAGCGAAGAACATTGAATGGCACCCCACATGCATATAGAAACCGGTAAACTTTTGAATCCACATCATTCCTACACCCTTCGTCTAGGAAATCGGATATGGTTCTACGCCTTAATCCAGTGCCACTGCTTCCGAAACCACTAGCATGGGTGGAAGTTGAACTTGTTTGTCCATGATGTGTTGGGCCTGAATCAATGAAACCCCTAGATCTTTTAGATGATCTCTGTAGGGCAACCACCTCTTCCTTCCTATATATCTCTCTCCGTGGTGCTGGCACAAAAGTACAAACTTTGATTCCAAAATTTTTAGTTCCATCCCCTGGCATTATCCCACAAAGGTGCCTTCTCAGACGGGTGTATGAACCATGGTATTGTTTATTGCAATGGGGGCAAATAAATTTAGTGGTTCCACCACCTTTCCCTCTTTCCATTTTCTGAACATATTTCCACAAAGGTGTCTGAGTTTGGTCTCGTTTAGTTGGGGAATCTGTGTCCTCAGGTTCTCCACTCCCCACTTCCTCCTCAGCATAATCCTCCTCCTCTTCAGGATTTTCTTCAAATCCACCATAACCCTCCTCTTTATCCTCCTCTTCTCTGATTTGCCTCTTTCTTCTAGCACTCTCCAACACCATTATCACAAAGAAAGGAACCAACATGAGAAAAATCCATATAGCCATGATGGAAACAAGTTTCAAGTTTCTAGCTTGCAAAACAAATGGAAAAATGCCAAATGGGAATAGGAAATGCAACATAGGAAAAAAAACAATTCATTTTTTAAGTTTTAAATTCAATAAAATGCAACATTCAAGAAAAATTCAAGTTTTCATTTTTAAACAATTTAACAACCTACAAATTCATCTTAGAAAATACAAAATTGGATTAGAAGGCCTACCTCTTTCTTGCAATCCTCCTATTGCCTTGCTCCTTGCTCTCCTTGTCTCTTCTCGCTCTCCTTCCTTGCTCTCCACAACTCTTCTTGCTCTCTATCTCAACACTCAACAAACAATAAAAACCAAAATGAAACCCCCCCCCCCCATTATAAACAATTTGATTTTTGACTTAAAAAAATTTGCACGCGGCGGGGAGCGTTTTAACAGGTTCGGAAACGCACTCCCGAAAACGCTCCCCTCAGGAAGCGTTTTCGGGAGCGTGTTTCCAAGCGTTTCCAAAACGCTCCCGCACGGAGCACGTTTCAGAAACGGAAACGAAGGGGGTTTGAAGCTTCCCCACAACCCTGGATCAAGCATTCTTTTAATTTTAGCCATCGATTAGAGATTAGATCGCGGTCGTTGGTTTTCCAACGAGAAAAGTATAAAGGAAAGGCTTGGGGTCAGTTTGAGAACACACACAAAGTGGATGCACTCGAGCTAAGTCGAATTTTTGGGGCGGGGTTTGTTGAGGAATTCGAAGTGAGTTTCCAGTGTAGTGAGGGGCATAGATCAGCAAGGGATGATCTGATCCAAGGTCGAGAATATAGCAGCAGAGAGGCATCATCGTACCAGGGCAGCGCAGAGGCCAGCAAGAGGGAGACAGCCCAGCCAAGTTGACGCAGAGACCACACAGAGGCCTTCAAAGTGACGCAGGGGCAGTCTGTGCTGCGCAGAGGTTGCGTTGGGCTAGAGGGGCTGATGTAGTTGTAGGAAGAGATGCGCTGAGGGTTCCAGTGGGCCAGAAAGGGCTCGTTATCTGTAATCCGATTGAGGATGTGATTCAGCGATATTTTCTGTCTGCGAGTGATAAGGTACAATTGTCATGTATTTTCTTTGTAGGGAAAACCGTTTTTGGTGCCCAGAATGTTGTCTTCAGATTCTGCTAATAAAACCCTCTAGAATTGTTGCACAGGTTTTCCCGCATTGGGTTTTTCGGAAACATTTGTCCGAAAAATTTGTGTCATTTTGTCATATGTACGTGATGTTCAATAACTGATCTGTAGTTGTGTAGGTTGCTATTTGTGCTTACTTGGAAGTTTTTCTGAATATTCAGTTAAATAACTTGTGTAATAAATCAAGTAGGAGAAGTAAATCAATAGTTAGCAGTAGGGTTTTTGTATTAAGGATTCAGAAATTTTCAAAATTCAATCAAAGATTAGCCTTCTGAAATTGTGTGTAATTCTTATGACTCTAATGTGAAGGAAACTAAGGAAGAAGCTTCATCGAGACATTCCACCAATACAAGGTTTTTCTTCATGTTTGAACATTCCTCCCCTTGTTATGTCCCTGCCCCGGAGATGGATGTTTGTGACGAGGTTTGTTCCCCTAGTTTTGATGAAGAGCTAGTTTTTCCCAAAATACAATGATGAGTCCACTTCTTGTTTTCCCAATGACCAAAATAGTATCACCCTAAATATGTCTGAGGCATTTACTCCTTACCCTAAAGATGATAGGCTCGAGATAGTTCTTCATCAAGGATTCATATACTTGGTCGTTGGCATTTCCATCTCGTAGTTGGAGGATCAAAGTAAATCATCTTGACTAATGTCTATTCCTTCTTCCAGTTTTCCTTTCTGTGGCATATCAGTCTCTTGTTCTCTCACCTCCTGCCCTCGCAACCCCTCTTATCATCATTCCCATTTGTGTTGTCAGGTTCATTGCAAAAATAATCATAGAAGCACGCGTTATTGTATTGATCAATTGACATGTTGGTCGCATTGGGTCTATGACTATACCTAGCACTTGACATTGTATTGTATTCATGTTAGAGTAGGATGCATCACATGATGATTTTTGCATTAGAACTAATGTCATATGATATTTCTCATGGTAGATTAGTTGCATTTAGATTAAACCTTGCATATTTTTAGTTGATTTTATGGCTTGACAATAAGCATGGGTGATCATAAGACACCGTGAAAAACATGTTGCCCTGTGGTTTTGGTCGTTGATATGTGCACATAACAGGTCTATGGTGACCAAAAGATTGTTGTAGTTCTAGTCACCTCTCGTTCGAGTAGCTTTGCCCACCTCTTGGAGAGATCACGTCCTAGTTGGAGACAGATGTTACCCACCACTTCGTGGTTGATATCTCTAGGAGAAATGTCTTCTCCATGATGGATCTCAGTCGGTAGCCAACAGCCCCTTGCAGCCCTCAAATAGCTCGTTGTGCCCTTTCTCCGCCACTTAAGCCATCCATGTGGTCCCTCACCCATCTGTGTTGATCGTATGTTTGAAGGTGGGCCTCCCAAACCTAAAGGTATGTCTTGTCATTTGGTAATTGAGTATTGAGTTTACTTACAATGGACACTTCTGGGCATGGATTGATGGGGGTATTCGGAGGAAAGAGTGGGCTTAGTTTGTGCTTTTGTCCCCTTGACCTCTTTTGGGTGTCACCCATGGATTTTAGTCCTGTGGGATCTCCTTTACTGACCATTTGGTTTTAGGGTGGTACTACTTGGGAAAACCTTACTTTGGCTGCATGGTCCCGCTCCCTTATCCACATATACTACTCCCTTTCCATTCACTATACCCCCATTCATCATCTCTCCCACCTGGGTCCACATTGCCCCTCTGGTTTCACATATGGTTAGCCTCCCTGTTCCCTTTCCCCCCACCTTGGATCAGGCTTGGAACAATGCCTCGGAGGTTGAAGGAGCTACAAAGAAAGGTAAAAGCATCAATGGCCACATTCAACAGGAAAATGTACCACAAAATGCAAAATATGGTCAGGACAAACATAACGAGCACGTGGGAAAAAGCCAATACATGATCTCCACTCGATACCCATGGCATCACCCTAGTTCCATAAGCCCTAGATGAGCCTCCTTTATCATTCAAGAACCCATGATTGTCCCAACCCCTGGAGGGCAATGAACCGCCCTACAAATAGGAGAATTCCCATTAGTGCTACAATAGGATTATGGGTGTAGGAATTTTCACAATATACCCAAGTGTGGGCTTCCCTTTTCCGAGCTACCCTTGTGCCCCGATATGTGACACAGGGTGTCCCCTCTCATTCCCTATTCCATTTCACCCCCTTACCACATGCCACCACCATTTGAGGGATGTACCTTTGACATATCCCCTCTAAAGGTAGAAGCCATCTAATAAGGTCCCTGGCTAACCCCCTTAGGAGCTTGGAGACATTAGCACATGCCAAAGCCCACTATGGAAGGGCATGCCATTATGAAGTGTCCACTTATTGTGCATGATTTGTAAGCTCTTTTACCTGATTTCTTTAATGACTTGTTATACTGGAACGCCTCGGGACGCATTGGATCTTATTGAAGATTGCAGATGGTGTCCATTTGGGTTTGGTCTCTCCATACAGGGTCCTAACCTTCCATAGGGCTACATTGGCACATAGAGGGTGTGCCTAGCGAGCCATGGCCCTCCACAGCACTAGACATCACTCCATGGATCCCAAGAGATGTTCAGATATTTCTAGAGATCCACCTCTTGGACAAAGAAGATGCATTTGGTACACTATGCCCAACTAGCCCCACAGGTGCACCACACACTTGGAAGGTGTCCCAGGAATTGTACGATGACATGGCAGCATTCATTCCATCATCTGAGCCCTTGCAGATGGTCTACAAGCATCTTCAACTCATATGGAGAACCATGAGGTCATTGGTGTACCCCCACCCCACTTAGAGCACCACAGGTTTATTGTTTGGGGAACAAGGGGCCACCCCCTTGTCCATCACTTTTGAGTATTTTATTCATCATTATGGCACTTATGGACCTTATCAAACCTCTTGGAGGGCCCTACGACATGCATAGATTATTATTTGACCTCCTGAGAGGCTTATTATTTCATTTGTGAGCTAGTTTGATGGGATTTTCACCAAAAGTTAGTTAATTTGCACAATATTTTATTTTTAGGGGCTAATGTAGGCCCATTAGGTAATTCAAACTTCTAATTGGTGTATAAATAGGAGTTGGATGGATTCATGTGTATCATCACTTGGATTGGGATCTCTCTCTCATTAAAGAACTTCGCATTTTTTCCTTGCTGCATATTTTTGGACGATGGATGAATTTTCACGTATGGATTGGGTTCTTTTCTACCCCGGAGCTTCTTTTATTGCAAATGTGACACTGGTTGGATATATTCTCTAACATGTATGTGCAAGTTTAACACTATTTCTCATTTTGCTGCATATATTGGAATCTCACTATTATTAGGGCTAATTGTTGCATGTGTTTAATGTGGAATTATCTGTCTATTTAGCTTATCTCTATGTATGGGCCATGTTGGATGAATGAAATCTCCTAGAGATCATGTTATCTTGATAAGCCTTCACCATTTGTAACGAACTATAAATGCTGTAAAGTGACTTCTCTTCTCTTGCCTTTAACATTGGACGAAGTTGACTTTTGGAGCCTACAAAATCTGTCTTCACAATTCTCCTTGACTCCATATCCCCAAGAGGAAATAGGCACTGGTCCGTCAAATGGTGATCATTTCAACCCCATTTTTCACCTTTTTCCATCCTTTCCTAGGCCTAGCCTCATTACGTCACCTAAGGCATCAATTTCCGGGGAAACTGACCATAGAAAAACTTCGATCTCCTAGGCTCTACTATGCTGGTGGGTCCCCCAAGTCTCCTCCGAATTTGAAGGAAATCCGACGGAGAAATCTCGGGATATCCCAAGCCCTAGGGGTCTAGAGGCTAGTACCTAATAGGATCAATTTGACATCTTTGGGTGAAAATTATTGTTTGATATTTTCCCCTCACTTTGGTCAGGTTAAGAATATCATCGGTTGCTAGATTCCATTCCCTTAACCTCGGTTGGGTCCACTTGGTCTTGTGTGGTCCCATTTCTTATTAAAGACAATTCATCAAGGACAACTCGGGAATCCAAGTTCTATAACGATTTTAGGGATTGATAAATTCCTTTTCAAGCCATATTTCTCTAACCTAACCCTTAAATCCTCATCTCCTTTCCCTAAAAAGTCTTGTACCTTGCTTAAACAGCAAGCAAGCTCCATCCTTCATCCTATCTTTGGGAAAGGGTTTCCAAGGTCATTTCACACCTTTTTGTTGATACATCCTTTACAAGTGCCTTTCTAATTACTGGGTTTCCTCCCATCGGTGAATGTCTGTAAAGAGCAGGAAGTCTTAGTTGTGGTGACGGTGGGCTAATTCCCCATCGTTGCCCTTGACCTAGCAATTTCCCTCTTAGGAGTCCCTTTTAAGTCCCCTGCTGGTTTGAGTGGTAACAGGAGGTACTCCACAACCCTAAATATTGGGTTTGTGAGAAGTTGTCCCACAAAAAAGGCTTTGTGGGCAGTGTACCCAAGTTGTGGGTTTTGCTCCCAAAGTTGAGGGTGTGAAACCAACTGGACAAATTATTATTTAATCATCTAAATCAAGTGGGGCACCCTTGAAGGGCTAAGGGGCACCTAAGGGTATGGTGATGTGGCGAATTCAAATGAAAGAAACCTCTTATCTTACGTTAGTTGGGGTTTCGTCTAAAAAGTTCTAGTCGGCTTGAACTTGAGTGACACTGCTTGAGGGTTAGTCATTTCCCTCATGGAAAACTATAACACAAGAGGGAGACCATTTGAGCATCCATCCAAGTACAATACATTAAAGAGGAAGGCAATCTGATCTGACTACAGACCTAAGGAGTTGATCCAGCGTGAAGAGGAAGACGAGTTTCGGTCTCATCTCTTGTGCTTTGGTTAGGCTGAGTTAGGGTGAAGGTAGACCGAGATGATAAGGAGAATCATGGGCTAAGTTTGATGTGATTCCTCTCTATAGTCGCATGAGTATGGTTTCTTAAGAGAGGGTCAAGACCCTATTACAACAGCTTAGAGAGGCCTGTAAGGCATATTTTGGAGGGCCAAGAGGTCTGGTCTATGGTTAGAGCTAAGCCGCACGCATTGAGGGACCAACACATAAGTTTGAGGGAGGCTTGCATAGAGTTTAAGAAGTGGAACAAGCAAGTTTAGGGAAAGGTTGTAGTTGTGATAGAAGCCTTAAAAGGAGGGTTGAAACCTCACACAAGTGTGCTTAGATCCGTGTGCTTTTAGGGCAGAAGAGGATGCCTTAAAGAGGTAAGAGATTGTCTTTTCTCAGTGATCTTTGCTAGGTGATGGAGGGTTTCCAATAAGGTTATTTGACAACAGTTTATTGTGCCCTAGTTGAGGGCTCCTTCTATGATGTGTTGCCCTGAAAGGTCTACCCTAAAGTCAGTGTCAAATCGCTCAAGGTATGTGCATAAAATGAGAAGGTCGAGAAACTAAGTGAAATGAGGTATAATCTTCAAGTGGGCCACATTTAGCCTTAGAGAATGTACAATTGTTTGACCAAATGGGCAACAAGTAAGGTCTCGCATAATGAAGGAAGAAAGGTTTTCATTTTGGATAGTGCTTATAGCCTTATGAACAGTGAACAAGAGGGAAAACTTGTTATTGTTAGTGAGCATCTTGACTGTGGTGCCCTAGATCAGTCAATGCATGAGGCATTTTAGAGATAATAGGGTTGATTGTTCAAGCCTAGGTTCCTCTATAGTATATCTAATATGGATTTCCAGGGTACGTGATGGACAGATCATAGGTGCAGGAGTACGTCATCAGATGTCCTAGAGGGGTTTTGAGGAGTTTTATGTGATCCAAAGCGTATTCGCTTGGTATATTCTATCATTCACACAACTTGCTTTTGGTCCCTTTGTGTTGAGATTTGTAGCTTAGGAGGTACTCCAAACCCTAGGCTAGAGGATTGTGGAGGAAATGGCTTCATAAAAGGTCACTTGTGGACTAAGAACCCAAGCTTGGGGTTTTGTACCCAAAGGTGTGCGGCCAAAACCATGAGGAGATTTGATGACTTCACATATGGTGATCAAAGAGCAACCCTAAAGGAGCTAGGGACAACTTCAAGCACCATGAGATGCCTTGTAGAAATGGAGATATGAATTTTTGAAAGTTTTGTGTGGGTGAATTTCTCCCAAGATCAAGTCGGCCTTGGTAAAAGGTGCCCTTCTTCATAGGTTGGATGCCACCCTAGAGAACAACATATATAGGAGTGAGGAGGAGCCCCATTCCTCACTAATCATAGCATCCTTTCTCTCATGTGAAGTGTGAATTTGGAGGCCGAATTCCTCAAGGAGACATAAAAATAGATGCCTGAATGAAGGAGGGAATAGGACGAAGTTTAGGGCCTATTTTCATGATTGTGTGGGCTACGTTTTTGGCAAAGAAAGGCAACAAGGAAAGGAGGGTTTGTGGGAGACTAGGTCGAGTCTATTTGGGGTTGTTTTGGGCATAAAAATCAAAGGTCCTATGTTGCAGGCTGAGGTCTGTTGTTGTGATTGCAGGTGGGTAGAAGGCTTGTTTGGGGAGGTCGAGTAGCCTACTAGGCTCCCTAAACTAGGCCGCAATCATCTCTAGCAAGAGCACAACAAAAGGAGCCTGTACATCGGAAGATTCTTGGTCTTATGCAAGGAAATTATGCCCTAACTAGGGTCGAGTTCCACAGAAAGGTACAACTTAGATTCCAAGGAGTTTTGATGAGCAAAAGGTGTCGTCTTCAAGGAGGGAAGCTACGGGATTGGTGTCTTAGTAGAGGATAAATTGTAGATCATCCCAGTGCAAGGAACATAAGGAATGTACCACAAAGATAGCAACATCCAAGACAAGTCATGCAAGGTCTGTTATGACAGTCTTGCAGAAGGTCGAATATAGAAGGTAGGCAGGGATTGAAGGAAGGCGACATAGCGCAAAACTTAGAGGATTTTTTACGATGACATAAGGGTTGTTGCAGTGGCACAAAAAGCTCTAACCAGTGGGTCGAAAACCTAAGACTCTAGGGAAAAGTTGTATCTCAAATGTAGTATGGTGTTTCAAGTTGTTCCTTGCTAAGTGGATCAGGTCCTAGAAGGGGGAAAGATTGGAAGGTCATAGTAATGCTCTAAGGGGGGCAGCGAGTGGATGGTCCTAGTAGTCGTAGATCAGTTGACAAGAAGGACTTTGGAAGCTGTAAGAAGGGTGAAGACTTGTAAGCTCAGGATTGATCCTTGAAGGACAAAGGAAGGAGGTCAAGGGAGTAGATTTCATCAGCCCAAGTTCATTGTTGGAGAAGGACGTTTAACAGTGATAGGTGGCAACCCTCCATGCCCTAAGTGTGTTTTTATCGAGCTGCACAAGAAGGCACTAGTGGGAAGAAGTCCCTAAGAGTTGTGTCATTGAAGGACTAAGGAGCAGCTAGTGAGCAAGAAGTCCCAAAGAAGCCGAGGAGCAACAGTGAACAGTTGAGAGTTGTGAACAAATAGAGTTGTGAACAACTCGACATGAGTCTCAATGTGTTGATGTGTTGAAGGACTAACGATCAACAAGAGAGCAATTAGATTCATGTTCAGTGACCTAATGGAGTTGGTTCATTGATAGAGGTAGGTTGGTGTTGACGTAGATCGCAACCGAAGGACCGGGAAGTTGTGTTCAAGGTACGTGGACTAAAAGGGCTGTGTGTGGCCACCATCACCAAGTAGATTAGATTGTATCTTGTTCAGGGTAGATTGGTTGTCAAAGCACTGACACTAAACTCTAATTGTATGTACTTGTATCAGTGGATGTATGAGGGACATTATCCCTGGTATGAAAGCCCTAGACCGTTGTATTACAGTTTGTTAATATAACAAAGTTGGGCAGTTAAAAATTGTAAAAAGTTGTCTATATTTGTGCATGTGTTGATTTACTGTTATTTCTTGTTCCGTTGTGCAAAGTAACTTGTTCTGGTATTTGGATTGATAGTGTCAATGATTCTAAGACCCTAAGCTAGATTCTAGTACCGTGGAAAAACAACACTTTGCATTCCGATAATTCCTATAAAACGAGGTTATTATTGAGCATGTTTAAATTAATTATGCTTGCGGTGTCATTTTGGGAGGAATATTTAATAAAACACATTAGTGTAATAGCTCGTTGGAACCGGGACGAGAAGATCTACGGGATGATAAGGTGAAAAGTGGATTTCAGTGACCAGGGAAAGGATGGTGGCCAATTTACCATTTGCTCAGATTAAAAGTGATTTTAACTAGTCACTTTAATTAATAAAAGAAGGGAAAAAGTGCTAAGTGGGGAAAAAGGCCAAGAGACTAAAACAAAATAAAAGTCACTTAAAAAAATGGATAAGAGGAGAAGCTTCTAGAGCAGGAAAATAAAATAATAAAATAAAGGCTTCTAGAAGGTTGGAGAGGGATCAATCAGATCTATAAAAGGAGGTGAAGCAGATCGTTTGGGACATCTTGGATTGGTTGTATTTTCTATTGTTGAGGTTTGGAGAACTTGGTTCTCAGCTTCAGTCAGCCCTAGGATGAAAACACTTGGGTCATTTGCTGAGAAAAACCCATCTCATCCCTTGGTGAATCCATTCAGGATTCACAGGTGTGTTTATTGGTTCCAGTTTCTATTTTGGAGACCCGATCCGATATCGTAGAAGATCTTCTGGCGGCCATTACTACAACTATTTTCTATAGAGGGCTTATATGTAATTTGCCCAGTAAATAAATAAAGATGCGTTATTTTCATTTCTTGTGTTATTTGTAATTGTAACATTTTAAGGATTTACTGCAAAATTATACTTTTGCTGCAAATTTTATGGTGTTGAAGTTTAAAACTGGATTTGGGGTAATTCTATAAACAAAATCCCGAGAAAATTGTCAAATTTAAAAAATGGGATATTACACTAGAAGACCTCATGTATAGTGATCATTGAACGAGTCAATGCGTTGTTAGGAGGCAGTGTATTGTGACCTAGTTCAGTGGGTTGCAAGTGGGCAAAATATAAAATAAAATGAATAAAAGTAATCTATGACATATTTGGACAACGTCGACTAGGAACTAACTACTGAGCCTCAACAAAACATCAGAGGAATGCTGCATATGCAGTTTTAACACCTTTCAAATTGCAGCTTCAACTACAGCACAAACTAACATTGTTCATCATCATCAAAATATGCCATAATCTTCTAAGAATTCGTCATAAGAATTTTATTTAGCATTCCCTGCTGAAATGTAAAAGAGGCTTTAAGAAAAAATCTACACACCAGGCAAAGCTTCACATATTGAACTGAACAACCACATGCATTTCTTTCTGCAGTTTTCTTCTGCTCGGCCTGTTTGCAAAAACAACCAATCTAAAAATTCCTGCATGTTTGAGAACATCTTCCTATCCTTCCTATTTTCCTGTAAAGAGCTGATGTTCCTTCGCACAAGTCTCTGCATTCCTTCCAGGACCCTGCTCAATTGTTTCAATGTACCTGACATAAAGAAGATAAATACACTAAATAAATGTAAATTTTCTAAAATTTCTTCCTAGATCTCGTTCTCAGGATGTAAAATTGAAGCACTTTCTAACAGCAACAATGTTACCCGCCTTGAAACAATATCCTGAAGCAACCAGATTCCAAGAAAAGGAAATTTGCAAGTATGAACCAATATTCAAGTAAGAAACTGACAAAATAAAGAAACCCAGATGATAACAAATTTCTTCAATGGTCAACTGGTTAAAAGATCAGTAAAAACACATACTGATACTAGACAGAAAATTTCCAAGTTACCAGAAAGTGGATACAGATACAGATCTGCCAGATATTTGAAAAGCGAAGATACAGATACAGCTGGGAAACACCACATGCAAAAGCTATAATAATATTTTTTAAATTTTAAAAAACATATTAAAAGTTATGAATCAAAACCTTTTAAGAATTAAAATATTATATCTGAAATCATTAGATAATTTATAAATATGAACACTGCAATCATCATGCATCATGCCTCATACAAAAAGGTCAATTGTAAATACAAAGCAAGGGTCTCACTAAAGATCACTATATTGATATGATAATGTAGAGAACATCTAACTACATATCCTGAAATAGGTCTACATCCTCATCATCTAAATATTTCAACTCTACATCATGATCAGCCAGTCACCTTCCTTGAAATCTGACTTAAAGTTTAAAGATTACCAGCTAGGTACGACACTAAATGAATGGAACAAACAAAGTTTGTTCTTCAAGTTAAATACTCCAAAAGACTTGGAATATAAAGATCTCCATTGAGATACAAGAATATATATTAAAAAGTATGAATGAGAATGATGTTACAAATGAGAGTGAGGGTCTTGTATATATAGCCAGGTAGGTACCCTTTCACGAACGTTCATGTCTATAGAGACATGCCTCTTCTCTACTAATTATCTGTTAATTAATCATCGTTTATGTCTATTATTATTTATATTATTTTTACCATTGTTATAAATATTTTATTCATAACATTGTCTTCCTCCTCAAAAAGCTTTGTCCTCAAAGCTTACTGATGAAAAGGCTTGATCTCTTTTTCTGTTTTGAATGTCTCCTTGACACGGAACTGTCATTTTCGTTGGTACACGACGATATGATCCTTTGAGTGATGAGTAAAATTATCGAACTGAGAATGGATCTGACCATCCTAAATTAATCTTCTGTGGAATTTTCCATTTTGTTCGTGTGAACTGTTATCACAAGAGTGAATTGTACTTACATTAGTAACCTTCGGAACATAAGTTTGTTGTTTATGTTCTGAGTGATACAAATTTGTAGACTGATTGAGATGTTTGTTCTTGTGGTTCGGATGTAGATAAGGAGTTGTTTTGGTTTGTCTTTCCCTTATCATGTGTGTGACAAGATTTTGATTCTCTTCAGGTTCTGATGTCGTCAAGTTGGTTACAGAATCTTCACTTGGAATTTTATAAATTTTTGTAGATGTTCTATGCTTGATGCAACTTTAATTTTCATCCCCAATATCAGTTAGCAATCGCATAAACAAGAAAGTTAAATGCTGATAGAATATACCAGTAGATCGACAGAAGACAAGCCAAAATATATAGGTGTGTTGGTGCATTACGGCAGTCAATGGGATGCTTCAACACGCAAAGTCTCAATACGGTCAGCCAACCAGAAGTGTCTTACAACCCTATAGGACAGCTAGATCAGTCAACCCCAAAAGTCAACGAAAGTCAATGTTGTCACAATCAATGGTCAATGCAAACAGCAACAGCAGCAAAGTCAACGCAGCCAAATCAAAATCAACATCCAGCCTCGGGATTTGTGCCAAAAAATGCGGATTGAGGAAATCGAAAGTTTAGGAGAGTTTCGAGTCAATTTGACCAAGCGTTGATGGTCAATTTCTGCGTTGGAAACCCTACACAGTCTGAAACCCTAGCTGCTGCTTTTTCCCACGTGTGATTGAAGAAGAGACTCCAAAAGATGCTCGAACCAATCAGATGAGGAGAGAGAATCTGATGTGATGGATGAGTGAAAATAACCTCCAACGCTGACCTATTTATATCCATAAGTGAGGGTGTGTGACACAATTGCTGGGGCTCCAAGCCTACATTTCATTTCAGACCGACCTACACATATTTTGAATAAATTCAAAAGAAATGTTCTTCTCATCGGATCAAGATGATCTTTAGATCAATCTTGCACTTCTCCAAAAGAGGAGTCCAATAAAAATATTGGCATCTACATCTGAGCATCACAACATGGAGTTTGGACCTAGTTGTCCAAAATTAACACTCCCTCTTAACTAAGGGAGAACTCCATCCACCTATGCAATCTAAACATCATGCGTCATCTCGTCATAACTTGCTTTGCTGGCTTTATTTCAGAACAAAAGTGGGTCAGTCACAAAGACATCATCCTCGGCTGACAAATTTAGCTCAGAGGTCCGAAACCTCTATAGGACTCAAAAAGAGTCTCATACCAACCCGAAGTTGGTTTATCTGACCCGAAGTCAGTAGGAGGTCTGAAACCTCACTATACTTGATCCCAGATCAATTGGTTGGACCGTGCCATCCCAGATAGAGAGTACGACAATCTCTGATGCGTCCATCAGTCTTCGCTACTAGTCTCTAGCCTTTCCCACCTCACTGGCCAAATGAGAGGTACTTCCCATGAATCTGGGACTCAAATGCGTAGGATGCATACAGGGCACGGATCATGAGAGGTGAACCAAGTTAATCATCATAACGGTGGGGCAGAAGCACACCAACAAGGTTCAACAAGCCTAGCCCTGTGGTTGCTTATAGCTCAGAGAAGCTATCCCCAAAGCCCCCCAGAGCTCCCATAGCTCATCGTCCAACAGGACCCTCAACATAGGTTTGTTCCACGATACCAAGATTCTCACGGAAGGTTAGGAACTTGACCTTCCCCAAGGGCATTGTGAGAATATCCGCGACCTGCTCATCAGTTCCTATATGATCGAGCCTTAGGGGGCCTCGCTGTATCATTTCCCTGATAAAGTGGTACCAGCCATCAACATGCTTGTATCGATCGTGGAACACGGGATTCTCTGACAAACGAATCCCCCTCTAGTTATCACAAAGGATAACGGTGGCATCTAGCACATGCTCGAACAACTCACTGAAGAGCTTTCACAACCAATTGACTTCACAACAGGCCATACATGCTGCAATGTATTCGGCCTCAGCGTTGCTCAAGGCTACCGACTTCTGCTTCCTACTTGAAGCAGACCTACGTGCGAAGCAGCATCCAGATGTGCTCTTGCGATCCACCACACTACCAACCCAATCGGCATCAGTATATCCATGGAGTGTCATGCTCCCAGCAGTGTATCTCAGCCCATGGTCTATCGTGCCCCAGAGATATATCAAGAGTTCCTTGGCACCAACCCAGTGAATGTTATGAGGATCAACCATGTGTTGACTCAAAGTGTTCACTGCAAAACATACGTCCGGACGAGTCTTCACTAAGAACATCAAGGCCCCTACGAGTTGACGATACTTAGTAAGATTTGCTAGCACGGGCCCAGCAGCACTGCCGCTCAACTTCTTAAAGTTGAGCTCCATCGGTGTCGACACGGACTTACAGTCCACCATTCCAAATCTTTCGAGAAGCTTCACAATATATTTTCCTTGAGAAAGGAAAATCTCACTAGGTCTCTGCCAGACCTCCAGGCCTAGGAAGTAATGCATCAGTCCTAGGTCCTTCATCTCGAACTCAGCAGCGAGTTCCCTCTTACACTAATGAATGAGAGGGTCAGCACCTATCAGGAAGGTCGACCACATCCAGCACCAAAATGAGAGGCTTTTCTCTATCAACCTTGAAGTAAAGGTTCGGATCAACATTACTACGAGTGAACCCCAACTTCAACAGGTAGCTATCCATCCTCTCGTACCAAGCTCTAGGTGCTTGCTTCAACCCATAGAGGACTTTCTTCAACCTGCAAACATGGGTCTCCCGATCCTGGACTTCGAACCGCAGAGGTTGCTCCACATACACCTCTTCCTTTATCGCACCATGCAGAAATGCGGTCTTCACATCCATCTGATGAAGATTCCATCCTTGCGTAGCAGCAAGGGTTGTGATAGATCGGATGGTGGTATATCGGGCCACAGGTGCAAATATATCATCATAGTCTACGCCTTCCTTTTGAGAGAAGCCTCGGGCAACGAATCTTGCCTTGAACTTTTCAGCACTTCCATCAAATCCATGCTTGATCTTATAGAGCCATTTCGAGGTGACAACTACTTTGTCCTCCGGTCTTGGAACCACATCCCAGACATCATTTTTCGTAATGGACTCATATTCTTCGTGCATAGCATCCTTCCAGACTTGATGCTTTACAGCTTCCTCAAAAGATCCAGGCTCAGATTCTACAATTGTACTCATGGCTGCTAGATACCCTTGGTATCTATTCGGCTTCTTGCTTTCACGGAATGTCCCCCTTGGGGCCATATGTCCCTCAGCATCCTTGAGAGTGTCCCTAAGCCATGATGGTCTCTTCCTCATTGAAGGAGGTGGATCAACAGGGTCCATCGGTCATTCAACATCGGGCATCGTCTCATCCTTCGCTTCTTCTTGATTTCCAGGCCTTGCTTCATGATCTTCCTCAGATCTCATAAGATTGATTACCTTCCTCAAGGAAGCATCTTCGTCAAAGGTAACATCGTGGCATATCTCCACTCCACTTTGACCAGGCACATACACTCTATAGGCCTTCGAAGTTTCGCTATAGCCCTCAAACATTCCCTTCTTTCCAGAAGCATCCAGCTTGCTCCTCTTCTCCTTCGATACATGAAAATAAACAAGACATCCGAAAACTCTAAAATGTGAGACGTCAGGTTTCTTACCAGAGAAAACCTCTTTGAGAGTTTTGGAGTCCAGAGCGGAATGCGGGCATCGGTTTTGTATGTACACAGCAGTGTTCGCAGCTTCTCCCCACAGATACTTCGGAAGCCCTTGGTCACATAGCATGGCACAAGCAGCTTCCACAATAGTCATGTTCTTTCTTTCAGCAACGTCATTCTGCTCAGGAGTATAGACAGTTGTGGTCTCCCTCTTGATGCCAGCTTCTCTGCAAAATCTCTTGAACTCTAAGTTGCAGGAAACGCTGGCAAGGGGTCCGTTTCCGTACGGAAACGATACGAAAACGCGGAAACGCGTACCGTACGGCCTGGAAACGCGTTTCCGGCTGTACTGGCACGTTTCCCGTACAGGAAACGTTGCCAGTACGACCGGAAACGCGTTTCCAGGCCGTACGGCCACGTTTCCTTGCCTTTAAAGCGATTTAAGTTGGTTTTTTTTTTGTTTTTTTCCGGTTTTCGTGCTTTTTAACATTATTGTAATCGTTTATGGATGCTTGTGGATGGATTTTTAAAGCCTATGGCCCTAGTATTTATATGTGATTCATGGTAATGTTAAATTCTTAAAGTAAAAGTGACATTCTCCTTAATCTTCGTTTTCATCCTTTTACTTAAATTTTTAACATTACCATGAAATGACTCAGGATGTTTGAGAGTGGTTTCGACCTCATTGGATTTCATATGGAGAAAGTAGAATTTTAGATCTCATTCAAAATCCAGTAGACTTATCAGTTTTTCAGGATTTCAGGGTTGGGTGATTGCAATGTTTCCATCGTATTTTGTCATGTATTAGGGTATGGAACTCATATTTAATCAAGAGCACCAATCCGATATTCCGAGATTGCTATTTCCATTGTGTCTGTTATCATTCATGAGTAAATGTGTTGTAACTTGTAATAGTTTATGCTTTGAATTTATCATGTATCATGTATGTTTTAAACTTTTATAATTTCACATAATATTTCTTAAATGTCTTAAATTCTAATATAAAGTTAAATTTTTTATATATATATATATACCACGTTTCCCCGTTTCCAAAATTTGGGGAGGTCGCATTTCACTTCGCTTCCCGTTTCGGAAACTCGTTTCCGTTTCCCCGTTTCATGCAACTTAGCTTGAACTCGTACGTCTCATATTCACTGCCATTATCGGTGTAACGGATAGTATCACGTGTCATCGCTCCCAGTGGACTTCCTCCAACCTGGTAGATCGTATTAACTCTAAACCCAATCGTGATAGCTTCCTTGAAACTATTTTTCCAGATGTGCACCTTCCCATCAATGAATGCCACATTGAAACCTTTGTCTTCCATGGCCAATATAGACATAAGGTTCTTCTTCAAATCAGGTATGTATAGTACATCTTGCAAACGGAGGACTTACCTTGAGACAAGTGGAGGGTCACAGTCCCTGTCCCTTTCACGGGATATGTGGCATTATCTCCAAGGATAATTTCCAGATAAGTATCCTTCTCAACCATATCAGAAAGTGCTTCCTTGAACCCAGTGATGTGCCTTGAGGCACCACTATCTATCAACCAGACATCCGTAGTGTTGAGTGGAGATGCAGCAGAGAGGGCAAATACAGGAATGAATTCATTTCTTTTATCAACAACATTTGATTCCTCATACCTGGAATTTCTCGACCTTTTGAAAGGTTGTCCATTTCGGCCGGAGGGAGCCTTCCTCTTTCCTTTGAACCTGTTGCTCCTTGGATTTCCATTCCTTCGGTTGTTGTTGTTGTCATCATCATCAAGAGAATCCTTCTTGTAAGGACATTCTCTAGCATAGTGACCAAGCTTGTGACAAGTGTAGCAGTTTCCTTTCTGCGCTTGGGCCCCTACTCTTCCTTTGTTCCTTGGACCACCAAAGTTCTTCTTAGAACGAGCATCGAAGGCAGCATTTCCTTCATTTTCATATTCCTTCATCCTTGTCTCTTCTTCTATGCATCTCGATAATACTTCGTCAAAATCAGGTATGACATTGTTATTGAGAATGGTAGTGTTGAATACATGTCATTCGGATTAGAGACCTCCAAGTACAGTGAGAACCATCTCTCGGTCAGCTATTGTCTCCCCAATAGCCAGCAGATTATTCTTGATTTTGGTTAGCTTCAAAAAATATGATTGAACAAACTCATCCCTGCCTTTCTTCAGATTCTTCAATTGGTTCTTGAAGAATAGGACTTGATTCGCATTGTTGGCCTTGAACATGTTGACCAACTTATCATACATCTCAATGCATGTGCCTAGCTCAGAGATGTAGGCAACATAACTCTTATGATATGAGTCCCCGATCATTAGCTTAGCTTTGATTTCCCCCTTCTTGTACTTTGATTTGGCGGCAGCAGTTGCAGTGGATGGAGGCTCTTGGATTTTACCCTGCACATAGTCCATGACATCTTAGTCTTCCAACATAAGATCCAATGTCATCTTCTAGGCATGGAAGTCTTCCTTCCTAGTCAATTTATCATCAGATTTAAAGCCATTGTAGTTTGAGGAACCCATGCTCTTCTTCGGTGATTGCTATAAACTAGGGCTTTGTCTTCACCTCAGCTCTGATACCGTGTAAATTTTTGTATCAGTTAGCAATCACATAAACAAGAAAGTAAAATGCTAATAGAACATACCAGTAGATCGACAGAAGACAAGCCAGAATATATAGGTGTGTTGGTGTGTTACGGTGGTCATCAGGATGCTTCAACGAGCAAAGTCTCAATATGGTCAACCAACCATAAGTGTCACACAACCCTCTAGGGCAGCCAGATCAGTCAACCCCAAAAGTCAACGAAAATCAACGTTGTCACAGTCAATGGTCAACGCAAACAGCAGCAGCAGCAAAGCCAATGCAGCCAAGTCAAAGTCAACGTCCATCCTTGGGATTTGTGCCAAAAAATACGGATTGAGGAAATCAAAAGTTTGGGACAGTTTCGAGTCAATTTGACCAAGCGTTGACCAAAGTCAACCCTGGTCAATTTCTGCGTTGGAAACCCTAGATAGTCTGAAACCCTAGCTGCTGCTTTTTCCAATGTGTAAGAGAAGAAGAGACTCCAAAAGATGCTCGAACTAACCAAATGAGGAGAGAGAATGTGATGTGATGGATGAGTGAAAATGACCTCCAACGTTGACCAATTTATATCCATCAGTGAGGGTGTGTGACACTACTGCTGGGGCTCCAAGCCTACATTTCAATTCAGGCCGACCTGCACATATTTTGAATAAATTCAAAATAAATGTTCTGCTCATTGGATCAAGATGATCTTTAGATCAATCTTGCACCTCTCCGAAAGAGGAGTCCAATAAAAATATTGGCATCTTCATCTGAGCATCACAACATGGAGTTTGGACCTAGTTGTCCAAAATTAACAAATTTTCATCGTCTCAACATCTGAGTGTGTTTTTTCTTTAACTAGCTTGTCTTCTTCTTGAATTGTGATATTCACTCTATCAGTATTACTCTCATTTTCTTCAACATGAATTTCTTTATTTGAAGATTTCGACACTTTCTTCTCAATAAATTGTTGTACCTTATTTTCCAACGACTTCTTGTCCTTCCTAAGCTTCTTAGTTTGTGTTAGTAATTTTTCATTGTGGTCTTTAAGCCGAGAAACTTCTTCATTTCGATCAGTAGTGATTTTGTCAATTTCTTTCTGCATATTTTGTAATACCTTTTTACCTTCTTGAAAAATTACTTTTGAAATATCTTATATGTCTTCGGGTGTTACTGAATTTGTCTTCAATGTAACATCCTGTAGTGTCATTTTTTCTTTTTGTATGAAAATGTCAAAAACATATCTTTTGTATTTAAGATGGAGGACACTAGAGTTTCCATCCAGGGTGAGACCAAAACAATATCACTATCATCAATAAATAAGGATTTCATGGTGAATTGTGAGATAAAGGTATAATCCCCAATACTTAGTTGTAGATTGTTTACGTTGTATTGTTTGTCGCTTGTGTCAACAAAATTTGTTTCAATTATATTCGATTCAGGAATCACTAATTGGTTTGCACATTTAGGACTAACATAGTTACTCTCTTCAGTAGGACTGATAGAGATTATAATATCTCTTCTTGCAAGTTATCCTTCGATTTTAAATAGTCTACCAACACATTTACTAAAAGTTTTAGGAAATCTTTCGTTACTAGCCTCCATTTTCCTTTTTCAGGGGAACTTTAGGATTTTAAAAATATTCCTTCTTTGCATTTGCAACAATATCCCTTATGATATTAGAAATATAATGGTGAAGGAACAATATCCCATATGATATTTGGAATATAATAATTTATTTCCTTCACATTACGAATGACTTCCCAATTTCTTCATTGATTGACTTTTATTTTTTATTTTTTATTTTTAAACCCTTTTATCATTTTTTTTATATATAATTTTCTTTTTCTATATATATTTATAATTTTCTTTTTCTTTTTGAAAAGTTACAACCCTAGTGAAACGTGGCTATTCACCTATTTGGGGTATAATATAAAATATATGTCCACTTATGTGCCTTTGAATTGCTTAATTTTCTCCACGTAAAAAGTAAAACTTACTATTCACATAAAAAGATTTTATATTCCTTTTGTTCTTCTTTTACCTTGAAGATACCATGGGCAATTACCACGGGTTGCTAAAACCACAAGCTTGTAAACCATTTCATGAAGAAAGATAATCTTGTCTACTCTTCCTTCTCTTACATATAGTTTTAAAGGTATTTGGAAAGATTCCCTTTTTGACTTTATCATCCACTTTTTATCAATTATATATATGAACTTTTTATAATATCACTTTAACTATATCCCTTTTTAACTTCAGAAAACTCAATTTTAATGTTTTTACTTTTCTTTTCTTCTTTTCTTCAATTTAATATTTTTTTTTCTATTTTTTTTATTTTTCTTTTTCTTTTTATCAGTAATATTGACCCTTTTTCTATATTCTTTTTTTTTTCTTAAAATGGCCAAAGGCCTAAATGGCGAAACCAACAAAATGGAGAAACTCCAAACTCTTGTAGCAAAATGCTTTAACAGCAACACCATTGACGAATTTCACGGTCAAAGACCTGAATTAGAGAACACAACTTTGTGCAACGATTAAGCGGCCAGAGGATTGAACAACTTTGATACCAAATGGAACGAACAAAGTTCGTTCTTCAAGTTAAATACTCCGAAGAGTTGGAATATAAAGATCTCGATTGATATACAAGAATATATATTAAAAAGTATGAAAGAGAATGATGTTACCAATGAGGGTGAGGGTCCTGCATATATAGCCAAGTAGGTACCATTTCACGAACGTTCATGTCTATAGAGACATGCCTCTTCTCTACTAAATATCAATTAATTAATCATTGTTTATGTCTATTATTATTTATATTATTTTTACTATTGTTATATATATTTTAATCATAACGACGAATGTCATACATTCCTTGACAACATTCTATAGTCTAAATATCAATTTGTTCTAAAAGAAGCCTTTACCTTGAGTTCGATGGGATTGAGCCAATTAAATTATTAGTGACGTCCATCTTGTGTACACAAATAAAATCGAAAACTAAAGCACATATTTTACAACGCAGACCATTTCCAGAGCTTTCCTACTAGCATCATCAAAAACCGAGATTTTAATTTTAATGTCTCAAACCTTTATTCTTGTTGATTTTTCATGATTTCCTAGACTGATAATTACTTCCTATGATTTCATCATTAGTTTAATATGTGTCACAGTTATCATTAAGCAATTATACATAGAAAATCTTCAACAGTAAAACAATAAAGCCAGTAGGATCATAAAGAGGCACAAAATTTATCCTGGGAAAACCTAAACTAGGGTAAAACCCAACAACCTTTTCCTAGAGAAATTGTCCAATTCAACAACAGATACAATCTGATTTTGTTAATTTTGAGCAACTAGGTCCAAACTCCATGTTGCACTGCTCATATGATGATGATTATATTTTTGTTGGATTCCTCTTTCAGAGAGGTGCAAGATTGATCTAAAGATCATCTTGTTTGGATAAGCAGAACATATATTTTGATTTTATTTTCCACACATGTGCAAGGTCGGCCAGATTTGTAATGCAGGCTCACAAGCCTAATAGATATGTCACACACCCTCACTGACTAATATAAATTGGAGAGAGATGATGTCCATTTCATCATCATCTCATCACACACATTCCTCTTAATCTGATTGGTTCGTACAACCTAGAAGAGGCTTCTCTCTCTCCCAAGTGTAAATATGGATGATGTCGGAAATGGATTACGGAAATATGGATGCCGGAAATCTGGATGTTGGAAATATGGATGATGCAAGAAATGGATGTCGGAAATCTGGATGTCGGAAATGGACGTCGGAGATATGGATGATGCCGGAAATCTGGATGCAAGAAATATGGATGTCGGAAACCTGGATGCCGAAAATATGGATGATGCCGAAAATGGATGTCGGAAATCTGGATGTTGGAAATGGATGCCAGAAATCTGGATGAGGGTTCTTTTGTTGACTTGCATTGACTTTTGGAGCTGTCTTTGACGGGTGTATGTGACATTTGGAATGTTGGCTGATCTGATGTTGAGAAAGACTTTGTTGGCTGATGCATCCTGTTGACTGTCGTAACGCACATCACTCTCTATCTTTGTTGGACAAGAAGAATTGTAAAATCTGATCTACATTATTTGGTTTGTCTTCTGTTGATCTATTATTATGTTCTATCAGAATTTTACTTTCATCTTTATGTGATTGCTAAATTGAATTGGGCCTATAAGAAAGATTGAAGTAAAACTACATTCAGCATAGAACATACGATGGTAATTTAAATTTAACATGGTATCAGAGATGAGGTGAAGACAAAGCCCAAGATAGTGTGAAAAGCAATCACCGAAGAAGAAATCTTCTCAAGGACTAATGGTCTGATGATAAGTTGACTGACAAGTCCGATTATCATGCATGGAAGATGTCCTTGGATTTGGCATTAGACGATCAAGATGTCATGGACTATGTGCTGGGGGAAAATTCATGAGCCTCCATCATATTTTATGAGACTCTCAGAAATCAGGAATGATCTCCTTGCCATGGGAGAATAAGAATGGATGACCCTTAACGGTGTCACGGAGGAGTGTCAGGTGTTTGTCCAAAGCATACTGGGTTGGGTAGCATTACCTAGTTGGGAGCAGTTGTGGGCAGCTTTTTAGGAGGAAGAGTTGAGGAGAGACCTCATCAAATGCAAACTTTATAACAGCAATGGAAGCAGATCGAAATCCGTGAAGGAAGAGCAAAACGTAGCCCTTGCATCGAAGGGACAGCAGGCGCAACGAAAACCAAAGTGTTATGCTTCAAAGGTCAAGTGCTTCAAATGTGGCGAAATGGGCCACTATGCATCTCAGTGTCCTCTAGAGAAAAAGGACAAAGATGAGAAGCATGACCTGAAGGTTGCAGGCTGCAGCCGCGAGTATTCAGGAGGATGAGGTGACCATGAATGCCCACACTTCTCCTAGTGGGAAGTGAAGTGATATTGAGTTGTAGTTCATTGAACTTCAGTTGGGTAGGATCCTTGAGGAGCCCACCTCATGGATCATACCTTGCTACGGGAGCCCATGATCAGCAGTAGCAAGATGGATAAGTTTCAGTGGAGCCAAGGAGTGATGAAGACAACAGTGCAGTGGGTAGCAGCATTCATTTCTGGAGCAGCGAAGAGCAGAGGCAGCGGCAGCGCAATGCACAGTGGGGTGGCGCAGTGCTCACACAGTGCAGAGTAGCAGCAGCGCAGAGTATCATAGGGACAGGGAAGTAGCTATCAGTAGTCAGATTCTTCAGCATCGAGGTGCATCCACTAAACACTTGTTTAGTTTTGGGTGAGTTTCAAGCCGTTTCTCTCAATAGCTGAGTTGCAGTGCAGATGCAGTGTTAGCAGTGGCAGTGCTAGCAGCATAGAAGATGCAGCACTTGAGAGGGAGTTTCAAAACATATGCAACAGTGATAGTGGCAGTATCATAGGTAGCAGTACAGTGGCAGTCGTAGCGCAGAGAATGATGGACTTCAGCAATGTGGAGGATGCTTCAGGGATAGAGCAGTATGCAGCAGCCATTATTGCTAGAGCACTTTCCTTGCTAAGAGGGAGTGTTGATTTTTGTAGCATCAGAAAGTGGTCTAAGTCTCAAATTTGGTGTGGGGGCTTAGGCACTTGTATTCCAAAGAACCCAAAAAACGTTTGTGGAAATTCCACTTGATTCATGTTTTATTAAAATAATTAATTATTTTAACGGGGACCCTATGTCTAAACTTAGGGAAATTAAATAAATAAAGGGTATTAATAAAATAGAGTGTGAATCTTCTAGAGAACGAAGATCAAGTCATGTTTTAATCTTAGCCATCGATTAGACATCTAATCCGAGTCGTCGATTTGCCAACGAGAAAACTATAAAGGAAAGCTTGAGGGTCATTTGGAAAAGACACAGAGACACTGAATTGATCTAAGATCGAAAATTATGGGGCGTTGTTTGCTGAGAAATTCGAAATAGAGATTTGAGAAGTGAGGGGCATAGATAGCATCCGGAGAGAGATTTTCTCAGTCCAGTGGAGCATCAGACAGAGAGAGGTAAAGGTGATCTGGCCTAGCCAGGGTTGAAGGAAAGGGGTTGATGCAGTGACTACGTAAGTTCATGTAGAAGCAGTGCAGAGGCAGAAGGAAGGGTTTTTGGAATTTTTTGGTTGATTAGTTTCGGAGGCCAGGATCTGGAAAGTGGCACTGGGGGGTTGTTCCTTAGTATCCATAGAGGCAAAACGACTTGGCTAGGGCTGAACACTGAGCCTGGAAGGGGGTGATGCAGAGGTTTCAAGTTGCGGTGTTGGGACTACACAAAGCCTCCCCAGGGAAGGTTTTTCTTCATCTGGATCAGCCGAAAACTTAGTGATTGAGTGAGTTATTTCTCACAAATTCTTCTGCCAGTATTTCTCTATGTAACTGAATAACCCTTGACGGTAGTCAGAGATGTATTCAGACATTGCTACTGCATAATAATGAAACCCTCAGATCTGCTGCATCGGTTTTCCTGCATTGGGTTTTTCTAGGGACAATAGTCCAAAAATAACTATTTCATATGTGTGAATGATTTCCTTGTCTAGTTTCCTTGTTTCTGAATCAATTTTAGTGTAGGTTGCTTCAGTAGAAGTACAACAGTTGCTTCAGTAGAAGTACAACAGTAATTTAGATCTGAATTTTTATGTAATGTACTTTACTCAATAGGAGAAGTACAACAATTGTTGTAGTAGGATTCATTAGATTTGTTTAGATCTTGGAATTTTCACACAAATTGAGCGGTATCACAATCTTTGGTGGCGTCTAGATTTCTGTTTTTCCGGGGTTTTAGAAAAAAATGAGGGTTTGTCAAGAGGAGGGATTGGGTTTGCAAGAGGCATTGTTCGAAGCTAGGTGGAGGAATTAGGAGTTCGGTACTGCAATTGTGAAGCAGTTGCAGCTTAACATATACAATTGTTGTTGGTTACTTACATTTTGAGGTTTTTTTGGACATATTTTTCAACATTTTCGAAGACATTTGATGAAAGGATAGTGCATCAGAAATGCATTCAAACATGACAACGAGACAAGAAATTTCAGAACCAATGGACACAAACAATCTAGGACAAGAGAAAATTGTCTCAACAACCAAAGTTGGGAAGTGGATTTGGGTCAATGCCAAACAGTATTGGGGCATTTTAAAACGAAGACTAGCCCGTCCAAAAATGGAGCAGGCAAGGAAAAAACGGTCTCAAACAGAACGCACTCGGGCCCTTTGCAATAATCAATCAAACAAGTCCCCTTTGCAAGCATGTGGCAACAATAGGCCCAGAGGAAAAGTCATTGTTGATTCTGTCTTTTATAGTCCCACATCCACACCTCTCACATGGTCATCTGATCTTTATGTGAAAGAATTGTTAAGTGAAAAAAAGAGGTTGGAGATTTTAGAAGCTAAAGAGCAGGAAAGAGATCGTAAAATTCATGTAATAACAGCTGAAAACCAGGCTTTAGCAAAAAGCAATAAAGTTTTGAAGCAACAAGTAGCATTGCTACAGGAAACTCTCTTGATAGGGAAGATCAAATGGCAATGCATGAAGGCGGATGTGTAAAACATGAAGAAATTTGTAGTGGAAAGTACAGAAGTTGTGAATGTACCATCCTACGATAAAGGGAAAGTGGTTGCCCAAATAGACAACCATGAAGAGAAAGAAAGAGAAGAAAGGAAAGGAGGTTCCACAAAGTTTCAAAAATTTGGCCTCACGTTATTAACAATTTTTCTTATAGGGAAGGAGAAGCAAACATTCGAGTTGGCAACATGCAAGATAGACAGAGCGAGGAAAGGCAAGATAGAGCAACAAACATAATTATTAAAGGGGTCAAAGACTATGGGAAATAAGAATGTACTCTTGACCTTCCAAGGGGCTTCTTAAAAGAAAAGTTGCCATGGCAAGAACAAATATGCCAAGCATGAAGGGTGGGTAAGTTTAACGGTGAGAGAGTCAGACCCATAAAAGTCATCATGCCTAGTTTGTGTGATAAATATATCATTTTAAGCAGGAAGAAGCTCTGGAGAGGTTCTTGGTTTTTTTCTAGAAGAAGACTTAACTGTAAGACAACAAGAGGGAAGGAGGGAGGAAATGTCAAAGGTTAGGGCAGCAAATGATGAGGTCAAGAGAGCATGGATTTATAAAGGTAACGTTGTGATAGCGCAATTTGGACCTCCTTCCAAAGAAAAGCAGCAAGAAATCAAACCCAATAGCAAGAAATCAGGAAGCTAGGTCAGTATGGGAAAGCAAGGACAAAGACTCAACTGTGAGTCTTGCATGTCAAAACAAATAGCAATCAAGTCTTACTCAGGTTTCCTTAAGATTAGTTTGTTGGAACTACAGAGATTACCCATGGAGACAAGGATCTGGGTTAAGGCCTATTGCGGAAGAATGAGACATAATTTGCCTCATATAAACACATGACTCATGAGGATGAAGGGTGCAAGACACCTTTGTTTGAATGTTCCTGGAAGATGGCATTGTGGAACAAGGCAGCAGGGAATAGCGAAGGAAACTGGGGTATCATGGTATTAGTGAGGGAAAAAGAAGGTCATTTCATTCAGTTGGAAAAAGAAGACTCAAATAAACAATTCATTGGTTTAAAATATCAGAAAATGGAAATCACATCAGAATTGCAGTATGTTTTTTTGCGTTGCAAGTTTCAAAAATCTACAAAGGTATAGGGCTTGACCACAAAGATCCCTTTGCAACCTTAAACGCAGATATTGCAACATATTCTCGGCTAGATGAAGTCCTTATAATAGGTGATTTCAATGTTAGGATTGCAAGTGAGCAAGCTAGCATTCTTTGTTGTAAAGAAGACTGTGACCCTATCTAGCTTACAGAAGAGAGTAATCATCAGTGGGAAAGAATTTTAGAGGACAAGGGCTGCAATCTCTTTCGTGAACAATTGCTTACTCTATGTGGGGCTTTCGATTTAGTCATTTGTAATTGCTTGAATAGATGTGAAAAGTTTGGTAATTTCACTTGCAATACTTACAATGAAGCAAGTGTAGTAGATTATGTAATTTACTTGCATGGTTTGTGTGAGAAAATGGAGGAAGTTTTGATTGGAGATCAACTTTGGGACTTAAAATCAGGTCACAAGACAATTTATTTAAGTTTTTTTTGGACTAGAAAGAAGTAGTTAGGGTCAAAAACTCAGTGTGTTCAACAAAATCTCCCAAAGGAAGAATTCTTTTGACTCCAGAAAATTGTAATACCTTAAAAATAACGCTAGAGAGGCTCCTCGGGAAGGAGAAAATCCCAGTTCACGACCTTCATAGTCATGAATTAACACATTTAATTCAAAGCGCACTTGCAGAGTGCAAAAGAGCAAAAATTAACAAGTCTGAAACAAATTGATTTCCTGTTAATGCTTGGTTTGACGAGAAATGCAAAAAGGCGAGGAGAATGTGGAAAGAGTCAAACAAGCATAACATAAAGCTCACAGCTTACAAGAATATATTAAGAAAGAAAAAGGTTGATTTCATGGTTTCAAGGAGGGAAGAACTAATCTTCCATGAGAAAAATAACCCTAAACTATTTTGGAAGGAGCTCCAACCGAGAAAGATGCAAACTGAAAATAGTATTACAACTTCTAAATGATTCGGGTATGCAAGACAACTTTATGAGCAGCATCCCAAGGTTGACCCTCCTCCCTTGGTCAACGCTGATATTGAACTCTTCATAGTGCAAGAGGTAGAGATGGGTATCTAGAAGTTGGGTGTTGGAAAAGCAAAAGACTTCGCTGAACTCCAAGCAGTGTATCTAAAGCGAGGCTTAAAAATTCTTGCACCTTACATTATAAAAATTTTCAACATCATACAACAGGGGTTTCTCACAAATCGGACAACTAGTCTGGCAATACCTCTTTTCAAGAGTGGTGACGTCAATAATCCTTCCAATTATAGGACCATAATGATAAACCCCTTGTTTGCAAAGTTATTTGGAGGAATGCTAGAAAATAAAATTAGCAAGTGGGCAGAAGAAAGAGATAAATGTGTTAAAGAGCAAGCAGGTTTTAGACCTAAACATTCCACAATTGATCATGGTATAACTTTAAGGCACGTCATTGAAAAAAGTTTGGGAGAAAAAGGAGGAAGTCTTTTGTTGCTTTGTTGATTTCAGAAAAGCCTTTGAAACGGTTCCTAGGGATAAGCTTTGGCACAAAATGGAGGAACTTGGGGTTCCTAAGCATTTGAGAGCAGTTGCGCATAGGTTGTATGAACAGGTGAAAGTCAAAATTAGAACTTCAGCAGACATTTTTGAAAGTTTTAGAAGCGATATCGGGGTGAAGCAAGGTTGCCCATTGTCTCCTTCCCTTTTTGGTTTATATATTGACAATCGTGAAGAGTTGCTAAATTCGCAAGGGGGTGACGTTATCCATTTTGGAAAATTTGTTATAGGGCTTCTTTTGTATGCAAATGACCTTATTTTGATTGCTAAATCTGCTCTTGGTTTTGCAAGAGAACTTACTTTCCTTTGAACATTTTTGTAGAAGGGTGGGGATGCAAGTCAATATTAGCAAAACGAAAATAGTGGTTATCTCTAACAAAAGAAAACATAACCAACATAAGTTCTACTTTGAAGGAAACATTCTGGAAGAAGTTGTGGATTACAAATACCTCGGAATTGACTTCAACAGTAATCTACGCTGGGATGGTTGTAGAAAGAGAAGAACTTTGGGTGGTTGGAAAGCATTTTATGCTTTCCAAAATAGGTGTAGAGAGGCAGAGTTATGGGACTGGAAAACCACTCTAACTTTTTTTGGGCTTTTGGTAATTCTGGTGATTCTCTATGGTTGTGAATTGTGGGCCAACAGTACATCCGACATGCAGTGGAAACAAATTGAGAAAATTCAGAAGCGTTTGATTACAAGCAAATTAAAAATTAAAAGTGTAGTTCCTTATGCTATCTTGTTAAGCAAAACAGGGGTTGCTCCTATTGAAGCAATTGCTTTGGTGCGAGTCATAAGGTATTTAAAAAAACTGAGCAAATGGAACAAGAATGATGGCCTAAGGTTGGCTTTAATGACATATTGTGCAAAAGAAATAAGACTTGGACGCCGCAAAAATTAAAATAACAAATGGCTTAGTAAATGGGGTATTTGCTTGGACATGTGTCCCATAAACAGTAAAGAGATAAAATATTTTGTTATGGACAAGTTCCACAAACATACTTGGGATAAGGAGCTAGGGAGAAAGAAAAAGTACTATATTAAAGAGTTTAATCCCACTCATAATCATCAACAAAAAGCATACAAAAGGGCCAATATTTCATGTAGAGCCAAAATTCTTGTTGCTCGGTTAAGGGCTAATTCTCATCAAAAGGCGCTGGAAAAGGCCAAAAGAAGTGTGGGAGGAAAGAGTATGTATTCAAAGACAACACAGAAGGTTATGCAGATATTCTAGCAGCTAGCTCTTTGGATAATCTATTCAGAGAGGGGTTTGTCGAGAAGTTGGGAGTGATTATTGTGAGGCTTCATAGGCAAAGGGTTGAATACAAGAACCAGATGGAGAAGCAATCTGTCCCATAGCCTACCTTTAGCCTCGTGGACGTTAAAATGATTTATTTCTTCTTTCTTTCTTCTTTCTTTCTTTAGCTTAATTAGATTAATTTAGCTCAGTTAGTTAGTTTTAATAGTTTTCTTCTTTCTTTAGACTAGCTTACTTACGCCTAGGTTAAATTTTTAGCATTAAAATTAAATTAGATTAGATTAAACAAAAATAAATAAAAGAAAAAAAAATTAAACATAAGGGACCCTGTCCCCGCCACAATACCATGTGAACCCTCGTCGAATCCCACTCCCATCTAATCGGCATGACTCACCAGAGTTACAGCAACAGGGAATAAAAATACTTGTGAAAAAAAAACACATATGCGCAGCATTTCCGTGAGGCATTCAAGTTCCATCAAGCCCACTCCATTTAAACTCCACCTAGTCGACACCCCACGCCGAGCATCCAACACTCTACGACTATCCATTCATGGCCACTCCACGAAATAGAACTCCTGCGCGTTCTTTCCCCACTCAAACCTCAAAACTCAGTCGGCACCTTCTTGAGTTATTCCCTGCATATAGAGACCCCACAGAGATTAAACCCTGCAGCCAAGGTATTTCAGCCTCCGCTCTGCACATAGAACCAAGTTGTCTCACCCTGTAACTCTGCTAGCACTGGAGCTTATACAACTTAAGGAAACGATTTATGTGACAGGATTGACTTAAAGGATTGTAGACTCGTGACCTCTCCCATGCCTAGGTAACCTACACAAGAAGTCTAAACCATAGAGATCAAAACTCAGGACATTTTATCCCTTTGCATTTCTTCTCCTGGTTACTCGAATTTCAATTAGATTTATCTATGTTTCAAGGTCGAATTTTCCTTTGCTTGCTTTGCTAGTTTTCTATACAAGGTATGTCATCTATACATTCACCACAGAAGTAATTTATAAACCAGTAACACAAATTTGAGTACAATAATCATTCTAAGAATAACATCTAATTAATATTGAGTAAAACTTCATATCCACACAGTAAGGTAAAACCCTAGAGTAAAATTTAGACGCATCATTCTACAATCCACTTGATTTCCTTTATGCCTAATGATATACACATCATTAAATATTTTCTGATTATAGTGGTTAAATGCAATGTTCCACCAAGTACCGTGGAGGTGGGGGCGAGGGAGTGGGGATACGCAGGAGCAGCCTATGCAAAAGCTCCCCACCAATTTTTAGGAAAACATGGGGGGATGTCGGGGTCTTAAAAACTTAAAGATAAAATATTTAAATATGTGATATATCATTGAAATTTTAATATTTATAATGTAATTGTCTTTCCCATTATATAATTTATAACACATAATCATATATCATACATGTAAGTTTGTAACTATACAATGTAACTACAAACAATCTAAAATGAAAATAAATGTTCAAAGTTTTAATTTTTAAAGTTTAAAATTTAAACCAGATTGAAGTTCCAACTATGAATACTCAACATTGAAATAAAAAATAAAGTCAAGAACTCAATAGAAGTACATTCCCCTTCAGTGTTCACTGTTTTATAATTTATTTCTGAAGGCTTGAGGAAAGGGAAACAAATTTGAAAAATATAAAAAAAATTAATTTAGAAATAAAAATTTAAAAATTTAAAATTACAGCAGTGTTATGTGTTCATTGTTAACAGTTAAAAAAAAAACTTAAGTAGCTTATTGTCAGTGTGGAATGATGGAATCGATGTGTTGAAGCGGGCAAGGAGTGTTGAGTCGTCGGCATGTTGAGTCGTTGAGTCGTTGGCTGTTGAGCGAGGGGTGAGGCTTCTGCATAGTGCAGTGAGCCACGACAACAGCCATAGCGTGAGCCATGAGGCGACGACATCTGACGGTGGAAACAAGTAATGGGTTGAGTGACAGCGTCCAGCGACAGCAACAATGGGTTGAGTGAGACGTCCGACGGCAGAAGCTTCAACGTCAGCGTCGAGCAAGGAGTAACATGAGGCAGACTGAGGGCGTTGAGCGAGGCAGGTTCACCTCGAGCGAGGGGGCAAACATCTGATGAAGGCAACTTCACAATGAAAATAAAATGTGACACTAGAAAATTTTAACACTTTAAGTTTAAATTTGTTTTTTTATTCATTAAAAAAATTTGCGAAGGGAAACGCCCTCTCACGCGCCCGTCTGCCCTAGGAAACGACCCCACTGAAGGAAACGACCCCACTGGAGGAAACGACCCTTGTTTTCTCAGAAACGCCCCCACAGGAGTTTCCTCGCGAACCCTAATTTTTGGGAATGTGGGGAAACATCCACTTTCTATCCCCAAGCCCCCAGAGCGAGAGGGGTCTAGGAAACTCGACCCCCAAGTGGGGGGACGCGACCTCGTGGAACACTGGTTAAATTTCATTTCCAGAGATACCGAACAACAAACATAAAATACAAGAATCCATATGATTTGTTAGTTTTTTTTAGAAAAATTATTTGATTAAACACTAGTCTTAAGGAATATTCAAAACATGTTGTAAGCCCATTCTTCTCACAAAAATCGCTCTTTCAAGAAAACATTGGCTTTCTTCATGACTTTCATTATAGCTTCAACGAAAAAGGGCCATAAATTTGATCTTCATTAACATTTATATGTGGTTCAGCAACTCATGTATTTCTGGGTCATAAGTTAGTTCAAATAAGTCAAGCATGAAGGATTCACAGCAATTAGACATTTGGATGAATGAGTTACGC
Source organism: Pinus albicaulis (assembly GCA_034641835.2). NCBI lineage: Eukaryota > Viridiplantae > Streptophyta > Pinopsida > Pinales > Pinaceae > Pinus > Pinus albicaulis. The sequence continues at coordinate 841,241,692 of CM076570.1, forward strand.
TAATATCATTGGAGAATGTTTTGCATTTGAAATCACACCCGCATCAATTATATTTTCACTATTCTCAAAAAAACAATTAAACCCATTTAGCATTAAAACAATTTTGCAATCCACAATAATCAGTCTAAAACTTGTTTTATTGAACTGCAACAAAAAAACTTCACTTATTAGATTGAACTTGAGCAACAAAAACATTCAACTTGTCCTTAATGGAATTACATCTGAATTGAAAAATTATGAATAATTGGACTTAAACTTGCACGTAGACATTGATTGTGGGATGAATATGTTAGGCAATGATATAATTGGTATATCACTGAGCAAACATTTAAAATCGATTCATAAATTCATATGAAATTTCCAACACTGACATAATTGATTTATGTGGTGTTACGGAAACTCTGTGAAATGTCTCAATCACATTGAATCTGCATTTGGAGGATTTAATTTGAGATATCTTGTTATCATTTGATTTGAAGAATTGTACTTCTTGTTGAATTTTGTAGCTATGCTTGGTCTTCATAATTTATATTTTAGCCCTTGAAATATATAACGTAAATGTAAGACATGTTGTTCCTGTGATTTTCATTGATTAACCCTTGAAAGAATTATTATAAGATATGTTCTTCATGTCGGAATTAAAAAACAAAATTTCGAAATTTGAATTTTTGGCTCCAAATTTGTCAACTCAACCCTCCCTCAAGTCAAGTTGGCCCCAATGAAGAGTCACACCCATTTGGACAGGAAGAACACTATATAGAGAGCATTTGACCTCCTCCACAAGGTACCATTTAACCTCACACAAGACAAGTAATATTTTGGGCATCTTAGCAAAGAAGGACGATTTCATCTTTAGCATTGATCTCTCTCTCTCTCTCTCTCTTGGCTTCGCACATATGACTTTTTGGGCAACAAGTCGAACTTCTGGGCACTAGTTTCTGGGTAACAAGGCTGAAATTCTGGGCAGCAGGGTCAGATTTCTGGGCATATTCTGGGAGAACAAAATTCAACCTAGTCAGATCAAAGAGGGCCGAAGTTGAAGGTCAAAAGTTTGACTTGACAAGGGGGTTGATTGACCAGGTTTGATCATAGCATTGTTGGTCAATTTGACCTCATAGTTGGCTCGCTGCATTAGATGTATCTCTTGTTGATTGGAAGAATTTCTTTGAGGAAAATTTGGTTGGGTTTTTCCCCAAGTGGCTTTTCCCAAGGTAAATATCTTGTTCTCTTTGTGCATTGTATCTCTATTGTCCTTGTGCTTTTATGCTTGAATTTCTAAGGTGTAATTACTTAATGATCAACTAGATTTGTTAAAAGAAGATCTACATCATTAGACGTAAGTTCAGAAATTTGTGTTTTTATCGAATGTGCTTCAAAAATAACACTATTAAATTGAATGAATCATGGTAACAATTCATGTTGAAAAACACAAGTGTGAAAATTTCAAATCTGAAATACTACTGCAGTTACTGATTTATTTCTCCTACTTATTTTTCACAATAAGTTATTTACAATAAACCCTTCAGTAAATTTCGAAATAAATTCTACTACAGTTATCACACAAGAACAATTAGAGAAAAGAACAGTGAAATACAAGCACAAGAATCAGTCACATCGACACAGTTATTTTTGGACAATTGTCCCCGGAAAAACCCAATGTGGGAAAACTGGTGTAGCAGATCAAGGTTTGTATATTAACTTCAGCAACGATTTCTTTACAAGGAATGATTGGCAAAATAATTGAGAAACTTCCAAGAAAACACCTAAGATAATTTTTCTCCCGACCTCCAAAGAATTTTTGACACCCGACAGGCTCACTAGCCTTCACTGCGTCACCCCTGCATCATTCCCTGCATAGAGAGTGTGTGAGACTGCATCACCCCTGCATCATTCCCTGCATAGAGAGTGTGTGAGACTGCGTCACTACTGCATTGTCCCTCTGTGTTTCCCCTCCACCCTTCTCTGTCCTTCTTCCTCGAGCTTTGACTGTCGTTGAGACGCTCTGCTTCCTCTGCCCTGCAACTCTCCCTCTGAAATCGAATTCTAAATTCTGAAGAATCGACTTCCCTCGAGTTACTGAGTGTATGCCCGGCTTACTTTTTCAAATGGCCCTCAAGCCTTCCTTTATAATCTTCTCTTTGATGAATCAGTGGCCAAGATTAGAAGTCTAATCAATGGCTAAGATTAAATCTTAACTTGATCTTCGTTCTCTAGAAGATTCACATTCTGTTTTATTAATACCCATTAATTATTTAATTTCCCTAGGTTTAGACTTAGGGTCCCCATTAAAATAATTAATTATTTTAATAAAACATGAACAGAGTGTTATTTCCACAAACAGTTTTTGGGTTCTTTGGAATACTAGTGTCCAAGCCTCCTCACCAAATATGAGACTTAGATCACTTTCTGATGCTACAAAAATCAACAAGAAGTACATGATCACATTTCACACAAACACATGTTTTGAGCAAGCAATCCCCTTAGAAATATAGGTTAGAGATGTTGTCCGGTGTCTATAAATAATAGCATGACCCATCATCAGGAAAATAAAACTGCACATTGGGAGTCATACATGCAGGGAACCCTGTGACTTCAAGAGGTTACTCATTGAACTTTAGGGTCACCTTGTTGGAAGTCTAGGTTACCCCTATTGGTACCCATTCAAGTAGTATTGCATTACAGGACTAAAAAAGGACATCACTTCCACGTAATCCGAGTATATCGAAAGTCCCCTTAGATCAAACCCCAAAACCAGCCATTCATCTATTACGGTGCACCGAAAATAACATTCGAGGAGATTACTCTCTCATACTAGCCTCGTATCGGTATATCTGAGGGCTATAGCACCAAGCACACTCACTCTATAAGCCGTTTCTTGATTATAAATCCTTACAGTTAATTGCATTCCTTGATCAAGCATTTATTTAATAATTGTGGAATTGGATTACATTTTTATGAAATGCCTTTATCTTGTTGATTGTGCACTTGATTTGATTCTGTGGTTGATATGCTCTAGACACTTCATTAATCTGCAACAGTGACTGGTTAAAGAATCATTGGACCAACTATTTTCAGAGAAGTCTTCATCAAACATAAATCCTAATAAGAGGTCAACATCTAAGCTAAGTAATACTTCCATTAATACTGCACGATACGCTAAGAATCAAACATAGGGAATCCCCCCTTAGGATAGGAATACATACCTAAACCTAGAAGTCAGCACCAAGCCTACTAAGGTGGCAGTGGGCGGTTTGCTTGTTAGCTTCATGAGGTTCACCAATTGGTGAGGTTGGGACTTCTATTGTACGGAGAAGCCGAGCAATAACAGGTCCTATACAGAGAATCCGAACAATAACAGGTCCTATACCCTCAAAACCTACATAGTTTGTCAGATAATTATAATGTACATTTACAGTCCCATTAATCACCTTTGTACTCGAGCATTATTGTGATGTTTCTTTCTTTTAAGGAATTGAATGGGTTCTTGTAAAATAGAAATATTGAATCTCTACTTTGCTAAACAAAAATGCTCACAAACATAACAGACTAAAGTAAAGAAAAACAAGAAATGGCATCCAGACCTATTTGACTGTCATCACGCTCTCCAATACGCAGGCTCTTTATGCAAAAAAATAAAATTTCCAGAATATGACGGTCAACAATTGATCCATTCTCCCTTAGTACTGGATAGATAAGATAAACGGTCATTGCTGCTCCTAGTCTATGGTAAGGATTTGGATGATCAAGACGAGTATAGAGTCGACGCAGCATAGATGCAATATTTACAAAGTTGTCAACCTGTGAAACAACATACAAATAACTAAGCAAATGTAAGACTTCTCCACCTCTGTTACAAGTGCACATGCAAAAAAACAAATCAAAATATTTTGCATACACATTTAATCTTGCTGACCTCTGCAGGAGCATGCCGTACTGACCACTGCATAAACTCTGCAAAGCACTCTGCACAGAACTCCCTGCAAATAAAGTTCCATAATGTACTCTTATCCTTCAAAAATTTTAAGGAACAAATAACAAAAAAGAAACAATAGAAATGGAGAATCGAAAGGTAAACTAATATAATCCAACTGCCACCTAGTGCATATGATAGGTGTTTATGTAATTGGATAGAACGAAAAATAAGTAGCATTTGCATTCATGAATGACTAGAAGTAGCCAATGAACAACTAAAAGCATATGGTACAGAACATTGAGGTAAAGTATCTATAGCATCTCCAATATAAATCAAGCCACAGCTGACACAAGAATAAATAGTTTTCCTATATATCTCCCACATCCCCCACCCTCATAATATCAGGGTAATACGAGGATACGGGATGGCTACTGTAACAGATCTGTTCCCTTCCAGATGCAAGTTATGTATCTCCACTACAAGAGTACATAGTAAGGGTCATTAGAACAACATTGTATCAAAAAGACAACAGGGTGTACTTCCCAACAGCTGCTGGGAATGGTTAGACAGGGAGGTATACAAAAGTGAAATACAAACAGTTGCAGCGATTTGATGCCATGTATTTTGGTAACAACAATGAACAGTTGCCAACGGGGATTTCCTGGCTAAGAACTCAAGGGAGGCTAAACCATGCTATGATTGCATAGACTAGGCAGGCCCACAGCTAAGTCCTTGACACTTTTAAGGACATAGATTTTTCCTATACACTAGTACCTTAATGCATGTTAAATACTTTTGGTGCAGAGTGCAACTGGCACATGAAATCCACCAGAAAATGTAAGTTCATTTTCCATTTTCAGATGCATAATTTTCACCAGCATTGTACCAGACATGAACATTGAGACCTTCATATCATACATTGTAACAAGTATCACCTAGTTAATCATGCATGGGGGAATTAGTGAGCAGGATAGAATCATAGATGTGAGTACCTTTTCTTTTACAGATAGAAGGATGTTTACATGTTTGGAGGTGTGTTTTATGATTATCATCAAGCACAAATATTTGGAGGATTACTGCACATGGGGTGGCATTTTCTCATTAAGGGCACTTATCTACATATTTTCATGCATGTTACTCCATTGGCTGATGCCTTTGGGATGTCTTCACAGTTCTCTAGGCATTAATTACATATTTAGTCACATTTCTCACCACCAAGGTGTCATTTCACAAAGAAAATGGCATATTGTACATATTTGGAGGCAATATGGACCCTTTGGCACATTACACTAACCAGATTACACACTTTCAGAGGAGTACCCTCCCCAAGAGGGTATCTAAGGCAATTTTCAAGGTTACAAAGTGAAAATCGACATAAGATTTACTAGAGTCATATTGGCTACAGAACAATATGTGACGCGATTTTGCCTAAAGCCAATATTATAGCAGCAAAATATCATGATGTTTCTTCCCCATGATATTCCAAAATTAAATTGAAAATATTGTGATTCTTTATAAATATATTGCCTTGCCGATGCCAATAATGCTTTATAACCTACTTTTTTGGTCCTTTTACCCTCCTCTCGGAAAACATGAATAACGGATTGACCTCTACGGAGTTTCTCACCATTTTTCATCAAGATAAAGAAAGGAAATTAGGTGTCATCATTGCAATGTTCATTCAATTTACCTCTTCTAGCCATTTTCTAAGGTGCAGTCTAACTAATAGACAAAATGGCATTTTTGGCCAGAATCTGGCAATACAATTTCGATCAATATTGCAATTTCTTGTTGTTTAAAATGCACTTTTGAAAGTATAAATGGATTCAGCACCCTAAAAAACCCTTGAGGCACTCAAACTTTGCAGTTTAAACAAATTAAACTTATAATTCCTAAAAATTTCTACTGTATTTTGGGAAAAATTGAACAGAAAAGAGTGCCAGGAAAAGGGCCATTTTGTCTAGATTTTCTAATATGAGAATCTCAGAATTATCACTCATCTAAGCATGATATTTTAAATGCAACATTATTTTGCATTTATTTCCCTTTCTTTTCTGCCATAGATTTATTCAATGCCCTACGAAAATGTCAAAGCCTTTGGACTCAATATAAGAGTACGATGACCCAATTGACCCTCATAATTGACATACGGTGAGGTGCATGTGCAAAGGAAATGTTCAGTAGAATTAGCCGCCTGAAATACCACCATTCCAAAATCCTAGGGAAAGAAGTGGATATTTTCCCTTCATCTAACCCAAAAGTTATCTAAATCTTGTCAATCTATCAATTTTTCATATCGTCAAGACCAAAGATGATAAGCAAGCATTGAAGCTTGAACATGTTGATGGAGGAGTTACAAGAAACATGGGAACCAGAAGCCTCTCTAGGGTGGGGAAAACCCAACTGTTGGCCACACCTTCCCAGTGTTAAAATTGGACAACACCAGACTAAACCAGCCTGTCCAACAGGTTTCAAGAAAAAAAGGGTCTAAACCATGGTCACAAACTGGAAAAGACCAGTTTGGTACCAAACTGGCCTTTTCGCATGGAACAGACCAGTTCAATATCGTGTGATTCAAGACCCAAAAATATCAATTTTTTTTAAATTAATATTTCTTGTGTGGTAGCCCACCTCCAATACAACCATAGGCCCCGATAAAACCTATTTAAAGGCACCCCAGATCCCAGCCCCCTGCCCCCCAACAATTTCACTGACACTATTCAATTTAGCTTCTTGAAATTCTTGAGTGGGTTTGGAGAGATATTTGCAGGGCTATTTTGAGGAACTTAATGGGATGATTTGGAGAGCTAGCTAAAGGGCTGAGTTGGAGAGCTTTTGGGTTGAGTTTGTTAGGGAGATTTGGAGCCACCTCAAGGGTTTTTATCCCAAATATCTTCAGCTGCTTTTGGAGGCGATTGAAGGTGTCATTTTCAAATTCATGAGGGCTGTTAGATTCCTGATTCGGATTATATCCACCAGTAATAGTAGTATTGTAGTTTAGTACTATGCTTATTTTGGGATTCTATGGGCCATTTAGACCATATTTCTTGATGTATTCTATGGGCCATTTAGACCATATTTCTTGATGAATTTTGTTTAAACGTGTATTGCACTAAGTGCTCATTTGGTCATTTGCAATCTTGCTATATAAATGAGAACTTTTGCATATTTGTGTATAATTGGTTTCGATTCATATGGATGCACATGATAACATCATTGTTCCACTAAGTTTCCAGGACGTGGGGATGAGGAAGCAGGGAAAAGCAGGAGCGGCCTATGCAAAAGCTCCCCACTAATTTTCGGAAAGGTGGGGGAGCGTCGAGATCTTTAGCACAAGGGACCCCGACAAAAATACCAAAATACTAAACATTTATAACTATATCATTGAAAGTTTATAATTTCATTGTCTTTATCATTATATAACACTTACATCATGAAGGATAAATCGAGATATCCAAACAATATCTCCAACAAAAAAAGAAGGGCAAGTAGAACAATGAAAATTATTTTTCATGCTACCAAACCATTATTTCAATATTATTATGATCTCGCAATCTGCTATCAGCGGTCATGGATCTATCTGATTGTATATAATTATCAAGAAGTCATGAAAAAAAACAAAAACACGAGTCATATCATTTAGATTATGAAGTGGACATCATTTATGCCATTAATTTATCTAATTCTCAAAGCATGCAGAGGTTAATCCAAACCTGACCAACCTCCATTATTGGTGATAGAATTCAATGAATGAACAAATCAGTTTTAGTCAGAAGCTCAACATGCCTCTGCAAGTAGACCTCATCATTTTCTTGACATAAAGTACAAATTCATATTTCATACACTCTAGATTGTACCGTACCTTACCCTTACCTGCGCATTAAATTACTTGGTGACAAAATAGCATGTAAGACCCAATTTGACGTCGAAATTTTTTTGGAAACGCAAGAAATGTTTCCTCTTTTGGTGTAGGAATTTACAGGGTAAGTTCCTTAGATCAAACACCAAAGGTCAAAGCTCACAAACATATCATAGATCAGTACACCAGTGTATGACGTGGTTAAACCCCTTGAAGAGGGAAACAGTCCTCGGCCTAAGCCAACGCGACCACTTCAGGCAATTTATTAATATAAAGAAAGAAAATTTACATAAGCTTCTATCATAAATGGTTACCGGACAAACAACCCTCCATGCTCTTTAAATATAGATCATGGACCAATTGGGTGTTAAGCCACAGATCAAGTGTCGGTAATACCGAGGAGAGAGTGAACCATCAGATCACTACATATCGTGACCGTTGGATTATAAGTTACAAATGTACATAGTAGAGAAACACACTTTACCTAACTCTACGCTAAACCAAGTTATACTTAACTATTTCCTATGTGTCGGAATATCCTAACATCCCCACTTAAGAACAACTTGGGATAGGATTGAAGTATTTACAAAGGTGACACAATAGAAGATTATTTCCTATGTGCTGGAATATCCTAACATCCCCCCTTAAGAACAACTTGGGATAGGATTGAAGAATTTACAAAGGTGAGACAATAGGAAAAGGAAGGAGGCATTAGAGACTATCCACCCTTAATGATAACTTTCCTGAACTCCAAGCATAGATCAAAGTTTGGTAAACTTCGCTTCTATGAGAGCCTTTGTAAAGATATCGGCAACTTGATCATTGGTTGAACAGTACTGCACTTCAAGAACGCGATCATGAATGAGCTGTCTGATGAAGTGCATGTGTAGCTCAATGTGTTTCATATGTTGATGCTGAACTGGATCTCTGCATCGCTGAATGGCACTCTGATTATCACACCAAAGTGTAGTTGGATGCTACTAATGAAGACCAAATTCAAACAAGATCTGACGAAGCCACAGGGCTTCCCTGTTGGCTTCAACAGCGCCACGATACTCTGCTTCTGTCGAAGAAAGAGAGATGGCACTTTGTTTCTTACAAAACCATGTAATATGTCCTGAACCAAGAGTAAATACATAACCTGCAGTAGACTTTCGATCATCAGGGTCACCAGCCCAATCAGAATCAGTGAAACCAATCAACAATGGCGATGCTCCTTCAGTGTAATGAATCTCGAATTGAATTGTACCTCGAATATATCAAAGTATTCTTTTAGCTGCTTTCCAGTGACTTTCATGAGGTTGGTGCACAAACCGAGCAACAAGACCAACGGCAAAGGAAAGGTCAAGACGGGTATGGGTTAGATATAGAAGTTTACCAACAAGTTAACGGTATAAAGTAGCATCAACTTTAGGGGAAGTACAAGTGATTGAAAGCTTGACTCCAGACTAAAAGGGAGAAGAGGTTGGCTTACAGTCTTCCATGTGAAAGGGGCGTAGAAGATAACAAGCATACTTGGACAGAGAAAGGGTAATACCTTCTTTGGATTGAAAGACTTGAAGACCAAGGAAATAATGCAAGTGTCCTAAGTCTATCATTTCTAACTTCTTTTTGAGGCTAGACTTCACATGGTTTATATGGTTGGGATCACTACCAATAAGGATAAGATCATCAACATAAAGAACAAGGATGATTAAGGACTTACCTACTTTCTTGGTGTAGACAGTGTTGTCAGAATGACATCTAGAAAAGCCATTATCTAAGATAAAGTTATCCATTTTGGCATACCAAGCTCGAGGGGCTTGTTTGAGACCATAAAGAGACTTCCTAAGGCAACAAACAAGGTTAGACTCTAGAGTCGTTTTGGATAAAGCCAAGGGGTTGTTCCATGTAGATTTCTTCATGCAAATCCCCATGTAAAAAGGCGGATTTAACATCCATTTGATGAACTTCCCATTTAAAGGAGGCAGGCAGCAAGGGAAAGAACAAGGCAGATAGAATTCATTTTGGCAACAGGGGAGAAGGTTTTGGTATAGTCAATGCCTTCAACTTGTGAAAATCCTTTAGCAACAAGACAAGCTTTATGTTTATCCACATTTCTATCTGGTCCAAACTTTGTTCTGTAAACCCATTTGCATCTGACAAGTTTTCTTCCCTTAAAAAGAGGAACAAGATCCCAAGTATCGTTTGCCAATAAGGAACGATATTCTTCATTCATAGTTGCATCCAGTGTTTTAAAAAACAGTATCGGGTTCCGACCAGACCGAGGGTCAACTCGAACTCCGACTCCGAATTGGTAATGACTCGGTCAACTCGGTTTCAATGACTCGGTTTTTGTAAAAAATACATTAAATATTAATTTTTTGTACAAAAACATAAATTTAAAGATTTTTATTCATGTTTCCAAACACAAAGCATTAGAATATAGACAAAAGACAACATATGATCAAAGTAGGCTCATGAATATATCCATTATATCAAAATTGCACCCAGTGCACTGTCCAAGGACCAATACATGATGATGATATAGAGATCAAAACAAAATACATAACTAAGGAGGCTCTAAATGGCCTCTACAACAAAACATGAATAGTCACTAGTAACTACTGCTAGTCATCTGACTGTGACAAGCCAATGTCCTCTTCCTCAAACTCTGAACCAGAGGGGGAAAATGCTCGCTCCACATCCTCCTCTGAATCAACATCCTCAACTGGAACTATACCCTTGCCCTTACCACCTTGAGAATCAGATAGACGAGTTATGCGTCTCCGTCGTGGCTGACTAGAGGAAGTGCCTGCACCTGCAACTGGATGGCTTGGGACTGGGTCTGCGACTAGTGGATCTACATTGAGCATAGTATCCTCCATCTCTAAATCGAAGTCAACCGGAATCCTCCCATCTATGTCAAACTCTGGTGGACAAGACTCCACTACCCAATCTGATGTTGGATCAATATCCTCCAACACAATGGGATCTGAATCAGGTCTTTTGTTCAGCAATTGGTTGCGTCTTAGTCAAAGGTTGTACTGGACAAACACTAGATCATTTAACCGTATTTGCTCCAAACGATTTCTCTTCTTTTTGTGAATCCTCTCAAAGACAGACCAATTGCACTGCAAGTTTGACTCAAAATGCGGATTGCAAACCTCTGCAATTCAAGACAGTGGCTACCAAATGCCTCCCACCATTGTGCTGCAAAAAATGAGTTTCAGTTAGCTCAACAATTTATATCCAGCTTTGAAATTGATATTATAAACAATTATACAAAATAATAAATTATAAAATATAAATTTAAAAATTGAAATTCTTTGTTTACCTGGCTCATTTGATTCCCTTGCAATCCTTGCAAGGTTCTTGCCAAAGGTACTAGTGGCTTGGCTGAACACAGTGATCTGATTGTGTATCTTCAACTGCTCACCTCTTTGTGGGGATCATGCGATCAATGCAGTCAATCAATCCATCTCTAACCTGCCCAGTCAAAGCTCTTGTTTCCTGAGCTTTATAATGATACCTTGGGTTCAGAAAATACCCAGCTGCATGTATCAGGCGATGGAGTTGATTATTCCATCTCTAATCAATGATTTGCCAAATGGGCCCATACTTAGCCACTTTATCCTTGTATGTTGCCCTTATTTGTTCCTTTGCTTGATCCATAGCCTCATAAATGAAGCCCATAGCCAATCTTTCCCCATCCACCAAGCGCAACACCTTAACCAGTGGCTCAGCAAGTTTCACAATCTTTGCTGCCTTTTTCCAAAATATTTCTTCATCGACTTTCCTTTTCACATCTTTGCCATCCTGTTTGCGAGCCCACTGACATTCATTCCATTCATCACTAGAAAACATCTTTTGCAAGTTTCTATGTTGGGCAAGCATAGATTGCAATGTCAAAAAATGTGTTGCAAATCTAGTGATGGCAGGCCTAATAAGTTCCTTGCCCCCTGTGTATTTCCTCATCAGACTCGGAATCCATGAGTGATTGTAAATATATTTTGTGATGCATTTGGCATGCTCTATAGTGTTCTTGATCCAGTCTATTTTGCCAATATCCTCAAGCATGAGGTCTATGCAATGTGCAGCACATGAGGTCCAAAAGATGGTTGGGTGTTTTTCCTCTAACAATTTACCAGCAAGAACATAGTTAGAGGCATTGTCTGTGATGATTTGAACAACATTTTCCACCCCCACCTCTTGAACAACCTCATCCAAAAGCTGTAACAACAACTGTGCATCTTTCACCTTATCAGATGCATCAACTGATCTTAGAAACATGGTTCCCCGTGGGCAAAAGAAAAGAAAGTTTATGATGGTACGGTTCCTCTGATCAGTCCATCCATCTGACATGATGGTACATCCTGTATGTGCCCATGAGTTTTTGAACTCTTTCAAATAATCATCAATGTTCGAAATCTCTCTTTGCAAAAAAGATCCTCTTAACTCATGCATAGTAGGAGGTTTGAAGCCCTTTCCAGCAGCATATATGGCATCAAAAATAGGTTCATAATATGGTAAACGAGTAGCATTGAAGGGAATATCAGCATCATACCACCATCTAGCAATGTACTCACAAGCAACATCTCTCAATTCTTTTTTCCAATGAGCCTCTAAAGTGGGCTGCACAGTTGGAGGACTAGGACCATATGCAGTTGCACTATCAAAGGGAGATGAGGGCACAAAAAAACTTTTGATAGTACCCTTATTTCTCATTGCACCCTGACCCTTTTCAGAAATAGACTCCATAGAGGGAGGAACATAGCGAAAGGGGTTGTTTGATGCATCAATGGAAGGGATAGATGAAGAACCCTCATAATAAAAAGATCCAAAACTTGAGTTGGCAACCATCATATGTTGTAGATTCCTCTTCCTACCAATTTCAGCCTGTATTTATTTTTGCCTATTTTTCTCTTGCTCAAACTTTTCAAATTGTTCTTTCAACTGCTTCCTAATTTCCCCAATGTTTTCTGCTTCACATGAAGTAATTTGGCCTTTAACACCAGCGAAATGTAGTTTCAGTCTATGAATGCCCCCTCCACGCTCCTTAATTTTTTTCATACAAAATTTGCAATACATTTGATCACCAACCATTTCAGCATATGCCCAAGCAACATCTTTCGCTCTAGGGGCCATTTTGGACTGAGCTTTTGACTTGGAAAGAAAATGTTTAAATCTAAAAATGAAAACAAAAAAAAAACTATTCATTCTATGTTCATTTCTTTCACCAAAAACTATGTTTACCATTTTCAGTTTGCTAAATAAATAAAACAAAAAAAAGGCAGATTTTAGAAGAGAAAAAATAAATACCTCTAGCCTCTAGCCTCCTCTAGCTCAATGCTGCTCCAAAGCTTGCGCAATAAGCTCCTCACTGCTACTCCAAAGCTTGCCCAAAAGACTCCTCAAAGCTGCTCCAAAACCAACTCCACAACTCTTCAGAAAACCCTCACAAATGCTCAAGCAAATTGAATGAGAAAGATGTGAGGTATTGAGAAGGGTTGGGTTAGTTAAATAGGATGGTGAGGGGTTAGATAGCCTAAAAAAAACCTAACAGCAGAAAAAAAATCCCATTTGAAGTCTGTTTTTCACTTCTTTTTGGGCCCACTAGCCGGCTGGAGCAACTCGGCCGAGTCACGTCGGACCAGGCCAAGCTGGTCGGTTTGTTATCGAGCCGGTCAAAAAACCGGTTGCCTGACCGATTCAACGGCCAAGTCGGACAGGCCACCCCTTTGCTCGGTCAACTCGGCCGGTTCCAAGTCAGACCGGCCTGGTTTTAAAACTATGGTTGCATCCCAATCTGGATGACTTGAAGCTTCTTCAAAGGTGCCTGGATCAGGTTTTTATGGAACTTGAGCCAATAACGAAGAGGCTTTTTCGAACTGAGAATGTGTACGACGTTGATCTACAGGGTCACCTACAAGAGAACCTGTTGCATCTCGAGTAGAGCGGACCCATTTTGGAAGTTGTGGAGTTGAAGGAAGATCTTGAGGTGGAGGAGGATCGTCATCCTCATTGTCATCATCCGAACTAGAAGGAATGTTGTCAACAATAGAAGAGATAAAGAGAGGCGGCACATATGCTGAATCAGGCTCGCAGGCCAAAAGTGGCACACCCGCCGAACTAGGCTCGCAGGCCGATATATTTTCATCAAATTTTACATCTCTTCTAATCACTACATTTTTGGATTTGGGTTGAAGAAGTCTATATCCTTTGACATCTTCAGAATATCCAACAAAAATGCATCTTCACTCTTAGGTTCTAAGGCTTTATGTTTCGCATCTGGAATATGGGCCCAAGCTTCACTTCCAAAAACACGAAAGTGACTTACATCTGGTTTGATTGAGCTTCAACTTCCACTAGAGTTATATTCCTTAAAACCTTAATAGGAGTGTGATTTACTATGTAATTTGCGCAATTAATTGCTTTTGCCCAAAAATTAAGACTAAGTCCTTTAGATTGAAGCATACAATTAGCCATTTCTTTTAGAGTGTGATTCTTCCTTTCAGCTACACCATTTTGTTGTGGAGTATATGGAACAGTATGTTGCAATTGAATGCCATGCTTATTGCAAAAGTTGATAAATTTGTTGTTAACATATTCTCCACCATTGGCTGATCTTAACTTAAGAATTTGATGTCCAGATTATTTCTCAAAAAAGGCCTTAAAGGCCAAGAACATGTTAAAAACTTCACTCTTGAGTTTTAAGAAGTATACCCAAGTGTGTCTAGAAAAATCATTAATGAAAGTTGAGAAGTACTTGTAACCAGAGAAAGAAACAACAAGAAGTGGATCACATAAATCACTGCGCACAAGCTGCAAAGGGGTTGAAGCGTGCCAAGAGGCACATTTGTCAAAATGGTCTTGATGATGTTTTCCGTGTACACAACTGAAACAAACACCATCTTGGCAAGATAACATAGGAAGACCTATCACAATATATTCTTTACATAGAGTTTGAAGAGAGCGATAGTTCAAGTGACCAAATCGCTCATGCCAAAGTTTGCTCACTTCATCATTATGAGCAACAAAAATAGAGAGAGGACATGATGACCCAAAGTTGTCAAACTTATACAACCTTGTGCAATCATCAGCAATGCCAGTAGCTAAAATATGTCTAGGATCTCTTAGGTCCTTAATTACAACATCATGAGGTGAGAATTCTATTGTTTTCCCTTCACCTGAATGAGATATCTGATAAACAGATAGAAGGTTGCAGGAGAAGTTAGGAACACATAATACATCATTAAACTAACCATTATCTAGATGAATGGTTCCAGAGCCTACAACACTAAGAGATCTATCATCACCAACATAAATGTTTTTGGTGTTACAATCATTTAAAGCAGAAAACATGGCTTTATTTTTGGCCTCGTGGTAAGAGGCTCCAGAATCAATGAGCCACTCATGAGAATGAGAAGAAGAAGATACATTCAATGCATAACCAGATCTTGATGCTTGACAACCACAAGTAGAAAGTGCCATTCCTGAAGATGAAGTTGAAGGATTCTCCAAATTTATGTTGTGCTTCTTCAATGCTGCTTCCAAGGATTCCATCTTCTTAAAACATTTTGACTCTATGTGGCCATCATGATTACAAAAGTTGCAATGTCTATCTGTCTTCTTCACTTTGTTTTTATTTGCCTTATCATTTTGTTGTGGCTGAAATTGCTTAAGACCCTTGTTTGGTTTAGGACCATTCTTTTTAGTATGCTGCCTCTTAGGATTACTTAAATATGGTTGTTGTTGGGCCGCTAAGGCTTTCTTAGACGAGTTTCCAGTATTAATAAGACTAAGGTGTAAAAGTTTCTCTTGTTCTCTTATCAAAGAATCGCAAAAGACATCAAAGGAGGGGGGCTTGTACGTTGTTCCTTGAGAAATGAGGGCTTCTCTAATGGAATGGAAGGTAGAAACAAATACAGAGTATGCAGGGCCTAACTTAGCAAGAACGGAATATATAAGGCTGCCATCTTCCTTTTTGACCTTACAACCTTCTAAAAAAAGTCTAAGGGTCTTGAATTTGGACAAAAAATCTTCAATAGAGGAGAAATTATTCGGGTCCAAAGTAAGCAACTCATTTTCAAGCTGGTGGACTCTGATTTCATTTTTAATGTCAAAAACATTATTTAGCTTTTTCAGAGCTTCATCATGGGAGTCAATTTCTTGGATATGAAATATAATATCTTGAGAAATGGACATTCCTATCAACCATCGTGTTTGATCCTGTTTATTTTCCCATTTAGCCGACTTATCTCCATCAGTAGGTTTATATTCTTGTCTAGTGGCTATTCTATAAAGCCCTTTACTTCTAAATAAGTCTACCATGTAGGATAGCCATTAGAAATAATTGGTGTTGTTAAGAATAACCAGGCATGCACTTTCCATTTTTTTTAAACTGAAGCTGAGAAAGTTGAAACTAACTGCTCCAATGAAAAGATCTCGAAAAATTACGCCGGTTCAAAAAAAACGGCTCTGAAAACGGCTTCCAGATGAAGAAATTATGCCTTTTTTAAAAAAGTTGTAGTAGATGTTGAATAGTTACGTGATAAGTTGAAAGTTGATGATGAAGTTGTACATAAAAAATAAAAAAATCCCCCCGCCCCCTCCCCTCTCGTGCCTTTTCCAAACTTAGTACAATAAGCTCACTTTTAAAAAAAAATACTTTATGTGACCCATTTTTATAAATAAGTGAGAATCACTTTTACAATGTTACTTTTACATGTGTTATTTAAATAAAAACCCCCTTTTTTTAAAACCAGCAACTTGCCAAAAAACTTTTTAAGAAAAAGTAACATAACAAAAATCTTTTCAGAAAAAAGAAGCTTGACAAAGAGACTTGAACCCAAGACCTATATTCTCATAAAGCAACTTTTTTTTGCTCTTCGATGTGCGTGCTTTTTTCTGCAAAAAAAACATAAATCTGTGCACACAACAACAACAACAACAAATAAAATCCTTACAGCAAAATGTTAGATTTCCGATTAGTCTATCCAGCAACTATATATTTTTCTCGCTATTTCTGATTTCCCGATATCGCACAAAGTCGCGGGGAAAGAGCATACGTAGCAGAAAAATCCTGTCTCGTCTTCCTGTTTCTAATTTACCGAGATCGCACACAGCAGAGAGCAAAGAGCATATGCAGGGAAGAGGGTATAGATCCGACAAATAAAAAAAAACTATAAACCGAAATAAACAGAGAGATTAATAAATATAACTGCAAAAAAAATGCTTTATACCTCCAGATCTAAAATGACATAACTTCAGCAACCGTAAACCCTTTTGCATGAAACGAAAGGGGTTCCTCACAGTAACAGACACTCCGAACACAACAAAGTAGTTATCCCGGCCCGAAAGTGGTCAAATACAGTAGATATCGCATGCAGTCAAACCAGCTTCGGATTTGGAACAACAACGAATGCGGCCCTCCAAACAACTCTGATACCATGTAGGAATTTACAGGGTAAGTTCCTTAGATCAAACACCAAAGGTCACCGTTTACAAACAGATCACAGATCAGTACACCAGTATTTGACGTGGTTAAAACCCTCGAAGAGGGAAATAATCCACGGCCTGAGCCAACGCGGCCACTTCACGAAATTTATTAATATAAAGAAAGAAAATTTACATAAGCTTCTCTCATAAACAGTTACCGGACAAATGACCCTCCATGCTCTTTAAATAGAGATCATGGACCAATCGGGTGTTAAGCCATGGATCAAGTGTCGGTAATACCGAGGAGAGAGTGAACCGTCGGATCACTTAATATCGAGACCGTCGGATTATAAGTTACAAATGTACATAGTAAAGAAGCACACTTTACTTAACTCTACGCTAGACCACGTTATACTTAACTATTTTCTATGTGTCGGAATATCCTAACATTTGGGAGGAATCGTCCCCCCTTTGAGTTTCCAAAATGTCTCCAGAAAACCCCACTGCGGGAAAATCAGTGCAGTGGTTCTAAGGGTTTTATTGTTAAGAAGATTTTTGAATACAATCTAGGGTGCCAATGCCAGCTCGCCCAACAGAGAATTTACTTGGTAGAAGTACCTCTATCCGGAGATAGATAATTTGGCAAATCCAGCGGCAGAATAACGAAACCCCAAGGTGACTATGATGGCTGCAGCAAGCTCTGTACTAGGACTATGTCACCTCTCCTTGTGACTGCGTCACCCTCTCTATGAGCCTTCCAGGCTCAGCAATCGATCTGCTAGATAGTTTCCCAATCTACCCCACAGAAACCCCAACGCTGGTCCTAAAGTGACTATGTCACCATCTCTAGCTCTGCGTCACTCCTGCGTGAGCCCTGCTGGCTCTGCGTCAACTTCTATGAGTTGTGTTGTCCCTCCTGGTGCTGATCTGCCTCTCTACTATTGTATTCTCGGCCTTGGATGAAAATCCCGCTGCTGAACTGCTCCTCACTGCACTAAATCACTTAGATCTGATCTTCGTCCGAGCATTGTTCCGTCAGAAGAATTCAATCTCTTAGAACCACTATATGTCTTCTGCAACTAACCCCAAGCCTTCCTCTAATACTTTTCCAGTTGACGAATCAACGGTCATGATCTAATCTCTAATCGACGGCTAAGATTAGAAAAGACTTGATCCTCGTCACTTAGAACATTCTCACCCAAATGTTTAAATTAATTCACTTTAATTATTTAATTTCCCTGAGTTAGACTTAGGGTCCCCATTAAAATAATTAATTTTTTGAATAACTTCAGCTCCGAGTGGAATTTCTACAAACGATTTCTGGATCTTGGAGATCTCATGTGTTCTAGCCCCTCCACAAAGTTTCGGAGCTAGAGCACATCCGATGCTATCCAAAAATCAACACTCCCTCTTAGCGAGGAATGTGCCCTAGCAACACTTCTCACCAGAAGCATTACTCTGATCCCTGGCATCAGTCCTCTGCATTGTTGATGCTCGGTTGCTACCCCTCATCCACTACGATGCTACTATCTATACTATTGCCCATGTCACTGCCACTGACACTACCTCATATGTACTGCAACTCCCTCTCAAATGTTGCATTATGCTACCTATATCACTGCCACTGCTAACTACTGCACTGCAATTCAGTTAAGCAACTAAAAACATCACCCAAAATCCCGACATACAAGTCAGTCTGGGTGCACCTCAATACTATGTGAAAAATTCTGAACCTAAGTTACAAAAACCCTACTGCAATTTTTGATTTACTTCTCCTACTTGTTCGATTTAATTAAAAGTTATTTTTTTCTGAATTATTCAGCAAAAAACATCAAAGTAAATACTATTGCAACCTACACATACATACAGATCACTTACTGAAGCATAACGCAGATATGACAAAGGACAGTTTTTTTTGGACAATGTCCCCAGAAAAACCCAATGCAGGAAAACCGGTGCAGCAGCTCTTAGAGGGTTTGTTTGTTAAGCAGAATATCTGAATACAATCAAAGGCATGAGTAGTGGTTTGCCCAACAAAGAAATCATGGCAAATGTACCTCTATAACTCAAAGATAGAAAATATGTTTGATTCAGCTGGGGCTTCACACCTTCCGAATCATTGAATACGAGCCCTTTCTAGCCCACTGGAAATCCCAGCGCTGCCTCTCCCGGCACTGCGTCAGCTCTACATAACTGCTAGAGCCTCTGTGCAGCATAGGCTGCTCTTGTGTCACCCCTCTGGGCTTAGCGCTGCATCTACGCCACCGTGAAGGGCTTGCATCAACCTCTCTGTTGCCTCTACGTGAGCCTGGCTGGGCTTCGTCCCTCCTGTTGGGTCTCTGTGCTTCCTGGTACGGATTTGCCACTCTGCCTATGTATTCTCGGCCTCAGATCTGAATAATCCCTCGTCGATATGCCTCTCACCAGCACTGCAAGCTCACTTGAAAATTCCCAGCAAACCGCGCCCCAGAATATCGACTTAGCTCAAGTGCTACTGCTCTATGTGTATCCTCCAACTGACCCCAAGCCTTCCTTTAAGACCTTTATTCGTTGAACATTCAACAACCGTGATCTAATCTCTAAATGTCCCCAGAAAAACCCAATGCGGGAAAATCAGTGCAGCAGTTCTAAGGGTTTTATTATTAAGCAGATTTTTTAATACAATCTAGGGTGCCAATGCCAGCTCACCCAATAGAGAATTTCCTCGGCAGAAGTACCTCTATCCGGAGATAGATATTTTGGCGAATCCAATAGCAGAATGACGAAACCCCAAGGTGACTGCATTGTCCCCAATGCTGTGTAGCGATGGCTGCAGCAAGCTCTAATAAACGACTAAGATTAGAAAAGACTTGATCCATGTTACTTAGAACATTCTCACCCACATGTCTAAATTAATTCACTTTAATTATTTAATTTTCCTAAGTTAGACTTAGGGTCTCCATTAAAATAATTAATATTTTCAATAACTTAGGTTCTGGGTGGAATTTCTCCAAACGATTTCTGAGTCTTAGAGATCTCATGTGTTCTAGCCCATCCACAAAGTTTCGGAGCTAGAGTACATCCAATGCTACCCAAAATCTCAACATACTGAAGCACCCTCTACTACTAATCTGCATTGTCCCTCTGGTGCCTCTGCGTTGTTGCGGCTCTGCACTGTGTAAGCACTGCCTGCCCTGTTGAAATCCATCAACCTCTGCGTTGCTACTGCCTCTGCTCTAAACTACTCCAGTCTTCAGCATTCTAGCTCTGCCAATGTTGCTCCATCATCCCTCGCACCAACTAACTCCAATCATCCTGCTACTATCATTAAGGGCTCTCGAAGCTCGTATGTGATCCAAGAGTTTGGGCACCTCAAGGATCCTACCCCCCACTGCAATTCGAAAGAACTACAAATCAATGTCACCCCACCTCTTCTCTCGAGGTACATGAGCACTCATGGCCACATCGTCATCATCTCCACTATTGTCCTTAGCTGCGGCAGCCTTCCAATCAGACTCTTCTTTACCCTTCTTTTTCATATGGCATGTTGTGGCGAAATGTCCTAATTCACCACACCTGAAGCATCTAACCTTTGAAAGGTCTTTCTTCTTCTTCCTCTGCTGCCCATGTTGTCCCTTAGATGAGAGAGTTGCATCTTCCTCCTCCTCCTTGATCTTGATCCCTTCGCTGCTCATGCCCGCCTTGGTCATCCACCTGATCTCTTCTTGTCGAAGAGCTGCCCAAATGTTTTCCCAACTTGGAAGCGTTGCTCTGCCCAAGATGCCACGGACAAAGTTCTCAGGCTCATCGAAAACTGCATTCAAAGCAGTCCACAGCATAAGACCTTCATCAAGTGTGGCCCCGACAGCAATCAGATGATCACGGATCGCCTTCAATCTAATGAGGAAGGGGTCGATCTCTTCTCCCTTCAGAATCTAAAATAATAGAAGTTGATTCTCAAGAAGCATCCCTGATACATTGTGGTCAAAGAAGTCCAAATCTCATGTGTTGTGGTCTTCTCAGCAATGTGTGGGACCACATGATCCTTGACACTGTCCATGATCAAGCGCTTAGCCTTCGCTTGAGCTTCCTCATACCTCGAGTGGATCAGCGTCAATAGGAACAGAAACTACGCCCTCGATGAGATGCTTGATACGATACTCATCTAGTACTGACAGGATTCTGGCCTTCCAGATGACAAATTTGGATGCTCCATCCAACCTATCCTGATCCCTCAGTCCATGTGTGGCCATCTTTTCTCAACAGAAGATATCGAACTAGTTCTCTTCTCCCTCTTCTGTTGTTGCCCCAGCAAAACTCAGATCTGGGTTTCTTAGCGCTAGAAACACTCTAAGGAACCACGCTCCCTCTGAAAAATGATTTCCCTCCCAGAAATCCTCTGCCAACTGATGTCGAATCAACCCTCTCTAATCACTCTTTCCTGCTGATCAGCACTGGATCTAGACTTCTTGGCGAGAAGTCTTTTGAGGAACTGGTTCCCTCTACTTTGTCACAACCCCACTAGTCACTATTCTGCACTAATAGAAACAATGCCCCACCAGCAACTCCTGAAGAGGAAAAAAAACGAATTGTTATTCCAGCCACAGCAACCAGAAACACGGAGGCTCAAATCTCTGCTTTGACTCAGCAGATGATGCATTGCCTCTGCTGCAGCTACAACGTCACCTCAACTGGATGATGCAAGCTTTTCGTGAGCCCCTTTGGTGACTGCGTCACCCTTCCTTGCCTCTTCCTGGATCTGCGCTGCCACTCGGTACAACCGCATTCCTGCAGCAAAATTTTCTCTTCGTCTCTTCGTTGATGGCTTCAGCTCTACTTGATCTGCAACAGCTCTGATACAATGTGAAAATTTCTGAATCTAAAGCAGAAACACTACTGCAGTAAATTTGATTTACTTCTACTTGTTTTTCTTTAACTAACAAGTTATTTTCTTAATAATTCAAGAAAACATTAAAGTAAATACACTGCATCCTACACAATTATACAGATCAAGTGTTGGAAAATAAGTAAAGCACACAAACAAAGGACACATGTATTTCTCGAACCAATGTTCCCAGAAAAAACCCAATGCGAGAAAACCAATACAACAGTTCATAGGGTTTTATTATTAAGGAGATTTCTGAATACAATTTAGGGTGCCAACACCGACTCACCCAACAAAGAATTTTGTTGGCAAAAGTACCTCTATCCTGAGATAGATATTTTGGCGAATCCAATGACAGAATGACGAAACCCCAAGGTGACCGCGTTGTCCCCAGTGTTGCACAATGATGTTTGCAGCAAGCTCTGCACTGGGATTGCGTCACATCTCCTTGTGACTGCATCACCCTCTCTGTGAGCCTTCCCAGCTCAGCAATCGATCTATTGGATAGCTACTCGATATGCCCCACATAAACCCCAACATTGGTCCTGAAGTGACTGCGTCACCCTGCTGGCTCTGTATCACTCCTGCGTGAGCCCTGTTGGCTCTATGTCACCTTCCCTGAGTTGTGTTGTCCCTCCTGGTGTTGATCTGCCTCTTTGCTATTGTATTCTCGGCCTTGGATGAAAATCTCGTGGCCGAACTACCCCTCACTACACTGAATCACTTAAGATCTGATCTTCGTCCGAGCACTACTCCGTCAAAAGGATTCGATCTCTTAGATCCATTGTGTGTCTTCTCCAACTAACCCCAAGCCTTTCTTTTCCAGTTGACGAATCAACGGCGGTGATCTAATCTCTAATCAACGGCTAAGATTAGAGAAGACTTGATCCTCCTCACTTAGATCACTCTCACCCACATGTTTAAATTAATTCACTTTAATTATTTCATTTCCCTAAGTTAGACTTAAGGTCCCCATTAAAATAATTAATTTTTTGAATAACTTAAGCTCCAGGTGGAATTTCTCCAAACGAGTTTTGGGTCATGGAGATCTCATGCGTTCTAGCCCCTCCACAAAGTTTCGGAGCTAGAGCACATCCGATGCTACCAAAAAGTCAACATGAAGTGCCCAATTTGTCATTCATGGTTTGTAAACTCATTTACACGATTATTCAAATGACTGGTTGTACTGGAAACCTAGGGGGCACATTGGATCTTATGCAAGATTACAAGTGGTTTCCATTTGGGCTTCGTCACCCTATAGGGGATCTTGACACTCGAGGGCTATATTGGCACACATAGGGTGTGTATCGAGAGATAGGGGCCTCCACTACAGCAAACAACGCTTCATGGACCCCTTTAGATATTCAGGGATTACTAGAGATCCACTCTTGGACATGGAAGATGCATCATGCCCAACCAATCCCACAAGTGCACCACACACTTGGAGGGTGCCCCAGTGCTTGTAAGAGGACCCGATGACATTTATTCCAGCATTTGAGCCTTCACAGAGCATCTAAAGGCATCTCCAATCCATTTGGAGACCCATGGGATCATTTATGTGCTCCCACACCCACTGGGAGCACCACAGGTCTACTACTTGGAGATTAAGGGGCCACCCCATTGTCCATCATATTCCAACGAATTTATTCCTCATCAGGGCACTTCAGGATGTTACAAGGCCTCATGGAGGGCCCTAGGACATGTATAAATCATTATTTGGCCCTTATGTGGCTTATTTTTCATCTATGAACTAAATTGGTCAGCTTGTCACCAATAGTGGTGTTACTTACACATTATTTTATTATTGGAGCCATTAGGGGCCCCTTAGGTTAATTCGAGCTCCTTAAGAGCCTATATATTCATGTTAGTTACGTTCATTTGTATCATCACATTTTGGATTGGATATCTTGTGAAAATTTCAATCCAGAAAATATTTCTGCAGTGATAGATTTACTTCTCCTACTTATTATTTCAATAAGTTATTTACAGAATTCTTCTAGTAAATTTCAAAATAAATACTATTGCAACATTCACTTAAGTATATGCAGAGAAATGAACAATAAAAAATACAAGCATAACAATCAATCACATGTACACACTTATTTTTGGACAATTGTCCCCATAAAAACCCAATGTGGGAAAATCGGTGCAGCAAATGAGGATTTATATATTATTCTTCAGCAATGAAATTCTTTACAAGGAAAAGACTGGTAGACTTCTTTAGAAAACACCTAAGATAAGTTCTCCGACACCCTCTGGAGATTTTCTGACACCCAGAAGACCCACTGCTTCCCTCTGCGTCACTCTGTGTGTCTCCCTGCACAGTGCCTGCGTCACTCTATGTCGGCTCTCTGCGCTGCCTTTTGTGGCCTTCTGCGTCCTTCTCTCCTTGACCTTTGTCACTGCTAACTCCCTCTCGTTCTACCTATGCAACTTTGCCTTGCAACTCTCCCTCTAAAATTGAATTCTATTCCTTCTGAATCGACTTCCTTCGGGTTACTGAGTGTGTGCTCGGCTTACTTTCCAAATGACCCTCAAGCCTTCTTTTATAATCTTCTAATTGATGAATCAACGACCCATATTAGAAGTCTAATCAATGGCCAAGATTAAACTTGACTTGATCTTCGTTCTCTAGAAGATTCACACTCTATTTTATTAATACCCATTAATTATTTAATTTCCCTAAGTGTAGAATTAGGGTCTACATTAAAATAATTAATTATTTTAATAAAACATAAACCGAGAAGAATTTCCACAAACGATTTATGGGTTCTTTGGAATACTGATGTGCAAGCGTCCTTACAAATTTTGAGACTTGGAACACTTTTCGATGCTCCAAAAAGCAACACTCCCTCTTAGCGAGGAAAGTGTCATAGCAAAATGCCTACTACATGTTGCTCTGTCTTGAAGCATCCTCTGCGATGCTGATGTCTGGTTGTTGCCCCTCACCTGCTGCGTTGTTGCCTTCTGTACTACTACCCATGACACTATCACTATCACTGCTTCATCTGTACTACAGCTCCTTATGAATCCTAAACCTATCCATTCCTGCTACTGAAATGGATTCTTGATCATCCCCATCTTTTCTCTGAAATAAATAAACTTAGTCTTGCCCAGAGCTTTCGTGAGGATATCTGCCACTTGTTCCCCTGTAGGAGTGTACTCCAACTGTACAACTCCCCTTTGGACACAGTCCTCTGATGAAACTACACCTGATGTCAATGTTCTTCGACCGATCATGAACCACAGGATTCTATGAGAGCTTGATGCAACTTTGATTATCACATAGAATGTTGGTCACCTCCATCTCATAAGCAATTTCCAAAGCCATATTGCCTCACACAAAGTCGTGCTTGCCGCCATATATTCAGCTTCTACGGAGCCCAGGGCCACAGATTTATGTTTCCTACTGCACCAGGAGGTCATTTCTGATCCAACACTAAAGCAATACCCACTGGTACTTTTTCGATCTACTGGGCCCCTAGCCTAATCTGCGTCAATGAACTCACTCAACCTGATGTCATTTCCTCTGGTGTATATCAATCCAAGGTCGATTGTTCCTTGTAGA
This sequence comes from Pinus albicaulis, assembly GCA_034641835.2. Classification (NCBI taxonomy): domain Eukaryota; kingdom Viridiplantae; phylum Streptophyta; class Pinopsida; order Pinales; family Pinaceae; genus Pinus; species Pinus albicaulis. The sequence continues at coordinate 841,267,316 of CM076570.1, forward strand.
TATCTAAGAACATGTTTGGTTGTTGCCTAATGAGCCCTCTTAAGTTCCACCATGAACTGACTAAGAGTATTGACAGCATAACAGATGTTTGCTCTCATATTTACCAGATACATCAGAGAACCTATGAGCTGCCTATATAGAGTAGGATCAACCTCATCATCTTCTAACGTGTCAATTTTCTTCCAATTGGTAATCATTGGAGTAGCCATGGGTCTACAGTCCTCCATCTGAAATACTTTCAGAGCTTCTGTAGTATATCTTCTTTAACCAAAGAAGATCTCACCCTTATGCTGCCAAACTTTCAACCCCAGAAAATAATGCATCAGCCCTAGATCCTTCATGTCAAATTTCACAACTAAATTCTCCTTACAGTCCTTGATGAGCCTAGATGATCGTGTTAGGAATAGATCATCTACATACATCACTAGTATTAGAGGCGCATCCCCTACTCTCAGATAGTAAAGATTGGAATCTACGCCACTCTTGACAAATCCAATTTTCTGCAAGTAGTTGTCAATTCGACCATACCAAGCTCTAGGGGCTTGCTTCAGTGCATACAAGACCCTCTTGAGCCTGCATACATGAGTTTTCTACTCATGCATCTTAAATCCCTCTGGTTGTTCAATATATACTTCTTCTTCTATCACCCTATTTAGGAACACAGTCTTGACGTCCATCTGTTGAATCTCCCATCCCATCTACGCAGCAAGGGATATCATGGATCTAATAGAAGTATATCGGGCTACTGGGCCGAAGGTCACTTCATAATCTATCCCTTCCTTCGGAGCGTACCCCTTAGCCACAAACCTGGCTTTAAATTTCTCGATGTTGCCATCTGTAGCATATTTGATCTTTTAGATCCATCTCGAACCTACAACTAATCTGTCCTGAGGCCTGGGAACCACTTCCCAGACATCATTCGTCATGATGGAGTTGTATTCCTCCACTATCACATCGACCCATACCTGGTGCTGAGTTGCCTCTTGAAAACTAGATGGTTGCCCAACCTACGCTACCAAAGTTTGGTACCTTTCAGGTTTCCTATGCTGCCTCTTCTCATTTCAGGGGGCTCCGACAAACTCTTTTGCATCCCACAGAATTTGTCGTAATTCCCTGCTCATCCTACCACTGGTAGTGGGTGGATCCACCTGCTCTCCTTCCTACAAGTCCTCGGGAGATGTATCCCTTGGATCCCCATGCCTTGGAGAGGCACTCGTATTACCCTCCGCAGGTCGTTGTGGTTGGACCAGCGGATCCTCCTCAAACTATGTAGCAAAGGCATCTCCCAGGATTTTTTGAAGGCCCTTTCTTCCATGAATTTCACGTCCCACCATACTACAATCTTCCTTCTCTCAGGAATGTATATACGGTAAGCCTTTGCATTCTCACTATATCCCACCAGGTATCCCTTTTCCACAATCTTATCCAGCATCTTCCTCTTCTCTTCGAGTACATGACAATATGACGCACTGCCAAAGATCCTAAAGTGGCTCACTTCAGGCTTGCTGCCAGTGAAGACACTTTCTGGAGTGATCTTACCCAATGCATTATGAGGAATCATGTTCTGTACGTAGACAGTTATATTACAAGCTTTAGCCCACAGAAATTTGGGCATGTCTCGATCGTACAACATTGCCCTTGAAGCTTCGACAATATTTCTACTCTTTCTCTCTGCAATTCCATTCTAATCCGGATTATACGGAGCGGTCCACTCTCTTTTGATGCCTTCCCTTGTGCAGAACTCTGTGAAGTTTTTATCCGTGTACTCTCCACCATTGTCTGATCGCAATGTCTTGATCCGCTTTCCTGTCAGATTCTCCACCAGAGCTTTAAACTCCTTGAATCGACCAAAGACCTCGTCCTTGGTCTTCAGAAAGTAGATCCGGGTCTTCCTGGAATGGTCATCAATAATGGTGACGAAATATTCGGCACCACTAAGAACTCTAATAGACATTGGCCCGTAGATGTCCAAGTGTATTAAGCTCAACACACACTTAGCCCTATTGCTGCTTCTATGGTATGTTGCCTTGGCATACTTACCCAATATGCACCCTCTGCAAACATCGTCTCGCGTGGTGCTCAGTTATGGAACTCCTGTGACGGTCTTCTTGAGAATTCTTAACGCCCCATGATGCAAGTGCCTCATTCTCCTGTGCCATAGCCAATTCAAGTTCTTCTCATCAGTGTTGCCTATCAGTGCCAATGGGGATTCGAGCTGTAACTTGTAGATTTTATTGCTCCTAACTTCAATTTGTGCGTTCTTCTTCCAACTTGGGTGTTTGATGTATACTCTATTGCCAATGAAGTAAACGTCATAGCCTTTGTTTTGAAGCTACGACACAGAGAGTAAGTTCATCCCAAAACCAGGCACATGTAGTACATTGGTGGCCCGAAGCTTATTACTAGCTTCCGTTTGAAATACTATGTTACCTCTGCCAATAGGGGTACATTTTGCCTTATTTTTCATGGTGATTTTAAAGTTCATCTGCTCTTCTTGGTAGTTTGAGAAACATTCTCGCACTCCCATCATGTGAGCAGAAGCCCCACTGTCAATATACCGACCTCAGGAAAAGCAAAGCTTGACACAGAATTAAATTCTTCTTCCAATCTGGATGCCAGAACAGAAACGTCGTGATCCATCTGTTCTTCCATGCTTCCCTTCTTCTCAGGAGATCTGCGTGAACCCTTCCGAGTTGTTGCTGCAACAATGTCTCATCTATGTTCTATCGCTGGTTCTCTGCTCCTGTTACTCATCTTTGCTCCGTTACCATGTGAAAATTTCAATCCAGAAAATATTTTTGCAGTGATTGATTAATTTCTCCTACTTATTATTTCAATAAGTTATTTACATAATTCTTCCAGTAAATTTAGAAATAAATACTACTGCAACATTCACTTAAGTCTATGCAGAGAAAGGAACAGTAAGGAATACAAGCATAAGAATCAATCACTTGTACACACTTAATTTTGGACAATTGTCCACGGAAAAACCCAATGTGGGAAAATCGGTGCAACATATGAGGATTTATATATTATTCTTTAGCAATGAAATTATTTACAAAGAAAACACTGGCAGACTTCTTTAGAAAACACCTAAGATAAATTCTCCAAAACCCTCTCGAGATTTTCTGACACCCAGAAGACCCACTGTTTCCCTCTGTGTCACTCTGCATATCTCTTTGCGAAGTGCATGCGTCAAACTGCGTCACTCTGCGTGGGCTCTCTACACTGCTACTTTGTGCTACCTTCTGTGGCCTTCTCCATCCTTCTCTCCTCGACCTTTGTCAGTGTTGATTCCCTCTCCTTCTTCTGCCTCTGCAACTTTGCCCTGCAACTCTCCCTCTGATATAGAATTCTATTCCTTCAAAAACGACTTCATTCGGGTTACTAAGTGTATGCCCGACTTACTTTCCAAATGACCCTCAAGCCTTCTTTTATAATCTTCTCATTGATGAATCAACGGCCCATATTAGAAGTCTAATCAATGGCCAAGGTTAAAACTTGACTTGATCTTCGTTCTCTAGAAGATTCACACTCTGTTTTTTTAATACCCATTAATTATTTCATTTCCCTAAGTTTAGACTTAGAGTCTACACTAAAATAATTATTTATTTTAATAAAACATAAACCGAGTGGAATTTCCACAAATGATTTATGTGTTCTTTGGAATATTGATGTCCAAGCCTCCTTACAAATTTTGAGACTTGGAATACATCCGATGCTACAAAAATCAACATATCTCTCTCTTAGAGAATTTGTACTTTTTCATTGCAGGAGCTTTTTTGGAGATGGATGAATTTTGATGTATGGAATTGGGTTATTTTTCTTCTCTTAGAGCTTTCTTATTGCAACGAGTTGTTGGTTGGATATACTCTATGGCATTGTAAGTGGTTTTTGATGTTTTTATTCTTGTTAATGCATACTAATGATTTACGCTATAACTAGGGCTAGTTGTTACATGAATGTAATGTGGAATTGGGCATGTTTTAGCAAATTTTGATGTAGGGGCTAATGTCATATGAATGAAAAGTCATAGAGATGTTTTCTCGATAAGCTCGCACTCTTTGTCAAAAGTAAAAATGCTTGAAAATCTCTAATTCTTTTCTCTACACCAATATTGGACGAGGTTGATTTTTCAAGCCTCCTTGACCAAGAAGCCAAGTTCTTACTCATTAATCATCCTTGACTCCATCTCCCCAACTGAACTAAGGCACTGATCCATTGAAGGGTGATCATTTTATTCATAATTTCCCACTTTTTTCACCTTTTCCCAAGTCTAGCCCTCAAGGGTCCACCTAAGGCATCAATTTTACGAGAATTGACCCAAGGAAAATTTTCGATCTCCTACAAGCTACTGCGCTGGTGCGTCCCCTCCCTCTTCAAAAATTTTCAAGACATTCTCATGGTGGGATCTCCAAGAATCCTGAGCCCTAGCTCTAGGATCTAAATCTTCCTAGGCATCCCCAAGGGTAGACCTCAATACAATCAATTTAACCTTTTGAAGTGAATATTCTTTTCTGATCCATTCCCCTCACCTTGTCCAGAATAGGAACAATGTTGGTTGCTATATTCCATCCCCAAACCTGGACTGGGTCCACTTGGACCCGTGTGGTCCCGCTTCTCATCAAAAATTAATTATCAAAGGCCATTCGGGAATCCAAGTTCCCAAGGATTTTAGGGATTGGGAACCTCATACATAAGCATATTCTTTCTACCTCACCCTCCAATCCTCATCCCTCACCCCTAGTCGACCAAGCTCACTACTTAAAGAGCAAGCAAACTCCAATATTCAATCCACCTTAGGGAAAGGGTTTTCAGGGTTACTCGTCACCTATCCATTTATACTTACAAGTGATTTCTATACTACCGGGACTCCTCCCATCTGTGAAAGTCCATAAAGAGCAAGGAGTCTTAGTCTTGGTGACAGTGGGCTAAGCGTCGATCGTTGCCCTTGGCCTAGCAGTTGCCCTATTAGGAACCACTTTAGGTCTCCTGCTGGTTTGAGTGGTAACATTTCTGGCGCCGTTTCCAGGGAGGAAGTAGGTATGCCTCCCTAGTGAATCATTGAGGAATTGATCCATTAACGACATTTATTAATATTCCTCTAGCGACTCCACAATTTCCATCTCAAGATGGAAGGCCCTAAGACCTTAACCTATCATCGCAGAAACAATCATGAACCCCATACCTCATTCTTTGATAAGAAGGTTGAGAAGCCCAAACACAAACATAAAATCTTTGGACCTCTCAACCTTTCAAAGGCGATTGGGGCACTAATCACCCCTGTGCCCAAAGATTCTGACATACCTACATTTAGTGGGGAGGAGGATCCTCAGGAGCACCTTCTAAAGGTTGAAGGTCTGACATGTGGGGAACGTTACAATGAGTTCAACTGCATAATTTCCTCTACAAACAGCTTCATAGGAAAGGCTCGTCAGTGGTATTTCACCCTCCCCGCATCATCTATATCTTCATGGGAAGAATTGCTTGACGCATTTGAAAAGAGATGGTACCATAAAAAGGACGTAGTTCAATTGTACAAGGGGTTCCTATCTATCGAGAAGAAGAATGATGAATCCATTGCCGAATTCAATCACAAGTTCAATTCTATCATTCGTGCTTTCCCATGTAGCTTAGCCCCTCTGAAAGAAATAACCTTGTCTGTATACCTAAATTCCTTCACTGGGAGGCTAGATTTTGACACCTGAAATAAGGAACCTGATAACCTCTTCCAAGCCAAAAATATCATATTTGACCTCGATCAATCTATAAGGCAAACATCTATCAATATGCTCCAGGTCAAGGTATAGTTCATCTGATGATGAGGAGCCTTCCCCGAATGAAGAAGATGCCCCCACCTCAAGACACCTCCAAAGTAAAGAAGAAGCCCCTTGATCCTATCCTAAGATCCCATTAAGGATAACCTTGGATATAAGCAATCCATTCTACATCACCCCTGGATTTAATGGGACCACCTTGAGGAATTGCATCCTAAACTCTGGTAGCCCTATCAACTTCAAGTCTTCAAGCGTCATGAGAAAGCTAGGACTCAAAGAATAAAGCCATGCGAGATACAACATAGATATGCATGACTTGAAACATATACGAAGTTATGGTTTTATAATCCGGTAGCATATGTGAATGCATAGACCAATAGTTTGAAGCTTGAGCAAGAGTATAACAAAAGTATAGTCTTGTAAGAACCTCAGATTGTAACCCTCGTGGAATACCCCAGACATTAATTCTTGCAAATTGTTTCAGACTTCAACCCTTATGAATTGTAGAGATGAGATGCATCGAAGATCTGAGAATGAATATGTCACATTCCACGTCCCTGTAACAGAGATAAAGAGTAGTGAAAGCCATAGATAGTGAAACCCATAACGTTGTATTGACACCGTCCATAGAAAGAGCGAGAGACTTGTTGATGAGTGAGAGATGGTGAGGAGTCTTGTCCAAAACGCAAGCAAGAGATTATACATCTATTACAGAGATCGAAACCATCATATATTCATTTCAGAGATCGAAACCATCAGAGATTGAAACCATCCATCGCAGAAATTGAAACTATCAAATAAACAAAGGAGATACCAGTAGTCATCGAGCTACAGATCTTCATTCCACAAAAGTATGTGAACCATTCATATCTCCATGTATCATAGGTGACTTAGGATAATGTTTGATATATGTCTCTCTTTTGACCAAGGGTATGACCTTAAATGAGACTGACTTGTTCTCTTTGGGGAGAAACTAATTAAATGTGAATTTTAAAATTCGCTCCAAATATATTTGCTTTAATACTTATTTGTTAGATCAATTTGGACCAATTGAATTTTTGCTTATGACCAACATAAACCTTCTTTAGGGTTTCTTATGGAAATTTCTCCATGGCTGCCAATTTTAACAAATTTGAAATTTCCCATGATTTCCTTGGAAACCACCCAAAACCTCAATCCATTGGCCCACACACACTCTGTGCAGTTTAGATGACCCGGGTCGGTTTATAATAGAACCGACTGGTTTGGTATCTAACCAATCCCTAAACCAATTCGATGGGCCAGTTTGACCTCCAACAATTGGTGACCGACCAGTTTGACTGGTTTCCATTTCAGACCACCTGGGTTTAAAAACTATAGGCGAGATAAATAAATGTACTGACCAGAGAATGGTTGATAGGCACCTAACGGCAGCCATCCCTCGATTATGGTAGGGACTACTAGCTGGCAAAGCTGCATCATAGGAGAATTCTTCTCCTAGAGTTACCCATGCATGTGGATGGGTAACAAGACCAACCAAAGAAAGGCACTGATCTTACCTTTTAATCGCCACCAAAACTCATAAAATTCTCCAAAAAGATCATTTATATTTTCTAAGCTCTCTCTTGTTCCCAGTCTATACTAGTTAACCATAGGGAATCCCCCTTAGATTATAACACTTCTAGGAAATATATTCAGATGACAATGGTAGTTTTCCAATGTTGCCCATGGGGTTTCACAACAGTGCCTAGGGGGCTTTGGCACCAAGTAAGAACCTGGGTGGTAACAACACTAAGGTGATATTCCATAAACATACATGCATCGACACAAACAAATTGGCTCCAAAGCCAATGTCCTCCAAATGTGACCTTTCTTGACCTAGGACAAACCTCGTGTTATGTGAGGGGAAATAGTCAATAATGTTATTATTTATTGTATTTGTTTACAAAGCTCTGACTATTTTTGTTATTATGTCACATTCATAACAATTATCTATATATTTTGAACTGCCAATATTTTTTCTTGTCTTCTCTTCAGCATGCAGCCATCATTTCCCAAGGCATTCCAGGAAAACAGATACAAAGGAATAAAAGAAACTTGGGCTCTATATGTCTTTTATTGCATACAATCAGTAACCTGTTAGGAAAGAAATAATTGTCTAAATTCTCAGATATGGAAATATTATTATCATGAGTTTGTGAACTTCATGAATGACCATTGATCCATGACTAAGGATATTTACCACCTGGGGTTAAAATTTGACTGGTCAGTAAGATTCTAGGATATGTTTCCACATAAATTTTTCACTCATAGCTTTGGTAGTCCACGGTATAGCACATGTAGAAATACTATTGATTTTTTTTTAACTTTCAATATATTCTGATATAATGTTGCCTTTTTACACTATTATTAGATTCAAAATTCCTGATTACTGGCATACCCAACCACACATTTTTTTTAAAGCTTATGACAGTACCTGAGGGAACCATTCTCAGAATCAACAACTCCATCCAGTATGGAGTCCAATAATGCCATGGAATCTGGATTTTCTTTTTGGGTGTTGCTGGTAAACCAATGGATCAATTGCTTTACAAACTCCGTGAATAGCTGCCGAGTAACCTGCATAAAGACCAAACAAATTGGAAACTACATAGCAATAATATAGTTACATGGACTTTCTCAAATTTGTAACCAGCAACAAGTTTCACATAGCTTATAAGATAAAGGTAGAAAATGATAGAACGATGAATAAAAAAGTTCATGTAGAGATACAAAGAATATACCAGCTCCACATCAGTTGCAAGACGGAGAATTGCTGGGAAAAGACGTTTATATATTTTTTCATAGTGAACCTGCCCAGGACCAATTTCTTTAGCACCAATCTTGATAAAAGTTAATGGCTCTTTGCCAATGTAAAAGATAAGAAATTATAGTGCGGGTCAAACTCATCAAAAAATACCACTCATTAATTTCAAAAATACTGTAAATACCTTGCGAAAATTTTATTCACAGACAACTTATTCTATACATAGATGAAACATAATAATAACAAACAAAAAACAATTTATTTAGACTCATATCACTGACAAGAAGAAAGCATGTTGATCGGATGAAGAAATAGTAACGATCAATAAATGAACTGCCTTCTTTCATAATTTGAATTCCCACTCCCCGGTTTTAGCATAATTCATGCAGTTCAAACTTCAAATATTTAATATTATTGCAAATAATCCATCATAATTTGATTATTTAACATGAACGGTTCACATTGTTCACTTATGAAATTGTTATAACAAGCATATCACATCCACCAGGCTACCACTTCACCAGCCTACTCCATCAGTCCAGTTACCTTTCAAAGACCCACTTTTAGCATAATTCATGCTGTTTAAATATCTAACATTTTTGCAAATAGTACATCATAATTTGATTATTTAACCATTACAGTTTTTCATTGGTCCCTTCTGAACTCATTATAACAAGCATATCACATCTGCGAAACTACCAATTACTAGCCTACTCCAACAGCCCAGTTACCTCTCAAACTCACACATACCGAAATCAAGCCCTAAAGTTCAAAAAAGCACTTGAGGAACTGAGAGGGCATGGCACCGTCACCACAGCAACCTTCTTGACACTTTATGCCAGCTCTCCTCTGACTCAAGATTGGCTTCCCTATAATAGAATTGCTGGAATTTAGGCTAGAAATAATAGAATTGCTGGAATTTAGGCTAGAAGTGTAAGGTGAAATGAAAAGTAAATTAAATCAAAACAGATTTGGAAAAAAGTTAAGGACGCTGAGAATTGTTACCAAACTCAGAATTGGCAATAAATCGGCGAGGCAAAAGAGCAAAGAGTTCTAATCGGATTGGGAAAAAAAGGGGAAAAAATCGGTGAATACAATAAATAAAGATATACACATATATTGAATTAAAAGAAAACATTTTTCATTGATATTCAATAAAGCCATGTACTGCATAATATCAATAGATGTCCAAAAAATCATGAGGACAATGTGTATACTTCAAGTATAAAATATATTTAGTATTGGAAAACATTCAAAAACAGGTATAAAGTTTCAAACAAGACGAGGAACTTCCAAGTTTTTTGTCAACCAACACTGCGGACCTGCTAAATCTTACTTGGGGTTACACTAGCATGACTTCTAAACTGGGTTAAGTTTGAATTGGTAATGCGTTATACCCATTGGTAGATCACCTATACACTCGACGACAACAAATGCATTTAAGGAATTGTTTCATTATTATAGGTCCTTGTAAAGGTCCAACATTCTGCAACGATTTGTTTTATTGAAAACAATATAGAACTTTAACATACTACAAGTAGTTTCTTTTATTCAAAATGATATCTTTAAAGGAGAAGAACTTTACTCAACCATCGGGGAGTAGCCACAAATATGTACTATACCATCCAAGCTAATAGCTACTGGCATGAGCACTGGGGCAAGTAGTTCGTGTTTGGTAAGTGGACACGTAGTTCACTTACGTGACTCTTTGGGTGAGGGTAGGGTGGCATGGCTAGACCTAAGGCATAGAAAATCCCGAAAGCAACGTAGTCTGGTAAGACGAGTCAGTCGACCAATGCTAAATTCGTTGCCTAATACATGAAGCTGACTGCCTAACACTGTATACATGAAGATGACCAGCAAAACCCATCGTGACATTGACGAATTAGAGAAAGACCTTCGGTTTACCGAAGCCGAAGTGCGCGCAGTGAGGGAAGAATGTAACAATGGTGTTGTTTGATCCACGACGTCTCTAGATAGGCGGGCGACAAGAAGAAATGAAAGTGAACTTCGAGCGTGGCGGGCAGTAAGAAGAAGTGAAAGTGAAACCACAAACTAAAACCCTGCAGACTTTTAACCTAAGAATATGAGTGGCTCATTGAGTCCTCTACAAATTGATGAAATCGCGAGTCAAACTCGCATTGACCATGAGTCAAACTCGATCAAACGAGTTCGATCGGCTCGTTTGGTTGAAGATCAGAGTCGGAATCGTGAGTACTCATGAGTAATCAGAGACTTTTGTAACACTGACACTGAGTGATTAAGCTCCAAGGGATTTCTCCCAAAATCAACATTCCAAAATGAAGGAGAGAACAAACCCTTATATAGGTTTGAACAACTCTCTTCTACAATAAAATAATATCTTCCTTATTTTGTTTCCATGGAAAATTATTAGAAAATATTAAAATAAAGTCTAAATGGGTTAATTAGGACCAAAATATCCCATACAATATGCCCTTATATAGGCTTGAACAACTATCTTCTACGGTAAAATCATATCTTCCTTATTTCGTTTCCAAGGAAAGATTAGAAAATATTACAATAAAGTATAAATGGGTGAACTAGAACCAAAATACCCATACAATATGCTAAATAGTATATGCTAGATGAATGTAATTCTACATGTCATCTTCCTCAACCTTCTCCATCATGCATGGTAAACCCAAAAAATGTCACTTACCCTCACCATGTGCAAAAGCACTCCTCAAAATAGCCAATTCAACCAAAATAATATAGCATACCAAGTCAATGAAGTAGGGCACTCCAAAGCAGTTGCGCAAGTGCCTAGTCTCATGATTCGAGTGCTCTTTTAGAAGCATCTTGACCAAGAACCAATATATAATACAATATTTAACAAGTACACCTTGGAATTTGTGTTTCTTTGACCCCTTCTACTAGAATATAAACAATAAAATACAATGTTCTACCTGTTGATTTTTGTAGCATCGGAAAGTCATCTAAGTCTCAAAATCTGTGAGGAGGCTTGGACAACAGTGTTCTAAAGAACCCAGAAATCGTTTGTGGAAATTCCACTCAGTTTATGTTTTATTAAAATAATTAATTATTTTAATGGAGACCCTAAGTCTAAACTTAGGGAAATTAAATAATTAATGGGTATTACTAAAACAAATTATGAATCTTCTAGGGAACGAAGATCAAGTCAATATTTAATCTTAGCCATTGATTAGACTTCTAATCTGGGTCGTTGATTTGTCAATGAAAAGATTATAAAAGAAAATTTGAGGGCCACTTGAAAAGTAAGTCGGGCACACACTCAGTAACCCAAGGGAAGTCGATTCTAAAGGAATAGAATTCGATTTCAGAGGGAGAGTTGCAGGGCAGAGGAAGTAGAGGGCATCAGTAGTGACAGGGCATGAGGGAAGAAAGACGCAGAAGGGCAGAGAGGCAGCACAGAGGAGTAGCGCAAAGGGCTCACGCAGTAGTGACGCAATCTCACATAGGCTCTGCATAGCGAAGCACGCAGGGGCAAGGTTGCTGGGAAGTGTCCCCCCCCTCCCCCCCCGACCCCGCTCCCAAAACGCGCTCCATTCGAGAGCGTTTTGGGAGCGCTCGCGCGTGCTCCCGAGCCTGAAAATTGCTCCCTGGTTTCTAGGGAGTGTTTCAGGGAGCGCTCGGGATCCCCTCCTCATTTGTGTTATTGTTTGTTTGTCAAGAGAGAGAGAGCAAGTTCCAAGGAGAGAGCAAGGAGAAAGCAAGAGCCAAGGAGAGAAGAGAGGAGAGAGCAAGGAGCTTGGAGAGAGTAACAAGGAGGATTGAAGGAGTTAGGACAAAGAAGTAGGAGTCAAGACTCTCTAATCTAGTTTTTTTTTTTCTATGTTGCATTTTTAAGTTGTTCAAAAATGAAAACTTGAATTTTTTTCTCTATGTTTCATTTTAATGTCTTGAAAAGTGAAAAATTCAATTGTTTTTCTATGTGGCATTTTTTCCTATTCCCATTTGGCAATCCTCCATTTTTTTGCAAGCTAAAACTTAACTTGGGGTTTTCTTCATGTTGGTTCCTTTCTTTGTAATAATGGTATTGGAAAGTAGAAGAAAGAGGCTCATTCGAGAAGAGGAGGATGAAGAAGTGGGTTATAGTGGATTTGATGAAAATCCTGAAGAGGAGTATGCTAAGGAGGAAGGGGAGAGTGGAGAACATGAGGCCACAGAGACACCAACTAAACATGACCAAAGTCAAACACCATTGTGGAAATATGTTCAAAGGTAGGAAGGAACGAGGGGAAAATGCCATGGGATGGAGATAAAAATATAGGAATCAAAATTTGTGTAAGTGTGCCAGCAACAGATAAAGAGAAATACAGAAAGGAAGAGGATGTTGCCCAACATAAATCTAAAAGATCTAGGAGTTTCATTGATTCTTATGCACCATCAGGTCCATCACATCATGGACAAAGAAGTCCATCAACTTCCACCCATGGCAGTGGATATGGAGGAAAACCTGGACCAAACATCTCCTCAAGGCGTAGAACCATATCCGATTTCCTTGACGAAGGGTCTAGGAGTAATGTCGATTCCAAAAATTTCCGGTTTCTCTATGCATGTGGGGTACCATTCAATGTTCTTCGCTCACCTTATTGGCATGAAATGGTTTCTGCCATTAATGATGCCCCCAAAGGATACAAGAGCCCTGGGTATGACAAGGCCAGAACTGTGGGACTTGATCATGAAAAAGCTAAAATAACTCGTTCTTTGAATAGAATGACAAGTTCTTGGAATGAGCATGGAGTGTCCATTGTATCTGATGGATGGACAAATGTAAAAGGAAAGCCATTGATAAGTGTTCTTGTCGTGTCTTTTAGTGGTGCAATATTCCTTTTAGCATATGATTATTCAGACAAATGCAAGACCGGCATTAACATTGCAAAACCATTACTTAAAACAATTGAAAGTATTGGGCCATACAATGTCGTCCAAGTCATCACTAATAATGCTACTAATTGTAAGGCAGCAGGAGCAATTATTGAGGATAAATACCCCAACATATTTTGGTTTGGGTGTTTGGTTCACACAATGAACCTTTTGATGCATGATATAATTAAAAACAAACAACCTCAATACAAATGGCTTGGTGATTTGTACAAGAGAGGTAAAAAAATGATAAAAGTTATTACAAATCATAGCAATACCCATGGGCTTTTTCGTACTCACTCAAAATTGGATTTGTTGAAGATAGCAAAGACTAGATTTGCTAGTTATTACCTCACCTTCAAGTGTCTTTTGAAGGTAAGAGAGTCATTGGCAGCCATGGTATCAAGTCCACACTGGCAGGTATTAAAGGACAAGGCAGCAACAATAGTTGACAGGCAAGGTTTCGAATAGGTGGAGGAGACCGCTCATGATCCTTTGTTTTGGGCACGTGTGAGGGAAATTTTGAATTTCACCAAGCCCATTTATCACATGATTCGCTTTCCAGATACAAATAAACAAGTGATTGGGGAGGTGTATGAGCAAATGGATAGCATGTTGGAGCAAATAAAAGATGTTGTTAAGGAAAATGATCCCAACTTGTATTCAATAATTCTCAACTCTGTGTGTGCACAGTGGAATAAACTTAATGTTCCACTACATGCCTTGGCATATATCCTTATGCCAAAATACTACTCTCCATCTTGGTTGGGCCAACCTGCACCTGGAGGTGGGGTTAGGATCAAACCTCACACAAATCCAGAGGTACAAGAGGGATACATGAAAGCATTAGACAAGTTGGTCACCGACAGGGAGGAGTGTGCTAGATTGCGCCTTGAATTAGGGAGATACTTCAGTTGCACTAGTAACTTTGGTTCTTTCCATGCAATGGAAGATGGAGACAAATTTGATGCTCTCACATCGTGGGAAGAATATGGTGGCATGGGACTTTTGCCAAAGTTGGCGAAAAAATTTCTCTCACAAGCTGTAAATACTTCTTCTGCAAAGAGGTGTTGGAGCACCTACAGCTTCATACATAATGTCAGAAGAAACAGGCTGAATGAAAACCGAGCAAAAAGCTTGGTTTATGTGCACTACAACTTGAGGTTGTTGAGTCATTATTGTGATCGGGCTTATGAGGATCCATCATATAAAGTTTGGGACAACAACCCAGAGGACGATAATTTGGAGGACAGCACTGTACATATGGAAGAATTGGAAGCAGAACTTTTGAGGGATTATGATGAAGCAACAGTAGCCATGCCACCGCCACACCCAGCGCCAGTCCCACCATCCAGTAGCAGTGCGGGTGCCAGTGCCAGTGTTCGATTTCCAGCTATTGTTCCTTTGCAGATTCAACCTCCACCTACATCCTCACGTGGCCCTCTGCCTTCTAGTTATGGTCGTGGTACTCAGGAAACTACTAGAAGACCACCATTTCCTCATGGTTCTCACAAATTAGACATGATAATTTTTGAAAACAATATATGACAATTTAAGTTTGAAGTTTGAATTTGAAAGGTGAAACTTTGAAATTGGCATTTATAAGTTTATAAGCCATTATGAATTATGAATATGATGCTTCATGAAAGTTGAAAGTTGTTTCATTTCGTTTCATTTTATAACATTTCATTTCATGTTAAATATTCTTTGTTGCAATGATTATTGGTTACACTTAACTTACAAGTACAACTATGGTGATCAATGAATCAATGATGATAAATGTTATATATTGAATATTGAAATCAATGAATCAATGATGATAAATGTTATATGTTGAAATTTGAAATCAATGAATCAATGATGATAAATGTTATATATCAAATTTCAATGATGATAAATGTTATATATTGAATTTTGAAAGATTGAAACTTTAAGATTGATGAATCATGAGACTCAAGAGTCAATATGTTGTATGTTTCTAACTTGTGGGCGTGGTTGATGAAGATTATAACTTTTAGATGAATGATGTTATATGGTTCAATCTATGTTTTTATGTTTTTTATGTCTAATTCATCATTCTACATGATTTTGTTGACATATATGCATCAAAATATAAAAAATATATATATTTAAAAAACGCTCCTTGAAACACTCCCGGACTGGGAGCTTTTGAAAATGGCGCTCTCGCTCCCAAGTACCCATGTGCAGGGGTGACACAGTAGGGGCCAGTGACACCCTCAGGGGTCGAAAATTCTCCAGAGGGCTGAGAGAGTTTATCTCAGGTGTTTTCATAACAAGTTTCTCAATTATTCTATCATTCTTTCCTTGTAAAAAAATTATTGCTGAAGATTAATATATAAACCCTCATCTGTTGCATCGGTTTTCCCTCATTGGGTTTTTCCAGGGACAATTGTCCAAAAATAATTGTGTCAATGTGATTGATTTTTGTGCTTGCATTTTACTGTCTTTTCTCTATATGTAATTGAGTGATACCTGCAGTAGTGCTTATTTCGATATATACTAGAAGGGTTTTGTAAATAACTTATTGTGGAAATAAGTAGGAGAAATAAATCTATAACTGCAGTAGAATTTCAAAATTGAAATTTTCACATGGTATCAGAGTTGAGATTGAATAACAGGATTGGAGACCCTATGATGGAACGAAGTCTAGAAGCTGTTGCAGCAGCAACTCGAAAGGGTTCACGCAGCTCTCCAGAGAAAAGGGAAAGCATGGAAGAACAGAGGAATCACGACATCTCTGTACTGGCTTCCAAACTAGAAGAAGAATTCACTTGCGTATCAAGTTGTTCTTCTCCAGAAGTCTGGTATATTGATAGTGGAGGCTCCACACATATGGCGGGAATATGAGAATGTTTCTCAAGCTACCAAGACGCGCAGATGAACTTTCAGATCACCATGGGCAATAAGGCGAAGTGTACCCCCATTGGAAGAGGTAACATAGTATTTAAAATTGAAGCTAGCAATAAGAATCGGGCCACCAATGTGCTGCATGTGCCTAGTTTGGGGATGAACTTACTCTCGGTGTCTCAACTATAAAACAAGGGCTATGACGTTTACTTCATTAGCAAAAGAGTATATGTCAAACACCCGAGTTGGAAGAGGAACGCACAAATCGGAGTCAAGAGCAATAAATTGTATAAGTTGCAGCTTGAATCTCTAATGGCACTGATAGGCAGCAATGATGAGAAGGGTTTGAATGAACTATGGCACAGGAGAATGGGGCACTTACACCATGGGGCTTTGAGAATTCTCAAGAAGACCGTCACAGGAGTTCCATATTTGAGCACCAAGCGAGATGATGTTTGCAAAGGGTGCGTACTAGGAAAGTACGCCAAGGCAGCCTACCCCAAGAGCATGGAGCATAAAACTTGTACGCTCAGGCTTAATAATTCTCAAATGCTTAATAAGAGATTAAACAAATATATATATATATATATATATATATATATATATATATATATGAATTGAATTGATGATTACAAGGCTGAGGCAGTGCTCCTTAAATAGGAGTTGACTGGCCACGCGCAATCAGAGTGACATGTCCCTTGGGGACTAATGCCTCTTCATTTTTACTAAATAATTGCTTAACTAACTAATTACATTAATAATTAGATTAATTAAAGAATACTTTAATATTTGTAATGGTTATGAACTTAAATTCATAACATTGCCTTTCCCTTAAGATGCTTTTTCCACAAAGCATAGGTAGATTTTGGTTTTGATGAAGAAAACGTTTTGACTCCCAAGATGACTCTTCGTCGGGTAGATTTTTCCATTTGATGAGGTATTATTTTATTGTCTTGGACCGTAAAACCTTTTCTCGAGTAGCAAGTATGCCTTCAGGTTTTAGGATGATCCTTCCTTCTTCATCGGTCTCTGGTATTTCTATTTGTGCTATTTGGTTTTTCCCAAGTACCTTCTTGAGATTTGATATATGAAAGGTATTATGGATTCGACACCTATCCAGTAGCTTTAATCCATAAGCTACACTACTTATCTTTCTGATTATTTGATAAGCCCCATAATATTTTGGTGATAGTTTATTTTTTCCTTGTTGCTTTAACGATAATTGCTTGTAAGGTTGGAGCCTGACAAATACCCAGTCTCCTTCTTCGAATTCTCTTTAGTGCAATGTCAATCGACTTGTTGTTTCATTCTATTACGCGCCATTGTTAGATTTTCTTTTAATAAGTTAAGGATTCTTTGGTTTTCTTCCAAGTGGTTTTTTACAGCTAGAACTTTATAATTGAGAAGTGCAAAGTCCTTCCATCTAAGTGGTTCGTAACCATAAAGAGCTTGGGAGGGCGTCATTTTTGTAGATGTATGGTAGGTGGTATTATACCACCATTCTGCAAGGTGTAGCCATTGGGTCCACTTACTTTGCTTGTCAGGGACGAAGCAACGGAGATATGTTTCTGAACATTTATTTAGAACTTCAGTTTGCCCATTTGTCTGGGGGCGATAAGTTGTACTCATGTTGAGGGATATTCCTACCTGGTGGCAGAATTGCTTCCAAAAATTGCCTTTGAACCTTGAGTCTCTATCAGTGACTATGATCTTGGGAAACCCATGTAGTTTGTCTATGTTTTTACAAAACGTCTCCGCAATTTGCTTAGTTGTGTCAATTTTCTTGATAGCCATAAAATGGGCATACTTTGTGAGCCTATCGACTACGACAAATATCTTATCCTTGCCGTCAGATACAGGTAATCCTTCTATAAAATCAATTGAAATCTCTTCCCATTTCCGATCTGATATATTTAAGGGGTGTAACAGACCTGGTGTTGGAATGTTTTCACTTTTATTTCTTTCACAAATATCACCTTCAGCAACATATTTTGTAATTTCCTTGCTCATGCCCTTCCAATAGAACAATTGTCAAATGTTGTAGTAATTCTTGTAGAATCCAACATGTCCGGCTGGAGGTGAATTGTGAGATTCCTTTAGCATTTTCAACTTAAATTTGGATGTTGATGTTAAGTAAATTCTATTCTTATACCATAAGATGTCATTCTTCCATTCGAAATTGACATATTGACTGATATTCTTAATCATAGAGTCACAATCTTCATCCTTGGCATATTTGGTTCATATTTCATCCAACCAATCTGGAACAACGATCATGGCGGCACATGTTGTGTTGTCGTCATCTTTACGTGAAAGTGCATCTGTGACGACATTTTCCTTCCCTTTTTTGTGTAATATCTCTAAATCGAACGCTGACAGCTTCTCCATCCACTTTTGTTGCTCTGTTGATAAATTATTTTGCTGAAGTAAGAATTGAAGACTGTTGTGGTCAGTTCGGATTGAGAATTTACTTCCAAGCAAGTATTGGCGCCACTTTGTTAATGCATGTATGATGGTGAGCATTTCTTTTTTGTATGTTGATTTTAACCCTTCTCGTTTATTAAGTTTCCGACTTTCGAATGTTATAAGGTGGTCATCCTGCATTAATACAACTCCAATTCCAAATCCCGAAGCATCACATTCGACTACAAACTGTTTGATTGTCCCACTAAAAAACATTCTTCTTTAATAAATTGGTCAAGGGTGCTATCAAATGTGCATACTTTTTAATAAATCGTCTATAATACCCGATTAGACCTTGAAACCCTCTTAGCTTAGATACTTTCTTTGGTCTAGGCCATTTTCTGATTGCTTTAATTTTGTTGGGGTCTACTTTGACGACTCCTCTGGATATAACATGTCCAAGGTATTCAACTTCTTTCTGCCCAAAGGTGCATTTTGACAACTTGGCATAAAATTGATTCTTTTCTAAAACAGATAGCACTGCCTCCAAATGTTTGAGATGCTCCTTCCATGTCTTACTATAAACGAGGAGATTGTCAAAGAAGACTAGTACAAACTTCCACAAGTATGGGTGGAAGAGATCATTCATGGTAACTTGGAAAGTGGTCGGTGCATTCGTTTGTCCAAACAGCATAACTTTGAATTCATAATGCCTTTCGTGGGTCCGGAAGGATGTTTTCTCGATGTCTTCTAATCTTACCTGTATTTGATAGTATCCTGATCTTAAATCAAATTTTGAAAAATATTCTGCTCCGTGTAGCTCATCCAACATCTCATCAATGAATGGGATCGCAAACTTATGTTTAATAGTGATCTTATTCAATCCTCTTTAGTCTATACATAGTCGGAAAGATCCATCTTTCTTCCTAACTAGTACCACGGGTCTACCGTATGGGCTTCTACTCTTTGTAATGATCCCATGTGCCAACAAGTCTTGTATCAATCGTTCTATCTCTGTTTTGTGATGATGTGGGTAACGATATGGTTTAGCATTTACTGGTGTGGAGTCTGGTTTAACTTCGATAATGTGTTCGATCTTCCTTTCAGGGGGTATCTCCATTGGTAGGTCTTGGAAAACTGTCTCGTATTTGTGGATCAAGGATGAAATTTCCATTGATTGTGGGTTCAATTCCATTGATAGTAACTCCAATTGTTGACATTGTGCCAAAATGTTGGAACTCCTTTACGAATGAGTTTTTTCATTTGTTGAGCAGAGATAACTTGAATAGGTGGGGCATGGAACCCCAACAACTAGTATTTTCTTCCATCCATTTTAAACTTAATGAATTGCTTTATATGATTTGTTGAATACTACCTAGCGTTCGCAACAATTGTACCCCCAAAACGACATCTACTCCTCCTATGGGAACTGTATAAAAACTAGATTCCATCTCATATTCGCTTAGTTGCAACTTGACCTTGTGGCACTTGCCTACTCCATCTATTTGTTTCCCGTCTACTACCATACTTTTAAGTCTGCTAAAGGATAAGAAAAAATGTTTAGTCTTTTCGCAATATTAACGTCCACGAAGTTGTGTGTACTCCCTGAGTCTACTAGGACTATAACATTCTGCTTCTTGATGTGGCCTTTAAGTTTTAATGTTTACAGCTGAGCTATCCCTATAATGGCTGCAAGCGAGATTCATGGCATATCTTCTTCTAGTTCTAGATTAGGGTTTTCATTTTCTTCATTGCTCTCTTCATCAGTGTTATCTTTTGGTGATTCTTCATCTTGTTCTGCTTCACAGTTATAAATTTTTTGGGTTGTACGTTTGTGTCCTGCGAAATATTTGTCTCCGCACTTCCAACATTTCCCCTCTTTTTTCCTTTCAACATTAGATGGTTGTTTTCCTTCGCTGCACACTGGTGGGGAACGTATTTGCTCGAGTTTTCTGCGGATGGTCTACTTGACTTCCCCTTGGCGTAACTAACTGCCTTCTCATTATTGGCATATGGAACTCTATGGAGTTCATATTTTCGTTCGACAATTATGGCTGCATGTCTGGCATCCTCAATGGTGTTGGGTTTGTATAATTTTAATTCTTCCCGAATGTAGTCCTTGAGGCCACAATGATACATTTTTAATAATTCTTCGTCTAAAAACCCTCTTTGCCTTACTGCTAATATTTCCCATTCGTGAGTGTATTCACTCACCGATCCTTTCTGTTTGAAGTGAACAAATCTTTCGTATACATCATCCTCTTCCTCGTCATGAAACCTTTTCAATAGAGAATTCTTAAAATTTTCCCAGTTAAAGGAAAGACCACTACATTTAGAGGACCACCACATAAACTAGTCATATGCTCTCCCTCTAGGTAGTTGGATGTTGTTATGACATTTTCCTGCGAACCTAAAGGTGGGTTTGCTAGAAAAATGGCATTCATTTTGTTTACCCAAACAATGGTGCCCTTATGGTCCTTACCATCATATTTGGGTAGTTCATTTTTAATTTTAAAGAGGTTCCTTTTTGGGGACCTAGTATAGTATTAAGTATCTTCAAAATGCACTTGTGGTATTCGTGTCTATAGATTTCTTAGAAAGTCGTGATCTAGAGAATTTTCGTCTTCTTGGGACTTGGGGCTTTGTGTCAATGACGGTGGATTAGCCTTCCCAAAATGTTGGTTCATCATTTCTTTTAAATATGCAATATCCTTGGCCATTTTGTCTTGATCATTTACTGACTTTTCGACATTATTAATGCAGTCATTAATCTTACTGAGCTCTTCTCCAATTTTTTTTATATCATCGTTGTTATTGGAGTTCGTCATTTTATTCCTTTTCTTCTTCGAAGACCCAATTTTTTTTTAATTATATAATTATACTATAAATTATATATATATATATATATATATATATATATATAGTTATTAATTGTAAAAAAAAAAAAAAAAATATATATATATATATATATATAACCTATGGTTATAATTATTGAGTCAACCCGTCACAAAACTCGTACGCTTTAAAAAAGTAACCCGTCACCCGTCCGCTTTAAAAAAGTGACCCGTCACTCGTCCGCTTAAAACGTAACCTGTCACCTAACAAACCCGTCCACTTTAAAAAGTAACTGTCACCCGTCCACTGACCAACGCCGATTCGGGGGTAGAGTCACATTTGTTCACCGGAGTCGTATCAATATGAGCCACATTGATTGATACCAACGTTGTTTTAGGTGTAGAGTCGTGTTTTTTTTTAGATCGACCAGGATTGCACAGCGGCACCGTGGAGTCTAGACTATTTATTGCACAGCAATTAGCGGTTTTATTACACAGCCGGCAACAGACACTATTTTCTGAACGTTGTGGGTGAGGGAGCGTATCAACGGAATTCAGCAAGTATTGGTGGTGGAAGTGAGCGATCGTGCAACAGTAGAGTGAGGAGGCCAATAGGCCCAACGGCCCACAGATGTGGTCCTTGCCCAGTAAATGATTGCTCTGATACCACTGGAGCATAAAACTTGTACGTTGTTATGTATATTTTATTAATTATTAGTTAGATATAGTTATCTTAGGTTTTATTAAGTGAAAGGGCATGATCAAAGATCATGCCTCTTCGCCAAGGGACACCATAAGGCTATATTTAAAGCCTTGGCAATTCCCCATTGCAATCATCTTTCATCTTTTATCAATAATAATATATACTTATAAAGTTTAAGAGTTTTTACACTCCAATGGTATCAGAGCCATCGCTCTTCGGGATCTGTGTGATCACCCAGAATTAAGGAATTACAAGAATTCAAGATTGCAGATTTTTTTTTTTTACCAAGTGCTTGTGGGTAGCAACATTTGTTTAAAAAAAAAAAAAAAAAAATTGCAGATTTTTCCCACAATTGCCCTCTTTAATAGAGAAGGAAAGTTAACATAAGAGGGAAATAAATTAAAAGGAAAAAAAAAATATTTAAAAGAAAATAGTTCCAAAAGAAAAAGAAAAAAAAAGAAAAAGTAAAAAGAGATATATATATAAAGAAGTACATATACGTACATGTCAAGACAAAGTAAAAAGAAATAAGGAAGAGTAATTGCTCGTGGTTTACAAGCTCGTGGTTTTGGGGCCCATGGTAATTGCCCATGGTATTAAAACCCATTCCCCTTTTTCAAAATAACGTGACTTTTCAACAACGTGACTTTTCAAAATTAACAAAAAAATTTCCCCATAGTTTTATATATATATATATAATTCAAATAATATAATAATAATAAAAAGAATTATTATTATTATTATTTAAAAAAATAATAATAATAATTAATTAAATATTAATTAATTAATTAAAAAAAAATCCTATTTTCAAAGACAACATTACAAGAGAAGGTACTAGTGGTGAGTGACATATGCCAAAGAAGATAAATCTTAAGTGAAGAAAATTGTCAAAAAAATAAAGCTTTTTAAGGGAAAGGGGATAAGCCCTAATTACAAGGAGTATGAGGAGTATGTCTTCATCAATGACGATGGACGATCAGATAGAAAAGGAAATATGGCTAAAACGTATGGAGGCCAAGGAGAATCTTAACAAGGTAATGCAGACATTTAATGCCATTATGGACAAGTTAGATCTAATGCAAAAACATCAACAGAACAACTCAGCGAATTCAGATCATCATCATGAATATAACATGTTTGAAGAAGAGAAATTAAATAAGGTTGAATTGGAAATCAGCGCACATGAAGGCTATAGTGTTGAACCACCTAGAAGTAGAGACTCTGAGATCAACCATGAAAATTATAGAGTTGAGAAACCCAGAGAAGAAAATACAACTCAATCCACTAATAAAGCTAGTAATGCAACAACAGAAGTTATTGAGAACGTTGATATAAATGAAAATCCAATGGCAGAAAAAGAAACAATGTTGGTATTCAACGTGACTGCTATCACAGATGCAACAACAGACATAGTCATTGAAAATGAAAGAAACCATGAAAATATAGATGCTTATAAACAACCAAATGTTTCATCCCCAAAATTGAAAGGAAAATGTAAAGAGACAAACACATCCGAAGCCACTGATACAGTGCTAGAAGCTGTTGAGGCCTTCGGTGATGAAGCAGATATGGTTGTTAAGAAGGAAGCGTTTGATGATGAGGAGAAGTTGCATCGAACGATAATTGTTGGTAACTTACCTCTAAATCTAAAAAGCAATCATGAAAAATCGCCAGAAGAACAAGATATAGTTAGGAAACACGAAAAAGTCTTCCAAGACCTGCCAATAAAAGTACCTCCTAATAAGAAACATGAACATCCAATAGAAGTCAAGAAAGGACCCGACCCTGTCAATATCAAATCTTGTCCCTATCCACATCACCAACAGATTGAGCTTGAGAAGATGCTCCACGATCTTTTTAAAATGTGGGAAGCAAGAGCCCACCGCTCAAGAAACCCAGGCGTTCGTCAACATTGTCCATCGTTACGTATGCTTTGAGGACAAAGCATCTTTAAGAGAGGGGCAATGTTATGTATATTTTATTAATTATTAGTTAGATATAGTTATCTTAGGTTTTATTAAGTGAAAGGGCATGATCAAAGATCATGCCTCTTCGCCAAGGGACACCATAAGGCTATATTTAAAGCCTTGGTGATTCCCCATTGTAATCATCTTTCATCTTTTATCAATAATAATATATACTTATAAAGTTTATGAGTTTTTACACTCCATACGCTCGGGCTTAATAATTCTCAAATGCTTGATAAGAGATTAAACAGATATATATATTTATTGATATGAATTGAATTGATGATTACAAGGCTGAGGCGATTCTCCTTAAATAGGAGTTGACTGGCCATGCCCAATTAGCGAGACATGTCCCTTGGGGACTAATGTATCTTCATTTTTACTAAATAATTGCTTAACTAACCAATTACATTAATAATTAAATTACTTAAAGAATACTTTAATATTTTTAATGGTTATGAACTTAAATTCATAACAGAGCAGCAATAGGGCTAAGAGTGTGTTGGGATTAATAAACTCGGACATCTGCGACCAATGTCCACTAGAGCTCTTAGCAGTATTTCGTCACCTTCATTGATGACCATTCCAAGAAAACCTAGATCTACTTTCTGAAGACCAAGGATGAAGTCTTTGATCGAATCAAGGGGTTTAAAGCTCTGGTTGAGAATCTGACAGGAAAGCGGATCAAGATACTTCGATCAGATAATGGTGGAGAATACATTGATAAAGACTTCACAGATTTCTGCGCAAGGGAAGGCATCATAAGAGAGTGGACCGCTCCACATAATCCGGAGCAGAATGGAATTGCAGAAAGGAAGAATAAAACTATTGTGTAGGCTGCAAGGGCAATGCTGTATGATCAAGACATGCCCAAATTTCTGTGGGCAGAAGCTTGTAATACAGATGTGTATGTTCAGAACAGGATTCCTCAACGCGCATTGGGTAAAATCACTCCAGAAAGTGTCTTCACTGGCAAGAAGCCAGAAGTGTAAAGTCCCAAAACCATCATTTTCATACATAAACTTATTCTATACATAGATTTAAGCATAAATTCAAATAACTGGAGACCAGCAGTAAATTTAAACTTACATAAGTAACTATTTAATACATAGAAAAATACCTGGAACGAAACTGATGATTTATTGGACTGTGGTTCTCCTCGTGAATGCAGCGAGCAGGTTACCGAAACAATCTATTCCTCCCAGCCAATCTAGGAAACAATCCTAGATCCAGAAGATGCCTCTTCTACCCTCGTGCCCAGAATTCCAAAAACAATGAGTCTTCCCTTCAGAACAGTTCATATCCCTCCATATTTCCTTAGACAATAGTGCAGAATTTGCAAAGAAAAGCCTCCTCCTCTCCTTCATATTCCACTCCTTCTATAACTTTTCTCCACCTCCTCTCATTTATGTAGATATTATAGGCATTTATGGAGATATTATAGTCATTTATGCAAATATTGACTAAATCATTTATGGAGATATTATTGTCATTTATGTAGATAATATTGTCATTTATGTAGATATTGACTTTGATTAATTATTTTAAGTTTAATTTTATTATTTTTGTCTTTAACTTAATTAAATTAACTTTATAATTTTAATTAAATTATATTATTATTTTATTTGTCCATTCACATATAATTTGTACTAATTTATATTTTGTTTTTCTTGAATAATGCTCTACCACGCATACGCATATAAGAGTGGTCTACGTGTTAGATATCTTGTTGATATTCATTATATCATCTCGGCGAAACAAAATGCATTGTGATATTCAATTCATTACTCTAATTTAGGTAGTCTCAATACTAGCAGGTATATATACTAGTGCAATGTATGCGATATATGCATGTAGCTATCATATGCGTATGTCGTATACACGCTAATACTATTTTGCTTATAACTTAGAATGGGTCATTACATACTTCCTCCCTTCGGAAAACTTCGTCCCGAAGTTAGAGTTTTATATAATCATATCAATAATTGTGTTTAGAGATTAGGGTGATTGTATAAGGCTTGTATTTTAAGATTGACTTTCTGTTTGAATATGTATGTATTTGTAATTTTATTGTTACTTTCCATCTCAACCGAGTCTTCAAGCTATCTAGAATCATCCTATCCTTCCTAATCTCTTCCGCTCCCATCATATCCATCCTCTACAGGAATATGCCATGGCATCAATTTTACTGATCCAACCATTCATAGACCTTAAAGGTATCAGTGTCGATTACGTCGACCTGATTTACCATAAGCATCCGACAGTCATCATCACACGTCTAGGGGAGCGTGACTCGCACAGTCCTCCCATGACTCCAGGTTTTGGAGGATAAATGGTGGGCAACACCTCCACCCCTCCTAGTAGGACCAGGGTCAACACCCTATCATGGAATCTCATGGAGTCTCAACTATTCTTGGAATTTTGTCATCACGTGATTGTTTCTGTAACGATGTGTTCTGTAAGGTAAACAGTTGTACACAATCTGCAATGTAAACACTCGTACACACATTACAACATATGCATCTGTATATTCAATACAATTTCTCGCTAAATAACAGCTCTCGTATAGTTCATATATGTTTCATCTATGATACAATATATTTAGCCATTTTCAATATATATACTAATATGTTTCGCTTTCATATTTAAAATGTAGTTACTCTTCTATTTCTATTCCTTCAATCATATTGAGATGCAAAAATGAAATGAATTGATAGATAGCCTTATTTATAATGTAATCTATGATCTAAATTTCATATTCTTGCAACGTTAATTTAAATAACATATTGCATATTGTTATCCATGCACTAATAAAGTTAAACAAATAGCATACACCCTGTATCAATAGAGTTAAGTAACATCCTATCTTTATGGGTATCCATGTACCAGCAAAGTAAAACTCATCCTTACGTGATATTTCAAAATAAAGTCTCAAGTATCAAAATAGAGCAGTTATATACATAAAGTTTCCAGTTTCTCAAAATTTAGCATAAGTTGGGGTA
Organism: Pinus albicaulis; assembly: GCA_034641835.2. Classification (NCBI taxonomy): domain Eukaryota; kingdom Viridiplantae; phylum Streptophyta; class Pinopsida; order Pinales; family Pinaceae; genus Pinus; species Pinus albicaulis. The sequence continues at coordinate 841,294,524 of CM076570.1, forward strand.
TTTTTGCATATGGTTTCAGCGTCTTCCCAAGTCGTTGATCCGGGATTATATTTGTCACACTGGACTTTAACTTGGTCTATCAGTCAGTTCCTAAGCTGTCGAACCCTACGTTCCAGAATACGTAATGGTTCGACCGTAATGGTTCCCTCATCCAATACCTGCAGTTCCTTCCATTGAAGATCATGAGATTTGTCAGCAATATAGTGTCGTAAGGTAGATACATGAAATACATTATGAATTTTGTGCAAGTGGGGTGGCAGTGCAAGACGATAGGCGACAGGTCCAACTTTTTCCAAGACTTTGAACGGCCCAATAAATCGGGGTGATAATTTTGTCCCCTTCCCAAATCGAATGGTGCTCTTATTTGGCCTGATGCGGATGAAAACCTAATCTCCTACTACATAGTTTCTATCTGTCAAGTGAGCATCAGCATAACTTTTCTGTCTATCCTGTGCCTCTTTCAATCATTGTTTAATCAGCTTTACCTATTCCTCCATCTCTTGGATCAATTTTGGTCCGACTATTACACGGTCTTCTAACTTGTCCCAACTCAACGGTGTTCTGCAGGGTCTCCCATATAATGCTTCAAGTGGTGGCATCCCGATTGAACTATGATAACTAATATTGTATGCAAATTCCACTAAGGGTAAATACTTTTCCCAACACGATTGTTGATCCATAACATACATCCTTAGCATATTTTCAAGTACTTGATTTACCCTTTCTGTTTGCCCATCAGTGTCAGGATGATACGCTGTACTCAAATTTAACTGAGTCTCTAACGTTGATTGCACACAAGTCCAGAATCTCGACGTGAATCGAGAATCTCTATTTGATATGATTTTCTTAGGTACTCCAGGAAAACTAATAATTTCATTTATGAATACCCGAGCTACATTAGCAACTTCGTAAGTATCTCTTACAAGGATAAAATGGGCGTTTTTTGTTAATTTATCTACCACAACCAAAATGGCATTATGATTTTGTTGTGTAAGGGGCAGCCCAACGATAAAATCCATAGAAATTATTTCTCACTTGGTCATGGGATGTCATGAGGTTGTAGGAGACCTGCTGGGTGACAATGATTAGCTTTTACCTGTTGACATTCAAGACACTTAGCGACAAATTGGACAATGTCGTTTTTCATGTCTACTCAGAAGAAGAGTCTCTTAGTGTCAGCATACATCTTTTTTACACCAGGATGTACACAATACACTGCTCTGTGGGCTTTTTTCAGGATGGTGTTTCGAAGATCTCCATTATCTAGTATATACATCCTTCCATGAAATCGTAATACTTCGTCTTCTTCCAGATCATATCCTTTGAACTTAGGTTCCTTTGAATGGTTGCTATCAAGCCCCGACCTTACTTTTAAGTACCAACCATCTCTTCCGAGATGTTCAAATACTTGATCTCTTAAGTCAACCTTGATAAGTATGAGGGAAAATATTCGAGGTCTTCTACTTAAAGCATCTGCTACTACATTCTCCTTCCCTTTTATATATGAAATCACAAAATCATATTCACTTAAGAATTCACTCCATCGTCTTTGTCTAGCATTTAAGTCTCTCTGAGTAAACAAATACTGTAAACTTTGGTGGTCACTTTTAAGCACAAAGTTTCTTCCTACCAAGTAGTGTCTCCATATCTTTAAAGCTAAAACCACTGCGGCTAACTCTAAATCATGTGTAACATAAAGTTCTTTATGGAGCTTTAATTTTCTTGAAGCGTATGCTATTACGCCTCCTTCCTGCATTAATACTGCACCTAACCCTTGTTTAGATGTGTCGGTACACACAGTAAAATCTTTATCCATATCAGGTACTCGCAAAATCGGTGCACTAGTCAATAATCTTTTAAGTTCGGAAAATGCTTTATTACATTCCTCAGTCCATTCATACCTAACACCTTTGCGCTGGAGGGTTGTGATCGGCTTTGCAATTTTGGACAATCCCTCCACAAACCTTCTATCGTAACCTGCTAAACCCATAAAACTACGCATTTCATGTGCATTCTTAGGTATCGGCCACTCCCTGATTGTGTTTACCTTTTCAGGATCTACAGAGATCCCCTCACCAGATATGATATGACCTAAGTAACAAATTCCTTTTTGAAAGAAAGCGCATTTGGATAATTTTCCATATAACTTGTGTTCTCTGAGGCAAGATAATATTATCCGAAGATGCTCTTCGTTCTCCTTCTCATTCTTAAGAGTAAATGAGAATATCGTCCAGGAAGACTTGCACAAATTGATCAAGATATTTGCGGAGAACGCTATTCATAAAGTTCATGAATACTGCAGGTGCATTGGTCAACCCAAATGGTACCACAATGAATTCATAATGCCTGAAACGAGTTCGGAATGCAGTCTTAGAAACATCACTTTCTTTAATCCTTAGTTGAGGATAACCTGATCGCAGATCGATCTTTGAAAACACTGCAGCTCCTTTCATTTGATCAAAAAGGTCGTCAATGCGAGGCATTGGATACCTGTTCTTTACCGTGGCCTGATTTAAATCTCGATAGTCCACACACAGTCGTAATGAACCATCTTTCTTCTTGACAAAGATTACAGGAGCACCCCAAGGTGAAATACTGGGTCGAATGTGTCTTATATATAATAGTTCTTTCAGCTGTATTTGTAATTCTTGAAGTTCAGGAGCGGTCATTCTGTAAAGTGTTTTAGATATTGGTTTCGTACTAGGTTATAATTCTATTGTGAGGTCTAACTCTCTTTTGAGAGGCAGTCCTGGTAATTCTTTTCGAAAAACATCCGAAAATTCTAACAGAATCGGATACTATTCTAAGGATGGTCCTTTCTCCTTGCTTACTTCTTGAACTGCATATACCTGACAACCTTTCCTTAGGCACCGTTTCATTTTCATAGCTGAGATGAAGCGTAAGGATACTTTCCTCTTAATACCTTGGATTTGGATTGTCTCTCCCTCATCATTCGTGTAAAGTATTGTTTTCCCGAAACAATCTACCCATGCTTGATGAGACTCTAACCAATCCATTCCTATCACCAAGTCGTAAGTCCCGAGGGCTGTGACATATACTTTTAGTTTGGTCGAACAGACGCCTAAAACAACTTTGCAATCCTCAACACTTAATTCTACTGGTTGAAGTTCTCTCGAAGCCATTTCTACCTGTCTGAAATCGTTTTGCTTGCAGGCTGCCAACCCACATTTATTTAATGTATATGATAAAATAAAACTATCAGTAGCACCAGTGTCAAATAAATTTTTTAGTTTTATTCCGTTGATTGTACCTAAAGATTCCACTACAGTGGATTGATGCGCTGCTTGGTTGTTGTTGACAACGGCATGGATTCTATGATTGCCTTGGGTATTTGATGATGGTCCTTTTCCTGCTCTCTGTGAGATCTCTGGACAATCACGCTGAAAATGAGGTCCTCCACACCTCCAACAATCCACCTGGGTTGGCCCCCTTGATTCTGGCTGTGAATTTCTAGACCAGGAGTTCTATCCCCTGGTGCTACTTCCTCTCCCATTCCTTCCCTGATTACCAGTCCCTCGAGATTTCCAAGGACTGATGTTTGAGGATTCGAAAGCTATAGTATTAATGGTCATGGGAGCTCTAGCCCCTACTCCTCTTGGGGTAAACCTGCTACCATAAGGAGGTGGTCTCGAGCTATTTCCTCGGAAGAAATTTCAGGGAGTCTTTCCTGTAAATCCCTGTTTTGATGGTTCTATTGGCCTGAAATCCCTTTTAATCTCCAGATGTTCTTCTGCATATCGTGCACATTCAACCACCTCTCCTACCGCTGATGGCTTCCACATTCTTACCATGGCCTTGATTCGAGGATTTAATCCATATATAAAATGTTCGGCTTGACGTTCATCTGTGTCTAGATAAGGGACATATTTTACAAGTTCCATAAACTTTACCTCGTATTCTTCCACAATGTTATTACCCTAGATTAGAGTGTGGAAGGTTCCGGCTTGCTGCTCTTGAAAGAACGGTGGTAAGTATTTTGCACGAAATCGGTCTACAAACAACTCCCAAGGAACGATGTCTGATGTGATATGTAGTTGTTTTTCTAGATTCCCCCACCAAATCAGAGCATTCCCCCTGAGTTGGAATATAGCGATATTTGTTTGAGAGGTAGAATAATATTCTCTTAGTGCGAAGCATTTTATCATCTCTTCTAACCATGCTTCGGCATGTTCTCCATCTCGTCCTCCAGAGAATTCCGGGAGTTTAATCTTTTGCAGTTCCTGGGAAATATCTTCTCCATGAGACTTATAATCATAATCTTTAGGCCTTTCTGAATGTCTTTCCTCTAGATGAGGTCGTTCTTCTTTGCTACTGGCCAACTGCGACCTTTTTAATGTTTCCAGAATGGCTTCTAAAGAGTACATTACAGTAGTTAGATCAGGTGTTGGAGCAACTGGTGCTAATAACGATCTAGGTGGTGGTGATGGTGACGGTGTTGGCAACGATGATGGCGGAGGTGTTAGAGATGGCGATGCATCTCGCTAGCGTTGCCGCCTTTGGTATGTTCTTACCATTGTGACTTTTCCTGGAATACATAATAAATTTATGAGAATCAGGTAAATTTTTAGACCAACTAAATATAATTTTCGTCAAATTGAGCTTGCATATGGGTATAGTTCTTTTGCTATTTTACCTGCAGGCAGGTCTTACTGGTACCAAGGTCAAGGAGGGTGGCCACGCGACCTCTTTGTCCTATGCAGGATATTCTATGCGTACTAATTCTAGAGTGAAATGCAAGGGTCTTGATAGGTCATAATATCGTTTCACAATATTTGTCTAGAATGTTCAGGCCTAAATGCAGTTATGGAAGGGATTATTGACTTTCTGCTATTTATGACTATAACTAATACTTGGAATTTTAATAAGTTTAAATTCTCGTTTCTTTGAATTGTTATTATGCAGTCATAGAACGACATCTCTGAGTAACAAATGTTCAAGTGTCATAATAAAATTTGGTGCACGTCTTTCGTTATTGTTCATAAATAACTTTAAGTATTTATATAATTACACTTACTCTACTTTAATTCCTTTCACAACTTTTAACACTATATATATATATATATATATATATATATATATATATATAATTCTTATTTATTTATTATTATAGTCCATGACCTATATCTGACAATCACATATGTGTTTATTGGTGTATTTATTTATAAAATAAAATTTGTTGAATTTATAAATAAAGTTTACTTCAACGTTAAATATGTATTTTATGATATTTGTTAATATATATATTTTTAGAATTATATAAAAAAATTTGCAAATGTGTTTAGAATTATATAAAAAATTTCGCAAATGTGTGGGCCAACTGTTGTTAATGTGTGCATCCACACTAGTTGATGCATGCAATTCTTTTGAGCTGCGAATTAAAATAAGAAGATATAAGTTTGATATGATCTTATTAAATGGAGACACAAGCGGTGGACGACACAATCACCGGTGGTGTCACGATGCAAAGGGAGAACAAATTATAGGTGTATCGTGTCTCGTATACTGATCAAACCAAACCGCAAGTCACGGCAACACCTTCCTATACACAACATCAAGAACTGGCAGTATTAACAGATGTATGGCTCAATTTGCAAGCGACTGTGTATATTCTCATCACCATGTGTTAACGGAAGATGGTATTACCACTTGGCAAGAACAGGGGTCCACCGTTCTCCTCCAATGTTGCGAATTCCACCATACCACCATACCATACCTCTGTGAAAGCGTGGTATTAACACACTCATACAAGGGAGATATTTGACCGGATTCAGTTAATTTGCCCAACATTTACCGACTTAAGTCTCACAGTCCAAATCATTGTGGCCTCTTGCTACAATGTCGGTCCATTGGTCGAACTTATGACGCCTAAATCCATCGTTAAAACTTAGTCACAAGTATTTTAAACGACGCAATGGATTAGTGGCTATGTTGTCCACCTAGAGGTTATGATATCTGATCTCGTCGATGCCAACCTATTATATTTCCGGACAGACATTCTTATTGCATTACAATTTATTCTAACCAATAAAATAAATCAGAGGATTTAATTAACTATTGAATTAAATATCTTACGAGATATTAACAAGCATCTGTCCATTTAAATTTTTATTATAATTATATATATATATATATATATATATATATATATATATATATATTGTAGTTAATCATGACTAGCGTGGTTTAATACCGACTCAAGAGATGATTTTGAAACTCGATGATTTAGAAAAGAGAGGCCTCTTCAGTAAGCCAACGACCAACGAGATTGTAAGAAAAGAAGGGACTTTGAATATCGCCTGAAGCGTTCAAACCCCATCGAAGAAGCTTACCTCCGCTATATTGAATACAAGAAATAATTCGAAGCCCCCATTCATACCCCAGAGTAGTTTTGATACAACACACTGCTGACTGGATCTAATCAGACCATGGAAAACCCTCAACGTCCTAAAGAATCAATGCATCCACGACTGGCACGATTCGACCCTTGATCTCGGGCCCCTTTTTATTTGGCGGTGCGTCCCTCTACCAAGCAACAATTGAGAACATAATGAAGTATTGCCATGGTTAAACTTTTAGGTGCCTTGAATCCCTGTGTATTGACATTATCGAAACCCTTGCCGAAATCCAACAAAATGAACTCTCCTCATTCTGATTGATTTGAATATATCCAAAATACTCGTTCTACGTGAAACCATTGTTCGACCATCGTATTTTAGTGAGAATCATGCTAGAATCCAACATTGGAATGAGTTTTAAGCTTTCCTAGGGATACAGTGGAACTTACAGCAGCTCAATGATCCACGAAAGGTAGGAAAAAGTTCCAATTCTCATAACAATATGAAATCTGTGAGCAACAATTTATGCAACAGATAAAGAAAAAGACACTAGAGCAGCAGCTGGCTGAAGTAAAGCTTCAACAACAACTAGAGGCTTCTTGCCAAGAACAACCACAAGTGAAACTATACACTGAGAAGATGTCACAATTACTGGAAATAGAGAAAAACTTTCACTTGCAGTTGGTTTCTAATGAAGAAAAGTTTCAGCAGTTACTGGAAAATATGGCAAAAACTAAAGAACGAAGGTAGAGAGCATTTAAGAACAAACACTCAGTTGGTCTGGGTATGGTGCTACTCGCACAGATTTTACGGTCAACCGCCAAAACTAGTGGAACTCGAAAAGTCATAACACGTAATTGAATCCCCCCTTTAGAAACGGAAACAACCAAAGACTGGTTTAAATATGCAAAATCTTAGAAACGAGATTTAATGGGCCTATAAGGTCTCGAAGGTTTCTAAGTAGCTCCGAAACCATGTGTAAAGTCCCAAAACCATCATTTTCATACATAAACTTATTGTATACATAGATTTAAGCATAAATTCAAATAACTCGAGACCAGCAAAAAATTTAAACTTACATAAGTAACTATTTTATACATAGAAAAATACCTGGAACAAAACTGATCATTTATTGGGCTATGGTTCTCCTCGTGAATGCAGCGGACAGGTTACTAAAACAATCTATTCCTCCCAGCCAATCTAGGAAACAATCCTAGATCCAGAAGATGCCTCTTCTGCCCCCGTGTCCAGAATTCCAAGAACAATGAGTCTTCCCTTCAGAACAGTTCATATCCCTCCATATTTCCTTAGACAATAGTGCAGAATTAGCAAAGAAAAGCCTCATCCTCTCCTTCATATTCCACTCCTTATATAACTTTTCTCCACCTCCTCTCATTTATGTAGATATTATAGGCATTTATGTAGATATTATAGGCATTTATGGAGATATTGACTAAATCATTTATGGAGATATTATTGTCATTTATGTAGATATTATAGTCATTTATGTAGATATTGACTTTGATTAATTATTTTAAGTTTAATTTTATAATTTTTGTCTTTAACTTAATTAAATTAACTTTATAATTTTAATTAAATTATATTATTATTTTATTTGTCCATTCACATATAATTTGTACTAATTTATATTTTGTTTTTCTTGAATAATGCTCTACCACGCATACGCATATAAGAGTGGTATACGTGTTATGTATCTTGTTGATATTTCATTATATCTCGGCGAGATAAAATGCATTGTGATATTCAATTCGTTACTCTAACTTAGGTAGTCTCAATACTAGCAAGTATATATACTAATACAGTGTACGCGATATATGCATGTGTAGCTATCATATGCGGATGTCGATACACGCTAATACTATTTTGCTTATAACTTGGAATGGGTCATTACAAGAAGTAAGTCACTTCAAGATCTTTGGTAGTGTGGCATATTTCCATGTACCCGAAGAGAAGAGGAAGAAATTGGATAGGAATGTAGAAAAGGGATATCTGGTGGGATACAGCGAGAATGCTAAAGCTTACAGAATCTACACTCCTAACAACAGGAAGACAGTAGTGCGTCAGGATGTAAAGTTCATGGAGGAAAGAGCTTTCAGAAAATCCTGGGAGATGCCTTTCGAAACGCAGTCTGAAGATGATCCACTGGTCCAACCACTACGACCAACAGAAACTAGCACGAGTGCTTCTCCAAGGCACAAGGATCCAGAGGGTTCGCAAGAGGAGGAGTAGGAAGATCCACCCACTACTAGTGGTAGGACAAGCAGGAAATTACAACAAATTATGAGGGACGCAGAGGAGTTTGTCGGGGCTCCTAGAAATGAGAAGAGGCAGCACAGGCAACCGGACAGATACCAAGCATTGGTAGCTCAGGTTGGGGAACCCTCTAGTTTTCAGGGGGCAACTCAGCATCAGGTATGGGTAAATGTAATGATGGAAGAGTACAGTTCCATCGTGACGAATGATGTTTGGGAAGTGGTTCCTAAGCCTAGGACGCGCGACAGCACAATGTTCCGGACAGGTGTAACTTCAATTCCTCATATCTCTAAAACAAGGAAACGAAATCAAATTATGTAAAAAGCCCATTTGAGATAATAAAAATTACTTTCAACTGAGATATTTTGCACTCTCTAATATGATCTGTAGAGATTGTGGCACTTGCATGAAGTTTACCGAAAATTACTGCAAAACATTGAAACTGAAATGTTTCAAACCCTCATGGAGTCGTAACATGAATCTGGATTTATGCAGGAACAAAATAAAATATAGAAATAAACATAAACACAGAGATGTAGCAGAAATAAAACTTCATTTCATTAATATCAAATGACTGAAATATGCTTACAGACAGAATGGACATAAACTAGCTAGGGCGATGGTAGCTTATCTCTGAGAAGAGATGTGGCAGCTACATGCCTCTGGACTGTGTTACAATGAGGCTCAAGGACCTTTTTATTATTGAACAATAAGAGAAAAACCTAAACCGAGGAGATGTAACACCAAGACTTTATGGGCCCCGTTGGGGTTAGTTGGGCAGCGGACTTCCCGAGGTCGTAACTTGGTCATAGTATCTTTGTTTCGTGTGCATGATACCTCGTTGGAAAGATCTCTCTAATGACTACGTTGTTTGGGGCCTCAAAACGGCTCTGGAAGTTCAGGACCTGAAAAATTGCTAAAAATAGTAAATAAGAACACTGATGAAATTGACTATGTGGAATAGGTTGGTGGCCACCAATATCCACCTGGATCAATTTTGGAATAAATTATCTTCTTCCTTTGTTAGTTTGACATTTGTTCAATTCCTTGCTTTGTCTATCCTTTGGAACCCTAGCAAGGGTATTTAGTATTTTTATCAAGATATAGTTGACCTTCTTGCGGGAAGTGCTCCCATTAGAGAACCCCTTCTAGCAAGGTCTTTATCTACATAATTTATCTTCATTAGATAGGACACCAATCTTTCCTTTGGGTTCTAGTCTCTTAGCCTAATCCATAGAGATAAAATCGACCAAAGTTGAAAAGGGGCATTCATCCTGACACCATAAGCCCTAGTTCGAATAAAGCACTTATCTTCTCCCAACAACCAACCAAAACTATACAAAATCAAAAATCATTTTATTTAATTATTCAAAAGGACATCTAATCAACAATAGAAAAATCATAATCAAGATTGCTTTCCTAGTATAGGATAAGACTAATTGCATATTTCAATTTCTAGACTAACATAATTAGGTTCTATACTTAATTTTTTTCTTAAAACCCTAAAGAGATAAATCGACCCAATAGTTATGTATTTTGAAGGCTAAACGACCTTACTTTGCATTGACTTTGAGGTTTACTCAAATCTAGAAATTATATTCAAGAAATGAAGACCAGATTTGTAGAAACCCTGGAGCTAGGTTTTCTTCTTTCAAATTTATTATGATTAGTCCTGCCATCTATTTCATTAACTAGAATATTGCTACAAGTTTAACACTCATTTCTAGTGGTAAAATCCATCTCTAAATTTCTCTTAGTTGCTTATCTTTCATTTTAGAGCTAACATTGAAAAACCCTAGCAAAAATTCACCACTATCATTTCAAATTATTGCGTATTTCATTGATATATTTGTTCTGAGCTTGTCCATAGGGTCTTGGATAGATGGTGATTGGGTGCCCTGTTAAGGCACTCCTTGATGTGAAGTCATCGGTACAATTCCCCGCCCCGAACGGGGTGATATATTGGACATCATGAAGATGTAGTCCTACCAAGCTTACAAAAAATATATAATTTGTTCTAAGCTTGGTTATAACTCACTTGGGGTATTATTTTGTTGCATATATTAAGCCCTAGGTAAATTGTCCAACACACATTGCTTAAAGGTGGAAATATATCTCTTGGATTGGCTTCTTGCCCACTTCAAATTTGGAATTCTACATTGATTCATTAATAAAACAGATTTAGAACTGCGGAACAGCTTTAAGTTTTTCCCTAATTCAGCATATACTTATCTAGCAATTAATGTATACCAGACACAGTCATCTTATTCTAGCCAAAGCCATTCCTACTGATTCAAAGTAACTTAAACTGGTTTCTTTCAAATATCCTCTTCAAGGTTTCATTTATTGGGATGATAATCAATGCAATGGAAATCTAAAGTTGTTTTTGCTACACATTTTATAATCAGATTTAACACACAAATTCACTACCTCCTAACTCATATCTCTTAAGTAGTTAATTGTGATTTAATTATATTGCCATTGATATGTTATCTTAAACCATTTAATCATTTGTTTGAATTCTTGTACTTCACATTGTTATACATAATTGTGGATTCATTGCAGTAAAATCATAAGCCTGTATAGATTAATTCACTAAAAGAGACTTTTTTCAAGGTCTAACATTCATTGATAGGGATACCCCCCTCAGCCATTACAGCGGGCCTAAAATCAAGGGGATATTGCACTGACGTGACAGTGATGCAATTCCCACCTTGTTGCCCCAAGTTACCATCCATGGTCAGCCTTTCCACTTGGATGCTAGTTTCAGTAGTAACATTGAGTATTTAAACAAAATTTTCCTTCTCTCAAACATGTAACAGCTAACAATTAAAATTTAGAAAACAACACAAATCATCAAGTTATAGAATTTAGGACTTACAACTTGTTGTGTGTGTCCTTTACGGCCTGTTGGTCCTTTTGCAGTATTTCCAACCATGACTAAGCAAATAGCATGAAGTAGCTCACTAGATGCGATCTTCGCTTGTCTATCATTTGAAGAAGATGATATTTCAACAATCCTCAAAAGCAATGAATCTGGACAAACATAATGCAGGTTTAAAAGAAATGAGAGGATTGCATAATTCTTCATATCATGCTAACTAGAAGTTTACACATCATAGCTTATTAAATTAATTTGGGAAATTACCAATCACTAATAAGATCTCAAAAATGGCTAAACCAAGTGATTATGATAATGAGAAATGAAATTTTCTAGTCTATAGAACAATGGAATAATAATAATTGAGAATTTACTCACTTGTTCAACAAAATAATCACTAAAATGAAACTAGTCCCAACCAAACAAAATTATTTGAACAAAAAATAAAAATAAAAATAAAGTAAATAAGTACTTGATATCAATGAATGATGAAAATACAAAGCAATGACAGAAAATTAGTTTTTCACACACTAGGAAAGCCCTAAACTTTAGAATTCAAGTATTTCCTTGAAACATTATATCAAAAACCCTTTTGAATATAAAGAATCAAACATGTCAAAAATGCACACAATCTGCTATATCAATCTAGTTGCAAGCTCTTATTATTAACTCCATAAATTCACACATGTTGACACCTAATCTTTGGGATTAGCTAAATCCTTGTAAAATATTGTAAATAGAAAATAAGGACAATTGGAATATCAAGAGACACTGGGACATGAAGCCCAAGAGTCTCTCGCTCCACGTATATATCTATGATCAGGCTGAATGCACAAACACAATTCATTTTGAGGAGTTACCTCCTGGCCAAACATGGTATCATAGCCAGCTCCATTTTAGCCTCTCTCAGCTCTTGTAACTCCCTTCTGCCATTTTTGGCAACTCTAGAATCTGTCATTTCTGTCAATTTCTCTGCATGTTGCATGAGTTCTTAATGTTGGCTGAAATTCTGAATCCAGTTAAGTGAGAAAATCGTGGTGCGAGCTCTATATTAAAATTCTGGCATTAAGACTGCAGTGAAAGACCTGGAGGTATTCAAATGTTGTGATGGTTGTGTTCCTGCGTTGAATTGAGAGAGTTGTTGCGCTGCCTGGAAGCATTGTGTTGTATGGCGTGACTATGGACTTATCGTGATCAAGGAGGCCCTCAAACACATGAAAAAGAGCGGTGAATGAGCGCAAATGTTTCTGTTGGAGCTTCAAGATCCGAGAGCTTGACGGCCGGAGGCTCAAAATAAGGTAATGTCGTTCGATTTTTTTGAAGAAATTTATGGGTCAAATCCCTTGAAGTGACTGATTTCGAGCATTTAATGCTGGGAACTTTGAATTTTGAGTTGTTGATGGCGAATGGTATCATTTCAAGGCTTTTAATGGTGTAAGTTGGTGATTTGAACGAGTTCTTGTGTTTGCGGTGTCAATGTTAAACAGTGTTTTGTGTTGCGGCATCACGTCACCAACATATAACTCCTCCACAGTTAACACGGCAATGGTCGTAAGGCTATAGCTCTTGATAATTCTCCACACCATTTGGCGAACCCCCTTAGGATCCAATTTCTCTATCTTCTCCTGCACGACAGCTCAGGACTGTGGGGGAGCGAGTTCCCCCCTCCCCCCCTCCCCCTTCAAACTTGCTCCTGAATCGCGCTCCCTTTGGGAGCGACTCGGGAGTGAACTAGGAGCGCACTCCCAAAATCGCTCCCGTTCGAGAGCGAAATTTTCGCTCCACTGCCATTTTTGCAAAAAAATTCCAAATGCAACATTTTTCAAAGAAACAGTAATTTTTGAGTGGGGAAGCCTAATGATCAAGCCTATGGCCCTAGTATTTATATGTGATTCATGGTAATGTTAAATTCTTAAAGTAATTTTCAATCCTTTTACTTAAATTTTTAACATTACCATGAAATGACTCAAGATGTTTGAGAGTGGTTCCGACCTCGTTGGATTTCATATGGAGAAAGTAGAATTTCGAAACTCATTTAAAATCCAACAGACTTATCAGTTTTTCAGGATTTCAGGATTGGGGGGGATTGCAATGTTTCCATTGGATTTTGTCATGTATTAGGGTATGGAACTCGTATTTAATCAAGAGCACCAATCCCTCTATGTACCCTGATGTTAGCGGTATTGGGTGTCGAACTCCTCTATCATGACCCTACTAAAAATGTACCCATCACTCAAACAAAATCTTGACTTGACATGCTATGTTTTTTCTATCTTCTGTTAATGCTTAGAGGGTGATATTAATGACATAGATCCCTATATAGATCCAGAGGTAATGACAAAGATACTTTTGGATATTAATGCTCAGAGGGTGATATTAATGACAAAGATCTTGATTTTCCAACAAGACAAAAAAATTAGACATTTCTCGTGGCGGCAAGAGGCCCAAGCATTGGAATATGAAGAAACACTGGGAGATGAAGCCCAAGAGTCTCTCCCTTCATGTATATATCTATGATCAGTCTGAATGCAAAAAAACAATTCATTTTGAGGATTCACCTCCTGGCCTGGCAACACAAAATTTTCTTTTAAAAAATAATACATTTTAATGGAAAATTTGAACAATATTATATACGTTCGAAAAAGAAACCCAATGGGAAAACACAAACCCACTCCACATCTCTACCACTCAATGCTAAAACCAAAACTTTCCAATCTACGAGCTCATACCCATTTGAACTTCCCACCTTTAATCTACAGTTGAGTCTTCATGTAATATTCCAAAAGGGATATTTCGACCAAATTTGCAGAAAATAGCTTAACTAAAAATTTCACAGTAAAATCAACATTTTATTAACACAAGATTGCAATGTAAAATAAAAACAAGTAGAGCATTGCAATCCATTAACAAATTGAACAGGGAAAATATAAGCTTTTTATTATAATGGACAAACTGGGGTTACATGCATATCTGACCAAAATGGCTGAGATGGAAAGTTGGCCTCCAATATAATCTGTTGCACAGCACTGCCCTCCGAACTAAACTGAAATGGCACTACTAAACTCACCTGTGAATTCAGAATGAATCCACCAAGAGGAGTTGGGCACTTGCCCAATCTCTCTCAATCACCTGAGGTTTTCTGCCCTGAGACTCTACCAATGGAGTAGAGAACCGAGTTCTCAACCTCACATACAAGAAGAGATATCAAATCCAAGATGTCCCTCCAATGGCCTCCTCCTCTTCTTTTATAGATCTTATGGATTCCTCTAGAGCCTTCTACTTTATTATTATTTTAATCATGGGGTACTTTTCCCTCTTCTATTTCAATCAAAATATTCTTTTTAATGCGGGAAACAAGTAAATCGGCCACCATGTCTCCTCGGGTTACTGAAACTCATGTCCAGCCATCCCATCATGTAGGTATTCTCGTTCCGATTCCAACGAGCTACTACACTCAATTGTTCCATCACGTATTCCTCCCAGAATGCCACCTTGAGCGTAATTAATTGAGTTAAGCCCAAAAATAACTCAGTTTTCTGAAAGTTATCGGAATGCACCGGAACGAAAGGCAAATTGTGCGGATGATGGGATATACCAAGCAAATGTCATCGATCCTCATAGAAACTCCTCAAAACTCCTCCAAAAAGCTCCTGGGCCCGCTGGCGACACCAACCTGCACCTGTGACCTATTTGCCCCCAACTCTGAGAGTCCATCCTAACCATGTCATAAGGAATACCAGAAAAAGGAATATTATAAACCTTTGCCCCAAGATTGCTTGCCCTCAAGCAATCCAAATATGTGGACCACCCTGTTGGCCCGATGCAACTGAGACCTAATGCTCGGATCCCATACAAACCACTAGGTGCTAATATGCCTCTATGTCAAGCCACCAGAAATAGACCCCTCAATGCCTGGATCCCAAACTGATCTCTCACTGTACTTGTCACCGATCAATCCTCCTGGATCCCATTGCCTCTATGGCCAATCATCACCCAATCCCCATGGCTCGGTGCTCCGTCTCTGTCTATAGTTGATGCTCCATGAAGTGAATACCAACTCAGCAACTCTCTCTCATCCAACCTTTGGCATAAGCCGAAGTCAACCCTACTCTATTGATGTTGGGCTAGTGCTACTGAAATACTGATGAACTGTCAGTCCACAATCCACTACTCATTGAACCATGCACTAACACTCTCATCTACAGGCTCCTGCTGAAATGTGCCCCAAACTAAGGATGATACCCCATCAATAGGATACCAACACATGATCTCCCGCCAATCTAGTGTATGAATGTCTGTGCCGGGAATACATCTACCAGGATGATACTAGTCCATGCTCAACTCCTGATGCCCTGCTCGATCAACCAACAAATTTTGTCTAAGAAACCTTGTCTCTCTCTCTATAGGGGGCCAAAGTGGGTAAGTTGTGGTGCAAGCCTTGTTTATGTACCCCTGGAAAGGGCTCCTGCCTGAAAGTGTTGAAACTTTGTTGGTTGCCACTGTGTCTGCTTGCACCTCATCAATGGGTAACCCCAAAGATGGATGCACTGACATCTCCCTCGTCTGATAGGACACTCCATGCTCCTCCAGTTCACCAATCTTTTGCGAAATTGTCCTGTCAAACCCCGGTGCCTTCTGGGGACATGTATCTGTGGATACTGCCACCCTACAGGCTGTGAAATTTTCAAGAGGAAAATATTTCTGCAATACTTGGTTTATTTCTCCTACTTATGAGATAAGTTATTTACAGATTCTTCAGTAAATTCTGAAATAAACACATTTGCAGATCTTCACTATTTTAAGAGCATAAGAACAAAAAGATAATTTACACCAATAGCACAGTGGAAATAACCACATGAACACAGATGTTTTTGGACAATTGTGCCCGGAAAAACCCAAGGTGGGAAAACCGGTGCAGCAGATAAGGGTTTTATATTTATCTTCAGAAATGGAAAGTACATTTACAGGAGTCTGATGAACATAGAAAAATTAACAAACACCTGGCTAGATTTTCTAGACCTTCCAGACAATTTTCGGACCCTCAGGGTGACCTTCTTCACCCTCTGCGTCATCCAACGTGATTGCTCCGCGTAGTCCCTCTCTGGACTGCGTGATTCTGCGTGGAGGGGTTCCTACTGCTGATCAACTCACCCTTCCCTTCACCCTCATGAGTTCTGCTTCCCAATCGCTGACTCCTCCCCCCTCCTTTTTCTTTTGCAACCTAGCCTCTACAAACTCACCCACTGAAATCGATTTCCCTTGCTTCAGAATCGATTTCCTTCGAGTACTGAGAATGTCCCCGGGTTGATTTCCAAATGGCCCTCAAGTCTGTTCTTATAGTCTTCTCACTGATGAATCAACAGCCAAGATTATATCTTTAATCAATGGCTCAGATTAAAAGATGACTTGATCTTCGTCTTCTAGAAGATTCACACTCTACTTTATTAATACACTTTAATTATTTAATTTCCCTAAGTTTATACTTAGGGTCTGCTTTAAAATAATTAATTATTTTAATAAAGTCATATCCGAGTGGAATTTCCAAAAATGATTTCTGGGTTCTCTGGATAATTGATGTCTAAGCCTTTCTACCAAAAATTAGACTTAAAACACTTTCCGATGCTATAGAAATCAACACTCCCTCTTAGCGAGGAAAGTGTTTAAGCAAGATACCGTTGTAGTACTCTGACTCTACATCATCTGTTGCACTGATGGTGTCCTAGCTGTTGCCCCTCATCTCTGTGTTGCTGCTTCCTGTACTGTTGCCCTGTCACATCAACATTTGTACTGCAACTCCCTCTTCTTCTAAAGACCACCCTTTCCTCTAGTGGAAGGGGTTCTCGACCATCCCCATCTTTTCTCTAAAGTAAGTGAACTTGATCTTACTTAGAGCCTTTGTGAGGATATCTGCCACTTGTTCACCTGTAGGAGTATATCGCAACTGTACTGCTCCCTTCTGGACATGGTCCCTGATAAAGTGACACTGAATGTCAATGTGCTTCAATCGATCATGAAACACAAGATTTTCAGAGAGCTTGATGCAACTCTGATTATCACACATGATCTCGGTCGGCTCTATCCACTTCTTGAGTAAGTTCAAGAGCAATTTTCAAAGCCATATTGCCTCACACGAAGTCGTGTTTGCTGCCATGTACTCTGCCTCGGCTGAGCTCAGCGCTACAGACTTCTATTTCCTGCTGCACCAGGAGGTCATTCCTGATCTAAGACTGAAACAGTACCCACTGGTACTTTTCCGATCTACTGTGCTTCCAGCCCAGTTTGCATCTGTGAACCCACTCAACTGGATTTCATTTCCCTTGGTGTACTTTAGCCCATACTCCACTGTCCCTCTCAAGTATCTAAGAATATGTTTGGTTGCTTCCCAGTGAGCCCTTTTTGGTTCCACCATGAACTAACCGAGAGTATTCACTGCATAACAGATATCTGGTCTCGTGTTGACCAAATACATCAATGACCTGATGAGCTGTTTGTACAATGTGGGATCAGCTTCATCATTTTCTTCCAATTAGAGATCATTGTCATGGCCATGGGTCTACAGTCTTCCATCTGAAATATTTTCAGAATCTCTGTCGTGTATCTTCCTTGTCCTACGAAGACTTCGCCTTCCTCCTGCCAAACTTCTAACCCAAGAAAATAGTGCATCCACCCCAAGTTCTTCATGTCGAATTATGTTGCCAGATTCTCCTTGCGTCTTTGATGAGCTTGGATGACCCAGTGAAAAACAAGTCATCCACATACAGAACAAGAATAAGTGGCTCATCTCCTACTCTTAAGTAGTATAAGTTGGGATCTGCGTCACTCTTGACAAACCCCATCTTCTGCAAGTAGCCATCAATCCGACCATACCATGCCCTGGGGGCTTGTTTCAAGCTATACAAGGCTTTCTTAAGTCTGCAAACATGAGTCTTTTGCTCATGTGTCTCGAAGCCCTCTAGCTGCTCTATGTACACTTCCTCCTCTATCACACCGTTCAAGAATGCAGTCTTGACATCCATCTGGTGAATCTCCTATCCCATTTGGGCTGCCAAAGAGATTATGGATCTTATAGAAGTGTACTGTGCTACTGGAGCAAAGGTTTCTTCATAGTCAATGACTTCCTTCTGGGCATACCCCTTTGCTACAAATCTCGCTTTGAATTTCTTTATGCTACTATCTCCAGCATATTTGATCTTGTAGATCCACCTGGATCCTACAACAGATCTGTCCTGTGGTCTAGGGACTACTTCCCAGACATCATTCGTCATGATGGAGCTATACTCCTCCACCATGGCATCTACCCACACCTAATGCTAAGCTGCTTCCCGAAAGGTAGAAGGCTCTCCAACCTGAGCTACCAGCGCCAGATATCTGTCAGGTTGTTTCCTTATCCTCTTCCCTTCTCTAGGTGTTCCAACAAAACCTTCTGCATATCTAAGAATCTGTTGGAGTTCTCTGCTCGGTCTCCCATTAGTGGTGGGCGATCTCACCTATTCTTCCTCCTGTTCTTCGTCGGAGGAGCTTCCCTCAAAGAAATTGTGCCTTGGTGAGGCACTAGACCTCTCCTCCAGAGGTCGTTGAGACTGTACTAGTGGATCTTCCTGAATCTCCGTATCTGTGGCCATTTCTCGAGATTTCCTAAAGGCTTTCTCCTCCAAGAATTTTACATCCCTTCTTACCACAACTTTCTTGCTCTCTGGAATATAGACGCGATATGCCTTTGCATTCTCACTGTAGCCCATCAGAAAACCTTTTTCTACTGTTTGATCCAGCTTCTTCTTCTTTTCCTTTGGAACGTGGCAATATGCTATGCTACTAAATATCCTAATGCGGCTCTTCTCGCTTGCTGCCTGTGAACACACTTTCGGGAGTCACCTTCCCCAAAGCTCTATTGGTAACTCTGTTATGAATATAAACTGTTGTGTTGCAGGCCTCTGCCCATAAGAATTTGGGCACCTCCTGGTCGTACAACATTGCCCTTGCAGCTTCTATTATGGTCCGATTCTTCCGTTCTGCAACTCCATTTTGTTCTAGATTGTAAGGAGTTGTCCACTCTCTCTTGATGCCTTCCTATGCACAGAAATTGGTGAAGTCTTTATCGATATATTCTCCACCATTATCTGACCTTAACTTCTTGATCTTCTTTCCTGTAGAGCTCTCCACCAATGCTTTGAAATCTTTAAACCGATTAAAGACTTCATCTTTGGTCTTCAGAAAATAGATCCAAGTTTTACTGGACTAATCATCAATGAAGGTGGCAAAATATTTTGCCCCACTGAGAGTTGTTGTAGACATTGGACCGCAAATGTCAGTGTGTATTAATTCTAATACACCTTTGGCTCTGCTGCTGCTTCTTGGAAACGCTGCCTTAGCGTAGTTCCCTAGTACGCATCCCCTGCAAACTTCGTCTCTCTTTGTGCTGAGTTCAGGAGCCCCTATGACAGTATTTTTGAGAATCCCCAAGGCTCTATGATGTAGATACCCCATCCTTCTGTGCCATAACTCATTTAGATCTCTGTCGTCTGTACTGCTGATTAGGGCCACTGGAGATTCAAGCTGGAGCTTATACAGCTTGTGACTCCTTACTCCAATTTGTGCCTTTTTGCTCCTGTTAGGGTGTTTGACATACACCTTATCTTGAATAAAGTATACAGCATAGCGCTTGTTCTGAAGTTGAGACACTGAGAGTAAGTTCATCCCCAACCCTGATACATGGAGAACATTCGTGGCTCAAATCTTGTGGCCATCCTCCGTCTGAAATGTTACGATACCTCTCCTGAGGGGGTACATTTTGTCTTATTTCCCATAGTTATTTGGAAATTCATCTGCTCTTCTTGATAGCTCGAAAAACATTCTTGAACCCCCATCATATGAGCAAATGCTCCACTGTCAATATACCAAACACCTGGAGGAGCTGTGCTTGACACACAAGCAAGATCCTCATCTAGTTTGGATGCCAGCACCTTCATGTCATGTTCCCTCTGCATTTCTGCATGCTCTGGAGGACTGCGTGAGTCCCTTTGACTGCGTGAACCCTTCCTTTGGTCCATGCCAGATCCTCCCTTCCTGTTCTAAGCCCTTTGCTCTGATACCATGTGAAATTTTCAAGAGGAAAATATTTCTGCAATACTTGGTTTATTTCTCCTACTTATGAGATAAGTTATTTACAAATGCTTCAGTAAATTCTGAAATAAACACATTTGCAAATCTTCACTATTTTAAGAGCATAAGAACAGAAAGATAATTTACACCAATAGTACAATAGAAAGAACCACATGAACACATATGTTTTTGGACAATTGTCCCCGGAAAAACCCAAGGTGGGAAAACCGGTGCAGCAGATGAGCGTTTTATATTTATCTTCAGAAATGGAAAGTACATTTACAGGAGTCTGATGAATAGAGAAAAATTAGCAAACACCTGGCTGAATTTTCTAGACCTTCCAGACAATTTTCGGACCCTCGGGGTGACCTCCTTCACCCTCTGCATCATCCAACGTGATTGCTTTGCGCAGTCCCTCTCTGGATTGCGTGATTCTATGTGGAGGGGTTCCTGCTGCTGATCAACTCACCCTTCCCTTCACCCTCCTGAGTTTTGCTTCCCGATAGCTGACTCCTCCCTCCTCCTTCTGCTTCTGCAACCCAACCTCTACAAACTCACCCACTGAAATCGATTTCCCTTGCTTCAGAATCGATTTCCTTCGGGTACTGAGAATGTCCCCAGCTTGATTTCCAAATGGCCCTCAAGTCTCTTCTTATAGTCTTCTTGCTGATGAACCAACGGCCAAGATTATATTTTTAATCAATGGCTCAGATTAAAAGATGATTTGATCTTCGTCTTCTAGAAGATTCACACTCTGCTTTAAAAATACACTTTAATTATTTAATTTCCCTAAACCAAGATTGTCATTGATGTCAATATGACTTTGACTAAGATGAAGGCTGCACTATGACATATCACTGCATTAGTATATGATGACATTGTTGATACATGATGCTATATGGCATTAATAACAATGAAGAAACCAAAGAATGTAGAAGCTAAACATTCCTCATACTGTCCCAATCTTTTGATACATAAAATTGAAGGACAATCACAAAGAAAATTATGTTTCTGTCATCTTGGAGGTAGCCTATCACAATGAGTCCTAGACCATCTAAAAGAGGAATTCTTCCTCTTTCCAATGAGCCTTTACTTGCCCTGAAACTCCCAGCGGTTTGTGAGATATTGAATTTTTAAGTTTAAGAAAATATATTTTTTATCTAGCCGACCTACACTCACAGTTTCATGGCGGCCTCCCTCCAAAAGACGTGACACTTCATTCCAGTGGAAAATCACTATAAATATATGACTGAAACTTCATTTTCAAATCATAAATTCGATCAAGGAAATTCAGAGCATAACACAACAAGGAGTTCACAACTCGTGAACTGAAGAAAGCCGAGGAGAAGAAGATTAAGGACAATTTTGAGGATCTGTTTGGGTTAAAATCTATGATTGAACTATTCTCTCGAACCTGTGAAACAAGTTTTGTTGGCTCAGATAGGAGACTCGGACCTAACCACAGTGCACATAACTCGGATATAAACTCAGCCCTGTGATCTACTGCTTTGGACCTGTGACTAAAGGATATAACCCTCGGATTTGTGATCTATTGCCTTGACCAGTGATAAGAAGTGTGGTTGCTGGAGGAAAAAAATATAACAGCTCAGACTGTGGAGTGGAGGGTCAACACCTTAAACTTGTTTGGGTTTCCAGATTGCAACCTTGAAGCTCAAGTTGTGCTACCTCAGGAATTTCGAGCCTATCTACAACTAGTCCTCTGGCAGTAAATCATGGACAGCTATCTCTGATTGTAGAGATAAACCCTCAGACCTGCATCCAATCCTGTGGACTATGGCTCGATGTCTTGTGTTGTGCAGTTCGGATTAGGACAGTGATCCTTCCTTGGAGCTGGGATAGAACAGTGGAGGTTTAATCAACTTGAGAAGGCTCGGTGTAGGCTTACATAATTGTAGAGAGGTTCAGTGATATTTTCATCTTGGGCAGTGAAGACAACAGTACTGATGGATTAATTGAAGGCCAGTGATGAAGACAAGTGGACAGTGAAGTCAATGAAGAATTTTGGAAGAAATAATACAGTGATGAATATGTCAAGAACATTCAAGTAAGCACTATTCACATTCTCTATTAAACCAAGCAAAGAAGGATTGGTGTCCTTGGAGTAGGAGCTCCTAAACACAAGGTTGGTGCCTTGAGAAGATAGGGCCAAAGCCCTAGAGGTCGGAGCCTCATCAAAGTCCAAATTGGTGCTTGGCAACAGGTTGGTGCTTGTTTCATTAAAAGGGTTGGTGCCCTCACTCATCTATTGTATACTATTATTAGAAAGGGAATTGAAATTCTTATTTATCCTTAATATTATCATTATACACCTCTCTGTCTTTAAATGTGAAGAATCTAACTGCTAATAATTAACAATTGAAAAGAAATATTGATTCACCCCCCTCTCAGTATTTCCAACAGTTTATACTTAGGGTCTACTTTAAAATAATTAATTATTTTAATAAAGTCATATCCGAGTGGAATTCCCACAAACGATTTCTGGGTTCTCTGTATAATTGATGTTTAAGCCTTTCTACCAAAAATGAGACTTAGAACACTTTCTGATGCTATAGAAATCAACATAGGTTGCTAGTTGCTTGTATATCTGCTTGCTCCTCATTAGTGGCTGACCCCAAGGGTGGTTGCCTATCCTCCTTTGTCATGGCCTCAATAAGAACCTCCAACAGGTTCTCCACCCAAGGCTCCACATGCATACTGGGCATATCATCCTCCTTGGATGACTCATACTCCGCTATATGTTGCTCACGTTAAATCGTCGTGGGTGACTCATCATCCTAAATGTCTCCCATAAGGTCCACTGGCTGCTCGCCACAAATACAGGAATATAAATCTTCCCTATTGTCCACGATTCTGCATGACTGCTCATGCTCCCTAGAGGCATCCCCATATGACCTCATGGACTCATCCAAAGAGGGGTCCTCCCTTGGACATATCGAAGGAATGTCCTCCTGCTCCACCTCTGCATCTCCCAAGCATGAGTGGTCAGGCCCCCAAGGTTCTTTGCAGAGGAAACAAATTCCCTTCCTCCTCAGCTCATTCATGTTGCGTGACCCACCAAACTGGAGCAGCTCCTCCCTGGTCAACTGTTCCCTGAACAGCCCAATGTTCTGCTCTACCAGCGTTTCGGCTAGCTCATAAGCAACAGGTGAGAACAACTACTCTCACCTCCAAATGCTCAACAATCTAGTCTACAACTCCCGGAAAATGGCATCACGATCTCTCATACATGATGACAAAATGGACTGCATGTGTGCTATGACTGTGTCAAGATGATGTCTCTTAATGCTAATGAAGCATTGCAACCTCTGCAAAATCAAGCCATCACACTCAAGATCGAACATCATTTCATAAGTCCTGGTCATGGCCATGACT
This sequence comes from Pinus albicaulis, assembly GCA_034641835.2. Taxonomy (NCBI): domain Eukaryota; kingdom Viridiplantae; phylum Streptophyta; class Pinopsida; order Pinales; family Pinaceae; genus Pinus; species Pinus albicaulis. The sequence continues at coordinate 841,318,527 of CM076570.1, forward strand.
TCTAAAACCTCAAGCTTCTTCCCAAAGGTAGAGCCTGCACTGTTGTCCAAGTCCTAAAATGTTTCTACTATCAATTTGAAAATTTTACTCATAACATCATCATTGTAAGGAGCTATAGGTGTGGTCAACCTCATAATGTTACTGAGGCATGATGCAACGGGCATTCTGAACGCTTCACAAGGTTCTTCCAAGAACTTGGGTTGTATAAGAGCAATCATAGCTGGTTTTAGAGCCCACATCAGTTTCTTCCCTTCCAACTGGTTTACTTCATGAAGGATTGCATCCAATTCATCCAGTTTGAAAAGGACTTTCCATGTGATCTTCATGTGTTTCAAATATGTCCCAAGTGTGAATATTTTGTGTCCAATTTCCATCCCTTTTTGTATGTCCTTTGGTTGTTCTTTTTGTAGCATGGCATGCATCTCTTTTGAGAAAGCTCTGTTGGCCAATTTAATTTTCTGATCTATATTGCAGACCATTGAGGGACTACTGTGTTGGTGCATGAGACGTTTTAAACAGTCCATTGTTACAAGGCTTATGGCAATAGAGGCACAGAAGACAACTACAGTAATACAAGGTTGGACATTTGACTATTACAATGGCAGTTTTGACTCGCACACAGCAAGGAAAAATACTAATAGAAAAGATAAGCAATCAATACCCTGATCTTGACAACATACAACTCATGGCTAGTGTTTACAAGACTCAACTTGCAATTTTCTGACTGAGCAGAACAGTGCATGCAATCCTTCAACATACTTCAGAACAATTTTATATTGCTTGTATCAAACCCAGAAATTAACACACAGCTACTATGTGACAATAACACCTCAGAACAGTTTTTTTTTTTCTCCCTCATCTGGAAAGGAATACACAGTGAACAAACAAGAAGGATTGAACCTGGAATAGAATAGCTGCCACAGTCCACCTGAGATGATATTCCAACACTCTTGGATTTCTTCAGCTGATATGATCCATGCAAAATTGTTCCTTTAATCCACTGATGTAAACCCCAGGCCAGTAAGAGCATAACAATGCGACCTCCTGCTTGTCCGCTGCTATAGGGATATGAAGTTTCAGATTGGGTCACTGTCTTCTGATGCCGATATCCACAAGCAGACGCTACTTGGTTTCTCCAAGAGAATTGCTAGATACTTCAAGAATCTGGTCCTTTCTCCTTAAAACAGAGATGGTTACTTTTGAGATTATGAAGGAGTGAATACAGTGACAGAAACAGATTTCCAACAAAATGTAATTATGTGTTGCTGTGGATGAACTGCCAATATCGATCATTTTTAAGCTCCAGCTGTGACTATAATGTAAACTTTCTACCTTCAAAACAAAGAGACCAGCAGTAAGGAATATAGCCAACAAATAGCAGTTCGTACCCAACAAAGAATATGATTTCTAAGGTACATTCCAGTGTAAACCCAACACTGATATATTCCACTTGAAATTATCCAGATGCGCCCAGAAATCGAGGTACGGGAACAGCGTCTTGTCTCCACCCATGGTAGCTCAACGATTGATGAAATTGTGGCCCTGTGGATAGAGTGGATTCTGAATAGTCTTCTCCAGCAACAAATTGCAGCCCAATCGAAAATCTGGAACCAATCTGTCAGTATTCGACCCTCAGATCCTTGGTGTATCACGCTCCTTCTGAAACTGCAACTCGGCCTCTGGAAGACTGTAAATGATCATTACATCTCTCTGAGAGCCAGCTGCTACAACAAATTAGCACGACACGGTGAAATATCAGCCCCGGAAGTATTCGACCCCTTGCTTGCACGCATAATTAATTTCGGCTTTGAAGAATCACTCCCCTTAGCCCGACGTCCTGGCAAGTTCGTGACTTAACCTCCAGAAAAGGACATCTATGACCCAACAAAAATCAACTCTTCACGCCAATGATAATATCGACCCCTCCTTCAACATAATGTGCCACCGCTCATATAAAAAGGATTCGGCCACCAAACTTTCGATATACGCTCATGGCCATTAAATCACGATCGGTCCCTCAATAAAATGGCGTGCCACAACTCTTATAAGTTTTGGCTTCATAAAATTTAAATTAAAACATGCTACGGCCCCCACCAAGGTTTTATAAAATTTGATTGACCCTTCTATAATAATCCGCTTCACCTGGTTCCTTTCGTCGAATCACCGAGCGGAATCCTTGGACGGATGCATGAGAGAGCTGGACCCAGCAGCTCGATCTCAATACAGTCAGCATTTATTAACTTGGCATCCGACCCTTCTACGCAGTCTGTATAAGCTATCACATTGGCCCTCCCACTTGGAATAAGTCGCTCGTCGTCTTCACTTGTGGGTAGAATCTGCGCTAGAACAAAGGCCTAGAAATGTCACAATCACATCCACCAGACTTAAACAACCGCGCATAGAATCATCCTGTCACCACCACTCAGTCGGTCAACGATCAATCCATACGTTTCTTTCACTGAAGAAAAACGACAAAGCCAGATCAAGTTGTTCAAAGAATTTGTCCCTTCTCAATCGGTCAACGATCAATCCATACGTTTCTTTCACTAAAGAAAAACGACAAAGCCAGATCAAGTTGTTCAAAGAATTTGTCCCTTCTTGGACTCCTTTGGACCAGATCGATCGATGTGATCCCTTCGTTCAAGCGCAAACAGGACACAATTTGATTCTATGTCTCAACAAAATTTGGAATGATGCGCAGCTCCACAAACCTAACTTGGTTCTTTCAAATTGATCCCACAGCTGAGCCAAAACCAAGGCTCTGATACCACTGTTAGATCCCAAGGTCGGCCATAATTGTAATGTAGGCTCACAAGCCCCAAAAAGATGTGTCTCCACCCCTCATTGATGGATATAAAAAGGAGAGAGTCAATCCTCATTTAGACATCATCTCATCTCACATTCTCTCTCCTTCTCATTGGTTCGTATAACCTCAAGAAGGCTCTCTCTCCTCTTCGCATGTGTGGAGAGCACCTGTGATTTCTGGACTAGTTTTAGGGCAGAAAATAGAGCATTAATCAGCGTTGACTTTGGGTCAACTTTGACATTTTAATGTCAATTTCTAGGGCAGAATTTCGATCTTGCTAGGCCATAGCTGGAGGCACGAAATCCGAGCATTCCGGGAAGTTTGCTTTTGGGTTGACCGCAGAGTTGACCAATTCGTTGACTAGGTTTGACTAAGTTTTTCAGGACTGTTTTGGGCTGGTGTTGACTGTCTTTGGAGGCCGCATTAACTGAAGTTGACCGGGCCGATTTTGGAAAATTCAAACTGCTGATTTGACCAGCGTTGACTTTCTGGTTAGGGCATCCTGTTAACTGTTGTTTTTCTGAAGCAAATTTGTATATTGTACTCTCTCTATCTGCTAAACTTTTGAAGAATAATAAGAAGATTTGATCTAAGTGTTTTCCCCACATTGGGGTTTTTCCCTGGCATCCGCCAAATATTGTGTCCTCTTGTCTTGGCTTGTCTTCTGGTTATTTGTTTATGTTCTATCAACATTTACTGTCAATGTTAATCTGATTGCTAATCTGGAAATTGAATTGGGCTTATAAGAAAATATTGAAGTAAATTGCTCTTAGCATAGAACATACCATTGTTATCTAAAATTAACATGGTATTAGAGGTGAGGTGAAGACAAAGCCCAAGCAAGAGTGAGAAGAGCAATCGCTGAAAGTTGATTACACAAGGACAACGGTCAATGGCTTACTCATCATACTTCAAATCTGATGGCAAGCTCAATGATAAGTCTGATTATCATGCATGGAAAATGTCCTTGGACCTGACATTGGAGGAACAAGATGTTATGGATTATGTGTAGGTAAAGATCATTGAGCCTCCATCGAATGCACTGGTTGCCACTAAAACAAAGTACAAGAAATGGGAAAACAAGGCGAAGAAGATCATCAGGGATTCTATTCACAAGCACTTGGTTGCTTATATCTCCGAGCTGGGCACATCTAAGGAGATGTATGATAAGTTGGTTGGCATGTTCAGTGCTAGCAATGCTAATCAAATTCTCTTTTTGAAGAACAAGTTGAAGGACATCGAGATCGATAAGGGAGAGTCCATCCAATCCTACTTCATGAGGATCACCGAAATCAAGAATGATATCTTATCAATTGGTGAGGTCATAGATGATCGAGAGCTCACTCTCATTGCTCTTGGAGCTCTTCCCCAGACATGGTATGTATTCAATACCACTATTCTCAATAATAACAAAATTCCTGATTTTGATGAATTGTTGAAGAGATGCACTCAAGAGGAGACAAGGATGATGGAGAGAGACAAACCCTCAAACGGAAATGGAAGTGAACCTACTTCCTTCACCGCTCAAGCAAAGAAGAAGAATAATGTTGGTCCTAGAAATCAAGGTCAAGGAAGAGCTGGACCCAAAGGAAGGAAGGGTAGATGTTACAATTGTAACAGGTTTGGCCACTACGCTAGAGAGTGCCCCAATAAAAGGGACTCACCTAGAGATGATGACTACAACAATAACAACTTCAGGGGAAATGGAAATCAAATGAACAACAAGTTCAACAACAAAGGAAAGAGAAAGACTCCCTCTGCTCGAAATGGAAATGGAAATGCTCCATCTTTCAAGAGGTCAAGGAACTCCAGGTATGATGAATCTAATGTTGTTGATAACGAGAAAAAAGAATATATTCTTATATATGCCCTCTCTGTTGCATCTCCTCACGACACTCTGGATAACTGGTTGATTCATAGTGGTGCCTCAAGGCACTTCACTGGATATAAAGAGGCCCTCTCTAATTTGATTGAAAAGGATACTAATTTGGAAATTATCCTTGGAGATAATGCCACCTGTCCCATGAAAGGGACAGGCACTGTGACCCTTCATCTAAATCAAGGACAAGAACTTCATTTGCAAGATGTGTTATATCTACCTGACTTAAAGAAGAATTTAGTGTCTATCTCAGCAATGGAAGACAAACGATTCAAGGTAGCATTCATTGATGGAAAGGTATGCATTTGGAAGAGGAATTTCAAAGAAGCATTCGCTTTTAGTTTCAGGGTTGATACACTCTATCAGGTTGGAGGAAGTCCGTTGGGAACCATGACATGCAACACAACTCTTCAATCTGAACTATGGCACCAGAGGTTTGCACACCTTCATTATAAAGATCTTCCCGAAGCAAGGAAGGTGGTCACAAGTATGACCGATGTCAAAGATGATCATGAAGGTGTATGTCAAGGTTGTTGCGAAGGAAAGCATACAAGGGGACCATTCCCCTCCAAGACTACTGATGTTCTACAATTGATACATTATGATCTATCTGGTATGTGGCCCGTAACTTCCTTGGGAGGATGCATATATTATGTCACTTTTATAGATGACTTCTCCCGCAAGACTTGGATATACTTCTTGAAGAAAAAGGACGAAGTATTCAAATGGTTCCGCACCTTCAAGGCCTTGGTTGAAAATCAAACAGGGAAGAAGATCAAAATTTTGAGGACTGATAATGGAACCGAATATGAGTCAAATGAGTTCAATGACTATTGCAGGGAAGCTGGCATTAAGAGGGAGACCACTGCTGCATATACTCTCGAACAAAATGGAGTTGCCAAAAGGAAGAATCGAACCATTCTTGAAGTTGCTCGTGCCATGCTTCATGACCAAGGTCTTCCGAAGTTCCTATGGAGAGAAGCTGCCAACACCAGTGTGTATGCTCAAAATAGATGCCCACATCAAGCATTGGACTCCAAAACTCTCGAAGAAGTCTTTGCTGGTAAGAAACCTAATGTTTCTCATTTTAGAACTTTTGGAAGTCCCGTATAATTTCATGTGCCAAAAGAAAAGAGGAGAAAATTGGATGCTTTTGGAAAGAAGGGAATGTTTGTAGGCTACAGTGAAACCTCGAAGGCATATAGAATCTATGTGCCTAGTCAAAGAGAAGTGGAGATAAGTCATGATGTCACCTTCGATGAAGATGTTGCCCTTAGGAAGGTTAGAGATCTTCCTATCTCAGAGGAAGACAAAGAAGAAGAATCAGGAAAGCAGGTAGAACCGAAGGATGAACAAATGCCTGATGTTGAAAGTCCGATGAATCCTATAGATCCACCTCCTAGTGAGCCCTCTTCTTCAAATAAAATAAGACCCTCATGCCTTAGAGACATTCTCAAAGATGTAGAGAGACATATTGCTCCAAGGGGAACATTCCGTGAAAGTAAGAATTGAACATGTACCAAGTGTACTAGTCATGAGTACCATTGTCCAATCTGAGCCTGGAATGTTTGAAGAATTTGTGAAGCACCAAGTTTGGAAGGATGCAATGAACAAAGAATATGAGTCGATCATGAGGAATGATGTCTGGGATGTGGTCCCTAGACCAAAGGACAAGTTTGTTGTCACCTTGAAATGGCTCTACAAGATCAAGCATGGAGTCGATGGAAGTGTAGAAAAATACAAGGCAAGATTCATTGCTCGATGCTTCTCGCAAAAAGAAGGAATAGATTATGACGAAATATTTGCACATGTTGCTCGCTACACCACCATCAGTTCAATTATTGCCCTTGCTGCATCGCAAGGATAGAGGATACATCAAATGGATTTCAGGACTTCCTTCTTACATGGATCGAACAAGGAAGAGGTCTATGTGGAACAACCTTTGGGGTTCGAAGTTCGAGATAGAGATAAACATGTATGCAGGTTGAAGAAAGTCCTCTATGGGTTGAATTAAGCCCCCATGACTTGGTATGAGAGGATCGATAGCTACTTGATGAAGTTGGGCTTTACTTAAAGTGATCTTGATCCAAACCTTTACTTCAAGGTTGATAATGACAAGCCTATGATTCTTCTTCTCTATGTGGACGATCTCTTCCTGACAAGTGCAGACCCTCTCATTCATCAATGTAAGAGGGAGCAAGCTTCTGAATTTGAGATGAAGGACCTAGGACTGATGCACTACTTCCTAGGCTTGGAGATCTGGAAAAAGCCAGGTGAGATTTTCCTTTCTCAAGGAAAATATATTGCGAAGTTGCTAGAAAGATTTGGGATGGTGGACTGCAAGTCTGTGACTACTCCGATGGACCTCAACTTTAAGAAGTTGTGTGGAAGTGTTGCTTGGCCCGATTTTGGATACCCTACAGAGTATCATCAACTCGTAGGAGCCCTGATGTTCTTAGTGAACTCACGTCCGAACATATGTTTTGCAGTGAACATGTTCAGTCAATATATGGTAGAGCCTCATCACATACACTGGATTGTTGCCAAGAATCTCCTTAGATATCTCCGAGGCACAATCAACCATGGACTAAGATACACTGTCGGGAATCTGAGGCTCCACTGGATATACTGATGTTGACTGGGCAAGCAGTATCACATACACTGGATTGTTGCCAAGAATCTCCTTAGATATTTCTGAGGCACAATCAACCATGGACTAAGATACACTATCGAGAATCTGAGGCTCCACTGGATATACTGATGTTGACTGGGCAAGCAGTATGGTGGATCGTAAAAGCACCTCTGGATGTTGCTTCACTCTAGGTTCTGCTTCGATATCTTGGGTGAGCAGGAAGCATAAATCGGTTGATTTAAGCATTGTTGAGGCCGAATACATTGCAGCAGGTATGGCCTGCTGTGAAGTTGTTTGGTGGAGGAAGCTCTTCAATGAGTTGTTTGGGCATGTGTTGGATACCATCATGATCCATTATGACAACCAAAGTGGGATTCGACTTACAGAGAATCCCGTGTTCCACGACCGCTCCAAGCATGTTGATATCAAGTAACATTTCATTCGAGATATGGTACAACGAGGTGTCATAAGGCTCCATCACAATGGGACCTGTTAGAGTCAGCCTTTGCAGCTTTCCTCCAGTGATCAAACATGCTCTTACAAAGTGATTTTAAGGCATCAAGGTCAAATTTTGTCATTTCAATGAGTTTTCAAGCAAAATTTGGTCACTAGGCATTAGGTCTAGGGGTTGCTTTTACTCCTGTCAAAGTTGTCCAAATGTCGGTTCATGTCACCATTCAGTTGAGTGTACCATCATTCAGAGGGTTTTCATCATCATGTCAAGTTCCATTGGGTCATTTTACAGCTTGTTCATGCTTCAGTTGTGCCTAGGTAAGGTCCATTTCCCTCTCCTAGGGTTTTTGAGGTAATTTCTCTTGGATGGTCAAAACATCGAAAAAACTTGTATCCTGATGTTCACACACCTTCCCCTATCCTTAATATACCTTATTAAACACTTCCCATCACTGAGATCCCTCAAATTCCTCATTTTCCCACAAACCCTAGTTTCTTGCCAAAACTTGGCAATTTTCTAGGCTAGGCCTGTGTTTCGCCCTTTTGGACCCCTTCCCCTCACTAAATCTCTGATATTCCACTTTCCCCTACTTCCTAACATCCCTCCCTACTTCCAAAAATTTCCCCAAGAATTTAGAAGCCCTTTATCCCCTTCATTTCGCTTCATTTCGACAAGATCCCTTGTTTCACACATCGGGATAAGTTTCACTCAAAAGATGTTTCAGAGCAATCAAAGATGAATTTTGGAAAACTGAGAGAGGTTTTTGTCCACAACATCCCAAGGAAGAAAAACCTCCTTCACTTTTTACACAGGTGTCATGGTTTTATAGAAATGTCAAAAATACCGTTGCCTCAGGAGAATTGAATGCACCTCTGAAGTGACCTTGGGAAAATCAAGTTTTCTCCTAGCATGTTTGGCCAAATGACTTGCTTGATGAGTCAAATGATAACTAGACACAAATATCTTTCCAATGAGCTATCATGAGCTCAATTTGGAGTTGAGGAAGACCTTCAAAAGTTGACTGCAACAGCGCTCTGCCTTGAGGCAGCCTCATTCTGCTCATTTTGACTAGTGTTCGGAGATTTGGTTTTTGACAGGGTAAATGAAATCCAAATTGCATAATTCCACTTGTGTTGGAAAGTAGACTCCAAGAGCTTTCCAACGACCTATCACACGCCCGATTTGGACACCGGGAAGGCCTCCAAAAGCTTCCTGCAAAATGCACTATGTGGCAAGAGGCATGCGACCCACTTGAAGTGGATGCGACCCACTTGAAGTGGTTGCGACCCACTTAAATCAGACCCCAGAAAATTCATTTTTTGCGCCCAGATTCGATTCTAATCGACTCCAAAAGCTTCCAAACAGGTTTTAATCATTGTTCAATGGATTTTTAGCATGATTATGATATTATTGATGTTGGGCAATAATCCATGCTTGGAGAGAATCCTACATTTACATGCACATTAATTCCTCAAGGGTTTTGAAAATATATGGACAGTTTGTGAAGGTTTGAAAACTTGTGTGAATGATAGAGATGCTCATGCCCTAGCACGTTGTATACACGATCCTCACACCCTCAGTTATCATCTTATCACTGCTATTATGCTCTCTCATATTGTTGCACAGTTTTATGTTGACTAGTACAAAGCCTCTTTCACCATACCACTGATGTCATCATCATTCAATTGCTACTGTCATGTCCATTTGTTTCATATGGTCGTTGTCATGATATTCTTATTCCCCAATTGATGAAACACTGTCCTATGTTTGCTTCCTCCTTTGACAGATTTTGGCCATCATCACAAAGTTGACCACACATTTGCATTTGGTACTCATTGTCAAACTCACTTATGGTCAAAACAGTGATAGTTTTCATGCCACTAAACAGAGCCATCCTCATGATTATTTTGTTTTCCTTTGATACTTGGGTACATGTGTGACATTGATTGGGTTTTGAGCATACATTGAAACTTTGACTTCACTACACCTATATGAGCATCCATATTGCAGAAAACTTGTTTTCAAAGCCATGTCAGAGATGGATTCAGTTTATGAGCAAGGATATGAGCAGGACAGTGACTCAACCATTGAGGTTGATGTACTGAGATGGAGCATAACAGTGCGCCAGTAGTGGTAACATATCAGAGAGGCCACAGAGCTTTGTTTGCAGCATCACGACGAGTACTATCTCCACATGGGGTGGAAGGGGTCTCGTTGACTTCATCAGCAGCGCGAGTACTATCTCCACATGGGGTGGAAGGGGTCTCGCCTTCTTCATCAGCGTAGGTACATTCACAGGATAATGATAGAGACAAAGACATGCTTCGTCACATGAAAGGCCATTATTGGGCTCGCATGCATGTTTGCAAAGCGAGAATGAAGATTCTGAAGAGGAGGTTGAGCGAAGCACTAAAACGGCGGAAAAGGTCTAATCCACTTCGGATTTTGGCCGAGGCTTCGTTGACTGGGCAAGATACATGATGGAGGATCTTCACTCCAAATTTGAGCAAATTCGGAGAAAATTTTGTCATTTTGAAATTTTTTGGTCTAAAAACAGGTTTTTCAGTTAAGTGGGTCTCGCACTCATTTGCTCACTTTTTTTTGGGACACTTGCTGAAGGAAATCTTTGCATTTTTGGATTTTTCATGGTAAGTTATGCATCCTCAGGCATTACCGAAGCATTTCATCAGATTCTGGATGGTCAAAAAGCTCAAAAACACCTTGAAAACTACCTTGCTGCCACCTTTTGCACCAGCAGGAAGTACTTCTGGGAGAAAGAAGTTTTGGAGGGTCAAATGAGCTCCAAATTGGAAAATTCCACTTGGGTTGGATAGTCAACATCCAGGGCTTTCCAACGAGCTATCATGAGCTCAATTTGGATGTCGGGAAGTACTTCAAAATCGGGCTGAAAGTCATGCGACCCACTTGTTTCAGGCATGCGACCCACTTAAATTTTTGGCTGAATTTTCAACTTCTAGCTCAGATTTTCGGCCAGTTTGGACCAGTTTTGCTTGTGGATGAAATTTTTGGGTTTTCATGATGTAAATTTAAGTTTGGCATGTAACTTTGGTTCATTTTTACCTATTCTAGAAGATTCACTCTTAAAAAAGTGAAAATCATGTAAATGAATCAGTTTCCACTCTTTTAGAGGCAAGTTGTTAGCTGCCTAGATTTTAGTTCCTTGATTAGAATTTGGTTGAAACTGACCCCTGAAGGAGGAATTCGACCCCTAGAGGCATGGGAAGGGGTTAGGATGGTCTATATGATGTAATTTTTCAACCATTTTCAGGGGTTGGAGAGGTTGGACTCTTGGGAGACTTTTGGCACCATTGTACATATTTTTTTTTTATATTTTGGCTAAGGAAAGATCAGAGGTTTTGCGGCACTTGTTGGGATCCTTGTGGTGTTTTGCTCTTGATGGTGTTTTCTCTCTGTTTACTGTAAGTTTTTCATGTTTAATGTATGCCATTCCTTTCATATGCTTCTGAACTAAATTGAATGAGTAGATGAGGTTGAATCCATTGTTTACCGTGCTCTGCCTTTGAATTCATTTAGTTCTATATGTTTTCGACTGTTTGGAGAGGATCCAAGTTATTCTTTGCCCTCTTCAGCTCCTCGTCGGTCTAATCTGTCCGTATATCCAATCAAAAGCATCAAGACAATCACCTACCTCGCCCCAACTCGAAATCTGCAAAGGTTTGACCTTATCCCCGGACCCAAAATTTGTTTTCCCATTTCTCCAGCGAAAACCCAAAAAATCAAAATCAAACATACCTATCTCTTTACTAGCCTAAAATCAGTTCCCATTGTAAGTCATCTCACACCCTATTGTTCATTTTATCGAGATTGACAGAGAGAGCCCTCTCCTGTCCTCGTAGGGCTAGCTACGAGGCTGAGCGTGGTTTGATGTAACCTTGAGTTTTACCTCATTTCAGCCTGAGGTAGATTTGAGCGCTAACAGGACCGATGAGCAGGTTGCAGATATTCTCACTAAGCCCCTGGGGGAGGTCAAACTCTTAACCTTCCGTTAGAAGCTTGGAATCATGGACAGACCATCTTATGTGTGAAAGTTTCTAAACAGAAAACCTACTACAGTATTCTTGATCTACTTCGCCTACTTTTTTTATTAATAAACAAGTTATTAATCTCAAGTATCCAGAAAAACATTAAAGCAAATACAAACTGCAACGTACACACACGCCGATCATTTACAGAACAGCACACACATGCGACAAAATTACACAGATTTTTCGGACGAATGTCCTCGAAAAAACACAATAAGAGAAAATTGGTGTAGCAGCTCTAGAGGACTTTATTATTATGCAGAATCTGAATACAATTATATAGGCAACATAAATGGTCTGCCTTACAGAGAAATTACACAGTTGTTGTACCTTTCACTCGGAGACAGAGAATATGGTTGATCCAACCCTCTTTGGGGAATTACGAATTCGAGCCCTTTCTAGCCCACCGGAAACCCTCAGTGCAGCCTTCTTCAGCCTCTGAGTCAGCCCTCTGGCCCAGCGCAGCATCTACGCAGGTTGTCCCTACATCAATATGGAAGGCTATGCGCTACCTCTGAGTCCCTCTCTCTGTGGCCTCTGTGTCAGCGTGGCTGGACTGCATCCCTTTGGATGGTCTCTGCGTTGACCTGGTACAATACTGCCTCTTTGTTGTTGTATTCTCGACCACGGATCAAATCAAATCATCCCTTGTCGATCTCTGCCCCTCACTGCACTGCAAACTCACTTCGAATTCCTCAGCAAACCTCGCCCCAGAAATTGACTTAGCTTCAATGCTCTGCAATGTGTGTGTCTGTTCTCCAACTCACCTCGAGCCCTTCTCTTATACTTTTCTCGTTGGGAAACCAACGGTCATGATCTAATCTCTATTCGACAACTCAGATTACAAGATTGCTTGATCCACATCACTATAACATTTCATCACATGTGTAAATTAATTCACTTTAATTTTTCGATTTCTCTAAGTTAGACTTAGGGTCCTTATTAAAAACATTAATTATTTGAATAACTCATACACCGGATGAAATTTCTCCCAACGCTTTCCGGATCTTGGAGATCTGGTGTGTCTTAGCCCCTCGACAAAGTTTCGGAGCTAGAGCACACCCGATGCTACCCCAAAATCTCAACATTATGAGGTTCCCGCTTGAGTTGGACTTTGAGCTCTGGGAGCTCCAGGGGGCTTGGGGATAGCTTCTTGGAGCTATAACCAACCACAGGACAATGTTCGCCTTTCCTTGTTAGTGTGTTATTTCCCCACCGTTATGATATTGAGTTGGTTCACCCTCTCTTGATCTATGCCTCACATACATCCTACCCATGTAGTCCGGGATGTTGAGAATTTAGAGGGTCGGAGATTAATTCAAATTATCTTACTTGATAATTACTTGTGAGCTTACTTCTATTACTTATGTTTTCTCCTCTTAACTTATTTAGTCTTTCATCAAGTCAATTACCAAAATACAAGAGACACAAAGTTAGGCTCCTCGAGCTAGGGCAAAACCTCTCCCTCTTGGAGAGGAAAACCCACAAGGAATTCTTCTTCTAGATCTTCAAATGACAAGTACCATGACCAAGACTCAAACCCTTGACCTATGAATGCCTCCAACACCTACAAATTGCTTCTTTGACTACCTCCAACGTTGATCCTTCATTCCTGCACCAACTTACACTGATGTGCACCAACCTTAGAGAACTCGGTCTCTAGTTTGATTTTTCTTGATCTCGTCTTCGTTTATCAAAACATTCCTTCTTACTTGAAATATATTTCTCTTGTGCACTGAAGATAGGAAGGCAAATCACATATTTACCTTCCTTCTATTCTTGAACTTTTGAGTGCACATCACCATGGGTAATTTCTTACTTCACTGGATCCGCACTTTCCTTCATACTGACCGTAGCTCCTTCACATTGAAACCTTTGTATTTATTCCAAACTTCAACGCGCAACAATGTCTCAGAGACATTGCATCTTTCTCTGCTCCTGAGCCCGCACTTATAACTTTTCTGGAGATAGCACTTGAACGCATCTATCTTTGTCATAGACCCACACTTAATCACAGAAATAGCTGCCTTTATCTCAGTATTAGACCCGCATACAAAGCACAGTTTATACTTCAGAAAGATCCGCAATACTTTCTCTCCTTAACCCACACTGTATCTAGTCCTAAGATCCACATTGTTTCTTGTCCTGTGATCCGCAAATCCTTGCCTCAAATGACTGCAGCGCTGACTGTATATATAGGCATCATGTCAATGTTTTAGGCCGACCATACTGCCCGTTCGTAAGCCGACTTCATCACTGTGTATTAGGCCGACAGGAAGTGCATTTATTCCAACGTTGATGAAGGTACCTTTGAGCATCATTAAGCTTATCTTCCAGCGTTGAATGTGGGTTGTTTTTAAGCCATCCTTCCACAGTTTTATAGCAAGGTCTTGGAGCATTCTCTAGCTACTTCATATAAATGGCACTTGATTATATTTATGACCAGAAAAGAACCCTAATAGACATCAAGAAGAAGTCTATCTATAATAAAATCTTGCTCATGAAACCCATGAAGCAAGTACAACAAATATATATATTTTATTATCTTTGTCTTCTTCTTTACATAAATACATAATTACGTAGTCAATATGAAGACCGATCCTAGTTACACTTTTCAACACTCCCTCTTAACTAGGGAGGTATTCATATAGGTACATGGTCAGTTTCAAATTAAAGAATCTCATAAGAAGAATCGGATTGGTAATCGCATCTGTATAGCATCATATCAACCAGTATTATCTTAGTGCAAGGTCTTGACTAACAGCCCCATCTCTCAACGAGACAATGGGCTACAATGCTGACGAGACACGTGACTTAAAGACACCATAGTCATTGTCTCTCCAAGGTACATACTACACCCAGGTGTTCCCAAAGTATGACCTTCTTGGACTATTCTTCTCTTGGGTAGCTAGCCCTCAAAGAATATCGGTCCTCGACTACTCTTATCTTGAATGCCCTATCACATTCTCAAAGAGTATCGAATGCCAGATGATTACCAAATCCTCCATTTTGTCTTCCAAAGTGAAGACCAGAATGATGTGTCTATCTCTCCCTCTCAACCAAGGAGGATCTATTCCACAAGGGAATGTACTCATTCCTGTATTAGGAATGTACCTAAGCTCATTCTTAGGAAATACCCAGTTTCTTCCAAGTAAGAAACTTATCACCAGGCTCCCTCTCAATCAGGGACCTACAGCAGCAATGGTAAGACACCCAGCTGCTCGTGAAGAATTCCTCCCCTCAATGTCATCGATTTCAATATTGAGGAATCTTAAACCTTTGGCACCATAGGGCACAGATCATCCATCACTTTCATTCATTAGTCATGTCAGCTATCAGAAAATGATTTATCTGTCTTCATTATCTTCTCCACCATTTATGTCATGTTGCTTTCTTTCGAACCATCTCCAAGGATCTTACATCCTTTCTCATGATTAGCAGCCCTGCACAAATTCATCTAGATAAGCATATACATATGAACTTTTAAATCAAAAGTTACCTTAGTGATGATCTTTCACCATGACATCTTCCTGTAGGCATCGGTATCCTTTATTCATATTGACACTTCTCCTAATAATATGTTTTTTCAAGGGTCTTCTTCTTTACCAGAGTTCTATCTGAGTTTACATATCCTCCAAGAGATATTCTAGTCACATCTTCTTGGCTTTCGGATGATCACTGCCTCTTGACATGGTTGCACTTCATGATCTCTTCCCTTCTGCACATCTTCATTCCCGGGAACTTCCAATTTCCAGTTCCTTGTTCATATACAACCACCTCATATTCCATATGCGGATTTATTATGTTGATTTCATCATGTCAGTGCACTGTGAGAGATCCTCCTCCATAGATCATACTTCTAAATATAGAAGTCCATTAGCTGCAACCATATGACATGACTTCACAGCATCCAGTGTCAGCATATAAATATATAGATACCTCATACCTTTTTCCTTTGAGTCATCCTGTAGTAATTTCACTTGAATGAAGAACTTCATTCCATTGACCTGCTTCATCAATATGTCATCACAACCTAGAATTCTGTAGCATTGAATTCTTTTGATGAAACCTTTCTGCTTTCTTTCTAACCAGTGAATTCATAGAGAATTCTATTAGAAACTGCCAGCACCTGTTTCCATGATGACCATTAATCTTGATGACTGCCTTCCATCAATATTGTTATTAGTGAGGTTTTCCCGGAGCTGTTTCACCCAAAGCTCCTACCGTGATTCTATCATGATGTTATCAATATACATTGCTTCCTATCATACTATTTTACAACCACCAGAAATCACTTAAAGAGAAAGATGATCTCAATCATAATAGAGATCTCTCGCTTCTTCTTTCTTAGATTTCTTTACATCAGGTTCTTCCCTCATATCTGAGACATGGGCTTTTTCCCTTTTCCTCTTGTGCGTTTCAGATTTAGGACAATCCCTTTTATAATGCCCAAGTTCATTTCATCCAAAGCATCGAACTTTGTCCATATTTCTTCTTTTATTCTGAGGACCAAATTTTCCGAATCTTCCTTTCTTCATGGATATGGTTGCAAAGGCTTGATTCCCTTCACTTGATCCTGTATTAGCTTTGGCTTTCAATCATGGAATGGCATTGCTTCTTTCTTCCCATATAAACTTGAAATGAAGTTTTCCCATTCTTCCGGTAGAGCATTTAGCACCATTGTAGTCATCTCAGTATCAAACATTACTTCTCCCAATTCCTGCAGTTGGACTCTTATTTCAGAAATCCTTATTAAGTATGAAGTGATTCCTTCTCCTCTTGACAATTTCATTTTGTATAGTTCTTGTCTCAGAGAGATTGTTTGTCCTGCAGTACTCACAGAGAATAGCTCTACCAGTTTCTCATATATTTCTTTTGCAGACTTTAGTTTTGATACATAGGGAATGAGCAACTCCTTAATGGATTCTATGAGAATCCTTTGGGCTCTGATTTCTCCCTTCATGTACTTGGCATGAGCTGGAGCATATTCTTTTGAGGGTTGAATTGTAGATCCTTCGATGTAGTCCATAACTTTGTCTTCAATTAGATTCAAATTTGTCCTCTTCTTCCAAGCACTAAAGTTTGATGACCCAACCAATTTGTTGCTCTCTTTACAATAAGTCATCTTGACAAATTTAAGTAAGGTCATAGATACTTACTTGAGTAGAGTGAGTCGCAGCTTTCTTGATGATGATGAAGATGAAGTCAGGAGCTTCTTCTATGATTGAAATCTCCAATGTAGGTGTTCTTGGATCCTTGATGATAAAGGATATCTTCAAAAGATGATGTTTCTTCCAACAATGGCTTGAATGTAAATCTTTGATGGAAAAGATTATTTTCTTGAATGAGTTGATCCTTTGAATGAGATAGAAGATATTTCTTGAAATAGTTTGAGAGTCTTCCTTTTCAACCCAAACTTTGATCTTCGCTTCCTGGAGTTTCTTCTTTGTCAAGTAGCCCTTGTGTTCAGCACCTTAGCTCTGATACCATGTTGAGAATTTAGAGGGTCGGAGATTAATTCAGAATTTCTTACTTGATAATTACTTGTGAGCTTACTTTTATTACTTATGTTTTCCTTTCTTAACTTATTCAGTCTTTCATCAAGTCAATTACCAAAATACAAGAGACACAAAGTTAGGTTCCTCGAGCTAGGGCAAAACCTCTGTCCCTCTTGGAGAGGAAAACCCGTAAGGAATTCTTCTTATAGATCTTCAAATGACAAGTACCATGACCAAGACTCAGACCCTTGACCTATGAATGCCTCCAAGACCTTGGCACTGCTTCTTTGACTGCCTCCAACGTTGATCCTTCATTCCTGCACCAACTTACACTGATGTGCACCAACCTTAGAGAACTCGTTCTCTAATTCGATTTTTCTTGATCTCGTCGTCGTTTATCAAAACATTCCTTCTTACTTGAAATATATTTCTCTTGTGTACTAAAGACAGGAAGGTAAATCACAGATTTACCTTCCTTCTATTCTTGAACTTTTGAGTGCACATCACCATGGGTAATTTCTTACTTCACTAGATCCACACTTTCCTTCACACTGACCACAACTCCTTCACATTGAAAACTTATATTTATTCCAAACTTCAATGCACAGCAATGTCTTAGAGACATTGCATCTTTCTCTATTCCTGAGCCCGCACTTATACCTTTTCTGGAGACAGCACATGAACACATCTTTCTCTATTCCTGAGCCCGCACTTATACCTTTTCTAGAGACAGCACTTGAACACATCTATCTCTGTCTTACACCCATACTTAATCACAAAAGTATTTGCCTTTATCTCAGTATTAGACCCGCATTCAAAGCATAGTTTATACTTCAAAAAGATCCGCACTGTTTCTTGTCCTATGATCCGCAAATCCTTGCCTCAAATGACTGCAGAGTTGGCTGTATATATAGGCATCATGTCAATGTTTTAGGCCGACCATACTGCCAATTAGTAAGCCAACTTCATCACTGTGTATTAGGCCAACATGAAGTGCATTTATTCCAGCGTTGATGAAGGTACCTTTGAGCATCATTAAGCTTATCTTCCGGCATTGAATGTGGGTTGTCTTTAAACCATTCTTCCACAGGTTTATAGCAAGGTCTTGGAGCATTCTCTAGCTACTTCATATACATGACACTTGATTATATTTATGACCAGAAGACAACCCTAATAGACATCAAGAAGAAGTCTATCTATAATAAAATCTTGCTGATGAAACCCATGAAGCAAGTCCAACAAAAATATATTTTATTATCTTTGTCTTCTTCTTTAAATAAATACATAATTACGTAGTCAATATGAAGATCGATCCTAGTTACACTTTTCAACACAAGACTCATGGGAAGTACCTCTCATATGGCCAATGAGTTGGGAAATGAGGATAGAGACAATAGCATTACCGATGGACGCATCATGTATTGTCGTACTCTATATGTCTAGGATGGGTTGTGTCCAACAACTTGATCTGGGATCAAGTCTGGTGGAGGTTTTTACCTCTAAACTGACTACGGGTCGGTGGAGAGTGGCAAGGTCTTGTGACTCACTCTCGATCAAATCTTCTTCATTATTTCTTCATGATTCAGTAGAGCAGAGCCGAGCTGAGTACAAGGACAGCAGGATGACATAGGATGACAGGATGGTACATGATGGTACAGGATGACAGGATTGCACAGGTTGACAAATGGATTGGTGGGTGGAGTTCTCCCTAGTTGAGAGGGATTGTTAAATTTTGAAACTAGGGTCAAACACCACTTTGGACTGCTCATATGATGGAGATGATATTTTTGTTGGATTCCTCTTTCCGCGAGGTGCAAGATTGATCTAAATATCATCTTGTTTGGATGAGCAAAAGTTGGATTTTGAATTTATTCTCTCACACATGTACATTTGCCAAGGTCGGCCAGAATTGTAATGTACGCTCACAAGCCCCAAAAGATGTGTCTCCACCCCTTATTGATGGATATAAAAAGGAGAGTCAATCCTCATTTGGACATCATCTCATCTCACATTCTCTCCTTCTCATTGGTTCATATAGCCTCAAGAAGGCTCTCTCTCCTCTTCGCACGTGTGGACAGCAGCTATGATTTTCGAACTGGTTTTAGGGCAGAAAACAAAGCATTGACTTTGGGTCAAATTTGACATTTTGACTTCGATTTCTTGGGGAGAATTCCAATCTTGCTAGGCTGCAGCTGTAGGCACGAAATCCAAGAATTTTGTGCAGTTTGACTTTTGGGTTGACCACAGCCTTGTCTGCAGATTTTGACCATAGAGTTGACTAGTGCGTTGACCAAGTTTGACCGAGCTTTTCAAGACTGTTTTAGGCTGACTTTGACAGTCTTTGGAGGCCACATTGACTGAAGTTGACCGAGAATGTTTTGGAGAATTCAAATCGCTGATTTCACCAGCGTTGACTTTCTGGTTAGGGCATCCTATTGACTGTTGTTTTTCTGAAGCAAATTTGTATATTGCACTCTCTCTCTGCTGAACTTTTGAAGAATAATAAGAAGATTTGATCTAAGGGTTTTCCCCACATTGGGGTTTTTCCCTAGCATCCACCAAATATTGTGACCTCCTCTCTTGGCTTGTCTTCTGGTTATTTGTTTATGTTCTATCAGCATTTACTTTCAATGTTAATGTGATTGCTAATCTGGAAATTGAATTGGGCTTATAAGAAAAGATTGAAGTAAATTGCTCTTAGCATAGAACATACCATTGTTATCTAAAATTAACACCTTCTGAGCAAACCATTTCATGGTGTTGTCTAATGAATATAAGATACATTAATAATAATAATAATAATTCGTGTTCACTCTTTTGCAATTGTACTGCCGTACTAGAATTAGATAAATTTTCCTACCATTTCCCATTCCCAATTTCTGATACTTGAGGACACATACATTATCACCTAAAAAGATGAGATTCAGACCAATAACTCTGCTACAATTATAAGTACAATGTTTTTTTATAATAAAATGCATCAACTTCGTGTGTAAAACAACTCACTGCGTGCATATAACTATTAATTGCATATTTACATATCACAGTCAACCTTAGTAGGATGCCAGTGTCAAGATGCATTAACGATAGGCAGGCCAGCTGCACATCTATGATGGCAGCCTGTCACTACTGTAGCCTGCCCTAAGTCACCTGATACAGGGATACAGGGATTCGAGGAATCGGATTCGGGTACGGTGACCCCCGGAACAGGGTACTTCTAGGATACGATACATTATATATTATTTTATTAAAAATATATATATTTTAAAAATATATATATATTAATATATTAAAAATTAGATATTTTTTAAACAAATTCATACAAAATTCATTGATTCAAACATAGATACTCATGAGTCATACATGATCATTGATCATTGATACATTGATACACCATACATGATACAATTGTCAAATTTACTCAGAAAGACAAGATTAAAGATAGTAAGATATTGTAGTTTTCTCATTAAGTCATCAGAATCAAAATGTGTTACATAAGTACACTGCCAATGGCAAATAGAAATAGAAAATACAAAAAAACTACAGTCTACAAGACTACAAGCCTGAAGCCTCAATGAGTCAGAGACTTAGAGTCAATGAGTCATCAATCCTCATCATCATAATCAGCATCATTGTCCTCATCACGATCATCATGCTCACCATTGCTCTCCTCTGGCTTTGATGCATCCTCCTCCTCTACCATCTCTGCATCTACTGGTGTGGAGGATGACGCCTCTATTCCATCATCAAATGTGACAGGCTCTAGCACTGGTGCATTGAGATCTAGCACTGGTGCAAACACTAACAGCAAACTAAATGCAAAATATAGAGGGACAGTGCACTTACTGGATGCTCGAATCTCTTCGAAAGAACTCCCTTTCTCCTTGCTCACACTTGCTCCTTGTTCACCCTAGCTCCTTCTCACTTCACAAAATGAAATGCGTGAGAAACAATGAAGAAAAACCTCACTTTATAAAAGAAACAGCGCTTTTTTTTTTGACCGGTGGGTCCGGCCATATCCGATTCACTGGGTACGGCGTATCCGTACAAGGTACAGTCGGGATACGCCGTACCCTGTATGGATACGCCATACCCGGTGAATTGGGGACGAATCGGGTAGAAATTCGTATCCGATACGGAGATTCGGGATTCGGTGACCCTTTTTGACGAATCCAGTTACTGGCACTGATTTTTTGTCCAAAATATTCCTCTTTCCTTTCCTTTTGATATATGATTAAATATCAAATTCCTTAAATAGAGATCGTTTTCTTCTTGTTCTTTACATACTAGTAAGTGTTCTTTGAAGGGCCAAGATAGCCCCTTAAACCACATTAAAAGTTTTAGTGTTAGACATTATGGAAGGATAACAGTTATTCCAGGTCAGCAAACGCATTGAAAACAACCAAGATTCTTCTACGAATTAAAACAACATCCATGCAACGCACATTTATTAGAAGAAAGAATAGACCAAAAAAATCAGATAAAAGATATAAATCATACCAAGCCATATATCAGGTTTTGTCTCACGAAAGGGAACTGTGAACTTCACTTGATTTACTGTATCCCAAGCCAAGCCACCGACACCAGATACTTGTAGAAGATCAATATCTGGAACCAAATGATGACTCTGACCTCCAATAACGCCAAGAAACTTTTGAATGCGAATTTGAACATGTTCAAAAGACCCCATCTGCAAGAAGCAACAAAATGACCAAGATCAATAAAGCATAGAAATAAATGCAAACTCTTCTATGTGAATAAAAGCTTCATAAAGAAAACAAGTTAACATGACCCATGACAAGAATGCAATAATAATATCAAGATCCTCAACTCAGGAAGTATAAATTACTTCGTGACACTGAGTGATAACAACCAACAAATGGAAAAATATTACATTTCGCATAAACGCTATCATGCACAAACATAAGTTCTGAAACAAATAAACATTTGCTAACATCATGAAAATGTAACAGTAATTCAGCAACATAAGACCAAAGCTATCAGTCATGACTCAGAGGTCAGCAAACCTTGAGTGTAAGAATTGATACGAACACAGGAAAACTCTGGAGTTGATTCAAGAATGTAAAATATATTAACAGAAACACACAAGGTTTAAGACTGAAGGTATCTTTTTCATTAATTTGAACGCTTCCCATACCCTTATAATGAAAATCATCAACAATACCTCATTTCACAATACCTAGATTATAGCAAATGCTACAAAATGCCATGGATTCTGCACAGTTCATAGGTCTCTCAGTCTTCTGTTGTGAAATTAGGTTAGAAAAAACAATCAAAATGAGTTTTTCTCATATGTACCTTTTATAACCAGTGTCACTCTGACTTGCAAGAATCAATCTAACTCGTGGGACTTGAGAGTGCAATTCCTATGTGAGAAACAAACTCCCAAATATGACTTGCTGCCAGGTTAAACTCAAATCAGATACCTCAAGAGCAGTCACGCGAAGGAATCAGTAAAAATTAAAAATTGACCAGTAAAACTACTTAGGAAATCCACCTCAAAAAATTTAGCAAATTGTTGTCAAATTCATCCAACTGAGGAAAATCTTTTTGGCATTCAACAATAAAGGCAAATTGATCGTATAAAGAACATAAACTGCATAGCATCTATGTTCAGTGGCATTGAAAGGATCTATCTATATACATTGAAGAGCTAAACTTGCATCTAGAAATTAAAACAGCACATGTAAAGGAAGAAAACTGTTTGGCCTATCCTTCCATGTTTCACATTGTTAAATAGGGCTTCTGTTGCTCAATTGTTTGGACAAAATTTCTTGTCATACACTTGCCATGAAGGTGTTGATTTTATCCTCTTTCCCTTTCAAACCTGTAGTTGTTCTATATGTATAGAGAATTTTGTTTATAATCATAATGATCCTTCCACTGGTCACAATTACTCTTTCTCCTTTGGATGATGATAATGCATCCACCTATTCCATGTCTTGATTTTCACGCTAGAATATTTTTCATTTGTTTATTATAGTGATTCATCGGTTGATAATATTCCAACGTAAGTTTCACTCCGATTTATGTTATCAACCAGATCTGTATTGGTTCCTTTACTCATGCACTGCACTTTCACCTGTAATAACTTTCCAGATATAACAGGATTAGTCATTGTTTATTTCTGCTCGATGATTCTTTGTGGACAAATTCATCTAAAGTTTCCAACCGTGTCATATTTTTTTATCATTTAACTACTTGATTTGTCCATGCAAACTTTTACTATGACTCCACTAGTGAAAATTTTCTTCATTATTTTTTTTGACCTGTGGTAGATTTTTGGTCACTGGACTTAATGCACACACACACAGTAGATCCAGTAACAGTCTCAAATTAACTAACTGAAACACACTGATGTGCCTGTTATCCACCAAAATCGGTAACCTTATATGAGAAAAACTTTCTCCTATTCTAGACAACCAGCCGGCCAGCCACATAGCCAGCAACCCCTGACAGCTGCTACTAGCTGATGAAATACCATTCTATCTCCGCCACTTGCATCAGCCATATGCTTCTCACCCATCAGGCATCACCACATGGACAATGGTGGGCATCCACTCAAAAGGTACTTTAACCATTTTGCAATCAGGTGCTTATGTTAGTTTGTATTTGGGCATTTGATATGGATTATGGGGTGATCTGGAAGAAGGATGGACTTTGACCATGATCTTGTTCTCTCACCTTAAATTGGAGGTTAATCTTTGATCCTAGTCACAAATGGAAACTCCCCTAATGGCCCAATGGGTATAGGAGGGGCACTACTTGAGAAGCCCTGATTGAAATAGTGTAGTTCCATCCATCCCTATCTCATAATTCCATCATACATTGCAAACCCTCATCTCACATCCATTCTTCGCATTCCACTAACCATTGGTTCTTTGGGATTTGGCACCAATACATCCTCATACCCAGGTAGGGCTTGGAAACCTTTCCCTAGGAGGTTGATGCAGCTAAAAGAAACAGAAATAGTGTATCATGAACGCAATAAAAATAAAGAAAGAACATCAAAATGCAAAATATGGCAAGGGGCATACATATTAGCACGTGGGAAAAATCCTAGCATGAGCTCTACCACACTCATTAGGGCCATCAACCGGATCTTGAGCACATGTTGTTCCATTACATCATAAGAAGGAACCCTTGCATGTCCCAACTCCAATGAGCGATAAACTAACTCATCATTAAGGGGCAATACAACTGCTATATCATTCAAAGCAAGCTCTAACCCTTGAGCTATGAGTTGTAATACAAAGAGAAAGTAAGGTGCACAAGAACGGTGGAAAAGCAAAAGACGAGTTGGTAACTCATGCATCCATGACTGCTCCCTCCTCACTTCCATACACAGGGTGTGGATCCCCCATCAGCCTGTCTCTTTAACCATGGCACTTGGCTATGAAGCCTTATCCCCTTCGTGATCATCATTATTACTCATTAACACCTATCAATTGAAGGGTGGACTAAGGAAATGTTACTACCCCTTAGGGGTTGGAAACACATAATAGGGTTGTCCTTTAGCCACTCCTAGCTAGAGAGAAAATACCATTGCGAGTTGAAGGCCCTAATTTTGGAAGGGGATCCTTATTTGAAGTATTAAATAGTCCATGACACTTAAGCTTGGCTCACTTAGCTGCAATAATGATTTTTGTCCCTAATCACTGGATGCTTTCACTAGAATCGGTGTTGTGATTGTCAGGCGATTCAGCAGCCCAAGTCTAGGGCACCTTTCCATAGGTACCCTCTCCATTAGAGAGGCATATTGGCACTATCAAGTGAAGCACTGAGACTCTTGGGCTTCCTAGTACTAGTAACATACCAAACATGTATTATGGCAACCTGTGCACCTAGGACATTGTGCCACTTTCATTAGATTTAATGATACTTCGAGATGACACACCTAGACCCAACATGCCCCCAAGTTGGCCTTAGCACCTTATGAGGGATGGCAGCAAATTCAAGGCTCGGATGACGATAGTCTCACCTTCTGAGACTTGGGAGACATAGTGGCCTTGGGAAAGCCTTCAATGTTGTAGCAAAGATGGACACTTTGAGCAATTAGAAACCCATTGAGACCACTTTTTGGTGCCCAAGCTGAATTTTGGGGCCATAAGGAGCCATTAAGGTGAATTTGAGGGCCAACTCTCAAATCATGATTTTTAGATGCTACTACACCTCATAGCACTTGGAAATTCCATTTGGATCCTATTTTATGCATAGTGTCAGACCTAGAAGGCTAGCAGCTTACACGTGGACTTATTTTGCACTTATGATCAAAAGCTAGTGGGTTGGCTTGTAACCCAAGGTTTTCTTATGATTTAACTAGTTATTAAGGGCTTTTTGGATAATATTTGACTCATCCTCCTCATATAAATAGAGGAGAAGATCTTTCATTTCAATCATCATCACTTGGACAATTTCAGCCCTCCTTAGAATAATTTCGGCCTCTTGTATATTTGGAGAGAGATGATCTATGTAGAACATTGTTTAACGGAGCTTTTGTCTTGGCTTTGGAGAAGTTATCTTGGATCAATGAATGGATTTTTCATGCATTTTATTTTGTAAGTGAACCTTATATTCATGAAATTTTGATCTTATGTCTAATGTATGGAGTGCATTGCTAATATAGGATTTTCCTATTGTACAAATTATTGTTGAAGATCAATTGTATAGAATCTAGATACCATCATTGTATGCATTATTCGTAAATGAAATGCTAATGGCAATCCCCTTGGTGAACTTTTTGAATTAGCTCTCCCAAGTGAATATTGATCCTTCACAAATATAATAGTAAGGGTTTTGTGCGAGGGCATCAAAATATCCTTAGTCCTTTGCAAGGCTTGGCTAATCTATCATTCCCATTGACTCCATCAACCCAAGGATTGGCACTAGCCTTCTCATTTTGGTGATCAAACCTTATGCATAAAATGAATATCACTCTTTATTTCTCTCTCTAAATTCGGCCCTCTTAAGGATAAGCGACCTAACTAGGGCTTGGAGCGAAATTTTTTACGAGAGGAATTTTTGGTAGTGGAAGAATTCAACATCAAGGGTATACTTGGTTGCCTCAAAATCAACCTCCTTGGTGGCCAATCTCTCCATTGTAGACCTAAACTTCACTTGCCCTAGCTAATTTGCCCTAGGAGAAACCTTAGTTTGGTTCAGCTTCAACTTGGGAACTTCTTGAAGGTATCAAATTCTATTTGATTGCTAATATTCATTATTGGAAACCTTTTCCTTGGTACCTTGACCTTAGGATGGTCCATTTTCATGTTATCAATCAAACCCTCCGTCTAGTGTACCCTAGTTTGGCCTCTCTAAGGGATGTGAATTGCCTTCTTCTCATTGTTTGAACCTTGTACTTAAGTCAATCCATCTTTGGAAGCCTATTGTGTCACCCTAAATCTCTAAGCCTAGAATATCTATTGTAGTTGACCTATATACCAGGACCCCTCCCATTGGTGAAAATCCATAAAGAGCAGGGGGTAGTGGTTGTGGTGGCAATGGGCCATTACCTCATTGTTGTCACTTGGTCTAGTGCTTTCCTTATAAGGTACCCCACAATAAGACCTGCAAGATTTTGAGGCAATAATGCCTAACCAAAAACAAATTTTGCACGATGGAGCTTATAAAACCAATAATCAGATCATGCACAATAAACACAATACACACAAGTTTTGCACAATAAACAGCTCTTCATTAAATTCTTCTCAGAACCTACTTGGGCTCCCTTACTGTGATAATGGCCCTTAAGGAAAATGCATATACAATGATTACCCAAGATCTGATCCAGCTGATCAAGTCTTAGATCTATCCTCGATATGGTTGATCTAGTTCTCCGTTGTTACCCAACATAACTCTCACTCATAACAAACCTACAATATTACTCATGCAAATCTCTTGCTTGAGAAAATCTCTCTCAATCTCTCGTGCCTTTGTTGTCTTGCTCGATTCTCCGATCCCTCTCGACCCTCCACGGATCTAAGGCCTACTTGGACTTCTCTTCCACAAGATGCTCTCTTGTCGAACACCTTCTGCAAGCACTCTCATCCCTCAAGGGTTGTGAGGCCTACTCGACCTTCTCCTCCACAAGATGTTCTCTTCCCAACCACCTTCCAAAGGCCCTCTCGACCCCCAAGTGGTTTGAGGATTGCTCGACCTTCTCCTCCATAAGATGCTCTTTTTCCAACCACCTTCCACAGGCCCTCTAAGCCCTGAAGGGGTCTGGGACCTACTCAACCTTCTCCTCCACATGATGCTCCCTTGCCAACCACCTTCCACGGGTTCTCTCAGCCCTCAAGGGGTCTGAGGCCTACTCAACCTTCTCCCCCACAAGATGCTCTCTTGCCAACCACCTTCCACAAGCCCTTTTGGCCCTCAAGGGCTTTGACGCCTACTCAGCCTTCTCCTCCACAAGATGCTCTCTTTCTGACTACCTTCTAAAGGCCCTCTCAATTGTCAAAGGTCTAAGGATTACTCATTCTTCTCCTCCATAACATGCGCTCTTCCCAAACACCTTCCACAAGCCCTCTTGGCCCTCAAATGTAAGATGCCTACTCAGCCTTCTTGTCCACAAGATGCTCACTTGCCAACCACTCCACAGGCCTTCTTAGCCCTCAAGGGGTTTGAGGCCTACTCGACCTTCTCCTCCACAAGATGCTCTCTTGTCGATCCGCCATATGCCCCCTCATCCCTCCATAAGTCTAAGGCTTACTCATCCTTCTCCTCCACAAGATGCTCTCTTCTCGACCACCACCAACCCTGTGGACCATCCATAGGTCAGAGGCCTACTCATCCTTCTCAACATCTAATTTAAATCATAGCTATTTGACGCATAAACTTGATATTTAATATGTGCATATAGTACATGGTCTGAAGGACCCCCAATATATGATAATAATCACTTCATGATAATGGACCTTCCCTTAATATATACCTCTTTTTATTTGTTTTATGTACCTTTGTTTATAAAAGACCTCACTTACATAAATGATTATTTTCTTTAAATCAATTATGGATATTGTTACCTTTTCATTGGTAGTAATGTGACCTTTTCACTTAATATCATTTTTGTTATTGAACTTAGGGACAAAATTCATGAAAAAACAATTTAATATTTTCCTCCATAACATAATTGTAACCAAACGTGTCTCTTAAATCAATATGTCTAAAACTTTAATTCAAGATCATCTCAATTGAGTTTCATTGTGATTATAGAAATAGTCAACTCTTATTTGATCTAATGAGTGGTGATTGTGTATTGAATATCTCTTTTGATTCAATTTGGCAATAAACAATGGTGGTGTCATGAAGATGTATCCTTGTGGTGTTGTAAAGTATCTTGACATCAACATGTATAAGTGTCTTGACATTGGCATAACTTATATAATGTATATAAGTGTCTTATATGTAAATACTTGTTCCAACTTCCTACCTACTAGAACAACCAATCACGTTGTAATCTTTTTCGTAAAAAGAAAACAAACTCTACCTTTATCTTTCCTTAGCAACAATGGTCGTTAATGAATAATGGAAATGATAGCTTTAGGATTTATCTCTGAATCCTTGGCTAAAGCATTCTTATTCCTGTAATCTATTTTGCAGCAGCCTGAAGTGTTTTAGATGAGGTCGATGCTTCCTAAACCTTCTACTCATGACTATGTTATTATATGGGATAATCTAATGAAAACACAACCATTTATTTTGTCAACCTAGGATTTCGTTTGAGACTTGCGAGGTACCCTGTGGAGGTAACATAGAAGTAGATCATTTTATGGCATGCTCTAAACTATTCTACTCATCACATTGAAAATGATTATATCTCTATTATTTTAAAAACAAACAAAACATACAATGAAAGAATCAACATTATCCCCAACTGTCCAGTTGGTTAGTGGCACCTTGCATACCATATGAATTGATTTCGGAGTAGCATCAGATGTGCTCTAAGTCTCAAATTTTGTGGAGAGGCTTAAACACATGTATTCTAGATAACCCATAAATCATTTGGTGAAATTCCACCGGGATTGTATTCTATTAAAATAATTAAAAGGACATTAAGTCTAAACTTAGGAAAATAAAATAATTAAAGGGAATTAATAGAATATGGGTGTGAATGTTCTAGAAAAGGCGGTTCAAGTCAAAAGTTAATCTTAGCCATTGATTAGAGATCTAATCTCAGTCGTTCAAGTTTCAACGAGATGACTATAAGAATGGCTTGAAGGGTCATTTGGAAAACACATCGAGACAGAAGAATCCAAAGATCGAAATTCTTTAGTGAGCAGTGCTTAGGGACAAGATCGATCAACAGGATTATCACAGAGGGGGGCAGAGATAATTTCCAAAACGAAGAGTTTCAGATCTGGAGAGTGCATAGAGAGAAGGCAACAGAAGCCACAAGCAGCTGCGTAGAGCCAGTGACACAGAGATTACGTTGGGGCTGCGCAGAGCTGTAGAGGGAGTTTCATTTTCTGTTGAGGAGACAGCAGAGGGTCAGTCCCAGTTCCCGGAGAGTATTTTCTAAGGGTAGAAGATTCCAGTTTCCAGCCAGCAATGAGTGCTAGAGCAGAGACAAGGAGCAACTACAGTTGTGACGTAGAGACTGCATGGGTGACCCAATCACTGCGTAGAGCAACTTGTGTCAGGTGCAGGTCAGTGCTGAAATCCCGTGGCAGAGTGAGATTTGTCTCACAAGACTTTGTCAGATTTCTCAATATGATTTGTCAGAGTCGACAATCATAAATTTGTACTCAGAAAAACTACTGCATAATATACAAACCCTCAGTTGTTGCACCGGTTTTCCCACATTGGGTTTTTCCGGGGACAATTGTCCAAAAATAACGGTGTCCATGTGTGTATACTTGTGCTAGTCATTTTTCTTGTATTTGTTTATTGTGAAGACTGCAGTGTATTTCATTTCGATATTTACCACAACATATGTTAAATAATTTGTTCAGTTAGACAAATTGAAGAAATTTAGCTAGATGCTGCAGTAGGATTTCGAGTAGTGGAATTTTCACAATATACTCATTCACAACGTAGTATACAGCTTTGCAGACCAATTGTCAATTAAGGACAATGTGGCCCAGTACATACTGATTCTACCACAACATTACAATAATTTTGTAGCATATGAACCTATACAACCCACTTTGTAGTTCATTCTGCAACAAATCATTAAAATAAAATAAAAAAGCGCAAATCAACAAAGCAATGATCAAGCAATGAGGAAATAACATCATTGAAAGCAATCTAACTAAAGCTAAACTGTGATATTCCCAATTAGCAATATTGTTAAGGGGAAATATCAATTTTGCCCAATTTTGTCTTATTTAGCATTTGTACTTGGGAAAAGTGGGTTTGGGGGTCCCACTTGAATTTTGGGAGTTAAGGAAAGGCCCAACATAAGAGAAAAAGAAGAAAATCGAAATCTTGGTGGAAGGTGGGGACCGCTCATGGAGAAATACGACCCCATAGGAAATATGCACTCCTTGGAGGGAAAAATGATGGGGAACTTCGATGGTTGGGCCCACATGGGCAATTGGGAGGCACATTAACAAAAGAGGAGGAGGCAATCATTTTTGGGCATTCTTGATCATTTGAGCATTCACCTTGACTAGCACGCTTGAGCTGGAGGCCAAGTTTGGATGTGCTGTTGAGCACAAGAGATTTTCGGCAGAGAATCTCACCCCGTGCTACGGTGGACTTCGAGTGCCAACCCTAGGAGGGAATTCCAACATTTTCAGATTGATCCGGGAGCATTGCAGCAGGAGTGTGGGGGAGTTTCAGCAATGACTGCGTAGGGCCTACGCAGCGCATTTTCGTGCCACACGTGGGACTCAAGGAGAGAGGGAATTTCGGGCTGAGATTTGTGGGAGAGTTTGGGAAGGAGTTTTGCTGGAGATTTCGGCCATTTTGGGAGCACTCAGCAACAGAATTCATAGGTGAGTCAAAATACCCAACAATTGGAGTTAGGGGAAATTGGGCTAAAATTCTGAGGTCAACATTTGGCCAATTCCTTTGTGGGTTTTTGTGGGTTATTGGAGGAGAGCCCGGGGTTAATTTCCCATAATTTTCTAAGCACCGGAGGAGGCCCTAGCAGCCATTTCTTGTAGTAGCAATTCAGTTTTCTAAGGAGATTAGTGCAAAGCCATAGAGGGATCAACCAGCGACATTTTGGGGGACTTGTCTTCATCACTCGGGCTTTGCTAGCCTGCCTTGAGCAAGCCCAGGTGCACACTTTCCAAACACATGATTGTAACCCCGTGATTTTATAATAAAATGGCTCAGAGCAACGCAGTTTTTGTTTCAATATGTGGTGTCTGATTTGTGTGTATATTTTGTGTGTGTGTTTGCTATGTTTGCTTTGTTTACCATTGTATATTTCCATTATGAATATTACATTGGTATCATAGCTCATAGTCTTAGCTCATCGTGTGGGAGCAACACCAGTCTATGACACCAGAAGATCAACAAAACGTGACTTACCGGAGACAGAGGTACAAGAGTAGAGAAAGACACTTACAAATCACTCCAAATCTAGTGGTAACAGAACTGGAGGTTGAGAGGCCAAATATGGCAAATAAGGAGGGAGACAAAAGAAGAAAAGAGGAGGAGCTTGCCCAGCACCTTTTAAAGGTTGTACAGGATCTGTCTAAGGGTAGTCAGGAGCTGAGGCAGCAGAATTGTAGTAACAACAAGGGCAAAGGAGTTCAGGGGGAATTCCAATTGGGTGAAGGCTCTGGCACTTCACAGCATCATGCAACCCTTAACCCCAACATGCCACTTGTTCCTAGCACACCACCCAGATCCACTATCCCCACATTTTTAGCAACCAGTGTTGGGGGCTGCAAGGGCAAGAGGAGATGACGATGGGGGACTTCGTGGAGTATCAGTCCTATGGAACCAATTTTACGGAAGTTATCACCTTCAGGGACTTTTGCCAGCTGAAGGGTAACAATAGAACTAAGCTACAGGGTGGAGGAGGCTACAGACATGGGACCGATTTATCGCGCACTATGGGGACGTTGTTTCTCCCAACTTTTGATGGCATTTCCAAGAGCTCAGC
Source organism: Pinus albicaulis (assembly GCA_034641835.2). NCBI lineage: Eukaryota > Viridiplantae > Streptophyta > Pinopsida > Pinales > Pinaceae > Pinus > Pinus albicaulis. The sequence goes on from CM076570.1 coordinate 841,350,945, forward strand.
GAGAGCATGGGTGGAGAAATTGGATTTCTATTTTTTCAGCTCCATGATCCATCAAATGACAGAAGGGGAGGCAATTAAAATTGCCACATTGCATTTAGAAGGGGAACCCCATGACTAGTGGTTCCATGGGCTAACCACAATTTGGTTAAGTCTAGGTAGTGATTTTTTTATTTTTTAGATTTACCACAAGTCGAAAATGGCAATAAAAATTGTAATTGAATTGTAATAAGTGTTGCCTAGAGAAGTTGTATGAGGTATGAGTAATCAAAATTACACCTCACACCCTCAACTTTCTACTATGACACACTTTGAGGGGTTAAAAATGTGTTTTAAACCTTCAAAACCCGCTTTTCCTAAGTTTAGTGTGAAATGTGGCAATTAATTAAGCCAGAAATTAAATAAATGAAGAAAAATAAATATTCACACATGCTAAATGAGGTGGAAAATTATGAAGGAGTTAAAGTGAAGTCCCAAGGTGATGTGGACTCCTAAAATCAAAGAAAGAACATGTGCTCAAATAAAATTGAATTTCTGGCATTAAATGAGAGTTGCTTACTTAAAAATTCGAATTTGTGAAGTTAGTGCATATTTGGAAGAATTTGGGAGAATATTTGGTGGAGATTTTTGTGGGAAATTGTCCCCACATGGTTTACCACCCATATACACTTGTCATTCCATCATAAAATTCGAATTTGGCACATAAGAGAAGAAGAAAATGGCATCCACTTGCCAGAATCCGATTTTTACACTTGGCAATGGAGCTACACATATCAAATTCGAATTTCCCTTATGATCTTCTCCCTCTCACCACTTGGCATTTGGTTCTTCATTGGGATTTACTCCCAACTTTCTATATAATGGAGTCATGGGCTCTCATATTGTATCATGTAATACAAGCCATTGGGCTTGAGGATGTGTTGTTGGATTGTACACGTACTTGCAATATAATACAAAAGTCTTTGGGGTAACTTGTGATGGTGTTCTTCACCTTGAATATGTGGTAAATTCTTGACTTGTTGTTATGCTTCTATTTATTTCCTCATGTTATTGTTTCCTTCATGCTTGTTTCAAGTTATGTTAATATGCGGCTATCTCATATTAGCATAAGAGTTACTTGATCGCTTTAGGTAAGAAATCTTCTATTTGATGTCAAATATATCTATAGCAGTTCTTTCCATCAGTTTGATTTAATTTCATGTGGATTTAATACGTTGTGGTGAGATTGTGTAGAAGGATCTGTCTTTGGTCAAGCTTTTCAAGTGTGAGGAAAAGTTCTCGGAGGAACCAACCCATTCTTGAAAATATTCAAGGAGAACCGGCATGTGTTGATTTCCAAAGTCTAATCTATATTTTATTTTGTCTTGCAGACGTTCTTTTAAGTTTCTCAAAGCTCTTATTTCTTGCATCAAAAAAACCAATCTTAAAATATTTTACTTTTCAAGTATTGCTCTTCATTTCTTTAATATCTGGCAATTTCAAAGAGCCAAGCTATGGCTAGTCAAAGAGGAGAGCTTGCTCATACTCTTTGGCATAGCCTCTTGTAGATTATTTTTGTAATATTACTTTGTGATTTCTTGAGCTAATATTTTTTATTGTAGATTTGCTCGAACTTGTTGTCTTGCAGCTACTTGCAGGTTTCATCTTCAAAAAACTACTTACAAGTTTGCATGCAGGACCTTGGGGCTCCAACTTCTAGATTATTTCTCTCTCTTGGCCGTGGAACTCAAAGAGGCATTGCCTCTCTTCTTCTTCCTCAAAAAATCTGCATTTTGTTGAGCTTTTGTATGCCTCAAATTGCAGAAATTTTCAGCAAGGAAAGGTCTATGGCTAAAGTCTAAATTCTGAAGACTTTCCTTGGATTTTAGAGAGGACCTATAGTTTTCTCCTTCTTGTAACAACTAATAAAATTCTTGGTTTTGGGAACATGGGTTTTACCCATTGGTATCCCTATCTCTCCACCTTTTTTGGAGAGGCTTTGTGGCTTGATATTTGATCTTTTTCACTTGCATGCACATCATTTAATTGGGGAATTAACACTACACGCATTACACTCATTTTGCATGCACTTTAATTTAATTTGCTACAAGTTTCAAGTCTTTTAACTTTCATAGCAAGTTCAAACTTTGGCATGCATGCACTTTTAACTTGAATCTGATTTGTCATGAATCTTGTTCCAAGTCTACTTATGTTTCACCTTTAATTACATCTTACATGCATCAAGTATTTGGGCAAGATTTCTCCATAAAGTAACATTTTATTTCATGTCAAGCAAGTACATTTCAAGTTAAAGTTAATTTTCATGTTTGGTTAATTCACTTACATGCCCCAAGCATTCACTAAAATTTACCTCCAACTTAAGTTGGTTGAATAGACATTTTAAGGACCCTCTACCTCTATGGACTCCTCACTATGAGATCCAAATATTTGGGCGAGGGTGAGGTCTGAGGATTAGAGTTCATTTGTAACCTTCTTTTAGAACTAATTAATGAAATAAACCAAGAGCATTTTTCATCACATTTACCTTACTTGCAAAATCAAAATTTTTACTTTCTTAATGGTTTAGAGTCTCACATGCAAAATCATTCCCTATTTTCAAGAAGCATTTCCTTTCATGCAAGTATTGTAATCTCTTTTGCAACAAGTTTAGTTTAATTTTCTTGTACTTGTAACATTGTTTACTTTAGCAAGAACCATTTCATGTTTAATGATCATGATGTTCATGAATGGTTTATGAGTCTCATTTCCTTTCAAGTACTCTTATTTCATGTTGCAGGGCTAATTGCATGTTGCTATCTTGATCTAACAATTGAGTTTTTCTATCATCTCATTTACATTTTAACATATAGATCACTAATTGTTTCCTTTTGAACAAGATAGCTTCACATGTCTAGATTCATAAATTTGTTTATCTTGAAAGCATTTTACTTCATTTAAACAAATACAATTTCATTTTAAAGAGCAATACTTTGAAGACACTGGTTTCATATGCTTTACGCTTATTTTATGTATTGATGGTTATTGCTCATATTACTTTTCGTTTATAAAGAAGTAATCTATTTAACTCTAATAACTCTCCTAGAAAATCATATCTTTTAACTTAGTTTTCCATTTAGGGACCACCCCCCATAGCTAACCTAAGAGAGAGCTTAAACGGAGAAAGTTGGGATTAGTGCGATAGCACCTTCTCTGAGTTCCTTGCCACCAACCACACCTTGTGGGGTTAAAAGCTTTTCCCGCTAACTATAGGTAGGTGTAGGCAGTAAGCGATAACATTTTGGCGTCGTTGCCAGGGACAAGCTTTCTTGTACCTCGGAAATCGACTACCTTTTGGTTTTTGCATGTTGGATTTTAGAGTTAGATTCCTGTTCAAGTGGCGACACCACTTATTTCATTTTCTCCAAGAATTTCTACTTGAAGCCTCTTCCTGTAGAATTCTTGCTAATCTTGGACAAGAGCCTCTCTTTGATAGCCATTTTCTCTTTCAGGGTCAAGTGAGCATGACATCATGAATTATTTGTTCGACCCTTGTGATTTTACTAACATTCCAGGCTATCCGGATTTTATTTCGAATGATGCCATTGAGGTTGTTGATGAGTTGCCTAGTTTTCTAAGTAACAATGCCATTACCACCGAAACTCACCTTAGGAATTTCCACCTTTGTGTGAGCAAATGGTGGCACGATATTAACCATGAGGACGTTAAAATGAAACTTTTCATATTTTCATTAGATGGCAATGCTATGGATTGGTTCATAGACTTACCTGCTAACAGTTTTGATTCTCTAAAATCGATCATTGATGCCTTTGAAAAAAAAAATATGGAGATGAAAGTATGATCAAAGAGAAAACTCAAGCAAATGAGAATGATAGGGATCTCATCAGGGAGTTGACTCAAATGATTAAGGATACAAAACTCAACCAAGCTCAACTCATTTAAAACATAGAACTCAATCAAATAAGATTAATAGCAAATCATGCACACGCAATAAAGGCCATAGAGGTCAATCATTCTAATCAGATGACCTCTATTCAAAACAGGTAGTTCGCCATGGAAGAAAAACAAGTGCAATTAATCAACACCATGGAAACAAATCATGCCAAGGAAATAAGTGTTATGAATGCTAATCAAATCATTTTTAGAATAGGTTGGAGGAAATGGAAAGATCACAGGTACAAAAATTCCAACTTAGATCAGATGACAAATGGGAAGAGAACAAAAAAACAGATCAAAAGTCTCCTGATCCATTGAAGCAAGCTTCATCTTATTATGAGGAGATCATTTCTTCCATAGAAAAATGGTTGATTGAAGCTGACCCGGACCACAAGAAAACCGAGGGGAATCAAGTTTATATTTATGAGATTGATCCATCCCCAATGCTAGAGCAGATGCATAATGGAGAAAGGCAGGTCAAAGAAGTCTTGGATAATTCGGATTTTCCATCTAAGCATCTTCAAGATCGGGAAAAAAGGTCCACTTTGATTGCATCAACATCAACATCACAGACTATTAAGAAAAAAGGGAAAAAGCGGAAAGGATTTGGTAAATCTGATGACATGTACAACACAGTGTTGGGACAGATCAAAGTCCTAAGATATTCAGAATTGGACAAGGAACATCAGAAAAGAAGCCCATGGATATGCCTGAAAGTAGGCAAGTTCTCAGCAGGAACTTCATTGAGGACATCTGATGCCATGGGGCGTTTTTTTTGTATCATGTATCTAACCTTATCCCTTGTAAATTTGGTTTGAGTAGATTTATTTCATGAATAAATTATGCTCTTAGAATAAAATTTCCATTTCTGTACTCGATTTTGTTTGATGATACTTTGAATGGATACTGCTAATATATATCTTTGGTCGGTGGATGCAAATTCTAGGTTCTTGCACACTATCACTTCATATCTGGCATGCATCCCCATATGGAGCCAAATGTTGACCACTGGAGTGGCACCTAATGATTATATGAAGACTCCATGCCCAAGGATGAATCAAAGGACACTTGTACCATCAAATATCATTAGATATCATCAGTTCAACGGAGTTTTTAAACTGTACTTCTACTTCTCATCATTTTCTCTTGTACCCAGATTCCACGCCCTACAGGGAATTGTAATAAATGATGCTAGTAATGATGAATTTGAGTCAGTATTGAGTCTGTAATAGGCCTATGTAGCTTGGGACCTTGCCAACAAGTGAGTATTACTCTAGGAGGTTTTTTTTACTCGGTTAATTATCATCTCCCTACTAGGACTTAATAATTAATTGAGTTTTTTCCTCCAATTTTACCCCAAAGCCGGAGTACGGCTTGATGGTGAGGCCTTGGGTGAGTCCTAGTGTCTAGAGTCAATGTATATTACCATACTAGATCACACAAAAAATTTCGTGGAATTTGGTTAAGTCTAGGTAGTGATTTTTTAATTTTTTTTAATTTCCCGCAAGTCGAAAATTGCAATAAAAATTGTAATTGAATTGTAATAAGTGTTACCTAGAGAAGTTGTATGGGTTATGAGTAATCAAAATTACACCTCTCACCCTCAACTTTCTACTATGACACACTTTAAGGGGTTAAAAAAGTGTTTTGAACACTCAAAACCCACTTTTCCCAAGTTTAGTGGGAAATATGGCAATTAATTAAGCCAGAAATTAAATAAATCGAGAATAAATATTCACACATGTTAAATGAGGTGGAAAATTATAGAGGAGTTAAAGTGAAGTCCCAAGGTGATGTGGACTCCTAAAATCAAGGAAAGGACATGTGCTCAAATAAAATTGAATTTTTGGCATTAAGTGAGAGTTGCTTACTTGGAAATTCGAATTTGTGAAGTTAGTGCATATTTGGGAGGATTTGGGAGAATATTTGGTGGAGATTTGTAAATTTTTGTAAATGTTTTATGCTTGATGAACCTTTACTTTTTATCCCAATATCAGTCAGCAATCACATAAACAATAAAGTAAAATGTTGATAGAACATACCAGAGGATCAACAGAAGACAAGCCAAAATATATAAGAGTGTTGGTGCATTACGGCAATCAGCAGGATGCTTCAACCAACAAAGTCTCACTATGGTCAGCCAACCAGAAGTGTGACACAACCCTCTAGGACAGCCAAAACAGTCAACCCAAAAGTCAACCAAAAGTCAACGTTGTCAGTCAATGGTCAATGCAAACAACAACAGCAGCAGCTAGGTCAACGCTGCCAAGTCAAAGTCAACATCCAGCCTTGGGAACGGTCCCAAAAAATGTGGATTTGGAAAATCAAAATTTTGGGGGAGTTTCAAGTCTGTTTGACATTGCGTTGACCAAACTCAACGTTGGTCAATGCTTGCTGAAATTTCCCACGTGTGAAGAGAAGAGCCTCCAAGGTGATCGAACCAATCAGATGAGGAGAGAGAATGTGTGATGATGAGATGAGTGAAAATGTCCTCCAACGTTGACCAATTTATATCCATCAATGAGGGTGTGTGACACAACTGTTGGGGCACAAAACCTTAAGGCCGACCTGCACATATTTTGAATAAATTCAAATAAATGTTCTGCTCATCGGATCAAGATGATCTTTAGATTGATCTTGCACCTCTCCGAAAGAGGAGTCCAATAAAAATATTGGCATCTTCATCTGAGCATCACAACATGGAGTCTGGACCTAGTTGTCCAAAATTAACACTCCCTCTCAACTAGGGAGAACTCCATCCATCTGTGCAATCCAAACATCGTGCGTCATCCAGCGGTAACTTGCTTTGCTGGCTTCTTTATTTCAAAACAAAAGTGGGTCAGTCACAAAGACATCATTCCCGGCTGACAGATTCAGCCCAAAGGTCCGAAACCTCTATAGGACTCAAAAAGAGTCTCATACCAACCCGAAGTCAATTGGAGGTCCGAAACCTCACTATACTTGATCCCAGATCAAGTGGTTGGACCGTGCCATCCTAGATAGAGAATACGGAAACCTTTGATGCGTCCATCAGTCTTTGCTACTAGTCTCTAGATTTTCCCACCTCACTGGCGAAATGAGAGGTACTTCCCATGAGCCCTGAACTCAATGGCTAGGATGCATACGGGGCACAAACAATGAGAGGTGAACCAACTCAATCATCATAACGGTGGGGCAGAAACACACCAACAAGGTTCGGCAAGCCTAGCCCTGTTGTTGCTTATAGCTCCGAGAAGCTATCCCCAAAGCCCCCCAGAGCTCCCAGAGCTCATCGTCCAACAGGACCCTCAGCATAGGGTTGTTCCACGATATCAAGATTCTCACGAAAGGTTAGGAACTTGACATTCCCCAGGGGCTTTTTGAGAATATCCGTGACCTGCTCATCAGTTCCTATATGATCGAGCCTTACGGCACCTCGCTGTACCATATCCCGAATAAAGTGGTACCTGATATCAATATGCTTGGATCGATCGTGGAACACGGGATTCTCAGACAACCGAATCCCACTCTGGTTATCACAGAGTATCACGGTGGTGTCTAGCACATGCCCGAACAGCTCACTGAAGAGCTTTCGCAACCAAACTGCTTCACAACAGGCCATACTCGCTGCAATGTATTCAGCCTCCGCAGTACATAAAGCCACCAACTTCTGCTTCCTGCTCATCCATGATATCGAAGCAAAACAAAGTGTGAAGTAGCATCCCAATGTGCTATTACGATCCACCACACTGCCAGCCCAATCAGCATCAATATATCCATGGAGTGTCATGCTCCCGACAGTGTATCTCAGCCCATGGTTTATCGTGCCCCGAAGATATCTCAACAAATTCTTGGCACCAATCCAGTAAATGTGATGAGGCTCAACCATATGTTGACTCAAAGTGTTCACTGCAAAACATATGTCCGGACGAGTGTTCACTAAGGACATCAGAGCCCCTATGAGTTGATGATACTCAGTAGGATTTGCTATCACAAGCCAGAAGCACTACCACTCAACGTTTTAAATTTGAGCTCCATCGGTGTCAACACGGACTTACAGTCCACAATACCAAATTTTTCCAAAAGCTTCACAATGTATTTTCCTTGAGAAAGGAAAATCTCGCTAGGTCTCTGCCAAACCTCTAGGCCTAGGAAGTAGTGCAATCATAGGTCCTTCATCTCGAACTCAGCAACGAGCTCCCTCTTGCACTGATGAACGAGAGGGTCAGCACCTATCAGGAAGAGGTCATCCACATACAGCACCAGAATGAGAGGCTTTTCTCTATCAACCTTGAGATAAAGGTTTGGATCAACATTACCACGAGTGAAGCCCAGCTTCATCAGGTAGCTATCTATCCTCTCATACCAAGCTCTGGGTGCTTACTTCAACCCATAGAGGGCTTTCTTCAACCTGCAGACATGGGTGTCCTGATCCTGGACTTCGAACCCCAGAGGTTGCTCCACATACACCTCTTCCTTTATCGCACCATGCAAAAATGCGGTCTTCACATCCATCTGATGAAGGCTACATCCTTGTGTAGCAGCAAGGGCTATGATACATCGGATGGTGGTATATCGAGCCACAAGTGCAAATATATCATCATAGTCTACGCCTTCTTTTTGAGAGAAGCCACTGGCGACGAATCTTGCCTTGAACTTTTCAGCACTTCCATCAGATCCATGCTTGATCTTGTAGAGCCATTTCGAGGTGACAATTGCTTTGTCCTCCGATCTTGGAACCACATCCTAGACATCATTCTTCATTATGGACTCATACTCTTCGTGCATAGCATCCTTCCAGACTTGATGCTTTACGGCTTCCTCAAAAGATCCAGGCTCAGATTGTACGATAGTACTCATGGCTGCTAGATTCCCTTGGTATCTATTCGACTTCTTGCTTTCATGGAATGTCCCCCTTGGGGCTATATGACCCTCAGCATCCTCGAGAGTGTCTCTAAGCCATGAAGTTCTTTTCCTCATCGAAGGAGGTGGATCAATCGGGTCCATCAGTCCTTCAGCGTCGGGCATCGTCTCATCCTTCGGTTCTTCTTGATTTCCAAGCCTTGCTTCATGATCTTCCTTAGATCTCGAAAGATTGACTTCTTTCCTTAGGGAAGCATCTTCGTCAAAGGTAACATTGTGGCATATCTCCACTTCCCTTTGACCAAGCACATAGACTCTATAGGCCTTCGAAGTTTCGTTGTAGCCCACAAACATTCCCTTCTTCCCAGAGGTATCCAACTTGCTCCTCTTCTCTTTCAGCACATCAAAATAAATAGGATATCCAAAAACTCTAAAATGTGAGACGTCGGGTTTCTTACCAGAGAAAACCTCTTCAGGAGTTTTAGAGTCTTGAGCGGAATGCAGGCATCAGTTTGTATGTACATAGCAGTGTTCATAGCTTCTCCCCACAGAAACTTCGGTAGACCCTAGTCACATAGCATGGCACGGGCAGATTCCAATAGTCCTGTTCTTTCGTTCAGCAACGCCATTCTGCTCAGGAGTATAGACAGTTGTGGTCTCCCTCTTGATGCCAGCTTCTCTGCAAAAGTTCTTGAACTCGTTCGTCTCATATTTAGTGCCATTATCGGTCCTCAATATCTTGACTTTCTTCCCTGTTAGATTTTCCACCAAGGCTTTGAAAGTACTGAACCACATGAAAGCCTCATCCTTCTTCTTCAATGACTATATCCAGGTTTCGCGAGAGAAGTCATCTATGAATGTCATATAATAAGAACATCCTCCCAAGGATGTCACGGGCAGCATACCAGACAGATCAGAATGTATCAATTGCAAAACATCAGAAGTCTTTGTGACACTTGAGGGGAAAGGTCCCCTTGTATGCCTTCCTTCAGCACAACATTGACATACACCTTCATGATTATTTGAGAACTCGAGCATCCCTGTCACCACCTTCCTTGCTTTGGGAAGGGCCTTGTAGTGAAGGTTTCCAAACCTCCGGTGCCATAGTTCAGTCTGTCGAATAGTATCACACATCATCGCTCCCAGTGGACTTCCTCCAACCTCGTAGAGTGTATCAACTCTAAACCCAACCGTGATAGCTTCCTTGAAGCTCTTCTTCCAGATACGCACCTTCCCATCAATGAATGCCACATTGAAACCTTTGTCTTCCATGGCCGAAATAGACACAAGGTTCTTCTTCAAATCGAGTACATAGAGCATGTACCCCCGCAAACGAGGACTCGACCTTGAGACAAGTGGAGGGTCACGCTCCCTTGTCCCTTTCACGGATATGTGGCATTATCTCCAAGAATAATTTCCGCATTAGTATCCTTCTCAACCATATCGTAAAAGTGCTTCCTTGAACTCAAAGTGATGTGCCTTGAGGCACCACTATCTATCAACCAGACATCCATATATGGTTTGTGGAGATGCAAAGAAGAGGGCAGATACAAGAATGAATTCATTTCTTTTATCAACAACATTTGATTCCTCATACCTGGAATTTCTCGACCTTTTGAAAGGCTGACCATTTCAGCCGGAGGGAGCCTTCCTCTTCCCCTTCAACCTGTTGTTCCTTTGATTGCCATTCCTCCGGTTGTCATTGTTGTCATCATCATCAGGAGAATCCTTCGTGAAAGGGAATTCTCTAGCATAGTGACCTGGCTTGTGACGAGTGTAACACTTGCCCTTCTTTCGTTAGGCCCCTGCTCTTCCTTTGTTCCTGGGACTACCAAAGTTCTTCCTAGAATGAGCAACAAAGGCAGCATTTTCATATTCCTTCATCCTTGTCTCTTCTTGTACACATCTCGATAGTACTTCGTCAAAATCAGGTATCACATTGTTATTGAGAATGGTAGTGTTGAATGCATGCCATTCGGATGAGAGACCTCCAAGTGCAATGAGAACCATATCTCGATCAACTATTGTCTCCCCAATAGCCAGCAGATTATTCCTGATTTCGGTCAGCTTCAGAAAATATGATTGAATAGACTCATCCCTGCCTTTCTTTAGATTCTTCAATTGGTTCTTGAAGAATAGGACGTGATTCGCATTGTTGGCCTTGAACATGTTGACCAACTTATCATACATCCCCTTAGGTGTGCCCAGCTCAGAGATGTAGGCAACTAGACTCTTATGAATAGAGTCCCTGATCATCAGCTTTGCTTTGATTTCTCCCTTGTTGTACTTAGATTTGGCAGCAGCAGTTGCAGTGGATGGAGACTCTTGAATTTTACCCTGCACATAGGCCATGACATCTTTCTCTTCCAACATAAGATCCAATGTCATCTTCCAGGCATGGAAGTCATCCTTCCATGCCAATTTGTCATTAGTCTTAAAGCCATTGTAGTTAGAGGAACCCATGCTCTTCTTCGATGATTGCTACAAACTAGGGCTTTGTCTTCACCTCAGCTTTGTTACCATGTAAATTTTTGTAGATGTTCTATGTTTTATGCAACTTTACTTTTTATCCCAATATCAGTCAGCAATCACATAAACAATAAAGTAAAATGTTGATAGAACATACCAGTAGATCGACATAAGACAAGCCAAAATATATAAGAGTGTTGGTACGTTATGACGGTCAGCAAGATGCTTCAACTAGCAAAGTCTCACTATGGTCAGCCAACCAGAAGTGTCACACAACCCTCTAGGACAACCAAAACAGTCAACCAAAAGTCAACATTATCAATCAACAGTCAATGCAAATAGCAGCAATAGCTAGGTCAACACAGCGAAGTCAAAGTCAACATCCAGCCTCGAGAATGGGAGCAAAAAATGCAGATTTGGAACATCAAAATTTTGGGAGAGTTTCAGGTCCGTTTGACCTTGCGTTGACCAAAGTCAACGCTGGTCAACACTGCTACAAAAACCCGAGGCCGAAAATAGAAAAGTGTTGCTTACTGAAATTTCCCACGTGTGAAGAGAAGAGCCTCCAAGGTAATCGAACCAATCAGATGAGGAGAGAGAATGTCTGAGGATGAGATGAGTGAAAATGTCCTCCAATGTTGACCAATTTATATCCATCAATGAGGGTGTGTGACACAACTGCTGGGGCACAAAACCTTAAGGCCGACTTGCACATATTTTGAATTCAAAATAAATGTTCTGCTCATCAGATCACGATGATCTTTAGATCGATCTTGAACCTCTCTGAAAGAGGAATCCAATAAAAATATTGGCATCTTCATCTAAGGATCACAACATGGAGGTTGGACCTAGTTGTCCAAAATTAACAATATTTTTGCGGGAAATTGTCCCCACATGGGTTACCACCAATATACACTTGTCATTCCATCATAAAATTTGAATTTGGCACATAAGGGAAGAAGAAAATAACGTCCACTTGCAAGAATCCGATTTTTACACTTGGCAATGGAGCTCCACATATCAAATTCGAATTTGTCTTGTGATCTTCTCCCTCTCACCACTTGGCATTTGGTTCTTCATTGGGATTTGCTCCCAACTTTCTATATAATGGAGCCATGGGCTCTCATATTGTATCATGTAATACGAGATATTGGGCTTGAGGACGCGCTGTCGGATTGTACACGTACTTGCAATATAATACAAAAGTCTTTGGGGTAACTTGTGATGGTGTTCTTCTCCTTGAATATGTGGTAAATTCTTGACTTGTTGTTATGTTTCTATTTATTTCCTCATGCTATTGTTTCCTTCATGCTTGTTTCGGGTTATGTTAGTATGCAGCTATCTCATATTAGCATAAGAGTTACCTGATCGCTTTAGGGTAAGAAATCTTCTATTTGATGTCAAATATATCTATAGGATTTCTTTCCATTGCTTTGATTTAATTTCATGTGGATTTAATATGTTCTAGTGAGATTGTGTAGAAAGATCCGTCTTTGGTCAAGCTTTTCAAGCATGAGGGGAAGTTCTTGAATGAACCAACCCATTCTTGAAAATTTTCAAAGAGAACTCGCATGTGTTGACTTCCAAAGTCTAATCTATATTTTATTTTGTCTTGAATACGTTCTTTTAAGTTTCTCAAAGCTCTTATTTCTTGCATCAAAAAACTCAAAATTAAAATATTTTACTTTTCAAGTATTGCTCTTCATTTCTTTAATATCTGGCTATTTCAAAGAGTCAAGCTATGACTAGTCAAAGAGGAGAGCTTGCTCATACTCTTGTAGATTATTTTTGTAATATTACTTTGTGATTTCTTGAGCTAAAATTTGTTATTGTAGATTTGTTCTAACTTGTTTTCTTGCAGCTACTTGCAGGTTTCATCTTCAGAAAACTACTTACAAGTTTGCATGCAGGACCTTGGGGCTCCAATTTCTAGATTATTTCTCTCTCTTGATCGTGGAACTCAAAGAGGCTTTGCCTCTTTTCTTCTTCCTCGAAAAATCTGCATTTTGTTGAGTTTTTGTATGCCTCAAATTGTAGAAATTTTCAGCAAGAAAAGGTCTATGGCTAAAGTCTAAATTGTGAAGACTTTCCTTGGATTTTAGAGAAGACTTCATAGTTTTCTCCTTTTTGTAACAACTAATAAAATTCTTGGCTTGGTATCCCTATCTCTCCTTTTTGGAGAGGCTTTGTGGCTTGATATTTTATCTTTTTCACTTGCATGCACATCATTTAATTGAGGAAAATTAACACTACATGCATTACACTCATTTTGCATGCACTTTAAATTTAATTTGCTACAAGTTTCAAGTCTTTTCACTTTCATAGCAAGTTCAAACTTTGGCATGCATGCACTTTTAACTTGAATCTAATTTGTCATGAACCTTGTTCCAAGTCTACTTATGCTTCACCTTTAATTACATCTTACATGCATCAAGTATTTGGGCAAGATTTCTCCATAAATTAACATTCTATTTCATGTCAAGCAAGTACATTTCAAGTTAAAGTTAATTTCATGTTTGGTTAATTCACATACATGCCCCAAGCATTCACTAAAATTTACCTCCAACTTCAGTTGGTTGAATAAACATTTTAGGGACCCTGTACCTCTATGGACTCCTCACTATGAGATCTAAATATTTGGACGAGGGTGAACTCTGAGGATTAGAGATCATTTGTAACATTGTTTTAGAATTAATTAATAAAATAAACCAAGAGCATTTTCATCACATTTACCTTACTTGCAAGATCTAAATTTTTGCTTTCTGGATGGTTTAGAGTCTAACATGCAAAATCATTTCCTATTTTCAAGAAGCATTTCCTTTCATGCAAGTATTGTAATCTCTTTTGCAACAAGTTTAGTTTAATTTTCTTGTACTTGGAACATTGTCTACTTTAGCAAGTTTCATTTCATGTTTAATGATCATCATCTTCATGAATGGTTTATGAGTCTCATTTCCTTTCAAATACTCTTATTTCATGTTGCAAGGCTAATTGCATGTTGTTATCTTTATCTAACAATTAAGTTTTTCTATCATCTCATTTACATTTTAACAAATAGATCACTAATTGTTTCATTTTGAACAAGATCGCCTCACATGTTTGGATTGATAAATTTGTTTATCTTGAAAGCATTTTACTTCATTTAAACGAATACAATTTCATTTTAAAGAGCAATACTTTGAAGGCATTGGTTTCATATGCTTTACGCTTATTTTATGTATTGATGGTTATTGCTCATATCACTTTTTGCTTATAAAGAAGTAATCTATTTAACTCTAACAACTCTCCTAGAAACTCACATCTTTTAACTTAGTTTTCCACTTAGGGACCACCCCCCGTAGCTAACCTAGGAGATAGCTTAAATGGAGAGAGTTGGGATTAGTGTGACAGCCCCTTCTTTGAGTTCTTTGCCACCAACCACGCCTTGTGGAGTTAAAGGCTTTTCCGGCTAACTGTTGGTAGGTGTAGGCGGCAAGCGATAACAAGTCCAACAGGCCCACCACCTTGCACGACGCAGTGGGGAGAGCCTGAGATTTGCAAGATGCTCTACCCAAGGCCGAGCACCATTACCACCTAGACGGGGTTTCTAGCAGAGGGTGGGAGACACTAGGGCTCCACCACCGACAGCCAACTAGGGACATGGACAGTTGAATGAGGAGACCCGAAGAGACCTCCAGAGGATGAAGCTATGCTTCAAGTGTGAGAAACCATGGGCATCAGGCCATCGATGTACAATGGGCAAGGCCCATTACATTGAGGTCTTCTCTGACAGTGACCTGGAGGACGATGTAGAGTTGGAGGCAGGTGGAGATGACAGCGTATCAAGTGTGGAGAGGGGATCACCACCACCAGGGGGAGCTCCCTTCGCACCAACAGGAGGGGTTCTTGCAACTCTAAGTGGAATACCCAAGTTTTTGACCTTGAGGATCACGGGCACCGTGCAGGGATAGCGTGTCTTAGTTTTGGTGGACAGTGAGGCTACCCACAATTTCATTGATGCACAGATGGTTCAGAGGAGGGGCATCACAACCGAGGCGTTTCAGGGATTTTCGTTTCTTGTGTCGGGAGACAGAACTATGCAGTGCACACGTTATGTTCCCGCCTTAATAGTGACCATGGGAACTATTCAATGACAGATCACTTTTTCGTGGTGGATGTGTCAGACACCAATGTGGTGATGGGTGTCCAGTGGTTGTATTCACTCAACCGAGTCACTACTGATTGGAGGAAGCTGGAGATGGAGTTTACAGGGCTGGATGGAAAATTTGTTTTGTTGCGGGGCATGCATTCTTACCCTCCATAGACTGTTTCGGCCCACAGGATGGAGGTTGATCTGAGGCATGGTGAAATTGAGTGGGTCGTGGAGTTGAGAGTGTCCAAGGTTGTGGGTCATCCCAAGCCACCACACCCGAACATACAGGCTATTTTGAACAGGTACCCGGTAGTGTTTGGAGACATACCGCCTGGGAAACCACCTAATTGGGGTTTTGAGCATACAATTGAGCTAGATCTCGAGGTACAAGTAGGAGAAACAGGACTAGCAGGCAGCGTCCGCAGAGATTGACAAGTTGTCTTCCAGGTTGGAAGAAGAGTTTTCCATGATTGCACACATACCTCCAGGGGTGAGGTGGGGTGACTTGGAGTTGTAGCCCCAGAGAGCTGCAAATGGGCAGGATCCTTGAGGAGTCCACCTCTTGGATCAATACCTTGCTACGGGGGCCCACAGTGTTCAGTAGAAGGTGAATCAGTGGCAGTAGATGCAGTCAAATGCCAGAGTGACGGTTGCAGAGCCTAGTAGCAATCAAATGTTGGGGAGCGCAGTGAAGAGTTGACAGCAATATAGGCAGCACAATGTAGAGTCAGTTGCAGCGCAAATTCTTCAGTGACAGTCCAGAGGCTAGTATCAGTGAGCACTCGAGTGACAGATGCGTCATACTGATCACAGATAATTCAATATTTTTGGATGTCTTTCAATTGCATATGTTGCAGTGCAAATGCAGTGTTGGCAGCAGTACAGCAGGGTCAGCAGCAGCACAGATGCAACAAATATCAGATTTGTGCAGTAGTTGGTGGGAAGCAACAGTTAGACATCAGCAACGTGACAGAAGATGATGCAAAGACAAAGTGTGCAACACTAGAACACATTCCTCGCTAAGGGGGATTATTAGTTTTTGTAGCATCGGATCTATTTTAGCCACGAAGCTTGGTGGAGAGGCTAGAATACATGAGATCTCCAAAACCCAGAAATCGTTTCTGGAAATTCTACCTAGAAGTGTTTCAATTAGATTATTAAACATTTTTTAAATATTTTCTAAGTCTAAACTTAGGGAATATGGTTATTAATCAGTATTAATTTAGACAAGGCGAGAATAGTCTAGAAACTTACAAGGATCGATCTAGAGATGATCCTAGCCATCAATTATGTTTTAATCTTGGTCGTTGGTGCTCCAACAGTGGATTATAAGAGGAGGTCGATGTGGTGATGGAGAACACACACTTGAGCAGTTTGATTCCCTTGGCAGATCGAATTCCAAAGTAGCAACAGTCAGCTGCCATAGGGCCAAAAATCTAAGCAATGAGTGAGGGGCAGGGACAATGAGGCTGGACGAATATTTCCAGATCCAGCGAGTGCATTTGCAGAGAGGCCAAGATCTCTCCAGGAGGTTGCATAGCAGAAGCATAGAAGCGTCAAAGGGTAGTTCGATTGACTAAGAGGGGAAGACGTCTTCAGTTCCAGAGGTCGGGAAGGAGTCCCAGAGTGTCGTTGAAGAATTTTCCCAGCCAATAACAGGCGAGACGGCTTGATTAGCAATCAGTTTGGGCAGCAACAGAGTGATGCAAAGCCTGCACAGGACTAGTTGGATGGCTTGCTTTTCAGAGGGAGTCCAGTGTCGAAATTTCCTAGAGTGGGGGTAAAATTCCCTCTAGTATTTTTGCCAATATTCTCTCTGCAGGATTTCTCTACAAGATAGCCAGATTTCGACATCCAAATTGTACTCGGAATTTCTCACTGTTACATAATAATAAAAACCCTCACTACTGCACTGGTTTTCCCAAGTTGGGTTTTGCTGGGGATATTTGTCCAAAAATAACGGGGTCAATTTATGTGTCTGTCTATGCTAGTATTTTCTCAGTTTCCAACGCTATTATTTCTGCAAAATTTTATTTGTGAAGGTTGCAGTGTGATAAATTTGATATTTTTCGTAGCAAATAAATTGTTAAATTAATTAACAATTAAGATAAATAATACCAGTTGTTGCAATAGGATTCCAACGTTGGAATTCTCACAGACTGCATTCCATCCCCAGACTGATGGCTAGACAAAGGTCGTCAACAAGATGATAGTGCACATACTCCGCGTGTACAACTCCCAGCATCCACAAACCTGGGATGAGAGCCTTCCCTATGTGCGGCACAGCTATAACAAAGTTATCCATAGCTCGACTAGTTGCAGTGCATTTCAAATGCATCTGGGATTTCAACCACTCTGTCCGATTGATGTTGTCATGCCTCATGCGACTACACATACAGAATCCACACATGTACAATTCGAGGTTGATAAAGCAACTAGGTTTATTGAACACATCCATCACATCCTTCAGTAGGTTCACGACATCTTGGAGAAGTCCAATCCCAAGTACAAGAAGTGGCATAATTAGCATCGGTTGCCACATAAGTTTCAGGTGGGCGACCATGTTTGGTTGCATTTGCAGAAAGAACGCCCTGTCGGAGCCCATCGGAATATCGGATCACTCTGATATCGGCCTTACACCATCACCAAGGTTGTGGGTGACAATGCTTTCAAGCTCAGTGTTCCCCCATTCCTTGGCCTACATCCAGTGTTCACTGTGGACCAACTTCGGCCATACTTTCCACCATTACTGGACACATTACATTGCAGAACAACTAACACCAATAGAGCTAAACACAGACTGCATGGAACAAGCCACCACTGATTGGATCATGGACAGTCAGATCGAGAACACTCACCTACAAAAGATCCAACTATATCGGGTTATCAAAGCTGGCCAACTCCTACACCAAGGAAAGTGGCTCACCAGGGATCAAGTTCAATAAAAGTTTCCCCGTCTCATGGAGGCACTCAACAGAATGGGAACCATTGCTTCCTAAGGAGGGAGGACTAATCCAAGTGAATAATGGTGGTCACCTGCCTATTCCACTTGAACCCCCACCATTGTTTCTTTTAGTTTCCCTAATTGTAGCACAGTTTACCATTTTTGGCAATTTTTCGGGCCTTGAACTTCTGGAGTCGTTTTGAGGCCCTAAATAACGTTCTTTTTTGGAAAATAGGCAAACCCGTCTCTTGTGGCAAGGGTTTGCAGTCGAAAGTTGTGGTCATCGGATAGGTCTTTCTAACGAAATATCATACGCATCAAACAGAGATCGTATGTCAAAGTTACAACCCTGGGAAGTTGATTTACCAATTTACCCCAACAGGGCCCACAGACTTTTGGCGCTTCATCTCCTAGGGTTAGGCTTTTGAATGTTTAGGGTTTTCCATTGTTTCTCAATAATAAATAGGCCTTCGAGCCTTTCAGAAAGCATGTAGCAGCCACATCTCTTCTTAGTGATAAGCTACCATCGCCCGAACTAATTTATTTCCATTACGCATGTAACAGTTTTCAGTACTTTGTTATTAATGAATTAAAGTTTTGGATTCGTTGTATCTTTGTGTTTTTGTTTATCTTTGTATTTCATTTCGTTCTTGCATAAATATGGATCAAACTTCTAGCGAAAACTCTCCTAACAATGGAAAGCGAAATTATGAATTTAAAGTGGCCAAAGGTCTCACTGTGGTCAATGACCTAAAGAAATCAAAACTACAATTGATAATACTTGGCCAATGTCCAAGGTAAGAAAACAAAGGTATGACACCAAATGTTGAAACCAATAAGAATCACATAATAACTATCCAAAATACTTAGAATATAAAGAAATACATTTAGGATAAAATAATATATATAGAATCAATGTATCGAAAATGATATGATTGGACTACAATAAGGGCCCTATGCATACCTAAGGAATGCCATTCATTATGAGTCATATCCTTTAGTAGGAACATGTCCTTTCATTTGGATGTCTCTCTTCACTAATTATTAATTATTGATTATTATTATTTTTTTGTACTACTATATATTTATATTTATTACAATGAGTTTCCCTGGGAGATATTCCATTTAAAATGATACTAATAATAATAATAATCTAAGATTAGGGTAACATCCAAGCCAAACACCAAAATGGTGTATGAGACCCCTTGTTTATGGGACAATATCTAGGTACCTATGTGTGGGTGTGTGTCATGTGTGGGGGGGCTCTATATCTCCAACATCAGACACCCACATCCAAGTGTCCTCATGTCATGTGAATATGTGTGTGCATGTGTGTATGTGGTGTGGGTGTGGAGGGGGATTCACACGTCCAACTTTCGACACCCATATCCATGTATCCCCATGTCCTCTGACTTAATTATATTACATTGAGAATGTGAATATGACATCCTTGCATCTTAATTTATTGGATAAGTAAAAAACGGATTTAATTGCACAAGAAAAAGAGAAAGGGAGCATAGTAGCTTCATGAAGGAAGATCATGTTAAATATCGATAATACACACTGTATACAGCTGAAATTATTTTTTCATTTTATCACGTAAAACAGTAAATTTGTTCAACTCTTGTCTCATTAACATTCACATATGAATGAATATTTATGTATATAAAGTGAGTGAGAAAGAATCCCAATTTAGTCTTCCATTAAAAAAACACTTATGAAAACAGAAGCTCTTAAAAGTTCATATATAATTGAGCAAGAAGGAGAATAAATACACCTACCTGAACTTCCTTTGCACGTACTTCTTTCCCTTGAACAAGTTTCTTAGACCGGCCAATTGCTGAAGATTCATTGACACCAAGAGCATTGTTTACAATCTCCTCTCCCATTCCCTTCCTTTCAATGTGAACCAAATAATTATTGAAGCATGGAACAATTTGTTGAAGCCATGGTTCAAGTTTCTTAGGATGAAGGCGATGCCATGTCTCGAGAGAATCCATTGCAACCATTGCCAAAGGGAAATGCTTGATATAGTCAAGAAAATATCAAGAACATCAAGTAAATTGTGACAATTAATAACATACTAATCCAAGTCCTCATGATTAGCTTCTTATGCCTGTCTAATCAAATAAACACACATATTACATATAATGAATGAAACAGACTATTCCAAAGCATTTCAACATCATTAACCATAATTATACACCAACCTCTAGACAATCTGCCATGGGAAAACAGAAATACAAAAAGAAATTATAAAGCGAAAGGATAAAATTAACATGCACTGTGAAATGAAATATAATGTTTTTCTCCTTGTACATTTGCATAATAGCTTCCATTATTGGAATTCAATCAGTCAACAAGTTCATCTGGGAAACTAATTCAACTACTAAACGAGGAATTACAGTTTTTTTAGTGGACATAATTTAACCAACTGATCAATGGGACAGGATGACATCATATCATCTACAATACCAGTAAGGGAAAACTGCCTAAAGCATCTTTCAAAGATAAAATAACTAACCTATTATAAATACCTGATATATGTTTGAGTAAACAATGTTCAGTCATAGACATTAGTCTGTTCTAATTGTTGGGTTGGTAATCTGACCGTCGCTCGTGCCAAGAGTTTGATGGAAACTGCTAGTAATATACCAGCTGATTTATAAAATCAATTGCCTATTTAAATGCACCTTAATGAGTCACCTTAATGAGTAAATAAGAAGTGAAGTCTTGTTCTGGATTCAAACTAGTGTTCCTGAATTTGTGATTGCTTTAAAGTTATATTTTTAATCACATGTTCTTCATTTCTTTTCAGCATCCACAACTTCTTTTAGACAGTTTGATGGCCCAGTTTTCTGTCTAATCTTAACAAGTTCATCGGCGGATTGGTTGGGAACCAAGAGAGCCTAAAAACAATTTATTCATATGGTGGTGACGATGAGAGACTTGTGCAAGGAAACTATACAGACAACTTTAAAGCAAGAAAGATTGCTATGTTTTGCATGATTTTGCAACTGTGCACAGGACCTAGCATGTGTTTTCAAGCCTGTAAATGCTATGGCATTCAAAGAGAAAGCCACAGGAAAAGAACCAAGGGTTTGAAGCCAGAGAACTTCATATGAGCCCAAATCTGGTGCAAATCAGGTCCTTGGCGCCTGGAGATCGATTCCAACTGTTCACATCGATGAAAAAAAATGCATCATGGCGAAGCTGCCAATGCAATCCAGAAGTAACATGGAGCTGTTCAAAGCAAGAAAAATAATTGCAGAGGAAAAACGCTACCACAAAAGTAATAGAAGACCTAGAATGATGAGAAAAGAGTCATCATGTTCAAAGGAAAATGTTCTAAGGAAAAGTGAAGAAATTTGATCGGCAGTTCTACCAAATGCCGTGTTTGATTCCTTGAAATTTCACAATTTTATAATTCATAACCTGATTTCATTTAGATTTCCCATCTGATTTTTGAAAATATTTTGATTCATGGAAATCAAGTACAATGGTCATAATATCAAAATTTTACCTACAAAAGTGCTTTTCTTGCTGAAGTCTCATGGATCTTCCTCTCATTTCCTCTTCTTGAGATAATGCATGCAACTTCGAAATGCACAGTAACCCATAAAGATCCAGATCCAAAGAGAAAAAAAATATCAACGTATAGTCCATATTAAGCCTCAGATGAGGAGGCTGAAGAGTTTCAAGCAGACCTCAAAATCCCAGTGAATAACCAAGCAAAAGAGTGAAGAAATCAACCTCCACCTTTGACCTCTTCTTAACATTTTCGTGAAGTCAGATATCACAGAGATAATCACCGAATTTTTCAAACTAACATGAGGAGAGGACGAGCTCCTTTTATAATAATAGAAGAGGCTTCTAGGAACCCACCAAAAGAAAAAATGGGAACCCGACTTGGAGGGAACACAAATTTTAATTTTTGAATTTCAAAATTTGTTTTGGAGCCAAAAGATTGAGAACGACTTGCATTTTTGTGAGGGATCTATTGAATTTTGAACCCCACGATCAATGGGACCTCTAAATAGTTAATTTAATCCTTTTATGAACGTTCTTTTGTCCTCATTATTGAGCAAATTTGTAAATCAATGATGAGCTGCCACATCATTTCATCTTTGGGGATTTTGACCACAAATAGGTGGTCTTTGATCTCCCAAAGGGCATATATTTTGAACCGTGAAGAGCCACAAAGCATGCCTTATACCATTGGAATCAGTACGACGAGAGGAGCATCCAATGAGAGTGGTGTTACCCACCCCACTTCGTGGGTCATATCCCTAGGAAAAAAAAATTCTCCATGATGGACCTCAGTCGTGATGACAATACAATAGGGCAGTGATTAATACAATTCTCTTTCTTCATAACTATCTGTGTTATTCTTTTTCTTCTTATCTTTGTTCCTTATTATTACAATGTGCAAAACATCAAACAGCTACCAAAGCAATAAGAACAATGACATAGTATATAGCTTGCAAGATAGGGCCAAACCCCTCCTCTTGAGGGAAAAACCCGTAAATCTCTTCTCTTCTTATAGATTCTTCAATTGACGAATACCATGACCAACAAACATAGACAAATACCCTCTAAGATCAAGATCAACACAACCTCTAGCTGCAATTTCTTTGACCTCTCCCAGAAAGTCCGAAATCTTTGATTTGTTGCAGCTGCTGCAACTGCTGCACCTTCATAAGGAGACTTCGATCTCCTAGTAGAGCTTCCTCCTTCCCTTTGCTTTCCTTTCCTTGAGATGTAGGACTATAAAAAAACCCTAGAAGCCCTTCGCCTGCCTTCTTTTCTTCCTCTCCACCAAGATCGAACTCAAGAGTGCCCTAGCACAGAAACCCTAGTTGCAGTTTGTGCATATGAGAGGGAGAGGCCCAATCAAACAACTCGGCTTCCTTTAGCTTCTTCTTCATCCTCTTCTTTGACCCTTTTCTTGTCCTCTTCTTCGCATATGAGTGAGTGAATGTAAATGCCATAAGGAGGTCGAACTACACTCCTTATATGGGCCTCTTCCAAGGGAGACGTGGCTCTTCATGTAGGCCGACTTGATCTTGGAGGTATTTTGACACTCTAGAGACAAAAATAAATTTCTCTTTACAAATTACAATTTTCCCATAGGGTCTTCAACATATGGAAATGGCTCTTAAAACTTAGAAGCACTTTAATTAGTGATTGACCTATAAAATAAAGAGCTTGAGCATGAAACCCATGCTTCAATAATAATTTTCTTTTCATTTTATAACATACATTTACAATAATACATTTCATACTTGACCGAACCTAGTTACACATTTTTCAACAGTCCCTCTTAACTAGGGAGGTATTCAAAAGAGGTACGTGGTCATTCTCAATCTGAAGAGATCTCATAAAAGGAGTTAGATTTGTAACCCATTTGTTTATAGCATCATTATCAATCCAGCGTTGTCACATAGCAGGGCCTTGACTAACAACTCCATCTCTACACAAGATCTTGAGCTTCAATGCTGGTGAGACCAATGATTAATAGACACCATCATCATTGTCTCGCAAGGTACATACTCCACCTGAGTGTTCACCAAGTATTTGGACTATTCTTATCTTCGGTAGCTAATCCTCAAAGAATATCGGTCCACGACTACTCTTATCTTGAATTCCCTACCACATTCTCAAAGAGTATCGGATGCCAGTTGGCTACCAAATCCTCCATTCTTTCTTCCAGTGAAGACAAGAATGTTGTGTCTATCTCTCCCTCTCAGATAGGGAGGATACATCCACCAAACCAAGCTTGTCTCTAAAATACACAAGCTTCTTGTTTGGAAGTGATTTCATCAATATGTCAGCTACATGTTCATCAGTGGAGATATACTGAAGTTGTAGCACACCATTTTGTATTAGCTCTCAAACATAGTGATACTTGTTGTTTATATGCTTGGTCTTTCCATGAAATAATGGATCTTCAGACAAACATATACAATTGGTGTTGTCACAGAGTATCACAGTAGGGTCCATCGGTCCTTCAAATAGGTCGGATAACAGCTTCCTTAACCACACTGCTTCTTTACTTACTTCACAGGTTGCAACATATTCAGCCTCAGCATTACTCCGAGCAACGGTGCCCTACTTTTTGCTCATCCATGAGACCATGGAGGACCCAAAACTAAAGCATCCTCCTGTAGTGCTCATTCCATCTTGTTCACTGCCTCCCCAGTCGGAATCTGTATATCCAATTAGTTGGACATCATTCCTTCTATCATACTTTAGACAGTAGTTGACGGTTCCTTGCAAATATCACAGAATATGTTTTGCTAATATCCAATGATCTTGCCTCGGCTCCACATGGAATTGAATGAGAACATTTACTACAAAGCATGTCTGGTCTAGTATTCACCAAGTACATCAGTGAGCCAATAAGTTGTCTATACTTGAAAGGATCCACAGGGCTTGATTCAGAACTCTTAAGTCTCTTTAAGTTGGTGATCGTCGGTGTGGACACTAATATTTAAATCAAATTTAAACTTTATTTGACCACTCATACACAGCCTTTAAACTAATCTAGGCTTCACTACAAGTATTTGCATGCAGGAGATGAGGAATAATTTATCTATAAAACATACATCTAGAACATGAGGAATCACTTATAAACTAAAATTTAAAAACAACTCAAATACAACTAAGGCCTCTTTATCCCATTTCATCAAACAATGTTGTTTCTACTACAGATGGCAGGAATTACAATGTTTATAAAGACCGTGGCCCACTAGGTTGATGACCTACTTTTTCTAACCCGTCTTGACAACTAGTGGCACTAAGGGCATGCATACTCCCATCCTTAAGCTCAAATGATACAAGACATATGGTCGAACAACCTACTTCCATGAACACATGGAGAAGTATCTACTTTCAACATGGAGCTTCCTTTAAACCCAGATCAAGCAACTAGACACACATCACTAGAGTTTTCTCTTCAGCCTTGAATAATAGGAGAGATTCAATTGGCCACCTCTGGGCTTCTCCCAGTCTCTCCTACTCCAAGCCACTTAGCATTGTCACAGACACAAGCAAGATCCCTTTGGCATGATAATAAGTTGCAAGGTAATACAAATAGGGACACACCTCACATTTCAGCCTAAATTCTATGGCACAAAACAAAGGAAACCTAGCTTCTCTATGGGATCCTTCATACTAATAGGAGTGAAATGATAAATAGTTGCTTCCTGACACCAAAGCTTCTAACACTAGCAACCTTAACTTCTATCAAGGACTGTGTGACTCGCAAAATTTTAAAAGTTCCCAATCTGCACATATGTGTGTACTGGGGATCTCAACAGGAAACAACAATATCAATTTTGGTCGTCCTTGCTTCAGCATTTCATTGTATATGTTATCTCTTTATTTATTTTCATTAACTTTCCTCCACACCTCTCTTTCCATATCTACATCAATCTTCCTAGCAGGGATTTTGACATTAGAAAATCATATTTTGTATCACGTTCAATTAATTTAACGCAGAGATTTATAGTATTTTGAATCTTGAACTTCAAACTCAAAAACAATGATCCTTGTGACTTGGGTGTAGAATCTATCTACACTTTAGCTTGCAAGGATGGTCATGGTAGAATTAAGTTGCAATTATGCTTGAACTGATTTACATGGATACAATATCAGGAAATCTGTAATATTCCAAATTACCAATTAAGCTAATTGGAATATTAATTTTGATTAATTTTTGCCTTTCACAATGTTGAACAAGAATAAAGTGGGAAGGGGACCCACAAATGATATTTTGCTGAAATAAAACCACTTCCTAAAGAACCGAAGGAAAAATTGCAGCTCTAGTGGTGGGGTCGAGTCGTCCCTAGGTGGCAGCGTGGAGGAGGCACGAAGAAGACAGTGCAGGATTGGTTGGAGAGGGGCAGCGTGTGAGTGGCTCAAGGAGAGGCAACGCAGGCCAAGGTGGGGCCCAAGGAATACGTTGAGCCTCAATTGACAAAAGGAAGAAGTGAGATCTCATTCCTGATTCATTCATCTAATTTCTTCTTTTCTTGAGCCGGAGAGCCAAGAGGAGAGATCTCAACCTCTACATCGGGGGACTTCGAGTGCCCACTCGGGAGAGGAGTTCCACATCTTGTGAGGGGATTTTTCATTAGCCGCATCAGGAGGAACCGTAGCCATTTCTAGACTGCGCAGAGGAGGAACAGACTGCGTAGGGGAGGACGCAGTGCAGAGTGGAGTTGGTTCTGGGAGGTCGGAGAGAAGGGAATTCACAGCAGGATATTTGGAGGGGAGGCTAGCCACCTCCTACCAGGGATTATTGCAGCATTCCGGAGGCATTTTCCAGCAGTTCCTTCCAGTGGTTCAATTTCCCCAGCAATGCATTGAGCCAAGCCCAGGAGGGCCAATTTCAGGGGTCGAGCTTTTAGCAAACCATTTCCAGGTTTTTATGGGTTTGATGAGTAGAGTTCGGTGTCTAATTCCCGGAATTTTTTGAGCAAGGGAAGCAGCCTATCCAGCAGCTCGAAGTCAGCCAGCAGCAGCATTTCTAGGCTAGGAAACGCAGAGATAGAGCCACGCAGAGCCAATTCTGAGGGGATATTCAGCTTGGGTTTGAGTTGTTCTTCAGCCTACTTTGAGCAGGCCTAGGTGCAATCCTTTTAGCACCACTATTGTACTCATTCCAAGCAAATTAATAAAATGGCTCAGCAGTTGTTTTTGGTTCCATTTTATGTCTTTTGATGGTGTGTTTTTCTTTGTTGTAGTTTTTATTCTATTGTGCTTAATATTACCGTCTATTCTCGATTTGGATATTACAATGGTATCAAAACTCATAGACTTGGCTCACAGCCTCTGGAGCACGCAGTCTATGACACCGGAAGACAAACAAAATGCGACTTACAGGAGGCAAAAATATAGGAGCAGAGAAAGGAGGCTCGAAATCACTCCAGACCAGGTTGATAGCATTTCGGACGTTGTAGAGAGAGAGATGGCGCACACAGATGATGGAAGGAATGAGGAGAAGGAATTTGCTCACCTTCTTCTGAAGTCAGTGCAAGACCTCTCCAAGAGGATTGAGGAGATGGGCCAAAGGCTTAGTAATGGCAATAAGGGAAAGGGAGTTCAAGGGAAATTCCAAATTGGAGAAGGGTCTGGCACTTCACAGCACCAGGCAAGCTCTCACACTACTTTGTCTGTTGTACCATATACTTCACCACATTCCAACATTCCCACATTCCTAGATTCAGGGACAAGAGGACAGCGTAAAACGGAGGAGGTTCACTATGGGGAGTTTTTCGTAGAATACCAATCCTATGGGAAAAAGTTCATAAGGGCCATTACATTCAATGAGTTTTGCAGCTAAAGAACAACAATAAACCTAAAGGTTAGGCCAGAGTGTGAAAATTCCTAGATCCAAACAGATCTAATGAATCCTACTGCAACAACTAAGTGTACTTCTCCTATTAAGTAAATTACATTACATAATTAATTCATATATGAATTATTGAAGCAACTACTGAAGTAGCCTATACTAAAATTGATTCAGAAACAAGGAAACTAGACAAGGAAATCATTCACACATATGGCACTTTTATTTTGGACCAAGTCCCCGGAAAAACCCAACGCGGGAAAACCGGTGCAGCAGATCTAAGGTTTTTATTATTATGCAGTAGCAATGTCTGAATACATCTCTGAATACTCTCTAGGGTTATTCAGTTACAGAGAGAAATATTGGCAGAAGAATATGTTAGAAATACCTCACTCAATCACTGAGTCTCCGACTGATCCGGATGAAGGAAAAACGCCCTGGACAGGGTCTGCGCAGATCCAGCACTAGAACTTCCATCCACTGTGTCACCCACTTCCAAGCTCAGTGTTAGCCCTCCTCCAAGTCATTTTGCCTCTGTGGATGCTGAGGAACAGTACCACTTTCCGGTTCCCTCCAGCAGAAGAGCGTCGGGAAGCTCAGACCTCGCTTCTATGGATCTTACAGGGTTGTCCGACAAGTTGGGGAGGTAGCATATGAGCTGGAGTTGCCACAGGGGAGCATGATCCATAATATCTTCCATGTATTTTGTCTAAAGAAGGCTTTAGGACAGCAAGTGTCAACGGCTGCTGAGCTCCCTTCTACAAATGATGTGGGGCATTTGGTGATTCAGTCAGAGAAGGCACTTGAGGAGCAAGGTGGTGAAAGAATATTTGATCAGATGGAGGAACCTTTTAGATGAGGATGTCACTTGGGAGGGGGAAGAGATTCTTCAGCACCCATCTTTGTAGTTGCTTGAGGACAAGCAACATTTTGGTGGGGAGGACTGTAATATTCCAAATTAGCAGTTAAGCTAATTGGAATATTAATTTTGATTAATTTTTG
This sequence comes from Pinus albicaulis, assembly GCA_034641835.2. Classification (NCBI taxonomy): domain Eukaryota; kingdom Viridiplantae; phylum Streptophyta; class Pinopsida; order Pinales; family Pinaceae; genus Pinus; species Pinus albicaulis. Next base: position 841,379,619 of record CM076570.1, read on the forward strand.
CCTTTCCTAATGTTGAACAGGAATAAACTATGTGGGACCCACAAATGATATTTTGCCAAAATAAAACCACTTCCTAAAGTTCCTAAGGAAATTTTGTGGCCCTAGTGTATTGAGAATTTGGAGAGCTAGAGATTAATTCAAATTCTCTTCTTGATAATTACTTGTGAGCTTACTTGGATTACTTATGTCTTCTCTTCTATAGCTTATTTAATCTTTCATCAAGTCAATTATCAAAATACACGAGACACACAAATTAGGCTCCTAGACCCAAGGCAAAACCTCTCCCTCTTGGAGAGGAAAACCCACAAGAAATTCTTCTTATAGATCTTCAATTGACAAGTACCATGACCCAGACTTAGACCGTTGACCTATATATGCATCCAAGACCTTATCCTTACTTCTTTGATGTCCTTCAATGCTGATCCTTTCTTCCTTCACCAACTTCCATTGCTCCGCAACAGCACTTCCTTTGTATACAATTGATACTTCAGTTGCTTTAGATATATAGAAGCTGAAGTTAGGAAAGTAACTCTCAGATTTACTTTCCTTCTTTTTTCCACTTTTCGACTGCTTCTTCTCTTTGCAGACCACTATCCCAACAGCTTCGCTTTAGATTAGTCTGCAAACTATACTTGGACAGATCTGCACTTCAAGACTGTGGCCGCTGCAGGATGATCCACACTTCAACTTCAGTAGGTCGCAGCACCTTATGACACTCAGATGTGACACGAATATATATATATATATATATATATATATATATATATATATTGTTCAATCATGAAACCCTTTATGCATCCACACTGAAATCAGTCCTAAAACCCTTCATGCATCCGCACTGAAGCTCAATCTATAATCCGCACTGCACTTCAAATATGACCGAAAAATTGTCTCCTCAATTGACCGCAAAACAGAGGTATATATATAGACAATTGCATTGTCTTTAGGCCGACCTGTCAGTTAGCATGTAGGCCGACTAGTCCAGCTGATGAAAGGCGACTTTAACATATATTTTAAGCTTGTCTTCCAGCATTTGAGTGAAGGCTGATTGAAGCTATTCTTCCACGACTTCTAGGACAAGGTCTTGGAGCATTTCATGAGACTAGATCCTTCATATATATATGACACTTAATTACATTTATCCCTAGAAGACAAAAACCTAGATAGACATCAAGAAGAAGTCTATTAACCTATAATAAACTCTTGCTCATGAAACTCATGAAAAAAGTACAAAATACATTTTATTATCTTTGTCTTCTACTTTACATAATCCATAATTACATAGTCAATATGAAGACTGATCCAAGTTACACTTTTCAACACTCCCTCTTAACTAGGGAGGTATTCATACAGGTACATGGTCACTTTCAAACTAAAGAATCTCATAAGAAGAATCAAATTGGTAATCGCATCTGTATAGCATCATATCAACCAGCATTATCCTAGTGCAAGGCCTTGACTAACATCCCCATCTTTCAACGAGACTATGGGCTACAATGCTGGCAAGACACATGACTTATAGACACCACAGTCATTGTCTCTCCAAGGTACATACTCCACCTAGGTGTTCCCAGAGTATGACCTTCTTGGACTATTCTTCTCTTGGGTTGCCAGCCCTCAAAGACTATCGGTCCTCGACTACTCTTACCTTGAATGCCCTATCTCATTCTCAAAGAGTATCGAATGCCAGATGATTACCCAATCCTCCATTCTGTCTTCTAGGTAAAGACCAAAATGATGTGTTTATCCATTCTCTCCACATGGCCTTCACTAAGACTTATGGTTGTTAGTCCTGGTCTAGTGCATGACACATGTATTAGAGAAAAATATACATCACTCCCTCTCAACTCAGGAAGGACATATTTCAAGTTTCTTCCAAGTAAGAAACTTACCACCAGGCTCCCTCTCAATCAAGGTCCTGCAGCAGCAATCCAGCTACACATGAAGAATTCCTCCCCTCGATGTCATGGATTTTGATATTGAGGAATCTTCAGCTCTTGGTTTCATAGGGCACAGATCATCCGTCACTTTTAGTCACAATTCATGTCCATTATTAGAAAGTGATTCATCAGTCTTTCTCATCTGGTCCACCGTTATGCCATGTTGCTTTCCTTCGAACCATCTCCAAGGATCATACATCCTTTCTCATGATTAGCAGCCCTACACAAATTCATCCAAATAAACATATACATATGAACTTTTAAAACAAAAGTTACCTTAGTGATGATCTTTCACCATGACATCTTCCTGTAGGCATAGGCATCCTTTATTCAGATTGACACATCTCCTAATGATATGTTTTTGTCAAGGGTCTTCTTCTTTACCAGACTTCTGCCAGAGTCTACATATCCTCCCAGGAGATTTCCTAGTCACATCTTCTTGGCTTCCGGATGATAACTGCCTCTTGACATGGTTGCATTTCATGATCTCTTCCTTTCTGCACATTCTTCATTCCAAAGAACTTACAAATTTTCTGATTTCTCGTTCATATACAATCACCTCATATTCCATGAGGATATATTATGTTGATTTCATCTATCAGTGCACCAAGAGATCCTCCTTTATAGATCATACTTCTAAATATGGAAGTCTATTTCCTGCAACCATATGACATGACTTCACAGCATCCAGTGTCAGCATATAAATATATACATACCTCATACCTTTATCATTTAAGTCATCCTGTAGTAGTTTTACTAGAATGAAGAGCTTCATTCCCTTGGCCTGCTCCATCAATATGTCATCACATCCCAGAAATATGTTTCCATGATGACCCTTGATCTTGATGACTTCCTTCCATTAGTATTGTGATCATAAAGGTTTTCCAGGAGTTGTTTCATCGAGAGCTCTTGCCATGCTTTGATCATGATGCTATAATATACACTGCTTCCTATCATACTATTTTACAACCAACAGAAATCACTTAAAGGAGAAGATGATCTCAATCATAGTGGAGATCCCTCGCTTCTTCTTTCGTAGATGTATTTTCATCAGGTTCTTCTCTCATATCAGCAATATGGGCTCCTTCCCTTTTTCTCTTTTCCTTGTCAGATTTAGCACAATCTCTTTTATAATGCCCAAGTTCATTACATCCAAAGCATCATACATTGTCCATATTTCTTATTTTATTTTGAGGACCAAATTTACCGAATCTGCCTTTCTTCCTGAATGACGCTGCAAAGGCTTGATTCCCTACATTTGATCTTGTATCAGCTTTGGCTTTTAATCTTGTTTCCTCTATTTTACATAGAGAACATAAATCATGGAATGGCGTGGCTTCTTTCTTCCTGTATAAACTTGAAGTGAAGTTTCCCCATTCCTCTAGTAGAGTAGTCAGCACCACTGTAGTCATCTCAGTGTCAGGCGTTACTTCTCCCAGTTCCTGTAGTTGATCTCTTATTTTCAGAAATCCTCATAAGGTATGGAGTGATTTCTTCTTCCCTGGACAATTTCATTTTATATAGTTCTTGTCTCAGAGAGATTGCTTCTCCTGCAGTACTCACAGAGAATAGCTCCACCAGTTTCTCATATATTTCTTTAGCAGACTTTAGCAGACTTTAGTTTTGATACATTTATCCCTAGAAGACAAAAGCCTAGATAGACATCACGAAGAAGTCTATTAACCTATAATAAACTCTTGCTCATGAAACCCATGAAGCAAGTACAAAATACATTTTATTATCTTTGTCTTCTACTTTACATAAATCCATAATTACATATTCAATATGAAGACCAATCCTAGTTACACTTTTCAACATAGTGGTGGGGTCGATTTGTCCCAAGGTGGCAACGTGGAGGCACGAAGAAGGCAGTGCAGCACTGGTTGGAGAGGGGCAGCATGTGAGTGGCTCAAGGAGAGGCAGCACAAACCAAGGTGGGGCCCAAGGAATACGTTGAGCCTCAATTGAGAAAAGGAAGGAATGAGCTCTCATTCATGATTCATTCATCTAATTTCTTCTTGTCATTTTGACTGAGCACGCTTGAGCCGGAGAGCCAAGTCTGCAGTGTTATTCAGCACACGAGATCTTCAAGCGGAGATCTCAACCTCTACCTCAGGGGACTTCGAGTGCCCGCTCAAGAGAGGAGCAGACTGCGTAAGGGAGGACGTAGAGCAGAGTGGAGTTGGTTCCAGGAGGTCGGAGAGAAGGGAATTCATAGCAAGAGATTTGGAGGGAGGCTAGCAACCTCCTACCAAGGATTATGGCAGAATTCTGGAGGCATTTTCCGGCAGTTCCTTCCAGTGGTTCGATTTCCCCAGCGGTTCATTGAGCCAAGCCCAGGAGGGCCAATTTCTGGGGTCGAGCTTTCAACAAACCATTTCCGGGTTTTTGTGGGTTTTGTGAGTAGAGTTTGGTATCCAATTCCCGGAATTCTCTGAGCAAGGGAAGCAGCCTATCCAGCAGCTCAAAGTCAGCCAGAAGCAGCATTTTTGGGCTAGGCAGCGCAGAGATAGAGCCACGCAGAACCAATTCTAAGGGGAGATTCAGCTTGTGTTTGAGTTGTTCTTCACCCTACTTTGAGCAGACCCAGGTGCAATCCTTTCAGTACCACTATTGTACTCATTCCAAGCAAATTAATAAAATGGCTCAGCGGTTATTTTTGGCTCCAGTATATGTCTTTTGATGGTATGTTTTTATTTGCTGTAGCTTTTAGTTTATTGTGCTTAATATTACTGTCTATTCCCAATTTGGGATATTACAAGATCTCAACATATGATTTTATTTTTCTAAGGAAATGAAGACAGTATCTTCATTAAAAAGCCATGCATCCTCGTTCCAATCTTAGTGTGATCTAAAAGTGAGCTATTGATTATCTCTATGAAAAAGTTTGCACTTCCTCGTACATATTAATAATTATAGAAATTTTAATTTACAAAAAATAAAAATGCAGAAGAAAAGGTGAGGATATCTCAATCCAATTTTCAGAGCACTGATAATTGGTCCCACAAGGTACTCAATACCGATGATAGGAGGAGGAGCTGACAAGCAAAGCCGCAAACATGAAACTAGAAGCTCAAGTTTGTAACGCCTGCTAGAGATGAGCACTTCCTTTAAATATTTACTGAACAAATCCTTGCACAAGTCTCGGTCATGTTGTGATATCATATCCCCAAAAACAATATCTCCTTGCAATGGACCTTCAGTCTGCAATAGGAACTAAGTTCTGTCAGCTCATACAATGAGGAACAAAACATGTGGATAAAAATGGTCAAGAATCAACCCAGCAATCTGATGGATAAACACGAATTGAGTGTAACACAAACTGCCCTTCTTAAAAACAAATTAGGTTTCAGAAATCAAGTGATTATTTTTTGTACCTCCTTTGTGCTCCCAAATGCTTTCATAGACAAGTCCGACTCTGTTTTTCCAAAATAACCTCTCTCGTCAGCTTTGCATATACAAATGGAAAGAAGTTTATAAAATCCGCTAATCAGAGGATAACGACTTGAGAGCTCAACTAGGCAACATCCAAATGGATAAACCCATTTCAAGAACAGATTAGTGAAGTCACTGCCAATGATAAGAGATACAGCTTCAGATCAATGCAATGTTCCATATGAAGAAAAGTAAACTCTAGTTTCACACATGACTTGTATTTAAAAGCTCCTAACACAAAACTTCAAATCCTTGAAAGAAAACAGTTTGCTAAAACATATATGAATGATGTTAAGAAGCATAAGTCTGCAATCAATGATGGAATATAATTCTGGTCCACTATTATTGCTCAAAAACCATTTTTCCTCTACACCATCCAAATGTTGCAGCTAGTTGTCTGACATACAGATATAAAAATGTCATCCCAAAGATTCAAGCTGTAAAAATCATGTCTTACCAGATTCTTTTGTTATGGGGAGCTTCAAGTACAGACTTGGAGTTCTTAGATGAGGATTGGCATCAACATATAGCATGATTTCAGAAAAGTATACACAATACAGTCTACAAATTTTCTTTTAGATGGATATTCTTATATACAGGATATGCACTTGACATGGTACATCAATTTCATGTAATCATTGATCCTTACATGGCATATAATCAACGGACAGTATAAATCATACTCAGTTCAGTCGAGCTGCATACAATTTAATAACAAACTCTACCTTTCCAAAGGGCACAGGAATTTTAGGCCCAGTCTCCACAATTTGACATGCCTGATGGAAGTTTTTCCAATCTTGCTGCTACAACATGAATGTAGTTTTATAAATACATAAATAAAATATAAAGCTTTCACTTGGTATTTAATTATACCATTTCTTAAAATTCTCACCATGAATAATTTTGTTATTCTTTCTGATCAATCATTACATCATCGTCTAGTATTTACAACAGTTATATCTTATTGGAATGTTTTTATGCTTAAGTTGAAAAATCATCCATACTGGATGATATGGACACGTGCATACATTGGACATCATTGACAACATCTACTGCCACACTCACACCTGATGTTAAAATTAAATGAAAAATTTACTAATATCCACAAATAACTGATAATGATTATCAGACAATAACAAAATACATAAAATACCAGTTAGAGCTTAAAAGGGAGACAGTCAAGCAATTCCTCCCAAATGTGGAAGCAAAGGAGAAACAAGATCAAATATTATTAAAAAGGAATCCAGCATCGAACAAACTTGTTACTCCTGTTGTCGCACAAATTGTCCAGGCACCGCGACAACGGCTCAGATTGGGGGCTGTCACCTTTATCCCCAATCTCTCTATTTAAGTTGTCTCCTTGCAGGCCAAGGGAGGTAGACCCTTCTAGAAATGAGGATGACAAATCCAGGAGACACAGCTAAAACATCAAATACTTATAAAATGAACGAGATTCCACAGATCTAGATTAGATATTACATTTAAGACTAGTGCCTTATGGAGTCGGACAGAATCCCGTTATGCAATTAAAAAAAACAAGTAACACTTAACTGCTGCTTATTAAACCACGATTGATCACAATGATATTTTCTTGAGAATGCCACAACCATGAATAACAATATTATGAGAATGCCAGATACTTGAAAGATTTCCGAAAATAAAAATATTCCAATTATAATGCAGCTCGAAAATCAAAATGATCCACAGTCAAACTTAGATAAAAATTTTAAGGCTCAGTTGACCATAGAAAATTCGAAAAAAAAATTTAAGTTTTGTATTTTCTAAATTTTTTTTAGGATTTTAAAATTTTTATATTTTTTTTTAATTATTTTTTGAATTTAAAAATCTAAATCTAAGCAAAAACAAATTTTAAAACTAAATCTATTTGAAACTAAAGTTAAAATCTAAAGCTAAAAAAGGTCTAATCTAACAAAAGTTAAACTAAATTAAAACTAAAATAAAAAATTTAAATCTAACTAATAAAACTAAACAAAATCGAAATTTAGATCTAACCAAAAATAAATACAATTTAAAACTACTACTATACTAAAGACTAAATACCCCTAGGCTAACACAACTAAAATAAAATCTAATGTTTATTCTAAAAATTAAGTCTCAATCTAAAACTAAAATTAAACTAAAAATAATAATAAACTAAATCTAAAGTCTAAACTATGAAAATGAAATGAAACGTTTTACAAATGATGACGTCGAATAAAAAATCAAACGTGGGCTTTACAATGTCAATGTTGTGTATGCGTTTGTATTTTTTCTGTGTTGCAGGTCGACTGGTCGGAGGCTGGACGGCATGGAGATTCGAATGCAGAAAATCGAAATCGAGGGCAGATTTGAAATGATTGTTTTGTTGTTTGTCGTTTGTGTTATCTGCAGGTGGATGTGAGGAGCGAAGATGCCGCGGAGGAGATGGCTCGATGGGCGGACAGCAGGCTTGGATGCGGAAAGAGGGAACACGAGGGTTAGATGCAGCGTGAGAAATAGAGGAGCAGATTTGCCTTTTTTAATGCAGAGAAAGGAAAACGATGGCAATGCAGATGCGGCTTAGGGCTTAGGGAAATCTATGGCAGAAAGTAGAAATGCTGGACGGAAAATGGAGTGGGAAAGATTGCAGTGGAGAGGAAGGAGGGTTTGACTGGCAGAAAAATGGAGGTCGATGGCAAAACAAATGCAGAACTCTGAGGGCAGATTGAATAGGAAAGACAGCAATTGAACTCGGTGCACACAAATTCGCCCAGCAAACTTTAAACTTTCCTCATTTAAGCTCAGATCTCTTGCTCCTTAAATTGAGGCAATGTCCAGATTCATCCACAGTGGAGATTTGGGGCCAGATCTGGCCTTTGGAGGCTAGATTTGCCTTAGATAAAAAAATAAAAAATCGTTTTCAATCCCGAACCTGCAAGAAATAACCAGATCTGAAGATATACGCACCATGAAACAAATAAACCCTCACAGTCCTAAAAAATTTACAAATTTACAACTAGTTTACAAATTTAAAACCCTCATGGTCAGATTTGAAATCCATTTTAGCACAATTTTCAGAGATTTAAACTTTTAGTGAGAGGCACAAGCCTTCGAAACCCTGCAAAATCACAATATCGTAAGATAGACCCAGAATTTAACAAATAAAGAGCTTATTAGATTTATGTTTATTGGGAGTCGACTGGTCCAACTGAAAACTTCCCCAGACGCCCAATCTTAAAAAAATTTCCCTGCACACTTAGATCTGAATCTTAGATCGATAGAAATTTAAGAAAACAACATGAGACCTTTGCAGAAAAATCAGAATGTTATTTTATAAACCCAGAAAACTGCATAAGATACCTATATGCAGATTAATCCATGAAGGCCATCAACCATAAAATGCAAGAAACCAAGTAGCAGAGTTTAGAGACAATTCACCACATAGATCCGAGAAGGAACATCCAGATTTGTAACCCCAAAGTCTTTATGCTTTATTCCTCAAAAAAAATTTACAAGAGCTTCTAACAGCAAGTGCACGATTCTGAGATCGGATCACTCAAGAATGACAAAGACCTCTAAATTTATAGGACCAGATCTCTAATGGCTAGTTTGGATGATCCTCGTCAAAATAATCTCAACCGTCCAAAAGATTTAATTATCTTTTAATCCGGAACGTTGAAATTAAAATTTTTGGGAAAAAACGAATTTATCATTTAATTCAATTTTAATTAACTCAAAAATATTATTTTTGAGTTAATTACCCCAAAATTTTGACCTTGACTTAACCACCAGGGCCCAAGGGTCCAATATTTCTTAAAATTCTCAATATTCCCTTGGCCTGGGGCTGTCAAAATCATTTTCCAAGGACCAACAAATTTTTCCCTTAAAGATTTAATCCTTTGACTCTCTTGTGGAGAAGTTTGTTGAAGGAGAGAAGTCTTTTAGGAAGAAGAAAACAGTTTCTCAATCTCCTGAAGAAGTTGTGTGCCTTGCACAAAAAGAGAAGAATTAGGCACGGGATTCTTCTAGAGGAAGAGGTGGCAGAAGAGGCTCAGGAAGGAATAATAATAGAGGCAAGGGTGCAGACATTACCAAGGAGAAAGACCTTCTCTTCATTGCATACAATATAATAGAAATGGACATTATGCTTCTACATGTAAGCTCTCATGGTACAGGATTAGATAGGAAAGGGATGAAGAGAAATGAAAATCATCAGATAAAGGAAAAGGTAAAGCACCTAAATCCGCTCATTATGTTGTGGCACATTGCAATATTGGAGTAACCGAAGACTTATTTAATGCTTCACTTGCTTCATGGAAAGATGTTTGGTTGCTTGATTCAGGAGCAACTTACCACATGACTTTTAGAAGAAATTTCTTTGAAGAATTTGTTAGAAAATCAGGCAGAAAGATCCAATTATGTTGATAATTACTTGTGATATTCTTATGTTATTATTAACTTTCTTGTGTTCTTCTTTTACTTTAGTTCATCAAGCAATTACCAAAACCATAACACGAATATCAAGGACACCAGATGTAGACGGATAGCCCGAGCAAAACCCCTATCTAGGGGAAAACCCAATCAACTCTTCCTTCAATAGTTTCACGAGATAATCCAAGACTTTAAAGTTTAGACACAGACTTCCTCCAATCACCAAGTCAGCACTTCCCTTCTTTTGTAGATGATAACCTTCCAGCACTTTCTTCGTCCTAGAGCAGCAACAACAGTAGCAGCAACACTTCGATCTAGCAGCCGCAACATCGACCTAGGAGAAACTTTCACCTTGATGCAGCAGCTTCGAAATAGCAACTTTGACCTTGATGCAGCAGCTTCGAACTAGCAACTTTGACCTTGATGCAGCAGCTTCAACCTAGCAACTTCGACCCTTAATGCAGCAGCCTCGACCAAGCAGCAGCCTCGACCAAGCAGCAACTTCGACCTTGATGCAGCAGCTTCAACCTAGCAACAAAAACTTCAATCTTCCAGCAATAGCCCAGTAATTTCACACAAGAGAGAGAGATGACCCAGAAAAACTTTGATCATGCAATTGTTGTACTCCTGCAATTTCGTATATTGATGCTTCTTCTGCTCTTATATCGAAATTGTGAGTGAGTGCTCCAAATGAATCGAACTGCATTGTCTATATAGCCTCTTCTGGAGTTCGAATTACCTTAATGTAGGCCGACTTGATCAGTAATTACCATGTTGAAAAGAATATATTTCTAGTTTGTGCCCTGGAAATTTCAACATGGTATCAGAGTTGGGAAGATCTAAAAGCGATCTAGAAGTTGAATTTCAGAGAAGCCAAATTTCTATGACCAAGACTCCACGTAAGAATGAACAAAAATCTTTTGTGCTTCAAGGTTGAGTTATCTCTAGAGAAAGAGTCGAATCTCCTTTATGAGGTTGAGAGAGCTTATATGCTAAAGCAGGATCGAGCTCTCTATAATTTGACTCCATGAAATAGGTCTTATGCATTAAAGTGATCAATTTAATCTACAATTGTATCTCTGAAGCATAATCTGAAGTCTGTATATTAAGTCTAAGAGACCATCCTTATATGTGAGCTCAATCAAGTTTGGAATTGATCTGAATACTATGTTGAAACACTGTGATCACAAGAAAGATGATCCAAGTTGTGCAGAGTTATCTTAAAGGAAGAGATATCTCTGAGCAAAGGTCTGTGTCACCTCTCTGTGACATATCACGCGAGTTCTGTGAAACAATTCGTCCAATCGTAATCAAGATCAGAAGCACATCAAGGGTGAACAAGTCCCATGGAATAGTTAATCTCAGTGGTTTATTTCTGCTCTAGAGGGACTAAACTTCTATGACTTGTACACTAGGTGAGTGAGTTGAATTCTCTCTGTGCTTCATTGTTATTCAAGTGCATTTCTATAATGATATGTGAGCCTCCGTGAAATTTTTTTATGCGACCTTTTTCTATGGCATGATATGTGAACTTATTTGAGGCGCATTGCACATTGCACGAAAGTTTTGTTTATTTATTTTTATTTTATTTTTTTAATTTCAAATTATATATATATATATATATATATAAAATTTGAAATTAAATATATATATATATATATATATATATATATATATATATATATTCTCTTTCTTTTAAATTTTAATGGCCAAAGGCCTAATGGCGAAATGGAGAATCTCCAACACTATGTAGTGAAACGCTTCGATTATGACGGCAACAAAGTTGACGAAAATTGATGGCCAAAGGCCAAATCAGATTGGCTGTGTGTAGCGGTTGAGCGACCAAAGGCTCAAACAACAAAAATATTCAGAAGATCTGAAATATGTAAATATCCATAATAGGATAGTATATGTTTATATAGAAATGTATAAAAGATATGAGATGGCGAGATATTGCGACAAATTAGGGCCTACTTATATACCTAGGCAAGTGCCCTTTCACGAATGGTCATGTCCTTAGAGACATGACTCTTCAATACTAATTATTTGTTAATTATTCATAATTTATGATTGTTATCGTTTATATTTATTTTTATTATTTTTATATATATTTTATTCATAACATATATAAGTGAAACTGGGAGATTTTAGTGGCATATAAGTACTTAAAAATCATGCTCTCCACCCCAACATTCTCCTAAGGCCACCTTTGGGGGGTCAAAAAACTACTTTTATCCCCTCAAAACCCAATTTTCCTATGTTAGTAGCATAAAGTGGAATAAAATTGGGAAAAATAAATAAAATGTGCACATAATAAATATATCACCAAATGGAAATGACGTGGTAATTCAAACTGAGAAAGCGAATGTGACTTGGAAGGCCACCTTGGAGGTTCTAATGCCAAACATTATGAGAACAAGTCAATTGTCAGATAACGGAGCTCGATTTTCCACATCAACAAGGTCAAATTTCCTCCTTGATGCTCACGGATTTGTTGAGTTATGGTTAAATTTCAGGTCAAGGGAAGTTAGTGGGAATAGGACTGCCACAAGGGACAGAGCTTGTCTCCCACTTGTCCCCCACTAAACTCAACTCAACTCGCAATCTTCTCAAGCATTATAAGCAACACATTTTGGACAATTTTGGATATCAAATTTAGTGGGGACAACTCTGAAACATGAGACAAAGCTTGCCCCCCACTCATTGGAACACAATGCAATTAACTCCACGCAGCCACAAGTTAAAGATATATGCAGCAGTCCACATCAGTGAACTTCCAGTTAAGATAGCACCTACGCAGGCCCAGATTGGTTGTATGCTATTGTTGACACCTAATCCGAAAGGATTGGGATTATTGTAAATATTGCAAATAGTTTAATATTTTAGTTATGAATTTGAGAAAACCAAGAGACCTGGGAATAGGAATCCCAAGAGTCTCTCCACTCATGTATATATTCATGCTTTGGTTAATGCAATAAAACAAGTCGCATTGTGGAGTTACCAATGCCTAGTCTGACATGGTATCAAAGCACAAGCCCAAAATTAGTCTTTTTATGTTGTCCCTCTGGTCGTTCCTTGCTTTGTCTTTATTCCCTACAAAATCCTATGCAAATAATTCATGTGAATAGTCCATTTGGTGTTGTTGTGATGTCCATGTGGGTCATTTACATAGATTTTCCAGAGCCTGTGGTTCATTGAACAGTTTGGTGAGTGTTGTGTGTTGGCTCTTTGCTACTCCGCGTTGAACACTGTAAACTCTGGTGCATTGGTTTGACATCTGATGCGGATGGATTTGCAATATGTAAGTTGGATTAAAGGTATTCACTGTGAATTGATTTTAAGAGTTTTTGGATTGTTGGGTTGGTCGAACGCTGGTTGTATGGACTATGTATGGACAGTATGATAAAATACACATATTGTGCGGTGTATTATGGCATAATGCAATTTAATATGTGCGTTGAGTTTTTGTAAAAAAAGACCATATTTTGTAAAACACTGTGAATGTTGTTGACAAGTCTTTAAAGTTCATATACTATATAACTTCCTCTTAAAAAATGTGCTGTATGTTGCGTTGCTTTTTTTATACATGATATCAAAGGTATGGTATATAATATAATATACCACTGCTCTAGTATATAATATGAAAGTGTGTTGAGTTCTTATATGAGTATGTATGGTATGTGATGGATATGATATATGCTATATGATATATAAGTGGTGGTATATATATATATATATATATATATATATATATATATATATATTATGTGACAAAGTAAATGCATAGAATATCTGCCCATATTAAAAGTTTTGACATAGTATAGTTAAGAGTGAAGTCTTGCCATTTATATATCCATGAGATATTAAGAAAGCAGAGAGTAAGGCTATAATTATTTTTTGAGAATGCATTCACTCATCTCCATAGTTGGAGTAGTTCTCTCCAGCAAAGAGAACTACCATGAATGGTCCAGGAAGATAAAGCATACTTTGATTTTTAATGAATTGTGGAAAGGAGTTTGTCAAGGAGGAGGAGGCAATCCTCCTTAGAAACCCACTTCTGACAAAGAGCTTGACATATGGGAGAACAAGAACAGCAAGGCATACGCCTTGATTGCAGCATCAGTAAATGAAGAAGTGAGTCGTTATATTACGTCATTCACAAATGCTTTTGAAGCCTTAAAGAAGTTGAAGGATTTATATGACTCACACTATGATCTTGAATTTGTTCAATTAATGATCAAGTTGTTTAATTTAAAATTGAAGGATGATAAGATAAGAGCCATTATGCATGATATAGAAGCCACTAGTGTCAAAATGGATGTTTCTCTCATAGCTTTTGTCAAGGCATTGTATCCCACTTATTCCCATTATCTTGAGTCATTACAAGCTAGTGGAAAACTTAACGAGATTTCCTTTGAATCTCTTGTGGAGAAGTTTGTTGAAGGAGAGAAGTCTTTTGGGAAGAAGAAAAAAGTTTCTCAATCTCCTAAAGAAGTTGTGTGCCTTGCACAAAAAGAGAAGAATTAGGCATGAGATTCTTCTACAGGAAGAGGTGGCAGAAGAGGCTCAGGAAGGAATAATAATAGAGGGAGGGGTGCAGACATAACCAAGGAGAAAGATCTTATCTTCATTGCATACGATGTAATAGAAATGGACATGATGCTTCTACATGTAAGCTCTCATGGGACACGATTAGACAGGAAAGGGATGAAGAGAAAGGAAAATCATCAGATAAAGGGAAAGGAAAAGCACCTAAATCCGCTCATTATGTTGTGGCACATTGCAATAATGGAGTAACCAAAGAATTATTTAATGCTTCAATTGCTTCATGGAAAGATGCTTGGTTGCTTGATTCAGGAGCAACTTACCACGTAACTTTTAGAAGAAATTTCTTTGAAGAATTTGTTAGAAAATCAGGCAAAAAGATTTTCTTATGTTGATAATTACTTGTGATATTCTTATGTTCTTATTAACTTTCTTGTGTTCTTCTTTTACTTTAGTTCATCAAGCAATTACCAAAACCATAACACGAAGATCAAGGACACTAGATGTAGATGAACAACTAGGGAAAAACCCCTATCTAGGGGAAAACCCAATCAACTCTTCCTTCAATAGTTTCACGAGATAATCCAAGACTTTAGACACAGACTTCCTCCAATCACCAAGTCAGCACTTCCCTTCTTTTGTAGATGATAACCTTCCAGCACTTTCTTCATCCTAGAGCAGCAACAACAGTAGCAGCAACACTTTGATCTAGCAGCATCAACTTCAAGCTAGCAGAGACTTTGACCTTGATGCAGCAGCTTCGACCTAGCAACTTCAACCTTGATGCAGCAACTTCGATCTTGATGCAGCAGCTTCAACCTAGTAGCAAAAACTTCAATCTTCTAGCAATAGCCCAGTACTTTCACATGAGAGAGAGAGATGACCAAGAAAAACTTTGATCATGCAATTCTTCTACTCCTTCTGCAATTTTGTATATTGATGCTTCTTCTGCTCTTATATCGAACTTATGAGTATGTGCTCCAAATGAATCGAATTGCATTGTATATATAGCCTATTTTGGAGTTCAAATTACCCTAATGTAGGCCGACTTGAACAAGTAAGGGCCAACTTGAACAAGTAAGGGTCGACTTGGTGTGTAGGTGACAAATGACTTATTTGACTCAAAAATAATTATTTTTACATGATTCAAAAACCCAAGAAGGGTCTCTTTAAATGGATAATGACTCTAATGACTCAACATAAATCCTAGAAGTCCTCAATGGGGACTTTGACCTAAAACATGATGACCCAAGCATGAAACACATGCTTTAATAAGTCATAATAATAATAATAATAATAATTTCTTTTTCTTTCTTTTGATAAATACATTTCATTATGACTCAAGTACACATATGAAGACCGAACCTAGTTACATTCTTTAACAGAATTCACTGACAATGTTGATGGAGTAAACTACTTTGCAGACAAGTCAAAACTCAAGCCATCATTCTTTGGCACCATCGACCTCAAACTGCGTGGTCCTCTAGAATTTCTTCTACATGATGTCCTCTACCTCTCAGAGTTGAGGAGAAACTTGTTGTCCTTGGTCCACATCTACCAGCAGGAACACTCCATTCACATATTTGATGGCAAAGTTGAGTTCATAAAAACATCAGATAACTCACTTGTCATGACTGGGATGGAAGAAGAAAGACTCTTAGCTGCAATGGACCTCTCCTCATGGACAAAAATTTGCATATAGCTAATAGTATGATGAAGGTACACTTTCACAGTGTTCTATGACATGCTAGATTTGGACATTTGAACTATGATAGCCTTCGTTTGTTGAAGAGAAGATGTGTTAATGGTTTGCTTACCATTCCTAGGAAACTTAAGCAATGTGATGCTTGTATCTTAGGAAAGCATAGCAAATAATCATTTCATGATCCTCATTCCAAAGCACATAGAAAGCTTGAACTCATTCATTCTGACTTGTGTGGCCCAATGCTTGTTCCTTCTACAAATGGTAATAAATACATGATGACATTTATCGATGACTACCCTAGAATGTGTTGGGTATATCCATTGAAGAAAAAATCTAAAGCTTTTGAAACTTTCAAGAATTTTCATGCATAGATTGAAAATGATACACAATCCCATATTGGCTCTATTCGTATTGATAATGGAAAAGAATATACTTCAAATGAATTTGAAAACTATCTTCGCCAACACGGGATCAAACATCAAACAACTGTCTTATAATCCCCAACAGAACGGTGTAGCTGAAAGAATGAACAGGACAATCTTAAATATGGTGCATTCAATGATGTTTTTCAAGAATGTTAAGATGATGTTTTGGGCTGATGCAGTTCTATGTGTTGTGTATATTAAGAATAGGTGTCCATCTCATGCTCTCAAAAACAAGACTCCCTATGAAATGTGGTATGGCCACATTCCTTAGGTGAGGTATCTCAAGGTTCTTGGTTCCACCAATTATGCCTTAATACCTAAGGAACAGAGAAACAAACTCGGTGCAAGGAGTCGCAAATGTATCTTCTTGGAGTACTCAGATACCTCCAAAGCATACCATCTCTATGATGAAGTAAATAAGAATTTTACAATATCTAAGGATGTCATCTTTCTTGAATTTTCCATGACTGCCAATGTTGTTGAGCGGCAGCTTGATCGCTTGAACAGATTCGAGTATGCAAAAACTTTTCAAGAGTTTGATAATGAGATTCCACAGCTTGAAGTGGGATCTCTATACTAGATCAATGTATGGAATCTCCTTCTAAAGCACTCTCTCCCCCTCATGAAGTTCCAACCACTAATCAAGAAGACAATTTGAGTGATGTAATTTGAGAACTGGGAGGCTAAATCGTGATTCAGCCCCATCTCAGTCAACTGAGCAACCTGAGATATCTCAGAAAGGTCCTCCAAAAAGGCTCACAAAGACACTTGAAAGTGTTTGTCATGATAAGATTGGAAAAACAGGGACAATAAGCTTTGCTAGACAGAATGGAGGTGATGTAGACGATTTTGATTTACTTGTTGATATGTATGTTTCTTATGATTGTGAACTAAATTTGTCTATAGATTTTGAACCAACTTCCTTCAAAGAAGTCACTTCTCATGACGAATGGAAAGAAGCAATGAAGAAAGAATATGATGCTTTGATAAATAGTGGCACCTAGAAGCTGGTTGATCCTCCATTGGGAACCAAACCAATTGGCTGCAAGTGGGTCTTCAAGAACAAGTATAAAGCAGATGGCTCACTTGACAAGCATAAAGCTAGGCTCATGGAAATAGGTTTGCACAGAAGGAAGGGTTCGATTATGAGGAGACTTTTTCCGCCACAACAAAATGGGCTACCATCTGAACCCTCTTTTCCTTGGCAGCTCAGAACGGTTGGAAAGTCCATCAAATGGATGTAAAAAACTGCTTTCTTAAATGGAGATCTGAAAGAGTGTTTTTATGTCCCAACCAGAAGGATTTGTTGCAAGTGTCAGAACACAAAGTATGCAAGCTTGTCAATTCCTTGTATGGCCTCAAACAAACACAGCGAGCCTAGAAGGAGGAATTGACTAGGCATCGTCTGAAACTCAATTTCAAACACTATGACCTTGATGATGCAACTTTGTTTATCAAGAAAGTTGGCAAAACGGTTGTATATCTTGTGGTCTATGTTGATGATCTTCTAATGACTAGGAACAATGAGAATTACATTGCATCCATAAAGAACGAACTGAGGAAAGGTTTTGAAATGACAAATTTGGGATATATTCATTACTATATTGGTATTGAAGTAACCCAACATCTGAAGTTTATATACCTCTCCCAAAAGAAGTAGATTGGAGATCTGTTGAACAACTTTGGCATGGTTGAGTGCAATCCTTTGACTACTCCAATGGAACAAAATTTAAAACTCGCATCCACTGAAGGAAAAGAATTTTCCGATGCAACAAAGTATAGACAACTCATAGGAAGTCTCAACTACCTGAATACTACCATATCGGACATTTCCTTTGTTGTTGGAATCCTTTCCATATTTATGCAAAAGCCTTGTGAGGGTCATTGGTCTGCTTGAAGGGAACACAAGAATTTGGACTCAAGTATACACAGATGGGTGACTTTAGCTTGATTGGATCCAATGATTCAGATTTTGATGGAGATAAAGAAACTGGAGTATTTACTTCAAGTTATGTTATGATTCTCGGATCAGTGGTCTCCTAGAGGTCACGCAAAAAACTAGTTCCATGATCGAACCAAGCACATCAATACAAAGTATCATCTGATTCGACATCATGTTGAGGCCAAGACTATCCACCTACGGCATTGTTCCACAAATGAGTAGATTGCAGACATCTACACCAAAGTGTTTGGAAGAGAAAAGTTTGAAAGATTCAAAATGATGCTTGGACTCACCAAAATCCCTTCAGAGGAGTTAGTACCAACATGGGAAGTTTGAAGCAATTGTGAGCATACTACAGGAAGAAGTATATGTTGAGCAGCCTCAGGGATTTGAAGTGAAGGACAGGAAGACTCAGTTTGCAGGTTGAAGAAAGCATTATATGGTTTGAAGCAACCTCCTCGAGCCTGATATGCCTATATTGACAATTATCTAGTGAATCTTGGATTCACAAGAAGCAGTGTCGATCTGAACCTCTACTTCAAAGCGGTCCAAGGTATGCATTTGATTTTGGTTTTATATGTTGACGATCTATTCTTGACAAGTAGTGAGCCCTTGAAGATCGAATATAAGAGGGATTTGGCATCCGAATTCGAAATGAAGGATCTTGGTATGATGCATTACTTTCTGGGACTAGCGGTTTGGTAGAGACTTGTATAGATTTTCATTTCTCAAGGAAATCATGTTGTGAAGCTATTAGAAAGATTTGGAATGATTGAAAGCAAGTCTTTAGCCACATCGATGGAGATGAATTTCAAGAAGTTATGCAGAGATGCTACTGGACCCGACTTGGCAGACCCCTCTGAGTTCCGACAGTTGATTGGGGCATTGATGTTCCTTGTGAACACCCATCCGGATATATGCTTTGCAGTGAACACTATGAGTCAATTCATGACCGAGCCACTTCATGCACATTGGGTTGTTGCATGGGACGATCAATCTTAGTTTGAGATATACTTTCAGAGATGTGAGACTATATTGATGCACCGATGTTGACTGGGTTGGAAACATTATTAACAAGAAGAGCACATCCTGGGGTTGCTTTAGCTTGGGATATACCATGATATCTTGGATGAGCAGGAAACAGAAGTCAGTGGCTTTGAGTACGGCAAAGGAAGAGTAAATTGTTGCTAGCATGGCTAGTTATGAGGCAGTTTGGTTGACGAAGCTCTTTAGAGAGTTGTTTGAGCAGGTCTTAGATAAGACAGTGATATATTGTGACAACAAGAGTGGGCTCTGATTGGCAGAGAAACTTGTGTTTCATGATCAGTCCAACACATTGAGATAAGATATCATTACATACGTGACATGGTGCAAAGAGGAGCAGTGAGACTCCGTCATATTCCGACTGATGAGCAGATTGTAGACATACTCACCAAAGTTTTTCCGAAAGGGAAGTTCTTGGTCTTCAGAAAGCAGCTTGGACTGATGGATGTGACCCTCCCAAGTAAGGATCTTGGTTGATCGAGGACACTAAGCAATGTTCTTACCAAAATCTCAGCTCCCAGGGTGAGGAATTGCGTCAAAGAGCTCCTAGGGTTGAGGGAACTCGTGGACAATAGGTGTGTCTGATACTTACCTCACAGTGAGTGTGTATCTCCCCTATTATCATCTTGGGCCGTGTTTGATCCTTACCTCAGTCTTTGTGGCAATCTTGGTCTTGGTCTTTGGTCTTGGATATCTCACTTTGATCTAATTCTATAAGAACGAGATTTTCTTGAGTTTTCCCCTTATGGAGTTTTCCCTGACTTGGAGCCTAAATTCTTGTGTCCTGTCTCTTTCTGATCTTCATGTTTTTTACATTTTTGGAAATTTCTTGATGAAGGAAATATAAACTTAATAAAAGCCAACAAACACTCACAATTAATTATCAAGTTAAGAGAAATCAATCCTAATCTACAGCATATTGATTTCACAACCCTTTGAACCACCTGATGCACGGAAATGCTAACTCTATCTCGATTGGATCTATTCTGGGTACTGTATGACAAGGATGGTCCTTTTGTCTTAATTTTAACGTGTTGTTTGCTAGGATGAGCCCATTCTAGATTCCATTAACATATTAGCAATCATGATGACTTATAACAGAAATAACATTCAACATAGAAGACCTAAGTTACTAGATCCGCGGGGGCCAAGTGATGGAACTGCAGATCCCCGAATCTGAAACGGATACGGACACTGATCCATTTGGATCCTTTAGGGAAAAGGTTCCATATGTGATGGAATGGCACTTTTCTTAATTGAAGGCGGTTTTTTACGATTGGCGGTGGTTTTGGAGGCGGATCTAGGCGACAAACTCCATGGCGGGGATCCTCAGTTAACACTCGGTGAACACTTCAATTAACACTACAACTCCTATCTATCAATTAACAGTTCAACTACTCTCAACTAACAGATTAACTCGAGTTTTTTATTAACAGTTCAACTACTCTCAATTACCAGATTAAATCGAGTTTTTTTTGTTATCGTGGCTTCATTTAGCGCAAAAAATATAGTGTTTTCACAGTCTTTATCCATTATAAAACTTAACGGATCTGGTCTATTTCTCAGTGATGGTCGATGGTCAAAATAATTGTTTGGCTCTGATTGATTGGTCGTAGTTCGAAAACGTTGCTCGAGGGTCGGTTGTTGGTCAACTAGTCGCAATCTGACGTCCAGAAGGTCATTAGTTCCTGGTCATGGGCATTCCTTCGTGGTGCAGTGGTCATGGTCGTGGTAGCTGTCTCACGGTTGTGATCGCGGACTTGTACTTGTGCATGAGAGGTAGCGATACAGTAGGCTAACTTTCAAAATAATTTTTTCAGGTGGTCCACAATATCCCAGGCCTTGACGGCACCCACCCCACAAGTACCCATGCCTTTTAAGAGAGGTAGATGACTTTCCAGATGTAGCTTTGAGAGTATTGGGCCTCATGATGACTTGAGTAGATGTTACATGTCTCACAACAACCTGAGGACCCGGGACATTGGTCTACTTTGACCTATCATAGAGGATTCTTGATGATGGCACTACTAGATCCAACCCCCAAGTTGACCTTGACACAACCTAATGGGGAAGACTTGATTCACAGCCCAGATGAGGATGGTCTTCCATTGAGAGATTAGGGAGGGCTTATGGCACTTGGAGAATCCCTAACACTGGTTTGAAGCCGAATTCAATTTGGGCTTGGATGTTGAGCTGATTTGAAGTCGTTTCACCTTGTTGAGCTTTAAAACATCAAATTCTAGCAATTTGCATGGTTGAAATTGCTTCCCTAAGGCTAATGTCATCAACCCTAGGCAATTTTAGGGCTAGAAAACCCTTATCCATCGCTAAGGCTTCAACTTACAGTCACTTGAAGGTTTGTGGCTCCTGTTGTTGATTATATCACTATTCCTTTTCTCTCTCCTTCTATGCTTGGTTGTGCTATCTCTGAGTCATACATCAGAGCCCTAGGTTACAACTTCTTTATAGGCTGCTTCTAAGGTATGTTATTCCTTGTCTAGTGAAATTGAGTCGTGTCCTTAGCCTGATATCTTGGGTAACCCTATTAAATCTCCTATATAGGTTCTTTTGAGGGTATACTTCTCCTTATTACATATAATTGAGTTTTGTTCTCAGTCCAAGTACCTTGTCTGAGCCTAATCAATTGTCACCTTTGAACCCTAGACCCTAGAATATCTATTAGGTCACTATTACCGGGAAGCCTCCCTTCTGGTGAAAATCCACTAAAGAGTAGGAGATGGTGTGCTATGTGTGAAAATTCGGTGAAATCTGAATCCTAGTGCAGCAACTCATGAGAATTCTTCTATTAGTTATTTACTTGAACAAATATTTACTATGTTCTATGGTAAATATTGAAAACCCACCACTACAGCGTTCACAAAATTAAACTACAGAAAAATAAAGTGTGGAAACAAGATCTGAGCAAGAATAAAAAATAGTCACACGACACTGTTATTTTTGGACCAATGTCCCCGGAAAAACCCAATGTGGGAAAACCGGTGCAATAGCCGAGGGTTTGTTTATTATCCAATAATTTTCTAAGTACAAATCTATGATTGCCAAAGCTGACAAATCATATAGAGGATAACTGACAAATAAAATCTCGTGAGAAAATCTCACTCTGCCATGGGAATTTGGCACTGACCTCAGCTCGAGATGAGTTGCTCTACGCTTCCTCTGCGTCACCCTACGCAACCTCTGCGTCACAAATGATACAGCCTTCCCTCCTGCCGTTGGATCTTCTGCTGACTGCAAACAAGGCTCTCCTGGCCTCTGGAAACTCCCTCCGGCTTCTGGCATTAACCTTCGACTGTTTCCTCAACTGAATTTCGAACTCCCTCTGAAGCTATGCGTGGTTCGCTCTGCGCTGCCTCTCTGTGGCTTTTATTACCTCCTTTGCTTTGCACTCTCCGGATCAAGAAACTCTTCCAACCGGAAATTATCTCTGCCCCTCTCTGCGAGAATCTTCTCCTTGAGCACTACCCACTAAAGAATTTCGATCTCTAGACTCTCTCGTTGTCTCGGTGTAATTTCCAAATGCCCCATCAAGTGCTTCTTATAATCTTCTCGTTAAGACTTCAACGGCCGAGATTAAATCGTTAATCAATGGCTAAGATTAACTTGACTTGATCTTCGTCTTTTCTAGAAGATTCACACTTTCTTTTAATTAATATCTTTTAATTATTTTAATTTCTTAAGTTTAGACTTAGAATCCCATCAAAAATAATTAATTATTTCCATAAAACATAATCCGAGTGGAATTTCCCAAAATGCTTTTTGAGTTCTTTGGAATACATGTGCCTAAGCCTCCCTGCAAATTTTGAGACTTATAACACATTCGATGCTACCAGAAATCAACACTATGGTGATAGTGAGCCTCCACCCCGTTCTTGTCCCTTAGTCTAATGCTTACCTCATGAGGCCTTTCACAAGGCCTACTATATTTTGAGCCAGCAGTGCCATATTCTTTTATGTGTGTGTCATGGCAGCACTACAATTCCTTTATTTCATTCTTTATGTTATTTTCAGCATTTTCTAGGAGCTGCACTTGCACTCCCACATTGGATTCATACTTATTGTACTCTTCTGCAGTCCCAATGATCTACATTTGTGGTCATTTGTTGGACTTTAATAAAATTATCTTATCTTATCTATCTCTCCCTCATTTGGCATGATTGTATTTGGAGATGTTTCCCCTTGAGATTTGTTGAATCTTGAAGGTAATGGAAGGCTAGACACTTCTATGATTGCAGCTAGTTCACTTATTGAAGACTATGGCTAGAAATCGACAGCATCAGATATATGTGGTAGGACTGAAAATATAGACACCATTCTTCATAATTAAGAAGACTGTTCTATTATTAAGAAGAGTTCATCTGTGTTTCATTCCCCTATAAGCATTTGTGTCTTGTTGTTGGAATTTGTTCATGTGTGCCTTCTTAATTTGAGCTAATTACATATTTACATATCCTTCGATTAACACACTCTCTGCTAAATGTTTGAAATTGTTCCTTAATTTGGGTAAATCACAATTAATTGCCTGCACTTTTCAGCTTACAAAGTTTTCAAACAATTCTCAGCTTATGTATGCCTACTAATACAAATGGATCAAAGATAACCGAAATGAACACAACCAACCCTGAATGAGACAACAGCAAGAAATACAAATACTTTTTCATGAATTTACTTCCCCTTTGCTCCTAATTTTCAACGTAATTTCCCCATCTAAAAGTTACTTCTTTATGAATTCAGCTACCAGATTAGTTCTTAGGTTCTCTTCTTTTTGTCTTGTTTTATAGAGAAATTCAGTACTCCCACAGTGTATTGGTACTTGTACAGTTGTACTTAGCACATTGACCTATTTCTGGTCACCTGTTGGACATTAATAAAATTATCTTATCTATGTTATCTTATTACTCCCCCTTTGCCCCTAAATTCCATTGCAATTTTCCCTTCTAAAAAATGCTTTTTCATTTATTCACTCCCTCTTTGCCCTTAATTCTCAGTGAAATTTCCCTTACAAACACAAACAAGTTTGCTGCCCATTTTGATGAGCCCTTCCCCTTTCCAAGCTACATGTAAAAGTGACTATACCTAAATTCCTTGAGGAATTCCCTCATGCAAAATTTGCATTGAAGTTTTTCACAGTTAGAATTCATGTTGGAGACAAATTTCTGGAAAAACTGTGTGGGACATTGCAGTTTCTTCACGCACAGATTTTCCAGGATTTTTGTCTCCAACTTACACTAAAGTTATTTCTTATGGATGTTCAGCCAGCAAAATACTACATTCAATATAGGAGATGACAAAAGGCTAAAACAACATCAAAGATATAAAGACATACCTGGCCAATAATTCTTGCACAAATTCTACCTGTGAAAACCAAGTCTATGCCTTTAGTGTTTATGTAATATAGTTCAAGAAACTGCTATCTTCCAAATCATCATGATGTGCTAACTTTGAAGTACAACTCACCAAATTCAGATATTTTTTCATCTGTGACAGATCGACTGGCTCAATGAAATCCAATCCACCTTCACTCCCAGATGGAACAGCCTCCAAATCTGCCTTACACCCAAACAAAAACTATTGATAAAATGCACAAAAATTTGATGCTTTACAACTCCACTGCTTCAGAAATACATTAGACTTATAAAATAGCTTAATGTTACAAGACGAACCAACAGAACTATGCAAAATGATTCTACAGTCCGATCTATTCAAGCTGCAGCTTGACACTGAAAGTAAAATATTCAAATAGTAAGAGACACAAGGTGGGGTGTATAAGACACAGAAGATAGATATCCCAAAAGATGCCCGTCCACAAGCCAATGTCATTTTTAAGCTCGATGGACAAGATGGATGACATTCAATCAAAATGTAGCAGTTAAAGCCAGGCTGCACTTTACAAGCCTGTCTATAAGCAATTAAGTTCTTCACTGCAAGGTGGAAACCCTGAGGCATGCATCACGAAGTTTTAGGGTGCAACCATTATTTATGGGAATAGTTTACAACTGAGTATTTCAATGATTTTTGAGGGTGCACTTCAGCTCAAAGTGGGAAATACCAGGGAACATGCCAATGACTGGATTGCATGCAGAACTTTAGGAAACTCGCCTTCTCAGAGGATTTTATTCCTTGGGAAAGAGCAATTAAAGGGCAGACAAGACACATTCACTGATTCCTGCAAAAGGGCAACTCCCAACCTTTAAATCTGAATTAGTTGTGTTAGGGTATGAATTTGCAGGAGTACACTGATTTACTCAAGTTTGGGGCTATGGCAGACATCTTGGCCCTGCTCGCCTATGTTGACCATTTCAAAGTAGCATAAAATGCAATTTCTCAAAAAAAAAGGTGTTGGGTATGAGCATCAACACAGTGGAAACAATACCTGGTTCACCTGATGAATTGCCAGACACTTGCACAGGCAAACTCTTCACTGTATATTTCACATTCAGCTCTGCCATTGCCTTCATGATACATCTTAGTAAACAATCAAAAACACAGGACTGCAGCTCTGCATCATTTCTGTTTCTAAAGCAAGTTGCTACATGCTCAGGATCTTGACTAGTCCCTACTTCCATGTCATTATTTTTATGCTCAGCTCTTCTATTGGAGAAGAGAACTAACAGTTTAGACCAAAGCTCCACATAATGCTTCCACAATGGAGCACCAGTGTCCCTCTCATCGACTGTTTCCATTGCCCTCTCAAGAGATGACCAAACTGCACCATAAAACATTTAAGGCATATGAATCTCAACAAATATTATGCTCAAATTTTACACGTCTCAATAAACACAGCGATCTCCCCAGCCCAGCATAAACCATGCATGCATTTCCTTTGTAAAAATACGAAGACTTAATTTTGCAGGAAGAATTAAAGAAATAAAGATTTATTCTAGGGGCTCATAGGGCTCCCAATACAAATATGAACATTTACCCATGAATATGATCCACGAAACTCTAGTATGGGATTGGGTGCATTTTTAAGGCAGGAAATGATCATGGTACACTAGGAAACAGATCATGGCCATAATAGGCTGAAAACAGGTGCACCCAGTAAAGGTTTCCTAGCCATATCCTAAATGGACCCCGTTTCCAGCCGGAAAATGTCAGGAAAACACCCTTTTTCACCCTTATCCTGAAAGGCAGCGAGTCACACGGTCCCTGCCAATTGAAAACAGCTAAAGAAAAAAAGAACTAAAATCATGAGAGATAATTTCAAAGTATCTATTTTTTCAAGATGATCCCACAATTATTCTAGGCTCACTTAATGGCTACCAATAAGAATATGAATAATTGCACATGAATATGATAAATGGAACTCTGGAAGGGGACCAGCGGCATTCTGAAAGCAGGAAATGGCCAGGCCACGTTCAGAAACTGCTCCTGGCCCTACCCTGAAAACAGGTATTCCCAAGAAAGGTTTCTTGGCTATACCCCAAATGAACCTCATTTCCAGGCAGAAGGATGTAGGCAAAAACAGTTTTCACACATTTTTGAAAATGCAGAAAATCCCATGGCCCTTGTCAATTAAAAACAGGAAAAATAACAGATAAAAAAATGAAAGACCTAAAATTATGATAGATGCTGCAAAAAAAATTTAAAAATATCTCATTTTTTCAAGATGATCCCATAAGCAATCCAGCACCATAACAACACTGTACTAAAACAGCAAAGAAACCACCATTGACTCAAAAAATATTACCCCGTATTTAACATAGAAATCAGGGTAGCAAATCAATGCAAATGAAAGATATTTTCCCACTACCATCACTAAATACATTGCATAAGTTTACAATGATATTATTTAAGACAGGCACTTTGTTAAAGATCCTAATTCATCCTTAAAAAATAACAGCAAACGGTAAAACAACTAGCAACTGCATAATATAGACAGGTGAAGATGAATAAGATAAAGAAGTAGAAACATCACCAGATCTAGACCTAGAGGAGACTACTCCAACAATCTCTTGTCATGCATTGGCTGGCATCAGTACTCCATGAACCCTCAAGATAGAAGGATATATCAAAAAGAAAAAGGTAAAAGTGTTGATTGATTTAGGTAGTACCCATAACTTATCGATTACAAATTGGCAAAAATTTTTAATTTCTATGTATATCCAGCACCAGAATTTCAAGTAATGATTGCAAATGGAGGTAACATAAATTGTTCAAGGAACTTTTTTTCTTCTACTAAAAAGCCATCGACCTTTCATTGACCATAGATGAAAGGGAGACTTTAGTTCGCACCACTCAGCATCCCCCAAGCCTGCACCTTGAAAGACATATCAGGCTCAATATGAGTGCTTTCACAGTGGTTGGTAACGCTATAGACTTCTGAGATTGTAATGCACAATAGGATCTACTTTTTCTATTGGCCCATATTTGTCATCCAACCAACCTGCTTCACTATAGCCGTACTTGTTTTTCCTTTCTTGCACAAAATTTGTCTCTATTTTATTCGCTAGGGTTTACTTTTTAATTCTTAGTTTTGCTATTTTTGTTATTTTATTATTTTTCCTTTAAGGAGGTACCTTAGGCTCTCTTGCATTGTCGTTGTAGTTTGAAGTGTCTTTGAGTTCCATTGACCTAAAATGGTCATCTGTGGAAAATGATATTATTTCCTTCTTTCTTGTTCTCTTGATGGAGATGTATTAAGCACTTCCTGGATTGTTGTAATTACTTGTTCTGTCAAGGCCCATTGAGCTATTTTGTTCATCTATATAGATCAAAATATTATCATTCCATTTCATCTTTTTCCCCTTGAGATATCATAAATTTTAACACAAAACAATGCCCTAAAGAGCCTTGTCTAAAAGCTTAGTGGGTACTTACTGAATAGTCATTTTTCAAGTGAAAGCTAAGTTGCAGGAAACGTTGGGCAAAGGGTCGTTTCCCCCTGGAAATGAAATGGAAACGCGTTTCCGCATACCGTACGGCTTGGAAATGGACGGAAACGCATTTCCAAGCCGTACAAGCGCGTTTCCAGGCCGTACAGGCACGTTTCCAGGCCGTACAGGCGCGTTTCCAGAGTTTAATATTCTTTTATTGTGCTTTTTTTCGGTTTGTATTTTTAATTATTTTATTAGGCATGGAAAGTATCTTTTGGATGCTTCTAGATGGCTCTCTCAACTTACAAAAAGACTCTCGCCTCATTCCCTCAACACACGAATTGAGCAAGTCATTTCACTTGGAGAAGGGTGATTTTAGCAAGGCAAAAAGAAGAAGAGTGTAGTGCTTCAGCTAGGGCGTTTTCACCAGTGAGCAAAGGAGATTTCAGCAGCAAGAGAAAGAGATTTCAAAAGAAGATTTGGAGTGTGAAGTTCCCAGCTATGACATTCTTAGGTTTTGGCTCAGCTACAGCCATATTTCTCTTGCTTTTTGTGGCATTTTGGGTTCGCTTCAGCTACACAAAATTAATTTGGGTAAGAAACATTCATTTTCTTGGTTTTTTCCCATTGTTTCTTCTATTTCTCGAGGGTTTATGCTACCAAAATTATGAAAAACGTTTTTTCTTTACAGATTTGTTTTTTTAGGTTTTTTTTTGCAGCAATGGCTTTCATCCAAGGTTCAAGTTCAAGTCCCAAGTCCAACCCAAGGGCTGAATATACTCCTCTTTGAAGCATGTTCAGAAGCTTCAAAAATGTGGAGATGGTGGCTCATGGGAATGGCGATATAATCTTTGCAGTAATTCATACAAGGGCTCTTACCCAAGAGTGAAGGCACATCTTTTGCATGAAGGAGGACGGGGATTGCAGGTTGCAAAAAAATAGCAAACCCATTGGTGAGGAGGGAATATCAGAGAGAGCAAGATCAGGCGGATGGAATTAAAAGAAGGTATGATGAGCTTAGTCAAGCTACTCCTAAAGCTCCAGCAAACATTGAGCCAAGGATTGTAGCTGAAGCAAGGAAGAGGAGAGCCACCCAACAACTAGAACAACCACCGTCCAGAGCGACATCCACTACAGTTCAAGATAGCAGAAATTAGAATTGCTAAATTGGTGAATGTGCAAGCAAGATAAGAAGTTGATTCCAGAGTGGCTAGGTGCATCTATGCATGTGGTATCCCATTCAATGTTGTTCGCAGTCCTTACTAACAAGATATGATAAGAGGGCAGTTAACAAAGCTCCTTAAGGGTACAAGGGAGCCAACTATGATAAAGTTAGAGCTCGACTTCTCAAAAATGAGAAGGATCTTGTGGAGGATATCTCATCACCAATTTGTTCTTCCTGGAGTAGTTATGGGGTTACCATAGTCTCCGATGGATGGACAGATACAAGGCACAGACCATTGATAAATATCATTGCCACTTCACCAAAAGGAGCAATGTTTTTAAAGGTGGATGACTACTTAGGAGAGGTATAAGATGCACAATTCATTGTTGATGTTATTATAAAATCTATTGAACAAATAGGTCCTAACAGGGTGGTGCAAGTTATCACGGATAATGCACCAATTTGCAGAGTTGCAGGTTTAATTATTGAGGGGAGGTATGACTACATCTTTTGGACCCCCTGCATTATCCATACTCTGAATCTGATCTTAGAGGAGATTGACAATAGAGTTCCATGGATAAAGGAAATCACAGGGGACGCAAGGAAGATTGCTAAATTCATCACCAACCACCACCAATCTCAAGCAATATTTCGAGAGTACTCCAAATTGGAGTTGTTAAAAGTTGTTGAGACAAGATATGCCTCAAACTTCATAATGTTGCGCCTCCTTGTTGAGGTTAAGCAAGCATTAGTTTGTATGGTGGTGAGTCAAGTTTGGGCTGAGTGGAGACAGGCAGATACAGAGCGGGGATATACGGTGCATAGATTGTGTCTTGATGAGGTTTGGTGGAGAAAAATAGATTTCTTGCTAAAGTTCACAACCCCTGCATTTGAGCTTCTTCGGAATGGTGACACTGACCAACCTTTCTCAGGAGAGGTATATAATGGCATGGATTCCATGGTTGAGAAAACTATGGAAATCATTTCACAAGAGTCTCCACATATTTTGTTTGTAGATGATCATTTTGTTGATTTAGTCGAGAAAATCATTGTTGATAGGTGGAACAATTTCAACACTCCATTGCACACTTCAGCACATGCCTTGAACCCCAAATTTTATGATGAGCACCTTATTGATCAAAGCAATGGTGTAAATTTATGTAGATGTTCTATGCTTGATGCAACTTTACTTTTATAACAGCAATCACATAAACAGTTAAGTAAAATACTGATAGAACATACCAGTGGATCTATAGAAGACAAACCAGAAACAGGAGAATGTGTTGGTGTGTTACGGCAGTCAGCAGGATGCTTCAACCAGCAAAGTCTTCTTGGTCGGCCAACCCAGAATGTGTCACAATAGTCCTCAAATCAGTCACCCAGTCAACTCAAAGTCAACCCTAGAAAAGTCAATGCCGTCCAAAAAAGTCAACGCAGGGCAGCAACAATAAAGTCAACGCAGCTCCAACTTTGGTCAACCTTTTGACCTCAATTTTGTGCCAATGAGTACAGCCTTCAAAAATCGAACTCTCCACAAAATTTCAGCCAATTCAGACCATGCATTGACCAAAGTCAACGCTGGTCAAACTTGCCCAGAAACCCTAACTGCAGAAAATTTGCTGCAGTAAATTTCGTCCCTTTTGCTGCAGTAGATTTCATCCTTCTTCTCACGTGGGAGATGAAACTGCTTCTCAGATGCTCATATATAATCAGAGGAGAAGATGTGTGATGTTGAGTGATTGAAATGCTCTCCAACGTTGACTATATTTATATCCATCATTGAGGTGTGTGACACATCTGCTGGGGGTGTAAAACCTTAAGGCCGACCTGCACTTAAATTTATTATAAATAATAAATTCAAAATAAATGTTCTGCTCATCAGATTAAAATCAATTTTATATCGATTTTACACCTCTCCGAAAGAGGAATCCAATACAAATATTGGAATCTTCATCCGAGCATCACAAGATGGAGTTTGGACCTAGTTGTCCAAATTTAACACTCCCTCTCAACTAGGGAGGCTTTTCGGAGCCCCCTGCAGTCAAACATCGTGCGTCATCCGCCGTAACTTGCTGTCGACCTCTTTATTTTAGAACAGAAGTGGGTCAGTCACAAAGACATCATCCCCCGGCTGACATATTCAGCCCAGAGGTTCAAAACCTCTATCAGACTCACAAGGAGTCTCCAACCAACCCGAAGTTGGTTCATCTGACCCGAAGTCAGGCAGAGGTCCCAGACCTCACTAAACTTGATCCCAGATCAAGTGGTTGGACCGTGCCATCCTAGATAGAGAGTACGGCAATCTCTGATGCGTCCATCAGTCTTTGCTACTAGTCTCTAGCTTTTCCCACCTCATTGGCCAAATGAGAGGTACTTCCCATGAGCCCTGAACTCAATGGGTAGGATAAATATGGGGCACAGATAATGAGAGGTGAACCAACTCAATAATCACAACAGTGGGGTCCAAGCACATCAACAAGGTTTGGCAAGCCTAGCTTTGTGGTTGCTCATAGCTCCGAGAAGCTGCCCCCAAAGCCCCCCAGAGCTCCTCGAGCTCATCGTCCAACAGGACCCACATCATAGGGTCGTTCCACGATACCAAGTCTCTCACGGAAGGTTAGGAACTTGACCTTCCCCAGGGGCTTAGTGAGAATATCTGCGACCTGCTCATCAGTTCCTATATGATCGAGCCTTACGGCGCCTTGCTGTACCATATCCCGGATAAAGTGGTACCTGATATCAATATGCTTGGATCGGTCGTGGAACACAGGATTCTCAGTCATACGAATCCCACTCTGATTATCACAGAGTATCACAGTGATATCTAGCACATGTCCAAACAGCTCACTAAAGAGCTTCCGCAACCAAACTGCTTCACAACAGGCCATACTAGCAGCAATGTATTCGGCCTCCGCGGTGCTCAAAGCCACCGACTTCTGCTTCCTGCTCATCCATGAGATCGAAGCAGAACCAAGATTGAAGCAGCATCCCAATGTGCTCTTACGATCCACCACACTGCCAGCCCAATCGGCATCAGTATATCCACGGAGTGTCACACTCCCGGCAGTGTATCTCAACCCATGGTTTATCGTGCCCCGAAGATATCTCAGAAGATTCTTGGCACCAACCCAGTGAAAGTGATGAGGTTCAACCATCTGTTGACTCAAAGTGTTCACTGCAAAACATATATCTGGACGGGTGTTCACTAAGAACATCAGAGCCCCTACGAGTTGACGATACTCAGTAGGATTGGCCAATACGGGCCCAGCAGCGCTACCACTCAACTTCTTGAAGTTGAGTTCCATTGGTGTTGACACGGACTTGCAGTCCACCATACCAAATCTTTCCAGAAGTTTCACAATGTATTTTCCTTGAGAAAGGAAAATCTCTCCAGGTCTCTGCCAGACCTCCAGGCCTAGGAAGTAGTGCATCAGTCCTAGGTCATTCATTTCAAACTCAGCAGCGAGCTCCCTCTTGCATTGATGAATGAGAGGGTCAGCGCCTGTCAGGAAGAGGTCGTCCACATACAGCACCAGAATGAGAGGCTTCCCCTGGACAACCTTGAAGTAAAGGTTTGGATCAACATTACTTTGAGTGAAGCCCAGCTTCATCAAGTAGCTATCTATCCTCTCGTACCAAGCTCTGGGTGCTTGCTTCAACCCATAGAGGGCTTTCTTCAACCTGCAGACATGAGTGTCCCAATCCTAGACTTCAAACCCCAGAGGTTGCTCCACATATATCTCTTCCTTTATCACACCATGCAGAAAAATGCGGTCTTCACATCATCTGATGAAGACTCCATCCTTGCGTAGCAGCAAGGGCTATAATAGATCGAATGGTGGTATCTCGGGCCACAAGTGCAAATATGTCATCATACTCTATACCTTCCTTTTGAGAGAAGCCACAGCAAATCTAATCTTGCCTGAACTTTTCAAAGACTTCCATCGCATCCATGCTTGATCTTATAGAGCCATTTGCGTGACAATCGATTTGTCCTTCGATCTTGAACCATATCCCGTATTATTTATCATTCTTCATTATGGACTCATATTCTTCGTGCATAGCATCCTTCCAAACTTGATGCTTTACTTTCCTCAAAAGATCCAGGTTCGGGACACAATAGTACTCATATGTACCTGACACTGTATCTACACGCTTCTTGCTTTCTCTAATGTCCTCTGGGCAAAGATGTCCCAAGATCTTTGAGAGTGTCCCTAAGCCATGATGGTCTCTTTCTCATTGAAGGAGGTGAATCAATAGGGTCCATCGATCCTTCAACATCGGGCATCATCTCATCCTTCGGTTCTTCTTGATTTCCAAGCCCTACTTCATGATCTTCCTCATATCTCAAAAGATTGATTACTTTCCTTAGGGAAGCATCTTCGTCAAAGGTAACATCGTGGTATATCTCCACTTCCCTTTGACCAGGCACATAGACTCTATAGGAATTTGAAGTTTCGTTGTAGCCCACAAACATTCCCTTCTTTCTAGAAGCATCCAACTTGCTCCTCTTCTCCTTCGGTACATGAAAATAAAAGGGACATCCAAAAAATATAAAATGTGAGACGTTAGGTTTCTTAACAAAGGGAAACCTCTCTTCGAGAGTTTTGGAGTCCAGCATGAATGAGGGCATCTGCTTTGAATGTATACAAGAATATTCACAAATTTTCTCCCACGTAAACTTCTGGTGAGACCCCGGTCACATAACATGGCATGAGAGCTTCTACAATGGTCCTGCTCTTTCATTCAAACAATGCCATTCCCTGTCAGAGCATGTGCAGAGTAGCTCCCTCTTAATGCCGCCTCAAGCAGGTCCTTGAACTCAATTGACTCATATTCAAGCTCATTGTCGGTCCTCAAAATCTTGATCTTCTTCCCTGTCATATTTTCCACCAAGGCTTTGAAGGTACAGAACCACATGAAAGCCTCATCCTTCTTCTTCAAGAAGTATATCCAGGTTTTGCGGGAGAAGTCATTAGTGAATGTCGTATAGTAAGAACATCCTCCCAAGGATGTCACGGGTAGCATACCAGATAGATTAGAATGGACCAGTTGCAAAATATCAGATGTCTTTGTGACACTTGAGGGGAAAGGTCCCCTTGTATGCTTTCCTTCGGCACAACCCTTACATACGCCTTCATGATTATTTCTAAAATCGGGCATCCCTGTCACCACCTTCCTTGCTTCGAGAAGGGCCTTGTAATGAAGGTGTCCAAACCTCCGGTGCCATAGTTCAGTTTGTCGGATAGTATCACATGTCATAGCTCTTAGTGGACTTCCTTCAACCTGGTAGAGTGTTCCCAACTCTAAAACCAATCACGATAGCTTCCTTGAGATTCTTCTTCCACATGCATACCTTTCCTTCAATGAATGCCACATTGTAGCCTTTGTCTTCAATTGTTGATATAGACACAAGGTTCTTCTTCAATTTTGGTACATAGAGTACATTCTGCAGATGTAGGACTTGTCCTTGAGACAAGTGGAGGGTCACAGTCCCTGTCCCTCTCACGGGATATGTGGCATTATCTCCAAGGATAATTTCCAGATTGGTATCCTTCTCAACCATGTCAGAGAGTGCTTCCTTGAACCCAGTGATGTGTCTTGAGGCACCACTATCTATCAGTCAGACATCCAAGGTGTCGGGCGGGGATGCAGCAGAGAGAGCAGATACAAGAATATATTCATTTCTTTTATCAACAATATTTGACTCCTCATACCTAGAGTTTCTAGACCTTTTAGAAGGTTGATTGTTTCCGCCAGAGGGGGCCTTCCTCTTTCCTTTGGATCTGTCGTTTCTTTGATTTCCATTCCTCCGGTTGTTGTTGTTGTTGTCATCACTATCGGGAGAATCCTTCTTGAAAGGACATTCTAGCTTGATGACTGCCTATGACAAGTGAAACATTTTCGCTTCTTTCCTTGGGCCCCGCTTCTTCTGTTTCTTGAACCACCAAAGAGCCTTCTTTTCGAATGAGCAGCGTAGGCAACATTTCTGTCATTTTCGTATTCCTTCATTCTTGTCTCTTCTTGCATGCATCTTGACAGTAGCTCGTCAAAGTTAGGAATTGTATTATTATTGAGAATGGTAGTGTTGAATACTTTCCATTCATATGAGAGCCCTCCAAGTGCGGTGAGTACCATCTCACGATCAGTTATTGTCTCCCCAATAGCCAGCAAATTGTTCCTGATCTCGGTCAATTTCAGAAAGTATGTTTGGACAGATTCATCCTTGCGTTTCTTCATATTTTTCAATTGATTCTTGAAGAATAGCACCTGTTTTGCATTGTTTACTTTGAATATTTGTATCAGCTTATCATACATCTCTTTGGATGTGCCTAGCTCAGATATGTAGACACCCAGACTTTTATGTATGGATTCCCGAATCATTAGCTTTGCTTTGATCTCCCCCTTCTTATACTTGGTTTTAGCGTAGTAGTAGCAAAGTGGATGCAGTTCTTGTATCTTACCCAAGACATAGTCCATGAGATCATGGTCTTCAATTTGAGATCTAATATCATCTTCCAAACATGGAAGTCATCCCTTCGAGTCAGCTTGTCATTCTCCTTGAATTCATAACTTGTGGAACCCATTTTCGTAGATGGTGATTGCTAAAATTAGGGCTTGTCTTCACCTCACCTCTGATACCATGTAAATTTTTGTAGATGTTCTATGATTGATGCAACTTTACTTTTCACCACAGCAATCACATAAACAATCAAGTAAAATGTTGATAGAACATACCGGTGGATCTATAGAAGACAAACCAGAAACAGAAAAATGTGGTGGTGTGTTACGGCGGTCAACAGGATGCTTCAACCAGCAAAGTCTACTTGGTCAGCCAACCCAGCATGTGTCACAACAGTCCTCAAATCAGTCACCCAGTCAACTCAAAGTCAACCCCAAAAAAGTCAACGCAGTCCAGAAAAAATCAACGTAGGGCAGCAACAATAAAGTCAACGCAGCTCCAACTTCAGTCAACCTTTTGACCTCAATTTTTGTGCCAATGAGTACAGCCTTCAAAAATCGAACTCCACCAAATTTCAGCCAATTCGGACCATGTGTTGACCAAAGTCAACGCTGGTCAAACTTGCACAAAAACCCTAACTGCAGAAAATTCGCTGCAGTAAATTTCGTCCTTTTTACTGCAGTAGATTTCGTCCTCCTTCTCACGTGGGAGATGAAACTGCATCTCAAATGCTCGTATATAATCAAAGGAGAAGATGTGTGATGTTGAGTGAGGAAATGCTCTCCAACATTGATTATCCATCATTTAACTGGGTCAGGGGTGTAAACCCATAACACTCGCACTTAAATTTATTATAAATAATAAATTAAAATAAATGTTCGCTTCATCGATTAAAATCAATTTTATATCGATTTTACACCTCTCTGAAAGAGGAATCCAATACAAATATTGGAATCTTCATCTGAGCATCACAAGATGGAGTTTGGACCTAGTTGTCCAAATTTAACAGAAGAGGAAGGCACCCCATAAGGATAGAGATGTGGGTAATGGGGTGAAAAAAACCCTTATGATAACTTTTCCAGTTCATCTACACAAGGAGGTGAAGGAATAATTCTACACTTTGTGTCAGCAGTGGAATAGATGATTATTCAGATATATCATCTTTGGAGGAGAGAAGAACCATGAATCCAGTTAGGTGGTGGATTTTTCATGGAGAAAATGGTGTACATTTGAAAAACCTTTCCATTTGTGTCATTTCACAAGTGGCAAGCTCTTCATCAGCAGAAAGGAATTGGATCACCTGTGGTTTTATTCATTTCATGAAGCACAACAAGTTGGGCTCACAGAAGGCAGAGGATCTTGTTTATTTGCACTACAACCTTCACCTTGCATCTCGTAAGGGTCCAGAATATGGCATTGGTCCTTCTAAAGAATGGGATGTGGATCCAGAAAGTCCTGATTTGGAGCTCTCTCTTGCTGCGATGAATATTGAGGACCGGGAGCATAGAAGTGGAATTGGCCAATCATCTTCTTCAGCTACACCATCCATTGTTGAGCATGTTTCTGCTGCTATTTTTAATGAGCATTCTGATGATGAGTATTAATCTTTTGACTTTATAGTACTTGCAACCTCATAGTCTTTATTGTACCTGCAGCCTCATATATATAATAAACGCTGATTTTGAGATTTGGATATATAATGAAGGCTGATTTTGGATATTCCGATATTGCTATTTTCAGTATGTGTCTGTGATCATTCATGAGTAAACGTGTTGTAAATTTAGAGACTTATATTTTATGCATTGACATTGGACAATTTAATCATAATCTTTAAACTTTAAATGTAATAAATTATAATTTATCATGTATGCTTTATGATTGCACATAACATTTCTTAAATGTCCGATATTCTAATTTCTAATATATATATCGCGTTTCCCCCTTTCCAAAATTTGGGGGGGTTGCGTTTCATACCCGTGCCTGTTTCGGAAACTCGTATCCATTTCCCCATTTCGTGCAACTTAGATTGAAAGTTTCAATTTATTGCAAAGGTGAAAATTGAAATTATATCTTTATCAGTGAATGAACAGTAATCTGCAGAAGCCCCCTAGGGGCAGCAAAATTGACAATGGCCATGTTATGAAGTACCATGTGATCCAAGGTTCAAATCCATGAAGTGCCAGGCCCAGGCATATTGAACAATATACAAATCTGCCATGAAGTGCCAACGGAGGACTAATAGGAAGCAATATTGTATTTGACACAAAAAGGCATCATTTGCTCGTTTGTAAACTGCCTAAAAAACGTATAACAAGGGTGCTTCTATGAGAAGATACCAATCCTTGACCCGAAATCTCCCAGTGTAAATGTTCTTCGAGCCTAGTTTCTGATTTAATTGGCATAGAAACAGATTAATTGTTTCCTGGTGAAAGGAAACTTTTGAACCTCAATGAAACAGAACAATGATGGCAGTAATACTGCATCTAAATCAAAGAGGCTGTGTGATTACAATTGTTTAAAATTGCAGAAGCATGTTACAGAAGTATTAAGATTGTAATGACAGATTTTTTTGGTTGTAAAATACCAGCAGCCTGAAGAATTGCAATCATGGAAGTGGCATTTAATTTGGCATTAATTATCACGGCAAGAGTGTGAAAGATAGACTGGTAGGTAGCCTGTAAAAGTAAAAAATGTGACAGTGAAAGATTGAGTGATATAAATGTTGAGCAGATTTAAATGCACAGCAGAAGTTGACACTTTCAAGTAAATCCAAGAAGCATGTAATGTTGTTCCAATCATGTATGTTTCTACAAGGCAAACAAGCATTGGAAATGGTGGTGAATGGAGAACAATGGGGCATTAGAAAGTTTGTTTATATTCAAATGTTAGTTTAATTTAATAAAATTTTCTTGGAATACAAATCCACCCCAGCATGCTAAGATGTGTCCATATGGGCAATATCTGCTCAGCAAAAATTTTAAACTGACCCTTTAAAAAGTGGCTTTTATTATCTTCAGAAGTGCTTGAAATGTTGAGGTATTGGTTTTTTTTTACCTATAACTTTGCAATATGGAGTCAAAATCAGATGCTGTCACTTGCATTGGATAGAGCATTTAGAGTGCTTTCCAATGAATTGCTGTGTTAGGTTCAGCTAGCAGATTCAATTGCATCAAATATTCATTATTAAAAATCATGCAAGTTGGTGAGATGAGGGAAAAATGCTAAAGAACTGTGTGTTTTGTAGAACAAAAAGCATTGCTCTCGAAGTTAGAAATCAGGACATCTTAATTTTCAAAGTATTGGTCATGTGGACCAAAGAAGGGCATAATCGAGTGTCCTTAAGGAAATACCTGTTGATTTTTAGGTAGCTGCGGGAGATATTCACCAACTACACAAGTTAAAAGAAAGAAAAATTAAATTTTAAATTAAAAGAAAGAAAATTTAATTTACAAAGAGACGTGTCCCTTGAGAACCCTAAATTCACTATAAAAAGACACTTGGAACTTCTCTTTTTCACACACTCATCACTCAAATTTCTCTCTCTTACACGTGGGAAGCAATCTGAGGAAGATGTCGAAGTTTCCAAGGAGTCGAATTTCTAAGACAGTGAATATCTGGCCAGTTGAACTTTCTGAGTGTAATTACTTAATGATGTTCTGGAGTGTGTTAAAGTAATATCATATATCATTAGAAGTAATTACCAGTTGCAAAAAATTGTGCTTGTGTAATTAGCACTAGAAAATCATCATGTTATTAGAGCATAAGTTATGGTGGGGCAGTGTCAATTTTTGGGGTTGTTAGAATCTTTACGCACAACATATTTACTTTTACCCCTAGCTAAAATTATGCAAAGAACTGCAATAAATTATGGTGGGCAGTAATCTCTCGTAAATATGTTTAATTACCAAAATATAACGAATGTACTGCAGATTTAATTTTTACTTCTACCTGAATTTATGTAAAGAATCACTTAAATTATGGAGGAACAATTTAACAAAGTCAAACACTATGTAGATGGATTATAGCCTAATTCCAATGGAGTAAAATACAAATTTTAATATTAGGAGAGATTTAACCTCATAGCACCAATGAGTAAACGGTTGGAGAATATGTGTGGGGTGAATAGCAACATAGATCCACTAGTGTTCATAAGAAAATAACCTAGGAGATTTAAATGGCAATAGCAATTTGTGTTCAAGAGGGAGAAATTCTACAGACATCTAGAACCATGCCAGATGACCGGACAAGCTTCTAGTTCAGAAAGAGCAGACAATTAGGTGGAGTGGAAGGATGCAGCGTACAAAAGATCCAAAGGGTCTCTCATGATGATGACGAGCAAAAGGCTCCCAAGGATGTGGGTTCAGGTCCTTCTATAATTGTGGAACATCCTTTAGATCATCAAGGACCCATTGAGCCAATGGACTTTGTTACCCACCAAAAGTGGGTGGCCCCATAAGAGAATCTTTCTCCTAGATATCTCTTCAGCCAACAACTAGCAACCCCTAATAGCCACCAGTGTAGTTGAATCATAGTGCCATTTGAACTCCACTCCCTGCATTAGTCATATGTCCCCTCGCCCATCTGTCAAGAACATATGTTTGAAGGTGGGAAATCCAATCCTAAAGGTATGCTTTTCATTATGCAATCGGGTGCTTATGCTTGTTTTTCCCTCAACATATTGGGCCTGGATTATTGGTTTACTTGGAAGAAGGAAGGGTTTTGACTGTAGTTTTGTTCTCTCGCCTTAAATGGGAGGTTAATCTTCAATTATAGTCCCATGGGATCTCCCTTACTGGCCTATGGCTTCAGGAAGGGCACTGCTTCGGAAAGCCCGATTTTGGTAGTGCGGTCTCATTTTTCCATTTCACATTTTTCGCTCCTCTCCACACATTACAAGCCCTATTTCATCATCTTCCCTCTCTGGGTCCACATGACCACTATGTCCACAAGGCATTGGCATGTCCCCTCCCCTTGTCCACATGTCTGGGTCAGGCCTGGAACTGTTGCCCCGGAGGTTGATGCAGCTAAAAAAACGTTAAAAGCATATCATCGCCACAAACAAGAAACAAAAGAAAAGAATATCATAAAATGCAAAATATGGCTAGGACATTAATATAGCACGTGGGAAAAATCAAAACATGAGCTCTACCCCTTCAACATGGCCATCACCTTGGTTCCTAAGGCCCTTGAGCGCCCCATACATCATTAAGGATCACATGCACGTCCCAACCCCTGTGGGCGATGAACTATCCCACTTTAAAGGGGTAATAGTTGTTGCATATCTCACACAACATGTTCTTTTTTCCTAGAGCCCCAAGCAGTAATATAAAGAAAAATCATATAAAGGCAAAAGGAAAATAATGAAGGATGGCATGTCCTTTTCAACCCTGAAGTCTGAGTTCGGATCAGCATAGCTCCTTGTAAATCCAGCTTCATGAGATAGCTATCAATCCTCTCATACAAATCCCTAGGGTCTTGCTTTAACTTACGAGGGCTTTCTTCAACCTGCATACGTGTGTCCTAAGTAGACTTCAAACCCCTGAGGTTGTTCCAAGTAGACTTCCTCCTTAAGTGAGCCATATAAGAATGCAATCTTGACATCCATTTGATGTAGGCTCCATCCTTGATTTGCGGCAAGAGAAAATATGGATCACATAGTGGTGTATCGGGCAATCGGAGCAAATATCTCATTGTAGTCAACTCCTTCCTTTTCAGAAAATCCACGAGCCACAAACCTTTTGGAGTCCTAATTCGGAAAATTAACAAAGTTTGACAAATGGGTGCTCAAAATTCAGACAAAAATATTCTAAAGCAGAAATTATCAATTTAATACAGAGAAAATACCTGGCTTCCACGTTTAAAGTCGATCTCGAGGTGTTGTCGCTCCAAATTTGCTCCCGCTACCAAAATACCAAAACCTCCCCGCCAAACTAGGCACAATCTCGGTACCCAGCTCCAAAATACTTCAAAATTTGAAGTAATCTGGCCCCCGTGCCCAAAAGCTTCAAGAATAATCAAGACTCAGTCCTCACCTTTTGTCTATAGCTCTATGTTGACAATTTCCTCCTTCGTTTCTCCATAAATAAATAAATAAATAAATAACCCTTCGCACTCCCTCGCTTCTCCTTGTATCTCCAAAACCCCACCGTCTTCCCCTCCTTCCACTGTCTCAGTGTTCGTCGTTTATTTGTTTTCCCTGCACCTGTCCTGTTACGTGGAACCTTATTGATCTTTAGAGGCAATCACTTTTCATTTTAATAACATTATTTGGTTAAATTGAATCGATTCTTTTTATCTTTAAGAAATAGGTGTTGTCGACTAATTTAGTCCTTATATTTTATTTAAGAACTTTATTCAATGCTTATGTTATATGCCTTTTTAACTACATTATTTAGTTCCTTTTCTTGATATAGTTTTATATTTTTTTTTTTAAATTGAATAGTACATTAATTAGTTTCATATTATAGGGGTGGTATAGTTAGTGCCCCACTCTACATATTCATTATGTTCTAGTGAGTTAGGTATTTACTTAGTAGTTCAATAATTAATTCATTACTCTATACTTAGACATTTTCCAATATGAGCTAATATGTATACTAGTGCGTGATATGTGATGCATGCATATGTAGCTATCATATGCATGCCTCGTATACATGCTAATATTGATACGCTACTCGTGAATCGAGATGGGTCGTTACAAACTTTGCCAAGTATTTCTCTGCACTTTCATCAGCTCTGTGTTTAATCTAGTAGATCCATTTCGAAGTGACCACATACTTGTCCTTGGGTCTAGGCACCACTTCCCAGACATTGTTCATCATGATTGACTCATATTCCTCAGCCATAGCATCTTTTCATACCTGGTGCTTCACAGCTTCTTCGAAAGTGCAAGGTTTAGTTTGAATGATAGTATTCATGGCAGACAAGTATCCTTGATACCTGGTGGGCTTCTTACTTTCCCGAAATGTTCCTCTTGGGGCAACATGATTTCCAGCATCTTGAAGTGTATCACGGAGCCATGGAGGTCTTTACT
Source organism: Pinus albicaulis (assembly GCA_034641835.2). NCBI lineage: Eukaryota > Viridiplantae > Streptophyta > Pinopsida > Pinales > Pinaceae > Pinus > Pinus albicaulis. The sequence continues at coordinate 841,422,560 of CM076570.1, forward strand.
TTGAGGTAGAGCAATCACAAGGAGGTGGATCAAGTGGATCCATCGAGCATGGATTCATCCTTCAAAGGTTCTTCTTGTCTTTTAGCAGCAACATCATCCGTCCTTGTGATAGGGAGATCCCTTGCTTTTCGGAGGGTAGTGTATTCATCAAAAGTAACAACTCTACTCACTTCCACATCTCTTTGACTAGGTACATAAATTCGATATGCCTTTCAATCTTCACTATATTCAACAAATACACCTTTCTTCCTAGAGGCTTCCAACTTTTTCCTTTTATCCTTTGGTACATGAAAATATATAGGACAACCAAAGATTCTAAAATGAGCAACATCAGGTTTCTTACCAGTGAAGACTTCTTCGGTGTCTTGAAATCCAACCTTTGACGAGGACTCCTATTTTGAACGTACACAGTAGTGTTCGCAGCTTCTCCCCATAAAAACATCGGTAGACCTTGATCATGAATCATGGCACGAGTGCCTTCCATAATTGTTCGATTCTTTCTCTCAGCAACTCCATTTTGTTGTGGATTATATGGAACGGTGGTCTCCCTCTTAATACTTGCTTCTCTGCAAAAGTCATTGACTTCATTAGATTCATTTTTGGTTACATTATCGGTTCGCAATGTCTTGATCTTCTTTCCTGTATGATTCTCCACCAAGGCTTTCAAAGAATGGAACCATCTAAATACTTCATCCTTCTTCAAGAAATAAATCCATGTCTTGCGGGAGAAGTCATCCACAAATATCACATAGTATAAGTATCCTCCCAATGACGTCATAGGTAAAGGACCACCCATGTCAGAATGGATCAATGCAAGAATATTAGTTGTCTTGCTCTCACTAGAAGGGAACAGTCCCTTTGTATGTTTTACAGCTGCGCAACCTTGACAAACTCCATCGTTCATATGAAACTCGGGCATCCCTGTAACCATCTTCCCTACACTAGGTAAGGCTTTATAATGTAAGTGAGCAAATCTCTAGTGCCATAGCTCACATTGAATAGAGGTGTCATTTGCCAAAGCTCCCAAAGGACTTCCACCAACTTGATAAATACCATCAACCATGAAACCAAGAGTAAAAGCATCTTTAAAGTTCTTATTCTATGCACATACCTTTCCATTAATGAAAGCTACCTTGAAGCCTATTAATTTCGGACAACTAGGTCCAAACTCCATGTTGTGATGCTCAGATGAAGATGTCAATATTTTTATTGGACTCCTCTTTCGGAGAGGTGCAAGATCGATCAAAAGATCACCTTGATCCGATGAGCAGAACATTTATTTTGAATTTATTCAAAATATGTGCAGGTCGGCCTGAAGGCTTAGAACCCCAGCAATTGTGTCACACACCCTCATTGATGGATATAAATTGGTCAACGTTGGAGGACATCTTCATTCATCCATCACATCACATTCTCTCTCCTCATCTGATTGGTTCAATCACCTTCGAGGCTCTTCTTCATCCACACATGGGAAACGCAGCAAAGAGATTTCTATTTTCTAACGTAGGGTTTTTCAGCGCATATTTGACCAGCGTTGACTTTGGTCAACGCTTGGTCAATCTGACCCGAAACTTGGTAAAAATTTCGATTTCCTCAATCCGCATTTTTTTGCACAAATCTCAACGTTGGACGTTGACTTTGACTTGGCAACGTTGACTTTGTTGCCGTTGTTGTTTGTGTTGACCGTTGACTATGATAGTGTTGACTTTTAGGGTTGACTGATCTGGTTGTCCTAGAGGGTTGTGTGACACTTCTGGTTGGCTGACCGTATTGAGACTTTGTTGGTTGAAGCATCCCGCTAACCGCAGTAATGCACCAACACACTTATATATTTTGGCTTGTCTTCTGTCGATCTACTGGTATGTTCTATCAGCATTTTACTTTATTGTTTATGTGATTACTAACTGATATTGGGATAAAAAGTAAAGTTGCACCAAGCATAGAACATCTACAAAAATTTACAAAGCCTTTGTCTTCCATCGCAGAAATAGACACCAAATTCTTCTTCAAATAGGGCACATACAAAACATCTTGAAGATGTATGGTTTGACCATAGTTCAAGTGAAGAGTAACAAATCCTATCCCTTTCACTGGGTAGGTGGCATTATCTCCACGAATAATATTTAGATTAGTCTTCCTCTCAACTAAATTTGAGAGAACCTCCTTATATCCAGTGAAATGCCTTGAGGCTCCACTATCAATTAACCAATGATCCAAGGTGTCTGAAGGAGAGGCAGTAGATAAAGCAGAAATGAGATAATACTCATCTTGTTTTTCAACAACATTGTTTTCATCATACCTTGCATTTCTTGTCCTCTTGGGAGATCGATGATTTCCTTCTTGAGCAGCAACAACATTTTTCTTTCCTTTGTTGTTAGACTTGTTAATTCTTTGATTGTTGTTGTTGTCCATTGGAGAATTCTTCTTGTTAGCACATTCTCTAGCATAGCATCCAAACTTGTTGCAATTGAAGCATGCATCTTCATTTGCCTTTTCCATTGAATCCTTTCTTAGAGCCTTGACCTTGCCTTCTTGTATTTGATGGACCAACATCATTCCTCCTTTTAGCATGAGTAGAGAAGGCAGCAGGTTCATTTCCATTGAGAGCCTTATCTTTCTCCATCGTCCTTCTTTCCTCTTGAGTGCATCTAGCGAAGAGCTCATCAAAACTTGTTATCATGTCATTATTGAGAATGGTGGTGATAAATGTTTCCCACGGCCTTGTAAGGCCTCCAAGTGTAATAAAGGTGAGTTCCTAATCAGGAGTAACTTCTCCAATAGATAGCAAATCATTTTCACTTGAGTTATTCTCATGAAATAAGCTTGTATAGTCTCCCCTTTTTCCATCTTGATATCCGTCAAGTTGTTCTTGAGAAAGAGGATTTGACTTGCATTGTTAACTTTGAATCCCAATCAACTTATCATACATTTCCTTGGAATTTCCAAGACCAAAATGTAAGAAATTAAATGCTTTTGAATGGAGTCGACAAAGATTTTCTTAGCTTTGACCTCACCTTTTCTATACTTCATTCTAGTAGCTGCAGGTGCATTTGAAGGAGGCTCCACTACTTTCCCTTCCACATAATCCAACACTTCATGTTCCTCCAAGTTCAAAACAAGTGTCATTTTCCAAGCATGATAATCTGATTTGTCATTGATCTTATCCTCAATCTTGAAATAAGAGGTAGCAGCAATGGAGACTTGTCCTAACAGTCCTTGTCCAACAGCAGCAAGTATTCCAACAGTGATTGCTTACTTCTTCCTTGGGTTGGTCTTCAACTTGGCTCTGATACCATGTTAATTTTTATGGTATGTTTTATGCTTGCAACAATTACTTCAATGTTTTATTATCCCAATAATAATTCCACTTAAGATTCCAATAGCGATCACAATAAAATGTAGTGGCAATCACTAGCATTCACTTATTGACAGTAATTGTGGATAGAACATCATCAATAATGCACAAGAAGACAAGCCAAGACAATGAACACAGAGATTTAGGCTAATGCCAAGGCAAAACCCCACAAGGGGAAAAACCCAACCAATCCTTCTCATTGAGAAATATCAAATGTTCAGTAGAGAGAAAATATCCAATGTAGTACAATGATGAACAAGAAACCAAGACTGATCAAAGTCAATCCTGTTCAAAGTCTGCAATTCTAAAGTAGACAACAGTTAATGTTCCCTAACCAGTCAAGTCAATAGTGGTCAAATAGCAGTCAAACAATCTCCAAAGAACTCGGTCAAAGCAGCAAGGAACTCAGCCTCTTGAACAGGTCAAAGTCAACCCAAAACAGTGAAGAAAAACTAGTCAAACTCGATCAATGTTATGCAGTCAAAGTCAACAAGCCAGTCTGCGATCAACGCTAGTCAACATGCTCAAATCCTCGATTTGCTTGTCAATAAATGCACCCTGCCCAAATAGAATATTCCCAAGCTAGATCGAAGTCAAACAGGGCCAGATTCCTCTCAGTCAACACTGGTCAAAATTGGTTGAACAAAAGTCAACACAGAAGTCAAAGATGCCTAGAAAATCCTTCGCAACTGTAGAGAGAAGAAGTTGCCTCAGATGTAAGAACCAATCAGATGATGAGAGAGTTGTTGTTGTGATGAAGTGCCAAAATGAGGAGGCCTTTAGGTGTATTTATACAAGTCAACATGGGGGTCAAGGGTCATGTCTCTTCACCAATGTGAGCCGACTTGTGGAGATGAGGCCGACTTGAAAAAGTGCCATTTGTAGGTGAGTAAGAATTCTAATTTTCAAGGTGAAGGGAGATGCCATCAAGGGTGATCCAAAAATGTAATGAGCCATCAAAGGAGGGGCTTCCAAGTGGGGGAATTAGCCCCTAGTTTCACTTTTTAACAATAGCCCAAAGGACTAGGCACTAGTCCAACAATTTTGGTCATCAAACTCTTCTTTCTCCATATTTTCTCCTCCTAAATTTCAGTCCCCTAAAGGTATGGCTGAAATCTAGGGCTTGTAGCAAAATTTTAGGGAGGTGATTTTTTGGGAATATGAGGGTCCAAACATCAAGCTCATGCTCTAGGCTACCTATGCTCCAAGTTTGGTGGGCACTCACTCATCTTTCATTTAAAAAATCTCTTTCCTTACGTGTTGCCCCAAGAAGAAAAAACTAGGTCTCTCTCCCACCTAGGGACCTCCTTTCAAGGGTGTATGAGCATAGTATTCGTTTGAATAAATCATAAGAAACCCTTTCTCCTCCCTTGCCTTGACCTAGTGAGTACCTTGGAAGTATTTTTTTCCCACGATTATTCATACAAACCTAGGTCTAACAAAAGTCATTACTAGGTCTTTCAAAGGAAGTGAAGATCCTTTTGGAAGTGTTAAAACATCACATGAGCTTCTATGAGAGGTCATATCCCATTACTTGGAATCTTGATCTTAGGAATACCTATTATAACCATAAATCTCAAACCCTAAATCTTGATCTCCTCCTAGGCATTTCTTGGAGAGCGTTTATCTTCCTTGAAGCATTGAGCCATTGTTGTGTCTCTCCTTGAATGGGCTGTGTGGAATCACGTCATACCTAAATCATTGATCTATTCATTCTAAGTGATTCCCTTCCTTACCGAGACTCCTCTCGTCAATGAAAGTCTGTAAAGAGCAAGGCAATTTCACTGAGGTGACAGTGGGTCATTATCTTACTGTTGTCACTTAGTCTAGTAGTTTTCCCTTAGGTTTTTCCTTCCTTAGGGCCCTGCTAGATTGTGTGGTAACAGACCCACTTAGGGTCATTGTTCTAGAATCCAAGAAGAGGTTGGCATGGCTTCGAAGTACATTGCCCGATACAGAGGGGCATGCAGCGCCCTAAGGCACTTTCATGAAAAGCAAACATCCTAAGAAGTACTCAGGGTATACAGCAATAATGAGTCACATCATTGATTCTGAGTCATCAAGTCTAGAAGGACACCATGATGGGGAATATCAGTTCATCACGAAGAATGATGTGTGGCAAATTGTGTTGAGACCTGAGGGGAAGTCAATGGTGACTTCCAAGTGGATGTACAAGATCAAGCATGTTGTAGAAGGCAACATAGAGAAGTACAAAGCAAGATTCGCGGCGAAAGAGTTCTTCCAAAAAGAGGGACAAGACTATGAAGAGACATTTGCTCCAATCGTCAGCCACCTCGGGCTATACTACAACCTTTACTACAAGGTTATTAAAAGTGAGCATGTGATCTTTGTTGTTATAACTTATATCATTGTTGAAGGCTTATTTTTGTCAAGAGCTAAAACATCTCATCGACCAATGTAAGAGGGAGTTTACCTCTAAGTTCAATATGAAGGATCTAGGTTTGATGCATTGCTTCTTGGGATTAGAAGTGTGGCAAAAGACGGGCGAGATTGGAGTGTAAAAACTCTGGTAAACTTGATAAATATATATTATTAATGATGAAAGATAAGAGATGATTACAATGAGGGATCACCTAGGCTTTAAATATAGCCTCAAGGTGTCCCTTGGCGAAGAGGCATGATCAAATTGGGATTAGAAGTGTGGCAAAAGACGGGCGAGATTGGAGTGTAAAAACTCTGGTAAACTTGATAAATATATATTATTAATGATGAAAGATAAGAGATGATTACAATGAGGGATCGCCTAGGCTTTAAATATAGCCTCAAGGTGTCCCTTGGCGAAGAGGCATGATCTTTGATCATGCCCTTCCACATTAATAACCTAAGATAACTAAATCTAATTAACAATTAATAAAATTTACATAACATTGCCCCTCTCTTAAGATGCTTTGTCCTCAAAGCATATGTAACGATGGACAATGTTGACGAACACCTGGGTTTCTTGAGCGGCGGGCTCTTGCTTCCCACATTTTAAAAAGATCGTGGAGCATATTCTCGAGCTCAATCTTTTGTTGATCTGGATAGTGAAAATATCTGATATCGACAGGGTCGGATCCTGTCTTGACTTCTGGTGACTCTTCGTGGCTCCCTTTTGAAGATAACATTTCTAACTGATGACATTGTACTGTAGATGTTGGCGCTCCTATTTGAATCATCTTCGTCATCAGAGAGGAGGATACGACTTGATCTTCTGGGGCTTGGAATCCATACAACCTGTGTTTCTGCCCTGTCCACTTGAAACTTATAAACTGCTTCTGATGGTTGGAAGAATAAGTACCTAGAGTTTGTAGCCATTGAATTCCTAAGACCACATCTACTCCTCGTAATGGAACGGTGTAGAATGGAGATTCTAGATGAAAGTCTTTAATCTGCAATTTGACTTTATGGCATTTTCCTACTTGTTCAATCTTCTTACCATCTCGTAATGGAACGGTGTAGAATGGAGATTCTAGATGAAAGTCTTTAATCTGCAATTTGACTTTATGGCATTTTCCTACTTGTTCAATCTTCTTACCATCGGCCACCATTACCTTCATATTAGGCATGGGAAAAGTAAAGAGGTTGAGTTTTTTGGCCATGGTTGAATCTAGAAAATTGTGCGTGCTGCCTGTGTCTATTAGAACCATTACATTGTTTTTCTTAATATGTCCTCTTAACCTTAGGGTTTGAGGTTGTGATATGCCTGTCATAGCTGATAATGACACTTGCGGAATAGTTTCGCCATCCACTTCTGAAGAGAACTCCAAGTTGTCTTCTAATCCTTCTATACATGAATCAGTACTATTAGCGTCGTTAGTTGCTTCACAACTGTATAGATTATTCGCTTTTCCATTAGCACATCTGTGCTTAGGGTCCCAGTTTTCACCGCAACGTTTGCACTTGCCCTCTCGCATTCTTTGTTTTTCCATACTAGATTTTTCTTCTTCACGAAGATGGGCAGGGACATATTTTGTGTCGTCTATATTTTCAGATTGAGGAAACCGTCGTCTCGAATATACTTTTTCTAGTTTTGATAATCTTTCAAATTTCTTTTCAGAAGCTTTGCTTTTTGCCTTGCTACTTCTACGGACGTAATTTCATGTAGTTCTAGTTCTTCTTGTATGTGGATTTTAAGTCCTGAGATGTAAGACTGGATTAGACAAGATTCCGACAATCCTGGTACTCGTGTTGCCAAGGTCTCCCATTCTCTAGTGTACTCATCTACATCTCCTTTTTGGCGTAATTTGATAAAGGTTGAAAAAAACTTTTCTTCTTTTATGCCTTGAAACCTTTTGAAGAATGCATCCTTAAATTTCCTCCAACTGATAGCGAGTGTCGTTTTTTTCCACCACATATACCAATTATATGCTTCTCCTTCCATTTTCATGGAAGCATGCTTAATTTTTTCGTCATCACTAGTAATGTCATAAATCTCAAAATATTCTTCTGCTTTATTAAGCCATGCAACGCTATTCTTTTCATTACCATCAAATTTGGGTAGGTCGATCTTGGCTTTTCGCTGATATGCTAATGGTGGAACAAGAAGGGGATATTGATTAGCGAATGCGTTCCAGAGCTGCTTATTTTGAAAATCTGCATTACTATCTTCTTGATGATGTGGGGAATCGGTTTTTTCCTGATGCTCTTCTGAGTTCCCTGAATCTGCGGAATTGTTTTGTTGATTTTGTTCCTTGTTAGGAGATATTGGGGATTGTGTCGTCTGACTTAATTTATCTAGCTTATCATTTAGCTTATTGAAGAGTTCGTTCTGCGTTTCTGTGGCCTCGTGATGATTTAGCCACATTTGTCTTTCTATTCGATTTGTTGTATCATGAACCTTTTTGATGTCATTGGAATGCCCTGCAACTGTACCTTCAAGATCGACTAATCTTTTTCCGAATTCTTCGGAATTATTAGTGATCTGTTTCTCGAGATCCACCAATTTTTTCTGAAATTCAGCCATTGACATTGACGACGACATCGAACGCGTATGAGGTGGGGAATATTTTTCTGCCAGTTTCTCTTTTCCCCTTTTTTTTTTAAATTAATTAATTAATTAATATTTAATTAATTAAATAATATTTTTTTTTTAATTTAAATAATAATAATTATTATTGTTTTTAAATAAATTATATAATTATTATATTTATATAATTATTATATTTATATAATTATTTATTTGAAAATTATATGATATATAAATAAATTATATAATTATTATATAACAATAATAATTATTTTTATTTTTTTATAACTAATTTTTATATAAATTTAATTTTGAATTAAAGTTTATATAAAAATTAAGTTATAATCATATATATATATATATATATATATATATATATATATATATATGAATATCGATGAACCCGTCACAAAAAATATACCCGTCCGCTTTAAAAAAACGAGACCCTTCTACCAATGAGTGGCACAGCACCGGCAGCTCCCAATGGAGTGTAAATCGTTTTTTTTTTTAAATGTGCCCGTTCCCATTTAAAACGACACATTGTTCTTATGATTTAAATAAATCGATTTTTTTTTTTAATATATCGATGAGTTGAAACGACACCCCTGTTTCCAAATTACCAAACGTATTTTATTTGCTGCGGCTGTAGTGGGCCACGACACGTAAACCTGTTTCACGATTTACCAAATGGTTGACTGCTGGTGGTGTTACGATTTTTTTCGGGTGACCGCTTTCTGTTACGGACGGGTGGACCGTCTCGCTGTTTTTGAACTCACGGTTGGGACAGCAGCGGAATGGGTAGGGCAGACAGGTGGGGGCGGCTGTGATCCGATCTTCCTCGACTATTTTTCTTGCTCTGTTTTCAATGTCTAAATGCAATAGGTAGGGCAGACAGGTGGGGGCGGCCGTGATCCGATCTTCCTCGACTATTTTTCTTGCTCTGTTTTCAATGTCTAAATGCAAGAAAACCAAGTCAACTATATATATATATATATATATATATGTTTTATGGTTATCACCGTCAAACAAATCTGAGCTCGGTCAGAACCGAATGCTCCACCGAAAACCTTGAACACGTCCACTGAGAGAATGATATCCTGATTTTTCCGGATATGAATTATTTCTTATATTACTGAATTTTTGTTGTTGTTTTCAAATTGCTAGCGTTTTCAATTGCAGAATTTAAAATTCTGAAATGGCTGCTGAACTGTTCGGAAAGTAATTCTGTACTTCCTGGGTGATCACACAGATCCTGAAGAGCGATGGCTCCGATACCAATGGAGTGTAAAAACTCTGGTAAACTTGATAAATATATATTATTAATGATGAAAGATAAGAGATGATTACAATGAGGGATCGCCTAGGCTTTAAATATAGCCTCAAGGTGTCCCTTGGCGAAGAGGCATGATCTTTGATCATGCCCTTCCACATTAATAACCTAAGATAACTAAATCTAATTAACAATTAATAAAATTTACATAACAGAGATCTTCCTTGGTTAAGGGAACTATATTATTATGATCCTTCACAGATTTGGGATGATGCAGTGCAAGTCCATGGCAACTCCAATGGTGACCAATCTAAAGAAGCTAAGAGGCTCTAACACAGATTTGGTGGATCCCTTTATGTATCGACAGTTAATTAGATCCTTGATGTATTTGGTTAATAGCATACTTGATATTTACTTCGTAGTGAACACTCTAAGCCAGTTCATAGTAGACCCTAAGCATGTACATTGATTTTGTGGCAAAGCGAGTGTTGAGAAAACTACATGGTATAGACAGTTATGGATTGAGATATGTCTCAAATGGTGAAGTACAACTACAGGGACACACAAATTCCAATTGGGCAAGAAGTGCCAAAGACAAGAAGACCACATCATGATGTTGCTTTTGGTTGGGTTCTACTATGATATTCTGTATGAGCAGGAAGCAGACATTTATCACACTCAGCACTGCAGAGGTTGAGTATATTGCAGCTACGTTTACGAGTTGTGAAGCACTATGGCTTCATGTTAATTTTTTATGGTAAGTTTTATGCTTGCAACAATTACTTCAAAGTTCAATGTCTTATCATCATTGACAGTAATTGTAGATAGAACATCAACAATACGTAAAAGAAGATATGACATGATTTGATTACAACCAACGGTCCCAATTATATACCTAGGTAGGTACCCATTCATGACTGGTCATGTCCTTGGGGACATGACTCTTCAACACTAATTATTAGTTAATTATTCATTATATATATATTATTCATAACAAGCTTCTAGGAAGGGGAATTAGCCCCTTTGCACTCTTTAACACTCCCTCTCAACTAGGGAGGAATTCCACCTCTCAACATCCATCAACAGTTATGCCATCATATCCATCATGTGCCATTTCTGCAAATTGTCTCATCTCTGCTAAAGATTGAAATCGTAGTCCACTAAGAAAGGATTGAATGAGGGTGGGTCACAAGACCCTGCCACTCTTGCCCAAATGACATAGGCAAGTCATCATGTCCAGGGATAGAACCCTACCAGGCTTGGTCCTTAGTGACCAAACTGTTGAACATCATGCATCCTAGTCGTAGGGAATACAATAGTACCTTACGCGTCCGTCGGTGGTACTAATTAACCCTAACCACTTTTCCCAACTCATTGGCCAAATGAGAGGTACTTCCCAAGAGTCTCAGACTGCAAGGGTGATGTTGACCACTCTGTGTCAACTACCCTATAGAAATACATTTTTTCACAAAGGGATTCTATCATGTTCGAGAATTCAGATCATCCAGCATTCATCATCATCAGTCATCAACCTATCACAATTGTAAACTCAGTTTGCATGTTTGTAATATAAATGATCCTAGTAAGACCATGTATGTATGTAACAACCTAGGTAAGCCTATTCTTTTGGTGATGATTTTCATCCTAGGAGGTTTTTTGTCTCACTGATTCATCTGTGTTTCTAAACAGGGATGATCGGCAGAGTTTTTCCCTCTAGCCTCACCCCAAAGCTAGGGTGGAATTTGTCGTCAAGATCTTAGGTGAGTCCTAGTGTTTCTAGAGGTGGATCAAGGCCTATGAAGGGAAGATCCACCCTCTATTGCACCTTCAAGCTCAATGCTCAAGTTCTGGAATAAAAACGTCAAACTTCAGTGGATATTTTAGCAGTGGTTTGAAGAAAAATTTCGGATCTGAAGTATTTTTCTGATCTCATTGAGGGTTTCAAGAAGTTTCAGGGCCTTTAGGCCAAAGGAGGCCCTCCTAGGCTTTTTGTTGCACTCTTTCTTCCCTGTGGCAGTCTTTCTTTTTTCCTTTTAGCCCTGTTGTGGCCCTTTCCTCTTCTTCTAGGCCTCTACAGCCTTTCCCTGCCTATCGTTTCCCTTTTCTGCCTAACACAACCCTTAAAAACCCTTTCCAAGCCCTCCTCCTCCACCGCAGCTCCTTCCCTGCCCCTTCATCCTTCCACTTCCTGTTCTGCCTTCTTTTTCGTTGGCTGTAAGGCATTTCCCTGCCTTTCGTTACCTCCCCAAGCTTCCCATACCCTTACGGCTACCGTCTTCAGCCTCCAGGGCCTTCATTATCTATGCCACAGTCCCTAATCTGGGCTACGTTGCCCTCTTTTCCCTTCATCATCACCCCTGTGGCCTCTAAAACCTCTAAGCCTTCAAAGCAACCTCTCATTTCTTATCTGTCATTACCCTAAGCTCACCTCATTTGCCTCTGTAAAATTTTCTGAAGCTAGCATTGATTTTTACAGTGAACTTGGGTAAGATTTGCTCCTTCAGGTGGCTAGCTCTTTAGAAAGTTTTTTGGGTAGGTGCTTCATCCATCTACTAGGCCAAGAGGCCTTTGGTTTGTTTCTCCTAATCCTCGATCCCTCATTTTGCTACTGTCACTTAAAAAATTTAATAACAGTGCTAAAATCATCATATAAGTGACACAAACCATTTGACAAGCCTCCTAGTGCATTGATAAATTACTTAAAGCACATCTAGACATCTATTGTTTGACTTGATTTTGTTGAAAATTGGTTAGCAGAGGACAGTTGGTTCCCTAAGGCTTTGATCTTTGGCCTAGGTAAAAGTGTCCAAAAGAATTTAATTTTTTCTCCTAAAGTGACTTTATAAAGTTATAAAGTTAAATCTAATATAAAAGTGACTTTAAGTGATAATGTTACTAAAGTCTAATTTTAAAGTGACTTTAATAAAAATGTGAAATTAGAAAGGGAAAAGTGGCTTTGGAAATAAATGACTAAGTGGGTCTTTATTAAAGTGGGGTGAATTAAAGAAATAGAAAGTGAGATTTAAATGAACATTTGATCTCAGCCCTATATCTAAAGCTATCTCAGCCATTGGATTTAAGGATTCCGCAAAAGTCACTTAGGGTTAGGTTAAAGGAGAAAAAGGAGGGAAAAGGTCATTCATTCTTTCATGAGCAGATTGAGAGAGGAGAAGAGAAAGCTAAGGAGATTTTATGAGCAGTGAGAAGAAAGAGGGCAGCAGTGAGAAGATTCAACAAAAAGTACAGCAGCATTTATTGGCACAAATACCAAGGCAGAAAATCCATACAGCAAGAGAGGCACGATTTCCAAGAAAGGAGACACAGAAATCGAAGAGGGCAGCAGCATTAAGCACGCAGTTTGAGGCACAAAACTGGGCACAAATTTCGAGGAAAAGTGCTACTTTTTTTTTGGCACAAAAACCGAGAAAAGGACAGCATCTACCGCACAATTTTCCAGGCATTTTTTGGGCTCGGATTTCGAGGAGGGCCGTTGTACAATCCGTACAGTCCATACAGCACCATACAGCCTATTTCGGCATGCTTCCCGATGTGGTCGTACAACATTTCTTGCTACCATTAATGCTATAATAATTTCTGTTTTGCAAGTTGCTGAGTTGGCATAATTTCTGAGGCGGTGTGCAAGCACGGAAATCGAGATAAGTCTGGAAATTTGGTTGCTGGAATTTTCACTGTGTTTTTCTGTTCACTGTAAAAGCAATATTCAGAAAATAAAGAGAAGCTTTCGAACTGGTTTTCCCCAAGAGTTGTAGGGGGTTTTTCCAGGGTCTAGTTGACCAAAAATCAGCGTGTCAAAATTCTGTGTGTGGCTGATTTATTTTCTGAGTTTTTATTTCTGGATTTCAGCATTATGAAATTTCCAGAATTAGTGTTTTCAAAAAATATTTATTTTTCAGCTTGTTGAATGTATGGCTATGGGAAAGGGCATTTAACTTTATGGGAGAAATAAGGAGAAACTGAAAACCAGGGTTGGGTTATCAAATTTCTACATGGTATCGGAGCTAATTTGCTAAAAAAGGTAGCTTCGGACAGCAAGAAAAAAAATTGCAGCAAGCTGATTTTTTCACATAGAAATTACAGCACGCTGATTTTTCACACAGAAATTACAGCAAACTGATTTTTCACACAGAAAACAGTACCTTTACTACAGCAGTGTTATTTTCAGTTTATTTAGGACAGCAAGCATGTCTTTGGGCTTGAGGGTGGAGGATAGGTTGGATGGGCATAGTAACTACAGTGTATGGAAGGAGAGAATGCAGAGCATCTTTGCGGAGGCAGAAGTCTGGTATATCATGGTGCATACCGCACAGAACTCTGTTAATGTGACTATTGATGTTGTTCAATTGGCAGCCTTTAATAAAAAGAATAACAAGGGTAAGAGACTGATTCTAGATGGAATCAAAGACCATTGCATTCCTCATGTGAGAGGAAAGAGATACGCTCATGAGATGTGGACAGCATTGACCAATCTCTACCGGAGTACCAATGAGAACGGAAAATGGTCCTAAGGGAAAAGTTGAAGACCATTAAGATGGGTAAGACTGATAGTGCAGCTGAATATCTCACAAAGATTACTAATGTGAGAGATGCATTGACAGCAATTGGAGAGGTCATTCCACCCACTGAGTTGGTGCGGATTACAGTGAATGGCCTTCCTAATTCATCGCTGAACTTTGCTGATGGAGTTTGTGCACGTGAGACCCTTCTCACTTGGGAGAGGTTCTAGGATGATTGCATACAGACAAAGATCAGAAAAAGCCAACTTGGTGCAGCCAAACTAGTTGAGCAAGATGAGGATGTTGCACTGTTGGCAGGAGGCAAGAAAGGCAAGGGAAAGAAGCAAGCTTCCACAAGTGGTGGTGGGGGCAAAGGCAAAGGTAAAGGTAAACAGGGGAACACACAGAAGGACTATTCCAAGGTGAAGTGTTGGAATTGTCAGAGGATGGGACACTATGCAGTTGCGTGTCCGGAGAAGAAGAAGAAGGGGAAGAACTAGAGCATGGCAGCATCAGCAGAGATAGAGGACTTTACGGATAGCTTTGACCGGGAGTTTGGGTTCATTGCTTGTGAGTCCACTGGTGCAGGATCACCTGCCACGGAGGTTGAGAGGGAGTGTGCATTTCCCTCCACTAGCGGAGCATCTTCAGGTATCTGATATGTTGACAGTGGGGCTTCACGTCATATGACAGGAGTCCGTGAGTACTTCTCAGAGCTTTCAGAGAGTGGCACTGATATAGAGGTTGTACTCAGAGATGACAGCGTTGTTAGAGCGGTCGGTGTGGGGACATTGACATTTGATAGGGAACCCAAACCTCCCTTGAAGGTGTCAGATGTTCTATATGTGCCAAGGATGAGGAAGAACCTCATATCCGTCTCAGCATTGGAGGACAGAGGGTATGAGATATTGTTCAGGAGAGGACAGGTGTTGATATATCCCAGGGGCGCTCCACCTGATTCAGCTAGACTAATTGGTGTACACCATGCAAAGGTGTACAAGTTTGCATTTCAACCCCTTTTGGCATTGAGTAGTAGTACCGGCAGCAGAGCTAGCAGTTCAGAGCTGTGTGAGATTTGGCACCGCAGGATGGGGCACATGTATCATGGAGCCTTGAGGACATTGCGGGAGATCACTACAGGTATGCCAGATTTCAGTACTGACCACTTTTATACATGCAGAGGATGTGCGATGGGCAAGTTTGTCAAATCCCCTTTTCCCAGCAGTGACAGCAAAGCGACTAGGATACTTGATGTGATTCATTCCAATGTGAGCAGTCGGATGTCTCATGTTTCCTTGAGTGGATATGAGTATTATGTTTTATTCATTGATGATCACTCCAAGAGGACCTAGATTTATTTCTTGAAGACAAAGAGTGAGGTCTTCAAGCGGTTTCAGGAGTTCAAAGCTCTTGTGGAGACTCAGACAAGACGAAAGATCAAGTCCCTGAGGTCGGACAATGGAAGGGAGTACACCCTTGGTGAGTTTGTTGATTATTGTGCGGAGGCAGGCATTAGGAGGGAGTTCACAGTTCCTTACAACCCCCAGCAAAACAGGGTTGCGGAGAGGAAGAACAGATCCATCGGAGGGGGGGCTGCCAAAGCCATGCTACATGATTAGGGGCTACCATTGTTTTTGTGGGCAGAGGCCTGCAACACTGCTATATATTTGTAGAACAGGAGTCTGCATCGTGCCTTGGGGCATGTGACTCCGGAGGAGGCTTTTTCTGGGAAAAGGCCTGATGTTGGTCATATTCGTATTTTTGCGTGTATTGCATACTCCTACGTACACAAGGAGAAGAGGACCAAGCCAGAGCCCACCGCAGAGAAGGGTATCTTTGTGGGCTACAGTGAGACCTCAAAGGCCTTTCGGATTTATATTCCCTCACAGAGGAGAGTTGTTGTCAGGCGAGATGTGAAATTCGAGGACATGGCCTTCAAGAGGTCACGAGAGTTAGAGTATCTGGATTAGCCAGACCCTCAGGAGCAGCTAAGTCAGTCGTAGGGATCCAGTGGGCAGGGATCACGAGGATTCGGAGGTACATCGATTACGGTGTCAAGTCTGTCAATGAGCAGAAGCTTGCAGAGTCAGAGGGGTGGTGTTTTGGGCAGCATGCAAAGCAGTCTGCAGAGCAGTTCATAGGGAGTCCACTGATGGACAGTTCACATGGTACTTCAGCGTCTACAGGTCCAGGTTCAGGCAGGAGGACAGCAGACAGACAATCAGGAGTTCAAGCTCTTGATGATGAGGAGGAAGAGTTTCATTCTCCACAGGGAGAAGTGTGCTCAGGGAAGAGGAAGCCCAAGTGGCTTCAGGATACCTTGAGACAGGCCACATCTGTTGCTGGGCCTAAGAGGTCGGTCAAAGAGAGCAGACCACCTGATAGGTTCTATAGCTATATGGCAATGGTTGCCAACATTGTTGACTCTGAGCCTTCTAGCTATGAGGAGGCAGCTAGCCAGCAGGTCTAGAGAGAGGCCATGCAGGAGGAGTATTCTTCTATCATGAAGAATGATGTTTGGGAGGTGGTGCCGAGGCCTGAGGTTAAATCTGTGGTTACTTCCAGATGGCTTTACAAGGTAAAGCATGCTGCAGATGGCAGCATTGAGAAATTCAAGGCAAGGTTTGTGGCTAGAGGGTTCTCCCAGGTAGAGGGAGTAGATTATGAGGAGACCTTCGCTCATGTGGCTCGATATACTTCGATTCTTTCCATCGTATCGATAGCAACAGAGATGGGTTGGAAGATCCACCAGATGGATGTGAAGATCGCATTTCTCAATGGCTTCATACAAGAGGAGGTGTACATTGAGCAGCCACAAGGCTTTCAGGTGCATGGGAAGGAGTCCCATGTGTGCAGACTGAAGAAGGCCCTTTATGGCCGCTCCTAGAGCTTGGTAGTCCAGGATAGATACATACTTGCAGGAGATGGGTTTCACAAAGAGTGATGCAGGTCCAAACCTTTACTTTATTGTGATAGGTGAGGAGCCTCTCATTCTGGTGCTGTATGTGGATGACTTGGTCATTACGGGTGCAAAGAGACTCATAGAGCACTGTAAGACAGATCTTGTGTCGAAGTTTGAGATGAAGGACATTGGCTTGATGCATTACTTTTTGGGTTTGAAGGTGTGGCAGAAGGAGGGGCATTTCTTCCTGGGGCAGGGGAAGTATATTGTGGACATCCTTGGTAGATTCCACATGGAGGGTTGTAGACCCATGTCAACACCGATGATCACCAACTACAAGAAGCTTCACGCTTCAGATTCCGAGTTGTTGGACCCCACTTTGTATAGACAGTTGATTGGTTCCTTGATGTATTTGGTCAACACTAGACCATATATATGTTTTGCAGTCAACACGATGACCCAGTTCATGTGTGAGCCCAGGAGGGTGCACTGGGTTGCTGCAAAACACATTTTGCGATACTTGCAGGGGACAGCGGATTATGGTCTGGATTATAGGCAGGGGGATGGAGTGAGATTGGCAGGTTACACTGATTATGATTGGGCAGGTTGTGCTTCTGATAGGAAGAACACTTCAAGGTGCTATTTTGGGTTGGGTTCGGCAATGGTGTCGTGCTTCAGCGGGAAGCAGCAGTTAGTAGCATTAAGTTCAGCGGAAGGAGAGTACATGGCAGCCAATCTAGCTAGTTGTGAGGCCATCTGGCTTCGCAAGATGTTGTTTGGCTTATTTGGTCAACCGTTGAGACCTTTAGTGATATACTGTGATAATCAGAGTTGCATTAAACTCACGGAGAATACAGTTTTTCATGACAGGTCGAAGCATATCGAGATCAAATATCATTTCATCAGAGACTATGTTCAGAAGGGAGTTGTGAAGCTCGAGTATATTCCCACTGATGAGCAAGTTGTAGATATTCTTACCAAAGCCTTACCACGGGGCAAGCATGTCTTACTTTAGAGACAAGATTGGTGTGGTGAGGAACACCTTCCTCGGTAAGAGGGAGTGTTGAAATTTGGTTACCGGAGGACAGGTGGTTCCCTAAGGCTTTGATCTTTGGCCTAGGGAAAAGTCTCCAAAAGAATTTAATTTTTTCTCCTAAAGTGACTTTATAAAGTTATAAAGTCAAATCTAATTTAAAAGTGACTTTAAGTGATAAAGTTATTAAAGTCTAATTTTAAAGTGACTTTAATAAAGTCAATGTGAAATTAGAAAGGGAAAAGTGACTTTGGAAATAAATGACTAAGTGGGTCTTTATTAAAGTGGGGTGAATTAAAAAAATAGAAAGTGAGATTTAAATAAGCATTTAATCTCAGCCCTAGATCTAAAGCTATCTCAGCCATTGGATTTACGGATTCCCCAAAAGTCACTTAGGGTTAGGTTAAAGGAGGGAAAAGGTCATTCATTCTTTCATGAGCAGATTAAGAGAGGAGAAGAGAAAGTTAAGGAGATTTTCTGAGCAGTGAGAAGAAAGAGGGCAGCAGTGAGGAGATTCAGCAAAAGGTACAGCAGCATTTATTGGCACAAATACCAAGATAGAAAATCCGTACAGCAAGAAAGAGAGGCACGATTTCCAAGAAATGAGGCACAGAAATTGAGAAAGAGGGCAGCAACATTAAGCACGCAATTCGAGGCACAAAACTAGGCACGGATTTCAAGGAAAAGTACTGCTGTTATTTTTGGCACAAAAACTGAGAAACATGGTTTTCCAAGCAATTTTTGAGCTCGGATTTCGAGGAGGGTTGTTGTACAATCTGTACAATCCGTATAGTGCCATACAGCCTGGTTTGGCACACTTCCCGAGGTGGTCATACAGCATTTATTGCTATCATATTTTCTGTTTTGCAAGTTGCTGATTTGGCACAATTTCCGAGGTGGTGCGCAAGCACGGAGATCGAGATAAGTCGGTAAATTTGGTTGCTGGAATTTTTACTGTGTTTTTCTGTTTCACTATAAAAGCAATATTCATAAAATAAAGAGAAGCTTTCGAACTGGTTTTCCCCAAGAGTTGTAGGGGGTTTTTCCAGGGTCTAGTTGACCAAAAATCAGCGTGTCAAAATTACATGTGTGGCTGATTTATTTTCTGAGTTTTAATTTCTGCATTTCAGCATTATGAAATTTCCATAATAAGTGTTTTCAGAAAATATTTATTTTTCACCTTGTTGAATGTATGGCTATGGGAATGGGCATTTAACTTTATGGTAGAAATAAGGAGAAACTGAAAACCGGGGTTGGGTTATCAAATTTCTACAGATTTCATGAATTTTGGTGAATGTTATCTCTGTTAGGACTGCATAGCAAGATCTGAAGCATAACAAATGTATTAGCATTATAAGAGGGCTCAATTTTGTTTTGGGTAAAAGGTCTCAGTAATAGATTGACTTGTTGGTATTCATAGGCTTCTTTGAACCAAATTGACTCACTGCTGTCCTAATAAAATTCGCTATTGTTATTTGCTTGCTGCTCATAAGTAACAAAAGACTACTACTTTATGCTCTAAGTAATTTGTTTTGTCTCTTTAAGAACACTACCATTCACTTGTCTCTTTGAATTTCATATCTAAAGTTAGATTTTTGCATCATAAGAAATTCACTGAGGTAATCTACTGCTGTCATAAAATTTACTTTGTAAGTTTTTAAGCTTGTTTTCTCGAGAAATAAATCAAAAGTTTGCTGCCGTCCTAAGTGGTGTGTTTGTGTCATTCAGAAATCTGAATTTTGCTCATAGGATTGTTGGCATTATCTTGTTGAGTATTTGGTACAGCAGTTCTCTTGCTTCACTTCTCTCTCATTGGCATTTAGATCTAATATCTGATTGGGTAAATATCTTGAAGCTTGTACTCTTTACTTCCAACATTAATCATACCTTAGAAATATCTAAGTGAAGATTGGTAGCTTGTTGAAGTGAATTAAGAGCATTTTCAAATCTTGTTGCCTCTTTCAAGTAATTGTTGAAAGGTGCTCTAGTTCTCTTTTTTCCATTTGGTTAAAGCACATTGTGGATCTTGGCTAATCAGCAATCTACACTTGGCAACAAAATTTTAGCTTGGAGATTTGTAATATCCCCAAAGGGAAATAACCAGTAATACACAGAAATATGCCAGACAGATATACATAAACAAATGCTGGAACCAGATAATAGATCAAGTACACATAGAATGCCAGAATACTAAGCCATTTTATTAATCTCAGAACACATAGATAGGAGTACAAGATAATCAGAATGAATGCACCTATCCTTGCCCTAGGCAAGTGGAGACCCTCTCAGAACAGATAATGGCTACAAATAAGGACAGCGTCCTAGCTGGCTGAAGAAGAGCTGTTGTTGGAATGCAATGGAGCTACAACTGAAGACTGGCAGATGGCTGATCTCAATCCTCCAAACCCTCACCAATAAAAACGTTGTCTCTGCTAGTGACAGCGCAGAAGACAGATGCAATACCGACCACAGAACCTCCAGATGGCAAGATCAACTCCTCCAGGCTGAAAACACTGAAAACGCTGTCAAATCTCACTCACCAGACTCTGCTCATCAGATCAGCGTCCTCCCTGACTGGATCTGCGTCCTCTCTCCCTCAGATCTGCTAGATCTGAATCCTCTTTTCCAGATCTGTGTCCTATCACTCCAGATCTGCGTCCTCTAAGGCCAAATCTGCTGCTATCTCTTCAGATCTAGGCTGGATCTGTCAGTATCTCCTCCGATCTGTATCCTCCAAGGCTGGATCTGATGCTATCTCTCCAGATCTGCACTCTCTAAGGCTAGATCTATCAATATCTCCTCAGATCTGTATCCTCCAAGGCTGGATCTGATGCTATCTCTCCAGATCTGCACTCTCTAAGGCTAGATCTCTCAGATCTGCGTCCTCCAAGACTGGTTCTGCCAATGCCTCCCCAGATCTGCGTCCTTCCTGCCTTAGCCAACTGGATCTGCGTCCTTCCTTCTCTCTGGAACAACGTCCTCCCTCTCGCATCTCGAATCGCGTCCCTCCCTCTCGGGAATGTGTCGTCTCCGCTCGCACCGCGCGTACACCTCGAAGGGGTTTCTCCTCTGCAACTTCAATTTAAAATCGTTGCTACTCATCTGCGAAACCTAAGGATGATGCTCGTTGGAAACCTTACCAGTAAGGTGCACCTCCAAGTCCCCCGAGGCCAAGGGTGAAACCATAAAATAACCTTACTGCAAGGGGACTCGAAGTCCCCCGAAGCTAAGGGTGAAACCGGAAATAACCTTACCAGGGCAGGCACTCGAAGTCCCCCGAGGCTAAGGGTGAGATCTCCGACCGGAGACACTCGGTTGCACTAAACAGTGCTGCAGACCGACTAAACAACCGGCGTGCTGAAGCAGACAGAAGTCTAGCTCTCCAAATCAATATCAAATCATGCATGTCCAAATGAGGTGAGAACCCCACCTTTTATAATGCTAAACTCCCTCCAAAACCTTAACTGCGTCCTTCACTCTCCTTGGCCTGCGCAGTTAACCTTGGGTCAGCCCGATGCCTCCCCATCATACTCATGTGGACCCCCCAAGCCCCCTCTCTAAGTTATAACGTCAATCAACTAGGAAAAGAACACTTTATTTATAAAGTGAGGTGACTAAAGTGAGGTGACCCCTCTTATTTCTCACTTTATTTATTATTTCTAACTAAAGCAGCAAAATTAAACAAAAATGAAATATTCCAATTAGCAAAGCTAATTGGGAATATTACAAGATTAGTATTGGTTAAGCATATTTGGCATTTGCATTTATATCATTGGCTAAATATCTAAGTAAGCAAGTGCTTTGATTGTTCATGATTTCATGATTCTTGATTAAGGTTGGATAAGTGAGCCATTGGAAAAGCATTAGATCTATCTAAGTACTCTTGGTTCATTGGTTAATATCTCCCATATTAGTGATTGTTCCTAAGATTGATTGAGTGGATTTCATCTTCATTTTGTGATATCTATTGTTAAGCACTTTGGCATTTATTCTCATAGTTGAGATTGTCTCTTAAATATTGTTAATAAGTACGTGACGATATAACTCGAGATTAATTATAATCAAAAGTACTTCAAACATTAACAATCTCACTTTAAGAATCATTCTCTAATCTCTCCTTGCATATCATCCTAAGTTAGTCTTGCATATAAAAACTTACCTGCAAGCATAAGCTTGGTTGATAGATTTCTAGGACAACCCTTCTCATCTAACTTGAGGGGCCAGGCAAGTCTTCGGTGGTTAACACAGTGACCTTGCAGTCGTCAAAGCCACAGTCTCTGCAGCGTCGGAGGCACCGGGTGATAAGAGCCTAATATAAAGTATCGTTAATCAAGCCCTTGCTTGCTTCCTGTTGGCCTCCTTCCCACAACCTACCTTGGAGCCCAGCTTCAAAATAGTTATGGGAAGGTCAAACTTAGATTAGGCATTTAATTAAAATTAACCAAGATCTTTGCATTTCATGTAGGTCTTAAGAATTGCATTTCATATAGGTTAGTAAAGCATTAAAGCGGAAATTGTCCATCCGGTACTTGGTCTAAATTTTTAAAGCAAGAGTGTTGACTCCATAAGGCACTAGTCTCAAATATTTATAAATTCAATCTAATCATTAAAATCTTGCTAGATTTAACCAAGTGCCAGGCCACTCAACTGTGTCTCCCAGACTAGTTGGTTCCCAACTTGTCCTTCATCATTTTATTTCCATAGGGTCTACCCCCATAGTTTGTTGTTGGGAGACAACTAGAATGGAGAGGTTGGGGATCAAGGTGACAGCCCCCAACCTGAGTCATTGTCACGGTGCCTGTACAATTGAAGCGAAAACAAGTAAGATGTATGTTGGAGTATCTACAGGGGAAGGTGAACCACTCACCCTGTTCTCATATAGCGTACTCCATAGGGGAAGGTGAACCACTTACCCTATGTTCACACACTAGGGTATGTACTCCATAGGCGAAGGTGAACCACTCACCCTATGTTCAAATACTGTGGTATGTACTCCATAGGGGAAGGTGAACCACTCACCCTGTTCTCATATAGCGTACTCCATAGAGGAAGGTGAACCACTCACCCTATGTTCACATACTAGGGTATGTACTCCACAAGGGAAGGTGAACCACTCACCGTGTGTTCACATGCTAGGTCCACAAGGGAAGGTGATCCACTCACCTTGTGCTCATATAACTCCAAGAAGTACCCTAGGCCCCAAGGAGCTCCCAAAGCTCAATGTTTAACCCAATCAAGATCCCTCCATATAGGGACTGCTGCTCTTTGAAGGCTAAGAATTTTGCCTTCCCAAAGGCTTTGTGAGGATATCAGCAACCTAACCATTCGTCCATGGGAGCCTCATTGCTCCTCCCAGCAGCATATAGATGATGGCACACAACTCGCTAAAGAGCTTAACACACTATCTTACAGTTATCCATTCTACCAGCAGTGATTTTAGAAATCCCCTGTTTCCTATACATCCAAGATACCAAATCAAAAATCATGTTAAAGAAAATATTTAACTAACCTTACTCCCTCTCACTCAAGGAGACCACAAGCCTAAGCTTGTCTAACTCATGAAAGTGCCCAGTGCCTGTTTTGCACAAATTTCTTTCATACAACAAGACTCTCTCTAGTTTAAGGTGCATGTTGTAATACAAAGGATCCACCTAGCAACCTGCTCATCATGGGATCAAATAACCTGAAGAATTACCAACCAGCATGCCATGCTTTTGACAGTTCACTTCTATAGGGAAGTCCTTCACCATAATTACGAGGGTTCAATTGACAACTCCCTATGAGACTGATGAGATTAAACATTCCTACCAGCGACAAACTACTCAGAACCAAATGTCATAGACATACCTTTACTCCATCGGATGTTCATCAGATCAGGTTCAGGATACCTACTTCGATTTGTAACCATGAATCCTACTCATCTTCTTCAAGACCCGAAGGCAGCTTCAAAATATGTGCTTCTTAACTATAAACATCAGCGATTCATGCAAGGATCTTATCTTCTCTCTGAAGCCCTTTCATCAATCAGGGAGACTTCAAATACATCCTTCTCAATGAAAATTTGAACCAGTTCATCTCTCTGGTGTACTTGATGTTCCAGTCAATGCAGGATCACATTGTATACACTATCTCAGTTCATTAGCTAACGATAACATAGTGATCCAGTCATTTATCCAAGCCATACTGTAACTTATGAGCACATTAATGACTATAAGTTTTTAGTGTAAGGAGGTCTACCAAGACTGCATGCTGCAATAATCTAGACATCCTCAGTCCTTGCAACAGTCACATTCTTCTTTTCCATATTAGACAATCCATTCATACAAAGGTTCAGATAACAACAACAGTTACACAGTATGCTTATACTTCTGAGATTTCAATAGAGAGGATTACAAGTAGTCCTTGGACTATTTAGAGACTATGAAATATTATAACCACAGAAGTATAACATAACAGTGATCCGAGTTGTATTAAGGCGGTAGCATGATGGTTTGCATGTCGAGAGATATGATCCCTCTCAACGCTTGATAGATCCGGAGTTAAGATGGATCTAGATTGGTTCTTTCACATTTAGAAATAGATTCTTGAAAGCACTTTGTTTCAGAGTCAGGCAAGGTTTCGCGCAAGGCAGAAATTAAATCATTCTAATTTGGTGGTGTTTCGCGCAAGCAAAAATTAAATCATTCTAATTTGGTGGTAAGGGTGATTCATTACACAGAATCACATCCATGGAGTCAAAGTAGATGAAAAGGTAAAAACAAAAAGGTCGAAAAAAAAATCCAGGAGCAATCGAAATCAAACCTAAAAATCAATCGCAGTTTGTATTGACACTGAAATCCTTTCCCACAAATATTATTTTCCACTTCGCACAACTCCTAAAATCCTTTCTCACAAATATTATTTCACTCTTTGCACTGTCATAGAGATGCTTCCTCACAAATACAATTCAACACTTTGTTTCTGTTAAATTTATATATTTGGGGAGAGAATTGATTTTTCATTAGAGCCGACATTATATTAATTAGATTAAATTTTAAATGTTAAATGTTAAACATTATTTTTACATTTACATTTACGTTTAAGTGTTTACGTTTTGACGTGAGATAGTCAATGCATGTAGTGTACTCAAATACAAACCTCGGGGATCCAAATTTATTGAATTTAATAATATTAATATGAATATTAGAATTAATAATAATATTAATATTAAAATTAGGGTTAATAATGCCTTTTTTTGCATGGTATTAATAATAATTTGGCCCATGGTATTTGGCTCATAGGCTTCACCTAAATAAAACCTCTTTTTTGAGTGTTCATAAATATAAATAGGATTATGGACTAAATATAAAAAGAGGTTTTTATTTATTTACCATACCTATAGCTTATTTATATTTTATTTATTTACCATAGTATTTGGCCCATAGGCCTGGTATATAATTAGATGTTGATTTCTAATCTTATTTGATATATTTTTATTTATTTACCATACTTCTTTATACCTCTTTTATTTTTATTTATTTACCATACCTCTCTTTTATAAATATGGTATTTGGCCCATGGTATTTAGCACATGGTATTAAAATGGTATTTTTCCCATAGGCTTCACCTAAATAGAACCCCTTTTTCAAGTTTTCTTTAAATATAAAGAGGTTTATGGAGTAAATATAAAAAGAGGTTTTATTTATTTACCATACCTTTAGTTTATTTATATTTTTATTTATTTACCATACCTCTGGAGTAAGTATAAAAAGAGGTTTTATTTATTTACCATACCTCCGGTTTATTTATATCTTTATTTATTTACCATACCTCTTTTTTGAGTGTTCGTAACCCTCTTTATATTTTAAATTTATATTGTGTTTATACATAATAATAATTAGATTGATTTTTAAATAGGGCCGACATTAGATTAAAAATGTTAAATGTTAAACATTACGTTTATGTTTACATTTACATTTACATGTTTACGTGTTTACATGTTTAAGTTTACATGTTTGCATTTTTACGTGTGATCTACCCCCATACTGAGTTGTAGAGCGCCTCTCGGCACAATAATTGCATACAATTTGTGAATCATTGACACAATCCTCTAATGTATTTCATTTTTCAAGTATTTGACACAGACCTTTGGTATATCAGAATGCCTCCCTCATTGAGAGGGAGTGTTGATGTTGTAGCATCAAGGCAAGCATTCTTCCTAGGTCAAGGGTATTTACCAGGTGCCATGTAATGTGGCTAGGGAGAATGGCCCATATAGCATCAGGGCCCAAAGTGCTCCCCCAATCAAAAGGTTCTGACAATATTGCAATGGGTTACTTGACTAGTGGTTACAGTGAGTGCCTCAAGCATCGAGCAAGTATTTTTACCATTCAAGTACTATGTGACAACATGGGGGGGATGGTAAATGGGCCCAAAGTTCACCATTAGTCAAGGAAAATTGACCCGGTTCCAAGTGACGACTTGGTTAGTTGGTGACCCAAGACTAGTTTTGTTTTTACCTCAATCAAGGGGTACCTAACCATCTCGCCAAAGGGTATTTGGCTAGTGGGTGACTAGATCCTTTGCATGATGCTCATGCAGGATGCTTTCCACGTGGTTCTAGAATGGAACATGAAGTGGATGGATGCATAAACAGAGGGGGTTCATTCAATTTTTTCTTGGGATAGGAAGAAAAAAAAATAGCAAAGTAGACATCTTGAGAATGTTTGTAGCAACAAAACTAGTATCTTTGTTGACTTTAATAGTAAAAATACACGAGGTATTTAGAATAATAATTTATTAATAAAATATGATATGATAAGATATAATAAGATGATTGAATGATACAATGAGGCCCTGCTTTTATGCCTAAGCAGGTGCTTTTTTACGAATGGGCATGTCTTTTAGACATGCCCTTCCACTAACCTAATGACTACTTAACATAATTACTATTTGATTAATTAGTAATCATATTTATTCTATCTATCTTATTTTATACAAATTTTATTTGTTACATTGCCTCTTCCTTCAAAAGCTTTGTCCTCAAAGCTTAATTTCTGACAATTTCCTTCATCTAGCGTTTGTCATCTTGGGTTTGTGTAATTCATCACAGATACCTTGGCATGTATAATTTGCGGACGATATGGACCTTGAATTTAGGGTTATCTTTTTTCTTTTTCTTTTTCTTTTTTATATATATAGTTATTTATTATTATTATTATTTTTTAAATTAAATAATAATAATTTTTCTATATATATAAATTATATAATTATAATATATATATATAGATATATATATATATATATATATATATTATAACTTTTACTTATCATTTTAATTAAATGGAAACCGCCACCTCTTTACGTCACACCGTTTATTAAACTGATGCACCGTTTATTAACTTGATAAACCGATACATGCTTCATAAACTGTTCACCCTATAAACAAGTCTGTTCATTAAACGTCACACCTGGGTTCGTAAATACCGTTTCTTAAACCTGTTCGTAACCCTTTCCAACTGTTTGTTTATTAAACTGGCGACCAGCAATGCCGATTCACAACTGCCCTCGATTTGTGCAGCAGAAAACAGTGCGGATGGCTACGACCGAGCCTTTCTTTCTGAATCAGCATGTTGCGAAGAAGGTGTAACTGTAACTTCTGTTTTATCGGAATTTTCCCCAACTGTAACATTCTTTTTGGGAAGGCTACGGTAAAAATCAATCCATACAATTCGCTGGCACCAAACATCCCCGTCAGAACGACTCCAATCATGACAGCATCTAGCCCGTCTTCGCCATAGAGAAATTGAATGATATCCCCTAATGAATTCCTAAAATATTCTTCCTTCACATCTTTATCTATTTTTCAAAGGAACATGAAGGGTTTTAAAATCGCATGCAGTCTATTGAGCTGGTGTTCGTTCAATGCACCTCCATGCTCTGCGTGATTCTCTATGCCTTTCGAGAACCATTCATCGAACTGCTCATGGCTATCAAATAATGTTGGCATGATAAAATGAAGCAGTGTTCCAGTAAGCAAGAGACAATTTCGTCAGTTGAAACTGAGGAGTTTTTGCCATAGTAAACTGTGTGCACTTTTAATGGCTTGAGCTTCATCTACAATCATATACTGCCACTTAAGTCGTTTGAGGTGCTTTTCATCAGTTACTGCTAGCTGGTAACTTGTAATGAGTATGTGCCAACTTCCTTGCCTTCGATAAAGTTGCTTAGAGTTTATCGTTTTCCGAAGTATAATACGTTCTTGATATATACCCCAATAAGGGATAACATTCAAATCAGGGCAGAAATTGCTAATTTCATCAACCCAATTATTCAACACAGAAGCAGGTGCAACCACCAAAAATGGTCCCCATATATTATTTACCTCAGCTAAATGAGCAAAAAATGCAATAGCTTGGATTGTCTTGCCCAAGCCCATCTCATCAGCTAGGATGCTATTCAGTCCATGTTCATAACTATTGACAAGCCACTGAAGGCCCATCAATTGGTAATTCTTTGGTGTTTGCACAGAGGACGTTTGAGGCACTGACGAAGGATTAAGCAAGTCCATGTCATGAGAGCCTTCAGCTATACCCTCCTGTGACAACTCATTAGTACCCATATTTTGAAACTTCAAACATTCACTATCAAATGCAGTTATTATTTTCTTCTGCTCGGAGGCAGCATTTTGTGCAACTCTCAAGGCTTTCTCTTTCAAGGCAGCCTCTTCTATATCCTTATCATTTGTTAATGTCACATTGTATGACTCTCGTGCTACATCTTCTTCATCAATAGAAGCTCCAGCAATAGGTTGAGAACTTGTCTTGTTCTGTATAAAATGACTATAGAGCTCTGTCTGCGTGAGTAAAAAGTTCAGCCTCTGTTGTTGTCTTTTTGTTGGGCTGCAGGTGCGTTGAGGATCAGGTAATTCAATATATCTACTGTTTGATCTTTTCCGTCCGCGGTTGAGAAGGTCCTCATCCACATCATCTTTACTTGGATCCTGCTCAAGACCAGCTTCATCTTCATCTTTATCAAGGATTTTTTCATAAAAAATTTTAAGATGGGTTGTAACTTCTGTACATGAATTTTCTAATTGCTGAAGCTTTTCTTGAATTTTTTTTGTTTTTTCATTTTCTTCAGGATCTTCACGTAATGGCACATTGTATGGTAAACAATGTTCATAGGCTTGTACACTACGTTCATAGGCTTGTAAGACTATATTGAGTGACATGGCTTGCTTCAACTTGGCTCCAATACCACTGTAGCAACAAAACTAGTATCTTTGTTGACTTTAATAGTAAAAATACACGAGGTATTTAGAATAATAATTTATTAATAAAATATGATATGATAAGATATAATAAGATGATTGAATGATACAATGAGGCCCTGCTTTTATACCTATGCAGGTGCCTTTTTACAAATGGGCATGTCTTTTAGACATGCCCTTCCACTAACCTAATGACTACTTAACATAATTACTAATTATTAATTAGTAATCATATTTATTCTATTTATCTTATTTTATAAAAAAATTATTTGTTACAATGTCAAAGTGAATACCTCCCTAGCTAAGATGGAGTGTTGACTTTAGGGTAGCTGTGGGATGTATTCCCCAGCTACACAAGTTAAAGGAAGGAGAAATCACATTTTAAATTAAACGAAAATTTAATTTAATTTGCAGAGAGATGTGCCTCTTGGACACCCTAAAATCATTATAAAAAGACACTTGAACTTCTCATTTTCATACACACTCATCACTCACATTTTTCTCTCTCTCTCGCATGGGGGAAGTAATCTGAGGAAGAGGCCGAAGTTTCCAAGAAATCAAATTTCTAAGACAGTCAATATTTGACCAGTTGAATTTTCTGAGTGTAATTACTTAATAATGTACTGGAGTGTGTTAAAGTAATATCATATATCATTGGAAGTAATTACCAGTTGCAGACAATTGTGCTTGTCTATGTAGCACTACAAAATCAATAATAACAACTGAGATAAGCTACTGCCACAGCCCCACTCCTTTATAATACTTGGAATTCTGAGGAAATTTTAATCACAACTCTAATATATTTATTATTGTTTGTGATGGCTAGCAAGCAACAGTTTTAAGAGGGGAAGCAGGAGTCATAGTGTAAACATCATGGAACTGAGTTTAGTCCCAAACATGGAGAAAGGGAAATTGTAGATCAATGAAACTGAAGATTTGGTTGCAGAAATGTGGCAGTGTGGTTGTATAAAAGCAGTTGGAAGAGGTGACCAAAACAATTGCAGTAGCCTGGTATAACAAAAGTTGAGTCCTACGTCATTATGGCATCTCAAATTTTAAGTCTGTGTCTGAATAGTTGAGTGATGAGTCTTACTTGAGTTGTTTCTGAATAGTTAAAAATGTGACCATATAAAAATTTCTTTCTATAATGATGGTTTGCCAATCAAATTTTTTCATGAAAATGCAGTAGCATGGGGCTTATTGAGTACAATTTAAAGAGTATGCTAATATTAAATATTGATGTAAGAGAACATACTATCGAACAAGCCTTAGTGGCAAGCGCATACTGAATGAAGAGATTGAGAACTTGATATTTAACAGACTGAGTTGAAGGATATCATGTGTCAATGGCCAGGTTAAGGATGAGTGGTTTTGCTTCTGCACCAGAGCAGTAGGACATCAATTAGGTTGGACAACTTAATATCATAGTTTGTCTTCTAGGTAGGGTCACAAACCCAATAAAAATACACATCTTATGCAGGTGAATGTATGATTCTCTATATACATAGCTATCATCTGCCTCCAACATACAATAATGCACAAAATCCAGCTTCAGCACGTAACTTATTCACTTCTGTTGCAACTCAACAATATGAAAGCTCACAATTCAAATTATTTTATTGCATTGGAACTGAATACCACCTATATTGCTCAGGAAAACAGCAAATACTGCCTCCTGTGAATAAAGAGCTTTGAAGAGACTCTGAAGGCTAGCATACACTTGCTGTCTTTGCTTTTGAAACAAATAAGGATAGCCATAGAAAATGTTCCCGACAGCCTGCAAATTGACATAGGATAACAAATGCTTTAGTGTATAGGTGGCCTAGAGAACAGCATCAACCTTGGCCAACGTAGTTCCACTACAGATTAAAGAAATGCATAAGCAACAAAGAGGGTTGAGTACCTCTGCTATAAGAGAAACAACGTAATTTTCTATGCTGTCAAGATACACAACCATATCTGCAAATGCAGCAACAAGAGTCACAGCAAATTTCGTAGACTCGACTCTCCCACTATCAGCTCTGCAAATAAATTTCAAAATCACACAGAAATCAAATATTGGTTGTGAGTCGTGACTACTACCAAGTCCACTACTTCCTAGTCCTTTAACATCATGTAAAAAATTCTGTTTTAAATAGCTCATTGCGAAAAGAAAAATAACATCAAAAAACTCTAACTAAATATCACTCTATGAAATGTGAATAATCAACAATCAACTGATGTCCCACATATCATGTTTAATGATGTCATTTTAAGGCTATAACCGAGAAAAACAATCAAGAAGAAAAAGTAACCCCTGAAATAAATAAATTAAAAAATAAAAACAAAAAATTGGGGCTTATCTAATCACAGAGAACTGAACAAGGGTTCTTCATTAATTCATGCATGCTACACAATGTCCAAGACTACAACAATCTAGGGTCATTCGACAGAATTGGACAGAACTGGTTAGATCCACTTGTCAAATAGAGAAGACACAATTTGTATTGACTCCAAATTATTGATGTATGTTTGTTACCAACCAAGCATTAAGTCAACCTATCTAACTCAATGAAGCAATGACTCAAGTGGATAACACCTTCAACGATATCCGGCTTGTTGATCACCTTAGATTTATTGTGCAAATCCTTTCCAATCACTGGCAAATTTTTCAAGGACTCATGGAGTGCAAACAAAAATTATGCTTATCACCATTCAATCACTTTGTTAGTGAGTTTGCAACCATCTCATCTTCCGACTTGCGTCAAATATTTGCACGATTGTTTAGGCCAGACAACTTCCATTCATGCCATCATTGATAGATGTAGTCGACTCTGGTGCTTGATAGTGGTACAGTTGACTACCTTTGACTGCTCCAGTGCACTACGCCATGACTCAATCTAAAAACATAACCACTATTCAATCTGTCCTTAAGGTTTGGGACAGAAATCTAGAGGAGCCCAATTTGCAGGATGGAGTGTTGCAATTAGAGCAATTGGAGGATACTATTATCCAAGATTATGATGATCGAATTGAGATGCCACCCGCATCTAGTCTCTTGGTTCCCAGGTTCCATGCTTCATGCTTCAACACCAACAGCGGGGACTTCATTATCATTAGCTCCACTACCACAAATTCCAGGGCCACCATCTTCTTCATTGCCACCACGTGGAGGCTCGTGTCTTGTTCGTGGTGGAAGGAGGAGAGATTAGTAGATATATTCACATTTTACTACTTTTGTCATAGATTAGACTTGTAGTTTTGTTGTGAATTTGAACTTTTTTGTCTTACTCTTCCTAGTTCAGTGTGTACTTGAGTCTTGGTGGTGGCAAAGTGGCCTATTTTGGAAACATTTTATTTGAATTTTAGACATGACTCATGTTGACAATTACTCACCTGCTAGATAATTTACTTGAATGTTTGATGATTTTATCTTCTAAATGTTTCATGTTTTATGATATGCTTAAAAAAAATTATGTATGTTTGTAATTGCTAGAATCTAGATGGTTGATGCTCGAATAATTAATCATTGATGTACAATGGAATCATGGATGTCATATCTATCTTGATTTATGTAAAAATATGCATGTTTTCATGTCTTCTACAACTAATTTGGTATTTGGGATGTTTTTTTTAATATAAATGCATAAAAATATTAAAATATATATATATATATATATAGTAGACACTTCCGAGACGCTTCGCTTCCTAGATTTTTAGGAAATGACGCTTTTGTTAGTTTTTGTAGCATCTAATGTGTTCTAGCCTTGAAATTTGTGGAGAGGCTAGAATACATGAGATCTCGAAAACTCATAAATCATTTCTGGAAATTCCGCCTAGAGATGACTTAATTAGATTATTAGTCTGTTTTTAAATATTTCCTAAGTATAAACTTAGGGAATATTATTAATTAATCAGAATTAATTAAGTCAAGGTGTGAATGTTCTAGAGACTCACATGGATCGATTTCAAGTTAATCCTAGCCATCGATTAAGATCTAATCTTGGTCGTTGAAGTCTCAATAGAGGATTATAAGAAAAAGTCGATGGGGCTTGGAGATCACACACTTGAGCAGTTCGATTTTACTGGGAGATTGATTTCTAGAGTAGCAGTTGTTTGTTGCCGGAGAGAGATTCAGTGAGGTCGAAGAAGTGAAAGGTGTTGAATGCAAATGAGCAAAAGCGGCGAAATTCCAGCTTTTATCAAGCCCATGGATCGCTTTTTGGTGGACACTTGTCTGAAAATCGTCATTCTTCGTGGGCACAAATTGGACTCCTATATGGCACGAATCTTCATTTTGTGACACGATCCAAGTTCGAATCAGACACGTGTCCCTTGAGAATCGTGTTCGACACGATGGATTCGTGACATATGGGGGGATTTGGTGACTTGGGTTCTTACTTGGGATATAACCAAAACCCTCAGGTTCCATCCTCACTATCTTCAAACTATTGCTCCCAAATAGTCATTATA
The DNA here is from genome assembly GCA_034641835.2 of Pinus albicaulis. Taxonomy (NCBI): domain Eukaryota; kingdom Viridiplantae; phylum Streptophyta; class Pinopsida; order Pinales; family Pinaceae; genus Pinus; species Pinus albicaulis. The sequence continues at coordinate 841,456,303 of CM076570.1, forward strand.
TTTTTCTCAGTATATACTATATTCTACTCTATTTCATCTTCCTAACAGCATTTGAATTACCTAAACCGAACATTCCAATCAAATGTTATGCTAATATTGGGTTAGCATATCTTTTTAAGCCTTTATTGGCAAATTGTCCTACAATCCAACATCGTAACTAATGTATCACCCAAATGACTACAGATTTGAGACTAAAACTTTGATCTATAACAACCTATATGTCTTCTCTATAATGCAATGGATCTCACTAAATTTGATGGTCCAAGAAAAAATTAAGATGACTTCACCAAAAGTTGTACATTTCGAACATTTTCAAATTGAAACCTTGTACACCATGCCACGCATCCAATTTGCAAGTCGAAGTTTAAAATTGGCATGAAAGACAACTAAAATTTTCTAATTTGTCATCTTTTGGATGCTAAAGATGGCACTCAGTTTGGACCCCGCTATATTCAAATAAGAATGTTTCATCAGAAACACGTTTGAGAATAGTTTCATGACTACACAAAAACCTTAACTTGTACGTCCTGTAACTTAGAAGTTGTGGAAAACCAGATTCTCAAATTTGAACCAGAGATGTTGTGCTCTGTCCTCTTTCCAACCCACAAGTCCCACAGAACTCCAAAAGGTTGTAATAAAAATGGTAAAATGATTCATTAAGGAGCAAGCCAAGGATGGTTACCTCTAGTACCAAATGTTGTGGCAAATACACAAAGCAACACCTAACAAAAGCTTCATGGCCTGTAAGGGAGAATGGCATCCACACCATAGTGTTAAAAACCGGCCGGTCTAAACCGAAAACTGGTCAAACTGGCCGATCAGACCATTGGCCGGTCCAAACTGGTTGCAAAACCCGGTTTTACCTTGCACAGTGCACTTCACCTAAAAAATATAGTTAATCGATGCTGACCAGTCGGTTAAGGACGGAACCAGCCAGTTTATCCATAAACCGGCCGGTTTCGTCCTTAACCGGCCGATCAACACCTAAGTTGATGTAGGGACCCACGGACGGCCAGCAAGGATGTTTAGGGCTGATTTGGAGGGAAGGGGAGGGTTGTTTCCCTCCAAAAACACCCTCCCCAATCCTTATAAGTAGGGGCAGCCTCTCCTTTGTCTCACACCATCTCATTTGCAGTTTGTGAGTTTGATTGAGAGCTTGGAGAGTGTTGAGTGTTTGCTGAAGCAGCAATCTTGGAGGCTTGGAGTTGGAGTTGGAGCTATCTTGGAGACCCTCTCCAATCCTTTATAAGCAGGGGTAGCCTCTCATTTGTCTCACACCATCTCATTTGGAGATTTTGTGAGTTTGATTGAGAGCTTGGAGAGTGTTGAACTTTTGCTGGAGTAGTGGAAGTTGGACCAACATAGAGTTTAAGGCTTGTCGCTTGAGCTAAGTAGTAGCCATCATGCCTCCAAAAGGCAAGGATACTGCATGGGCTCATTATGATATGATTGATGGCAAAATGATTTGCAAATATTGCCAAAAATCTATTGCAGGAGGGGGTATTTACAGGTTCAAGCAACACTTGGCTGGGATAGGAGGCCATGTAAAGCCATGTGGAGCACCAAATGAAGTAATAGGGCATATTAGGGCAGAATACCTTCAGAAGTTTGAGACTTAAGTCACTGAACCAATAGAGAAATTTGTGACTGGAGCAGTTGCAAAGTTTGGCAGTAGAGAGTCGGGAGACTCAAGTTCAACCAACTGAGTTTGAACTTTGATCATGATTAGAAATTTAGAAGTTTCAACTTTCAAGTTTCAAGTGATAATGTTGATCATTAATTAGAATTTAGTAATATCATATATGTAGATTTGTAGTAGACTGTCACGGTACTATGTAGGCCAATGGCCTCAATGCTCATAGATTGTAGCATTTTTTTTGGACTTTATGGGTCATTTGGAGCCTCATTGCTTATGTATTTTTTCGATGATATGTATTGCACTCGGTGCCATTTTGATATATTCACCTTTGCATGGTATATAAATGAGAAAACTTTGCATATTTTGTCTCTATTGGCTTGGAATCATGGTTGCAAATCTTAAAAATAGTTATTTTATTAAAAAATAATTATTTAATGTATTTTTTTAAAAACCGGTTCGTTTAGACCTGACCAGTACCAGTTAGACCAGTTTCGGTCCGGTTACCGGTTCATTAGGTCCACCGGTCCGATCACCGGTTCCGGTTTTTAATACTATGATCCACACTTTGTCCCAACTTGGTTGTTATTAACAACCACAATAGGATCATGCCCTACCAATCTCCTACGGTTATCCATTGAGTGTTTCCTCTTTTCTAATTCGAAACTTGGTAATGATATCTAACATTGAGTGCAATCCCCTTAAGGTTATAACTTTGAGTTGACAATTAGACAAAGATAACATCAGATAAGATTAGTTTATTAATGTTCACAAAGTTAATCAAGAACTAATGTGTGCACATGACTTCAAATAAATAAGTGAGATAAAAGAAAAAATCACGACACCATTCACATTCACAGAATGCATGTATTTTCATGAAGCTTTTCTTCCAACCCTAAATCTATTTAAATGTATCTCCACATGATCAACAATGATGAAGGAATGTTACATAATTCATAACGATAATGCCTCTCCTCTTAATGATATCTCAAACCAAGATATAGTAACATAGAAAATAAAATACACAATTGTTCAGAAATCATCAATGAGTCTACTATTCAAGATTTCCTAATGACATCTATATAAACTCCCGGGGACTCAATACACAGCCCACTTTATAAAATAAATTATCACATAATACGACTTCCATAATGAAATTCCATCAACCACGTGTCATGAAAGGCAAATAAATTTTTCATAAACTAGAAGATAAAATATGATGAAATGACCAACTTGCAGCAAATACATTTTAGTACACTTCGAATTTTTTTGTCAAATGCAACGAATGCATGCTCTGGTCTTGTTAATAGTGATGAATATAATTAATTTTTCAGTATTTTTGGATTCTATATAGTGCTTTCGAATAGGTTCCAAGCTCCTTTAAAGTCAATTATGTTAGAAACAAACCTGTGTGAATTGCATCCAAAGGGGACAAGTCTGTAAAACGTTTGAATGAGAGTCTCCTTGCCTGAAAACTTCATGATTAAAGGGGAAAGCTTTCCCACTGTAAGAATCGCCAATAAAGTGAGCCTTGGATCATTTCCAACAGAATCCAAAACTCCTAATGCCTCTGAAAATATGTTCTGTATAATACATAAATTGGATAATTATAAACCTACTTTTACTCAATATAATTGAAAGAAAACTTAAAGCAAAAGCTTGCATAAAGTCAAGTGTCAGCTTTCACAATCACCTTGTAAATTTGTTGTGGATTTTTTATGCGATGATCATCAGAGGCAATGCAAATTACTATCTGGATTCACACCAGCAAGAAAAAATGATTAAGGATCAACATGAACAAAGACCTTCCAATTTTTTGACTTGTTTATACACTTCCCCAAAGAGAGGCCAAAGCAATAACATTGATGTACATTAAGATGATTATTATATCATCTTCCATTATCATGATGAAAAAGTGAAAAACAAAATCACAAATTCTACAAACAACCATCACTTGACTTATTAATTTTAGACTACCAAATGCTCCTCAAATGACATAGCAGCTCAGTAACCATAAAAACCATGTCGTTGATATATAGTATACAATACTAAAGGCAAAGTGCACAATATATCTTCCAATCTATTATTCAAGTATTCTTTCATAGAAATGAATGAATGCGTGCCGATTCCATCCATGATTGTAATCATGCAACCATGCAAGTCATATTTATGACGTTCATAAGCAAAATCTGTACATATGTCACTTGATGGATACTCCTTGATCATAATTAGCATGAAGTAAGACAGTTTATTCTAAGCTGTTTGTCTAGAAGGAAATATGCATTACTTATCTATTTGTAAAGAAAATAAACTATGGATAGTATACAGATAGTTGCATACATATGTCACAATGATATCAGCCAAATTAGCTGTCATGTGTTCTCACATATCTATCTATCAATGTGAACATTCATGTTTTCAATTGTGGACAACGCAAACAAAATTCCTAGTCTATCCACATGCACAATTTTCATACTTGCAATATCTTGATTGAATTTCATAGCGCACCAATGTTATCAAAACCAGACTAGAAACTGAAAAAAACCAGAGAAGAAAAAAAAATGATTCGACCAAAAAATACATAAATATAAAATTTGAAAAAAAAAACCATGTATATTCATGTGCATCAAAATGAATCCAAACCATTATACATAAAATATGCAAAGTTTCTCATATATCTAGCAGGAAAGGGTGCATATTACCAAAATAGAATAGAGTGCAACCCATCTCTAAATCAAAAATGCACCAACAAAGAGGCTCTAGATTGCCTCTACAGTCCCACAATATCATTGCTACAACAAATACCTACATATCATCAAAATCACTGCCTATATTGGGATTCTCATCATCAATATCACCTTTTAAGCATTAAAATAACATAGAAAAAGCTTAACAAGTCAAATCGAGATTTTGATTGAGCAATGAGTACATATTTACTAGTGTAATGATAAAGGACTTCAACAACCAATGCCACCAACATCAAGGTACATAAAGGCTTTATATTTTTATTTAAATGTTATTTCCAAACCCTCATGCATGACAAAATCCAATGGAAATGTTGCAATCCCCCTATTGTTGCACAAACTAGCAGGCCTTGTGAATAGGAAAAAACTAGAGGTCACAACAACATCTGGGACAGAGACCCACTATAACCACATCCTATGTCACCTTCTCGGAGTTTCACAGACAAGAGGAGTTGTTAAAATTGGACAACTAGGTCCAAACTCCATGTTGTGATGCTCAGATGAAGATACCAATATTTATATTGGGAACCTCTTTCGAAGAGGTGTAAGATCGATCTAAAATTGATCTTAATCTGATGAGCAGAACATTTATTTTGAATTTATTTTTAATAATTTCAAATATGTGTAGGTCGGCCTTAAGGTTTTACACCCCCAGCAGATGTGTCACACACCTCAGTGATTGATATAAATAGAGTCAACATTGGAGGACTTTTTCACTCATCTCATCCTCACACATCATCTCCTCCTTTGATTTAGTATAAGCTCCTTGGATGCAGTTTCGGTTCACACGTGGACGAATTTACTGCAGCTAGGGTTTCCATGCAAGTTTGACCAGCGTTGACTTTGGTCAACACATGGTCCAAAGGAGCTGATTTTTGGTGGAGACTTCGATTTTGGAAGGCCGTACATTTTGGCACAAGAACTGAGGTCAAAGGTTGACCGTAGACCTTGCTGTGTTGACTTTTACTTCTTGTTGTTGTCGTTGCTGCCGGTGTTGCTGCCGTTGCTGCCGTTGGGGAAGCGTTGGGGAAGCATTTCTGCATGGTGCGATAAAGGAAGAGGTATATGTGGAGCAACATCTGGGGTTCGAAGTCCAGGATCAGGACACCCATGTCTGCAGGTTGAAGAAAGCCCTCTATGGGCTGAAGGAAGCACCCAGAGCTTGGTACGAGAGGATATATAGCTACTTGATGAAGCTGGGCTTCACTCGAAGTAATGCTGATCCAAACCTTTTCTTTTAGGTTGTCAAAGGGAAGCCTCTCATTCTGGTGCTGTATGTGGATGACCTCTTCCTGACAGGTGCTGACCCTCTCATTCATCAGTGCAAGAGGGAGCTCGTTGCTAAGTTCAAGATGAAGGACCTAAGACTAATGCACTATTTCCTAGGCCTGGAGGTCTGGCAGAGACCTGGCGAGATTTTCCTTTCTCAAGGAAAATACATTGTGAAGCTTCTGGAAAGATTTCGTATGGTGGATTGCAAGTCTATGTCGACACCGATGGAGCTCAACTTCAAGAAGTTGAGTGGCAGCGCTGCTGGGCCCGTATTGACAAATCCTACTGAGTATCATCAACTCGTAGGGGCCCTGATGTTCTTAGTGAACACCCGTCCGGACGTATGTTTTGCAGTGAACACTTTGAGTCAACACATGGTTGATCATAACATTCACTGGGTTGGTGCCAAGAAACTCTTGAGATATCTTTGGGACACAATACACCTTGGGCTGAGATACACTGCCAAGAGCATGACACTCCTTGGTTATACTAATGCCGATTGGGTTGGCAGTGTGGTGGATCGCAAGAGCACATCTAGATGCCACTTCACACGTAGATCTGCTTCGGGCAGGAAACTGAAGTCGGTAGCCTTGAGCACCGCTGAGGCCGAATACATTGTAACATGTATGGCCTGTTGTGAAGTCACTTGGTTGCAAAAGCTCTTTAGTGAGCTATTCGAGCATGTGCTAGATGCCACCATTATCCTTTGTGATAACTAGAGGGGGATTCGTTTGTCATAGAATCCCGTGTTCCACGATCGATCCAAGCATGTTGATGGTTGGTACCACTTTATCCGGGATATGGTACAGCAAGGCGTCGTAAGGCTCGATCATAGGAACTGATGAGCAGGTCGCGGATATTCTCACTATGCCCTTGGGGAAGGTCATGTTCCTAACCTTCCGTGAGAATTTTGGAATCGTGGAATGACCCCATTCTGAGGGTCCTGTTGGACGATGAGCTTTGGGAGCTCTGGGGAGCTTTGGGGATAGCTTCTCGAAGCTATAAGCAACCACAGGGCTAGGCTTGCCGAACCTTGTTGGTGCGCTTGGGCCCCACCGTGATGATTGAGTTGGTTCGCCTCTCATGATTTGTGCCCCATATGCATCCTACCCATTTGAGTTTCGGATTCATGGGAAGTACCTCTCATTTGGCCAATGAGGTGGGAAAAGCTAGAGACTAGTAGCAAAGACTGATGGACCCATCAGAGATTGTCGTACTCTCTATCTAGGATGACACATGTCCAACCACTTGATCTAGGATCAAGTCTAGTGAGGTTTCGGACCTCCTACTGACTTCGGGTCAGATAAACCAACTTCGGGTTGGTGTGTGACTCTTTGAGTCCATGTGAGGTTTTGAAACTCCAGCTGACTTCAGGTCAGTGAGACTAACTTCGGGTTATTATATATGACTCTCTTGAGTCCAAGCGAGGTTTCGGACCTCCTACTGACTTCGGGTCAAGTAAACCAACTTCAAGTTGGTATGAGACTCTTTGTGAGTCCGATAGAGGTTTCGGACCTCTGGGCTGAATCTGTCAGCCGAGGAATGATGTCTTTGTGACTGACCCACTTCTGTTCTGAAATAAAGAGGCCAGCAAAGCAAGTTACAGTGGGATGACGCACGATGTTTGACTGCACAGGTGGATGGAGTTCTCCCTAGTTGAGAGGGAGTGTTAAAATTGGACAACTAGGTCCAAACTCCATGTTGTGATGCTCAGATGAAGATACCAATATTTGTATTGGGTTCCTCTTTCGAAGAGGTGTAAATAGAATCAACATTGGAGGACTTTTTCACTCATCTCATCCTCACACATCATCTCCTCCTTTGATTTAGTATGAGCTCCTTGGAAGTAGTTTCGGTTCACACGTGGACGAATTTACTGCAGCTAGGGTTTGGATGAATTTACTGCAGCTAGGGTTTCCATGCAATTTCGACCACCGTTGACTTTGGTCAATGCATGGTCCAAAGGAGCTGATTTTTGGTGGAGACTTCGATTTTGGAAGGTCGTACATTTTGGTACAAGAACCGAGGTCAAAGGTTGACCGTAGAACATGCTTCGTTGACTTTTACTTGTTGTTGTTGTCGTTGCTGCCAGTGTTGCTGCTATCGTTACTGTCGTTGTTGTTGGTGTTGCTGTCGTTGTTGCTAGTGTTGTTGTCGTTGGGGCAGCATTGACTTTTCTGGGGTTGACTTTGAGTTGATCGTGTGGCTATTTTGAAGGTTGTTGTGACACATGCTGGGTTGGCTGACCAAGGAAGACTTTGTTGGTTGAAGCATCCTGTTGACCGCCGTAATGCACCACCACATTTTTTTGTTTCTGGTTTGTCTTCTATAGATCCACTGGTATGTTCTATGAGCATTTTACTTGATTGTTTATGTGACTGCTGTGGTGAAAAGTAAAGTTGCATCAAGCATAGAACATCTTCAAAAATTTACAGGAGTCCTAGTATTTCTCACTTATTGAAGCGAGAGAAGGTGGCTCATTCAATGGAAAGGCTCAACAAAAGTATGAGCTCTAGGAGAAGCTAGTAGGACCTTCCACGAAAAACCCCTCTGAAAGATAGCTACATGAGACCTAGGGTTGAGACATGTAATGAGATATAAGCACATCCAAGGTCAAGGTAGACAAAGAAAAAGGCAATGTAAGGTTTACTTCAACAAGTACTAAAGCACATGCCTTCAAAGAATCTCCAAGTTGAAGGATTAGTTTCAAGGACTCCCTCTTGATGTGATGGATAAGGCATCAACCTTATGGAGATTCCACCATGAGAATTCCTACAAAACTTGAAAATCCCTAGAGGAGACACTCGGGAATAATCTTATCCAAACGAAATTCAAATTGCCTCCTTCCAAAGGATTTTGCACCAAGCCCTAGATAGGCCTCCCTATCCTTAAAGGGACGAGGAATAAAGGTGAAAAGAGAGATGATTTTCAAGTTGAACATCATCATCAAGGATTTAGGATCAGTGCCTAACCATTGGGAGGCTATGGAGTCAAGGATAATCTCAATTTTGGCAACTCGCTCTTTAAAGGAGAGACATAAACCAGCTTTGCTACCCCTAATGGAACTAACTTCACTAAAATTTAGATATTTATACTTCGATGACACTTGTTAATCGAGTTTCAAGGATGCAACTGCAATAAATCCCCTAGGAACATTCATTCATTCACTATCTCATACACGCAAAATTTCCCAATATTTACAATATTTAGACAAATATTTTATCAATTAGGGCACATTAATAACCATGAGACATATTAGACATTAGAAAAATCAGAAATACAACATTAAATAGCGCTTACAAAATAGTGAAGAACATGTCCATCCATAACAATGCCAAATAAAAGCTCCAAGGAAGATAGCGAAATTATCCAAACATCAAAATTCATCCAAAATCTCCAAAAAAAACCATTTACAACTGTAGGGCTGAATTTTTTTTCTAGGCCGAAAATCCTAGTGATGATGGTTTCGAATGAGACTAGGTCTCATCTATTTATACAAGTGCTAAGAGTTCAAATAACAAATGGAAAAGCCCCTCCATGTGCCTAGTGTGCCAAGGGTGAAAATTTCTGAATATGCTCAAACAGAAACCCCACTGTTAAATTTCTGATTTACTTCTCCTACTTACATTAAGTTATTAATGTGAAATCTTCAGTATTAACATCGAAGTAAATACATTAACAGCCTACACATACAGATCTAAACTGAATAACATGCACAATGACAAAGTGACACACAAGGATTTTCTGGACAATTGTCCAAGGAAAAACCCAATGCCGAAAAAACGATCTTCTGGTTGCTGGAAGGTTTTATTATTAAGCAGAATCTAAGTACAACAAATTTGGGCACCAAACTGGTTAACCCGACAGAGAAATAAAAGAACTGCAGCTATACCTTTGTTCTAGAGATAGAAAAAACTGACTAATTCACACCCTCAAACAGGATTTACAAAACTGAGCCCTTTTCAATCTTCAGAAACCCCAGCACTGCTCTAAAGCTCTCTGCGTCAACCCCTGCGCTGCTCAAGAAGGGCCTGCGTCACCCCAGACTGGGTTACGCTGCCCTGGCTAGTCAGCGTCAATCCTCCTGGGACTGCGTCAGCCTTCTGTGGCACTGCATCAGCCCTCCTGGCCTCCTGCTGCCTCTGCACTACCCCTGCTAGGCTATCACTGCTCTCGTAGTTGTTGCTTCCTCTGCGCTGCTCTGGTCCGCTTCTTCTCTGCCCTTGTTGTACTCTTGGCCTGGGATCAAACCATCCCCTCGCCAATACTACCCCTCGCTGCAGCTGAAACACTTCTGAAATTCTTAACAAACCTTGCCCTAGAATTCTAGCTTAGTTTCAGTGCTTTGCCACTATGTGTGTTCTCCAACTGACCCCAAGCCCTCTTCTTATACTTTTCTCTTTGAAACATCAATAGTCGTGATCTAATATTGAATCGACGGCTAAGATTAGAAGATGTTTGATCCGTGTGACTTAAGTCATTTTTATCACATGTTTAATTTAATTAACTTTAATCTTTTAATTTTCCTAAGTTAGACTTAGGGTCCTTAATTAAAAAGTCTAATTAATTAAATATCTCTTGAACAGGATGAAATTTCATAAATCGCTTTCTGGGTCTTCGAGATCTCATGTACTCTACCCCCTCCACAAAGTTTGGGAGCTAGATCACATCTGATGCTACCCCAACACCCCAAAATCTCAACACTCCCTCTTAGCGAGGAATGTGCTCTAGCAACAATACTTCACCCTAAAGTTCTGCACTGATCTCTAGTGTGGGTCTCTGCGTTGATGCTTGGCCTGTTGCCCTTCATCACTGCGTTGTTGCTGCTCTCATGTACTGTTGCCCATGACACTGCCACCGCCACTGCTACATTCGTACTGTAGCTCCCTCTAAAATTGTTGTATCGCGCTGCCAACTGCTGCATTGCAACTCAGTTGCTGAGAGTAAGCAACTGAAGTACTCCTACCCAGTCTTTGACAGACAAGTCAATTGGGCTGCATTTTCGTCATTGAAGCTCCATAGGCTGTTGCTTTGTGTTGACATCTAGAGGCTGTTGCACTACTGCAGCTTTGCACTGCGTAAGCAGACCTCCTGCACAATGCCTCTACGCTAAAGTCCTCTACGTTGTTGCTGCGCTACATTGTCCTCCTGAAGCCTCTGCGCCGCTATAGCTCTGCATTGCGTAAGCAAGCCTGCTATGTGTTGTTGAAGTCACGTCAACCCCTCTGCACTGTTGCTACCACACTGCAGTTGCATCTGCACTGCGCTACTCCCTCTCAGCATCCAGCTCTACCTCTGCTCCATCTATGATCTCTGCATCCACTGCTCCACCCCGCTACCATCTTAAGGCTCCCGTAGCTCGTATGTGATCCGAGAGTTGGGCTACTCAAGGATCTTGCCCTCACTCTGTAGCTGCTCTACAGATCAAGATCGCCCCACTTTCGTGGTTCATGAGCGCTCATGGCTACGTCATTTTCAGAGCCATCGTCTGCTACAACAACCTTGGAGCTAGAAGCTTCCTTGTCCTTTTTCTTCTGAGGACAATTGCTGGATCAATGTCCTAGTTTGCCGCACTGGAAACACTTGATCTTCGACAGCTCACGCTTCTTTCTTCCTTGTTGCCTCTTTGATGCCAAGGCTGCATCTTCCTCTTCTTCCTTCTTCACTTTGCTCGAACCGTTGTTGTACTGTCTTTTGGTCATCCCGCAGATTTCCTCTTGTCGGAGGATGGCCCACATGTTGTCCCAGTTGGGAAGGTCCGCTCTGCCCAAGAGACTTTGGACAAATGCTTCCCAGTCCTCTGTGACTGCATTGAGATAAGTCCTCACCATGACATCGTCATCTACCTTGACCTCCATGCTAATCAGCTGATCCTGGACCGATTGTAGTTTGGATAGAAAAGGGTCAATCTCCTCTCCCTTGGCCATCTGAATAACCTCAGCTTGTTCTCCAGAAGCATTTTTCTCTGGACAGATCTTCCTTCATAAAATGTGGTTAGAGCTACCCACATCTCATGAGTCGTTGCCTTCTTGGCTATGTGTGGAACCACATGATCTTTGACCCCGTCCATAATGAAGCGCTTGGCATGTGTCGTTGCTTCCTCGTGCTTCTCCAAGAGCTTTGCATCAGTCGGTGTAGCCAAGACTTTCTCTGCATGCTCCCTCAAGTCGTATGCCTCCATGAGTACCAGATTTTTGGCCTTCCAGATTGCAAAGTTGGATAGGTCGTCCAACCTATCCTAATCATGTAGTCAATGCGGCGCCATCTGCTCAGAAGTTTGTCAAAACAATTCCTCCTCTCTTTGCTAGAGACTCAGATCTAGGGTCCTTGGTGAGACAGGGACCCTCTGCTCCCTCTTACAATTGACTCCCTCTCTTGGAAGTCTGCCAAACAAAACGAATCAGCTCTCTTTGATCCTATGATCGATCTACAGATTTCTTTGGCAGGAAATTTTTTGAGAGGCTGTTCTCCTCCCGCTCTTTGTCCGCTTAGCTTAGGCTTAATTCTGCACCGGCAGAATCTTCACCCCACCAGCAACTCCTGAAGTAATGCAGCTCAGCTTCCGGCACTCTGAACAACAATCAGCTTCTGGAATGCGTCACCTGGTTTGGCCTGTGAGTGAGCAGACAGTCTCAGGGCAACTTCTGTGTTGCTTCTACGCAGTAAGTGCATGGGCTTGCGTGAGTCCGCGTGGAGACTGCGTCACCCTTGCCTCTGCTCGACTCTGCTTCCTTATGCTACTGCGTTGCCTTCTCTAGTCCGGTTTATCTGCTATTGCTACTGCTTTCTCTGCTTCTTTCTGCAACATGGATTTCTTCAACCGTCTTCCTGGAGATCCGACTAGATCTGCAATCGCTATGATACTATGTGAAAATTTATGAATATGCTCAAACAGAAACCCTACTGTCAAATTTCTAATTTACTTCTCCTACTTACATTAATTTATTAATGTGAAACCTTCAGCATTAACATGGAAGTAAATACATTAATAGCCTACACATACATATCTAAATTGAATAACATGCACAATGACAAAGTGACACACAAGGATTTTATGGACAACTGTCCCCGAAAAAACCCAATGTGGGAAAACCGGTCTTCTGGCTGTTGGAGGGTTTTTAACTTTTTATTATTAAGCAGAATCTAAGTACAACAAATTTGGGCACCAAACCGGTTAACCCGACAGAGAAATAAAAGAACTGCAGCTATAACTCCGTTCTGGAGACAGAAAAATTGACTAATTCACACCCTCAAACGGGATTTATAGAACTCAGCCCTTTTCAGTCTTCAGAAACCCCAACACTGCGCTGAAGCCCTTTGCGTCAGCCCCGATGGCCTGTGTCATCCCCTACGCTGCTCAAGAGGGGCCTGCGTCACCCCAGATTGGGCTACACTGCCCCTGCGCTGCCCTGGCTGGCCAGCGTCAGTCCTCCTGGGATTGCGTTAACCTTCTGTGGCACTGCGTCAGCCCTCCTATTGCCTCTGCATTGCCCCTGCTAAATTATGGCTGCTCTGCGTAGCTACTGCTTCCTCTGCGTTGCTTTGGTCCACTTCTACTCTACCCTTGTACTCTTGGCCTGGGATCAAACCATCCCCCTCGCTAATACTGCCCCTCGCTGCAACTGAAACACTTCTTAAATTCTTAGCAAACCATGCCCTAGAATTCCAGAGTGGTTTCAATGCTCTGCCACTGTGTGTGTTCGCCAACTGACCCCAAGCCCTCTTCTTATACTTTTCTCATTGAAACATCAACAGTCGTGATCTAATCTTGAATCGACGGCTAAGGTTAGAAGATGCTTGATCCATATGACTTAAGTCATTTTCATCACATGTTTAATTTAATTAACTTTAATCTTCTAATTTTCCTTATTAGACTTAGGGTCCTTAATTAAAAAGATTAATTAATTAAATATCTCTTAAATAGGATGAAATTTCTTAAATCACTTTCTAGGTCTTGGAGATCTCAGGTACTCTAGTCCCTCCACAAAGTTTGGGAGCTAGAGCACATCTGATGCTACCCCAACACCCCAAAATCTCAACAACAAGTAACCCACCCATGGTTACAAGCCAACCATGATAGCTCTTAAAAATTATTTGATTTCTCCTCCAAGCCCACGCAAGGTTGAAGTCATGCATGCAAGGAGTCCAAGAGGGGCAGCATTGAGGCCTCTTGTGCTAGAATCTTGGGAGAGGGCCTCAAAAATCATGATGAAGAGGGTCATGCCCTCCATATCTTGCAAAACATCTCCAAACCCCTATTTGGGCTTTATGGGCTTCAAATGGCTCTCATGGGTCTCCATATGGTTCAAGATCAAGTCGATGCTCCATCAATGAGGGCTAGAAGATGATACATGCCCTCCCATGTCTCCCTAGGAAAGACATAACCTCCTTTGTGCCTTGGAACAGCTGCCAAGTGTCGCGTGCAATGTGTATCCGACTGGGCCAACATGGTCCAAGTGCGTCTTCATCTCGAATAACTAGGGCACAAGCAAGCAAATGGTGGTGCTAAAGAATCCCATGGCATGGAAATCAATGCTCTGCATAAAAGGAGGCCCATGGCTATCAACGCTCACCCTACAAATGCCAATTGCGATCCTCTTGAGTGCTTGGATCTCATATAGGAAGGCCAAGTCCAAGATGAAAACCCACCTGCAATCCTGTAGAAGATCTAATGTGTCTCCTCACCCTCCAATACAATGATTCATTAGTGAAATTGAGTAAATAAGCTTGCTAATCAAGGGCAGAAGTGAGCACTTCATAATGGGTTTCCCTTCCAAATTCGAGGCTTTGAACATGTATTAGTGTTACCTTCCTGAGTAGGAGTGGTTAATGAAGGACCCTATTAGGTGGTTACAACCTCTAACAGAATGAAAGGTCCAAGGTACACCCTTCAAATGGTAGGTGTCATGTAAAATAATGATTGAACAGAGTGGGGGCAAAAGGAATGCTCCAAGCCACATGTCACGGTACAATGGTAGCTATGATGAGGGAGGCCCACACCTTGGATGTAGGAATGTAAGAGCGAGCAATCGCGGTACATGAGTTACCCCAATCTTTGTTTTCCACCCTTCTTCATATACCTTTTTCCTTTTATTGATATTTCTTTATTTTTATTGCTTGGGGCTCAAAGGGATGAGATCATGATGTGTACGATATAGCAGTGATTACCCTTTAAGATAGGGCAATTCATCACCCACCAAGGGTTGGGACAATCATGTGTTCCTTAATGATTCAAGGGGCACTCATAAGGGCCCTAGGAACCAGGGCGATGGCCATAATGTTAGGGGATAGAGCTCATGTTTGGATTTTGCCCACGTGCTAAATTTTATTGTCCCAACCATCTTTCGCATTTTTTGGTATGTTTCCTGTTGTATGTGGCAATACTATGCTTTTATTCTTTTTTTTTAGCTGCATCAACCTCTGGGGCATTGTTCGATGCCCAACCCAAGCTGTGGACAAGGGGAAGGGGATGCTAACACCTTGTGGACCCAATGGACAAATGTGGACCCACGTGGAAAAATGTAAAAATTGGCTTGTAATGAGCGAAGGGGAGTGATATATATGGTATTAGCTAAGAAACCGGATTCGTCCCCCAGGGGCTCCGAATCCCGAATCCGGCGAATCGAATATGATTCAGCTGGATTCGTATCCGATTCATGAGATATGGTCGTATCCGTACAGGGTACGGCGAATCCCGACCGTACCTTGTATGGATACGGCCGTATCCCATGAATCGGGTACGGTCGGACACGCTATCCAAAAAAGTGCGGTTTTTTTTTTATAAAAACCCGATTTTTGTCATTCTTTCTTACCGTTTTCATTTTGTGAAGTGAGCAAGGAGCAAGGGTGAGCAAGGAGAAAGGATTAGCAAGGAGAAAGGGAGTTCTTTCGAAGAGATTCGAGCATCCAGTAAGTGCACTGTCCCTCTATATTTTGCATTTAGTTTGCTGTTAGTGTTTGCATGTGCATATGTTTTATATATTTGGTTATTTTTATTTATTTTTTATAGTATTCATGGCTCAATCAAAGGCAGCAATACAGGGGCAAAGAAAGGGGAAGAATGTCCCCATTGGAGATGCCCCTCCTGTCCCTGTTTCATCAGGGTCTGCAAGTATTCCATCTATTGGAAGTGGGGCTGCAACAGCAGCTTCAAATGTGCAGGGAAAACAAACTGTTGACCCCAAATACCCATTGTGGAAATATGTGACAAGAGAGGGAGGGGCAGGAAAAAAGGGAGGAGGAGGAAATTGTTCATGGAAATGCAATTTTTGCAACGGCCATTTCACTTGCACATATTTCCGTGTGAAAGCTCATTTGTTGGGTATTCCAGGTTGTGGCATTAAATGTTGTACAACAATTGAATCGGCACAGAGGAAGGAATTGGAGAAAGAGCAATATATTGGTGAGGAAAATGTGGCATCAAAATCAAAAAAAAACAAGAATGATGACCCCCTTCCATTCTTAAGGAAAAGTAGCAACAAGTTCCCTTTTGAGACTTTTAGTAGGGGGCAATCAGCAAAGAGAAAGGCAACTGCAGTTGGTCCAATGGACAAGATTTTTCAAAAAGAGAAGAGGGAAGAGCTTGATCTCACCATTGCTTTTTTCTATCAGAACTTCATATCCTTTAATGTTGCACGGTCACCTCTATTTATTGAGATGTGTTGAGCTCTTAGTCATGGGGCTCCATCAGGGTATGTGCCTCCTAGGTCAGAGAAGCTCAGAACCACATTGTTGACAAAGGCAAAGAAAGAGGTGGACAAAATGCTTGAGCCTATTAAATCAGCATGGCCAACATCTAGGGTTAGCATTGTTTCTGATGGATGGACAGATCCAGCACGCCACCCATTCATCAACTTCATGGTGTCATCCTTGAATGATCCAGTTTTCTTGAAATCAGTGGATGCACTTGGACAGTACAACGATGCACAATATATGGGTGAATTATTTATTAAAATTATTAAAGATGTAGGTGTCGATTCTTGTGTGCAAATCATTACAGATAATGCACCTCTTTGCAAGGCTGCTAGCATGTTTGTGGAAGCAAAATATCCACAAATATTTTGGACACCTTGCATTGTCCATTCATTGAACTTGGCACTAAAATCTATTGCTTCTGATGTGCTTTGGATTGGAGCCATTTTTGAGGATGCACGGCATATCCACAACTTTGTACAAAACCATAAAAATGCCCTCACTATCTACAAGGAGTACAGCAATCTATCAATCTTCATTCATCATGTTGAAGAGGTTGAGGGAGGTCAAGACTGCTCTTGGGGCCATGGTTATTTCAGAGTTTTGGTCTTTTTGAAGAAAGACGGATCAAGCAGCCTCAAAGAAAGTGAAGGACACAGTGTTGGATGATCTATGGTGGGAGAAGATAGATCTAGTTATCAATATATCATGTATGAGTATCTAAGATCTTAAATCTATGTTTGAATCAATGAATTTGTATGAATTTGTGTAAAAAATATCAAATTTTTAATATATATATTTTTAATAAAATAATGTATAACGTATCGTATCCCAAACGTGTCTTGTTCCGGGGGTCACCATATCTCGAATCCGATTCTCGAATCCCCGTATCCCCGTATCAGGGGACTTAGGGTATCAAGAAGCAGGACCATGAAACCAAAATCAAGCTTTCCCATGTAGTGCCCTTCCTAAAGGTAATAGCCAATGAAGAAGATCCCACGAGACTAGGATTCAGGAATAACCCCCCAGTTGAGGTAAGGAAGCAAGAATACAGTCAAAGCCCTTGCTTCTTCCAAGTCCCCAAGTAATCCATGCCCAAGTGTGCCCAAGAAAAACAAGCATAAACACCCAATTACATAATGAAAGATTATACCTTTTTGATTGGATGGCCCACCTTCAAACATACGATCATGACAGATGAGCAAGGGTGCACAATGGTTGGCTCATGTGGCAAAGAAAAGTAGCACATCGAAGCTATTAGGTGGCTAGCAGGGCCTATTGGCTACCAGCTGAAGATAAATCTTCGGAGAAAATTTTCTCCTATTGGGTCACCCACTGGTGGTAGGTAACATCTGGCTCCAACTGGGACATGATCTCTCAACAGAGTGCACAAACCATTTACTCAAACAAGGAGGTCATTAGAACACCAACAATCCTCTGGGGAACCGTAGATTTGTTAATTGCACATCACAGATAAGCAAACAAAGGAAGCATGTGTCATGGGCATACTTTAATCGCCCATGTTTTATCAAATAAAACCAACAAGAAATAAAATTTATCCTAAATGCAAGTTTAATCTAAATGCATCTAATCTAGCATGAGAAGATAATATGACGATGTTAGCTATGCAAAAGTCAATATGCAATGCATCCTACGCTACCATGCATGGTTACGTTATGAGAAAGCTAAGTGTAATCATACAGCCAATGTATGTGAAAGTTCCACAATTGAAACCCCTAGTGCAGCAATCTGATGTTATTTCTTCTACTTGTTAATTCTACAAGTTAGACACGGTGTTACACAGTAAACATCACAATAAATACAATTGCAGCCTTCACAACATAAAAAATACTTTGGAAACAAGTACCGAGTAGGAAAGAAATAAACACACACATATACACCGTTGTTTTTGGACAATGCCCCCGAAAAAACCCAATGCGCAAAAACCGATGCAGCAGCTGAGAGTTTGTATTATTATGCAGTAGTTTCTTAATACAAATATTTGGATACCCAACTGGCAATCCAATATAGATAATCAACTGGCAAAAGAGTTAGTGAGATAACCTCACACTGGTACGGGAAGATCCAATACTAATCTGAATGGAGATGTGGCCTCTACGCAGCTTTGCGTCACACCTCCTGGTTGATCTTTTGTTCGCTGTAAACTTGATCCTCTGACCTCCTGGTCTCACACCCCGGCTTCCGGTACTGGATCTCAACTGCTTCCTCAGCAAATCTTCGAACTCCCTCTGAAGCTCTGCGCTACCTTTGCATGGCTCTACGTTGCCCAGTGTGGCTCTGCGCTGCTTCTTCTGCACCTCTCTCTGCCTCCTCTGCAATGTATTCACCAGATCAAGAATACTTCCTCCAGCAAACTATCCCTGCCCCTCACTGCAAGAAATCACTTCGATCTTCCTCCGGCAACTGTTGCGCTGCTCTCTAGAAATCGATCTCTTAATCGATGTGCTTTCCAAATGCCCATCATGCTCCTTCTTATAATCTCAGCCAAGATTAAAACATAATCAAAGGCTAAGATTAACTAGGAGTTGAGTTGTGTCTTTATCTAGAAGATTCACACCCGATCTAATTAATACACTTTAATTAATCACATTTCCTAAGTTTATACTTAGGAATACATTAAAAAGGATTAATTATTTTAATTAAATTCTTTCCGGGTGAAATTTCCCAAAATGCTTTCTAGGTATTGTGGAATTCATGTGTCTTAGCCTCTCTGCAAAATCTCGAGGCTAGAGCACATCCAATGCTACAAAAAAATCAACAATGTAACCAACATATCAGTGGATCAATATAAGAACACCTGCCCCTAAGAACACGTGTGTGTCTAAGAATTTTTTGAAGAAATTAATTATGAGTGCGAGCATTTTCTACTCCATTGGTATTAGAACCATATATCAATTAAAAATTTTGAATTATAGATGTTTTACAATAATGGGCCCCTACTATAAATATAGCATAAGGTGCCTCTCAATGAAAAGTCATCACTCTTTAATCATACATATTAATTTATCTTTATTACTATTGATAGTTATTATTATCTTTATAGTACTTTTATTTAGTTATTATTTATTATCTTAGACTTATTGTAAAAAACACCCTTGTAGTAATTCAAAGAAACCCCTTTTGCTTCCCAATTTAACAAACACCATTTATTTATTGCATCCTCATCTGCCATACAACATAAGAAGTAGAAGATCACCTCACACTATTCAAGGTTTTGTTGCCCATTTAGATACTCACTGTTACTAGCCAAGAAAAAAAATAAAATCCCTTTCTCTAACAAAATCACGTGTGGATTGAGCCTTCAAGCCACGACAATCTTCAAACTTCAATGCAATAGAAGAAGAATCACCCTTCTCAAAAGACACAACATTGTTACCAAACAAGGATGCCATTAACAAGAATATACTTGACACCAACTTCCATATACTCACCCCCATGCACCGCCTCTAGAGTAGACAACGAATCCTTCAAAGCCAAAAATCTCCTTCAAAGGCCCATTAATCCAAACTTCTTCCCTCGCCTCAACCATCTGAGTCTCAATGTCCACACTCGGACTAATAACTATGTCCATCTTCAATTCACTCAATCCCAACAAATTAGTTGATGGAAAAAAGGGTCATTCTTCCTAAGATTTTAGCTTTGGGTTTGCAACGCCCTCAAATTTGGCACTCAATGAATGAACAACAATCTACCTCGAACCATTCAGGTCACTACAATCTAGAGGTAGGAATTATAGTGGTTTGTGCTCCATCAAATGAGTTTGTCTTGCATAAATGCATCCTTCCTCTACAATAACACGAGCTAGGGTCTTACCCATGTTGGAGACTCAACGAAACACATAGGATAAGCAATCTGGTCACCTTCTCTTGTATTCATGCCCCACAAGCAAACAACCACATAAATCTTGGAAACATCCTCACTCACACATCACTCCTCAACTAAAAGCTAAAAAAAATCAGGTTTGAAGAAACAGTTCGCAAATACATTTCATAAGAAGCCATTACCTTAGAACACATCATACTTAGAGCCTTGAAATCACAAGTATCATCTTTTGCTTCCCATCAGGGTTGTGAAATCCAACTCTATATATATTGAAGCTATGGATTAAGGAAGCTATTTTGTTATTTATGTTCATTAATTTGTGTGTGCATGAGATGCATGTTCATCTCTTTTCCGTTTCTTCAACTTGCTTGATGCCTTTTAAGGTTGTCCAACTCAAGAAGAGGTTCAAACTTCCACATTTACATGTAATCATGTAAAATATCTATATCAAACATTTTGATGGGAAAAAGAATGCAAGAGATTGCAACCAATTTGGAAATAAGCTCAAATGCAAATAAGTGTGAAAGATTATTCGTAAAGGATTCTCATTACGAATACAAGATGTTACCTTCACTTTTTATAAACCCATAGTCAGCATATAAGTATTAAAAAGAATATAGATAATCAAACCAATCTGAAAAAGGAGTTTACAAGCATAAAAAATGAATGTCATAGTTATGCTTACTTTTGATATACATTGATGAAGGAGTTTACAAGCATAAAAAATGAATGTCATAGTCATGCTTACTTCTGAGATAAATTGATGAAATGTAGGAAGGGCAGCCTCTCTCAATTGTGTATTAGAATGCATGCTGCAAAAATGAGAGTATGTAAGATTGGCCTTTGAAGATGTACAATTACCACATGAAAGAAAAAAGACAATATTTTACTCACCAATATGATTGCAACCATTTAAGAATAACCATGGAATTCTCCACAAGACGTAAACGAAAAAATATTGCATGCCGTGAAAGAAGCCTCAAACCCGCTAATCCCATCGACACATGTTAAATACATACAAGAAAATCATATTATGTAATGTGGCATACAAATACATTTTTTCAAAAAACATAGGTTGTGTAACATAAAATAATTGCCCTTGAATCGAAGTTCCCTGCCACTAGAAATAAATTATAAATATTGAGGAATGCAAGTTGCAAGTTTGAAAGAGACAATGAGATAGAGTTAATCAACAAACAATAAGTGTGCAAATGACTTAAATAAGAGAGGAATCGTCAAAACATCATTTACAAGAAATGGGAATCATTGAATCTCTTAGTACACTCATAATCTACCAACAAGTATGTACACATGATCAACAAAGATGGAGGTAGCACAAATAAAATACTATAATGTTGGCTCTGCTCTTGATGATAACTTAATTCAAATATTACAAATAAGGGTCTTATGCACACAGTGATTAGGGAACACAATTTAAATTCACCCAAATAATTAGAACTTGTAGCCAAGGACTTCTTAATGAAATCTTCATACAAAAACATTAAGATTTAACTCTTGACCCACTCAAAAAGTACATCACTCTCCCATAATTAGAACATCTAGCCAAGGACATCTTTATCTCATGACCCACTCAGAAAGTATATCACTCTCCCATAATAACAATCTGAGTCATCGGTTTCAGATCCTTTTTCTTATCATGTTCGCAATTCGTCAAATTTGAAGGAACGACAAACAGAATCATTCAAATTCAGCTAAATAGTAAGTACATCAATTCTGGTTATTACTGCATTTAAATTTACATGTAAATTCATTCTTTTAACAGAAATTTGTGAAAATTACTGAATATTTCAAATAAGTTATATTATTTCATTTGACTCAATATTGTGGGTCAAACATTAGGTATGTACCATTTACAAGCCAAAAATGGTCAGAGAGTACGCTCTTTTGTTGAAAATAAGATTTTATATGTTGCAACAATCACTTATTACAAAACTTATTTATGCTGCAATGTTAGTTAAGAAATTGTAGATAGAACATAAACCAAATGCACAATAGAAGACAGCCAAGAACAGAATGATACATAGAAAATTTAGGTCCAATGACTAGGGCAAAACCCACAAGGGGAAAACCCAACCAAATTCTTTTATTAGATATCAATTGTTCAGCAGAGATACAAAGTACAATGAAAGATCAAGAGAATGAGTAAGTTCACCCAAATCTGAACAAGCTGTAGCATGAAGATCACTGGTAGCAGTAGTTGATGCAAACAACTGAATCAACCTTCAAGTTCTGCTCTTACTCTCCAAGTCTCTCTCTCTCACAATCTTCCTCAAATCTCTCCAACTTTCTCTCAAGTTCGAATTCTTCTTTCACGATGCACAAGTAGTGAGGAGATGAGATGATATGAGGTACATATATAGGAGGAGCAACGAATTCTTGTCATAAAGTAGGAGTAATACACATGCCTTGAGGAAAAGTAACATATGCCATTTAGGGGAGTGTAACTCGTGCCATTAAGGAGAGAAACACATGCCTTAGTAGCTTATGCCATAAAGGAGATCAATGCATGCCTTAGTAATTTATGCCATAAAGGAGAGAATGTAACATATTGTAATGTTCCCATTTTTGGTATCACCCGTGACAGGGCTAGGAGGGACTTCCAGAGTTAGGAGCAGACAGGTCACATGTACAGATTGGCGCTATCAGTGGGCTCAGGAGCTTTTCGGAGGA
Source organism: Pinus albicaulis (assembly GCA_034641835.2). Lineage (NCBI taxonomy): Eukaryota > Viridiplantae > Streptophyta > Pinopsida > Pinales > Pinaceae > Pinus > Pinus albicaulis. Next base: position 841,479,181 of record CM076570.1, read on the forward strand.
GTTTTGAGGAGTTTTCATGGTGTTCGGAGGCATTCGCTTGATATACTCCACCATCCGAGCAGTTTGGCTTTCGTTCCGATGCATTCCGATAACTTTCGGAATTTTGAGTTATTTATGGGCTTAACTCCGCTGATTACGCTCAAGGTGGCATTCCGAGAGGAATACACGATGGAACACCTTAGTGTAATAGCTCATCGGAACCGGGACGAGGAGACCTACACGATGGGACAGTTAGACAGAGATTTCAGTGACCGGAGGAGGCGTGGTAGCCGATATACCCATTTCTGCATTAAAAAGGAATATTTTATAATATTTTAATAAAAGGGAAAAGTGCTCCATAAATAAAATAATAATAAAATAATGCTCTAGAAGGCTCCAAGGGATCTATAAAAGAACGGGAGGAGGCCATTGGGAGACATCTTTGGAGTAGATCATTTGCTTGTATATGAGAGGTTTGAGGACGTGGTTCTCTACTTCATGCAGTAGCCCCAGGACGGAAACCCTCGGGTGATGTGTGAGTATTGGACGGAAACCCAATACTTTTGAGGAGACTTCACTTAGGAGTTTCACAGAGCTTCAGAGTTTGGTGTGAGGATCATTCAGATCTTCAACTTGGGCTTCATCATTTCAGTGGGTTCAGTGTCAGCTGTTGCCGGAGGGAGAGTGCAGCAGTTCAGTTTGTGGCTAGCGCCGTTCAGCAGCTTATCTTGGTGGCCAGTTTTCTATCTCAGCTCTTCTTGGGTCAGATCTATATGTAAACCCCTGTTTATTATCTATAATAAAAGCCGAGATTTTTCTTCTATTCTATATGGTATTGGATTGCAGTGTTTCTTGTCTTTTAATTTTACATGGCAATCTTATGTTGAATGAATGATTATTTTACGGCAAATTGTGGTATTCAGTATTTTTCTGCATTTTAGTTAAAATATCCCATCCGGGATATTACACATATGCATTAAAGAGTGCGTAAGAGGAATCTTTTTTGACGTGCTTTAATGAGTGTGTAAGAGGTATATGCCATGCTTTTAAGTGCATAAGAGAGAGTGTAACGTATCCATTAAGTGAGAGAGAATAACATATTCATTAATTGGCAGATCAACTGTCCAAAGAAGCTACGGAGCTAACCTGGGGTACCTGGCACATCACAGAGCACACAGCTGGACAGATCTACAGATATTATCATCGGCCTTTCATCGAGGAGGCTCCTCCTGCTTTGGTTGTTTAGTATTCAGCTATCTTCTGGGAGATTTTGTTCTACCTCCCCTTTTCATATATTTGGCATGTATATTTATTTCATACTTATATATTGGGTCTGTTGGAGTTAGTAAGTTATGCACCGAACTTACTATGTGGACATTTGTGTCATTACTATATATGTCATGTTTTGGGACTGTGACTGCCTACAGTTTTTTGATAGTCTGGCTGATTGTAATAGTTATTGGACAGATCAGTAGTTTATACTACAGTCTTATGTAACAAGTTGTTGATCATTAATTGAATAGTTACGAACTTTTTCTTTGTGAAAAAAACATATTCATTAATTGAGGGAAGTTACATATGACATGATTGAGTGCCATGATTGAGAGACGTGAATTTCCTTTTAATAATGATATAATAGTATCATAAAGGATAATAGTAATAATAATATTGATGATAATGTCAAGATTGAACTTTTAGGGTTGATTAAAGATAAGTTAAGTGATTTTCCATCAACTATAGTTGATTTATTTTGGAAATTCATGCTTGAGCTGATAGACATGACTTTCTATTTTTAGAAGTCACTCTAGAATAGTCAAAAATGATATTTTATTCAAGGAAATTCATCCCTTAGCTACCAATTTTCGACATCCTGTAAATTTCTAGAGTTCCAATATTGGTTGAATTCTGCAATAACATTTTAATCGAGAACTCCATGTGGTGATGTGAGTCTTCCTAATTAAACACATTAAAATGGAGGAGCTTCTCAATTTATGGCAAGCCATGGCACACATCATTAGAAAGCGTGGACAACAATAGAACATCCTCTCGAGGTCAAGGGCAGCAAAACAACAGAGAGATTTATATCATCTATTTTTTATTGGGAATAAATTATCTATATTAGTGACCTAGGGTGTAGTTCTTAAAGGTTATAAATTAATTTAAAATTATATAATTAAAATTTATATTTGTGTTTATAACTTTATATATATATATATATTCAAATTTGATGTTGACTTTTATGAAAGGTTCTTTGTTAGACAATTTTTTTACAAATTTTATTTTATTGTTGTTCAACACTAACAAGAACGAGGTAACTATGCAAAGTTTCTTCTTTTTGAGACCGCGCTAATACATCCCCCCAGTATCATACAGTCGAATCAATTGTTGGCCCCGAGAGGCTTCGATAGCAAACCTGTACCCAATTCACACCCTTGTTGGAAAGTGTAACTAGGATCGGTCTTCATATTGACTATGTAATTATGTATTTATGTAAAGAAGAAGACAAAGATAATAAAATGGATTTTTGTTATGCCTGCTTCATGGGTTTCATGAGCAAGATTTTTATTATAGGTCAATAGACTTCTTCTTGATGTCTATTAGGATTTGTCTTCCGATTATAAGTGTAATTAAGAGTCATGTATATGAAGTGTCTAGTCTAAAGAATATGCTCCAAGACCTTGTCATGAAACTGTGAAGGAATAGCTCAAGACAGCCCTCATGTCTACCTCATCAACGCTGGAAGATGTGCCCTCCAAGTCGGCCTACAAGCAGTGTTAAAGTCGGCCCACAAGCAAGTTGTATAGTCGGCCTAAAACAAGAGAAGATGCCTCTATATATATACAGATCTGCGGTTCATTTGGTGGATACACTTCGGACAAGTGTGTGGTTGAGTGCGAACTTCAGGACAAGGACAAGTCTGAGATATTCGGACCATACTATAGGCAAAAAGGATTGCGGATTAGTCTGAAGGGATCCTATATATATACAGTGTAATACTAATTGAAGAAAGCATGAAAGGGACACTGTAATTTTCAGAATTTGTTATAGAAGTGCAAAAATTACAGAAGTGCGAAGATTCAAGAAGTGCGATGTTTATTTCAAGAGCATTGTTTTTGGTGTTGTTTTGTGTTAAGGGTACAGAAAGGAATCGTGAAAGGAGAGCGTAATAATAAGGTCTATTGGAGGCCAATCAGAGACCGAGTGTTTGGATAACCGAAGACTAAATCAAGGAAGATAAACCTAGAGACCGAGTTCTCTTGTGTTGGTGCAGGTCAGTGCAGGTTGGTGAAGAAAAGAAGGATCAACATCGGAGGTCAACAAAGAAGCAGTGACAAGGTCTTGAAGGTATTCATAGGTCAGGGGTTTGAGTCTTGGTCATGGTACTTGTCATTTGAAAATCTATAGGAAGAATTCCTTGTGGGTTTTCCTCTCCAAGAGGGAGAGGTTTTGGCCCTGGCTTAAAGAGCCTAAATTTGTGTCTCTTGTGTTTTGGTAATTGACTTGATGAAAGACATAATAAGTTAAAAAGAGAAGACATAAGTAAAAGAAGTAAGCTCACAAGTAATTATCAAGTAGAGAATTTGAATTAACCACTGCCCCTCCAAATTCTCAACATGGTATCAAAGCTAAGGTGCTAAAAGACAAGGGCTACTTAGCAAGGAGGCACTCAAGAAAGCATGAATCAAAGTCAAGGTCAAAGTTTGCTTTGAAAAGTCAAATCAGTTTGCAAGGAAGATTGTCAAGCTATCTCAAGAAAGAGCTTCAATCTCATTCAAAGGATCCATTAATCAAGAAGATAATCTTTGCCATCAAATATTTACATTCAAGACATTGTTGGAAGAGACATCATCTTTTTGGAAGACATCCTTTATCATCAAGGATTCAAGAACACCTACATTGGAGAATTCAATCTAAGAGGAAGTTTCTGACTTCATCTTCATCATCATCAAGGAAGCTGTTGGAAGGAGATAGGGTGTTAGCCAAAATCAAGGGTCTCACCCAGGAAAGACTACTCCCTGGAAAGGGGCAAAAACCCCTTACTATTTCATATATTCATTCGTTGTTTATGTAGCGTGTTCTCTGATCCGAAGGGCTTGTCCATATCCTACAGGAATGCCCCCCCTGTCTTATTTATTTCAATCACTGAGAAATGACAAACTCAAGCCCAACCTTGTTCTTTGAATTCGTAATATAAAGCAGGAGGGAGAGAGAATACTTTCTTATCCAATTCTTCCTTTTCTTCATTATCCTATTAATGAAAAAGACACCTACCCGGTTTGATATTAGGAAAGTAGGTATTTCTAAATTGATTCAATTGTTTCGAAGCTGGGATATAGAAATTGATCAAGTATAGTTCTTTCTTTCCTTCTTCTTTGGCGATAGGCCTCCTTTCCTTTCTTATTTCCTTCTTTCTATAGTTGTTGTATACCTTTCTTTCTCTCCTACAACACATCAGTTGCCCTATCAACCTATGGCGTATATAGATAGCTTTCTTTTTCAAATAGTTGTAGCCCTATCCTAGAAGTTGAAAAGCCTTCCTTCCGACGGGCTTTCGAACGGAAGGTTGGAAGCTATTATATCAATTGGGGTGGGAAGCCACTTAATGAATAGAGGGGGGCTTGGGAAACTATCTATCCATAGTTGAAAGCCCTACTTAGCCTTACTATCTAGCCAGGGGAACTATCCACTATCTCAATAGGCAGGCAGATAAATGGATGCCCTACTTTCAAACTTTCTGGAAGGTTGGTTAGGGACTATAGTTGGGAGGTTGCTCTATTCTATAGTTGGCACGGAAGAGCAACTATTTACTTCAGGAAGGGGGAAAGGATTGGAAGCCATTCAAATTTCTTCATTTCCCTACCGATACTATAGTTGGGCTAAACCTTTAATGAATAGTAAAACTTTTTGATTTAGTAGGTTGGAAGGCCAGCAGAAAAGAGGAAGGTAGACCCCGAGTGGGGAAGCCGCCCTATGGGAAAATATTTGAGGTTGAGAGCCCTTTCAAACTCTATCTGCCCCAAGAACTACCTCACTTCTTCAAGAAAAAAGTGATTGTTTCTTTTCTCTCCCTACCACTATAGAAAGCCTTACCATCTATAGGAAGAAGGTGACAATTTCCCCCCCTACTTATATAACTGGGGGAAGGGAAGGCTAGTTGGCCAGAGAATCTTATGGCTAAAAGCTTCCCTATGGATGGTATGGCTAAAATGAAAGGGGGAATGGTGGTAGGTCGGTTGCTTTCTTTCTTGCTAACTAAACTAGAAAAAGACGGGGTAGGGCTTCTTTCCGGGCCTGCTAAAAATGAGAATTATGCCTTTTCGAGCTTGATTTAGATAGTAGGGTCGAAGACTAAAGAGATAAGGCTTCCAACTAGCTAAGTTTTCACCTAACCTATAGTTGTTGTTGCCTTCTTTCTGGGTTAAGAAAGAATGGCTCTTTGTTCGCCTGCCTACCAAAACCGCCTATGGATGACTAAAAGAAAGTTCGAAGATGAAAATTTGGGGTTGGGAAGAAGGGCCTGGTTGGCAGGTGAAGGTTGCCTTTACTACCTCTTGAAGGACCAGTTGGAAGTATTTCTTTAGCCTTTATCTTAGCGGGGTTGGAAGCCATAGAAAGGAAGGGCAACTATAGAGTAACGGGGTTGGAAGCCCTACTTTCCTTATACCCAGCCCTACTAACTTCTCTTAGGTAGGGTAGTTTCACTTTAAGCCCGCCCCTACCCCAACAGTTGGGGGGAAGGCGAACTTAGCTTTCTTTCAACTATAGTTTTTTCCTTATTTCTTTTGTGGGAGAAGGCGATTAACTATAGACTTATACTCCCTCTATTCACACTATTCAATCTCTAGCCAAGTAAGTATCTATGACCTTATTTAAATCTGTCAAAATTACTTATTGCAAAGAAAGCAACAAATTGGTTGGGTCATCAAACTTTAATGCATGGAAGAAGAGGACAGATTTGAATCTAATTGAAGATGAAGTTATGGACTACATCGAAGGATCTACAATTCAACCCTCAAAAGAAGATGCTCTAGCTCATGCCAAATACATGAAAGGAGAAATCAGAGCTCAGAGGATTCTCATAGAATCCATTAAGGACTCACTCATACCCTATGTATCAAAACTAAAAACTACAAAAGAAATATATGAGAAACTAGTGGAGCTATTCTCTGTGAGTATTGTAGGAGAAGTAATCTCTCTGAGACAAGAACTATACAAGATGAAATTATCAAGAGAGGAAGGAATCACTTCATACTTTGAGGATTTCTTAAATAAGAGACCCACTGAAGGAATTGGGAGAAGTAATGTCCGATAACGAAATGACTACAGTGGTGCTAAATGCTCTACCGGAAGAATGGGGAAACTTCACTTCAATCTTATACAGGAAGAAAGAAGCAACACCATTCCACGCTCTATGGTCTCTATGTAAAATACAGGAATCAATATTGAAAGCCAAAGTTGATACAGGATCAAGTGAAGGGAATCAAGTCTTTGCAGGCATATCCAGGAAGAAAGGAAGATTCATAAAATTTGGTCCTCGGAATAAAAGAAGAAATATGGACAAAGTACGATGCTTTGGATGTAATGAACTTGGGCATTATAAAATAGATTGTCCTAAATCTGAAAGGACAAGAGGAAAAAGGAAGAAGCCCATGCCACAGATGAAAGGGAAGAACCTGATGCAAAGAAATCTAAGAAAGAAGAAGCAAGAGATCTCTATTATGATTGAGATCATCTTCCTTTCCAAGTGATTTATGTTGGTTGTAAAATAGTATGATAGGAAGCAATGTATATTAATAGCATCATAATAGAAGCATGGTATGAGCTCTTGGTGAAACAGCTCCTGGAAAACCTCATTGATAAACATTATTGATGGAAGGCAGTCATCAAGATCAAGGGTCATCATTCAATAATCAAAGTGGAAACGGGTGTTGACATTTTCTTATAGAGTTCTCTATGGACTCACTGGTTAGAAAGAAATCAAAAAGGTTTCATCGAAAATTCTATGCTACAAAATTCTGGGATTAGGATGTGATGACAAATTCATGAAGCAGGTCAAGGGAATGAAGTTCTTCATTCTAGTAAAATTGGTACAGGATGACTCAAAGGGAAAAGGTATGAGGTATATGTATTTATATGTTGATACTGGATGTTGTGAAGTCATGAACTTCTATCTTTAGAAGTATGATTCGAGAAAGGAGGATCTCTTCCATTACACAAGTTGTCATTATCAGATGAAATCAACATAATATGTCCTCATATGAAAGATGAGGTGGTTGAATACAATTAAGAAACTGAAATTGGAAGTTCCTAGGAATGAAGATGTGTGGAGAAAGAAAGGAAGAGATCATGAAGTGCAACCATGTTAAGAGGTGATTATCATCCGGAAGCCAAGATGTGACTAGGGGATCTCCTAGGAGGATATGTAGACTCTGATATAAGTCTGGTAAAGAAGAAGACCCTTGACAAGACATATCTTTAGGAGATGTGTCAATCTGAATAAAGGATGTCGATGCCTACAGGAAGATGGCATGGTGAAAGATCATCATTGAGGTAACTTTTGATTTTAAAAGTTCACATATATATGTTTATCTGGATGAGTTTATGCAGGGCTAGCAATCATATGGAAGGATGTAAGATCCTTGGGAGATGGTTCAAAGGAAAGCAGCATAGCATAAAGATGGACTAGATAAGGAAGTCTGATGAACCACTTTCTGACAGTTGACATGACTCGTGAATGAAAGTGATGGATGATCTGTGCCCTATGAGGCCAAAGGTTGAAAGTTCCTCAAATATCGAAATCCATGACATCGAGGGGAGGAATTCTTCATGAGCAGTGGGGTGTCTCACCATTGCTGCTGCAGGTCCCTGGTTGAGAGAGAGCTTGGTGACAAGTTTCTTGCTTGGAAGAAACTTGAAGTATGTCCTTCCTATGTTAAGAGGGAGTGAGGTATATGATTCTCTAATACATGTGTTATGCACTAGACCAGGACTAACAGTCATAAGTCTCAGTGAAAGCCATGTGGAGAGAATGGATAGACACATCATTCTGAGCTTCACCTGGAAGACAGAATGGAGGATTGGGTAATCATTTGGCATTCGATACTCTTTGAGAATGTGATAAGGCATTCAAGATAAGAGTAGTCGGGGATTGATACTCTTTGAGGGTTGGCTACCCAAGAGAAGAATAGTCCAAGAAGGTCATACTCTGGGAACACCTGGGTGGAGTATGTACCTTGGAGAGACAATGACTATGGTGTTTATAAGTCATGTGTCTCGCCAGCATTGTAGTCCATTGTCTCGTTGAGAGATGGGGTTGCTAGTCAAGGCCTTGCACTAGGGTAATGCTGATTGATATGATGCTATACAGATGCGATTACAAATTTGATTCTTCTTATGACATTCTTCAGTTTGAAAGTGACCATGTACCTATATGAATACCTCCCTAGTTAAGAGGGAGTGTTGGAAAGTGTAACTAGGATCAGTCTTCATATTCACTGTGTAATTATGTATTTATGTAAAGAAGAAGACAAAGATAATAAAATGTATTTTTGTTAGGCTTGCTTCATAGGTTTCGTGAGCAAGATTTTTATTATAGGTCAATAGACTTCTTCGTGATGTCTATTAGGATTTGTCTTCTGGTTATAAGTGTAATTAAGAGTCATGTATATGAAGTGTCTAGTCTAAAGAATATGCTCCAAGACCTTGTCATGGAACTGTGAAGGAATGGCTCAAAGACAGCCCTCATGTCTACCTCATCAATGCTGGAAGATGTGCCATCCAAGTCGGCCTACAAGCAGTGTTAAAGTCATCCCACAAGAAAGTTGTATAGTCAGCCTAAAACAAGAGAAAATGCCTCTATATATATACAACTTGCTTTTCATTTGGTGGATACACTTCGGACAAGTGTGTGGTTGAGTGCAAACTTTAGGGCAAGGACAAGTATGAGATATTTGGACCATACTACAGGCAAAAAGGATTGTGGATTAATCTGAAGGGAGCCTATATATATACAGTGTAATACTAATTGAAGAAAGCGTGAAAAGGGTCACTGTAATTTTCGGAATTTGTTATAAGAGTGCGAAAATTACATAAGTACAGAAGTGCGAAGATTCCAGAAGTGCGAGGTCTATTTCAGGAGCACTGTTTTCGGTGTTCTGTGTAAAGGGTATAGAAAGGATTCATGAAAGGAGAGTGTAATAATAAGGTCTGTTGGAGGCCAATCAGAGACCGAGAGTTTGGATAACCGAAGACTAAATCAAGGAAGATAAACCTAGAGACTGAGTTCTCTAGTGTTGGTGCAGGTCAGTGCAGGTTGGTGCAGAAAAGAAGGATCAGCAATGGAGGTCGACAAAGAAGCAGTGACAAGGTCTTGGAGGTATTCATAGGTCAAGAGTCTTAGTCTTGGTCATGGTACTTGTCATCTGAAAATCTATAAGAAGAATTCCTAGCAAGTTTTCCTATCCAAGAGGGAGAGGTTTTGGCCCTGGCTTGAAGAGCCTAAATTTGTGTCAATTGTGTTCTGGTAATTGACTTGATGAAAGACATAATAAGTTAAGAAGAGAAGACATAAGTAAAAGAAGTAAGCTCACAAGTAATTATCAAGTATAGAATTTGAATTAATCATCGCCCCCCCAAATTCTCAACAGCCATCAGTCATTAGTCTCAGAAGCCCCTGACATCACTAGCTCCATTGCTAAGCCTTAAAGGTTATAAATTAATTTAAAATTATATAATTAAAATTTATATTTGTGTTTATATATATATTCAAATTTAATGTTGAATTTTATGAAAGGTTCTTTGTTAGAGAATTTCTTTACAAATTTTATTTTATTGTTGTTGAACACTAACACGAACAAGGTAACTATGATAACAATTACACCAACCAAATATGTAAGTCACTAAACATAAAATAGACTACTGCCAGAGACCTATGCAAAGTTTCTTCTTTTTGAGACCATGCTAATACATCCCCCCCAATATCATACAGACGAATCCATTGTTGGACCCAAGAGGCTTCGATAGAAAACATGTACCCAGTTCACGCCCGTCGCCATCAGTCATTAGTCTTAGAAGCCCCTGACATCACTAGCTCCATTTCCAAGCCTTACCATCTCACACACTCATTCCTTTTTAGCCGGCCATTATTATTTTGTACCATGTCGTAAACTATTGAGTATTTTGTATTATACCATCATCTCTTATTTACGTGTTGTAGCAACACTACCATTGGTTTCTTTCTCTCTGTGTTTTAACATTTTCTTTAGGAGATGTGTTTGTACTCCCACATTATAGTCATATTGAGTACTCTTCTTCAATCCCATTCACCTACTTTTGTGATCATTAATTGGGCATTATAAATTTACTTCTTTACTTACTTTACTATAGGAAAATATAGATCAATGTGGCTAACCTGCATATAACAACTACACCTCCTTACTTGAGCATCCACAGCCAAGCTGCAAATAGATTGTCATTTATCTCTAGAAATGTCTATGAACCTCTCATTAGTGTTGATAATATTAACACAGCTTCTCCTAAAATTCTCCTTCGTTTCTTACACATCTATTGACTATCTTCAATTCTATTATCCTCTTTCACTTGATCTTGTTTGTTCACCATTTCCTCATTAAAACTAATCCTCTCCCTTTGTAACCTCATACACTCATCATTAATCAATCAATATTTGAGAATTTAAATGATATTCAATAGATTTGATCCCAAAACAATATGGAAGTCTTCTTTGTTAATTCACTTAGGAGGTGGGTAATCTAACCTAATTTTTAATGAATTTTGTGTAATATCCAAAAAGTCCAAAGATACTTTAACCATTTATAATCTGAAAACCATCCATTTTCTTCACTTGATCTTGACATAATGTTATGTCCTTGACGAAAGCATCTAAGAAATATACATTACTTGAGTGTAGGGGAAAACTGGATAGGGGATAACCACAACTATGTTTCCCTAAAATCATCCATAAAACCCCATTTCTCTTATACTTAACTCCCCAAAGTGACAAACTATTGGGAGAGAATTTTATAGCCCTTGATTATTTTTATAATGTGTTTCCATTGAAAAAAGTCATTGTCTGGATAGGATTCGAGAATCTCTTCTACTTGAATCTTTTCTACTACTTCGTCTTTGCCTGCTTCGTGTTCATATTTTGTTTCCACTTTGCCTCAAATATCTTCATTTAACATTCCCCGAGATCTTTATCATGGAGATCGTTCTCTTCTTCTAACTTACCATCTTCATTCTCAATTTTAGCTACAAACATCCTACTAATAACTTCGTCTTCACATTCACATGCAAACACATGCTTCTCCTTTACTTTCCACCTTCCTTCTCTTTTCACCTTCAATCTAAATCAAATATATATCATGTTGAGTGACTCCTCTATGGAAACTTTCTTGCCTTGCTATTCAATAAAAGCATAATCCACTCTTTATTCATGTCACAAACTCTTTGGTAGTATATTGCATTCACTACTTCCATTCCACACTGTTGAAATTTGGTTACTGGAGGACAGGTGGTTCCCTAAGGCTTTGATCTTTGGCCTACAGAAAAGTGTCCAAACGAATTTAATTTTTCTCCTAAAGTGACTTTATAATGTTATAAAGTCAAATCTAATTTAAAAATGACTTTAAATGATAAAGTTACTAAAGTCTAATTTTAAAGTGACTTTAATAAAGTCAATGTGAAATTAGAAAGTGAAAAGTGACTTTGGAAATAAATGACTAAGTAGGTCTTTATTTTGTGGGGTGAATTAAAAAATAGAAAGTGAGATTTAAATGAGCATTTAATCTCAGCCCTAGATCTAAAGCTATCTCAGCCATTGGATTTAGGGATTCCCCAAAAGTCACATAGAGTTAGGTTAAAGGAGGAAAATGAGGGAAAAGGTCATTTATTCTTTCATGAGCAGATTGAGAGAAGGAGGAGAAGAGAGCTTGAGACATTTTCTGGTTTGAGAAAGAGAAGGAGAGGAGCAGTTCAACAAATCTGTATAGCAAGGAGAGGCTGCACACATTTCAAGGCAGTACTCCGTAAACAATAAAGCAGCATAGTTTTTGAAGCAGATTTTCATACAGCAGCAGTGGACACATTTTTCGAGGTCTGTACAATAGCAAGGAGGCACATATTTCGAGGAGGAGCAGCAGTGTGCAGCATGCATTCCGAGGCTGAGTTGGCACGGTTTTCAAGGCTGAAAGACGCTGTTATAATTTCCGTACAGTCCGTACAGCAATATGGAATTTCTGGCACGATTTTCGAGGACGTACAACATTTAATGTTGTTATCTCTTGCTATAAAATTTCTGTTTTTACTGTTTTTCTGATTTGGCACATTTTTCGAGGCAAAAGCAAGCACGGAAACGAGATAAGTCTGTACATTGTTTGCTGGAATTTTTCTGTATATTTCCTTTCTCTATAAAAACATTTTCCAGAAATAGGAAGAAGCTTTCGAACTAGTTTTCCCCAAGAGTTGTAGGTGGTTTTTCCAGAGACAAGTTGACCAAAAATCGGCGTGTCTAATTTGTGGCTGATTTATTTTCTGAGTTTTTATTTCTGCATTTCAGCATTGTGAAATTTCCAGAATTAGTGCTTTCAGAAAATATTTATTTTTCCAGCTTGTTCAATGTATGGCTATGGAAATGAGCATTTAACTATATGAGAGAAATAAGGAGTAACTGAAAACCGGGTTGAGTTATCAAATTTCTACATGGTATCGGAGCTATTTTGCTGAAAGTGCAGTTTGGGACAACAAAGAGAAAAATTACAGCGAGCTGATTTTTCACACAGAAATCATTACCTTTACTACAGCAGTGTTATTTTCAGTTTATTAGGACAGCAAGCATGTCTTTGGGCTTGGGGTGGAGGATAGGTTGGATGGGCATACTAACTACAGTGTCTGGAAGGAGAGAATGCAAAGCATATTTGAGAAGGCAGAAGTCTGGGATATCATGGTGCATACCGCACAAAACCCTGTTAATGTGCCTACTGATGCTGTTCAGTTGGCAGCATTTAATAAGAAGAATAACAAGGGTAAGAGACTGATTCTAGATGGAATCAAAGACCATTGCATTCCTCATGTGAGAGGAAAGAGATATGCTCATGAGATGTGGACAGCATTGACCAACCTCTACCAGAGTACCAATGAAAACAGGAAAATGGTCGTAAGAGAGAAGTTGTAGACCATTAAGATGGGTAAGACTGATAGTGCAGCTGGATATCTTACAAAGATTACTAATGTGAGAGATGCATTGGCAACAGTTGGAGAGGTCATTCCACCCACTGAGTTGGTGCGGATTGCAGTGAATGGCCTTCCCAGTTCATGGCTGAACTTTGCTGATGGGGTTTGTGCACGTGAGACCCTTCCCTCTTGGGAGAGGTTCTGGGATGATTGCATGCAGACAGAAATCAGGAAGAGCCAGCTCGGGGCAACCAAACCAGTTGAGCAGGATGAGGATGTAGCACTGTTGGCAGGAGGTAAGAAAGGCAAGGTAAAGAAGCAAGCTTCCACAAGCAGTGGTGGGGGCAAAGGCAAAGGCAAAGGTAAACAGGGGAACACATAGAAGGACTATTCCAAGGTGAAGTGTTGGAATTGTCAAAGGATGGGGCACTATGCAATTGTGTGTCCGGAGAAGAAGAAGAAGGGGAAGAACCAAAGCATGGCAACATCAACAGAGATAGAAGACTTTACGGATAGCTTTGACCGGGAGTTTGGGTTCATTACTTATGAGTCCACTAGTGCAGGATCACCTGCCACGAAGGTTGAGAGGGACTGTGCATTTCCCCTCCACTAGCGGAGCATCTTCAGGTATCTGGTATGTTGACAGTGGGGCTTCACGCCATATGACAGGAGTCCGTGAATACTTCTCAGAGCTTTCAGAGAGTGGCACTGATATAGAGGTAGTACTCAGAGATGACAGCGTTGTTAGAGCAGTCAATGTAGGGACATTGACATTTGATAGGGAACCCAAACCTCCCTTGAATGTGTCAGATGTTCTATATGTGCCAGGGATGAGGAAGAACCTCATATCCGTCTCAGCATTGGAGGACAGAGGATATGAGATATTGTTCAGGAGAGAACAGGAGCTGATATATCCCAGGGGCGCTCCAGCTGATTCAGCTAGAGTGATAGGTGTACGCCATGCAAAGGTGTACAAGTTTTCATTTCAACCCCTTTTGGCATTGAGCAGTAGTATCGGCAACAGAGCTAGAGTTCAGAGTTGTGTGAGAATTGGCACCGCAGGACGAGGCACATGTATCATGGAGCCTTGAGGACATTGTGGGAGATCACTACAGGTGTGTCAAATTTCAGTACTGATCACTTTGATACATGCAGAGGATATGCGATGGGCAAGTTTGCCAAATCCCCTTTTCCCAGCAGTGACAACAAATCGACTAGGATACTTGATTTGATTCATTCCGATGTGAGCGGTCAGATGTCTCATGTTTCCTTGAGTGGATATGAGTATTATGTTTTATTCATTGATGATCACTCCAGGAGCACCTGGATTTATTTCTTGAAGACCAAGAGTGAGGTCTTCAAGCGGTTTCAAGAGTTCAGAGATCTTGTGGAGACTCAGACAGGTCGGAAGATCAAGTCCCTGAGGTCGAACAATGGAGGGGAGTACACCCTTGGTGAGTTTGTTGATTATTGTGTGGAGTCAAGCATTAGGAGGGAGTTCACAGTTCCTTACAACCCCAGCAGAACGAGGTTGTGGAGAGCAAGAACAGATCCATCGGAGGGGCTACCAAAGCCATGCTACATGATTAGGGGTTACCATTGTTTTTGTGGGCAGAGGCCTGCAACACTGCTATATATTTGCAAAATAGGAGTCTGCATCGTGCCTTGGGGCATGTGACTCCGAAGGAGGCTTTTTCTGGGAAGAAGCCTGATGTTGGTCATCTTCGTATCTTTGGGTGTATTGCATACTCCTACGCACCCAAGGAGAAGAGGAGCAAGCTAGAGCCCACCGCAGAGAAGGGTGTCTTTGTGGGCTGCAGTGAGACCTCGAAAGCCTTTCGGATTTATATTCCCGCATAGAGGAGAGTTGTTTTCAGACGGGATGTGAAATTCGATGAGGACAGGGCTTTCAAGAGGTCACGGGAGTTAGAGTATCTCGATCAGCCAGACCCTCAGGAGCAGCTGAGTCAATCGCAGGGATCCAGTGGGCAGGGATCAGGAGGATCCGAAGGTACATCGATTACGGTGTCAACTCCGTCAGTGCGCAGTGGCTCACAAAGTTAGAGGGGTGGTGCTTCGAGCAGCATGCAAAGCAGTCCACAAAGCAGTTCACTAAGGAGTCCACTGATGGACAGTTCACACGGTACTTCAGCATCTACAGGTTCAGGTTCAGGCAGGAGGACAGTAGACAGACAGTCAGGAGTTCAGGCTCCTGATGATGAAGAGGAGCAGTTTCATTCTCCAGTGGGAGAAGTGTGCTTAGGGAAGAGGAAGCCCAAGTGGCTTCAGGATACCTTAAGACAGGCAACATCTGTTGCTGGGCCTAAGAGGCCGGTCAGAGAGAGCAGACCACCTGATAGGTTCTGTAGCTATATGGCAATGGTTGCCAACATCGTTGACTCTGAGCCTTCTAGCTATGAGGAGGCAGCTAGCCAGCAGAAATCACTGAGAGTCATGGCAGGAGGAGTGATCTTCTGTCTATACATTATTAGAGAAAACAGCCTGAAACAACTCCGTAGTTATTCATATTTTAATACAAACATACACAGACCACTCAAAGGTGCGGCGCCTGTATTATGCCTCTGCAGGAGGGAGTAGATTATGAGGAGACCTTCGCTCCTGTGGCTCGATATACTTCGATTCTCTCCATCGTATCGATAGCAACAGAGATGGGTTGGAAGATCCACCAGATGGATGTGAAGATCGCATTTCTCAATGGCTTCATACAGGAGGAGGTGTACATTGAGCAACCACAGGGCTTTGAGATGCATGGGAAGGAGTCCCATGCGTGCAAACTGAAGAAGGCCCTTTATGGCCTGAAGCAAGCTCCCAGAGCTTGGTACTCCAGGATAGATACATACTTGCAGGAGATGGATTTCACAAAGAGTGAGGCAGATCTGAACCTTTACTTTATTGTGATAGGTGAGGAGCCTCTCATTTTGGTGTTGTATGTGGATGACTTAGTCATTACGGGTGCAGAGAGACTCATAAAGCACTGCAAGAGAGATCTTGCGTCTGAGTTTGAGATGAAAGACATTAGCTTGATGCATTACTTTTTGGGTTTGGAGGTGTTGCAGGAGGAAGGGCATTTCTTCCCGAGGCAAGGGAAGTATATTGTGGACATCCTTAGCAGATTCCACATTGAGGATTGTAGACCCATGTCGACACCGATGATCACCAATTGGAAGAAGCTTCACGCTTCAGATTCCGAGTTAGTGGACCCCACTTTGTATAAACAGTTGATTGGTTCCTTGATGTATTTGGTCAACACCAGACCAGATATATGTTTTGCAGTCAACACAATGAGCCAGTTCATGTGTGAGCCCAAGAGGGTGCACTGGGTTGCTGCAAAACACATTTTGCGGTACTTGCAGGGGGCAGTATATTATGGTTTGAATTATAGGCAGGGGGATGGAGTGAGATTGGCAGGTTACACTGATTCTGATTGCGCAGGTTGTGCTTCTGATAGGAAGAGCACTTCGGGGTGTTGTTTGGTAGTGGTCTCGTGGTTTAGCCGAAAGCAGCAGTCAGTAGCATTGAGTTCAGTGGAAGCAGAGTATACGGCAGCCAGTCTAGCTAGTTGTGAGGCCATCTGGCTCCGCAAGATGTTGTTTGGCTTATTTGGTCAGCCATTGAGACCTTCAGTGATATACTGTGATAATCAGAGTTGCATTAAACTCAAGAAGAATCCAGTGTATTTCATGACAAGTCAAAGCATATCGACATCGAATATCATTTCATCACAAACTATGTTCAGAAGGGAGCTGTGAAGCTTGAGTATATTCCCACTGATGAGCAGGTTGCAGATATTCTTACTAAAGCCTTACCATGGGGCAAGCATGTCTACTTCAAAGACAAGATGGGTGTGGTGAGGAACACCTTCCTCGGTAAGAGGGAGTGTTGAAATTTGGTTACCAGAGAACAGGTGGTTCCCTAAGGCTTTAATCTTTGGCCTAGGGAAAAGTGTCCAAAAGAATTTAATTTTTTCTCCTAAAATGACTTTATAAAGTTATAAAGTCAAATCTAATTTAAAAGTGACTTTAAGTGATAAAGTTACTAAAGTCTAATTTTAAAGTGACTTTAATAAAGTCAATGTGAAATTAGAAAGTGAAAAGTGACTTCGGAAATAAATGACCAAGTGGGTCTTTATTAAAGTGGGGTGAATTAAAAAATAGAAAGTGAGATTTGAATGAGCATTTAATCTCAGCCCTAGATCTAAAGCTATCTCAGCCATTGGATTTAGGGATTCCCCAAAAGTCACTTAGGGTTAGATTAAGGGAGGAAAAGGAGGGAAAAGGTCATTTATTCCTTCATGAGCAGATTGAGAGAAGGAGGAGAAGAGAGCTGGAGACATTTTTTGGTTTTGAGAAAGTGAAGGAGAGGAGCAGTTCAGCAAATCCATACAGCAAGGAGAGGTTGCACGCATTTCGAGGCAACAGTCTGTACAGCAATAAATCAACACAGTTTTCGAGGCAGATTGGCGTACAACAACAGTGGCCACGTTTTTCGAGGTCCAAACAGCAACAAGGAGGCACAGATTTCGAGGAGCAATAGTGTGCAGCATGCATTCCGAGGCTGAGTTGGCACGATTTTCGAGGCTGAAAGAAGCTGTTGTAATTTCTGTATAGTCATTACAGCAGTACGAAATTTCTGGCACGATTTTCGAGGAGGACATACAACATTTAATGTTGTTATCTCTTGCTTTAAAATTTCTGTTTTTACTGTTTTGCTGATTTGGCACATTTTCCGAAGCGGAGGCAAACACGGAAAACGAGATAAGTATGTACATTGTTTGCTGGAATTTTTCTGTATATTTCCTCTCTGTAAAAGCATTTTCCAGAAATAAGAAGAAGCTTTCATACTGGTTTTCCCCAAGAGTTGTAGGGGGTTTTTCCAGGGTCAAGTTGACCAAAAATCAGCCTGTCTAATTTCTGTGAGTGGCTGATTTATTTTCTGAGTTTTTATTTCTGCATTTTAGCGTTGTGAAATTTCCAGAATTAGTGTTTTCAAAAAATATTTATTTTTCCAGCTTGTTGAATGTATGGCTATGGGAATGGGCATTTAACTATATGAGAGAAATAAGGAGAAACTGAAAACCGGGGTTGGGTTATCAAATTTCTACACATACAACAGACTACCATTTCAGCCATAAACATTTTCACATGTTGTTCCCAACTAATATGTCACCTCCTTTCCATCACTATAGCTACTTACTATAAGTATACACCGTTTTTTACATCATTCTATATTGATGAAGTTATATAATTAATGGCCATATATAACACATTACAAACTTCTATTAGAAGGTATACTTTGTAATAAACTCAATTTAGTATGACTTTTGTACAAGATTAAAAAATTAATTATTTTATAATTTTGGGAATAAGAAGTGAATAGACATTCCCTCCAATGCATAAAAGAATTTTGGGAAAATGAAGGAATTCAATTTGAATGGTTCTCTCTCAATTTGATAGTCTAAATTTTTTTAATATGATATGGTATGAAAGCCCACAAAAGCAAGAAGGATGCATCTAGGACTCAATAACTTGAAGCACTATCAAGAGTTGATGTCTTATAGCTACAGACACTGGCTTAGTCTCTTAGCATGTAGAAGAAGGTTGATTTCCTCTTTAGATGCTTGCTTGGGGGACTGACTTTATTATTTCTTTCCTAAGATTAACCTTAGGAAAGTACAATAATTAGAGTAATTAATTATTGTGGACTATTAAGAAAATTTTCTAAGGATAAATAATAAAAGTATTTAAGTGACTTAGATTTAATCTCAGCCATTGATCTCAACAAAGGCTTAGGATCTAATCCTAGCCATTGAGATTTGGATTAGGGATTACTTGCTTAATGAAATGATAAAGTGAATCTAATAGAGAGGTGAAGACACCATTATGCACATTGAGAAAGTGATTTTCTCAAGAGGATACATGAGGCCCTAGTTGACTAAAGAAGATTGAGGACGAATTGCTAGGGGAGATTTCTAGGGAAATTCAAGGAAAGCGAAGCAGGAAAAGGAGGAACAAGCTGAGGGGTCGATTTTGTTTTGGAGGCTGAGTTATTTCCTTGGGCCGATTAGACAAGTGCACAGGCCATACGATTGCCAGAGAGGTCGTGAGCAATGAGGGCCTGGAGCACTCCAAGGAGGCCTGGTTTGATTTTGGGCCAATTACAGTTCAGCATTTGAGTTTCCAAGCAGTCATAATTTCGAGGGAGCCAAGTTAAAAATTCCCCTTCAGCTGTTATTTCTACGAGTCATTTTTTGTGGTTCAAAACCCAATATTTTCCATATTTGATATAAGTGAAGGAAAAGCAATTTGGGTCAAACTTATGTTATTCTACTGGCGTATTTTCTTGTGACTTTTCCATTGTGTTTTATTTGTGAAGTTAAGAAATACCAGAGTATTTATTCTTAGCAGTTCAGAATTTATTACTGTAATAAAAGAATTTTCTGGGTATAAACAATTCTTGGATAAAACAAATCTGACTGGTATTTAAATTTTAAAATGGTATAAGAGCGATAGTAAATCTGTGGTAGAGATCAGAGATCACAAGGGTTTTACGGAAGTATAATTTTTATTTTGCAATGAGGGTTTTGTGGTTGAATTTGATCTATTAATATGGCATCATCAAGTCTAAGATATGAAGACAGGTTGGAGGGGGTTGTAAACTTCAGTCCATGGAAGGAGCAAATCATCGTTGTCTTAATGGAAATTTGAAAATCGTTTGCAGGAAATTGCAACCCAAGTAAGTCAGGTTCCTCAGGATGCTAGCATAGTGGATGAACATAATTTCAAAGATATAAGAGCTAGTAGCATCATTTTGGACGGTGTGAAGAATCACATAATCCCTTACATAACGAAGAAAGATTCAACCTATCAGATGTGGTCAGTCTTGACTAATTTGTACCAAAGTGACAACCAAAACATAAAGATAGTGCTAAGGGAGACGTTGAATAGCATCAAGATGAATAGATTTGAGATTGTGGCTTCATACTTCACAAGGATTCAGCAAATTCATAATGAACTTTCAACTGTTGGGGAAGAGGTGGTTGACATGCATCTTGTCAAGCTAGCACTGAAAGAGCGTACCATGCAGTGGGTTGCAATTGTGACAACTATCCTAGCCAGAGACAAGCTTCATGATTGGGCCATCTTATGCGATGATTTCACCCAAAAGGAGATTTGCAAGGAAAACATAATCGATGGACACTAGAAGAGTGGAGGTGAGGAGAACCTTGGTCTTGTTGGGCAAGCAAAGAAAGGAAAGGGTAAAGCCAAGCAAAACCAAAATGGAGGAGTATCTCGACAAGGGAAGAAAGAACTGAGCAAAGTCAAGTGCTTTGCATGTCACAAGTTTGGTCAGTGTGTAGGACAATATCTAAACTAGAAGAAAGGCAAGGGGAAGACAGCAATAGTTGCATCTGCGCAGATGGATGAGTTGGCGGACAAATTTGAAAAGGAATTTGCTCTAGTAACCTTCTTTCTAGCACCATTACAAAAGAGGTGTGGTTTTTGGACTGTGGAGCATCTCGTCACATGACATGATCTCGTGATATCTTCAATTGTATGGCCAAGGAGAACATAGATCTACATATGGAGCTTGGTGACAACACCAGGTATGCAGTGAAGGGCATTGGCATCATATAGTTCCAGCTAGACTCAGGAAGTCTTATTGGAGAAGAATATCCTTTTAGTTTCACCCGTGGAGGACAAAGGACTAGAGGTCAGCCACACAGGAGGTGAAGTAGTTGTTAAGCCGAAAGGGGTTGATCATAGTGTGTGAGGCAAGTCATAGGGAGCAGGGAGAACAACCTATACTTGTTGAGAGGGTAGCTAGTGAGTGCCCTTGTACATGACAGTCACAGCTAGAGTGAGCTTTAGCACAGGTCGATGGAACACCTACACTACAGGGCTCTTCCTATGTTACGGAGGATGGTTGCACATTTTCCGGAGATTGGGGTGGAGCAGGAGGGAGTGTGCAGAGCGTGTGCGCTTCGGAAGCAAACCAAGGCAACCTTTCCTCACAGTGAGACAAGGTTCAAGGAAGTGTTGGAATTTATGCGTTCAAACATATGTGGTCCTATGTCAGTAGAATCAATCACGAGTCTAGTTACTTTGCAACATTTATGGATAACTATTCCAGGACTTGGATTTACTTCCTAAAGACCAAGGGTGAGGCCTCCAATCGATTTCAAAGGTTCAAATTTCTTGTGGACAACCAGACTCAAAAGAAGATTAAGGCATTGAGATCTGATAATGGGGGGAGTATACCTCCAATGAGTTTCAGGATTTGTGCTGGGAGGTAAGGATCAAGAAGGAACTCGCAGTGCCTTATGACCCTCATCAAAATGAGATTGCATAAAGGAAGAACAAGACCATCATGGGAACAGCAAAGGCAATGATCTACGATCATGAGTTGCCTATGGTTTTGTGGGTGGAGGCCTGCAATACAGTTGTTTACTTGCAAAACACAAGTCGTCACAGGGTATTGGAGGACAAGAATCCTAAGCAAATCTTTACAAGAGGGAGATCGGAGATGAGTCATCTACGCATCTTTGACAATCTAGTTTGTGTCCACATTCCTACAAAGAAGAGGACTTAGTTGGAGCCCTCATCAGTGAAGGGCATTTTTGTGGGCTACAGTGAGGTCTCAAATGCCTACATTCCAAGTCAAAAGGAGAGTCATCGTCAGTTGAGATGTCAAATTCGAGGACGGTAGGACCTTTAGGAGCTCTCATAACATAGAACTAGCAGGGGTAGAGGATCAGGCGCAAGAAACTCATAAGGTTGAGCAAGTACCAGTGGAAATAGTCGTAAGGACAAAAACTATACATTAGGAGCACTGAGAGGCTCCTTCGAACTCTACCAGGAGGAGGCCAAGATGGGCCAAAAAGACCATGAGGGATGCGAAGGAGCATGTGGAGGATCTTAGCAATACTTTCAAGGAGAGTAGACCACCTGCTACATTTTCCAACTATTTGGCCTTGATAAGTAGCATCAATAATTTTGAGCCTTCTACTTATGAAGAGGCAGTAGATTAGGAGGGATGACATGGTGGAGTATAGCTCCATCTTGAGGAATGATCCATGGGACATAGTGACAAGGCTTGAGGGGAAGTTTGTGGTCACTTCTCAATGGATCTACAAGATCAAGCATGCAACAAATGGCAGTGTCGAGAAGCACAAAACGAGGTTCATGGCGAGAGGGTTCTCCCAGAAGAAGGGAGTGGACTATGAGGAGACATTTGCTTCGGTGACCATATATGCATCTATTAGGGAAACTATTTCCATTGCTTCAAATATGGAGTGGAGGATACATTAGATGGATGTGAAATTGCCTTCCCCAGTGAGGTGATTGAGGAAGAGGTGTTTATTGAGCAACCTCATGGCTTTGAGGTGTATGAAAGGGAGTCTCATGCATGCAAGTTGAATAAGGCCCTTTATGGGTTGAAGCAGGCTCTACAAGCATGGTATGCCAAGATTGATTGATATCTTCTTCGTGTGGGCTTCACCAAGGGTGAGGCAGACTCAAACATGTACTATGTTCTTGTAGAGGGTGAGTCGCTTATCTTGGTGTTGTATGTTGATGATCTCTTCTTGTCAGGGTCAAAGAAGCTCACAGAGATGTGCAAGGAGGACCTTGCTTCTACATTTGAGACGAATTCAGAAGGACAATGGCACAATGCTTTACTTTTTGGGATTGGAGGTGTCATCGTAGCCAAGAGAGATTTTCCTTAGACAATGCAAGATGTAGCGGAGATTCAGAATGGAGGATTGCAAACCTATGTCTACAACCTATGATCACCAACTCAAAGAAGTTGAGCACTTCTGAGGGTGAGTTGGTGGATCCCACATTGTATAGACAACTAATAGGTTCTTTGATGTATCTGGTCAATACTAGGTTGAATATTTGTTTTGTCGTGAATACACTCAACCAGTTCATGGTGGAGCCAAGGAGGGTTTGTGAAAATTCCTAAATCTGGAACCCTAGTGCAGCAACTGGAAAATATTCACCTAATTGTTAATATTTACTTAACAATTTATTTGCAATTATCTACGGCAAACACTGAATACATCAAACTGCACCCTACACAAATATAAAAATGTTACGAAAACAAAATACAAAGCAAAAAAGAAATTACACATATTCGACACCGTCATTTTTGGACAAATGTTCCCAGAAAAACCCAATGCGAGAAAACTGGAGCAGTAGCTCAGGGTTTGTATTATTATGCAGTAGTTTTTGAACACAATCTTAGATGCCTTACTGGCTATCCAATACAGAGAATATAACTAGCAAGAAAGTTAGTGAGATAAACAGAGAATATAACTAGCAAGAAAGTTAGTGAGATAACCTCACACTAGTACGAGAAGACCTGGTATTAATCTAACTAAAGATGAGACCTATGCGTTGTCTCTGAGCAGTTCTGCGTCACACCTATGCGATTACTGCGTCGCTACTACAAGGACTGCCTCACACCTCCCAGCTGATCTTTTGTTGGCTGGAAACTCGATCCTTTGACCTCCCAATCTCACACCACGGCTTCCGATACTGGATCTCAACTGCTCCTCAACAAAACTTCGATCTCCCTCTGAAGCACTACGTTGCCTCTGCGTTGTCTAGCATAGCTCTGCTTTGCCTCTTCTGCACCTCTCTCTGCCTCCTCTACCATGTATTCATCAGATCAGGAATACTTCCACCGGCAAACTATCTCTACCCCACACTACAAGAAATCTCTCGATCACGTCTCTGGCAACTGCTGCGCTGCTCTCTTGAGAAATCAATCTCTAGATCTCCAATTCGATGTGTCTTCCAAGTGCCCATCGAGCCTCTTCGTATAATCTTCTCATTGAACATTCAATGGCCTAAATTAATTCCTAATCAATGGCTCAGATCATCTTGACTCGATCTTCATCTTTTTCTAGAAGATTCACACCCAATTTTATTGATACCCTTTAATTATTTTAATTTCCTAAGTTTAGACTAAGGCATCTATTAAAAATAATTAATTATTTAATAAAATTGTCTCCGGGTGGAATTTCCCAAAACGATTCTTGGGTCTTGGAGGATGCATGTGTCCCAACCTCCCTGCAAATTTTGAGGCTTAGAGCACATCCAATGCTACCAGAAATCAATAGTCCCTCTTAGCGAGGAATGTGTTGTAGCAATGCAACCTGCTAAAGCATTACTCTGTCTCTGTATCATCTCCCTCTGCGTTGTTGATGACTGACATCACTGCCCACCAACTACTGCGCAAATGCTACATCTATGTTGTTGTTGACCCTGCATGTTGCTACCAACTCTGCCCTGCGTTGCTCAATCTCTGGTGCTCCTAGCCACTGCAACTGTCACTCTAGCACTCCTCTGCACCAACTAACAATGGTCCATCTTGCTACTTCGGATATGGGCTCCCGTAGCAAGGTGTTGATCCGAGAGGTGGACTCCTCAAGGATCATGTCCATCTGCACTTCTCTTGAACTACAGTACTACATCACCCCAACACTCCCCTGGAGATATGTGGGCAATCATCGCAAACTCCTCCTCCTAGATCCCTGCAGTTGCAGCCTGATGATCATGTTTCTCCTCCTTGTCCTTCTTTCTGAGAGGACACTGCGTAGCGCACTGAGCAAGCTCACCAAACCCGAAACATTTGATCTTCGAGGCGTCCTTCTTCCGCCTCCGATGCTCCTACTACCGCTTTTGATTCAAGGGTTGCATTCTCCTCCTCCTCCTTGGGCTTCGTCCCACTGGTGTTCTTGCCTTCAAGTTTGCACTTGACTAAGTCTCGCCTCATCCCTTCCTATTGAAGAGTAGGCTGCTCCCCCTTCTGCATCCTTGTGGATCTCATCTTCTCCTGCAAAAACATCTTTCACTGCTCGGAAAATCCCTCATACAACGTAGCCAAAGCATCCCACATCTCTTTGGCAGTTCCTTTGCCAGATATGTGTGAAACAATGTGATCCCTTACTCCGTCGAGGATCATCCTTGCCATATCCTTCTTATAGGCATTCAATGGATCCGGATCTGCGAGGACAGCTACCACATTATCAATAAATGTCTTGAGATCATGCTCATCTAGAAGGAAGGAGATCCTTTCCTTCCAAATCACATAGTTGGAGGCACCCTCCAAATGATCCTGATCTCTCAGCCCGGTTGCTGCCATCACGCCCAATCAAATGTTGAATCTGCCTCTAACCCCCTATGTAGCTGTTGACTGGCTCTACACACTCCCTGCTGGAGTGAGCAAAACTTCGCTCGCTACTGCCGCTTCTGCATGGGAAATTAGAATTTCCAGGCAAGAAATTCTCTAAGGTCAGAATTCCCTCAGTGTGCTCTTCTTCCCTTCTGACTCTTTTCTGCACTAGCAACTGCTACAGAAAATTTGCGTCCAGTTGAAGACTGCTCTACGCTGAAGGCTGCTTTATGCTAAAGACTGCTCTGCGTTGCTCCCTCTGCCGCTGGCAAATCTCGATCTCGAAAATCTTCCTCTCTGTCAACTCACTCAGAGAGAGATTTTTCCTTGAGAATCTTGCCCTCCTAGCATTGACTGTGCAAGCCTTTTGGGGGTTCGATCTGCTGCCTATGCAGCTCTTCGAGCTCCCTCTTCAGCTTTACTTCTGAGCTCTTCTTTGCTTCACCTGCGGTCTGATACCATGTGAAAATTCCTAAATCTAGAATCTTAGTGCAGCAACCGGAAAATATTCACCTAATTGTTAATCTTTACTTAACAATTTATTTGCAGTTATCTACGACAAACACAGAATACATCACACTGCACCCTACACAAATATAAAAATGTTGCAGAAACAAAATACAGCAAAGGAATGAAATTACACACATTCGACACCATTATTTTTGGACAAATGTCCCCAAAAAAACCCAATGCAGGAAAACCGGTGCAGCAGCTAAGGGTTTGTATTATTAAGCAGTATTTCTGAATACAATCTTGGATGCCTTACTGGCTATCCGATATAGAGAAAATAACTGGCAGAAAGTTAGTAAGAAAATAACCTCACACTATCACTGATAAACCGACATTGATCCAGCCCCACATAATGGCTAGCCCCAAACTGCCGCTGCGCTGCTCTGCGTCACAACTGATAGGGACTGTGTCACTCCCTTGGCTGATCAATCTATTAGCTGGATGCTCCAATATCTAGCCCTCCGGTCTCACACCCCTACTCCCGACACTAGAACTAGACTTCTCCTCAACAGAACTGTGTATCTCCTCTCAGACACTGTGTGGCTCTGCGCTGCCCATCGTGGCTTTACGTTGCCTCTCTCTCTTCCTTCTCTGTGTTGTACTCACCGAATTAGGAAAATCTCCACCAGTCACTATCCCTGCCCCTCATTGCAAGAAATCTCTCGATAATTTCTCCGACAACTGTTGCATTGCTCTCTTGAGAAATCGATCCCTAGATCACCAATTTGATGTGTCTTCCAAGTGCTCATCAAGCCTCTTCTTATAATCTTCTCGTTGAACATTCAACGGCCCAGATTAATTCCTAATCAATGGCTTAGATGATCTTGACTCGATCTCCGTCTTTTTCTAGAAGATTCACACCCAGTTTTATTAATACCATAGAATTATTTTAATTTCTTATGTTTAGACTTGGGCATCCATTAAAAATAATTAATTATTTTAATAAAACTATCTCCAGGTGGAATTTCGCAAAATGATTTATGGGCCTTGAGGATGCATGTGTCCTAGCCTCCCTGCAAATTTTGAGGCTTAGAGCACATCTGATGCTACCAAAAATCAACTAGGTTCATTGGGTGGCATCGAAGCATGTGCTCAGGTACTTGAGAGGTACAGTGGGACATAGTCTAAGGTATGTCAAAGTTGGTGTAGTGGAGTTGTAGGGCTATACAGATTCAAACAAGGTAGGGAGTGTAATGGACAAGAAGAGTACATATGATGTTGTTTCAACTTGGGATTAGCTATGATCTCATGGTTCAACTTATAGTGAGTCTGGTAAGTTGTGAAGCCATATGGTTTCGCAAGATGCTCACAAGGTTATTTGGTTTTGAGTTGGGGCCCAAGGTGATTCACTGTGATAATCAAAGATGCATTAAGTTCTCTGAAAATTCTATGTTTCATGACAAGTCCAATCATATAGATATCGGGTATCACTTCATCAAAGGGGGGGTCCAAAGAGGTTCTATGAGATTGCAGAACATATCCATAGGGGAGCATGTAGCAAACATTCTTACCAAGCCTCTAGTGAAGGGGAAGTTCGTGTTTTACAAGGACAAGCTAAGGGTGGTGGAGAATCCCTTCCTTGCTAGGAGGGAGTGTTGATGTTTTATAGCTAAGGAAGGTCTTCTACATTGGCTTGGTGTCTTAGCATGTAGAAAAAAATTTATTGCCTCTATAGATGCTTGCTTGGTGGAGTATGTAATATCTCTTAGAGGAAATTTACCCTTAGGGTTTGAAAAGAGCACATTACAAAATTTGTATTCTTGCTAGTATCACGATTCACAATACTGGAAGAAGGTGTTCATCAAGCACCAAAACTGGAAGAAGGGAAGCAGATTGGGGTTCAAAGAAACAAATTATATAAGTTGTAGTTCAATTCGTTAAAGGCACTAGTTAGCAACAGTAGTAGCAATGGGAGAGACTTGAATGAATTCTGGCATAAGAGAATGGGACATTTACACCATGGAACACTGAGGATGCTCATGGAGATAGTGACGAGTGTTCCTAAAGTAAGCATGGAACACGACGATGTGTGCAGGGGGTGTATACTTGGGAAATATGCTTAAAGCAGTGTTCCCATTAAGTGACATCAGATCAGATGGTGTGTTGCAGCTTGTACATTCAAACATTTGTGGTCCAATGTCCACCAAATATCTCAGAGGGTACGAGTACTTCGTTACCTTCATAGATGACTACTCTAGGAAGACCTGGATCTACTTTTTAAATACTAAAGATGAGGTATTCAGTCATTTCCTAGAGTAAACTCGACAGGGAAAAGGATTAAGGTACTTTGCACAAATAATGCTGGAGAGTACACAGATAGTGTGTTAAATTTGGACAACTAGGTCCAAACTCCATGTTGTGATGCTCAGATTAAGTGGCTAATATTTTTGTTGGATTCCTCTTTCGGAGAGGTGTAAAATCCATATAAAATATATCTTAATCCGATGAGCAGAACATTTATTTTGAATTTATTATTTATAATAAACTATATGTGCAGGTCGGCCTTAAGGTTTCACACCCCCAGCAGATGTGTCACACACCCCAATGATGGATATAAATACAGGCAAAGTTGGAGAGCATTTCACAACAACTCAACACACATCTTCTTCTCTCATCTGATTTAGTACGAGCTCATTGGAGGACAAGTTCAACCCACACGTGTGGAGAAGAAGGACGAAATCTGTACGGCTGAAGGGAAGGACGAATTTCTGCAGCTAGGGTTTTGCTGGAAGTTTGACCAATGTTGACTTTGGTCAACACATGGTCCGAAAGGGCTGAAACTTGTTGGAGAGTTCGATTTTGAGAGGCCGTACACATTGGCACAGAAATCGAGGTCAAAGGGTTGACCAAACTGTTGCTGTGTTGACTTTTAGCTTGCTGCCCTGCGTTGACTTTTCTGGACAACGTTGACTTTTTTTGGAGTTGACTTGGGTTGACTCGGTTGCTGATTGGAGGACTGTTGTGACACATTCTGGGTTGGCTGACCAAGGAGACTTTGCTGGTTGAAGCATCCTGTTGACCGCCGTAACGCACCACCACATTTTTCTGTTTCTGGTTTGTCTTCTATAAGATCCACTTATATGTTCTATAAGCATTTTACTTAACTATTTGTGTGATTGCTGTAAGAAAAGTAAAGTTGCTTCAAGCATAGAACATCTACAAAAATTTACATGGTATCAGAGCTGAGGTGAAGACAAGCCCTATCTTTAGCAATCACCATCGGAAAAAATGGGTTCCACAAGTTTTGAATTCAAGGAGAATGACAAGCTGACTGGAAGGGATGACTTCCATGCCTGGAAGATGATATTAGATCTCAAATTGGAAGACCATGATCTCTTGGATCATGCGCTGGGTAAGATTCAAGAACCTCCATCCAATGCTACCGCTGCTGTTAGAAACAAGTATAAAAAGGGAGAGATCAAAGCAAAGCTGATGATCAGGGAATCCATACATAAGAGTCTGGTTGCCTATATATCTGAACTAGACACATCCAAGGAGATGTATGATAAATTGATCCTTATGTTCAAAGTAAACAATGTGAACCAAGTGCTATTCCTCAAGAATAAATTGAAGAATATCAAGAAGGGTCGGGATGACTCTGTTCAAACTTACTTTCTGAAATTGACCGAAACAAGGAACAATCTGCTGGCTATTGGGGAGACAATCGCTGATCGTGAGATGGTTCTCACCGCACTTGGAGGACTCCCATATGAATGGCAAGTATTCACCACTACCATTCTCAATAATAATACCATTCCTAACTTTGACGAGCTTCTGTCTAGATGTATGCAAGAAGAAACAAGAATGAAGGAATTCGATAATGACAGAAATGCTGCTTATGGTGCTCATTCTCGAAAGAAGAACTCTAGTGGTCCTAAGGACAAAGGAAGAACAAGGACTCAAGAAAAGAAGGGTAAGTGTTTCACTTGCCATAGGCCTGGTCACTATGCTAGAGAATGTCCCTTCAAGAAGGATTCTCTCGATAGTGATGATAACAACAACAACCGGAGGAATGGGAATCGAAGAAACGACAGATCTAAAGGAAAGAGAAAGGCTCCCTCTGGTGGAAACAATCAACCTTCGAAAAGGTCTAGAAACTCCAGGTATGAGGAGTCTAATGCTGTTGATAAAAGAAATGAGTATATTCTTGTATCTGCTCTCTCTGCTACATCTCCGCCCGACACTATGGATGTCTGGCTAATAGATAGTGGTGCCTCAAGACACATCACTGGTTTCAAGGAAGCACTCTTTGACATGGTTGAGAGGGATACCAATCTAGAAATTATCCTTGGAGATAATGCCACGTATCCCGTGAAAGGGACAGGGACTGTGACCCTCCACTTGTCTCAAGGACAAGTCCTACGTTTGCAAGATGTACTCTATGTACCTAAATTGAAGAAGAACCTTGTGTCTGTATCGGCCATGGAAGACAAAGGGTTCAATGTAACATTCTCTGATGGAAAGGTGCTCATGTGGAAGGAGAGCTTCAAGGAAGCTATCTCGATTGGTTTTAGAGTTGGCACACTCTACCAGGTTGGAGGGAGTCCGCTGGGAGCAATGACATGTGATATAATCCGACAAACCGAACTATGGCACCGTAGATTTGGACACCTTCATTACAAGGCCCTTCCCGAAGCAAGGAAGGTGGTGACAGGGATGCCTGACTTTGGAAATAATCATGAAGGTGTATGTAAGGGTTGTGCCGAAGGAAAGCATACAAGGGGACCTTTCCCCTCGAGTGTCACAAAGACATCTGATATTTTGCAACTGGTCCATTTTGATCTATTTGGTATGTTGCCCGTGACATCCCTAAGAGGATGTTCTTACTACATGACATTCACTGATGACTTCTCTCACAAAACCTGGATATACTTCTTGAAAAAGAAGGATGAGGCTTTCATGTGGTTCCGTACCTTCAAAGCCTTGGTGGAAA
The DNA here is from genome assembly GCA_034641835.2 of Pinus albicaulis. Taxonomy (NCBI): domain Eukaryota; kingdom Viridiplantae; phylum Streptophyta; class Pinopsida; order Pinales; family Pinaceae; genus Pinus; species Pinus albicaulis. The sequence goes on from CM076570.1 coordinate 841,509,992, forward strand.
ATACGACCGGAAAGAAGATCAAGATTTTGAGGACTGACAATGGCACTCAATATGAGTCAAATGAGTTCAAAGACTTTTGCAGAGAAGCTGGCATTAAGAGGGAGACTACCACTGCATATACTCCTAAGCAGAATGGTGTTGCTGAACGCAAGAATAGGACTATTGTGGAAGCTGCTCGTGCCATGCTATGTGACCAGGGTCTACCAAAGTTTCTGTGGGGAGAAGCTGCAAATACTGCTGTGTACATTCAAAACCGATGCCCTCATTCCGCTTTGGACTCCAAAACTCCCGAAGAGGTTTTCTCTGGTAAGAAACCTGATGTCTCACATTTTAGAGTTTTTGGATGTCCTGTCTATTTTCATGTGCCGAAAGAAAAGAGAAGTAAGCTGGATGCTACTGGGAAGAAAGGAATGTTTGTGGGCTATAGTGAGACTTCTAAGGCATATAGAGTCTATGTACCTAGTCAAAGGGAAGTAGAGATAAGCCATGATGTCACTTTTGACGAAGATGCTTCCCTGAAGAAAGTAGTAGATCTTCCAAGATCTGAAGAAAATCATGAAGAAAGGCCTGGAAATCAAGAAGAACCGCAGGATGAGACAATGCCTGATATTGAAGGACCAATGGACCCTATTGATCCATCTCCTTCACTGGGAAAGAGACCATCATGGCTTAGGGACACCCTTGAAGATGCTGAGGGACATGCTGCCCCAAGGGGGACATTCCGAGAAAGCAAGAAGTCGTGTAGATACCAAGGGTATCTAGCTGCCATGAGTACTATTGTACAATCTGAACCTGGATCTTTTGAGGAAGCCGTAAAGCATCAAGTCTGGAAGGATGCTATGCACGAAGAATATGAGTCCATAATGAAGAATGATGTCATGGGATGTGGTCCCGAGACCGAAGGACAAATCAGTGGTCACCGCGAAATGGCTCTACAAGATCAAACATGGATCTGATGGGAGTGCTGAAAAGTTCAAGGCAAAATTTGTTGCCCATGGCTTCTCTCAAAAGGAAGGAATAGACTATGATGACATATTTGCACCTGTGGCACGATATACCACCATTCGATCAATCATAGCCCTTGCTGCTACACAAGGATGGAGTCTTCATGAAATGGATGTCAAGACCGCTTTTCTGCATGGTGCAATAAAGGAAGAGGTGTATGTAGAACAACCTCTGGGATTTGAAGTTCAGGATCGAGACACTCATGTCTGCAGGTTGAAGAAAGCCCTCTATGGGTTAAAGCAAGCACCCAGAGCTTGGTACGAGAGGATGGATAGTTACTTGATGAAGCTGGGCTTCACTCGAAGTAATGCTGATCCAAACCTTTACTTCAAGGTTGTGCAGGGGAAGCCTCTCATTCTAGTGCTATATGTGGATGACCTCTTCCTGACAGGTGCTGACCCTCTCATTCATCAATGTAAGAGGGAGCTCGCTGCTGAGTTCGAGATGAAGGACCTAGGACTAATGCACTACTTCCTAGGCCTGGAGGTCTGGCAGAGACCTGGAGAGATTTTCCTTTCTCAAGGAAAATACATTGTGAAACTTCTAGAGAGATTTGGTATGGTGGACTGCAAGTCCGTGTCAACACCGATGGAACTCAACTTCAAAAGGTTGAGTGGCAGCGCTGCTGGGCCTATCTTGGCCAATCCTACTAAGTATCGTCAACTCATAGGAGCTTTGATGTTCTTAGTGAACACCCGACCAGATATATGTTTTGCAGTGAACACTTTGAGTCAACAGATGGTTGAGCCTCATCACTTTCACTGGGTTGGTGCCAAGAATCTTCTGAGATATCTTCGGGGCACGATAAACCATGGACTGAGATACACTGCCGGGAGTGTGACACTTCGTGGATATACTGATGCCGATTGGGCTGGCAGTGTGGTGGATCGTAAGAGCACATCGAGATGCTGCTTCAATCTTGGTTCTGCTTCGATTTCATGGATGAGCAGGAAGCAGAAGTCGGTGGCTTTGAGCACCGCAGAGGCCGAATACATTGCAGCAAGTATGGCCTGTTGTGAAGCAGTTTGGTTGCGAAAGCTCTTTAGTGAGTTGTTTGGACATGTGCTAGATACCACTGTGATACTCTGTGATAATCAGAGTGGGATTCGTATGACTGAGAATCCTGTGTTCCACGACCGATCCAAGCATATTGATATCGGGTACCACTTTATCCGGGATATGGTACAGCGAGGCGCCGTAAGGCTCGATCATATAGGAACTGATGAGCAGGTCGCGGATATTCTCACTAAGCCCCTGGGGAAGGTCAAGTTCCTAACCTTCCGTGAGAGACTTGGTATCGTGGAACGACCCTATGATGTGGGTCTTGTTGGACGATGAGCTCAAGGAGCTCTGGGGGGCTTTGGGGACAGCTTCTCGGGTATAAGCACTCATGTGCTACTGCCCCACCCTTGTGATTATTAAGATTAATTTGGTTCGCCTCTCATTTATACGTACCGTCATGCATCCTACCCATTGAGTTCGGGGCTCATGGGAAGTACCTCTCATTTGGCCAATGAGATGGGGAGGGAAAAGCTAGAGACTAGTAGCAAATCTTGATGGATCGCATCAGTGCCGTACTCTATCTAGGATGGCACGGTCCAACCACTTGATGCGAGATCCAAGTTTAGTGAGTGCAGGACCTGCACTTTGACTTGGGTCGAGATGAACCAACCCGGGTTGGTTGGAGACTCTTTGTGAGTCTGATAGAGGTTCGAACCTCTGGGCGATTATGTGATGGGGATGATCTTTGTAGTGACCCACTTACGTTACCGAAATAAAGAGGCCCGGCAAAACAAATTCTGACGGGATGATGCACGATGTTTGATTTCACTGATGGATGGAGTTCTCCCTAGTTGAGAGGGAGTGTTAAATTTGGACAACTAGGTCCAAACTCCATGTTGTGATGCTCAGATTAAGTGGCTAATATTTTTGTTGGATTCCTCTTTCGGAGAGGTGTAAAATCCATATAAAATATATCTTAATTCGATGAGCAGAACATTTATTTTGAATTTATTATTTGTAATAAATTATATGTGCAGGTCGGCCTTAAGGTTTCACACCCCCAGCAGATGTGTCACACACCCCAATGATGGATATAAATACAGGCAAAGTTGGAGAGCATTTCACAACAACTAAACACAAATCTTCTTCTCTCATATGATTTAGTACGAGCTCATTGGAGGACAAGTTCAGCCCACACGTGTGGAGAAGAAGGACGAAATCTGTACGGTTGAAGGGAAGGACGAATTTCTGCAGCTAGGATTTTGCTGGAAGTTTGACCAGCATTGACTTTGGTCAACGCATGGTCCGAAAGGGCTGAAACTTGTTGGAGAGTTCGATTTTGAGAGGTCGTACACTTTTGCATAGAAATCGAGGTCAAAGGGTTAACCAAACTGCTGCTGCGTTGACTTTTAGCTTGCTGCCCTACGTTGACTTTTCTGGACAGCGTTGACTTTTCTGGAGTTGACTTGGGTTGACTCGGTAGCTGATTGGAGGATTGTTGTGACACATTCTGGGTTGGCTGATCAAGGAGACTTTGTTGGTTGAAGCATCCTGTTGACCGCCGTAACGCACCATCACATTTTTTCTGTTTCTGGTTTGTCTTCTATAAGATCCACTTATATGTTCTATCAGCATTTTACTTAACTATTTGTGTGATTGCTGTAAGAAAAGTAAAGTTGCTTCAAGCATAGAACATCTACAAAAATTTACATAGTGACTTCACGAGATTTTGTTCGAAGGAGGGCATCAGGAGGGAGTGGACAGCTCCATATAATCCACAATAGAATGGAGTAGCGGAGCGAAAGAACAAGAGTATTGTTGGGGTTGCAAAGGCTATGCTATATGATTAGGACATGCCCAAGTTTCTATGGGCAGAGGCATGTAGCACAGCAATGTACATTCATAACAGGGTTCCTCACAGGGTGTTAGGGAAGATAACACCAGAGAAGTTTTTCTCATGGAAGAAACCAAAGGTCAGTCACTTCAGAATCTTTGGTAGCATAGCATACTGTCATGCGTCGGATGAGAAATGCACTAAATTAAATCAGGCTGAAGAGAAGGGATATTTTTTTGGGTATAGCGAAACCTTAATGGTATACAAGATCTACATTCCTAGCAGTAGGAGGATTATCATGAGACTGACATGAATTTCATGGAGGAGAAGGCCTTCAGACGATCTTGCAAGATGTCCGCAGATGATCAAAGTGAGCCAGCAGAAGCTCCATTAGTCTAGCATCAGGGTCAACAGAGTACTATTACAATTACCAATACGAACACCAGCTCAGGTATAGGGGATATCTGGCAAGTTCCTAGCAGACGGAGTAATAGAGGCAAGATGAGGAATTGGTAGAACCACCCACCACTAGTTCATCAGACATTGAAGGCTCCCCCAGAAAATTCATACAAACCCGGAATCACCTTCCTGCAAGTCTTCCTGCCTCCCTCTGCCTCTGGAACACTAATCCGACAACTAGCAACTGTGAAATTTTCAACTTTGAAATTCTACTGCAGTAACTAATTTATTTCTCCTACTTATATTTCTCAATAAGTTATTTACAATATTCTTCAGTAAACAACGAAATAAATTCTACTGCAGTTATCACATAATTTCATAGAGAAAAGAACAGTGAAATGCAAGCAGAAGAATCAATCACGTCAACACAATTATTTTTGTACAATTGTCCCTGGAAAAACCCAATGCGGGAAAACTGGAGCAGCAAATGAGGGTTTATTTATTATTCTTCAGCAACAATCTCTTTACAAGGAATGATTTTCAAAATCATGGAGAAACATTCATGAAAACATCTGAGATAATATTCCTCCAATCACTAGAGAAATTTTGACACCCCAGAGACCCTCCAATCTCCACTGCACCCTCTTCTGCATGAGGACTGCATCCTCAGTTGCGTTGTCCCTCAGTGTTGTCTCTCTGCTACTCTGCGTCCCTCTTCCTCAGTCTCTGACTACTGCTGAAACCCTCCTCTTCCTTCACCCTACAACTCTCCCTTTGAAATCGAACTCTCCTCTTGGAGTATCGACTTCCCTCGAGGTACTGAGTATTTTCTTGGCTTATCTTCAACTAACCCACGAATCTTCATTTATGTGAAAACTTCTGAATATACTTCAGCAAAAACCCTACGGTTAAATTCTTGATTTACTTCTCCTACTTACACAAGTTATTAATCCGAAATATTCAGCATTAACATCGAAGTAAATACATTAACAGCCTATACATCCAGATCTAAACTAAATAACATGCACAATGACAAAGTGACACACAAGGATTTTCTGGACAACTGTCCCCGGAAACACCCCATGCGGGAAAATTGGTGCTTCTAGCTTCTAAAGGGTTTTTATTATTAAGAAAATTCTAAGTACAACAGATATGTGCACCAAACTGGTTAACTCGACAGAGAAATAAATATGTAGCTATACCTCTGTTCTAGAGACAGAAAACTGACTCATTCACACCCTCAAATAAGATTTACAGAACTCAGCCCTTTCCGACCTCTAGAAACCCTAGCGTTGCTCTGAAGCCTACAGCGTCAGCCTCTACGCTGCTCAGGAAGGTTCTACGTCACCCTAGACTGGGTTACGTTGCCCCTGTACTGCCCTGGCTAGGCCTGCATGAATCCTCCTGGGACTGCGACAGCCCTCCTAGTCTCTTGTTGCCCCTATTGGGCTCTAGGCTGCTCTGTGTAGCTGCTGCTTTAGTCTGTTGCTTCTCTGCCCTTGTTGTACTCTTGGCCTAGGACTACACCATCCCCCTCGCCAATACTACCCCTCGCTGCAGCTGAAACACTTCTGAAATTCTTAGCAAACCACGCCCTAGAATTCTAGCTTATCTTCAGTGCTCTACCAGTGTGTGTGTCCTCCAACTGACCCCTAGCCCTCTTCTTATACTTTTCTCGTTGAAACATCAACGGTCGTGATCTAATCTTGAATCAACGGCTAAGATTAGAAGATGCTTGATACGCGTCACTTGAGTCATTTTCATCACATGTTTAATTTAATTACCTTTAATCTTTTAATTTTCCTAAGTTAGACTTACGGTCTTTAATTAAAAAGATTAATTAATTAAATATCTCTTAAACGGGATGGAATTTCTTAAAACGCTTTTTGGGTCTTGGAGATCTTATGTACTCTAGTCCCTCCACAAAGTTTGGGAGCTAGAGCACATTCGATGCTACCCCAACACCCCAAAATTTCAACACTCCCTCTTAGCAAGGAATGTGCTCTAGCAAAACACTTCACCCTAAATTTCTACACTGATCTCTGGTGTGGGTCTCTGCGCTGATGCTTGGCCTGCTGCCCTCCATCACTGCACTACTGTTGCTCTCCTTTACTGCTGCCCATGATGCTACCACTGCCACTGCTACTAGTAAGCATTTGAAGGACTCCTATCCAATCTTTGACAGACAAGTCAGTTGGGTTGCATCTCACCATTGAAGCTCCATAGACTGTTGCTCTGCACTCTCACCTGGAGGCTACTGCGCTGCTGCAGCTTTGCATTGCATAAGCAGACCTCCTCTGCGCTGCCTCTGCGTTGTTTCCCTCTACGATGTTGTTGCGCTGCCATGTCCTCCTGAAGCCTCTGCGTTCCTACAGCACTGTACTGCGTAAGCAAGCCTTCTCTGTGTTGCTGCCTCTACGCTGTTGTTGTATGTGCACTGCATTTCTCCCTTTCCAGCGTGTCCACTTTTGCCTCTACTTCATTCGTGATCTTCTGCACCCACTGCTCCACTTGTCCCGCTACCGTCTTAAGGCTCTCGTAGCTCGTATGTGATCCAAGAGTTGGGCTACTCAAGGATCCCGCCACCACTCTGTAGCTGCTCTACAGATCAAGATCGCCCCACTTTCATGGTTCATGAGCGCTCATGGCTACATCATCGTCGGAGCCATCATCTGCTACAGCAGCATTGGAACTAGAAGCTTCCTTGTCCTCCTTCTTCTGAGGACAATTGTTGGTGAAATGTCTAAGTTCATCCCACTGGAAACATTTGATCTTTGACAGATCACGCTTCTTTTTCCCTTGCTACCTCTTTGATGCCAAGGTTGCATCTTCATTCTTTGCCTTGCTCGAACCGATGTTGTACTATCTTTTGGAGATATAGCAGATCTCCTCTTGTCAAAGGAGAGCCCACATGTTGTCCAAGTTGGGAAGGTCTGCTCTGCCCAACCGATTTCGGACAAAAGTTTCCCAGTCCTCTGTGACTGCATTGAGAGCAGTCCTCACCATGACATCGTCATCCACCTTCACCCAATGCCAGTCAACTGATCCTGGATCAACTGCAATCTGGATAGAAAAGGATCGATCTCCTCTCCCTTGATCATCATGAATAACATCAGTTGGTTCTCTAGAAGCATCTTTCTTTGGACAGACTTTCCTTCATATAATGTGGTTAGGGCTACCCACATCTCATGAGCCATCGCCTTCTCAGCTATGTGTGGTACCACATGTACCCTGTCCATAATGAAGTGCTTGGCATGTGTCGCTGCTTCATTGTGCTTCTCTAGGAGCTTCGCATTGGTCGATGTAGCCAAGACTTTCTCTGCATGCTCCTGTATACCGTAGGCCTCAAGGACTACTGGGATTTTGGCCTTCCAGATTGCAAAGTTGGACAGGTCGTCCAACCTATCCTGATCACACAGTCCGTGTGGCGCCATCTGCTTAGAAATTTGTCGAAATTGATCGTCCTCTCTTTGCTAGAGACTCAGATCTAGGGTCCTTGGCGAGATAGGCACCCTCTGCTCCCTCTGACAACTTACTCCCTCTCTTGGAAGTCTGCCAAACACAACGAATCAGCTCTCTTCGATCCTCTGATTGATTTACAAATTTCTTTGGCAGGAAATCTTATGAGAAGTTGTTCTCCTCCCACTCTTTGTCAACTTAGCTTAGGCTTAATTCTGCACCGGAAGAATCTTCACCCCACCAGCAATTGTTGAAGGTCTACAGCTCAGCTTCCGGTTCACAGGACTCTGCACAACACTCAAAATCTGGACTGCGTCACCTTGGCTAGCCTCTGAGTGAGCAGACTGACTCAGCGAAGCCTCTGCGCAGCGCAAGCTGCTCCTGCGTCCCTCTAGAAGACTCTGCGTTGTCTCTGCATCACCCAGCTGGGACTATGTCAGCCCCTGCGTGGCTCTGCTGCCTCTACTCCCTCTGCTGCTGCATTGCCTTCTCTGGGTTATCTGCTGCTACTACTGCTTTCTGCAACACAGATTCTTCCGCATTCTTGCTGGAGATCCAACTAGATCTGCAATCGCTCTGATACCATGTGAAAATTTCTGAATATACTTAAGCAGAAACCGTACTGTTAAATTCTTGATTTACTTCTCCTACTTACACAAGTTATTAATCTGAAATCTTCAGCATTAACATCGAAGTAAATACATTAACAGCCTACACATCCAGATCTAAACTGAATAACATGCACAATGACAAAGTGACAAAAGGATTTTCTGGACAACTATCCCCGGAAAAACCCAATGCGGGAAAACCGGTGCTTCTAGCATCTGGAGGGTTTTTATTATTAAGCAAATTCTAAGTACAACAGATATGGGCACCAAATTGGTTAACTCGATAGATAAATAAATATGCAGTTATGCCTCTGTTCTGGAGACAGAAAAATTGACTAATTCACACCCTCAAACGGGATTTATAGAAACCCTTTCCGGCCTCTAAAAACCCCAGCGCTGCTCTGAAGCCTACTGCATCAGCCCTCCTGGCCTGTGTCAGCGTTCGTGCTGCTCAGGAAGAGCCTGCGTCATCCTAGACTGGGTTATGCTGCCCCTGCACTGCCCTGGCTAGGCCTGCGTCAGTCCTCTTGGGATTGCGTCATCCCTCCTGGCACTGCTTCAGCCCTCCTGGCCTCTTGCTGCCTCTGCTAGGCTCTAGGCTGCTATGCGTAGTTGTTGCTTCCTCTGCACTACTTTGGTCTGTTGCCTCTCTGTCCTTGTTGTACTCTTGGTCTGGGACACCATCCCCCTCGCCCATATTGCCCCTCGTTGCAGCTGAAACACTTCTGAAATCTTTAGCAAACCACACCCTAGAATTCCAACTTAGCTTCAGTGCTCTGCCAGTGTGTGTGTCCTCCAATTGACCCCAAGCCCTCTTATACTTTTCTCGTCGAACCATCAACGGTCGTGGTCTAATATTGAATCAACGGCTAAGATTAGAAGATGCTTGATCCGCGTCACTTAAGTCATTTTCATCACATGTTTAATTTAATTACTGTTAATCTTTTAATTTTCCTAAGTTAGACTTAGGGTCTTTAATTAAAAAGATTAATTAATTAAATATGTCTTAAACAGCATGGAATTTCTTAAAAAGCTTTATGGGTCTTGGAGATCTTACATACTCTAATCCCTCAATAAATTTTGGGAGCTAGAGCACATCTGATGCTACCCCAACACCCCAAAATCTCAACAATTTATACTTTTGTTGTTGATAAATCAACGATCGTGATCTAATCTTTAATCAACGGCTAAGATTAAAATAGACTTGATCCTCGTCACTTAGAAGCTTCTCACCCACATTTGAATTAATTCACATTAATTATTTTAATTCCCTAAGTTTTAACTCAGGTTTCATTAGAAAAATTAATTATTTGAATAACTTGCACTCCGGATGGAATTTCTCCAAAAGATTTTTGGGTCTTGGAGATCTCATGTGTTCTAGCCACTCCACAAAATTTCAGAGCTAGGGCACATCCGATACTACTCAAAAATCAACAGCAACTAAAACGTGGCTCCTCCAGCAACTCAATCTGGGGAAATCTGGCTAACTCGTACTAGTTGTAGTGGCCTCCACTTCCTGTCTCCCGGACACTGGAAAATTCCTCCGGAGACTTGCTCTCAAACCTCTGTTGATCCCTCTGACTTTGATGCTTCGCTAGCGTTAACTACGCCCTCGTTGAATACCTGCAACTAGGTAGTCGAATTGCTCAACTCACAACTAATGCCCTCTCTAAGCCCTTCGACTCGCTCTTATAATCTCGTTGGAGTCTCAAAGGCCACAATTACATCTCAATAGATGGTTACGATCAATTTGACTTCGTCAATATAAGTCTCTAGCGTGAAAATTCCAAAACTGAAATCCTACTGCAGCAACTAGAATTTTTTTTTCTAATTGTTAATTATTTTAACAATTTATTTGCTACGGCAAATATCAAATAAATCACACTGCAACATTCACAAATAAAATTCTGCGGAAATAATACACTGGAAACTGAGAAAATACTAGCGCACACAAATAAAAATGACAATGTTATTTCTGGACAAATGTCCCCGGAAAACCCAACTTGGGAAAATGAAGCGAACAAAGTTCCTTCTCAAGTTAAAATACTCCAGAACACTTGGAATACAAAGATATCCATGAGGATAAAAGTATTATATTATAAAAGATATGAGATAGATAGATGACAAAATGTTACAATGAGGCCCTGCTTATATACCTACGCAGGTGACCTTTCATGACTGGGCATGTCTAGTGACCTTGTATTTGTTATATTTGTTATGAATTATATTCATAACATTGCCCCTTCCTTCAAAAGCTTTGTCCTCAAAGCTTATAGTTGACACTTTTCTTCAGTTCAATCACGCACCGTTTTCTTCATTTGCTTTCGTCACAATTTAATATATCAACTTTTATTTATTTATTTGTTATGAATTGGCCCTTCCTTCAAAACTTTGTCCTCAAAGTTTTATGGATAATAATTTCTTCATCTTGTATTTGTTAAAATACTATAATTTTAAGGAAATCTTCCTTCTTTCCTTTCCGAATTGGATTTAATTTCCTTTTCATCAATGATTGATTTCATTTTGTCTGTTGAATTGAGTTTTTAGGGTTTTTAAGGTAACCCTTCCTAACTTTCTCTTCTTCTTTTTAATGAGGTTATTATTCCTTCAAAAAATTTATTTTTTTTTAATAATTAAATTAATTAAATAATTTTAATTAATTATATATATATATATATATATATATATATTCTTTTACCAATTGATTTTTTTTAACTCTTTTTTTTGTTGAAAGGTTACAACTCTAGTGAAACGTGGCTATTCACATATATTCACCTATAAAATATATGTCCACTTATGTGTATTTCTCCACGTAAAAGTAAACTTACCATTCACAAGAGATTTTTTATTCCTTTACTTCTTATTTTACCTTGCAAATACCATGGGCTTCCAAAACCACGAGCTTGTAAACCACTGAAAGAACAATCAAAATAACCTTACCTACTCTTCCTTATTTCTTTTTCCTTTTTAATTTTAATTTGTCTTGGTATGTACGTATATGTACTTCTTTATATATGTCTCTTTTTCTTTCTTTTTTTAATATACTTTGACTTTTCTTCTCTCTTTTATTATTTTTAATATAAATTCTTCCTTTTTTAATATTTCTTCAATTTTTTTATATAAATTATTCTCCCCTTTTTTTTTATATTTCTTTTCAAAAATTCTCTAGTTTATTTTTTCCCTTTTTTTTATTATGGCCAAAGGCCTAGTGGTGAAAATGGAGAAACTCCAAGATTGATAACGAAACGCTTCAGTCACAACGGCAACAAGGTTGACGATTTTACGATCAAGGAGCGTAGCTTTGTGCAGCGATGAGCGGCCTGAAAATCGACTGCTTTGATACCAAATGAAGCGAACAAAGTTCCTTCTCAAGTTAAAATACTCCAGAACACTTGGAATACAAAGATATCCATGAGGATAAAAATATTATATTATAAAAGATATGAGATAGATAGATGATAAAATGTTACAATAAGGCCCTGCTTATATACCTACGCAGGTGACCTTTCATGACTGGGCATGTCTCTTAGACATGCCCTTTCACTAACTTAATGACTACTTACATAATCCTTAATTGACTATTTAATAATTGTATTTGTTATATTCGTTATGAATTATATTCATAACAGAAAACTGATGCAGTAGTGAAAATCTGAGTACAATCTGGATGCCTGAAACTAGCAATCCACAGCAAGAAAAATTTGGGCAAAATTATTTCAGGGAATTACCCTTCCTCCACAAGTAATCCCGGCACAACCTCTCTTCAGAAAACTCGACCTCTTAGACCCTCTGCGCAGACCCTATGACGTCAAGCCTCCAACCAGTCTCTAATGAAGTCGTTTTGCCTGCTACTGCTAAATAAATCGTCTCTCCGACACTCTAGAACCTCTGCCCAGCGTCTCGAACTGAGAATGAATTTTTCCTCAACTAAATCAAACTGCCTTTCTGAAGCAACTACGCAGTCCTCTGCACTGCCTCATTGAGAATAACTTGGCCCTCTTGTTGCTACCTCTCTAGATCTGGAAAACTTCCTTTGGATCACTGTCCCTACCCCTGACTATCTCGGCTGCCTCACTGAGACTCAAACTCTCCGGCCACTGATTGTTGCTACTCTAGAAAATCGAATTCTCCAAGTGACTCTGGTCCATTCTCCATCACCACATTGATCCCTTCTTATGTCTTCTTGTTGGGACTCCAACGGCCAAGATTAAATCCTAATCAATGGCTCAGATCATTCCAGGATCGATCGATGTGAGTTTCAAGAGAATTCTCACCTTGACTTAATTAATTCCCTAAGTTTAGACTTATGAAATATTTAAAAACTGGTAAATAATCTAATTAAGCCATCTTCAGGTGGAATTTTCAGAAACGATTTCTGGGTTTTGGATATCTCATGTATTCTAGCCTCTCCACCAAATTTCGTGGCTAGAACACATCCGATGATACAAAAACTAACACTCCCTCTTAGCAAGGAATGTGTTCTAGTGTTGTACACCCTGTCACAACACCTTGTCTCTATATCATCTCCTGTCACGTTGTTGATGTCTGGTTGTTGTTGCCCACCAACTACTGCGCAACTTTGATGTTGCATCTCTGTTGTTGTTAACCCTGCTCTATTTGTTGCCAACAATGCAACTCCCTCTCATCTGTTGTTGTTGCAACTGCAACATCTGCAACTGAGAAACATCGAAAATATTGAATCAAATGTGTTTAGCATGATGCATATGTCACCCGAGTCTCTGACTGCTACTAGCATTTGCACTGTCACTGAAGAATCTGCATTGCTGTCGACTCTGCATTGTGCCACCTGCACTGCTGCCAACTATGCACCGCACTCCCCAGCAATCTGACTACTATTAGTCCCTGCAACTGTCACTCTGGTATCTGACTGCATCAACTGCCACTGATCCATCCAGCTATTGAATAATGTGGGCCCTCGTAGCCAAGTAATGATCCAAGAGGTGGACTCCTCAAGGACCCTGCCCAAACTTTGTAGCTCTCTGGGGCTACAACTCCAAGTCACCCCACCTCACTCCTGGAAGTGTGTGGGCAATCATAGCGAAGTCTTCCTCCAACCTGGGGGACATCCTATCTATCTCGGCATGAGTTGTCACCTGGTCCTGCTTCTCCTCTTTGTCCTTCTTACTAAGAGGACACTGGGTACTGTAGTGGCCTAACTTGCCACACTTAAAGCACTTGACCTTAGAAAGGTCCTTCTTCTTATTTCTTTGCTCCCCTTGCCCCTGACTAGGACCCTTAGATGCGAGGGCCACATTCTCCTCCTTTACCATATTATGTTTGCTACTACTGCTGCCAATGATGGAGCTCTTTAACAGAGCTCATCTCAACTCCTCCTGCTGCAAATCAACCCACATCCTGTCCCACTCTGGGAGCATGTCTCTGCCCAATATGCTTTGGATAAAGACCTGCCAATCCTCTAAGACACTGTTGAGTGTCAATCGCACTAGCTACGAAGGTTGATGCGCTACCCCAACAGCTGACAAATGGTCTCGAACCTCTTGAATCCTGGTAAGGAAGGGATCTATGCCTTCCCCCTTCTGCATCATGATGCATCTCAGCTTCTCCTCTAGGAACATCTTCCGCTGCTCGAAAGTACCCTGGTATAATGTGGAGGGAGCATCCCACATCTCTTTGGCAGTATCTTTGCCAGCTATGTGTGAGACTATATGGTCCCAAACTCCATCCAAGGTCAACCGCTTCGCCGACACCATCTCCTTCCTATATTCCTTTCGTTGATCTGCATCCTAAGGAACTGCCACCACATTATCAATGTAGGCTTTTAGGCCAATTTCATCTAGAAGGAAGGACATCGTAGCCTTCCAGATGACATAGTTGGAAGCTCCATCCAACCTATCCTAATCTCTAAGCCCTGCAGTGGCCATCTCTGAAAATTGTCGAAAACTCCCTCTTTTCCTTTGATCAGTTGTTGCTCTGCTATTCACATCCTTTCTAGAATGCAAGGCTCTGCTAGCTGCTACTGCCAATTTGCAACTAGAAATTCGAACTTCTGAGACTTGAAATACTCTGAGGAAAATTTTCCCTCTGTTGTGTGTTCTTTTCCCTTCCACTCGACGCGGATTCTGCTTCTGCAACCTGCAGCAAAACCCTCTGCGTCCAACCAGGAATCTGCTCAGCGGGGATCTAAGTTGCAACTGCTCGAATCACTATTTTGAGCAACTCAAATTTTCTACCACTTTGCAACTAAAAATCAAACTTTTGCCCCAGCAACTTGGCCTGCATGTCAATGGACTGCATTGCCTCTGAAAATTTCAGCCTATTGCTCCCTTCTAAGCAGCAAAATTTTCCTCTTCGCTTTTGAGCTTCCTAGCTAATCAACCGAGCTCTAATACCATGTGAAAATTCCAAAACTGAAATCCTATTGCAGCAACTAGAATTTATTTTTCTAGTTAGAATTTATTTTAACAATTTATTTGCTATGGCAAATATCAAATAAATCACACTGTCCTTCACAAATAAAATTTTGTGTAAATAATAGCGTTAAAAACTGATAAAATAATAGCACAAACATAAAAATGACACTGTTATTTTTGGACAAATGTCCCCATGAAAAACCCAACATGGGAAAACCGGCGCAGCAGTGAGAGTTTTTATTATTATGCAGCAGTGAAAATATGAGTATAATTTGGATGCCTGAAACTGGCAATCCACAACAAGAAAAATCTGGCAAAATTATCTAAGGGAATTACCCTTCCTCCACAAGCAATCCCGACACAACCTCTCTTCAGAAAACTTGGCCTAGACCCTCTGCGTAGACCCTATGACATCAAGCCTCCAATCAATCTCTGATGAAATCGTTTTGCCTACTACTGCTAAGGAAATCATCTCTTCGACACTCTAGAACCTCTGCCTGACCTTTGGAACTAAGAATGAATTTTTCCTCAGCTAAATCGAACTACCTTTCTGAAGCAAATGTGCAGTCCTCTGTGCTAGCTCACTGGGAATAACTCGACCCTCTTGCTGCTACCTCTCCGGATCTGGAAAACTTCCTCTGAATCATTGTCCCTGCCCCTCTGCCTCGCTGAAGCTCGAACTTTCCAGTGACTGACTACTGTTACTCTGGAAAATCAAATTCTCCAAGTGACTCTTGTGCATTCTCCATCACCACATCGATCCCTTCTTATGTCTTCATGTTGGGACTCCAACGGCCAAGATTAAATTCTAATCAATGGCTCAGATCATTTCCTAGATCGATCCATGTGAATTTCTAGAGAATTCCCACCTTGACTTAACTAATTATGATTAATTAACCATATTCCCTAAGTTTAGACTTAAGCAATATTTAAAAATCGGTTAATAATCTAATTAAGCCATCTCTATGTGGAATTTCAAGAACGATTTCTAGGTTTTGCAGATCTCATGTGTTCTAGCCTCTCCACCAAATTCCGTGGCTAGAGCACATCTGATGCTACAAAAACTAACTTCTAGAGAAAAATCAAACTTCCTCAATTAATTCACTTTAATTAACCACTTTTCCTAAAATTTAGACTTAGGAAATATTTTAATTATGACTAATTAATTTTATTGAGTTGTCTCCAAGTCTTTTTCTAGCGAAACCTTTTATGGGTTTTGAAGATCTCGTGTTCCTTATCCTCGTAGACATCAGAAGGACTAGAACACTTGTCCGCTACTACCAAAAACTAACAATTATATTAGATTTAAACATTTAATTACTTAATAACCATGCGAATAGTAAGTGAATAGTCATTCCCTCCATGTACCCACAAAATAAGCCTTTAAGAAAATGAAGCAATTCAATTCGCATGGTTCTCTTTCCATTTGTTGGTTTGAATTTGTTGCTATGGTATATGCAGTTTCTGACATATGTGCCAATAGGGATACAAATAGTGCACAAATATGTCAAAATCCAACATTATTGAGTACAAACACAGTCACCATGTTTGCCAAACTTGATTGGAGTTCAAATTTAGGTGAATCTTAAAGTGCCACATGAAATTTGTGGAACTTTTGTATAAATTTGACACAAGAATGTTCAATAGCGAACAAATAAAGTCACAAACATCAATTTATGATTGAATATACACTATGGTTATAGTTTAAGTCACCTTTGTTGTTCTTCCTCCATGTTCAAGTCACCTTAACATGGTTATTGCTCCGTACTACGCTACAAATGATACCACCACTCACTGGGAATCAGTGGGTCACTAAACAACCTTGCATAATATAGGCTATCACATAGAGTGTAATGACCCATTTCGATTTATAGGCAAAAGGACATTAGCATGTATATGATGTATGCATATGATAGCTACATATGCATACATCGCATGTTTTGCACTAGTATACTTGTTAAATAATGATGAAAGATGTTTAAATACTTAAATTAATAGGAAAGAAAGTATTACCTAAAATTCGTCACCCTTAAAATATATATTAAAAGATTTCCGTAATTATACAATTATTAAATAAAATTAACACTACTAATACTATTAATATAAACATATATAAATATTTGTTTTATAACTTAAATATTATAATTAAGATGTTTTAAGTTTATTTAATGTAACACACTTGATTATATATATGTATAAGATATAAATTTTAATTATGTTTAAATAATATATAATTAAAAGTTAAAGTAAACTATTTTATATAACAAACTTGTGTTGTACGCAAACTATCCTTGAGGCTCCACGTATAAATGAGATGACTAAGTAATTAAAATCAGAGGGAGGCGGTAAAAGAAGGCAGTGACTGCCTAACCAGACTTGTATATATTTGTACACGAGACATCAAGGGGCGGGAAAAATTTTCTGAACTGAAGATTGAATTTATGAGCTAAGAGATGGGAGATCGAAGGAACTGGAGATTTGAGAGAACTGGAGCATTGAGGTGTTGTTCTTGAAGCTTTTGGGCACAGGGGCCAGACTACTTCAACTGTGAAGTATTTTGGGACTGGGTACCAAGGATTGTGCCCAGTTTGTCAGGGAGGATTTGGTCATTTGGTGACCAAAGCGAAATTGGGGCAGCAACAACTCGGGATCGACTCCAACAACAAAAACCAGGTAGGTATTGTGCATTTAATTAGAAGATTTCATCTTAATTAAACTGTGATTTGTAAAAATGATTTTTTTATAAAAAAGTGCTTTACATAGAGGCCAAAATACTCGCACAGTTTGAGGAGAATGCACGCTGCCAGTGAAAGGTGCCACATATAGCAAGCTTGGGGTAGTCATGTTGCCACTTGGAGAAGTCGATTTCATTGAAATTCTCTCCTTCCTTTGCCACATGTTACATTGAAATTTCTTGGGATCTTCTCCCATTGTTGTATAAATCAACCATTGGAGCCCTCATTTGCTCATGGTTGGAAGCTTATTGCTTGGCTAAACTATGCTAAATTGTTTTCTCATTTGGTGATGAATAAAACAAAAGACTTTGGAGGTCAATTGCATTGGGTTTGTGGACTTGTTCTTGGCATTTGGGAGGCAACATCTTGTATTTTTCCAATGTTTTTTTAATATGCTTACGTCTATGATTTGTTTATTTGCTTGCATCTAAATTTTTTGGTATTGTATCCCATAGGGGCATTGTTGCCTTTGGGAGAGTAGTTCAATTTTTTGGATCTCCTCTTTGACATTGCTCACATCTTAGGTTTGGTTGTGACTTGCATGTTCTCCGTTGAACAACAAGTCCACCCTTGCCATCATATGAGCAAGGTCTCAAAGGTTACTAATTATTGTGTTGCAAGTGTTGGGTTTAGCATGTGCAAGTTGCCTAACAAACTTGGAGATTGGTGAAATTGTTAGCTAAACTAGCCATCTCCAAGAAGGCTAAGGAACCTCAAACTAAAGTTGACAAAGGCCATCCAAGGACTTCAAAAGATCAACCAAAGAGGGCTTCAAGGCTCAAGATTTTTCTTCTTTTCGTCATAGAAATTCCAAATACATAATTAGTTACTTGATTATGTTTCATTATTGAAAATCAGAGCGTTAGGTTCCAATATTAGATAATTGTCCCAACAGTGGTCCTTCTTGCTCCAAGAGAAACAACCTTGCTTGTTTCCTTTGAGCAATTTAGAATAATTTCTCACTTACATAAGTCTACATTTCTTTTTGGCTAGATGCTCTTAGTTCATGGTAGATTTTTGTGTTTCCCTTGCGAGTTTCATTAGCTAACTGATAAACTAATTTTTTGTTGTTTTTTGGCAGAGATTGGAGGCATCCCAATGATGCTTTAAAATTTGATTTTTTGCAGACCTCTTGGGCAGAAAAGGACAGAGTTTTGGGACTGCCTTTCAGGAAAACTTTAACTGCCTTGTAGGCAAAGTCTTGGGACTTCCTTTTGAGCAGATTTTAACTGCCTTTTAAGCAGAGTTTCTTGGCACAATTTTTGAGAAGAAAGGAGCACTTGAACCTCATTTTCTGTGCATCCAAAAAATTGGTCTAGGAGACCCACATACCTCCATCATTGTAACATTTGTGTCCTTTGAAATATAACTCATTTATTTGGAATCCTTTCAAGGAAATATCCTTCTTTGTAAAACCTTTGCAACAAGCTCTCCTCTAATTATAAGGGAGCCTTGATCTTCTCTCGAGTACTTCTAATATTTTGCTCAAACCTCATTGTAAATTTTTTGGGCTAAAAATTTACATCATTTATAACAAGATTTGGAAAGAGTAGCATTCCCCTTTGAGAGAAGTGTTTGTAAACTCTTTCCAAAAATGACCCTCTCCATCCCTCATCCAACAAAAGGGATCTAATTTTACTAAAGGACAAACTTTCTTTTTGGGAGCTTGGGGATCTTCCCCATTGCATCCATTTTCCCCAATTGGAGAAGGTGCCCCTTGTGTGATTGCTTGAGTGCCTATTTTATTGCTTTGATCTGCTTAAGTAGTTTAGACTCTAGAGTGAAAAACAATTCCTTTAACTTGTGTTTCATGCATCTTTCTTCTCTATTTAACATGCATCTCTAGTCTCTCTAACTTGTCATTTCATTTTACATGCTCTTTAATCTAATATATCGAGATGATCTTGGGTAACTTAGTGCACTAATTCCATTTGTACTTGTATTGGTCCATGCATTTATCTTTTTCTTGCCATTTGTAGGTTACCTTTCTTTCACACTACTCTTGCAATCTCATTGTTTTAATTTATTATAATCTCATTAGTTATCTTTACTTTCAATTGTCATTTACTGTGCAAAGCATTTCTTTCATAGCAATCTGGCAATTGTGGCACTAACAAATCTACCTCCAACTTAGGTTGGTTGAAGTAGACAATAGAGACTCTCCATTCCCCATTGACTCCTTACTCTGGAATAGGGCCTAGGCAAGGGTAAAGTCAGGGGAGACAAAGTTCTTTAAAACCTGCTTTAGAATTTAGGACTAACTTAAAATTTAACAAGATAATCTCATCACACTACAAAGCATCATCAATATTTGAACTTTTGTTTCATATGCCCTTGTTTGGAAATGATCATTTATCTTGAGTAAGCCTTACTTACTTTCAAGTATCATATTTAGCACTTCAGCATTTTCAAGTTGATGAGCATTTATTTCATTCTCAAGCATTTTTGAAGTTGTTGCACTTGCTAAAGTTATAACTTGCCATTTTACTTTGGAAGCATCTATCTCTTGTGGCATGTTTTCTTCTTTTCAAGCTTTTCTTTTGCAGACTTGTATCTTGGAAAATTTTAGCAAGTGTTTACATCAGGGCACTGGCCTTATCTAGTCTTATCTTGCCATATTTATTTTGTGGATGCATGTGCTCATTGAGCTTGAAAATGTAATTGGATGCATCTCAATAACATCTTGATTTTATCTCAAAATCACGATATTTTGGCCTAGCCAATGTTTGCCAATTTTTAAAGATATTTTTATGGTATCTTAATTTTGCCGATGTTTGCCGATTTTTTCCCAAATTTTTCCGATTTTTACACTATTTTGGTTTTTCGGACCCTTGCCGATTTTATCCCGATGCCGATGTTCGCAACATTGGTTTTGATCATCTTGTATTAAATCCTATAAAAATGACTTGCTAGCTTTGAGCTAATTGAACCTTGGATATTTTTTAGGGACTACCCCCCTTGGCTTCGACAAGGAGCGAACCTAGATGGAAGAGTTGAAAATTGAGTGATAATCTCAACTCGAAACTTCCCCCCCCAAGGCCACACCAAGTGGAGTTAAGGATTTTCTCCACGATAATCCCAAGTGGGTTAAGGCAACAACAAGCTCATAACGAGTATTTGTTGGAATGGCTTCCAACATTGTTAAGCAGTCCCTAGAGGAACAAAACATGTATAATCTTCATATGGAATATAAAGAGATTTCTCATGGAAAACAAAAAACAAAAAATATTATGTTACAAATTATATAATATATTTTTTAGATATATATGCAATATGTTCTATTAAAGTTAATATTTTGATTATTTGATTTATGTTGTGTTGTGGGTAGCAACATGATTCGATCCATGAGTCATGGGTTGTACTAGAGTGGAGGCAAACGAACTTAATGGGAATTGAGGATGCAACTGAGATCAATACTCTCTCAATAATCATAGTGCTTTAATCCCATAAAGGAGTTACATCTCTACACGCGGCCTCAAATTTGTTGACTAGTGTGATCCATAATTTGTATGGTAACATACTCATTTTGTCATGCTTATATTGCAAACATTTGTTTCTTGCGATTCTGGTGCGAACATTTATTTGTTGTGATTTCAATGTCTCCATGATAATTACACTACTTAGCATACTACCTTGGCATGGATCTACTCCGACTAAATTGTGCGGAGTGAAATTTGGCCCCCATCAAATGTTGGGTTTTTCAACAAGCCTTTGCAAGCACAATCTCTAGTTTAGATACCAATTGCAATAAACTTCAATGAACGTAAATCATAACATTATGAGCAAGTCATTATCTCCAAACCAACACCCATCCAGAGGATAACATTGCTTGCAAGATGTACAAGTGATTTGTATAATTTGAGTGGAGGGATATGGGGGATGGAGATAGGGTTTATGCAAGTCGGTAAGTGGCAATGACAAGATTCAATCTAAGGTGAGGTGATTGGGAGTCCATCACCAGCGATAGAGGACATTGTGGATTGTTATGAATATAATTCATAACAAATAGAATAATTATAATAAATGTAAATAATAAATAATCTAGATAATGGTTATTTAAATATTCATTAGTTAACTGAAAAGGCATGTCTAAAAGACATGCCCAGTCATGAAAGGTCACCTGCTTAGGTATATAAGCAGGGCCTCATTGTAACATTTAGATCATCACTTATACATTTTATATATAATATATTATTATTACGAATACCTCTTGTGTATTTTACAATTAAGTCAACAAGCCTATAGCTTTGTTGCTCCATTTGGTATCGGAGCGGCGATCTTCTCGCCTGGAAGAAAACACCTACGCTACTGCTACTGGCTACATTCACCTATTACATGCGATGCCTCGAAATCGCTGCCGCTCGATGTCTTCATCAATGTCGATGGCCAATTTCAACAAAAGGTTGATCAATCTTGAGAATAAGATCAATAATAATTCTAATGAATTCACTAAAAGATTAATCGATCTTGACGATAAGTTTACAGGACATTCTGATGACATCAGAAAACTTTGAGACACGACAAATCGAATAGAAAGACAAATTTGGCAAAAACCATAGCGAGTCCACAGACAATCATAACAAAGCAATGCAGAAAATAAACGCCATTTGAGACAAGATTAATCTGACGCAAGATCCAATATTTCCGAATATTGGACATAATCAACAGAACAATTCAGCCGATTCAGAAAACTCATAAAATAATCATGAAGAATCACTACATTTTGTAGAAGATCAAGTTATGAAAATTTCAGATTATGATGAAGATGATCTTAAAGATAAAGATGAACCTGCTAGCCAGGAATTTGTTGAAGTAGCTGAAGTAATAGTGATGGCCTCGAAGGATGATTATGGTGATGAAGATGGCATCCGTTTACTGGCTCAATTAGAGGTCATTCAAGACCAAGATCCTCTCATCGATGAAGTGGGCTTTGTACATCCTTCTCAACTAGCATCATTCCATGTTTTAGAAGGTTTACCCTTAGAAAGTGTTGGTGTAAAGTCAAATCTCCTGCTTGTTGATGAGGGGAATGCAAAGAGCAACAGAGGGCCATCCTATGATAGATCTGTTTTCTGGTGCGGAGATCATAAGCTTGCTATTTGCATCCCAGCTTTGCGCCCTCTATTTAAGGCTGCAAAATCTGCTTACCTGTTTTTGTACAGGCAATATAGAATCCTTGGTGACTCACCACAAAATGAAGATTGTTCGCCATATTTATGTGAATTCAGAAGTTTCTCAGAAACTCTCAGAGAACATAGAAGTAAAATGGATTTACAATCTGTAGAAGCTGCACTTTGTGAAGAAGGAACTGCAACTCCAGTGTGTAAAGCTCTAGATGAAATTGCTGACATCTCAGTGCTAGGGGAAAAAGATCATGTTAAGGTGCAAGGAGAGATTTTGGAGGGTCTCGTGGCTCGAATTGTGAGCTCAGAGAGTGCGACACATCTAAAGAAAGTGTTGGAGGAAGTGCCACCCCCAATCATCCCTGATGCTTCAAGTGAGCTTGGACAAGGACTACGTGAGATAAGTAGAGCTAATAACTCAAGTGAACAGCAGCAAATAAAAGCTCTTCTTAGAAGTGTTGGTACTGCAATGTGTCCAGACTACACTGATTGGTTTGGCAGTGGAGCTATCGATGCAATGGCTAAAGCTTCAGACAGAACTCTGGTGTTGAAGTTTATACAATCACATCCTGAAGACTATGCAACTTCAAAGTTACAAGAAATGATACAGTTGATGAGACAAAAAAAAAATCCAGCTGATTTTAAATGCCGTTACAACTTCCGTAAATTTCCATATGCATCCAGTAATAATGTGCACTTTAAGATGGTCATTCACATATTTAGTGATTCTAGTTTCCGACATTATCAAAAGGAGATGAGGGAATATTCGGGGTTATGGCCTTTATATAGGGGTTTTTTTGTTGATGTCAACTTGTTTAAAGTGTCCGAGGAGAAAGCGTCTCAAATGTCCCAAGATAAGAGTCTATTACTAAATCACGTGGAGTCCAGTTTTGGGTCAAGAATGTTTGAGCACGACGAGTTGGTGGATGAATCTGAAAATATAATGATTAAGTTGAAATTCTTAACATACAAGCTTAGAACTTTCTTGATCCGTAATGGTCTATCAACTCTTTTCAAAAATGGACTTGCGGCTTACAAGAAGTACTACTTAAGGCAAATGAAGAATTGGGGCACATCGCCAGCGAAGATTAAGGAAATGAGTAAGATGTTGGATGAGTGGGTTGTATAGATACGAAGAAAACTTGGAAACAGACAACTACCTTCATCAACATACCTTTCTGAGGCAGAACCTTTTCTTGAGCAGTATGCTCGTCAGAGTTGCTCAAAATCAGGCATTGATTGGGTCTGCAAGAACGCTAATCAAAACTGAAGATTTCTTGGTTGTTGGTCAAGGGGACTTGGTTAAAGAAGAACTTGTCCCTAATGATAAGAAATTACCTTCAACTGTGGATACACATGTAGATAAAGTCTCGAAAGCCCAGGGCATGATAATATTCTTTCCTGGTACCTTGGTCAATTTAAATTTGGGTTTCTGCTTCACAACATTGTATTACTAACAAGAGAACAAAGGAAATGGCGGCAGAATCAAGTTCCCAACAAACAGCAGGAATTTTACTTCATTGCATACCCATTTTTGGAATTGCCTGACTTCAAAGATGAATGAGAGAGAGTTTGCACAGTATCGTAAATTCCGCTCTCAGATAATTGGCAACCTACAAATAGTTGCAGTGTTAAAGTGTGGTCATGTCGGGTGGATTAAATGTCCCACACACAGCCACTATCAAATTCTCGTCAGTCCACCTCATGGTCTGCACTACCCCGACAAACCAGTGAAATGCCAAATGCCAACGTTTTCCAAATTCCACTGTTTTGTCTAGCCACATCCTTCCTCGCCTCTGTGCCATCGATATCCGAATTCTGCATCTGTTGCCTGAACCGACTTATCGTGACGCCAGCCTACTCCGACAGACTTCCGCCCGACTGTATGATGCATCGTTTTCAGTTGACACTGGCTACAACACAGGAATAACGGGTCCGATAATCAACCAACCGGCCAACACTCGTGACTTTTGGGTTTATCGTTACATTCGTTCAAACAGTCATGAAGTTGGTGATTTGTTACATTGTGCAGTCCATTTAGTCACATTCCACATGTTATTACATTATAATAATATAATAATAAATTAATTATATAATTTTAAATAATATATATATATATATATATGTAATTATATAATAATTATTATTATTATTAATTTAATTATTTACAATAAATAAATAAAAACAACAACGTGGGTTCAAAACACAAGTTTTACATATGTCGAGAGGTACCAATGAACAATTCTGAGGTGACAACCATGAAGAAAATTGTGACCGTCACACTTATCAAAAATGAAGAAAATTGTCAACGATAAGCTTTGAGGACAAGAACAGGGCAATGTTATGAATATAATTCATAACAAATAGAATAATTATAATAAATGTAAATAATAAATAATCTAGATAATGGTTATTTAAATATTCATTAGTTAACTGAAAAGGCATGTCTAAAAGACATGCCCAGTCATGAAAGGTCACCTGCCTAGGTATATAAGCAGGGCCTCATTGTAACATTCAGATCATCACTTAAACATTTTATATATAATATATTATTATTACGAATACCTCTTGTGTATTTTACAATTAAGTCAACAAGCCTATAGCTTTGTTGCTCCATGGATTTTTTCAGACAATCCATTGGGATGCCGATCAATCTAGACTAGTCCAGTGATCATCTCATCTGGAGCCTTGTCAAAATTATAACT
The DNA here is from genome assembly GCA_034641835.2 of Pinus albicaulis. Taxonomy (NCBI): domain Eukaryota; kingdom Viridiplantae; phylum Streptophyta; class Pinopsida; order Pinales; family Pinaceae; genus Pinus; species Pinus albicaulis. The sequence continues at coordinate 841,535,254 of CM076570.1, forward strand.
TACCTACCACCTGAGATTGAATCTGCTAGAGGAGACCGTGGTCGTTATCGGAGATATGTCAAAAGCATTATCCAACAACTGCAATTAGGATAATGCATTTTAATGAGAAAAGTTGATGGGATAGACTATAATTGCTACCAAGGTTCACAAACGTAAGAACGTTTTACCACCCAAGTTGTATAATAGGTTAGATTGGGAAGACCCTGGGACTTTAGTTCAAAACCTAAGATCAGATAAGTTTCTATGCAAAAGCCACAGTAAGCTTAAGTGAACTCTTGGCACTCGAGATGGTCCTTATCCTTGATTTTAAAAACAAGTCCCACATATTCAAATCGTGGGAGACTTTCCCTTTGTTATACAATGGATAAAAGGGGGTTTATCTTGTGGAATTACTTACTGCAGCCTTTATTTCAGGACATAAAGAATCTACAATCTGCTTTCTCTCACTTTTCATTTGCTCATTTGTACAGGGAACAAAATTCTGAAGCTAATAGGATATCCAAGGAAGGCTTGGAACTGCCTGAAGGAACCTAGGAAATAATTGAATTCTAACGAGGACACATTACTACTCATTTTCAGGAATCCTGATTTTATCTGCCTTACTATATCTGAGATTCTGGAAGACTGAACTTGCAGAACATGATCTGAAATCTGGTCTTTTTTGGACTGATGTGTAGAACTACAGTCTTTTGCACTCTTTATCTAGATCGTAGAACTTAGATGCTGACTCTATGCGAATCAAGCTGCCCAAGGATATGCTATTTAAGCAAAAGATAGTTTGCTGAAAATTGTAAATTTTGTGAGGGAATAATAGGTGCTCCTTTTTTGTACCAGTCCCACTATAGGAAGATTGAAATACCAATCAGTATCTACAATTCTAATGTTGTTATCTTCAATAAAATTGCGAGAAATTTTACGTGGGCATTAAAAAAAACTTGTATGTCCAAAAAGGGAATAATGCTTTTGTCACTGGGTACAACATATATTTTTTATAAGTCAACAACAAAAAACTGTATACTACCTTAATCTTTAAAATTAAACTGTTTTATAGCCTATAAAACAATATATATATATATATATATAGTGCATGTATAATTGAAAATTTGCTTCATATTTGTATGTTAATAATGGACTACCTAAGAGACTAGGAGACCAGAACTGAAGAACATTTCCATTTTAGTATTTTACAATGCAATATAAAATGCTTACCTTTTACCATTTCATACCGTTTTAAATCTTCTCGAAAGTGTATCACCTGCTCAATATATGCATATATTTTCCTCGAGTTTTCTACAGACCCTGCACTGAGTTAAAGCTTTGGTCACAAATTTTGCTAGTCCTCTCCTCTCATATCTATTATCAAAACCACATTAAGAAAACGATGAATAACTGCATAATCTTTTTCCACACAAACATAATAAACGAAGAGAGAATATGCACATGTTATTCATACACACTGTCAACAATATTCTTCCATGGAGTTGGGACTTTTCTAAATCTGGATAGTTTATAAGTTTCGGGAATCTAGTCTTGTTCCTTCAATCTTGACATGTTCCACAATGCAAATGCAATCCTCCATTGCTTCATATTGCACTATTCAGACAAACATATTATACAAATTTATGATTTACAACTATTATTCTTTTGATATTCGTTAAATAGTTCTAATTTTGTGGAGATCTAATGTGAAATTATTCTTGCACACACACCTATGCCCAATAGAGGAACAAGGCTTTAGAACCTTACGATCTACAAGGTACTGTTTCTTATGCAGAAAGTCTTTTGATGCCATTTCTTGTTTTATTTCCCATTTCTTATTCTTGTAACATAAAATCCAGTCCCATGGTTACTGCTACCACATATTACACAAAACTAACCAATACAATCTGTATTTTTACAATTTGAATTCGGATGATTAATCTCCCATAGTTAAGTGCAAATGTTCCAAGTACAAAATCAATGTACTATAGGCACAAGAAGTTGACAACAGCAACAGCATGAACACCTATACTACTATGACACCATTATATCTCATAGAACAGGTTCTTGTTAAGTATTCGCTATGTTAGAAACCTCAACAGTGGCAACAATACAAGAAGCTTTGACATTCACATGTATAAACTTAAAGATGCATCTGATGACAATATATACCAATTCACACCAAGTAATAGACATGGAAGACAAGTAAAATAGGGCCATTCCTGAGTACCTTTTATTTTTTTAAAAAATCATAACATGCAGCATTTAGTTTGACCGCCCTGACCTTTTAGTAGTAAAAGAAAAATCGAAAGGAAAAAAAAGTGTACCTCCTGCCGGCAAGGTCTTGTCAAACCGAATGAGTAATGAGTCCAAACATTTTATGGCACCCGAAACCAAGATATAAACTGGGTCTTTTCCTGTCTGATGAAGTTGTTCCTCTAGAGTACCAAGGCAGATTTTGAGGATGGTCTTCAAATTCTCTTCTCCAAAAGAATGAGGAAACCTTTCAACTGCATAGCCGATTAACACTAAAATGTTTGACCTCACTGCAGAAAAACAGAATGAAGCCATCCATGAAATCAGCCAAACTATTTGCAAGAAACAGAAATGAGTTGGAAGTAAAATTTATAAAGAAATGTGCTTCATTCAGCAATTATTTTTCTTTACAAATTCTACTCTCTCTTATGATTTTGGCTTGATTTGGCTTTATTAAAATCCTAACCCTTAATCATTCTTGTAAAGTACTATGTCAGAATAAAGTAAGTAAAATACATGTTCCACATGTCTTAGCTTTCCTATACTCCACCAGCAATGATTCTGCGCATGTCCAATCCAGAGAAAACTCCACAGATTCACCCTCCTCCATACTTAACTCCAAAATTGACAGCAGCGGAGCCAACGCAGCAGCTTGCACTGATCTTGAATCCTCTCTCCTGAAGATACTCAAACATCTATCCTGTTCCAGAATCAACATTCAAATACTAAGAAGAACTTTCAATACAATTACTAATATTAAAATCAATAAAATGTGGGGGATAGCATAGTTGTTCAAAAAAATACTAGAAAATAGAGTCACCAATATTTAAAAAAAGAGCATATAGAATAAAACTTACCATTCTTGATCCCAAGGGGAATGTGCAAAATACCTTTGAATGGGAGCCAGGGAAAGCTACAAATAATCACGCAGAAGCATTTTACTCTATTCCAAGGGTTGAGGCTCATTGATAATAAGCACACCGTGAACCAAATTGTCATTGGGGACTCAGCACTAATTATTGATCTTATGCTAAAAGTCACACCTCCAAACAATGGAACTCTAATAAGAATAATTACCCAAATAAAGCAAAAGTTGCCAAGTTTGAGAGTGTTGAGTTCTATCATGTACTGAAGATGCTCAATCACCAATCCAACAAGGCATCTCTATTGGAATGTGAAAACAAAAAGGGTGAAAAGGAGGGAAGGTATATTACCCTATCACTTAAGTTATATCCCATTAAACTTCTTGATGACTTCTTGTTAAAATGTGCAACTAGGGCCAAAATTCCACTTTGGGCAGCTCATTGGCCTAAGATGATTATTGGACAAAATTCTTCTTTCCGAGAGGACCAAAATTAACCCTGGAAGCACTGAATTCGGACAAGGAGAAATATATTTTTGATGTCAAGCCCACAAGAGCACATTTAGTCAAGGTCGGCTTGGGGTCAAATTAGACAAATTGAACCCCCTCCAACACATATAAATAAAGGAAACCCTCAACTTCATTTGGCAAATTCATTCACACATCATTTTCTCTCCTCATCTGATTGGTTCGTACATCTGAGGTAGTTGTTATTCCACACATGAGAATTTTTGGAGCTGTTTTGACCTGCATTGACTTTCTGTTTTGAGGAGACTTTGACCAGCATAGATTTTTGAACTTTTCAGGGACTGTTTGACTGCATTTTGACCAGGGAAGGATCTGTCCTAGCAGGCCGCATTATTTGGCACAAAAACCGAGGCAGGAGGAGCTGTTTGAGTGGGTTTGACTGCAGGCTTGGGCGACTGTTTTGACAGCAGAGTGACTTCATCATTTGACCAGGTTTGACCACCATATTGTTGAATGTTTTTGCTGCTGTTTGACCACCAATGAAGGCCGAGTATCCTTGACTTTGACTGAGCTCAAGAGGAGCTGTTTCACTGCTGCATTGACCATTGACTGATGTCTGGTTAGGGCAAGTTCTGCTGTCGACTTTTCAAAATTGCAGACCTTTATCAAGCTGATCAGATTTGACCTCATCAGTTGGACATTGGTTTGGATATTTTGGAAAATTCAAGTCACATTGACTTTGACCTTCATCATTGTACTCTATTGGACATCCTCTTTCTGCTGAACATTTGATATTTGATAATAAGAAGGATTGATTAAAGGATTTTCCCCCTATGGGGGTTTTTCCCTGGCTGTAGCCAAATATTGTTGCTCTTGTCTTGACTTGTCTTCTGCATTTATTGTTTATATTCTATCGACAGCCACTGTCAATGTGAATTAATGGCTTATGTGATTGCTATTGAAAATTAAAGTGGAATTGTCATTGGGCTAATAAAAGAACATTGGAATAATTGCTGCAAGCATAGAACATACCACTGTTATCTAAAATTAACACTTCTCACATGTAAAGCACTTGGTAAAAAAGTTCTGTGGTGGTGGACATATTTCATAGTCAGCAGCCAAAGCACACCCACTGTGCAGTCCTCTCACACGTGCAAACATTAATGTGGGTTTGGCTTCTTCAAGCACTCTGGATCATATTTTTCCCCACAGGTTGGATAATGGTGCTAAAGCATGTGGAAATGTAGTTTATTTTGAGGTTCTGGCTCACATTTCTGCTGCAATTGGGTTAAAATTGGAGTTTGAATTTGGATTTTGGCCCTTTTGAACATCCCTCATGGGGTCCTCGCTCTGGATTTTGGTTGTCCTTCTGCAGCGCTGTCCCTAGCTCAAGAGGAACAGGTGGATTTGAATCCGTCTTTGATTTATGGTGTGCTTCACAGTAGCTGTGACATTCAGGAATGTGAGGCTGCTATCAATGAAAGAATAGTTCTCTAGACGGATTTCATGGCTTGACAATTCAGGATTGCAGGGCCAAACCTGTATCTTCAACACCCATACTCTCGTTCTATGACAAAGGTAAGCTTCCAGCCCCCTGACTTCACCCCTGTTGGAATGCTGGACAGTGAAAGTAGAATTTTTTAATGCATTGTGGTGAGTGGTGAAAGAGGACTTGCTCAGGTGTTATGGTGGGAGACCAAGATAGAGCACAAGCATGTCGTAAGGTACCCTTTATGTGAACATCTTAAATACAGAGAATCCCAAGAAGACAAGAGGTGTGTCTTACTGGAAACAGAAACACAATAATTTGATTCACTGAAAGAGTGCAAACCCAGGAAGGGGCAAGAGACACTGACTCTACATTTATGATGGAAACCCTTCACAGCCAGAAACAACAAATTGAGGAGTTACAAGCTGAGTGTATAGCACTTCAATAAATGGTTGATGGTCTGGTAAGAATCAACTCTACAGTCCATGGCCGGGCTATCTAATGGGTCTTCTGAAGTTAATAAAAAATGAGGAAGCTCAGCAGCAGCAAGAGGATGTGGAAATGCTGACTGCAAATCAGAATTCTATGACTAATGATGGGCATTGAGAAGAAACTGGAAGTAAAAATGGATTCATCCAGTAGTGTTTAATGTTATTTTACAATTTGGTTGCTGTTAGGAGAGTTTGTTAGAAATATACATGTAGTGGCTTACGAAAACCCTTTTTAAAGGTCTGTTTTATTATTATAGATTATGAGTTTGAAATTCTGGACCCATCTCAGTATGTTTACCAGACAGTATTTCTATATGGCTGCAGCAATTTTCTGAAATAATTATAACTTTTCTTGTTAAATACAAATATTTAAGAAAAGAAAAAATCCAAAAAACATGTTCGCAAATAAGCAAAAATTCAAAGAAGCATGAACAAGCAAGGAATTTGGCACTCACCGTTGAAAATGGTTGTTATCGATGTCAAAGGCTGTCCAAATGAAAGAGAAAATTGCATTGTCAAATAGCATATTCTGAGACCTTTCCAATGGTATATGGCACTCTCACTAATTCCATAGGAATGACAAGATATAAAATATTTTGTCAAGATGACTCAACCAAAATACAAGCAGGCTCCATTTGGATACCCTTTCTTTTAAGTCATTTTTGCTCCAAATACCTAGCTCAAATGGGAGCATAGGATATATGGTTGGAAAGCTCATTTTGAGACCCTTCCAAGGATAAATGGCACACCTTCTAATTCCTCATGGTTGAGGAGGAATGAATTTTTGAATATTCACTATACACTGCCACTTGCACCAGTCAGCCCTAACCCAGAGTCCAAATGCACTATGAATAGGCATGAGGAGCATTTCTAACCACTGGACTCAATTATTTGGTTCCGAGATTAGGAGAGTGAAGGAGCAGCACCAAAGTTCATACCTCAAGAACCAAGAAGAAGTGAAGTGAAGCTGAGTTTGTTGAAAAAATAATTTGTTGTTGATGTCAAAGGATGACTTGATGAAGATATGAATTCCCTAGACTCAAAGGACACATTAATGTCTTTCCAATGAGCTATAGCATGTCCCCTCACTCCTCTCCAATGAGGAGAAATGAATTTTTTAAGTGGAGAAACCAGTCTTTGCCCCCCTCTTCAAGTCGGCCTACTTTGAGCTCCAGTCGACCCCCTTATAGACATGACGGTTTTGTGTGGGATTAAATGTGTATAAATAAGAGCCAGTACTCCCGATTTGCTCATCCAACTCAGCCAAGGAGACAAGAAGAATTCAGATCTGAGGAGAAGAAGTATAAGAGTTCATATCTCATGAACCTAGGATATGGTTGCAAGAACAAGACAGGGATTCTATCTCTGTTTTTGGTCAAGGATTTTTGGTCGTTTTTCTGTTGGAATTCGTTCTCCTTTGTGGCAACTTCTGTGAAGAATAGGAAGTGTTTTCGAGTATTATCTCAGCCTCCTTGTGGCATTAAATTTGCCCTAAAACTCGGCCTATTTCAGACCTGTGGCAAAAACCAGATTTGGCCTCTTTACAGTCTGAGATTCATCCTGTAGTTGAGCCCTATTACAGACCTCAGACTTGTGACTCAACCTACGAATTTCAACCCTGTGGAGAAACAGATCTTGGCCCTGTGGAAAGACCAAACTCAGCCCCTCTTTGTGGATTTTGGTCCTGTGATAGTTGCAGAATTGAAACTTGTTTTGAGGCGGCCTTTTGAAGCAGACTTTGAGCAGATACTTGACAAGTTTTAAGAGATCTCTGAAGCAGCATTTTTTGTATCTTTTGGAGCAGTCTTGATTGAAATAAATATTGATTCACCCCCCATCTTAGTATTTCCAACAATTAGTATCAGAGCCAACTTCTTCAAGATCAACCTAACAGCTAGAAGAAGGATTTTAGAATCACAATGGCCAGTAAAGATGCTAAGGTCCCCCAATTTGATGGAACAATTTTTTCCTTTTCGAAGGTTAGAATGAAGTACTACTTAATGTCTCTTGGAGTTGAGGTTTGGCAATCTATCACAGATAATCTATATTAATGCATTTTATTTGAATACGTTGAAATTTATTTTATTGGCATGAATAATATGAATGCATGTCATTTGGATATGGTGAAATTCATTTTATGTATTTTAACATTCAAGAGTTGAAATAGTTTTGGAATTGAAGAGACACCCTTGGAATGCAAAGAGATTCGTGTGTGTGGAATACTAACAGCCATCAAAGTTGATTTATAAAATTGTGTGAGGTTGGAGGGTTGTATGGTGAGAGAGTTAAAGAATGTGAGAGTTGATTGAAGTGTTGTCCATTAGTTACCTAGCACATATATAGACTTGATGTGAAGCAGATTTGATATGAAGCAGTTTTGTCCATTATTATGGGCATGTTGCAGCCAATTGCAGAAGCAGATTGTTTCAGTCACAAACAAACAGATTCTACACAGAAAGGTACTCAGGTTTCTTTAAGGGATATTGTTTTTCATGCAGCAAGTTTGGTCATAAAGCAGCTGATTGCAATAGAAGAAAGAATAGAAAAACACATTATGATCCCTATGCTTACTTTTCTGGTCACACAAGATGTTATGCTTGTAACAAGTATGGACATGTCGAAAAAGAATGCAGGATGAATAGATCTGAGAAATTGGATAATTTCCAGCACACAATAATAAATTTCAAGCAAAGCTGGAAAAAGAAGGAGACCAGTCAAAAACGTAGGGGATAATAATCCTACTGCAGTCTTCCGCTTCTAAAGCTTACTTCTCATAATGACTGCAGGAGTGATGTGAGATACATTATAGGAATCAGTAATGTATCATCACAAGGGGAGCAATATATGGTGATTCCCATGGTTGGTTTGGTAATTCTGGTTGTGTTTATTTCTAACAGTGCATCTAATGTGACAACAGAAGACAGGTACAGAATGTATAAATCCAGGGGAAAATGGAGCTGTGAAATTTTCAGTATTTCACTTTTCATACACGGGTTTCATGAACTAAAGCCGCGTATACACGCGAGTTCCGTTGGAGACAAAAGCGTATGTTTTTCTGATAAGAAAAACAATGAATCAGCTCAAGGACAGGAGCACAGTTTCAAGGGGAGCATTAGCCTTGCTGAGAGTAATGCATTGTTGGCATTATGATGGTTCTGAAATATGATCTCTCTCTTGAGGTCTTTTTGGTATTGGTTATAAAAAGTCATATTTGTAATTTGATGAAAAGGTTATGTTGAGACCTATGATGTAAATTGTTATATTCAGTCATGTAAGGACTTCTTCGAATTTGTAAACCCACTTGGGTGGGTAGTTGAGTCAAAATGTGTAAACCCACTTGGTTGGGTACTTGAGTCACATATGTAAATCCACTTGGTTGGATCATTGATGTAAGTATGAGTCCTTGGTGATAGGAAAGGTCATAGAGTCATGTACTTCATTGAAAAATATGTTTGAAGATTCAGCGTGAACTCAGGTGGAGCATGGTAACTTCAGTGCACATCAGATCTACAGAGCTCTTCTTTCTACAAGAGAAGAAAAACCTTGCTTTGGTTTTGATCTGCCCTTTGCCCTTGATGTCAAAGGGGAGAGTATCATGGTGTTTGAATAATGGTGATAATCAATTTATCTATCTGTTGTGGTGATCAAACACCATCATGGTTGCCATCAAGTCCAAAGGGGGAGATTGTTGGCAATATGATGCAATGTGTTGTCCTTGATGGCAACCTACTTGATGAAGTTGTCCTTGATGGAAACCTACTTGATGAGTTGTCTATGATAAGAAGCCTATGTGTTAAATATGTAAGGATGATGTAGCTACATATTAGTTCATATGTGACAGAGAAAATAATTCCAGCTAGTGCCAAAGAAATGATAAATATAATATGTCACAATGTATACGCTACTTTTGTGAAGGCAACCCGCGTATACATTTAGGGTTAGAATATATGCAGTTTTTATGATGAGAAGTTGCGTATACACGCGGAAACGAACGCTCCAAGCCACGTATGCCTTTTGCGCTCTAAAATTATAATACCAAGAGGCATTACCATGGTATTAGCCCACAATATTGAGCGTTGTATTGTCTATTTGATTCCGTCTAAGAATACCATCGGAAGTAGTGTGGTTTTGGCTCATGGTATTGGTAAAGGATAAAACTATATAAGGAGAAGAAGATCATAGTGCTAGGTGTGCATGTGTAAGGGTTGTTGATGATAAATTTCTCTAAGGAATATCTGCATGGATGAACTCTGTTCTTAATTGATAGATCTGAATCTATGATGCACCCATGAATATAATGATGGCTCAAGATCTATAGATCTGATAATGATGAATCTCTAGAATGACCTACTGAAGGAATGATGAAGAACTGGCGGAAGTCTGCTGAAGAAAATGAATAAATCTGGGTAAGTTTTTTAGATCTGGTCTGTTCTGCAAAATTTATTTTTACAGATCTATACGCTAGTTGGTTTCAACAAAAGCGCGTATATACGCGGGTTCGCTTCATGAAAAGCGCGTATGACAGTTAGGGTTTTCTGAAGAATAAAATACACAGAAGTATACGCGGGTTGATGTGCAGAAAAGAGCGTATGTACGCGGCTTCAGTGAAGCCAAGTAGCGTATGCTATTTGAATCAATGGTTGTTCAAGGTTGAGTTTGTATCTGCATATCTATTCTGAAGTCTGGGTTATTTCTGAAGTTCTGGTTACAGTGTTTTCACTGTTCTAATTGAAGTATTGGGCAAGAGTTTATGATTGTTGATAAAGTGCATAGGTCTGGGTTTTAATGAATACTTCACTCTGAAGTATATCTGAATGGAATGGGTAACAGTTTATTGATTGATATGAATTAATAATGCACCTATGAAGAAAATGATGAAGAGGGATCTCTAGATCTGAAATGACTATGTACTTTCTAGATCTGTTTATGGAATGTTTAGATCTAAGATGTGGCGAATATTTTCTGAAGTGAAGGGTAAGATCTGAGCTATTTATCTGTTCTGAAGAATTGCGCAGCCCTACAATGTTTGCAGATCTATACGCAGGTTCGTGGCAGAGAAAGCGCGTATATACGTGGGTTGGTTTCAGCAAAAGCGCGTATGGAAAATGAGGTCAGTCCTGAAATATGTGCAGATGTATACGCAGGTTTGTCTTTGTGAAAGCGCGTATGTACGCAGGTTCAGTGAAGTAAAAGCGCGTATGGAATCTAGGGTTTTGCTGAAGTGTGTGGAATGAAATGTCTGATCTGTTTAGCTGTTTTACTGCTATCTGTCAATGATGTATTCATACAGATCTGGGTTGTTTGAATGTTGAATATGCTGCTGATTATGTTGATTAAAGATCAAGTCGTTGGTTGATTGGTCGATGATTCAATGAATGAATTGATGGAGTTATAAGTTTCAATTTGATGTATGTTGAGCTTAAATGTGTAGAGTGGGTCCAGTCTGAAAATCTGATGAAAAGTGGCCTACAATGTATGTTGTGTGGAAGCTGTTGGATCCAGTATGAAAATTGATGAAACGTGGTCCGCAGTGGTGTTGAGGATCGAAGCCTTCAGTGAGGGGGTTGTAGCTCCCTTCCAGTGGTAGCTGGTAAACGAGAGCAGGGGGTAGTAGCTCCCTTCCAGGAGAGGCTAGTAAAAGAGATCAGGGGGTTGGAGCTCCCTTCCAGTAGTGGCTGGAGAATGAGAGAAGGTTGCAGCCTTCTGCAGGTGGGTGCCTGCGCGCTGGTATGAGTCTGCGCCAGTGCAAAATTGTAAGAAGTTTTCTTTATAATAAATATTGAAGACAGAGACGATAGCAACGGTGGTTTTCTCCCGAATTGGGTTTCCACCTTAAATACTGGTGTTCATGTGTGTTGCTTATGTGTGATGGTTTATTCTGTTATTACTGCACATGCTTACTGCTTACTGATGAATGAATGATGCAATGATCTAAGTAAAGAATTAAATGCATAATAAGATCTGTGGACATACGCAAGTTTTCTTAAGGATATCCACGTGTATACGCGAGTTGGGTTCAATAAAGTAGCGTATGGTTTTAAGAGAAAGAAAAGGTTAAAAGTTTTCAGTCAGCTCTAAATACTGATTCACCTCCGCCCCTCCCCCCCCCCCCCCTCTCTCTCAATATTTTTCCCAACAGTTTTCTCCCTTTATGGGTTTCCACTTATATTTGGTGTTCACATGTGATGATCGTGTGTGTTGATTTTACGTTGTCATGAAAGTTGTTATGTTGTGATTCACATGTTAAGTGTTGGTTATATATTAAATCTATTGTTCATATGGTGTATGCTGCTCATTTAATAGTTCAGTTATAATCCAAATTTAATGTCCATGAATGTACTAAACTGGTTCACCCTCCTCCCCTCTCAATTTAGCTTTCTCATAAATTGGTATTATAGCAGGTTCCTTTTGTGTAAGCCTAACATCTAGAAGGTAGACCTGGTGAAGTCATGGACTATCAAAGTATACATGTGCTAAGTGCAACAAACTTTCATGAATGGAGAGATAAGGTAAAAGCAAAACTAATAGATTATGGACCTAGTGTATGGAAGCTAGTATCTGAAGGATATTGTAAAGACTCCCCCTCTAAGCAAGAACAACAGTGGAATGCTAAAGAAAAATGTGTAATGTATAGTAACCTTCACAATAAGGACTTTGAGACAGTGATAGATTTAAATTCTGCAAAAGAAATTTGGGAAAGGTTACAACTAATGCATTAGGGAGACACTAGTGGCAGCACTGACGAAAAGGAAAAGAAAAAAGAGGAAGAAGAAAAATGATTCTCAAAAGGAAAGTAATCAGTAAAATGAGACCTCTACATGTATGAATGTACCTGACTCTCATGAAGAAAAGACAGATGAAGATCAAGCTAGTCTTGACTCAGCATTGGTTGAAATAGGCAGACTTGCCAATGAAAGCAGAAACCATAAGAAACTGTTGCAAGAGAATTTGAAGGAGCAGAGACCCTTGTGAGCAGTTGAGAGTAAAGACTTTAAGGCAACGAGATCTCTATGAGATAGGTGGCAAAGAACTTGTCGGGTACACCAAGGATAAGAGGACCAAAGGATTGTAAGTGAATGAGCAACTTCATCAAGTATAGCATTGTATTTGTTCTTGTTGTGTGGGCAGATCGAGGATCGCAAGTTGTTGACCTCAAGCCCTAGTGTTGTATACTATGTATACTAGTTGTACTAGTGATCGAGGGCCATGATCCCTGGTACGGGGGCCCCATGATCCTTTTATTGATGGATTAATAAAATAATCAAACTTTGGGCTCAAATCACTATGTACTTAATTGAGTTCAATGTTGAATATTTCCGCTATGTAAAGTGCTAGAATGTTGAGGGTTCCTAGCGTGTTTTTGTGCGTGATTAGCCTCAGACAAGATCTAGGGCCTAAGGAAATTCCAACAGAGTTGTCGATACAACAACAACTATCGTAGCATACTCCTTCAATCCATGCTCCTCCAACAATAATAAAATTATGGATTTCCAGATACCAAAGTTCCATGCACCATCAAGCCTTTCTTGATCCCTCAATCCAGCTGAAGCCATTTCTGAAACCCTAGAACAATAAACCCCAATAAATCTAAATAGATCTGAAGAGAAAATTTGTATGATAAATCCTTTGATTTCTCGATCAAGTCCTCGCGCTCAGATCACCAATAACCTCAGCACTTCATTGCTCTGATACCATGTGAAATTTTTGGCTACCCATAAGGTGCCATTAACCAAGTTAATTATTTATCATTACTTATTCATAGGAAATTAATTCTTCTACGGGAAGTAACAAATAATAACATAAACAACACCAATCACAAAAATAAAATTACAGGAAATATACGAGAAACCAATTACACAATTTACACCAATGTTTTTGGATAAAACGTCCCTAGGAAAACCCTAATGTGGGGAAACTTGTTTTCAGATCTAAGGGCTTTTATTAATATCTTCAGCAAAAACTGTTATTGAGAAAGTACAACTACTTGCCTTCCCTCCAATTTCACTCTTGTGAATGCCTCCAAGACCTCAAGAGGACTCTTATTTTGTACATACATTGTTGTGTTTCATGCTTTTTCCCAAAGGTACATAGGTAGATCCTAATCATGTATCATTGCCTTGACAGTTCCAACGATGGCCCTGATTTTCTTTTCCACAACTCCATTCTGCTGAGAGTTGTAAGGGACTGTCAATAACTTCTTAATCCATGCCTCCTTAAATAATTCTTGAAGTCGTTGGAGGTATACTCACCTCCATTATCTGATCTCGGAACTCTACTCTTCCTTCCAGTTTGGTTCTCCACGAGAGGCTTAAACTCTTGAAACCAATTGAATACCTCATCCTTGGTCTTCATGAAGTAGATCCACATCTTTCTCGAGAAATCACCATTGAAAGTTACAAAGTAATTGTAACCAGTCAAGGATGCCACTACATAATACCACACACGTCTAAATGTACCAGATCTAACTTTCCCTTGGATTTGCTATGACTACTGGGAAAAGCAATCTTCACATGCTTGCCAAGTGCACATCTTTACACACACCTTACTGCTCTACACTGAACTCTAGAAGACAAGTGACAATCTTCCTCAGTATCAATAAAGCTTTGTGATGCTAACAACCCATCCTCCTGTGCCATAACTCACACAAGTTGTCATTGTCATGCATTATGTTGGAAAGTGTAACTAGGTTCGGTCTTCATAATGACTTGTAATTATGAATTTATGTAATGAAAAAGACAAAGATAATAAAATGTATTTTTGTAATACTTGCTTCATGGGTTTCATGAGCAAGGAAGTTTTTATTATAGATCAAAGACTTCTTCTTGATGTCTTTAGGGGTTTGTCGTCTTGTCATAAATATATAATTAGAGTCATGTATATGAAGTGGTGTTACAATTGTAAAGGACAATCATTGATATAATTGTATGCTCCAAAGACCTTGTCAAAATGCTCATTGTAGTCGGCCTAGAAGATGCTGGAAAATGCTCCTTGTAAAGTCAGCTCACAAACAGTTGGTCAAGTCGGCCTTACAGCAGATGATCATGTCGGCCTAGAGAGGGTAAGACTGTCCCTATATATAGACAAGTCAGCAACCTCATTATACACCAATCAGTTCGGATTACTTTTGTGATAAAGTGCGAGGATCAAGTCTGCAATTAAGTGCGAGGTCAAGGACTGAACTGTGATGCGAAGATAAGTGTCATAACAGCAAAGTAATAAGGAAGTCTTATCTTTGTCTCTGGGTCATATACACCGAGGTCACTTCTAGTGCAAATCAAAGGTCTGTTCTAGTGCGAAGTCTGGAGGGTGATCTACTAAGGAAAGGGAAGGACTAAAATAAGAAATAATATAGCGAAGTAAAGGTCTATTGTTGGATCAAAGAAGAGAGACATAATATCTCTGTTTTGAGAGAAGAGGGCTTGGTATATCTTGGAAAAGGGCTGAAGGTGACTACAGCGAGCTAAGAATATCAGACTTGGAGATAAAGAGGTGCAGAGAGAAGGTCAAGTAAGAGTCTCTAGAAGGCCGAGGCTAGTTCAAAGAAGGGAAAGAAAGAAGTGAAGAAATTTCTAAATCTTAATTCTTATGCAGAAATTATTTCTGTTAATCCGGTTAAGCTTCTCCTACTTATACAAGTTATCAACTGAATAAATTCAAGTTAACATCAAAGCAAAACACAACAGATCTCTACCAATTTAGACCTAGAATAAGCACATGCACACATAGACAAAGTGACAATTATTTTTGGACAAATTGTCCCCGGAAAAACCCAATGTGGGAAAATCGGTCTCTGGCTGCTGGAGTGTTTTATTATTAAGAATATTTCTGAATACACAACTCTGGGTTCCAAATCTGGAAAACCCTACAGAGAAAACTCTAGATCTACAGCACCTGGTTGATCTAAGACCAAAAATACTGACTGATCCACACCCTCAAACGGGGTTTACAGAACTCGGCCAAATCTAGGCCTAGAAACCCCAGATCTGCCCCTGAAAGACACTACGTCAACCTCTGAAACCCTTGTTGTGCTTTGCGTCAGCCTTGGCTAGCCTCCAAATGCTCAGCGTTGTCACTGGAAGGGACTGCGTTACCCCAGACTGGGTGACGCAGTCACTACGCTGCCCCTAAGGATCTCTGCATAACCCCTGAAGGGCTTCCTGAAAATCACGTTGTCCCTGCTGCTGCTGTTGCCATCTGCGGCTGCCTTCCTCTGCACTATCTTTGTTGATCTCTTCTCTGCTTCTTGTGTATTCTAGACCCCGGGATCAGATCATCCCCTTGGTCTAAATTCCCCTCTCTGCAACTGAAACACTTCTAAGAATTCTTAGCAGCCCCGCCCTAGAACCTCACCTTAGCTTCAGTGCTTTGCCTATGTGTGTCTTCACAAATGACCCCAAGCCTTTCCTTTATACTTTTCTCGTTGACAAATCAATGGCCAAGATTAAATCTTTAATCAATGGCTAAGATTAAAAGAAATTTTGATCCATGTGACTTAAGACAATTTCATCACATGTTTAATTAAATTCACTTTAATTATTTTATTTTCCTAAGTTTTAACTTAGGAAATACATTAAAATAATTAATTAATTTAATATCTCCTAAACCAGATGAAATTTCCCAAATCCATTTCTGGGTCTTGTAGATCAAGTGAACTCTAGTCCTTCCTCAAAATTTGGGACCTAGAGCACAACTGATGCTACCCCAAATACACAAAATCTCAACACTCCCTCTTAGCATCAAGGGTGTGCTCTAGCAATACATCACACTTATGCATTACATGATTTTGGGCACTGGTTCTATGTTGCTGATGCTTGGCCTCTTGCCACTCAACTCTACACTGCTGCTGCCATTTTGTACTGCTGCTCATGACTCTGCCACTACCATTGCAACCACTATACTGCAGCTCCCTCTCAATATGCTGCATTTGTGCTGCTCATAGCACTGCCATTGCTGATCTGTTGCACTACAACTTCAGTTGTTGAGAGAAACCACTGAATCACCTACCCAATCTTTGACAAACAAGTCTGATGGACTGCATCCTCATCACTGAAGCTCCATAGGCTACAGATCTGTGTTGGCATCTAAAGAACGATGCACAGCTACAGCTCTGTCTGCGTAATCAGACTCCCTCTGCACTACTAAAGTCACATGAGCTCATTGTGCTGAAATCTATCACGTTGCTCCTGCACTACGTTGTCCCTCTGAAGCTCTCTACGTTGTTGCAACTCTGCACTGTGTAAGCAGTACTGCACTGCGCTACTGAAGTCTCATCATCCACTGCGCTGCTACTGCTTCTACACTGCTACTGCTATGCTCTGCGCTGCTCCTCCCAGCCTCCAGATCTGCCTCTGCTTTTGCTTCATCTGTGATCTATGCACCCACTGCTCCACTTGTCCCGCTATTGTCTTAAGGCTGTCGTAGCTTGCTTGTGATCTAAGAAATGAGTTGCTCAAGGATCCCACCTCATTTCCAGGTAGCTCCTCTACATGTCCATGTCACCCCACCTCCGTGGTTCATGAGCACTCATGGCTACATCATCTCCCGACCCATCATCTGCCACCACTGCTTTGGAAGAAGATGCTTCCTTGTCCTTCTTCTTTTCTGGACAATGGTTGGCAAAATGTCCCATTTCGCCACACTGGAAGCACTTGATTTTTGAAAGATCCTTCTTCTTCTTCAGCTGCTTCTTTGATGCCAAGGCTGCATCTTTCTCCTCTTCCTTCTTTACTTTGCTCAACCCAGGGTTGTGCTGCTTCTTGGTGAATCTGCGTAGTTCTTCTTGCCGCAAGATCGACCACAAGCTATCCCAATCTGGGAGGTCCGCTCTGCCCAAGATACTTTGGACAAAGGTTTCCCACTCATCCATGACTGCATTGAGGGCAGTCCTAACTATCACTGCTTCATCTACGGTTGCACCCGTTGCAGTCAACTGATCCCTGATTGACTGCAATCTTAAAAGGAAATGCTCCATGTCTTCTCCCTTGGTCATCATGAATGACCTCATTTGGGCGTCCAACAGCATCTTTCTTTGCACTGATTTTCCCTCATATAGGGAAGTCAAGGCCTTCCACATCTCATTAGTTGTCTTCGTCTCAGTTATGTGTGGTACAATATGGTCCTTGATACTATCCATTATCACCAGCTTGGCATGCCCAACAGCTTCTCTATGCTTCCATAGGAGATCCGCATCTGTCGGTGTGGCCAGGGTCTGCTCTGCATGATCTCTTAGACCATATGCCTCTAGGACAATCAGGATCCTAGCTTTCCATACCAAAAAGTTTGAGAGGCCCTCTAGCCTATCCTGATCGCACAGTCCATGAGGAGCCATCTGCTCAGAATGTGTCGAAGCTCCTCTTCTCTATGCTAGAGATCCTGGATCTAGGGTCCTTTACGAACTGGGCACCCTCTGCTCCCTCTGACACTTGATTTCCCTCCTTGGAAATCTACCAAATCAATTATGATTCAGCTTCTTCTTTGATCCTCTAACCAAACTGCAAGTTTCCTTTGGCAAGAAACTCTCTAAGAAGTTGATCTCTTCTCAATCTTTGACACTTGTGCTAAGGCTAAAAATCTAAAAACTTCAGAAGTTTAACCCCACCATGTAATATCCCTTTTTAAGGATAT
This sequence comes from Pinus albicaulis, assembly GCA_034641835.2. Lineage (NCBI taxonomy): Eukaryota > Viridiplantae > Streptophyta > Pinopsida > Pinales > Pinaceae > Pinus > Pinus albicaulis. The sequence goes on from CM076570.1 coordinate 841,553,423, forward strand.
TCCTAAAACACAGCAAACTCTAAACCAGAGATGGACTGGAGGGGCGTTTACCAGATATTTCACCTCTAAAAGAGGATGAGATCTGGAGGCTACCTGGCCCTCACCAGACTCTGTCTATAGAGAAAAGGCAAACCCAACAGATGGTACAGCAATGGAATGTCTCCAAGGGAAAATAACCAGGGTTGCGGCTTGTACAACAGTACATAAAATGCTAGAAACAGTCTATGCAATAGATACACATTATGTGGAGAAATTACTGAGCCATTTTATTATGCTGGGAATTATAAGAGAATACAATAGGTGCCCAAATGATAGCACTCAAACTAGCACAAGCAAATCAAGAGAAATTCTCAGAATAACAGAGGTGCAGCAGTTCTCCAGTCTGCGTTCAAGCGGCTGAGAATATTGCCGTATTGTTGCTAATATGTTGCGGCTGAAAAGGGATCCACCAAGAGACTATCCCGATTCTGCCTCACGCCCTCAATAGGTACGGGCTGTCTTTTGCACCACCGCCAGACCCAAAACCTCCCGAAAAGATAACGACCCAGGGCCCTCACGAGATGTACTGCGGCCTTCTCACTCGAGACGGCACAACCACTAATGATGCTGCTCCGCAACAAGTTCCAGACCCGATCCTCCTGCAAAACAATGATAGGACTGCCTCACCCGAGCAGGCACTCAAAGTCCCCCGAGGCTGAGGGTGAGATCTCCACTCGGAGACACTCGGCACACTAAACAGTGCTGCAGACAGGCTAAACAGTCGGCGTGCTCTAGTTGTAGCGACCAATTTTAATTTCATAAACTCCAATCATGCCCAAAAATGAGGAAGCTCTCTCCCTTTTATATGTTGGCCTTCCTCTCAAACCCTAGGCTCCTCACCTCCAACGCAGCCCTTCTCGGCCCCACGCTGCCAACTCAGCCCGCGTACTTGCCTCCGCGCACTCAAGTGAGTCCACGCTCTACTCACTTTCATTTATAATTTAACTATAGGCGGCAAAATTGATCCAAATTAATATTCCAATTAGCTATTGCTAATTGGGAATATTACAGTCTCCCCCGGCAAAATGTTGCTTGACCCCAAGCAACTATAGTGACGAATGCTGCAAGATCTTTTCACTCTCCCACGTAGCATCCTCATCCGGCAAATTCTTCCACCTTACCAAGAACTCCCGGACTGTTCTATTCCGCAACTGCCTCTGTCTGACATCAATGATGGCTTCTGGCTGTAGCACCAAATGCCCTTCATCATCTGTGGGCAGAAGCTCCTCCGTCACTGTCACCTGTGGTCCCAAAGCCTTCTTCAAGCACGATACATGGAAAATGTTATGAATCTTGCTGCCTTGGGGCAGCTCCAACTCATAAGCAACTTGTCCAACCCTGCGTATCACCCTGTATGGTCCATAAAAGCGGGGCTTGAGCTTTTCAGCCCCCTTCTGCTTCAAAGTGGACTGTCGGTATGTCTGTAAGCATAGGTAGACCAAATCCCCCACCTCGAACTATCTCTCCACCCGACCCTTGTCGGCATACAGCTTCTGCTGATTCTGTGCAGTGGCCATGTTATCCTTGAGAGTCCAGAGAATGTCCTGACTCTCTTGGATCTAATCCTTGGCTCTCGGAGCCTTGCTGGCACCAAACATCACGTCAACGAAAGACATAGCATGATAGCCATACATTGCATAAAATGGAGACATACCGATAGACATGTGATGTGTGGTGTTGTAGCAATACTCTCCTAGGTGCAGCCACTTCAGCCACGCTCTCTGCTGCCCGCTGACATAATTTCGCAAGTAGCCTTCCAGCGACTTGTTAACGATCTCTGTTTGTCCATCTGTCTGTGGGTGGTAGCTGGTACTTGGTGTCAACTCCGTCCCCACCAACCGAAAAAGCTCCTGCCAAAATCCGCCCATGAAGCGGCTGTCCCTGTCACTGACAATGGTCTTGGGAAGACCATGCAACCTGAAGATGTCCCGGAAGAACAGCGCTGCCACCTGTGCTGCTGTATAGCATGCGGATATGGCGAAAAAATGTGCATATTTTGTCAGCCGATCAACGACGACAAATTTTCCATCCTTGCCCTGCACTACGGGCAACCCTGTAATGAAGTCCATCGAGATACTCTCCCATTTCCCCTCTGGAACGGGGAGAGGCTGCAACAGTCCTGCTGGATGGTTCATCTCTCCCTTGTTGCGCTGGCAAACTTCGCACTCCCTAACATGCTGGAGTATGTCCTCCTTGAGGCCCTTCCACGAGAACCTCTCCTTGATGGTCCTATAGGTTTTGGTAAACCCCTGGTGACCAGCCAATGGTGAATCATGAGATGCCTGAAGTATCTTCTTCTTGAGCTGGGAGCCCTCAGTCAAGAAGATCTTGTCTCTGTAATAGATAATCTCATCTATCACCCTGTACCTATCGTCTACCACCCGGCCATCCAGAACCTCACAAGCAAACCTGTCCTTGGAGTACTCCACCAAAAGTCGAGCCCTCCAATCTGCTTCCCAACTAATCAGGGACAACGTGGCTGGTCTACATGAAAGTGCATCGGCTGCCACGTTGTTCTTCCCTTTGACATACTCAATGTCAAAATCATAAGCCTGGACTTTGCTGATCCACTTCTGCTGCCTCTCCTGTAGCTGTTTTTGCTCCAAAAAGAACCTGAGGCTGTTGTGATCAGTCCTCACCCTGAACCTGTTACCCACTAAGTACTGTCGGAATTTGGCCAATGCGTGCATAACGGTCAACATCTCCTTGTCGTATATAGGATACAACCGCTCATAGGGAAGGAGCTTCCGGCTCTCATAGGCTATAGGGTGGCCTCCCTGCATCAAAACTGCGCCGATCCCTTCTCCCGACGCATCACATTCCAAAACAAAAGGCTGCGTGAAATCCGACAACGCAAGCACTAGGCAGTTGCTCATAACCTCCTTGAGTCTGTCAAAGGCTCGTTGCGCTGTCTCCGACCAACTAAATGCCCCCTTCTTTGTCAAATCTGTGAGGGGTACAGCAAGCTGAGAGAAATTCTTGATGAACTTCCTGTAATATGTGCAGATTCCAACAAATCCTCGAAGTTTCGTCACGTTCCTCGGCTCTGGCCAATCTCGGATGGCCTTGATCTTCTCTTCGTGGACCCTCACCCCGTCCACTCCTATGATGTGTCCCAAATACAACATCTTTGTCACCCCAAACTCACACTTGGAGAGCTTAGCATAAAATTGTTGCTCTTCCAAGATATGCAGCACGGCCTCAATGTGTTGGAGATGCTCCTCCCAAGTCCTGCTATATATCAGTATATCATCGAAAAAGACCAACACAAACTTCCTCAGGTGACTGCGGAAGATATGGTTCATGCAAGACTGGAAGGTCGCTGGGGCATTAGTTAGCCCAAAAGGCATAACCAGGAACTCAAAGTGGTCGTAGTAGCACCTGAAAGCAGTTTTGGGTACGTCCTGCTCCCTCACTCGAATCTAGTGGTACCCGGATCTCAAATCAATCTTTGAGAAGAACTGTGCTCCCCTCAACTCGTCCATCAGCTCATCAATCCTTGGTATAGGGTACCGATTCTTCAGGGTCTTTTTATTCAAAGCTCTATAATCAATGCACATTCGCAATGTGCCGTCCTTCTTCTTTACTAACACCACGGAAGAAGCAAAAGGGCTGGTGCTCGGTCAGATGTGTCCAAGAGCCAGCAGCTCCTGGATGGCCCGCTCAATCTCGTCCCGATAGGCCTTAGGGTGCCTATAGGGCGTGGTAATAATGGCCTGAATGCCCTGCTCCAACTCTATAGTGTGCTCAAACCCCCGATCCAGTGGCCGGCCCGGTGGTATATCCCCAAACACCGTGTCATACCTGTCAAGGACAGCCTGGATATCAGGATGAACTCTCTGCCCGGTAGTCCCTGCCTGAGATGCCCGGAGCTCTACTGCCCACTCTATGTCTCCTTTCCGGAAGGCTTCCTCCATCCGGTGAGCTGAAACAATCTGAGGTGGGTAAGTGTGCGTCCCACGTATCTTCTCATGCTTCCCTGTCTTCTTATCATCCCACTCCATCTCCAAGGCCTCCCAATCCGTGGTGACCTTCCCTAGAGTGATCAGCCATTGTACACCCAAGACCACATTGGTGTCAGGTATGTTGACCACAAAAAAATGGTCGGTCACTGTGTAGGTGCCCATAGTCACTGCCAGCTCCGGAACGTATCGGGCACACTGCATTGTCTGATCTCCTGGGACCAATACTGAAAATCCATCGAAGCTCTATGTCTGTATGCCCCTTTGCTCAACCATCTGTGCGTCGATGAAGTTGTGGGTTGCCCCACTGTCTACCAGAACTGAAACTCGCTGCCCACGTACTGTCCCTCGGACACGCAACGTCAAATACTTGGGCACTCCTTGCAATGCTGCAAGGGTTCCCCCTGTGGGTGCGAAAGCCGCACCTCCTGCTCCCGGAGGTGACGGTGGCAAATGATCTTGCGTTGTCTGCCTGTCTCCTACCTCTCCATCCTCATACTCATCCTCTTCTCCGCTGCTCTCGGAGAAGACCTCTATAAAATGTGCTTTGCCAGCGGCACATCTGTGCCCCGGTGCCCACGGCTCCTGACAGGTAAAGTACAACCTCTTCTTCCTCAACTCCCTCCTGGCATCATCATCTAGTTGTCCCCTACCCGGATTCCCCTTGGGAGGCGGGATCCTCACATCCTTCCCTTTCGGCTGGAAACCCTGCTTCTGGAGGTAAGGTGTTCTGGTCCTGGGCAGGGCATCCTGCAGATCCCGAGTCCTGCCAATTGCGTCCTGAAGTGTGGATGGTCTTGTGGATTTGACCAATCCTCGAAGTGGCTCCGCTAACCCTTCAATGAACATGAATATCATCCGTGCCGCGGATAAATCGGGCACCATCACTGAAAGCCTCAAGAAATCTGCAATATATGTCTCTGGGCTCCCCGTCTGTTTGAGCCTTGTCAGCCCAACGAAATGTTCCTCCGGATCCCTCCGATCAAATCTCTCTATCAGTCTCCGGGTGAACTCGGCATATGTGGTCACAGTCGAATGCCCGAGTGTCACCATCCCATGGAACCACCAATTCTGGGCCTCACCATCCAAATGCAGCGTAGCCACCTTGATGGCCTCTGTCTCCGCCATCTGGTTGAGCTGGAAATATATGTCTAGCTTCTCCACCCAAGACTTTGCCGAACTGTTTGATGAACCATCAAACGTAAGCAAATGGAATCAGCTCGCTGAACTCTGGGTGTCTCCTTCATGATAGTGTCGGTGCCCTCTGTGATGGTCACGGGGTCTATTGTCCCGCTTGAGCTGGACAAAGTCTCTGAACAGAAGCGCATCCCTGAACTCCTACCCATATGTCTGGTACTCAACAAAATAACCACCTGTGTGGTCAGGCTCTGGTTCCTCCTGTGCTCCTGTCCCAATATCTGCACTTAGAAAAGTGGGCATAGTGGCACGAGTGGGGACATGTGATGCCTGGTGCGGAGTCGCAGCCTGCTCCTGCAAATGGTGGGATGTGCCCGACCCCTCACCAACCTGGAAACCCCTTGGGGTTTCACGCTGTCTAGCTGCAACAGCGGTGAATCTCTGCCCCATCATCTCAATCTGCCTCGACAGATCCTGTACTGATTTGAGGAGGGCTTCCCCAAACTGTTTTGCATCGCTATCGTCCGCCATCGGCTCTCCCCGCTCTGCGTCTACCCCAGGCTCCTCCTGTTCCGTGTCCACCACTCGAACGCAGTCCCCTTCACCGTAGGTGTTCTCCAACCTACGCTCAATATCTCTGTATTTCCTACCTCTGTGGCAGATGTAGGGTTTTTCTTTTGATGACATAGACTACTAGCTCCACAGGCTGAGCCAGATCTATGCTCTGATACCACTGTAATATCCCTTTTTAAGGATATTCCTAAAACACAGCAAACTCTAAACCAAAGATGGACAAGAGGGGCGTTTACCAAATATTTCACCTCTAAAAGAGGATGAGATCTGGAGGCTACCTGGCCCTCACCAGACTCTGTCTATAGAGAAAAGGCAAACCCAACAGATGGTACAACAATGGAATGTCTCCAAGGGAAAATAACCAGGGTTGCGGCTCGTACAACAATACATAAAATGCTATAAACAGTCTATGCAATAGATACACATTAAGTGGAGAAATTACTGAGCCATTTTATTATGCTGGGAATTATAAGAGAATACAATAGGTGCCCAAATGATAGCACTCAAACTGGCACAAGAAAATCAAGAGAAATTCTGAGAATAACAGAGGTGCAGCGGTTCTCCAATCTGCGTTCAAGCGGCTGAGAATACTGCCGTATTGTTGCTAATATGTTGCGGCTGAAAAGGGATCCACCAAGAGACTATCCCGATTCTGCCTCACACCCTCAATAGGTACGGGCTGTCTTTTGCACCACCGCCAGACCCGAAACCTCCCGAAAAGATAACGACCCAAGGCCCTCAAGAGATGTACTGCGGCCTTCTCACTCGAGACGGCACAACCACTAATGATGCTGCTCCGCAACAAGTTCCAGACCCAATCCTCCTGCAAAACAATGATAGGACTGCCTCAACCGAGCAGACACTCTAAGTCCCTCGAGGCTAAGGGTGAGATCTCTACTCGGAGACACTCGGCGCACTAAACAGTGCTGCAGACAGGCTAAACAGTCGGCGTGCACTAGTCGTACCGACCAATTTTAATTTCATAAACTCCAATCATACCCAAAAATGAGGAAGCTCTCTCCCTTTTATATGTTGGCCTTCCTCTCAAACCCTAGGCTCCTCACCTCCAACGCAGCCCTTCTCGGCCCCACGCTGCTAACTCAGCGCGCGCTCAAGTGAGTCCACGCTGTACTCACTTTCATTTATAATTTAACTATAGGCGGCAAAATTGATCCAAATTAATATTCCAATTAGCTATTGCTAATTGGGAATATTACACACCAGCTCTTCTAAATTTCTACAACTTTTATGCAAACTTTTTCTGGATCTGACATATTCAAATCTGAATCACACTCGCTGGCTTCAGACCCAACCAGAGTTGTTTCTGAGCCGCCTCTGCGCAGTAATTGCGTGGGCTTGCTAGGACACAGCGCTGGACAGCGTCACCCTTCCCTTTGCGTGAATCTCTCCTGAAAAATGCGCTGTCCCTTCAGATCTGCTTTTCTGTTGCCTTTCCAGCTGCTTTCTGCAGCTAGATCCTTCAGATGCTTCAACTGGTGACCCTTCTAGATCAGCAATTGCTCTGATACCATGTAGAAATTTTTGAATCTTAATTCTTATGCAAAAATTATTTCTGTTAATCTAGTTAAGCTTCTCCTACTTATACAAGTTATCAAATGAATAAATTCAAGTTATCATCAAAGCAAAACACATAACAGATCTCTACCAATTCAGATCTAAAATAAGCACATGCACACATAGACAAAGTGACACAGTTATTTCTAGACAAACTGTCCCCAGAAAAACACAATGTGGGAAAACCGGTCTCTGGCTGCTAGAGGGTTCTATTATTAAGAATATTTCTGAATACATAACTCCAAGTTCCAAATCTGGAAAACCCTATAGAGAAAACTCTAGATCTGCAGCACCTGGCTGATCTAAGACCAAAAACATTGACTGATCCACACCCTCAAACGAGATTTACAGAACTCAGCCAGATCTAGGCCTAGAAACCCCAGATCTACCCCTGAAAGAAACTGCGTCAGCCTCTGAAGCCCTTGTTGGGCTCTGCATCAGCCTTGGCTAGCCTCCAAATGCTCAGCGTTGTCACTGGAAGGGACTGCGTTACCCCAGACTGGGTGACGCAGTCACTATGCTGCCCCTAAGGGTCTCTGCGTAACCCCTGAAGGGCTTTCTGAAAATCACGTTGTCCCTGTTGTTGCTGTTGCTGTCGTTTACTGTTGTTGTTGTCGTCTGCTGCTGCTATCATCTGGTACTGCTGCCGTCTGCGACTGCCTTCCTCTGCGTTGTCTTTGCTGATCTCTTCTCTGCTTCTTGTGTATTCTAGACCCCAGGATCATATCATCCCCTTGGTCTAAATTCCCCTCTCTGTAACTGAAACACTTCTGAGAATTCTTAGCAACCCCGCCGTAGAATCTCAGCTTAGCTTCAGTGCTCTACCTCTTTGTGTCTTCACAAATGACTCCAAGACTTTCCTTTATACTTTTCTCGTTGACAAATCAACGGCTAAGATTAAATCTTTAATCAATGGCTAAGATTAAAAGAAGCTTGATCCGTGTGACTTAAGACAATTTCATCACATGTTTAATTAAATTCACTTTATTTATTTTATTTTCCTAAGTTTTAACTTAAGAAATACATTAAAATAATTAATTAATTTAATATCTCCTAAACCAGATGAAATTTCCCAAATCTATTTCTGGGTCTTGTAGATCAGGTGAACTCTAGTCCTTCCTCGAAATTTGGGACCTAGAGCACAACTGATGCTACCCCAAATACACAAAATCTCAACAGGAAGCATACTGTCTAAACACTGTGAACCGAGCTTTCCTAGTGGTGGTGCAGAGAAGTGCATAAAAGGAGGTCTAGAAAGAGCAGTGACAAGGTCTTGGAGGCATACTAGTGTCAAGGGTCTATATCATGGTCATGGTACTTGTCAATTGAAGATATATAAGAAGAATAACTTTCGGGTTTTCCTCTCCAAGAGGGAGAGGTTTTGGCCCTGGCTTGAAGAGCCAAAATTCTATGTCTCTTGTGTTTTGATAATTAACTTGATGAAAGACATAATAAGCTAATGAAGACAAGATCTAAGTAATAGTAGCATAACAAGAACACGAGTAATTATCAAAAAGAGAAATTTGAATTAAAAGCCCTAATTTCTCAACACACTAGAGCTCATACAAAAGGAGCCTTCAACATGTACAAGTTAACTCTCTGACTCCAATCGCTCGTCCTAACTCAAGGCTAGACTATCTCAACCTAACAAATACATGTTTATCACTAAAACAAACCCTATACTCTTTGTCCTCCTTGGCTGAGACTAAGAGTAAGTTCTTGGTTAGCCCTGGAACATATAACACCTCTATCACCTCCAAACGACCTGTTGACTCTAGTTGAAACTGCATGGTCCCAACCCCCTCTACAACACACTTGGCATTCTTGTTGGGCTCCATATGTAGATCTGAGTCATCCTCTGAAATACTAGTGAATACATCTCGTGATCCCGTCATATCACAAGAAGTACCACTATACACGAACCATGCACCCTTGGCTACAATGCCAAAAAGACAAAATACCAATGAGAAATCCTTCTCGAACTTGATGGCAAAATCACTAACTTTTATGTCTGTTGAGGTTGCAACTTGTTGCGCCTTTCCTTTACCCTTCTTATTCGAACATTCACTTGCATAATGGCCAATCTTGTGACAAGCATAACATTTCACCTTGCTCGTGTCTTTCTTCTTCCCAACCTATAGGTTGTGAGGTAGTTGTAAGTTTTAACCTTGTAAAATTAATCGCTACAAACAGATTCTTAATAAAACAAAGAAGATACAATATATATCCTGTGGCATACATGAACCACCAATCCAATTGTAGTCCCTTGACCAAAACTACAAAACCATGGGCAAGGCCACCATGCGCCACAAAACCTCTTTTAGCAAATCCATGAGCCAAAAATCACCAAAATGAATGCAAAAAACCACCCAAAATGTTCGTAATGCATATAAGTCATGCAAAGAATATAACACATACCCAATAGTAGTCTCTTCTCCCAAATTATTCTTAACCTTCCCTTTACCCTTCCTTGCCTGACTAGTAAGGGGAAGGTTCTCATCATCACCCTTTTTTTGGCCTCCATATAGAGATTTCTCTCAAATCTCCTCTTGGATGAAATCATCCTAGAGTCCCTCCCAATTAGGAAGGTTTTCTTGTGCCACAATGCCTTTAACAAAGGGAGCCCATGGCTTTGTAAATCCATTCAGAGCCATCCTCGCCAACTCTTTCTTTATCACGACCTCCCCAACTACAGCAAACTCATCACAAGCCTATGTGATACTAGTGATATAAGAAGTTATTGTATCTGATCTAGTCATCTTGGTGCCTATAAGTTTCTCTGTCAACACTATCTTCCTATTTTGATTATCGCTTTAATATAGTTTCATCAAATCCCCCCACTCATCCCTAGCAATCTTCTTTCTAGATAGATGAGGTAACACATGATCCTTCACTTCATCCAAAATAATCCTTTTGGCTTTCACATCATTTTTATTATGGATGCTTGGTTATGCGACATTGGTAGGAGGAGCAAATTTTTGTTCACCAAAGTCTCAAATTCCATTCTCCATCAATATCAATGTTATCCTCTCCTAGGTTTTGAAATATGTAACTAGTTTTGGTCTTCATAATGACAGATGTAATCATGATTTTATGTATTTAATGAAAAGAGAAAAATAAATTTATTATTGTAAGTCTTGAGGCATGGGTTTCATGCTCAAGAGAATTTATTTATAGGTCAAAGCACCCATCGAGTGCTTCTAGGTTTGTTATAAAGTCATTGAGTCATTGTCATGTACAAATGACCCATTTGGGCATGTTACATATTGTAAAGAAAAATTTATTGAGTCATAATCAAATCAAAAGACCCTCCAAGACCTCGCCATGGCACAAAATTCAATTCGGCCTATGAAACTTCTAGTCGGCCTAAAGGAAGCAATTCGACCCTATGTGAAGCCTGTATAAAGAAGACCTCAACCTCATTTGGAAAAGACACTCTCACTCACACAAGTTCGATCACGAGGACAAGAAGAAGGCGAAGAAGTGGAAGACAAAGGAAGGATTAAAAGTCAAGCTATTTTGGATTTGTTTTTGGGCTACTTCTCTCCACACGTGCAAAGGAATTAGGGCACACAGAACAGCGGCAATATAAAGTCAACGCAACAGGTCAAAGGGTCAACGTCTAACCTCAATTTTTGTGCCAAAAAATGCGAACTGCAGAAATCGGAATTCTGGGAAAGTTTGAAGTCAAATGGACCAAGCATTGACCAAAGTCAACGTTGGTCAAAGTTGCGCTGAAACCCTAGGCAGAACAGATCTAAAACCCTAGCTGTCGTTTTCCCACATGAGAGAAGAGAAGCCTCCAAATGATGATCGAACCAATCAGACACAAGAGAGAAGTGTGTGAGGAGTGGATGATGAAATGAACAAGTCTATCCAATATATATCCATCTATGAGGGAGTGTGACACATCTATTGGGGCTCCAAGCCTACATTACAATTCTGGCCAACCTTGCACATAAGTGAAATAAATTCAAAATAAATGTTTTTCTCATCCGATCAAGATGATCTTTAGATCGATGTTGCACCTCTCCAAAAGAGGAATCCAATAAAAATATTGGCATCGTCATCTGAGCAGTACAACATGGATTTTGGACCTAGTTGCCCAAAATTAATAAAAGGTAAGCATCTCGAAGAAGAACTTCAAAGAAGCTCTTACAATTGGTTTTAGAGTTGATACACTCTACCAGGTTGGAGGAAGTCCATTGGGGGCTATGTCATGTGATACAACTCTTCAAACAGAGTTATGGCACCGGAGGTTTGCACACCTCCATTACAAAGCCCTTCCCGAAGCAAGGAAGGTGGTGACAGGGATGCCCGAATTTAGAGATGACCATGAAGGTATATGTCAGGGTTGTGCCAAAGGGAAGCATACAAGGGGACCATTCCCCTCAAGTGTCACAAAGACAACTGATATCTTGCAATTGATAAATTCTGATTTATCTGGTATGCTTGGGAGAATGTTCCTATTACATGACTTTCATAGATGACTTCTCCCGCAAGACCTGGATATATTTCTTGAAAAAGAGGAAGAAGCATTCAAATGGTTTCGTACCTTCAAGGCCTTGGTGGAAAATCAAACAAAGAAGAGAATCAAAGTTGTCAGGACCGACAATGGAACCGAGTACGAGTCAAATGAATTCAATGACTTTTGCGGAGAAGTTGGCATTAAGAGGGAGACAACAATTGCATATAATCCTGAGCAAAATGGTGTTGCTGAAAGAAAGAACGGGACCATTGTGGAAGCTACCCGCGCCATGCTATGTGACCAAGGTCTTCCAAAGTTTCTATGGGGAGAAGTTGTAAACACTTTTGTGTATGTTCAAAATAGATGCCCACATTCTGCTCTGGACTCCAAAACTCCCAAAGAAGTATTCTCTGGTAAGAAACCTGATGTTTCTCAATTTAGAGTTTTTGGTTGTCTTGTTTACTTTCATGTGCCAAAAGAAAAGAGAAGCAAGTTGGATGCTTCTAGAAAGAAGGGAATGTTTGTGGGCTACAGTGAAACTTCAAAGGCATATAGAATCTATGTGTCTGGTCAAAGAGAAGTGGAGATATGCCATCATGTCACCTTCGATGAAGATGCTACCCTCAAGAAAGTGAGAAATCTTCCTAGCTCCAAGGAATGCGAAGAAGAGGAAGAAGCAGGGAAGCAGGAAGAGTCAAAGGATGAACTGATGCCCGATGTTGAAAGACCTATGGATCTTATTAATCCACCTCCTTCAAATAAGAGAAGACCCTCACGACTCAGGGATACTCTCGCAGATGCCGAGAGACATATTGCCCCAAGGGGGACATTCCGTGAAAGCAAGAAGCCGAACAGATACCAAGGGTATCTAGCAACCATGAGTACAATTGTACAACCTGAGCCTGGATCATTTGAAGAAGTCGTAAAGCATCAAGTTTGGAAGGATGCTATGCACAAAGAATATGAGTCCATTATGAAAAATGATGTCTGGGAAGTGGTCCCGAGACCGGAGCACAAATCTGTTGTCGCCTCGAAATGGCTCTATAAGATCAAGCATGGATCTGATGGTAGTGCTGAAAAGTACAAGGCAAGATTTGTTGCCCGAGGCTTCTCTCAAAAGGAAGGCATAGATTATGATGATATATTTGCACCTGTGGCCCGCTATACCACCATCTGATCTATCATTGCCCTTGCTGCAACGCAAGGATGGAGTCTCCATCAGATGGATGTGAAGACCTCTTTTCTGCATGGTTCTATAAAGGAAGAGGTGTATGTGGAGCAAACTTTGGGGTTCGAAGTCCGAGATAGAGACACATATATATGCAGGTTGAAGAAAGCCCTCTATGGGTTGAAGCAAGCCCCTAGGGCTTGGTATGAGAGGATAGATAGCTACTTGATGAAGAGACTCCATCAGATGGATGTGAAGACCGCTTATCTGCATGGTTCTATAAAGGAAGAGGTGTATGTGGAGCAACCTTTGGGGTTCGAAGTCCGAGATAGAGACACCTATGTATGCAGGTTGAAGAAAGCCCTCTATGGGTTGAAGCAAGCCCCCAGGGCTTGGTATCAGAGGATAGATAGCTAATTGATGAAGTTGGGCTTCACTAAAAGTAATGCTAATCCAAACCTTTACTTTAAGGTTGATAGAGAAAGGCCTCTCATTCTGGTTCTCTATGTGGACGATCTCTTCCTGACAGGTGTTGACCCTCTCATTCATCAATGTAAGAGGGAGCTACCTTTCGAATTTGAGACGAAAGACCTAGGATTGATGCACTATTTCCTAGGCTTGGAGGTCTGGCAGAGGCCAGGTGAGATTTTCCTTTCTCAAGAAAAATATGTCGTGAGGCTGCTGGAGAGATTTGGTATGGTGAACTGTAAGTTTGTGTCGACACCGATGGAACTCAACTTTAAGAAGTTGTGTGGAAACGTTGTTGGGCCAGTGCTGGAAAATCCTACCGAGTATCGACAACTCGTGGGGGCCCTGATGTTCCTAGTGAACTCCCGTCCGAACGTATGTTTTGTCGTGAACACTTTAAGTCAACATATGGTTGATCCTCATCACATTCACTAGATTGGTGCCAAGAATCTATTGAGATATCTTCGGGGCACAATCAACCATGGGCTGAGATACAATGCCGGGAGTTTGAGACTCCATGGGGATATACTAATGTCGATTGGGCTAGCAGTGTGGTGGATCGCAAGAGCACAACTGGATACTGCTTCACCTTGGCTTCTGCTTCGATATCTTGGATGAGCAGGAAGCAGAAATTGGTGGCTTTGAGCACCGTTGAGGCCCAATACATTGCAACAAGTATGGCCTGTTGTGAAGCTGTTTGGTTGCAAAAGCTCTTCAGTGAGTTGTTTGGGCATGTGCTAGATACCACCATTATCCTTTGTGATAACCAGAGTGGGATTCGTCTTTCTGAGAATCCCATGTTCCACAATCAATCCAAGCATATTGATATCAGGTACCACTTTATCCGGGATATGGTACAGTGAGGCGTCGCAAGACTCGATCATATAAGAACTGATGAGCAGGTCGTGGATATTCTCACAAAGCCCCTAGGGAAGGTCAAGTTCCTAACCTTTCGTTAGAAGCTTGGAATCGTGGAAAGACCCTATTCTGAGGGTCCTTCTTGAGTCGGACTATGAGCTCTGGGAGCTCTAGGGGGCTTGGGGATAGCTTCTTGGAGCTACAAGCACACACGGGGCTAGGCTTGTCGAACCTTGTGCTTTTGCCCCACCGTTATGATATTGAGTTGGTTCACCTCTCTTTGATCTATGCCCCGCACGCATCCTACCCATGGAGTTTCGGACTCATGGGAAGTACCTCTCATTTGGCCAATGAGGTGGGAAATGTAGATAGAGAATAATAGCAAGACCGATGGACGCATCGGAGATTGTCGTACTCTCTATGTCTAGGATGGCACGTGTCCAACACCTTGATTTGGGATCAAGTATGATGAGGTTCTTACCTCTAAACTGACTTTGGGTCAGTAAACTAACTTCGGGTTAGTATGTGACTCTTTTCAGTCTATTGAGGTTTTATCCTCTAAACTGACTTCGGGTCAGTAAACTAACTTCGAGTTAGTATAAGACTCTAAGCTGACTTCGGGTCAGCTCAACGTGATGTCTTTGCGACTCACCTTTTGTTCTATTTGAGAAGAAGAGCCAGCAAAGCAAGTTGCGGCAGATGATGCACGATGCTAGATGAAAGTACACGATGGTAAAGATGGATGGCACTTGTGGACAAATGGAGTTCACCCTAGTTGAGAGGGAGTGTTAATTTTGGGCAATTAAGTCCAAACTCCATGTTGCACTACTCATATGATGATGGTCATATTTTTGTTGGATTCCTCTTTCGAAGAGGTGCAAGATTGATCTAAAGGTCATCTTGTTTGGATGAGCAAAACATATATTTTGAATTATTTTCCACACGTGGAAGGTCTCCAGATTTGTAATGTAGGCTCACATGCCTAATAGATGTGTCACACACCCTCACTAATGGATATAAATTGGAGAGACTTGGAGGTCATTTGCTCATCAACTCATCACACATCTCTCATTGTGATCTGATTGGTTCGATAGCCTTTGGAGGCCTCTTCCCTTCACACGTGCAGAGCTGAAGTTGCTGAAATTTGCGGATCTGTTTAGGGTTGCTTTTGCAGAGTGTTGACTGTGGTCAACCCTTATCCGTTTGACCTCAAATCTCTGCTGAAATTCCGATTTTTAGAGGCTGTACGCTAGGCATAAAAATCGAGGGAAAAGGAGAAGTTTGACCGAAGCCCTAATCTGCTATGTTGACTTTATGTTGATTGTCCTGCATTGACTTTTGGTTGACCAACGTTGACTTTTGATGAGTTGTCCTTGAGGGTTGTGTGTGTGACACTTGGAGGGTTGGCTAATCTAAGAAAGACTTTGTTGGCTGAAGCATCCTATTGACTGTCGTAACGCACACCATCCCATATCTTTGTTGGACAAGAAGAATTGTAAAATCTGATCTATATTATTGGCTTGTCTTCTGTTGATCTATTATTGTGTTCTATCAACATTTTACTTTCATGTTTATGTGATTGTTATTTTGAATCGGCCCTAAGAAAGATTGAAGTAAATTTGCATTAAACATAGAACACACCATGGTTATCTAAATTTAACATTTGAGCATTGGGAATCCAAGATAAGAATAGTCCTGATGGAACATACTCTGAGAGAACCCGGGTGGGGTATGTTTCGAGAGAGACAATGATGAGGGTGTCTATAAATCATTGGTCTCGCCAGCATTGTGCTCTGATCTTGTGGAGAGATAGAGTTATTAGTCAAGGCCTTGCTATGTGACGATGCTAGATGATATGATGCTATACAGATGGGTTACCGATCTGAATTTTCTTATGAGAATTCTTCAGATTGAGAATGTCCAAGTACCTTGTATGGATTATGAATACCTCCCTAGTTAAAATGGAGTGTTGAAATACGTGACTAGGTTCAGTCTTCATAATGACAGATGTAATCATGAATTTATTTATTTAATGAAAAAAGAAAAATAAATTTATTATTTATCTTGAGGCATGGGTTTCATGCTCAAGAAAATTTAATTATAAGTCAAAGAACCCATTCAGTGCTTTTAGGTTTGTTATAAAGTCATTGAGTCATTGTCATGTATGAATGCCCCATTTGGGCATGTTACATATTGTAAAGAAAAATTTATTAAGTCATAATCAAGTCAAAAGACCCTCCAAGACCTCGTCATGGCACAAAGTTCAAGTCAGCCTAAGGAAACTTCTAGTCGGCCTAAAGGAAGCAATTCGACCTTATGTGAAGCCTATATAAAGAAGACCTCGGCCTCATTTGGAAAACACCCTCACTCACACAAGTTCGATCACAAGGACAAGAAGAAGTGTGAAGAAGTGGAAGAAAAAGGAAGGAGTAAAAGTCTAGCTATTTTGGATTTGTTTTTGGGCTGCTTCTCTCCACACATGCAAAGGAATTAGGGCACATATTGCTGCAGTGAAGCCGAATTGCAGAAATGAAGCTAGGTCATCAAAAAGAGTAATTTTTGGAAGTCGAGTTCTCTAGGAGAGAGAATCTACCCAAGCAAAGAAGAGAAATTGCACTTGCAGTTTTATGTTGCAGTTTCTGGGCAAGTCGAAGTTGCAGTGTTTGAACAAGTTGCAGTTGCTGAGTAGGTCAAAGTTGCTGGAAGGAAACTCTATTCAAAGGGAAAGCATTGACTTGGTCTTGGAGGGGTTCTTGGTCAAGGATCTAGGTCTTGGAATTTGTCAATTGAAAATTCTATAAGAAGAAGAATTCTTGTGGGTTTTCCTCAAGGGTTGGAGAGGTTTTGGCCCTGGCTGATCACCTACATCTTGTGTCATTTGTCTCATCATTCTTTATGGTTTATGGTTTGGTAGTTGTTTGATGAAAGAAGAACACATAATAATAATGTTAAATTTGGACAACTAGGTCCAAACTCCATGTTGTGATGCTCAGATTAAGAAGCTAATATTTTTGTTGGATTCCTCTTTCAGAGAGGTGTAAAATCCATATAAAATATATCTTAATCCGATGAGCAGAACATTTATTTTGAATTTATTATTTATAATAAATTATATGTGCAGGTCGGCCTTAAGGTTTCACACCCCCAGCAGATGTGTCACACACCCCAATGATGGATATAAATACAAGCAAAGTTGGAGAGCATTTCACCACAACTCAACACACATCTTCTTCTCTCATCTGATTTAGTACGAGCTCCTTGGAGGACTAGTTCAGCCCACACATGTGAAGAAGGAGGAGGACGAATCTGTACGGCTGAGCTGAAGGACGAATTTCTGCAGCTAGGGTTTTGCTGGAAGTTTGACCAGCGTTGACTTTGGTCAACGCATGGTCCGAAAGGGCTGAAAATTGTTGGGAAGTTCGATTTTGGAAGGCCGTACTGTTTGGCACAGAAATCGAGGTCAAAGGGTTGATCAAACTGCTACTGCGTTGACTTTTAGCTTGCTGCCCTGCGTTGACTTTTCTGGACATCGTTGACTTTTTGGAGTTGACTTGGGTTGACTCGGTTGCTGATTGGAGGACTGTTGTGACACATTCTGGGTTGGCTGACCAAGGAGACTTTGCTGGTTGAAGCATCCTGTTGACCGCCGTAACGCACCACCACATTTTTCTGTTTCCGGTTTGTCTTCTATAAGATCCACTTATATGTTCTATCAGCATTTTACTTAACTATTTGTGTGATTGCTGTAAGAAAAGTAAAGTTGCTTCAAGCATAGAACATCTACAAAAATTTACATGGTATCAGAGCTGAGGTGAAGACAAGCCCTATCTTTAGCAATCACCATCGAAAAAAATGGGTTCCACAAGTTTTGAATTCAAGGAGAATGACAAGCTGACTGGAAGGGATGACTTCCATGCCTGGAAGATGATATTAGATCTCAAATTGGAAGACCATGATCTTTTGGATCATGTGCTGGGTAAGATTCAAGAACCTCCATCCAATGCTACCGCTGCTGTTAGAAACAAGTATAAAAAGGGAGAGATCAAAGCAAAGCTGATGATCAGGGAATCCATACATAAGAGTCTGGTTGCCTATATATCTGAACTAGACACATCCAAGGAGATGTATGATAAATTGATCCTTATGTTCAAAGTAAACAATGTGAACCAAGTGCTATTCCTCAAGAATAAGTTGAAGAATGTGAAGAAGCATCGAGATGAGTCTATTCAAACTTACTTTCTGAAATTGACCGAAACAAGGAACAATCTGCTGGCTATTGGGGAGACAATAGCTGATCGTGAGATGGTTCTCACCGCACTTGGAGGACTCCCATATGAATGGCAAGTATTCACAACTACCATTCTCAATAATAACACCATTCCTAACTTTGATGAGCTTCTGTCTAGATGTATGCAAGAAGAAACAAGGATGAAGGAATTCGATAATGACAGAAATGCTGCCTATGGTGCTCATTCCCGAAAGAAGAACTCTGGTGGTTCTAAGGACAAAGGAAGAACAAGGACTCAAGAAAAGAAGGGTAAGTGCTTCACTTGCCATAGGCCTGGTCACTATGCTAGAGAATGCCCCTTCAAGAAGGATTCTCCCGATAGTGATGATAACAACAACAATCGAAGGAATGGGAATCGAAGAAATGACAAATCCAAAGGAAAGAGGAAGGCTCACTTTGGTGGAAACAATCAACCTTCTAAAAGGTCTAGGAACACCAGGTATGAGGAGTCTAATGCTGTTGATAAAAGAAATGAGTATATTCTTGTATCTGCTCTCTCTGCTACATCTCCGCCCGACATTATGGATGTCTAGCTAATCGATAGTGGTGCCTCAAGACACATCACTGGATTCAAGGAAGCACTCTCTGACATGGTTGAAAGGGATACTAATCTAGAAATTATCCTTGGAGATAATGCCACATACCCCGTGAAAGGGACAGGGACTGTGACCCTCCACTTATCTCAAGGACAAGTCCTACATTTGCAAGATGTACTCTATGTACCAAAATTGAAGAAGAACCTTGTGTCTGTATCAGCCATGGAAGACAAAGGGTTCAATGTAACATTCTCTGATGGAAAGGTGCTCATGTGGAAGAAGAGCTTCAAGGAAGCTATCTCGATTGGTTTTAGAGTTGGCACACTCTACCAGGTTGGAGGGAGTCCGCTGAGAGCTATGAATTGTGATACTATCCGACAAACCGAACTATGGCACCGAAGATTTGGACACCTTCATTACAAGGCCCTTCCCGAAGCAAGGAAGGTGGTGACAGGGATGCCTGACTTTGGAAATAATCATGAAGGTGTATGTAAGGGCTGTGTCGAAGGAAAACATACAAGGGGACCTTTTCCCTCAAGTGTCACAAAGACATCTGATATTTTGCAATTGGTCCATTCTGATCTATCCGGTATGTTGCCCGTGACATCCCTAGGGGGATGTTCTTACTACATGACATTCACTGATGACTTCTCTCGCAAAACCTGGATATACTTCTTGAAGAAGAAGGATGAGGCTTTCATGTGGTTCCGTACTTTCAAAGCCTTGGTGGAAAATATGACCGGAAAGAAGATCAAGATTTTGAGGACCGACAATGGCACTGAATATGAGTCAAATGAGTTCAAAGACTTTTGCAGAGAAGCTGGCATTAAGAGGGAGACTACCACCGCATATACTCCTGAGCAGAATGGTGTTGCTGAACGCAAGAATAGGACTATTGTGGAAGTTGCCCGTGCCATGCTATGTGACCAGGGTCTACCGAAGTTTCTGTGGGGAGAAGCTGCAAATACTGCTGTGTACATTCAAAACCGATGCCCTCATTCCGCTCTGGACTCCAAAACTCCCGAAGAGGTTTTCTCTGGTAAGAAACCCGATGTCTCACATTTTAGAATTTTTGGATGTCCTGTCTATTTTCATGTGCCGAAAGAAAAGAGAAGTAAGTTGGATGCTACTGGGAAGAAAGGAATGTTTGTGGGCTACAGTGAGACTTCTAAGGCCTATAGAGTCTATGTACCTGGTCAAAGGGAAGTAGAGATAAGCCATGATGTCACTTTTGACGAAGATGCTTCCCTGAAGAAAGTAGTAGATCTTCCAAGATCCGAAGAAAATCATGAAGAAAGGCCTGGAAATCAAGAAGAACCGCAGGATGAGACAATGCCTGATATTGAAGGACCAATGGACCCTATTGATCCATCTCCTTCATTGGGAAAGAGACCATCATGGCTCAGGGACACCCTCGAAGATGCTGAGGGTCATGCTGCCCCAAGGGGGACATTCCGGGAAAGCAAGAAGCCATGTAGATACCAAGGGTATCTAGCTGCCATGAGTACTATTGTACAATCTGAACCTGGATCTTTTGAGGAAGCCGTAAAGCATCAAGTTTGGAAGGATGCTATGCACGAAGAATATGAGTCCATAATAAAGAATGATGTCTGGGATGTGGTCCCGAGACCGAAGGACAAATCTGTTGTCACCGCGAAATGGCTCTACAAGATCAAACATGGATCTGATGGGAGTGCTAAAAAGTTCAAGGCAAGATTTGTTGCCCGTGGCTTCTCTCAAAAGGAAGGAATAGACTATGATGACATATTTGCACCTGTGGCACGATATACCACCATTCGATCAATCATAGCCCTTGTTGCTACACAAGGATGGAGTCTTCATCAGATGGATGTCAAGACCGCTTTTCTGCATGGTGCAATAAAAGAAGAGGTGTATGTAGAACAACCTCTGGGATTTGAAGTTCAGGATCGAGACACTCATGTTTGCAGGTTGAAGAAAGCCCTCTATGGGTTAAAGCAAGCACCCAGAGCTTGGTACGAGAGGATGGATAGTTACTTGATGAAGTTGGGCTTCACTCGAAGTAATGCTAATCCGAACCTTTACTTCAAGGTTGATGGTCGCACCGTATGTGGACGACCTCTTGCGACAGAGTGCGGCCCTCTCGTTCATCAGTAGAGGGGAGCCTCGCCTGCCCGAGTTCGAGATGAAGGACCTACAGGGAGTGATGCACTACTTCCCTGGGCACGGAGGAGTGGCAGGAGACACAAGGAGAGATTTTCCTTTCTCAAGGAAAATACATTGTGAAGCTTCTGGAAAGATTTTGTATGGTGGACTGTAAGTCTGTGTCAACACCGATGAAGCTCAACTTTAAGAAGTTGGGTGGAAGCATTGTTGGGCTCATGTTAGAAAATCCTACTGAGTATCGTCAAATCGTAGGGGCCCTGATGTTCTTAGTGAACACCTGACCGGATATATGTTTTGCAGTGAACACTTTGAGTCAACGGATGGTTGAGCCTCATCATTTTCACTGGGTTGGTGCCAAGAATCTTCTGAGATATCTTCGGGGCACGATAAACCATGGGCTGAGATACACTGCCGGGAGTGTGATACTCCGTGGATATACTGATGCCGATTGGGCTGGCAATGTGGTGGATCGTAAGAGCACATCGGGATGCGCTTCAATCTTGGTTCTGCTTCGATCTCATACTGGAGATGAGCGAGGAAGAAAAGCGAAGTCGGTCGCTTGCAGGCACATGGAGAAAGGCACGGTATTCTAACACAGTGGCCTATTACCAAACGATTTGGTTGCGTAAGCTCTTTAGTGAGTTGTTTGGACATGTGCTAGATACCACTGTGATACTCTGTGATAACCAGAGTGGGATTCGTATGACTGAGAATCCTGTGTTCCACGACCGATCCAAGCATATTGATATCAGGTACCACTTTATCCGGGATATGGTACAGCGAGGCGCCGTAAGGCTTGATCATATAGGAACTGATGAGCAGGTCGCGGATATTCTCACTAAGCCCTTGGGGAAGGTCAAGTTCCTAACCTTCCGTGAGAGTCTTGGTGTCGTGGAACGACCCTATGATGTGGGTCCTGTTGGACGATGAGCTCTGGGAGCTCTGGGGGGCTTTGGGGATAGCTTCTCGGAGCTATAAGCACTCATAATGCTTCTGCCCCACCCTTGTGATTATTGAGCTGGTTCGCCTCTCATTTATCTGTGCCCCGTATGCATCCTACCCATTGAGTTCGGGGCTCATGGGAAGTACCTCTCATTTGGCCAATGAGGTGGGAAAAGCTAGAGACTATTAGCAAAGACTGATGGACGCATCAGAGATTGCCGTACTCTCTATCTAGGATGGCACGGTCCAACCACTTGATCTGGGATCAAGTTTGGTGAGGTCTGGGACCTCTGCCTGACTTCGGGTCAGATGAACCAACTTCGGGTTGGTTGGAGACTCTTTGTGAGTCTGATAGAGGTTTCGAACCTCTGGGCTGAATATGTCAGCCGGGGGATGATGTCTTTGTGACTGACCCACTTCTGTTCTGAAATAAAGAGGCCAGCAAAGCAAGTTACGGCAGGATGACGCACGATGTTTGGTTGCACTGATGGATGGAGTTCTCCCTAGTTGAGAGGGAGTGTTAAATTTGGACAACTAGGTCCAAACTCCATGTTATGATGCTCAGATTAAGAGGCTAATATTTTTGTTGGAATCCTCTTTCGGAGAGGTGTAAAATCCATATATAATATGTCTTAATCCGATGAGCAGAACATTTATTTTGAATTTATTATTCATAATAAATTATATGTGCAGGTCGACCTTAAGGTTTCACACCCCCAGCAGATGTGTCACACACCCCAATGATGGATATAAATACAGGCAAAGTTGGAGAGCATTTCACCACAACTCAACACACATCTTCTTCTCTCATCTGATTTAGTACGAGCTCCTTGGAGGACGAGTTCAGCCCACACGTGTGAAGAAGAAGGAGGTCGAATCTGTACGGCTGAGCTGAAGGACGAATTTCTGCAGCTAGGGTTTTGCTGGAAGTTTGACCAGCGTTGACTTTGGTCAACGCATGGTCCGAAAGGGCTGAAAATTGTTGGGAAGTTCGATTTTGGAAGGCCGTACTGTTTGGCACAGAAATCGAGGTCAAAGGGTTGACCAAACTGTTGCTGCGTTGACTTTTAGCTTGCTGCCCTGCGTTGACTTTTCTGGACATCGTTGACTTTTCTGGAGTTGACTTGGGTTGACTCGGTAGCTGATTGGAGGATTGTTGTGACACATTCTGGGTTGGCTGATCAAGGAGACTTTGCTGGTTGAAGCATCCTGTTGACCGCCGTAACGCACCATCACATTTTTCTGTTTCTGGTTTGTCTTCTGTAAGATCCACTTATATGTTCTATCAGCATTTTACTTAACTATTTGTGTGATTGCTGTAAGAAAAGTAAAGTTGCTTCAAGCATAGAACATCTACAAAAATTTACAAATAATCAAGTACAAGAAGAACCTAATTAAGAAAAGTAAAAAGTCCTCACAAGCAGTTATCATTATAAGAGAAATCATCTAATATCTCTGCCCGAGATTTCTCAACACTAGGGACTGTAGTTGGTTGAACCCTCCAACCAATCTTCAAATCTCAACACGGTAGCAGCCATCCTCCCAAATCAAATATTTGACCAAAGAATTTGACTACTGGAAATTTATTTTCTCTCAACTTGTGTAAAAAATCTGTTCACCCACTTCTCTCAGAGCTTTATTACTATGATACCATGTTAATTTCTTGAATTCCAAATCTGATTTATATTCCAAGCATTTTTTATAACCCAGAAAATATACCCAATATATTATTTTCTGAAATTACTAAATAAAATACACTAGTATTTTTAACTCATCAAATTTGACAGCAGAAGCGCAAGTTGGAAATCAATCACACAGAAAAAATATAAACCCTCCAATTTACCCTCACTTTTTATTTCTCAAAATAAATAAGGGCTCCCTTGCAGGGAAAATGGCCCAAAGAAATACAGAATTTTTACCGCAGTAAAACCTGGAAAGCTCGCCTTCCTGGAAAAACCCGAACTACACCCACACACGGCCTTCCTTTCTCTTATCTATCACACATGCAGCCCGTGTGGTATACTATTCACATGTGCAGCCCAAACTTAGCCTTGCTGTCACACATTTGGCCTTCCTACACAAACCCTCAACTTGTGATACTTCCCCAGAGCTATATCTCACTCCTACATGAGACGCTCTGTAAATCTAGTGAATCTCTCACTCTTCGCAAAAATCTCTCTCAAATCTATAAATCACTTGCAATTGTGTTTTGTCTCTCTCCTTTCCTTAGGTTGCCTTTATAATTCTTCATTGAGCTATATCTCAAACCATAGTCTCCAAAGTGATAGATGGTTAGGATTAAATCCTAGCCCACTTGAGATCAATGGTTAAGATTTGATCTAGATCACTAAAGTTAGTAATTCACTTTTCTCTATAGAACCTTAGCCCAATAGCCAACATTATTCATTTAATTAGTCAATGTGTTTTTCCCAAGTTAGACTTAGGAAAAAAATCATAAGGCACTCACACAATATAAGCAAGTTCCTAGGAAGGTCTTGGACCACTACTGCATGCTTGACATTTAAGTTTTAACCTATGCAAAAGTACCTATCCACTACTACAATTATCAACAACTGCTATCGTGGCATATAGCACCAGAGCAAGGGAGTATGCTATCACAACAAATTGGGGACTTGCAACCCAAATCCAGCTTCTAGATTGGTAATGCTTCGATGTGGGTGATATCCCATAAACCATTTTTGTCTCTTAACTGTTCTCTGTATTGGATTATTCAGTACATGCCCACCATTATATGGCAATTGTTATCAATATGGGAGTATTCACAACACATGCCCAACGTAGATACAAAAGTAGAGTATTTAATAATGTGGAACAAATTATCTACGGAATCATTCCACATACACCCACCTTCATAAGTGAGATTATTCCCAACACACAACAGTGGTACAGTAATTATTGTGGTGTGACCATTCCATCATAAGAATATGCATCACACATATGCAGCAAGATATTTTGGCTAAATAATCATTTTTTAAAGCAAATATTGCTAATAAGCAGCAAGTCCTCTATATTTTTGGTTAAATAATAATAAACTAACAGCAAAATATGCAGATAAGCAGTTCTCTAGATTTTCGGCTAAATAATCATGATTTACAGCAAAAATTGCAAATAAGAAGCAAGTCCCCTACATTTTCAGCTAAAATTAACTGAGAATTCTAGCAAAAATTGCAATAAGCAGCAAGTCCGCTATAATAAAAAAAATTGGCTAGATATTCAAAATTTTCCAGCAAAAATTAATAATAAAAGCAAGCTCTCCATATTTTTCAGCTAAATGATCAGAATTTTGTTGTGAAAAAATGAAAATAGGCAGCAAATCCTCCATATTTTCAGCTAAATAATCAGATTTTTACAGCAAAAGTTTAAATAAGCAGCAAGTACCCTATATTTCCCGTTGAACAATTATAATTTTACAGTTAAAAGATGCATATAAGGGGCAAGTCCTCTATATTTTCATGAACATTAATTACAAGAAGGGGAGACTTCGGGTATGGCTGGAAAGGGGTGGCTTTCTTTATTTACAGCCATTCAAGATACCCCCACTCAGCTTGAAGAGGTTAGACCTTCCCAAGAAGACTGCTTTCTTTACGGGGTACTGCTCCGTGGCAGCAGCAAAAGGCTTTGTGACAGGTAAGACTTCGTAGAGATATCTCCTAATACAAGGAACGAAGACGATATCCTTCCGGTCGATTAAATCAGATCAAAATCCAAATCCTTGCTTTGTCAAGCCAAGGAGATAAGGAAGAGCGGGGGGGTGAAATTGAAAGCGTAAAGGCAGGAGAAACACTTCGCTAAAACTAGAAAATATCAAATCTGGAAGAACCCAGAGATAATTCCTCTCCCTTGAAAACCTCCACTTGCACCCCTGAGAATTATCAGCGATTGCAAATAAGCAGCAGGTCGTCTGTATCTTTGGCTAAATAATCAAAAATTTGTAGAAAAAATTGCACGTAATCAACAAGTCCTCTATACTGTCGGCTCAATAATCAGAATTTTGCAGCGAAAAGTGCAAATAAGGAGCAAATCTTCCATATCATTGGCCAAAGAATCGGAATTTTACAGCAAAAATATCAAATAAAAAGCAAATCCTCTATATTTTTAAGTTCTTCTTTGAAATTCAAAATTTTACTGCAAAACTTGCAAATAAGAAGCAAGTTGTCTGTATTTTCGGCTAAATGATCAGAATTTTGTCGCGCAATTAGAAAATAAGCAGGAAATAATCCATGTTTTCGGCTAAGTAAACATAAGTTTATAGGGAATATTAGAAATACGCAGTAAGCCCTCTATACTCCATCTTAAATAATCGGAATTTTACAGCAAAAATTGGAAATAAGCCGCAAGTATTCCATATTTCCGGCTAAATAAAAAGAAATTTACAGAAAAAATCGCAAATGAGCAGGCAATCCTATGTATCTTCGGCTAAATAATCAAAACTTCGTTGCCAAAATTGCTATTAATCAGTAGGTCCTCTATATTTCATGATATATAATCAGAAATAACAAGACAATGTCGATAATGCGAAGTCCTCTGTATTTCGGCCGAGTATACAGCATTTAAAGCACATTTTCCAAATAAGCAACAAATTCTCTATATTTTGGGCTAATTAATAAGAATTTTATCGCAAGAGACCTCTATATCTTCATCTGAATAATCAAATTTCGCCAAATGAGCAGTACAATATTCACCAAATATAGTTTCTAACACAAATACTTCCGTACCTTGACGAGAGAGGCATATGGCAAAGCACGCTTGCCGATACGGTTTATGAATTGAGCGAGGAATGTGAGACAACTGTCGCGAGCTTTCTGAATAGCCCTGTCCCGAGAAGGCAGCATTATTTCTACTGAACTCAAAACCCCCGACTCTTCATCGAATACGGCTGCAACTGCAAAGGCAATATCCCTTTCCTCCACCAAATCCGAAGTGAGTCTAGAAATGTCGGCTATAATATCCGAAACCTCCGTAGAGGCACCCCTGCGCCCGGCCTCCGCCTCTTCCCTCAGCAATAGGAAGTATTTGGCGAGCTTCTGATCCATCCTGTTGGAAAAATTAACACTATCTGTGTCGGTAAATCAGCGTCTGCATAGATAGTGGGCAGAACCAGGGCTTCCAGAACCGAAATGGTTTGAAATAGTTTTCCACTCTACTGAAGTAGACACAAAATTTTACACTGAAGCGAGAAGCAGTAGAAACGACGTCCGGGCCATTTTATTGCGACGTTGGGTGGTCACTTGAGTCGGTTTTGCGCGGGGGCCATATGTCGGGGTCGCACTTCTACAAATCTACGGCTGACCGGCTACGGTTTACGTATTTTTTTTAATTCTAGTACTCTTTTTCGCGTTGCAGAGAAAGGCCATTGTTTTTCGTCCTTAAGAAATTGAATACAACGCAGAAAGGCCATTGTTTTTCGTCCGTGAGGGTAAAAGAAAAAAAAAGAAAAAAAACTATTAAATGGGATATTTATTTGAATATGCGTACCACAAACAGTAAAGAGAAAGTTGTTATGTATAAGTTTCATAATTGTTGGGAGAAAAAATTAGGGAGAAAGAAGAAGTACTATATTGAAGAGTTTTATCTTACTCATAATCATCAACAAAAAGCATACATAGGGCCAATATTTTTTGGAGATCCAAAATTCTTATTGTTCAATTAAGCACTAATTCTCATCAACTTCTTTGTGAAATAGGGCACTTTAAAAGGCCAAAAGAAATGTGGGAGGAAAGTGTATGTATTTTTTGTTCTTCCGAAAAAATGGAAATAGAAAAGCACTTCATTTTAGAATGTGAGGCCTTCAAAGACAGCGGAGAAAATTATGCAAATATTCTCGTAGCTAGCTCTTGGGATAATCTATTTAGCGAACAGTTTGTCAAGAAACTGTGAGGGTTTATTGTAAGACTCAACATGAAAAGGGTCAAATACAAAAACTAGATGGAGAAGCAATCTGTCTCATAGACTATTTTTAGCCTCTTGGATGTTAAAATAATTTCTTTCTTCTTTCATATAAATTGAGCAGTCATATAGGAATCAAAATACTTATTTTTATAATATATTTTATGGTTTTGAATTAAATTTCAATACTAAGAAAAAAAATTATAAATTGTAAATATTTTTTAGAGTTTGCTAAAAAGAATTGAGATGTTGTAAAGTACTATATTGCTTTTTTATGTAAACAAAAATAATAAAATAAAAACATATATTAAAACAAAATTAATGTATTCATTTATGGTATTCATTTATGTATCCATTCATTGTATTTATATGGAATAGAGTTTATTTTAAAGGGGAGATACCAGTCTAGATCCATCTTAAGTTCCACCCTTCTTGTCTTTCTATGTGCTATAACCAAAATCAGGGCAAGAGAAATCATGTAACTCAGCATTCCACAGTTCTCAGTGGTGGTGCCCTTGTGGTAGAAACAATACATCTTACAAGCTCATCAATCACATGATTCAAAATAGATTCTTGGACATATGGAGAGATTCAAGGGTCCTACATGTGTCTCGCCAATTATTGTAGTTGCTACAACAACCCTCCATAGTTCCTCTTAATGCCCTAGCCCTTGACGGAATTAAGGGGTCCCACCTATGCAAATGAGTTCATATGACACCTTTCCAAGTCTAGCCAACATTTGTCAGCCATAATCAAGCCTCCAATGACTTAAGACAATGGAGAAAAACTTATGAGTTTGACTAAGGCTTTTGGACCCTTAAGCAACACAAAGACGCCCTCCAACTCTTAGCATACTGAGGTAATATTTTCTTACATAATTTTATGCTTTTATACCTTGTGTAGTGCATTATTAACCCTTTGTCCAGTGTTATAGCACATCACTAGCCCTTGGTTCAATGCTACAACTCTAAAACAAGCCTTATTTTGGTGTCTTTTCCTCAAATTTTGTTGCTTCTAGTTGTTGTGGCATGGTACTAACCCTCTTCATAGTGATATAGATAGCACAAAGCCTTAAGGCTATGTCATAGCTCTCCCTTGATCATCTTCACAATGCTATGGTTCCCCTTTTCCCTTCTTCATAATGTTATAGGGTCAAAATTCCACTATTTTCTTCAATTTTTCCATCTTCAAGCCTTTGAAGTGCAATAATAACCATTAATTTAGTGTTATAGCATAGCTTTTGAGCATCATTGTAGCGCTACAACACTTTCTTAGGATTTGGAAATGAGTCAGGATGAACCCCTCAAGTTATTTTTCCTACACTTGTGATGCCTTTTCCTAAGACTTCATTACGTAGCAATGACCTAATTGAGGGTGAAAATCAAGTTAGAAGAGATGATTAGTTTAATAAACTAAAAACTCATTAAAATCGTTTTACAATGGCCTTGACAACTCCAAGACATTGTCCTCCTTAGTTTCCCATGGTTTCCTGTCACTTGAGCCCTTACGGTTTCATGCTCTGAACCAACACGATACTCTTATGCCCAACTTGTGAATTGAATCTCGACCAACTCTCTATCTTCAAGAAGGGGAATATAAAAAAGTGTTCTCTTACCCATAAACCCTAATTATTCTCCAAGTAGCATAGAGAAAATCCTTCATGAGTAATACATAGCCATCCCAGTCAAATTTTTGAAATGTTAATTGTGATGGTTAAGAATGATCCTCAGGTTTAATTTGATAGTCTAACAATCTCCTTGCCACTCTAACCTGCTACTTTTGCATAGAAATTGCCATCCCTTAAAACCAATCCCCTCATTTTTCTACATCTAGCATGACGATCAATCTACATAATGGGTGTTAGTTTTTTTCATTGGTTTTGTAAAATATTTCAACATGGTTGCTACTACTTTGGGAGTTAACCAAGGAATTAAAATTTTAGTTATGTGAAGTAGGGTATGTTGCAAATTGGCTATAATTGTGGAACATATCAATAGAATGAATAACTCTCATCAATTTAAACCTAGGGGGAATCCAAACTGTGTGAAGAAGTGAGCCAATAATTTGAATAGTTGTTAATTGTAAAGAATTTGTTGATCAGGTTGTCATCAATGTTAAGGGAGAGTTGTCATTGATGTCAAGAGTGTCGAGGTTGTCTCAAGGAAGAATCGATTGATGGAAGATTCGATGAAAATCATCATCAATATCCGACATTGAACGAAATTAATGGATGCAGTGGATCAGGTTCTGGTACACAATGATATGATAGTTGGATAGCTCTTGTTGAGCCCTTTCCAATGATAGGTAGTACACAATGTAACTCCTTGCAATTGAGGTGATATGCCTTCTCAAAGTTGAAGCACCAAAGTTGTGGTCATGGTGCCCCAAGATGGATAATGTTTTGGTCCAAAAAAATTGGCATTAAAATGTAATAAAAATATTTTGGACTTTGATGAGTATTATGGGTCTTGGATATTATAAAGTATTGCCCAAGTAAGCCCTCGAAAACAATTTTTTATATTTTGAAATGGCTTTAAAAAGCAGTGTTAGTTCGGCTCAATTAAAATGTGAATTTATTAATTTTATTTTTGTTAAATGATCAAGTCGGCCTATTTAGGGGTGTTTTTAGGGTAAGTCAACCCCCATCTTGACCTCCTCTTTTGTGTATATATAGGGCACCTATTTTCCCTCCAAAATCCATCAATTCTCTTCTATTATCTCAAGAATTCTTTCTAAAATATATAAGGTCAAGAAGCAAAAAGATTAGAAGATGAAGGCTCAATTTTCAAAGTTTTTTTTTGGGCTTGATTGTCTTATCTTGCATTGTGTTTTCCGTTGGGGCAAAGATGAGTTTTTGAGGTCTAATTTGATGACATTTTTAAGTTGTATTTCAGTTTGTCTAGAGCATATCTCTATGGAAATTTTCACCCTCCTCTCGAGGCTAGTTTTGGCATGTATGAGGCCTATCTCTATGGAAATTTTCGGCCCCCTCCTGAGGCTAATTTCAACTTGTTTAAGGCTTGTCTCTGTGGAAAATTCCAGGTTGTCTAAGGTTGAGTCTAAGGAATAACTGAGGCAACATAGACCAAACTCCTGAGGTTTTGTATGAGGCCTATTTCAAGGCACTTTCTAAGACTAATTTTTGGCCAGCTATGAAATGAATTTCAACTTTTATTAGGTAGAATTTGAGCTTTGTTTGAAGTTTTTTTTGTGCACATATAAGGGCTCAAATCATCCCTACGATAACCCCTATAATAGAAGTGGTAAAATCGCAAGTTGTTGACCTAGTCTAGGTCGGTTTGGAAGCAAATAAAGGGGTCTCCTTAGGCCGCAAAAGAGGAAAAATTCAGGCCACAATTTGAAGCAGTATAAGGGATAGTTTTGGACTTTAGTTAGAGGTCGGTTTGGACCACAATAACCTCTAATTAGTCCACATACAAAACAAAATCAAAACACAATTTGAAGGGTCGATCATAAGTGTAATTTTGGTTTAAATTTGTAGTAGAAGTTAAGTGTTGATTAAGGGCACTTCCTTGGGCATAACTCTTGTCATATCTGACATTGAGCAAGGAAACATAAATATAGTATTCAAATTCATCTTCTACGTTGCATGATGATATCTAAAGTATGAGCTAGAATCTGTCTTTTATTGTTGAATTGCATAACATTAAGGATCTTTGTGTTAAACAATAAATCTATAACAAAATTTAATTTGATCAAATATTACATACTTCAAGGGGAAAACCTTAAGGTTGTTTGTTCATGCTTGAGCCCATATATGAGAACCATTGGATATAATATATGATCTGAGCATATATTGAAAAAGACAACGGTGAATTCTATTTGTATATCATTGTAAGTGGGTCATTGTCCCTAGTACGGGAGCCCACATATATTTTTCTACCTTTCATTATTAGCTTGGCAAGGTGGTGCAAGGTGTATATTTAATTATCCTTCAAGTTGGAGCCTAAGGACACTTCAAGGTGGCAGGGTGTTGCTAGGGTAGTAGATTGATGCTAGCAAGGCGTTAGAGCATCCTTCCAGCTGGAGCTAGTAAAACCAGAGTGTTGATGCATCCTTCTAGTTGGAGTTGGTAAAACCAGGGTGTTGGAGCATCCTTTCAAGGAGTTGGGGCTTCCTAATAAATTGAGTACTAGGGAGTATGAGTTATCCTTCAATTGGATTTGATATGTTAATGTACTCATCATTTATATTAGAAAATGTTCGGTGGATTTCCTCCCGGAAGGGTTTCCACTTAAAAATTTATTGTGTATTTTTCATGTCATGTGATGTGTTGTTTATTATCTTATTTGATTTGGGGATGAATTAATTGAAATACTAATTCATTCTCTCACCCCCCAATATTTCCAACAAATGGTATTAAAGTAGGTTCCTTCAGTTACTGTCTAACCACTAGAAGGTAGACCATGGATTACACTAGGAATGGTACTCCACTATTTGATGGATGAAACTATGTGTTTTCATGGTGGAAGGATGAATACATTTGTGTAATCACAAGGATTTGATGTTTGACACTCTGTAGAAAGTGGATACATTGAACCTATAGCTCCTCCAACAGATGATGTAGGTAAGAAGCTTATGAAAGCAATGCAAAAGCCATAAATGTTATTTTGAGTGGCCTAACAGGTTCAGTTTATGTTAAAGTGATGCAATGCAAATCTACAAAAGAATTTTGGGATATGCTTGAAAGCATGTATGAAGGGATAAGAAAGTCAAAGAGGTCAAGCTTCAGACCTTCAAAGAACAATTTGAACAATTGAAAATGAATGAAGACAAAAATATTGTAGCTTATTTCCTCTGTGTTGATGAAATAATAAGCACCATGAAAGGATTGGGAGAATCAATAGAAAATATAGTGATTGTTTGAAAGGTATCGAGATCTCTTCTGATGAGATTTTATTCTAAAGTCTCAATTCTAGAAGAAATATCACACTTAGAAGCTGCCAAAATGGATTAGCTACATGGAATACTTACAACTTACAAAATGAGAACATAATAGGAAAGTCCATCCAAAAGAGAATCAAATTTTAAGGCATCTAAGAAAACAAGGAAGAACCAGTGGCAGTGAAAGTCAAGCTCCAATTGTAGTTGTAGCAATGTTTCAGTTGAAGAAATATTCAAATTTGTGAGGAAGTCGAAGAAAGGAACTAGCAAGTGTTGATTTTTCATATGTCTTCTAAATTGATAATTACTTTTAATCTTTTCATATTTCTAATCATCATCAATCAATTACACAAAAGACATCAACAACAACATTTATGACATAAGGATCATAAAGAGACAACCAAACAAGAAACATAAACAGTTTACCTCGTGAAAACCCACACGGGGAAAAACTCAGTAACCTTTTCCTCAAAGAAATTGTTCACTTCAACAAGAGATATAATTTGATACTGATAATCAAGTCAAAGCAAAACCCAGGTCAAACCTGGTCAATCTGCCCAAAGATATGTCTACCCAAAATCTGGATTTTTTCTGAGAATTCGATATGCCATAAATAGTATGTCCATAAACTTTCATTTTGCCCAAAATATGATCTTCCCATAACTAGACTTGTTATTTTTCCTTTCTCCTTCACTCTAATATAACATATTCAAATTGCATGAATATGAGATGATGTGAATTACTTGAATAGATGATAATCTTAAGTGTCCTTTGAGGAAGAGGTCAAAGCCTTTATATATATATATACATTTTATTCTTCCAGGAGACTGAATGGGTGTATCTTCCAGTTGGGCCGACTTGACACTTGGAGGGCTGAATTGATTTTACTTGGAGCCAAAAATTCAAAATTATAAATTCAAAGTTCTTCTTTTGAAAATGACATGAAGAACATGTCTTACATAATTCAAGGACCAAAATATTAATTATGAAGACTAACCATAGTTACAAAATTCAAAAGCAAGTACATTGGTAAGCTTCTTTTGAAATGTTTTAATTGTGGTGAAATTGGTCATTTTGCTTCGAAATATCCTTATGCAAGATGTTTAGACAATGATGATGAAGAATATTCTCTTGAGAAGGAAAATAAAAATAAGAAAAGAGACAAGAAACAAGGTAAAAGAAAAATCTATAAGAAAAGTCTTTATTTAAAAGAAGACAATTCTCAATTCACTGAGGAAATCGACAATGATAGTAACTCAAAAAGAGTTTTGTTCAAGGAAATGGAAATTAAAAAGGAAGCCCTTTAAGGTTATGAAGTTGAAGGAGAAATAGACCTTGATGGAGATTTGGCTAGTGCCCTAAAAGATCTAAAAATAGAAAGGAATAACATCAAGGCATTGGAAAAGGAGTTAAGTGAACTAAACGAACATTCTAAAAGTATCAACAAAAAGTATGAAGAATCAGAGGAGATCATCATCAATTTTAAATTCCAATTAGAGGAAGCCAAAATTATTGAAGAAACTCTCAAAAACTAGTTGGAAGAAAATGTTAAAATAAAGGAATGTTAGGAAGCATAAATAGTCTCGCTAAGAAAGGAAGCACAAAAGAAAAACATTCAATATAATTTTGTAAACAAATTTAAAATCTTGGATGAAATTATCGGTTGTCAAAGGCCATGTGATGAAAAATATGGATTAGGATAGAAGCCAAAATATGTTGAGAAGGGCTCAAGCTCCATGATGACAGGAAAATAAGTGGAACAAAAGAGTTTTGTAGTTGTCATCAATGGTATCATCAAGGAGGAGGAAGTAAATCTCTGAGAAGAGAATATTCAACCAAGGAAAGGTCAATACTATTCATTCAAGAGAGTGTAAAATCAGCAACCAACAATGGAGAGGACTTAATATTTCTAGAGAGTTGCGCAACCTAGAAGATTTCCCACATCCAAGTACCCTAGTATTCCCAATTATTGTTTTTCATGCACAAATTTTAGGCATAAGAATAGGGATCGCAAAGCTTATGACATGGATGGTGTTTTATCTTAAGAGAATTCCTTGGCTGTGAAAAGGAATCAGTGCTTAAGACATTTTTTAACAATGTGTCATAGAAGTAATTATATCAGATGGTCTTTGTTCAATCCCTTTGGAAACTAATTCTTTAAAACTCTCAATAATCTGGTATAATGAAAGACTCTACAATGCCATTAATTGTTGATATCTGAATGGAAAAGAAGAACCGTAGAAGAAACTCAAGATGATATGTTGTAACATAGAATCTACCACTTTAAATTTCAGAATGAATTTATGGAGAGAGAGGAAACTCAAAATAATATGTTGTAAACACAAATTAAGGTTATTTAACTCTTACTCACGGATGTAATTAAGAGACCGGCAACTACTTTACTTCACTTCATTCCAGGAAGAAGGGACACAAAATGGCACAGGAAAAACGAGTCACCATCAACAGTTGCAGGAAACGTGATGCTTCTTTCATTAATTCCTCAGAACAGTAAGTACCAAAGTTTTAGTCTTCCATAGGTCCAAAACTAGGAACCCCCCTTCTTTCTTTTTGCCTTGCTTAAATACATCAAAAATAGTTCGTAACTGCTAAAACTTCTTGAAACTACTTCGACTACCTAAACTGTTAAAACTACTTATTACATCGCAATTGAGGACATCACCATAGCTTCGATCTTAACAAACAAAGAAACAAATTAAAACTTGAAATATTATTCCTTTTGCTGAATCATATTTGTTTCTGATGCGTTTCCCTGAAGTGCTGATGTGTCTCCCTGACAGATCGGACATCCTTGCCCTGCATTTCTTCCAAAGTTCAACATTTGTCTTTTCTGCTTGCTGTCATGTATTTTCTGTTTGTAATGTGGTATTCGAGCAGTTCTGCAATAACGCCTCTTTGCCTAACTTGACCCAGCTGTTGCGTTTCCAACAGTGCCACCATGTGCTCCCTTTGCTCGACTCTGCCTATGCCGCTACGTTTCAAATGATGTTATTATGTCTCCTTCTTCCCGACTCTGCCTATTATGCTCGTGCTTGCAGCGTTCCGTCTTCTCTTCATCTTTGCTCTGTGTTGGGTCACTTACCTGAGTCCACTACCCGCATTCACGTTTCTTCATAAAACAACGCAACTGCACAAAATCTTGGACTTTAAATAAATTCAAATTTTCCTTCGAGCATTATCGCGTCTGTCCCCTTGTCACACTTCGCATTTCGACCTTTATAACATATTCCTTACAGCCATTCCTCCGAGCTTGCGATGTGTGATGTGCGATAAAGGCAGGGATGACATGGCAAGTGGAGGTGGGGACAATCACAAATCGCAATTAGTAATGTAAAACTTATCGCAAATCGCATATCAACATTCATAACACAATTCATGAGCGCCATTCCTCCTGAGCTTTGCGATTGTGATTTGCGATATACGGGCAGGCCTTCCACATGCGATTGCGATTAAGCCTCCGAACATTGTTTTGCACATATATTTGCACGACTTGACCCTGACCTGTGTGCAATGTTTTGAACACATAAATCAGCCCGGATCTTGAACTGCTCTGCACGCGAATAAGCCCGACTCGACCCACCTTCACATCTCCGCACATAATGTTATACACCAACATTTAGAAAAAAAATAAATAAATAAATAAATTTAAAAAAAATAAATAAAAAATAAATAAATAAATAAATAAAAATAAAAATAAAAAATCTTGGTATACAAAATTTTTATATTTTCTAACATATATGATTTTTTTGGTGTTTTGAGAAATATTTAAAAAGTAAATGCAAATGAGCCACAACAAATGGTTATCAAGGGAATTATCAAAACTCTAGAAGCAAGTTTGCAGGAACACAAAACAGATATCCAAATGGCTTCATCAGTGGAAAGTATGTGTTAATTTCTCCATCTTTCAAGTACCAAATTGAATGTTCCAAATGCCATAATTATGGGCACATAACTTGTGATTATAGAAGCATGATGGATTCTTACTTGAAGGGAAACATTGATTTCAAATATGTGAAGGTTTGGTGAAGAAAATAAAAACAAGAAGAATAGGTGAATGAAGAAATCCCATATATGATATTCACAAAATTTACATAGTTGCGAGATCACGATTAATCCATAGATGGAAAGGAAATGTAATGTCCCCATTCACTTATGAGACACAAGGAAGGGGAACTGCTAGCCTAATAAGGTTCCCATATGCTAGGATGAGAAAAATTAATCAAGGGAACATGATTTTCCTAGGAGAAAACATTACAAAAGCTAAAGTGGTGAAAAGGGGACACGGGTCCTACGCTAATGACAAGCCATTGTTAAATAATAAAGTGAAAAAACCCACTAAAGTGACTTTATTAAAATAAAAGGGTAAAAAGGTGGAAAAAGTGGCAAATGAGTTATAAAAAGGGAAAATGAGGAGTCTCTCCTCATTCTTGCATTTTCTCACTTGAGAAAAAGAAATTTGGACAGCGCATGAGGAAGAGTATAAGGTTTTTGGAAACCCTCATTCTGGATGTTAGTTTCAATGTTGAAACTATACACCCTAGCTAGTTTAGGAGAGGGATCACTGAGATTCTAACATTGTGCGACAAGGAGAAGAAGACGATGGCATAAAAGAGTAAGTTTGTGGTGTTATAAGTTGATTTTATCTTCTAATATTGGGCATTCTATAATATTTTTATCGACTAGTTGTTGAGCTAAACCTGGGGGTCGAGTTGTCATTCCTTACTAGAGTTTGGGTCGATTTTACTCTCTCATTGTAGGTTGAGTTTATTTCTTATTTATTGGTGTAGCTTACCCTTGAAGTTGTCGGTCAAAGCATTGTTCAGAAGGGCCAATTTTCACTATTCAAGGACCTAAGTTCATTGAAAAAGAGGAGGGCCAAGTCATTTGTTTCATTGAGGTTGAGTCCTATTGGAATATGGGTTGAGTTCATTTCTTCTAAATAGAGGATAAGAATCAATTCTTTTAAGGGTTGAGTTGTCAACCATTAGAGGCTTATTCATGGGTTGATACTACCTAGCTAAGAGTGGATGAGTTATGTGCTAAAGGGCAGTGTTTGTCTTTCCAAAGGAGGTCGAGTTCAGTCTTGAGTTGCTAGCCAAGTCTAGACATTATTTAGAGGGTCGAGTTGCACTCTGTTTTGGCGTTGAGTTTCACTGCTAAGGGGCAGAGATAATTTTCCTTTGCCGACAAATAATTGACTATCATAGTTAATACATTTTGGGAGAAACGTTTCATTGTTGTGGCTTGTATTCATTACCCATAATACTTTTATTCATGAAAGGGCTCAAATATGATAAAAAGGGGACATCATATACAAATTGTCGAGGATGAGTTGAGGGATGGAAAGGGGTCCCTATTCACCATACTATCCTATCTATGTTGGCTAGGCCTTTAAACTCTTATTTTAGGTGTTTTCTTACAACAAATTTGAATGTACAACTTGTTAATATTTATGACGATATTTATATTTATATTGTTGTAGCCTTATTCATTGCTAATATGTTCCTTATTTAGCATAATATAAAATACATATTATTGCGGAGAACATTTTTATGGTGTATTCTTGGTACAGTGTTCATTTATTTTGAGATAAATGACAAAATGTGCACCCACAACAAATGGTATGCAAATTATTTGACAAAATGATGCAATAACAAACTATAACAAAACTTAGAAATTTTAGTGAAAATCATAAGGTATTATGTGGAGGTATCTTATAGTGGTATTAGAGCATGGTCTTGGGCAATCGCGTGGTCTGAAGGGTAGCCTATATCAATAGTTTGATAAGTTCCAAAGACCATCGCTATAGAGTTCTCACTTATAGGAGGAATTATCAAGGCAGAGATCCCACTCCACTTTGGCAAGAAGAAGAAGAAATAATTGAAAGGGGAAAAGAGGAAGAAGTACCCTCCAAAAAAATAGGAGACAATCATGGGTGACAATGAGAACCAATAATTTAACAACCCGATCAACATCCTAAATGATTTGACTAGCAGTCAGAAAGTGATGGTGGAGCTATATGGGAAAACTAACCAACAATGGAGGTTCTACTGAGGTCTAAGGGGGAGAGCAGCCGAAGAAGGGTCCATTTAATGGTGAAGGATCTAGTAGAAGAGAAGAAGTTTGTGCATGCATAACACTCCAATGACATCCACATATATATATCAAGTCATGTAGACCCACTATGCCATAATTTCTTAATGAGGTAGCAACCGGCCAAGTGCAATAAGATGTTTAGGATATACCTTTTGGGGAATATTTGGAGGAGCATAAAATGCGAGGACAAGAATTTTGAGATTCCGTGAATCTCACATGTTTTTGCAACCTCTAGATAAAGAGCAATCCTAGAGGTGCTAATAAGGCTCTAAGACAAAACAATGAGCTTAAAAATTTATTAGGGAAAGTGTTTATTCCATGTTTTGATGGGTCATCAAAATGTCCATCTAAATCGCGGGTTCAAAAGCTAGCCACATACTTCCAACTACATCAGATCACAAAGGTTGATGTCATTAAGTTGAATACATTGAATTTGGATGGGGAGGCTCATGAGTGGTTGTACCATGGGCTAGTTACCTTAAGTCATTACAACATAACTTCGTATTCCAAGTTTACTCAAAGACTCATGGAGCACTTTGAAAGAAAGGATCTGAAGGTTCATTTCAGAGAGTTAGAACAACTCAAGCATACTAATAGCCCAAAGGCATATGTTTCAAATTTTTAATGCTTATCAATTATGGTTATTAGCGTATGTAATGCACAAATGGTGATGTTTTTTATTGAGGAGCTATATAAGCCTCTATGTGGTTTGGTTAAGGGTTACAAGTATGCCACTCTACAAGATGCAATTAGTAGAACCAAAGATATGCAAGATGTTGTTCCTAAGAGTATATTTCCTTCCAAACCACCCTTTCCTCAAAATAATAAAGAGGCTAAGCCCTTTCAAAGGGAATACACTGGTAAATCAAAGTTGGATGAGGAGATCTAGAAGGAGTTGAGGAAGAAGAAGCTTTGTTTCATTTGTTAGGAACCTTGGGCACTAAGACAGAGATGCGCGAGGAAGGAAAAATAAGGTAAGGCACACTACATTGAGGTCTACTCAGATAGTGATAGTGATGAGGAGGATGAGGAGTTGGGGCATGGACAAATACAAGAATAGGGATATTTGGAAAATTGTGAGGAATTATCATAGATTGGGGCTAAATATCTTGTAATTGCGTCCATGTCATGAATTCCTAAATATCATTTATTTAGAGACAGGGAGGTCATGTTGGGATAAAAAGTGACGGTGTTGATTAATGGTGGGGCATCCCACAAATTTATAGATGCAACAATGGTGGATCATAGGGAGATTCAGATGAAGGAGTTTGATAATTTCTTAGTGGTCATCATATGGAGTGCAGTAGATAGATCCATAAGCTAAAAATAACCATGGGAACTACAATTTGACAGATGAGTTCTTTAAGGTGGATGTACCAGATACCAATGTGGTACACAATTCTCATTGGCTTTACTCAATAGGAAGATATACCATTGATCAGAGGAGGATGGAGATGGATTTTACAGATCATGGCGACATACAGGTAATTTTGTAGGCCATGCATCAATATTTGCCCAAGATAGTATCATGACATAATATGGAGGTAGTGTTGCAGCATAAAGATATAAAATGGGCAATAGAGTGCTACATTTCTAAGAAAAGATAGCCGAAGCAACCTAGACAATATCTATATGATATTTAGGTATTACGTTGCAAACATCAAAAAAAAAAATTTGACATTCCTCCAGGTAAACCTCCAAAAAGAGGATTTGAGCATGTGATAGAATTAGAAGAGGGGGTGCAGGATGTTATAATCAACCCTTATCATCATCCCAAGATTTAGAAGGATGAAATTGAGAAGGTTGTCAATGATTTGTTGAGATTGAGCCAAATTTGTCCTAGTTCTAGTCCCTTTGATTCTTCAATGGTGATGGCTAAGAAAAAGGATGGCACCCGATTACCGAACGCAAAATAAAAGAACAATAAACAACTAGTAACCCATTACGAGGATTTATGAGCTAACAGATGAACTGAGTGGAGAAAAATATTTTTTAGATAAAGATATTCACTTTGGCTACCATCAAACCTAAGTTCAAGAGCAGGATGTCTCGAAAACTTCTTCCTGGTGCCACTATGGGCACCATGAGTTTTTATTTATGCCATTTGCGATAACCAGTGTCCCTAAAATGTTTCAGTCTTGCATGAACCATGTGTTCAACAAATAGTTGTAGAAGTATTTGTTGGTTTTCTTTGATAAAAATCTCATCTACAACAAAAATTGGGAGGATCACCTTAGGCATTTGGACAAAGTGTCGGGGATTTTGGAGGAGCAAGAGTTCTACGCAAAAGGGTCCAAGTGTGAACTTGGTATGACTAATATGCTCTATTTGGGGCATGTGATCAGGGAAAATGGGGTTCATGTGCACCAATATAAGATCATGGCAATCATTGAGTAGTCTACCCTAATGAATGTGACTAAACTGAGGAGATTTTTGTGCCTTTGCATATATTACAGGACATTTTTGAAGGGGTTCTCCTAGCTAACAACACCTCTTACAAACCTCACAAAGAAGGGAGCTTTCAGTTGGTCTAATGATGTAATATTCCTAATTAGCACCGCTAATTGGAATATTTGATTTTTGTATAGTTTTGCCGCCTATAGTTAATTAATAAATAAAAGTGAGAAAGAGGGGTCAACTCACTTTAATAAAATAAAGCACTTCCCTAGTAGGAGCAACGTTATGACTTAAAGGGAAGCCTTGGGGGTCCACACCACGTATGAGGGAGGCCTCACGTAGGCTCTAGGAGCAACTGCGCAGGCTTAGGAGGAGCACGTGGAGAGAGGGGACCACGTTAGGGTTTTGAGGGGAGCTAGCACTATAAAAGGTGGGAGAGCCATTCCATTTGGCATTATTGATATGTTGATGATATTTTGAGCTAGACTTCTGTCTACTTGAGCACGCTGGCTGTTTAGTCGGTCTGCAGCACTGTTTAGTGCGACTAAGTGTCTCCGGTGTTGAGAGATCTCCTGCCATCGCCCGGGGACAGTGCCCCGCTGAAATAGGGTTTTCTTGGGTCCTTTGTGGAAGTTTCTGGGTGTTTTGTTTGGGAGTTTCTTTGAGGAGAAATTTGACTTCATTGGGTGATTATAGGTCTTGGAGGAAAGCCAAATTTGAGTTGAGCTATTAGGTCAACAAGTGCGGGAGATTCGAGGCCTATTCGGTGTGGAGGTTCAACATTTATCATTTGGTGAGTTTCTGAGGAGTTGTGCCCCATTTCGGTCTATTTCGATTTGGTGTCTGCCTTTGAGCACGGAAGGACGGGCGTTTTCTGGGAGGTTTAAAATTTATAGGTACATTCATTTTGTATATAGTTTACGATTTTGGTCGGGTTGGTGAGTTCGGGTGGTACGCAATTGCACCAGCTCATTCCGGCAAGGGGATCGGCCCCTAGCTTCAGTTCATTCCAGCAGCAGCAGTTTACGGCAGTTTCTTCCAGCAGCTGGGATGCAGTTTCTTGTAGCAGCCATTTCCTGTTTTTCTGAGAGGGTTCTTCACTTGCCTTGAGCAAGGATAGGTGCATTTATTCTGATTATCCATTATATCTCATTATATTCTCAGATTAATAAAATGGCTTAGCATTTCCGGCATTTTTATGTGTATTTGCTTTATGTTCTATTTTCGGCATTTCCTATATTGTCGTATGCTTGTGTGCCTCATCTCATTTACATTGGGGATCTGTTACAAATATGACATGTGTGGAAATGGAAAACGTTAATGATTTCCCGCCCTATTCACTATGGGAGTTCGATTGACAATTCATGCTGGGTATGAATTAATAAAACGCCGGGGATGGGAAGTAGTATTGTCCTTAAATCACCACTCCTATACATTTGGGGACTACAAAAGACATTATTCTTGATGTATGGATACGCATGTAAAGAGATATTGTGTGCATCGCTTATTAATTAAATAATTAGTGAAATGGTTAAAGTTAAGAGTGGTCATAACAACTTGTGATTCATCATGGAGCAAAAGGAGTTGAGCGATAGACAACATAAATGGATCAACAAACTACATACATACTATTTTTAGGTTGAGTATGTGAAGGGCAAAAATAATGTGGTAACATATGCCATTTCCAAAATACCTTCCACCCTCTCTCTCATGGAGATCACAAGTGACTAGAAATCCCTCTTGCTGGTGGAGTACTCCAAAAACAAATTTTCTTGTGATATCCTCGATGGGATAATCCAGAAAGACAAGTATCGTGTCATTGATGATAATATTTACTACAAATACCAGATCTACCTAGTACTGAAGTCTCAAATCAAGGAAGAGATCATGTAGGAAACACACTACTTGCCCCTAGCAGGGCACCCTGGATATTTGAAGACCTATAGCTAGATCAAGGAAAGGTTCACATGGAAGGGCCTCAAGACAGATGTGTTGAGGTCTATTAAAGAATGCAACATATGGCAACAAAACAAAGCAAAGCATACTCATCCGACATGGTTGATTCAACTGCTTCCCATCCTAGAGAAAAAATAGGAGAGAATTTCCACGAATTCATCATAGGATTTCCCCAAGTGTAGCAGAAGGATCATGTTTATGTGGTGGTGTAAAAGCTCACGAAGTTTGTACACTTCTTTGCCATACCTTCAAAATACTCAACAACATAAGTGGCAGATTTGTTCTTTAAAGAAGTATTATGATTGCACATGTTAGCAAAGACCATTGTGAGTAATAAGAACAGTAGATTCATGGGAGGATTCTAGTAGGAGTTGTCTAGGCTAGTTGGGACATAGTTGACACCTAGTACTAGCTAACACCCATAAAATGAAGGGAAAACCAAAATAGTCAACAAATGGCTGGAAAGTTATATAAAAAACTATGTATCTAGCCATCAAAAAGCATGGGCAAAGTGGTTATACTTTGGAGAGCATTTCTATAACACCACTTACCACATGTCCATTGGAATGACACCATTCAAGGCCATATATGGATATGAATCTCCAACATTCGTGGATTAGGTATTTGGGGATAGTCAAGCCTCTTTAGCCAAGGATTGGATTTAGGAGATCCATGAAATACTGTTGATCCTCAAAGACAATTTGCGGATGGCTCACGACCAATAGAAAGTCCTCACATAGGCATCAGGTAGAGTGTAGCTTCAAGGTTGGGGACTTGGTGTATCTTCGTATGCAACCATACAAACAACAATCACTCAAAATGAGCGAAGGGTCGGAAACAGCTTGGTAAGAGCGCAATTGGTGCTGATAAGGACGTTGAACCCGTTCCCTAGTTGTAAACTTTGACTGTTACTATATCCGCTCCAACGTTCACCATGATTCAAGACTCCACCGTTGCCATGCTTGCATGCTATTATAGGTTCATTCCGATGTTTGGCTCCAGGTTTTAAACATAAAATTTGGCCGCTATATGTATCTACGTTCCATATTTAAAACTCTAACGTAGAAGCGCTCGCACCAATTTTCAACGCCGTAATTATAACTCCGGTTATCATATATAAACGCTCCATCTTTAAACTCCGGCCATTATATATATAAAAATTTAAGTTTGGCTCCATGGAACGCAAACATTGAACGTTTGGCTCCATGTATGTAGACAAGGCTTTGGACCATTGAGCGTTCAATCACGTTGATCGCATGGCGCCGTGTGTA
This sequence comes from Pinus albicaulis, assembly GCA_034641835.2. Lineage (NCBI taxonomy): Eukaryota > Viridiplantae > Streptophyta > Pinopsida > Pinales > Pinaceae > Pinus > Pinus albicaulis. The sequence goes on from CM076570.1 coordinate 841,598,132, forward strand.
CACACGATTTTGGACCACTGAATATGTATACATATCTGCTCCAGAACTTTTAGCATAGGTCGTAAACTAGCCATCGAAATGTTTAAGTCCACGAAATGCAATTTTATATGGTTCTGATCCGTGTCTTAATCATAAAGTTGACCGCTGTAAATATATATTTGTTCTTAAACATTTACGTAAGTCGAAAACCTACCATCGAACATTTGTGCCCCATGCAACGTGTCCATGTAATCCTGCGCCGGGTTTCAACATAAAGTTGACTGTTACATATGTAAATTGCTCCAAACATTTGCCGAACCTTTGCGCCCGCTCCACGTTTTACAAATAAACCTTGACCATTAGATATTCGCTCAACACGTTTTAACATAGGTCGAAACTGCACCATAGAATATTTGAGCTCAATGGTCATAAGTTTTCATATGGTTGTGATCCGCCATATTACATGGTTTGCAAACTACATTGCTTTGCGCTTTGGCATTAAATATACAACATCACCTTGGTCCATTGAATGTGCGCCCTTTATAATGTTATCACTTAGTTTTTCTCCAAGATATCTTATGGTTTTGAAACCATATGCTTTCGAGCCTTGTTTTAATTTGATCACTTGCTTTACCTCATAATACGAAGGCTTCTTGTTTTGGAAGATCGAGAGTCGAAATATGCTTCTCAAGCCACATTGATGGCCCTTTTAATATTAACCCTTTCTATCTCGTGGTTCTGGAGGCTCTCTTTGCGTATGCATCAATGTGCATGGCTACCAAAGTGTATGCATTAAACATAACCTTCTAGGTTCAATTTGAAATTCTCCATCTCTAATAATTTCGCATAGACAATATTTATGGACATGTAGGAGCAAAGGAGACTAGGGTTTTAAGGCCATTTCGTTCCTCCACATGCACTCCTTGCAGCCTAAATAATGCCACAGTATGTATCTCAAGATTAACAAATGTTGCTTCTCAAAGGTGCGTTGACATATTTGAAACTCTTCCGTCGGCTTGCCACACCCATATGAGATTGTCATTCTCTAGGGAGATGTTCACCGGGCTATACTTCAGGCTAGATTCATCGAAGTGGCGAAATATGTTCCTTTGCGTGCACCCATCGACATTTAGATGGTATGGTGCAGGATCTAGACATTTCCAAACGGAGCGCTCTTAAGCATCTGGTGCGCACTAGTGAAGAAAGCTCTTGCATTAATGACATAGAAGGTTCTCTCTGATCAACATGTATCACACCGTCCTCCTTTTAACAGTACTGGTCGCTTCCTCCTCCTCCTCCCCTGCTCCGCAACTTTGGATTTGTTTCCGAGCTCAATTTTATTTCCCTCGATGTCATGACAAGATTGAGGAGTTTGTCACTCGTGGGGTCGACCTGCGTGGAATATTACAACATCATAATTACTCTTCGATAATGATGGCCACAGATAAAACATATGAGACTAACAAGCTTAAGAGAAGTATTCAAACAACATGCTTAATGACCTACAGTGGGAGGGCCTTTAATTGTCAATACAAAAAAGGTTTCCATTCAAACGTATGCATGGCAATCTCATTACACATGGCGTGACTGCGGTAAGAATGTTCGAGCGTACGCTAGATGATCTTTCCCACAGATGGCATGATTGCAATAACGACATCTGATCATGATGGCGAGACAACTCATGAGGGGTTGGGGATAGGTCGTTGGGATGTCACTAACTGCAGGTCGGGTGAAAGACTTTAACGCTTAAGCGAGCAGAGGGGGAACCCGAAATTTTAAATATACCCAAAATTTTGGGTGGTGTTGTAGCGGCTACAATAATACACAAGACACAAAGTTAGGATCCTATAGCCACGGCAAAACCTCTCCCTCTTGGAGAGGAAAACCGCAAAGAATTATTCTTATAGATGTTCAAAGGACAAGTACCATGACCCTTGACCTAGTTATGCCTCCAAGATCTTGACACAACTTCTTCAAACTTGATTATTCTCTTCTTCACCAATCTGCACTGGTACTAGAGAACTTGGTCTCCAAGATTCACTTCTTATTACTCAGTCAAATATTGGAACTGGCTTATCTTCACTTAGCATACACTTGGAACTGTATTGTAGTTAGGAAGGTAAATCACAAATTTACCTTCCTCACTCTTACTCTCCTAAAAGACTGCTTTCTTCTTTTGGTCACTGTTTTCACTTCATGAATTGTAGGAGTGTACTAAACCGTAGCCTTAAACCAAACTGCCCTTAACGTTATATCTATATATATTTCAGGACCTTTATTTAACTCTCTAGTATCCGCACTGCTATTCCTCTATAATCTTCACTTTTTGTACCTCTGGTATCTGCACTTGTTGTTCATCTAGAATCTGCACTTGTTGTTCAGAGTGATCCGCATTCACTGTCCCTTCAAATATCAGTTCTTGATCATAGGTGAATCCACATTTACTGACCCTTCAAACATCCACACTTCTTCTAGTCTGAAATCCACACTTTCTTCTAGTCTTTAATTCGGATTTCACATCAGAACAATCCACAATATGTGCTTTTCAAATTATCCGTAGTATAGGAGTATATATAGGGCACTATTCTGTCTTTTTAGGCTGACCATGCAACTGTCTTCTCCACTGTGAATTTAGGCCGACTTGAGAGAGGTAATTCCAACATTGATGTAGTTGTCTTCCCTGTATGCAGAGCTTGTCTTCCAACATTGTTTGAGGGTTGTTAGTTGTCCTTCTTCCACAAGGTCTTGGAGCATATATTGCTAAACTAGATCCTTCATCAATATGACACTTAATTATATTCTATACCTAGAAGACATAAACCTAATAGACATCAAGGAGAAGTCTATTAACCTTATAATAAAATCTTGCTCATGTAACCCATGAAGAAAGTATAACAAAATACATTTTATTATCTTTGTCTTTTTCTTTATATAAATACACAAATTACATAATCAAGATGAAGGCCGACCTAGTTACACTTTTCAATGCTCCCTCTTAACTAGGGAGGTATTCATACATGTACATGTTCACTTTCAAACTGAAAAATCTCATAAGAAGAATCAGATTGGTAATTGCATATGTATAGCATCATATCAACTAGCATTGTCCTAGTGCAAGGCCTTGAATAACAACGCCATCTATCAATGAGAGAATGGGCTATAATGCTAGAGATACACATCAATTATAGACACCATATTCATTGTCTCTCCAAGGTACATACTCCACCCTGGTGTTCCCAAAGCATGACCTTCTTGGACTATTCTTCTCTTGGGTATATATCGCTCAAAGAATATCGGTCCCCGACTACTCTTGTCTTGAATGCCCTAACACATTCTCAAAGAGTATCGAATGCCAGATGATACCCAATACTCCATTCTCTCTTCCAGGTGAAGACCAGAATTATGTATCTATCCATTCTCTCCACATGGCCTTCACTAACTCTTACGGCTGTTAGTCCTGGTCTAATGCATGACACATGTATTAGAGAATCACATATGTCATTCCCTCTTAACATAGGAAGGACATACTTCAAGTTTCTTCCAAGTAAGAAACTTACCACTAGGATCCCTCTCAACCAGGGTCATGCAGTAGCAATCCAGCTACTCATGAAGAATTCCTCCCCTCAATGTCATGGATTTCGATATTGAGGAATCTTCAACTTTTGGCTTCATAGGGCACAAATCATCCATCACTTTCAGTCACGATTCATGTCCACTATCTGAAAGTGATTCATCAGTCTTTCTCATATGTTATAGATTTGAGGCTTCTGCGATGAGTATCTTGTGTAGAGAAGTTTTCCGGTTTAATCACATCCATTTTTGTTGATTTCGACGTTTCGAACCCAGCCAACAGGGTTCATCATCAGGAAAAGATCTATGGGTAAGAACTGATCTCACATTCAAGGTATAAATAGTGATGGGAAAAGAGTGGTGAAATAAGGAAAGTCGACAAAAATTTTAATTTTATTTATTTAATTATTATTATTATTATTATTTATTTATTTATTTATTTTATTTATTTACTTTTATTTATTTATTTATTTATTTTTAATAATTAAATGTTGAAATATGTAAAAGTTACTATTGTTATTCTAAATCAAATCAAATAAAATATTGTATTTAGTTAATTTTGATTTTAATTAAATTTAAGTTAAAGGTTTAGATATTATTAACAATGACCTAAATAAATAAATAAATTAATAGATTGATTAATTAATTATTATTATTATTATTATTATTATTTATTTATTTTTTGTGAAGAATTCCTATGTAATTTAAATTGAGATTTATTTATATATTTATTAATATGTTATTTGAGAATTTATTTATTTATAAATTAAATTATAATATAATTTATAAGTTTAGGTTAAGAGTTAATTAGAGAAATAGGAGGGTGAAGATAATATTAAAATAAGATGAGTATGAGATGGAGGAATTAACAGAGTTCTAAGCAGGGGGGAGGGGGAAGGGGAGAGAGGGAGGGAGTAATATCGGAAAAATGGAGAGAAAGACGGGGGAACTGAAAAACAAAAAGGAGGGAGGGAAGGAGGCAGTGGGGGGAGGGCAAGTGCGGAAGGTAGGAGGTGAAACAAGGTTGTGGAGAGAGATGAAAGATAGGGAAGGGGCAAAATTAGGTATGGGTTTGAATGTTTGTTAAGGTAGGAATCCAGTGATCACTTATTTTCCATCCATCATCCCGGTTAAGGTTATTAGGGTGCTTCCTAATTTCAATGGCTTCTCTAAATTTCCTGTGGTAATAGTGATCAATTTTTGCCAAAACCTGGGAATTTTCAATACAGATGTGATGACTGGTTTTGTCAGAATGTTCAGCTAGAGCTGAAGTTTTGAGGCGGTTATGTTTGATGTCTGCAGCATGTTCTTGAATTCTGGTCAAGATGGATCGCCCAGTCTCGCCAATGTATGGTTTACCACATGAACACGGAATTAAGTACACCCCTTTGTGGCTTCTAGGATCAATTGTATCTTTGACCAATCTAAGATAATTATTAATGGTGTTAAGAGGTTTAAAAGAAGTTCTGATATTGTATTTTCTTAAAATGTGAGAAATTTTGTCAGTGATGCCTTTTATGTAGGGTAAGTGAGCCTTGCCCATTATATCGTCCATTTTTGACTTGTTTTTTGAATAATTTTTAGCATTGTTGAAGGCTTTGATTATTTGGTTTCTCTTATATCCATTGTTCTCAAAAACTCTCATGAGATGGTTTTTCTCCTGTTCAAAGTGATCTTGATCTGATATGCGCACAGCTCTAGTTGCTAATGTGTTTAGAACCCCAAGTTTTTGAGTCGGATGATGATGGGAGTTGGCATGCAGGTATTGTTCAGTGTGGGTTTTCTTTCGATATACTTGGTGTGAAATAGAGCCATCCTGGTTTTTGGTAATGAGAATATCAAGGAAAGGAATACTGTTATTTTCTTCTACCTCCATGGTAAATTTGATAGAATCAGAGATATTATTCAAATGTTTTAAGAAAATGTCCAGATTATCTTTACCATGGGGCCAGATTATGAAGGTATCATCCACGTATCTTTTCCAAAGTTTTGGTTTAAGAGGGGCAGATTTAATCGCTTTGTCTTCAAAGTCTTCCATGAAGAGATTAGCAATGATAGGGGATAAAGGGGAACCCATAGCAACACCACAAGTTTGTTCATAAACTTTGCCTTTGAAACTGAAAAAGGTTGATTTGAGACAAATTTCAATTAAGCTCGCTGTTTGCTGATCCACGATCTTGTGAACCTTTCTCATATGGTTCACCATTGTGGCATGCTGCTTTCCTTCAAATCATCTATGAGGATCATACATCCTTTCTCATGATTAGCAGCCCTGCACAAATTCATCCAGATAAGCATATACATATGAACTTAAAAAAAAATGTTACCTCAATGATGATCTTTCACCATGACATCTTCCTGTAGGCATCGACATCCTCTATTTAGATTGACACATCTCCTAATGATATGTTTTTTCAAGGGTATTCTTATTTACCAGACTTCTACCAGAGTCTACATATCCTTCCAGGATATCTCCTAGTCACATCTTCTTGGCTTCCGTATGATAACTGCCTCTTGACGTGGTTTCATTTCATGATCTCTTCCTTTCTACACATTCTTGATTCCCCAGGAACTTACAAATTTTCCAGTTTCTCATTCATATACAACCACCTCATATTCCATGAGGACATATTATGTTTATTTCATCTGTCAGTGCACCGAGAGATCCTTCTTCATAGATCATACTTATAAATATGGAGGTCTATTACCTGCAACCATATGACATGACTTCACAACATCCAATGTCAGCATATAAATATATACATACCTCATACCTTTTTCCCTTGAGTCATCCTATAGCAATTTCTCTAGAATGTAGAGCTTCATTCCCTTGGCCTGATCCATCAATATGTCATCATATCCCAGAATTTTGTTTTCATGATGACTCCTGATCTTGATGTTTGCTTTCCATTAGTAATGTTACCAGAGAGCTTTTCCTGGAGCCAATTCACCAAAAGCTCCTAACATGCCTTTTATCATGATGCTATAATATACCTTGCTTCCTATCGTACTATTTTACAACCAATAGAAATCACTTAAAGGAGAAGATGATCTAGTAGAGATTCCTTGCTTCTTCTTTCTTAGATTTCTTAGCATCAGGTTTTTCCCTCACATATGCGATATGGGATTCTCCCCTTATTCTTTTGTCCTTGACAGATTTATTAAATTCTCTTTTATAATGCCCAAGTTCATTACATCCAAAGCATCGTACGTTGTCCATATTCCTTATTTTATTCTGAGGGCCAAATTTTCTGAATCTTCCTTTCTTCCTGTATGTGGCTGCAAAGGATTGATTCCCTTCACTTGGTCCTGTATCAACTTTGGATTTTAGTCGTGTTTCCTATATTTTACATAGAGACCATAAATCATGGAATGGAGTGGCTTCTTTCTTCCTGTATAAACTTGAAGTGAAGTTTCCCCATTCCTCTGGTAGAGCATTCAACACCACTGTAGTCATTTCAGCGTATGACATTACTTCTCCCATTTCTTGCAGTTGATCTCTTATTTTAGAAATCGTCATAAAGTATGGAGTGATTCCTTCTTCCCTTGACAATTTGATTTTATATAGTTCTTGTCTAAGAGAGATTGCTTCTCCTGCAGTACTCACAGAGAATAGCTCCACCGGTTTCTCATATATTTCTTTAGCAGAATTTAATTTTGATACATAGGGAATGAGTGAGTCCTTGATGGATTCTATGACAGTCCTCTGTGCTCAGATTTCTCCCTTCATGTATTGGGTATGAGCTAGAGAATCTTCTTTTGGTGGTTGAATTGTTGATCCATCGATGTAGTCCATAACTTCGTCTTCAATTAAATTCAAATCTGTCCTCTTATTCCATGCGCTAAATTTTGATGATCCAACCATCTTGTTGCTTTCTTTACAATAAGTCATTTTGACAGATTTAAGTAAGGTCATAGATACTTACTTGAGTAGAGTGGCTTGCAGCTTCCTTGACGATGACGAAGGAGTTAGGAGCTTCTTATAAGACATAAATCTTCAATCTTGGTGTTCTTGAATCCTTGATGGCAAAGTATATCTTCAAAAGATAATGTCTTCTTTTCTACCACTGCCTTGAATGTAAATATTTGATGGCAAAGATAATTTTCTTGAAAAGATGATCCTTTTAAGATCTTGAGAGTCTTCCTTGAAAACTGATTTAACTCTTCACCCAAACGTTTATTTTTGCTTCCTGGAGTGTCTCTTTATTAAGCATCCCTTGAGTTCAACACCTTAGCTCTGAAACCATGTTGATAATTTGGAGGGCTGGTGTTTAATACAATTTCTCTTCTTGATAATTACTTGTGAGCTTACTTGAGATTCTTATGACTTCTCTTCTTTATATTATTTTGTCTTTATCAAGTCAATTATCAAAAGTTAGGCTCCTAGAGCTAGGGAAAAACCTCTCCCTCTTGGAGAGGAAAACGCGCAAATAATTATTCTTATAGATCTTCAAATGATAAGTACCATGACTAAGACTCAGACCCTTGTCTTAGTTATGCCTCCAAGACCTTGACACAACTTATTCAAACTCGATTCTTCTCTTCTTCACCAATCTACATAGATCTGCACTGGTATTAGAGAACTCGGTCTCCAAGATTCACTTCTTATTACTTAGTCAAATATTGGAACTGAATTATCTTCACCTAGCATACACTTGCAAGTGTATTGTAGTTAGGAAGGTAAATCACAAATTTACCTTCCTCACTCTTACTCTCCTTTAAGAATACTTTCTTCTTTTGGTCACTGTTTTCACTTCATGAATTGTAGGAGTGTACTGAACCGTTGCTTTCAACCAAACTGGCCTTAACGTTATATATATATATATATATATATATATATGTCAGGACCTTTGTTTGACTCTCTAGTATCTGCACTGTTGTTCCTCTAGAATCTTCACTTTTTGTACCTCTGGTATCCGCACTTATTGTTCCTCTATAATCTGCATTTGTTGTTTAGAGTGATCCACATTCACTGTCCCTTCAAATATTAGTTCTTTATCAGAGGTGAATCCTCATTTTCTGACCCTTCAAACATCCACACTTCTTCTAATCTGAAATCCACACTTTCTTCTAGTATTTAATCTGCATTTCACATTAGAGCAATCCATAATCTATGGATTTCAAATGATCCACAGTACAAGAGTATATATAGGGAATTGTTCTGTCTTTTTAGGCCGACCATGCAACCGACATCTCCACTGTGAATTTAGGCCGACTTGAGAGAGGTAATTCCAGCGTTGATGTAGCTGTCTTCCCTGTATGCAGAGCTAGTCTTCAAAAATTGTATGAGGGTTGTTAGGTGTCCTTCTTCCACAAGGTCTTGGAGCATATATTGCTAGACTATATCCTTCATGAATATGACACTTAATTATATTTTATACCTAGAAGACACAAACCTAATAAACATCAAGAAGAAGTCTATTAACCTATATAATAAAATCTTGCTCATGTAACCCATGAAGCAAGTACAACAAAATGCATTTTATTATCTTTGTCTTCTTCTTTATATAAATACACATTACATAGTCAACATGAAGACCTTCCTAGTTACACTTTTCAACACATAATTGGTAAGTCTATCAACTACCACCATGATGACACTCTTTCCTTCAGACTGAGATAAATATTTGATAAAATCCATTAAGAACTCTTCCCAACACTGACCTGGAATGGATAATGGTTCTAAAATACCTCGAGTCTTAATTGTCTCAACTTTATTTTGTTGGAAAACCAAACATTCCACCACAAACTTTTGAATATCATATTTAAGTACATCCAAAAAAAATTCCTTCTTGACCTTGTGGTATAGTTTTAAAATTCTTGTGTTCCCTCATATAGGAGAGGTGTGCAATTCCAAATAACCTTTTGTTTAAGTTGGGATTTCTTACATAGATATAACCAATATTTTTACCGCGGTGAATCATTTTTCCAAATAAATGAATCAGTAGCATTGGGGTCTTGCTGCAACTTTTGAATGAGTGTCCATACTTCTTCATCATTCTTCCATTCATCCCTTGCTTCAGTTATCCAATCAGGTTGGACAATAGAAGTGGCACAAAGAAATGCTTCCACACCCTCATCCCTTCTTGAGAGCGCATTTGCAACAATATTTTGATTCCCTTTTTAGTAGATGATTTCAAAGTCATAACCCAACATATTTATGACCCATTTTTTCCGCTCTTATGAAGATAACCTTTATTCCAAGAAGTATTTAAGACTATTATTGTCTTTTTTATCTTGAAGTTTCTTCCTGTTACATGAGGGCGCCATTTCATCAGTGCATATAGTATTGGCAACATCTCCTTCTCATAAATAGGCTTTTGTAAATACCTTCACTTAATTGGAAAACTTTCAAAATAAATGGGTCTCCCTTGCATTAAAAACACCAATGCCATTTCTCGAGGAATCACATTCCGCATTAAATGTTTTTGTGAACTATAATGTAGCTAATTTTAGAGCTCGACCCAGTTCCTCTTTAAGATGTTCAAAGGCCTTAGTTGCTTCTGGAGTCCAAAAAATGCATTTTTCTTTAGTGATGTTGTTAGGGGTGTTGAAATATGTAACTAGGTTTGGTCTTCATAATGACATATGTAATCACGATTTTATGTATTTTTTGTATAGACAAAAATAAATTTATTATTGTTATTCTTGAGGCATGGGGGTTATGCTCAAGGTTATTTGTGTTATAGGTCAAGCACTCATTTAGTGCTTCTAGGGCTTGTCATTGAGTCTACAAGTTAATGGAGCCATTTTCATGTATGGAATACCCTTTTGGGCATGTTCCATATTGTAAATAAAATTTATTTGAGTAAAATCTATAGTCGAAGGACCCTCCAAGGCCTCTTCATGGTGCAAAGAACAAGTCGACCTTCACAGGAGCAAGTCGGCCTATCTAGAAGGACAAGTCAGCTTATTAGGGCACTTAAGGAAGCTTATATATAGGAGCATTCAACTTCATTCAAAGCAACATCGATCAAGAATCCAAGAGAAAAAAAGAAGTGCAAAAAAACAAGAACATAAATCTTATTAGATAGTGAAGGAAAAAAAGGGAAGACCAAAAGTTTGGGATTGTTTTTGGGACTCCTACACCTCACACGTGTGAAGAGATTAAGGCTTCTATTTGTTGCAAGGAATTCGAGTTGCAGTACTATCAAGAAGTCATTCATTGGTGCGAATAAGAATTGTTTTGAGGATTGAGTTCATAAGGAAAAAGAAGGAGGCCAAGCGAAGGGAAAATAAGGCACATTTCTACAAAAGAGACTACAAGTTGTATGCCATAAGAGGTCGAGATATTACAGTCAAGATGTAGCTCCGAGCTTATGATGTGAAGGCATATTTGAAGCAAAGAGACTTGGGTTGTCAAGAAGAACTATGACTTGGTCTTAGAGGGGTCATTTGAGAAGGGTCGTAGGTCTTGGAATTCGTCAATTGAAGTTCTATAAGGAGATAGGAGTTCTTTTGGGTTTTCCTCTCAAGAGGAGAGGTTTTGGCCCTGGTTGATCACTTATAACTTGTGTCCTCTTGTCTCATTGTTATTTATTGTTTTTGTAGATGTTTGATGATAATAACACTAATTATAAACAAGTGAAATAAGAAGCTAATCATGTTAAGTAAATTTATATCACAAGTAGTTATTAAAGTAAGAGAAATCATCTAATCTAGCTTCCCTATATTTCTCAACATGGTATCAGAGCTTAGGTGACAAGATAAGGAGAGCCATATTGAAGAAGGACCATCAAATGGAATATCAAGAAAGGTCAAGGCATTAAAGAGGATCAAGAAGGGATTCATAAGGACCAAGCAATCTAAGAAGTATTAAGGAAGAAAATAAGGAATATCATAGAAGAACTTAAAACTCTAGCTCATCCAAAGAAGATTTCCACACTTGAAGCGTTCTTGGGAAGCTCACACATTTTAAAAATATCATCTCAAGGACCCTACCTCCACTCAAATAAAGAAGGACTAAAAATTGAAGCATCTTGAATTATATACATCAAAGAAGAAGCATTTCCATCATCATCAAAATAATCAAGTAGATCTCCCTCTCTTTAAATAAAGGATCACATCACAAGTGTATTTGAAGACGAACATCTTTAGAAGAAGCATTGTCATCTTCAAGGAAGCAAACATCATCATCAAAATCAAGAAGGAATTAAGTCAAAGTTATCACCATCAAAGGAGCATGTTCACTTGACAAGTAAGTATCCTTATATATCTGATTAAATCTACTATCAAAATGACTTCATTCTGCAAGGAGAGAAATAAATTGGTTGGGTTAACAAATTTCCTTGCATGGAAGAAGAGAACAGATTTGATCCTCATAGAAAATGAAGTCATTGGACATGTTAAGGGTTTAATCACTAAACCGCCAAAAGAATAATCTCAAGCTATAACAAATTATATGAAGGGGGAAAAAAGGGCTCAAAGAATCCTTATATAATCAATAAAGGATTCTCTCATCCCTTATGTAGCAAAATTGGAGAAGTCAAAATACATCTATGACAAGCTGGTAGAATTATTCTCCGTAAGCACTGCAGTAGAAGTATTATCTTTTAGAATTGAGCTATATAATATGAAGGTATCAAAGGAAGAAAGGATAGCCTCATATCTTATGAGGGTGTCACAAATACGAGACCAACTACAAGAGTTGGGGGAAGTAATGTCTGACAAAGAGATGACCACTATAGTGCTCAATGCACTACTCGATGAATGGGGAAAATTTGTATCAAGTATTTATGGAAATAAGGAGGCCACCCCATTCAACGAACTCTAGTCATTGTGTAATATTGAGGAAACTGGGTTGAAGGAAAAAAAATATGTAGGACCAGGTGAACAAGTTCATGCATTTGTTTCCATGGCTAGGAGAAAAGGAAAGTTTGGTCCTCGGAAAAAGAAGAAGATCGATATGTCAAAGATCTAATGATATGGCTGTCAGGAATATGGGAATTTCAAGAGACATTGTTCAAAATTCAAGAAGGACAACAAGAAAAGGAAAGAAAGGAATCAAGCCCATGTCATCGAAGAAGTGGAAGAACCTAATAAGAAGAAATAAAAGGAGGAGGAATTGAAATATATCGACTATGACTGAGATAATATCCTTCACTTAGTTCTTTTTAGTTTTTGTGAAAGATATAGATCATGGTAGAAAGTATTGTAAGTATGATAGGATGCATCTTATTAGAAGATGACATCATAGTAATTATTCGATTGAAATTGACAAGATCTCATGAAATCATTATGGAAGCTTGAAAAGAGAGCTAAAGTATAAGTATACATGGTTGTAGCAGCCATTATGATAGAAAGAAAGTAGCTCATATCATCTTCATTAGAAGCATTCAAGGATAACCATAACAGAAGTATGTATGGTGGAAAGAAAGTCATCTAACATAATAGAAGATGAAGAAATCATTATACATCATCATCGTTAGGAAGGATAATTTGCAGGAAGAGGATACTTAAAATCATCCATTAGAAGCTTCATTAGAAGGTTCACCTCTATTTGGAAGAAGAAAGTGTCTCGTTGATGATCTAATCCTTTGTTTAGGAGGATGATGGTAGGATTACATAAGAGTGAAACATGGTTGAAGTAATTTAAAGGAAGGAAATGAAGATGCCGAAGGAAGTCTAGATGACCAAAAAGAGAAAAGAGGTATGTATATATTTTATGAATTAAGTCATGTCATTATATCGTTGCAGATAACATGAGCATTATCGAAGAAGAAGGATCTCTTCCTTTAGAAAGATTCATGAAGGCATATTGTTGTGTGTGGAGCCTGATTTTCATCCTAATTCAGAGGTATTTGTTTCAACCGGATGTATACCCCAGGAAGATTGTAAACCCCTCCACGTGGGGGGGACTTGGGGGGCCGATCCCCCCCTAGTTGGGGGGTCCGGGGACCACTGGTCCCACGAAGCTAAAAAAATATGTAAAATTGCCTTGTAAAATATTGTAATTTTGTATTCAATCTGGGCCGTTAATTAGGCGGATGATTTTACAGTAGAATTTATGTTTAATGTAGGGTTTTTTTCCCTAGAAGGCAACACCTCGTTTTGTATGAGGGTATTGTATTGTGTCTGTGTATGGTATGTGTATTATGAGCGAGAAACATAAAGGGGGACTGTGAGAGAGAATAGAGGATATTACAATGGATCTGCTGTAGGTCACGTCTCTTCATTTTACTAGATAATAGAAAGGAAGGACTGGCTGTTCGGGGGTGGAAAGAGCCAAATTGGGTGAACCACGTATATCTGTGTCTCTCTTGTTTTATACATTTTCTGTGCTTGTGTTTCCACATATTTTATGTGGTCCATTGATCTGTAATATATAATTTTCTAACCCCCGGATGCGGGTGACAAGACGTGCACATATGAAACCGTTTCATCCAATGCACGGGCTGACGAAGACATGCATCGCCAGCTTTTACCTGGTACAGAGCCTCCCCTCTGAAATAATTTACATGAGATCCATGATGCATCTGATCTATTGCCATACCCTAAATCACATGTCAATCCATGAGAACTATCGCAGCCTGCACCTGCGAGCGTGCCACAATAATGCACAACATTTGTGCTTGTGCCACAGGTCTTCAAAATGCAAGGTCCCTCCTCATTGTGTTATCCTCATGCTTCTCCTGTTGGTCTCTAGAGCCCACTCTACCCCATTAGCTATTATGTTGCTGCCTTAGTCTCTTTGAGTTCTCTACCAGGTGTGCGCCATCCCTCCTGAGCACCTCCATACTAGCGCTAGGTCGCCGGGCACCCAGGGTGTAGCGCACCACCCAAGCTGCGCGCTCCCCCTTGATTTTCCCTGGCTTCACAAATCCTCTCAATTGTGTGCATTCAGCAGCTGTGCCCCCCCCGCACCTCCCCCTCCTGAGCGCCCCCCTGCTATATTGTTCTCAATTTCACACATCCCTGTCCTGCTTCTCTGTTGAGCGCTCCCCGAAAGAGAAAGTCTTTGTTCGTGAACCGGCCCTGAACCTTTTGTTGCTCCTCCCCCCTTATGGCTCCATGTTAGCGCCAAAGGACCATCAGGGGAGGCCAAATAGGCATGTTCCCATGACATTATCAACGAGGTCAAGAAAATCGTTTGGAATCCTTCGAGGGCTCCTCTTGTGGTAGCCATGACAGGGAGGCACAACAGTGCCCTACGCGCACCCAGGAGGAGGTTTCCCCAACTCAGGAGACTTAGAGAGGCATAAGGGGACTTAAGAAATCCACCATCGTGCACCTGGAGCAACCCACTCCTCATAAATCCGAGCCTCCACCGGTACAAGAGTCCGCTTGGGATGATACCGATGTGTGGATTATGGACTCGGAGGGTGTTTTGACATGTGTACCGGATGCTGAGTACCTGGTCACTCCCATTCTCTGCGCACCTGATTCAAAGTGCCCGCGCTTGCCTACTGCTGAGGAGGAGGCCATAACACAGGAGTATGGTTTCCGCATCGAGGAGGAGGACCCTGTCACCAAGGATGATGCAGGAACACCATGACTACACAGCCACTCGACTCTTTTCTATTTTCTGTTATTTTAGCGCATATTATAGAAATTTTGATTTTTCATGTGCCATGCCACACCTTGTAATTTTTGACTTTTTGAAGCTACTACAGGGCTAGTTTCCTCCCAGGAGGCAGCCCCATACCTGTGCTACTCTGAAAGCAACGAAGGCTGGGATTGGATAAGTGCAACTTACCATCTCGGCCCATCGCCTACGTAAAGTTTCTCTTTGATTAATATAGTTTAACCTAACTTACTATATATATATATATATATATATATATATATATATATATATATATATATATATATATATATATATATAATTTTCTAATAACTGGTATTAGAGTCAAAGGTCTATTTGGCTGATAAAATCGCAGGAAAGAAGGGTTCCTAATTCGAGTGGGAGCAATGGCGAAAGATGGTAGGTTTAGGGTCGAGAAATTTAACGGCCAAAACTACCCGCTGTGGAAGATGTAGATGGAAGATTATCTGTATCAGAAATATCTGTACCTACCATTGAGTGGAAAAAAAAGAAGTCGCCAAGTATGAAAGACACAGAATGGGAGATTCTCGATAAAAATGCACTTGGAACAATACGGCTGTGCCTCGCGGCATCGGTAGCCTTCAATATTTCGAAGGAAACAACAACAAAGGGTTTAATTAAGGCATTGGAAAAACTATATGGAAAACCCTCAGCGTCAAATAAGGTATTTCTTATGAAAAATTTATTTAATATGAAGATGTTGGATGGTGGATCTGTCGCTGACCATTTAAATGAATTTAATATGGTTACCAGTCAGTTAAGTTCTGTAGGAGTAAAATTTGATGATGAAGTTAGGGCTCTGTTATTTTTGTGCTCATTTCCATAAAGTTGGAATGGTTTAGTTATGGCCATTAGTAACTTTGTCTCTGGATCTAGTACTTTAAAGTTTGATGATGTTGTCGGTGCTATCCTTAGCGAGGAAATGCGACAAAAAAGCTCCGGTGAGACATTGGGTAATGCTTTGAGTGCAGATACGGAAGAAAAATGGAAAGTGGAAAGAGCTCAACATATCGCAATAAATCAAGGAAAGGTAGATCCAAGTCCAGATCAGGGATAGACTGCTGGAAATGTGGAAAGAAAGGACACCTGAAGAAAGACTGTAAATCTCGAAAGGGAAAGGGAGATGCACAACAAGAAAAAAAAAACATGAAGCAAATGTGACAGGTGATGTGTTACAAGATGCTTTGATTCTTTATTTAGAAAATGTTACTGATTCCTGGGTGGTAGATTCAGGGGCCTCATTCCATGCCACACCTGATAAGAAATATTTTCATGACTATGTTCAAGGAGATTTTGGATAGGTTCGTCTGGGTGATGATAAACCCTGTAAAATAGTTGGAATGGGTAAATTTCTTGTAAAACAGCAGAACGGAATCCAATGGTTATTAAAGGAGGTAAGGCATGTTCCAAATCTGAAGAAAAATATGATTTCAACAGGGCAGTTAGTCGTTGAAGGTTGTGTGATTACTTTCACAACTAAAACCTGGAAGGTCACTAAAGGAGCTCTGGTAATAGCAAAAAGAGAAAAGGTTGGTACATTGTATTTATGCAATGGTGTTTCTAACACTGTTAATGATTTAACTTCCAAAGGAGCAGATGCAACATTATGGCATCATAGGCTCGGACACATGAGTGAGAAGGGGACGAAGATTCTTCACTCAAGAAATTTGTTGTCTGGTTTGAAGAATATTGATTTGGATTTTTGTGAGACTTGTATTTATGGAAAACAAAATAGAGTCAGATTTCTTAGAGTTGGGAAAGAAAAGAAGAGCGAAAAATTAGAGCTTGTGCATACAGATGTATGGGGACCTGCTCAGGTATCATCTCTCATTGGCTCTCATTATTATGTTACTTTTATTGATGACGCAACTAGAAAAACTTGGATTTATCGTATTCAGAATAAATATGATGTATTTGATACTTACAAGAAATGGAAATATTTGGTTGAGATTGAGACAAGAAAGAAGTTGAAGTGTATGAGATCAGACAATGGAGGTGAATATTGCAGCAAAGAGTTTCATAGGTACTGTTCAGAGAATGGAATTCGCAGAGAGAAGATAGTTCCAAGAACACCACAAGAAAATGGTGTTTCAGAAAGGACAAACATAACAATCATGGAGCGTGCAAGGTGCATGAAATTGCATGCAGGATTGCCTTTACAATTTTGGGCAGATGCTGTAGATACTGTTGTTTATCTAATAAACATAGGGCCTTCAATTTCCTTGGATGGTGGCATTCCAAAGGAGGCATGGACAGGTAAAAAGGTAAACTACTTCTTTTTAAATCCTTTTGGTTGTGAGGCCTTTGTCCATATCAATAAAGAAATGTACCTTTATTGGATATGGTGTTAATGATTTTGGTTATTGCTTATATGATTATGAAAATCACAAAATAATTAGGATCAGAGATGTAATATTCCATGAAAAGGTCTTGTATAAGAATCAGTTGGAGGAAAAGAATCAGGAAAAAAAAAACAAAGAATACACAGTTCTTGATGATATCATAGAAAAAGTAAAGGTGCCTGAAAATAATAATAATCAACAACCACAACAGCAACAACCAGCACAACAGTAACATGCACCTCAAACACATGAAAGTGGTGTCAGAAGATCTACCAGGATAAATAGACCCTCTGAACGATACTCTCCTTCATTATATTATTTATTGTTGATTGATTCTGGTGAACCCGTATGTTATGAATAAGAAATATAGGTCGAAACTAGGAAGAAGTGGGAGCTAGCCATGAAATAAGAGATGGAATCCTTAATACATAACCAGACTTGGGACTTAGTCAGGTTTCGTGTAGGTAAAACAACATTGAAGAATAAATGGGTTTACAGTCTGAAGGAAGAAGATGGAGGAAAACAGAGGTATGAAGCTATACTTGTGGTGAAGGGGTTTGCACAGAAGAAAGCTATTAACTTTGATGAAAATTTTTCTCTTGTTGTTAAGATGAATTCAATCAGAACTATTTTAAGTCTTGTAGCAACCGAAGATTCACATCTTGAACAGTTATATGTAAAGACAACATTTCTCCATGGATATTTGGAGGAAGAGATCTATATGTGAAAAACACAAGGATATGAGGTAAAAGGGAAGGAAAAATTAGTGTGCAGGTTAAAGAAGAGCTTGTATGGCTTAAAACAGGCTCCAAGGCAGTGGTATCTAAAATTTGACAGATTTATGTCTGAACAAGGTTATACTAGAAGTCACTCTGATCATTGTGTTTATCTGAAAAAGAAAAATTATGGCAACTATATTATATTGCTATTGTATGTAGATGACATGCTTGTTGCAGGGTCTAACATGCATGAATAAATGTACTCAAAGGAAAATTGGCAAATTCATTTGCAATGAAGGATTTGGGAGCTGCAAACAAATCCTTGGTATGTGAATAACTAGAGACAGGAAAAATCGCAAATTAATATTATCTCAAAATGAGTACATACAAAAGGTGTTATAAAGATTTAATATGCGGAATGAAAAACCAGTTAGGTCACCTTTGGCTAGCCATTTCAAACTTAGTAAGGAGATGTGCCCCAAGACCCAAGAATGAATGGATTATATGTCTAAATTTCCATATGCATCAGTAGTTGGAAGCTTAATGTATGCAATGGTTTGCACAAGGCCTGATATTGCACATGCAGTGGGAGTCGTAAGCAGGTACATGAACAATCCAGGAAAATAACATTGGATGGCAGTGAAATGGATTCTCAGATATTTGAGAGGCACCACAAATTAAGCGTTATGCTTTAGTGGTTCAAACATTGCTCTACAGAGATATGTTGATGCAAATATGGCAGGTGATAGAGATAACAAGAGGAGTGCTACAAGGTATGTATTTACTGTAGGTGTAAAAATTGTAAGTTGGGTTTCAAAAATGTAAAGTGTTGTTGCACTTTCAAAAATAGAAGCAGAGTATGTTGCTGCTATAGAGGCTAGTAAATAAATGATTTGGTTACAAAGGTTTATGGATGAATTGGGTAAGAAGCAGGAGATGGGAAGGTAACCAGAGTGCCATTCATCTTTCAAAGAACTCAACATTTCATTCCAGGACTAAACACATACAACTCAAGTACCATTTCATATGATCAGTGTTGGAAGATGGACCACTGAAGCTGGAAAAGATACACACTAGCCAGAATCTTGCAGATATATTAACAAAATTTGTAACCAGGGAGAAACTGAGATTCTGCTCAGTTTCAATTGGTCTTCAAGTATGATGATGAAGATGATAAACAACCAGGTCCAAAGTGGAGTCATTGTCCAATAAATGA
This sequence comes from Pinus albicaulis, assembly GCA_034641835.2. Taxonomy (NCBI): domain Eukaryota; kingdom Viridiplantae; phylum Streptophyta; class Pinopsida; order Pinales; family Pinaceae; genus Pinus; species Pinus albicaulis. The sequence continues at coordinate 841,617,503 of CM076570.1, forward strand.
AGCAGCGGTGGAGTTTCTATAATCAGTCTCCAAGTGGGGGATTGTTGGGTGTGGAGCCTGATTTTCATCTTGATTCATAGGTCTTTGTTTCAACCAGATGTATACCACAGGAAGAATGTACACCCCTCCACGTGGGGGGGGAGGGGGGGTACGGGCGGACTGTTCCCACATATGTAAAATTGCCTTGTAAAAAATTGTAATTTCGTACTCAATCTGGGCCATTCATTAGATGGATGATCTGATGGCAGAAGTTATGTTTAATGTAGGGTTTTTTTCCCTAGAAGGAAAACCCTCGTTTTGTATGAGGGTATTGTATTGTAGCTGTGTATTGTATGTCTATTATGAGCGAGAAACATAAAGGGGGACTGTGAGAGAGACTAGAGGATATTACAACAGATCTGTTGTAGGTTGTATCTCTTCATCTTGCTGGATAGTAGAAAGGAAGGACTGACTGTTCGAGGTGGACGTAGCCCAAATTGGGTGAACCATGTATATCTGTGTCTCTCTTGTTTTATATGTTTTTTGTGTTTGTGTATCCACATATTTTATGTGTTCTATTGCTCTGTAATATATAATTTTCTAACACATATACCTTAAACTAGTTCACATATTGATAAGATCAAATCAACATAATATGACCTCATATTGAGTATGAGGTGGTTGAAGAAGATGAAGGAACTATGTATAGAAGTTCTTGGGGAGAAATGTGTGAAGAAAGGAAGAAGAGTTCATGAAAGATGCAAATATTTTCACATAAGTGATCAACAACCGATAAACAAGAAGAATTAGCTATGACATCTCCATGGATAATGTATGATGACCCTGATAAATTCTGTAAAGGAAGGAGACCCTTGACATTGAAAGTCTTGGAGATGTGTTTATGAATGCGCAGGATGTTGATGTTGCAACAAAAAATGTCATAATGAAAAGGCATCATAAAAGGTAACTTTGATTTGATGTTCATTTTTATTTTTGAACAACATCTAGTTGGATTGAAATAGGGCTTCTGAAAGAGAGTTGTAGATGTAACCTACAACTAGTAATCATGGGAATGGATGAGAGATCCTAAAAGAAACATGAATTGGAAGAGCTAGCTATGTGAAGAAAGACCATATGCAGACTGTAAGATCACTTTTTTATGAAGAAAATGATGACATGACTATTGGTTCAACCCAATGATTCGTTGAAGGAAAGTGATGGATGGTTGATGCCCTATGAAGAAAATATAAAAGAAGAAGGCTCCATAATGAAGAAGATGAAGTTCATGAAATCGAAAGGAGGAGCCCTACAAGTAGCTTATAGTACCATTATCTCCATGAAAGAACATATATTTATTGTTGGTAACAAGTCCCTAGTTAAGTGGGAGGTTGAATAACTCCCTGTGTAAGAGGGAGCTTGGGTATATTCCTTTTATAGGTATGAGTATATCCTCCCTAGTTGAGAGGGAGAGATAGACACATCATTCTTGTCTTCATGTTGTGAATAAATAATGGAGGATTGGATAAGCATCTTAGGTTGATTCTGATACTCTTTGAGGATGTGGTAGGGAATCCAATAAGTAAGAGTAGTCTAATAGGAAATTCCTCGAGGATGTATTATTCCAAGATAGGGAATCCAATAAGTAAGAGTAGTCTAATAGGAAATTCCTCGAGGATGTATTATTCCAAGATAGGAATTTTCCTAAAAGGACATACCATGGGAAAAACTGGGTGGGGTATGTGCCTTGAGAGACAATGATGATGGTGTATATCACTCATTGGTCTCACCAACATTGTGCTCTAATCTTGTGGAGAGATAGAGCTATTAGTCAAGGCCTTGATATGGGACAAAGTTGGTTGGTATGATGAGATACTCTAGAATAAGCTAAGGAAGTAGATTATGGGATGAGTTACCGATCCGACTCTTCTTATGAGAATTATTCAGTTTGAGAATGTCTAAGTACCATGTATGGATTATGAATACCTCCCTAGTTAAGAGGGAGCGTTTAAATGTGTAACTAGGTCCGGTCTTCATAATGAAATATGACTTCATTATTTTATGTATTAGTTGTAAAGAGAAAACTAAATTTATTATTTTTGTTCTTGAGGCATGGGTTTCATGCTCAAGGTTATTTGTTTTAGAGGTCAAGCACCCATTGAGTGCTTCTAGGACTTGTCATTGAGTCTACAATTCAATTGAGTCATTGCCATGTATGGAAGATCCTTTTGGGCATGTTACATATTGTAAAGAAAATTGATTTGAGTCAAATCTAGAGTCAAAAGACCCCCCAACATCTCCTCATAGTGAAAAGAAAAATTCGGCCTATCTAGAAGGACACGTCGTCCTATTAGGGCACTCAAGGAAGCCTATATATAGTAGCATTATGCGCCTTTCAAAGCAACATCGATCAAGCATCCAAGAGCAAGCAAGAAGTGCGAAAAAGTAAGACAATAAGTCTCATAGATAGTGAAGAAAAGAAGAAGACCAAAAGTTTAGAACTGTTTTTGGGCCTCCTACACCTCACATGTGTGAAAAGATTAAGGCTTCTATCAGTTACAAGGAAGTCGAGTTGAAATACCATCCAGAAGCCATTCATTAGTGCCAATAAAAATTGTTTTGAAGACAGAGTTCACAAGGAAAAACAAGGAGGCCAAGCGAAGGGAAAATAAGGAATATTTATCAATTTCTTCTCACATGTACTATCCTACGGTTTCTACAGAAGAGATTGAAATTTGCAGGTCAGAAGAGGCCGAGATATTACAGTCAAGGTGAAAATATGAGCTTATGATGTGAAGGCATATTTGAAGCAAAGGGACTTGGGTTGAATTTGTGAGAAGTAAGGTCTTCAAGAAGAACTATGACTTGATCTTGGAGGGGTCATTTAACAAGGTTCATAGGTCTTAGAATTCGTCAATCAAAGTTCTATAAGAAGAGAATAGTTCTTGTGGGTTTTCCTTTCAAGAGGAGAGGTTTTGGCCCTGGCTCATCACCTATATCTTGTGTCCTCTTGTCTCATTGTTATTTATTTTTTTGGTAGTTGTTTGATGATAAGAACACTAATTATAAACAAGTTAAATAAGAATCTAATTAAGTTAATTAAATTTATATCACAATCAATTAGCAAAGTAAGAGAAATCATCTAATCTAGTTGCCATATATTTCTCAACAAGAGGTACCACTATCTTCCCATAATTCTTAACAAATTTACTATAATATGCTGTCAATCTGAGAAATCCTTGAAAATGCCTTAAGGTTGTGTGGTTTTTCCATTATTTGATGGCTATAATTTTGTTGGGGTCTGCCTTAACACCCTCATGAGATACAATATGACCCAAATACCACTTCCTATACTTTTTGGGTGTTTTAATCGATGAATTAAACCTCTTAATTTAATTGTCAATCTGGGAGTTGTAAACACGAGTTGTACTGTGCTTTTGGTTCAATTTAGGATCAAAGCAGAAACATTCCTTAATAACGATGAACTAAGTACTGGAATGACAAAGAAGACTTTTATGAGCTAACACACATCTCACTTGCAGAATAATAATCTTAAAAGATACTTAACCTAATTCATTTAAGCCATACCATTCAAACTTCCTGCACTTCTAGTGATTAGGTCCAATCTTCTTGAACATAAATAAATATTTCTAATTAAAGAAGCAGAATCAATAATCAAATTAAATTGACTTGAAATTCCTATTTTAATCAATCCATTTTGTACTCAAGGATAATTTTCACTTAAACTATATCTAACATTCACTACAATTGATCGACAGTGAGGTCCAGTAAGTTCCATTTTGTCCAATGTCCAGTTCATCTTCAATTCTTTAGTTGGTCCTCCCGTGTTTCGGATGAGAGTTACTTCTTCATGGTTGAATTCGTGAATATGGTTAATGGAAATCTGCATGGTGATGTCATGGTGTGTGTGGTAAAGCTATGGTGGAAAAATGGGTTCATGAATGTCATGGTGCTATGTATTAAACTAAACTTATGTCATAAAACTTAAGATGAAAACATTAAAATACAATACCATGGTATAAAGGGTTTGAGATCCATGTATATAAACTTTTTATTAAAAACTATTCCAATGTAATACATTACACAGTCCTTAACCGTCGAAGCAGAAGAGCGCGTCGGAGTTCATGTGAACGGGCGGGGGATAGACTGTCGCCGTTAATGCAAACCATAACCACAGAGTTGAATAGTCTGAACCATCGTATGTGAACGTGTCAACACAAACGAAAACAATCAGGAGCTTAACCTCAACTTCTGACTGCATCCGCCGGGACCACACCTGGCATATGAACAGAAGGCCGACCGTTAGGGAGAAGCCGCTAGGGCCAGACTGCAAGGTGGCAGCAGGGGGTTAGACCGCGGTGGTCACATGCTAACTTCTAGAGCCTCCGCGCCATTAGCTAACTGTCAGGGTTAAAATTATAACATGAGGTTATAAAATGGGTTTATTTGTTGTTTGAGCCAAGTTGTCAAGTTATCCACCATGCACCTAATGCACTAGGTGTACACATGTAATAAGATTGAGACCTATCACCACTTTAATGCTAAACTACCATGCCAAACTTGGCCAAAGAAGTTCGAGACCATAACTTATTTAACCTTGGATTTTTCACATGGTGAGGGGAGTGATTTTGTATTCAGAGTTTGAGAGAGAGAGCTTTTTTTGTTTTTAGCATTGCTTGGTCGTCCGGAAGCGAAATTGGGAACTGAGACAGGCGTTGGAAAGCTAGGAGAGAAAGATTTATGTTTTGAATAACCAGAAGTGCCCGCGAGCACAATCAGTCTGGTGTTTTTTCTGTGTAAATACTTCCTCGGATCAATACTTAATAAAACGAATGCCCATCTTGAAAGTTGATCCGAAGACGTAGTCCACCAGGGGTGAACTCTGTAATCAATGTTTGCTGTCTCTTATCTCTATTCTCTGCTATAATTTCATGTTTAATATGCTTCTTAAGTTCTGGTTTAATTCATTAGATCATTTTCTTTCCTCCAGTCTTCCACATTAATAAATTGAGTTAACCATAAGTTCACTGTTGGAAAATAACCAGTTCTACTTCAGTATTAGATCAGATCTATTTCATATCATATATTTTGGTATCAGAGCAGGTTGTGTTGTAGGATTTTTTCCAGTGAATGTTAACCAGGTCTATATTGCGACGTGGATAAGGAACGGTTGAAGAGATAGACTCAGAAGTTGGAAAGCGAAAAGTTGCTCATCAATCGACAATGAGAGGAACTGATGCAGGTGAAACTCCTGAAGTGAAGGTCATGGGCGAAGAAAAAATTTAGCAAATTTTTTTGAACATGCAGTGGATGTTGGGAGAAATCTGAAAAGATAAGAAGGCGAGAGATGAAGCTTCTTCTTCAAAGGCATCGAAGAAGGGCAAGGGAAAAGGAAAGGCTGATAAACCTCCTTCTCCTCCATCATCTTCATCATCATCATCATCATCATCATCTTCTTCTTCTTCTAGTTCAGATTCTGAAATAGAAAAGAAACCTCAGAAATATCTTTTGAAAATTGATGTAAAATTTGAACTACCTATTTAGGATGGTGAAATGAACCCAGAGAAACTAGATAACTGGATTAAGCAGTTAGAAGTGTATTGTACAATTCAGAACATGTCTGATGAAAGAACAAATATTTAGTTAGCTACACTTAAAATGGGGGGAACAAATTTAATCTGGTGGGAAATTAAAAATCAAGTAGATTTAAAGCGAAAAGGTAAAGTCATTTCCTCATGGTATAAGTTTTTAAAGGCTTTCAGAAAACAATTCTATCCTTTGGCATACATGCAACAAGCTGTTATTGATTGGCAGCATATGAGGCAAGGTAAAGGGTAGAATTTTTAGGAGTTTACTCACGAGTTTAGGAAGAAATATTTGGCGCTTGGTATTCCATTAGATACACGTGAAACTTTATTAAAATACATTAGCGGTTTACATTCATTTACATCATATGTTATTGATGTTTAATACTAACGACTTTGATGAAGTGTGTGTTCAAGCCATACATATTGAATCAGGTGGTAGACCATTCAAGTTTTCACTGAAAGCATCCAACAATTGGAAATCAAGGATTCCAAAGACAACAAGAGGAAGGGTAGTTCGATGGGAAAGAAAACAGTGACAACTCAAAAGGAAGGTGAAAGACCTACTTTTTCTCACTGCCAGAGGATCGGACATGATGAAGCCAGATGAAACTTCACCCAGAACATAGACCAAAGAAGTTACAGAAGAATAAAGGTGAAAAGAAGGCTAATGCATCAATCTAACAAGATTTGGGCTCTGATTCAGGAGACGAAAGGAAAATAACTGCAATGGTTTTGATAGGTAAAAGTTCTGACGCTAGTTCAAGTTCTAGTAGTTCTGCATCTTCTTCAAACATAAATCATCTGGATGAAGATAAAAGAGTTGAATTATTTCACATAAGGGTAATTTCTAAGCACATAAAAATAGACACTTTGTTTGACAATGGATCACAAGCAAATTTAATATCTGAAGAATTAGTTAAGAAATTGGGTTTGGAGAGAGAATCATCCAAGACCATATCCATTAGGTTGGCTAAAAGAAAAGACTCAGATTAATTTCACAAAGTAGTGTCGTTTAAAATTTTCTGTCACAACTAATTACATTGATGATGTGGATTTAGATGTGATAGCATTAAACATATGTGGAATAGTGCTAGGAAGTACTTATCTCTATGATCGTGATGCAGTGTTTCATAGGAAAGAGCATAAATATCACCTTAAGAAAGATGGAATTGAATACATTGTTCGGGCACATAAAATCAAAACTCACTTGGATTTAGTTACTGCTAATCAAATGAAGTGTCTAATAAGTTCAAGTAACAGATATGTACTCATGGTTGTAAGAGAACAACATAAGGATCAACATGATGCCTTTTTTAGGTTGTAACAGGAAATACAACATGAGATACAGTTGATGTTTGATGCCCCTCTTCCTAATGTAGGAATGTATCGCATGTTAGTTATACAAAATGAAGAAATAAAGAAAGAAATCCAAGAGCTGGTTGAAAAAGGTTTCATTCGACCCAGTTCATCTCCATGTGGTTCACCCATAATTTTAGTTCCTAAGAAAGATGAGACATGGATAATGTGTGTCGACTTTAGGGCCTTAAATAAAATCATAATCAAGAATAGGTATCCTCTTCCTAGGATAGATGATTTACTTGACCAATTGAAAAATGTTGTCTATTTCACTAAGTTGGATTTGTGTAGTGGATATCATCAAATACGCATTGCAGAAAATGACATCTGGAAAACTACATTCAAAACTAGGCAAGGATTATTTGATTGGTTAGTAATGCATTTTGGTTTGTTTAAAGCACAAGAAAATTTCATGTGTGTTATGAATGATGTATTCCGTCCATACATTGATAATTTTGTCATAATCTACTTAGATGATATCCCGATTTTCAGTTCTGGTATGCAAGAGCATGTTAGGCATGTTAAACAGGTCTTTGAAGTGTTAAAGAGAGAAAAAAATGTACCTTAAGTTGTCAAAATGTGAGTTTGGGAAAACTTCGTTGGTTTATATTGGTTACATAGTTTGAGGTGGTAATTTGAAGATAGATCCAGCTAAGATAGATGTGATTGTTAAGTGGCCAAGACCACAGAATTTGACTGAAGTTAGGAGTTTCCTAGGTGCATTTCAATATTGGAGAAAATTCATTGCTCAATTTCCTTTGATTGCATCGCCTTTACATGCTTTAACATGTTCAAAAGTTTCCTATTGATGGGGAGGGAAACAACAAAAATCTTTTGATACACTTAAGCAGAAAATTGTCATAGCACCAATCTTAGCTTTGCCTCATCTTCAACATCCATTCGAAATTGAAACAAATGAAAGTAGTTATGCAATGGGTAAAGTCTTAATTCAAAATGTGAAACCAATTTTTTTTCATTCTGAATTTTTTTATAAGGCAGTAATAAACTATCCGACATATGATAAATAATTGTTTGCTTTTGTAGAAAGTGTAAAGAAATGGAAACACTACATAATGGTTAAGGAAACCGTGATTCACACTAATCATCAGTTGCTTCAATACCTTCAGTCGCATACTAAGTTGCAACAATCTCGGCATTATAGATGGATGGGATTTCTTCAGAAATTTCACTTAGTAATTAAGTACAAGAAAGGTGTAACAAACAAAGTAGCTGATATGCTGTCTAGACCATTATTGAATGCTTCAGTAGTGTTGTAGAAAAGTTCTTTAAAACTTGAAAGTTATGTAGAACAATATAGTACTGATGCTGATTTCAAAGATATTTATGAATCACTGACTCAGGGTACTCAGGTGGAAGAAGTCAATTTTCATGTTCATGACAGGTTGCTATATCATTTGGGTAAGTTGTGCATACCACAGACAGAAAGGTTTATGTTATTTGGGAAGCACATTCTTCTCGCATTTCAGGACATTTTGGCATAAGCAAGACTATGGCGCAAATTCAAAGGTATTGTTACTGGCCTTGCATGTTGAAGCAATTGTGAAGTACATTAAAGGATGTGTGATGTGTACGACCAACAAGCCAAGCAATTGAAAGATTGGTTTGTACATGCCACTTCCAGTTCCTTTGTGACCATGGGACAACATTTCCATGGATTTTATTGGAGGACTTCCTATGTCTAGGAGAGGACATGATTACATGTATTTCGTGGTTGATCGATTTAGCAAGATGTGCATTCTTGTTCCGTGAAAAAAATATGTTATTTCAATATGTATGGGTTCATTTTGGGTTACCTACTTCCATTATTTCTGACCGAGATACTCACTTTGTAGGAAAATTTTGGTCCACTTTGTGGGGAATCATGGACACAAAGCTGAAGAAGAGCATAAATTTTCATCCATAGATCGACAGACAAACAAAAGTGGTGACCAAGACAGTGATACATATTCTCTGAGGTTACTACAGCAAACATCCTAAGTTGTGGGATGAATCTTTACCTTATGTGCAACATGCTTACAATCAAGCCTTACATTCTTCGACTAATCAATCACCATTTGAAACATGTTTCAGGTATCTTCCAAAGTCACCGATGGACTTCCTGTTAAGTGAAGAAGATAAAGTGGATGGACTCGACGATTCAAACATAGCATTTAAGTTCATTCAACGGATACAACAGATACATGAAGCAATACATGATAAGTTAGAGAAGAGTCAGGCCAAGTACAAAATGTGCCACGACAAGCGTCAAGTCGATCATCATTTTCAGGTCGGTGATCAGGCATGGTTGTATATCAGTAAAGAAGGTTGAAAGGTGAAGGTATGAAACTAAAACCCATCAGGTATGGTCCTTTCACGATTGTGGAAAATTTTGGAAATAATGCATTCTAGTTATATTTACCGCCTTACATGCGTATTTATTCAGTTGTAAATGTGGAAAATCTAAAGTTGTATGAACCTTTGATGATCATTGATCCAGAGGAAGATACACAGATTCCTACTATTGATGGGTTGGCACCTGAGTATATGAATGAGTTGTAGGAAGATACCATCTTGGACAAGAATATTCGAACTCCAAGGCGAGGATATGTTGAATATCTTCCAGTAGAAATCAAGGGCATGAATCCAAGCAAGGCAAGGTGGATAGAGATCAGAAAAGTGAGGGAGTTGTACCCTCACCTGATGTCTGCTTAAATCAAAATTTTGTGGTCCAAAAGCTTTCAAGTGGAGAGGATTGATCCATGAGGATCTTTCTTCAATGCAGATCGACAGTGAGGTACAATTAGTTCCAATTTGTTTGATGTCGAGTTCATCTTCAAGTCTTCAGTTGGTCCTCCAGTGTTCCAGATGAGAGTTACTTCGTCATGGTTGAATTCGTGAATATGGTTCATGGAAATTTTCATGGTGATGTCGTGGTGTGTGTGGTAAAGCTATGGTGGAAAAATGGGTTCATGAATGTAATGGTGCAATGTATTAAACTAAAATTATGTCATAAAACCTAAGGTGCAAACATTGCAATATAATACCATGGTGTAAAGGGTTTCAAAGCCATATATATATATATAAAATTTGTATTAAAAAATATTGCAATGTAATACGTTACACAGTCCTTAATCGCTAGAGCAGAAGACCGCATCAGAGTTCTTGTGAACAGGCGGGGATAGACCGTCGCTGTTAATGAAAACCGTAACCGCAGAGTTGAACAATCGAATCATCGTATTTGAACGTGTCAACACAACCGTAAACAGTAAGGAGCTTAACCTCAATGTCTAACCGCAACCGCCAAGACCAAAACTAGCATATGAACAGAAGGCCGACCGTCAGGGTGAAGCCGCCGGGGCCAAACCGCGAGGTGGTAGCAGGGGGTTAGACCGCGGTGGTCACATGCTGACTGCCAGAGCCTCTGCACCGTTAGCTAGCTGTTAGGGCTAAAATTATAACATAAGGTTCTAAAGTGCGTTTATTTGTTGTTTGCACCAAGTTGTCAAGTTATCCACCTTGCACCTAATGCACTAGGTGTACACATGTAATAAGACCAAGAACTATCACCACTTTAATTCTAAACCACCATGCCAAACTTGGCCAAAGAAGTTAGAGCCCGAAACTTATTTAACCTTGGATTTTTCACATGGTGAGGGGAGTGATTTTCTATTCAGATTCTGAGAGAGAGAGGTTGTTTTGTTTCAAACATTGCTTGGCCGTCCAGAGGCAGAATTAGGAACCGAGACAGGCGTTGGAAAGCTAGGATAGAGAGATTTCTATTTTCAGTGGCCAGAAGTGCCTATGATCACGATCAGTCTGGTGTTTTTTCTGTGTAAAGACTTCCTCGGATCAATCCTTAATAAAATGGAAGCCCATCTTGAAAGTGGATCCGGAGACGTAGTCCACCAGGGACGAACTCCGTAATCAATGTTTGATGTTTCTTATCTTTGTTCTCTGTTGTAATTTCATGTTTAATATGCTTCTTAAGTTCTGGTTTAAGTCGTTAAATCATTTTCTTTCCTTTAGTCTTCCACATTAAGCAATCTAGTTAACAATCAATTCACTGTTGGAAAATAATCAGTTCTACTTTAGATTTAGATCAGATTTATTTCAGATCAACAATTATCTCAATGCAACAAGACTGTAAGAAGGTACCAAACAAATCATAACATTCTCACACTGTAACTGAATCAATCCATAAATTCTATATTTTACTTGAAATCCAAAATCTAATTACTCCTTACATTAACCAATCTCCTTATGTTAAAATATAAGCAAAACTCTAAAAAGAACACACACTCCTCTTAATTATAAACTCAAAATTTAAAATCCTAGTTATTGCTGGTCTTAAAACCAATTCACTTCACACCACGACTTCTATCAATTTGAAACCCTTTAATGGAAATAAATGTATTCTAATTTAATTATGGGATTGAAATTTTGCTATAGCAAACAATCTTAATCCAACAAAATTGCTAATTAAGAAACTCACCCCAAAATTCTAAAATGTAATTCAATCACTTTTACAGATCACACCGCTTTTGAAATCATATACACAGTTAAGCAATAGAATTGAACGATAAAAATCACACTAAAACTCACATTGCTCATCAATAAAACTTACACTACGAGACAATGAAACTCACACCTGAGTAATTCGATTTTGAACTTAAGACACTACTGCTCTGGAAATAACACTGTGGATGCTAGTTCAAATTCATGTTAATGTCTCTAAGGCCAAATTTCAAAACACACTCACATTGTTCGATGATTTTGAAACTGCAAAGGCTCGAAAAGCAATTCTCAAACACATGAGTAACTTCTAAGTTTCGAATGAAATTCAAAAGAAATCAAACGTTGTATATGTGCAACTTGTAATTGCTAATACATCCTTACGCACTATCATTGCATACATCTACAAACTCACACTTTGCAAAACAATTAAATCCACTGCTAGTAATAAGAAACACACACCGAGAACTCGCACTATTAAATAAATTTTTTAATGCATGCACATAGTCATTCAATACAGTTCTGCCTGTAAGTACTTCAACGCAACATAGCGCCTTATGGAAAAAGAGAAATTATCTGTAAAAAAGGATCAAGCATGATATGTAATAACTGTCATGAATTCCAAAACTGAAGCAACACGAGACCAAATATAATCGAAATCTTAATGGAATCAAATCACAATCTGTTTAGTCATGCTATAGAATTCACAAGTTCTGTAATAAAAAAACACAATTTAATTCAATATACCTACGAAAATAACTAAGTTACAGACTATGTTGGGCCCTTGCCACACCTGGGAAGTTTAAAACTTATAGTGAGAAGAATATCTTCACTTATTCAGGCTAGAAATGCATCGCAATGGTACTCACGAAAATTCAAATCAACATACACCCATTATATTACTGGAACAAGTTTTGAATTAAGATAAAGAAAGTCTGCAATAGCACAAAGTTCTGCATACACACTGAGATCTGCCTTTTATACAAATATTTTGATGAAAACAAAGATTAATTACATTCTAAATGAGACATAACACCAAACAAACAAATGTCGTTTTTAATTTCTCTAGATGGCCTTCGAATAGCTTATGGTTGGATTTGTGTTGATCAATGCATGGATGGAGGAGATGATTCCATGTTTAGCTCATCCAATCGTGGTTCTCCGTGTGGCTGACCCAAAACCGTGGCCAAATTTTCCAAACTGTTCACGTTCAACCCGTTTTTATACTTAAAATCGCATTTAACAATTGTTTTAGCCTTCACTCCCATTTGGTGATGAATTTTGCCGAAGAGTCTCTAGATTATATGAAACATGATATTTTGAGCGCAATGAAAGTCTCAGAATGTCAAGATTCTTCACCATTTGGTCACAAATTTCATATTTTCACCTACAACAATTCCGTACTCAACTCTACAGTAACTAGTAAAAATTGACTTGTGGAGACTTCCGACACTAGAATGCTTCGGAAAATAAACTCAGTGAAACCATAATTATTAAATCATGAATAAATCATCTCTAATCATTGAAAAGATAATACAACTAATGATAATAATCCACGAGGCATAGGATTTGGCTTAGAGATAAATGATGGAATTATGACGTGAAATGAGTGTAAGGGTGTCGAAATTTAGGTTATGAATGATGGTACTATGCGATGGAAAAATGAGCATATACGAGGCTCAACATCCCCCCATGCCTGAGGTTTTTCATGTACTCATGCAAACAAATCTCTTGGTCATTGACAGATTCTTAACATTGTTTTGGTTCTTGTGGGACAACATTGCTTGGGTATTTGAAGGTCCTGGTTCTTGTGGAGCAGCACTGCTTGAACACTTGGTGGTGCCGATTCTTGTGGAGAAACACTCTTCACATTTAGTATGTCACACTAATTTATTGAGCAATACAAATTGAGGATAAGAAATAATGGACGAGGGAGAGATGAGAGGTGGTGAATGGATGCTTGCATACTCTGTCTTCGTAAGACCAATGTCTATATGTGGTTTCTATAATCATTTCATGGCAGTAATGACTTCATCCTAATGCTTGTTATCATGGAAGGAGAAGGAACTATATAGACTTTTTATTTTAACATGGTCTTGTAATCAAAGTATATGCATAGTGAATGGAAGGAAATAGAAGGATAATGGTTTATGAAATATGAAATGCAAGGAATGAGAAGTGGTGAATCATTAAGCTTCTTTAATTTTCTAATGAATTAGAGAATCATAATCCAAATTTACCTCAAGTTTTACCTTTGTCATTGATGTGCTCGGTGCTGCAAAATGAAGTGGAGGATGGAATGGCTGGAGCTGATCTGTATATTAATATGGATCTGATGGAGAAGGCTAAATTGAAGATAGTAAAGAAGGCTGAAAATGAAGGTCTCCTTCTTCCCCATGCATGAGGAGTTGTATGTCCCCAAACAAAGAAGGAAGGTGACTACTGCAAATTATGATCAAGCTGCTATATGGCAACCTTTATTGAAACAAGATGATTGGTACAAGAAAAGGAAATGCTGGTACAAAGAACCAAACTACTGCAAACTTGTATTAAGATCTCAAAAGACATGGTCTTCAACCGCTACACACCCATGCACAATCTTGCTTATGTGAATAAATGGTGTTGATGTCGAACATAAGAAAGAATCATTGGATTACCGACCATTGAGGATGTTATTAACCAATGCGAGATACCCCAACCTTGATGTCAATGGGAATCAAGAGACCAAGTACATTCTACTAGCCATGAATAGATTTGTCGGGGTCGAATGGACTAAAGAATTCATCCACCAAGAAACATTGATGTATTTCCTTAGTATATAACAAGGATACCTGCCATTAATGCATGCAGGCTCCCAGATACCTTATATAACCCTAACCTTGGTCCTAGATAATGTGCTGATGTCGATGGGACAAGGCTCGTTGGCAGGTGGGCCTTAAGGAATCTCGCATTAACCAACTCATGTACAAACATAATAATTCAAAAGATACATGATTTGAAGAAATTATACAAATTTAAAAAATTTATTGGGAACCTTTCCCGCTAGTTACGTGGTTTTCAAGCAAATTCCCTGTCGAGTTGCGCCAAACAAGCTGGTTTTCACAAAAGGACTTATTTTTCTCTTTACTATTTTAATTTATTTATTTACAATACTGACTTTCCTACTACACTAGAGAAAATATGTCCTCCTTCAAGTGAAGAGAGTTACTTCCAATGAAGCCATGTGCGGATCAGGTACAAAGATATAATCATGCCCAAATTTAACATATAAAATTTAGAAGGTATATGAGCATGAAAGATCAGCGGTTTTGAAAGACGTGATGCATAGAGTATTTGAAGATGAGAGTGGTACTTTGAATGGATTATGATTTGGAACCAATGCTTGATGTAATCCTGGTGGTATTGGTTCATTTCTTCTTTTGGACCACTCTGAAAGTTCTCCTCGGCCGTGCCAGGATAACTTGGATAATTGGTCTCTGGAATGCATACAAGCCTTGCTGTTGGACATGGTGGAAGTTCTTTGATCTCAGGTTCAACTGGATGCTCCCCATCGGATTTGGTACATGATTCATCAATCTCCTTGGTAGATAGGCAGGAGGAATCAAGGGAGACTTCCAAATATTTTTCTAGTTGTGGAGAGATAGATAATTTCCTGAATGCGGTCAGGATGAAATCTTCCTAAGAGGAAGATACCCCACCTACTGCTAGGATTTGAGAAAGTGATTCGAGGGACATTCTTCAAGCTCTGAATCATTCTTAAATTTCTCCAGTTGGTTGATGATCCCTGTCTCGCAACATGGATTAGTACCCAGGGGTTCTTACAAAACCCAAAAAATGGTATAATGTTAAAGATTGGAATTTGAAGATAAATGAAATTAAAATATATTGGTGGAAATAAAGCTCACTAGACACATAAAAAGAGGGATATGAGTACTATTTAATCTATTGAAAGCGAAACAATTCAGAAATTAAATGTCTCACAGAATGTTTCAGACTATTCTAAGGCCTACTTCTACTTCTGCGCATAAAGGAAAGGAAATAAAAGTTCAAAGATAAGAAAAAACGGCCAGACTTTGGAGAAACCCCACAATAGTGGATGAGTGGCTCTTCACTCACGTCTTACTGTACTCTCTCCGCCCTCTAACTGCCCTGCAATACCCATGAAACTCTGTAATAATAATTTTACCTGAACCAAAATATAACTCCCCGGCAACGACGCGAAAAATGTTGGGAGTTTTAATTGATGAATTAAACCTCTTAATTTAATTATCAATCCAAGTTTCATAAACATGAGTTGTACTACGCTTTTGGTTTAGCTTAGGATCATAGCACAAACATTCCGTAATAATGATGAACTAAATACTGGAATGAAAAAGTAGACATCTATGAGCTAACACACATCTCACTTGCAGACTAATAATCTTAAAACACACTTAACCTAATTCATTCAAGCCATACTATTCAAACTTCCTGCACTTCTAGTGATTAGGTCCAATATTATTGAACAAAAGCAATTTTCTAATTAAAGAAACCTAATCAATAATCAAATTCAATTGAAATGAAATTCCTATTTTATCACTCCATTCTGTACTCAAGGATAATTTGCACTTAAACTATATCTAACATTCACTACAATTCTCTCACTGCAACAAGACTATAAGAAGGTACCAAAAAAATCAGATCATTCTCACACTATAACTGAATCAATCCAAAAATTCTATATTGTACTTGAAATCCAAAATACTTCTATGATATCTCAAAAACCATAATATATTTACTCCTTACATCAACCAATCTCCTTATGTTAACATATAAGCAAAACTCTAAAAATAACACACACTCCTCTTAATCATAAACTCAAAATTCAAACTAACTAGAACACTCTGTCTTGAGGAAAACACATACTAATAAATTCAAAATTCAAACCAAAAGGTAAAATCCTAACTGTTGCTGTTGTTAAAACCAATTCACTTCACACCTTGACTTCTATCAATTCAAAACCCTTTAATATCAATAAAAGTATTCTAATATAATTATGGGACTAAAATTTTGCTATATCAAACAATCCGAATCCAACAAGCTTTCTAATTAAGAAACTCACCCTAAACTGCTAAAATGTAATTCAATCACTTTTAAAGATCACACCGTTGTTGAACTCACATACACATTTAAGCAATAGAATTCAACGATAAAACTCACACTGATCATCAATAAATCTTGCACTACGAGACAATGAAACTCACACCTGAGTAATTCGATTATGAAATTAAGACACTACTGCTCTGGAAATAACATTGTGGATGCTAGTTTAAATTCACGTTAATGTCTCTAGGCCGGCTTTCAAAACACACTCACACTGTTCGATGATTTTGAAACTGCAAAGGATCGAAAAGCAATTCTCAAACAAATGAGTAACTTCTAAGTTTCAAATGCAATTCAAAAGAAATCAAACATTGTATATGTGAAACTTGTAATTACAAACACATCCTTACACACTATCAATGCATACATCTACAAGCTCATAGTTCATAAAATAATGAAATCCACTGCTAGTAATCGGAAACACGCCTAGAGAACTCACACTATTAAATCACTGTTTTAATGCATGCACATAGTCATTAAATACAATTCCGCTTGTAAGTACTTCAACACCACATAGAGCCTTATTGAAAAATAGTAATGCTCTATAAAAAATGATCAAGCTCGATATGCAATAACTGTCATGAATTCCAAAACCGAAGCAACATGAGACCAAATATAATTGAAATCTTAATGGAATCAAATCATGATCTGTTTAATCATGCTATAGAATTCACAAGTTCTGTAATAAAAAAAAGCAATTTAATTCAATTTACCTATGAAAAGAACTAAGTCCCAGACTGTGGTGGGCCCTTGCCACGCCTCGAAAGGT
Organism: Pinus albicaulis; assembly: GCA_034641835.2. Classification (NCBI taxonomy): domain Eukaryota; kingdom Viridiplantae; phylum Streptophyta; class Pinopsida; order Pinales; family Pinaceae; genus Pinus; species Pinus albicaulis. The sequence goes on from CM076570.1 coordinate 841,634,867, forward strand.
TAAAACTTACAGTGAGAAGAAGATCTTCACTTATTCATGCTAGAAATGCATCGCAATGGTACTCACGAAAATTCAAAACAACATACACCCATTATATTAATGGAACAAGTCTTGAATTAAGATAAAGAAAGTCTGTAATAGAACGAAGTTCTACGTACACACTGAGCTCTGCCTTTTATACAGAGCTATTGATGAAAACCTAGATTAATTACATTCTAAATGAGACATAACAACAAACAAACAAATGCTGTTTTTAATTTCTCTGTATGTCCTTCAAATAGATTATGGTTGGATTTGTGATGATCAATGCATGGATGGAGGAGCTGCTTCCATGTTTAGCTCTTCCAATCGTGGTCCTCCATGTGGCTAACCCAAAACCGTGGCCAAATTTTCCAAACAATTCACATTCAACCCGTTTCTGTACTTAAAACCACACTTAACAATTGTTTTAACCTTCACTCCCTTTTGGTGATGATTTTTTCCGAACGGTTTTTGGGTTATATGAAACATGGTATTCTGAGCGCAATGCAAAAATTCATATTTTCTTCACCTTAATTAATGTCTAGATTCTTCACCATTTGGCCACAAAATTCATATTTTCACCTACAACAATTATGTACTCAAATCTGCAGTAACTAGTTCAAATTGACTTGTGGAGACTTTTGGCACTAGAACGCGTCAGAAAATGAACTTAGTGAAACCATCATTAGTAAATCATGACTAAATCATCTCTAATCATCGAAAATCTAATAAAACTAATGATAATCGACCATGAGGCATAATATGTGGCTTAGCGATAAATGATGGAATTATGAAGTGAAATGAGTGTAAGGGTGTCCAAATTTAGGTTATGAATAATGGTACTATGCGATGGAAAAATGGGCATATACGAGGCTCAACATCCCCACATGCCCGAGGGTTTGCATGTCCTCATGCAAACAAATATCTTGCTCATTAATAGATTCTTGACATTGTTTTGGTTCTTGTGGGACAATATTGCTTGGGTATTTGAAGGTGCTGGTTCTTGTGGGGCAGCACTGCTTGTACACTTGGTGGTGCTGGTTCTTATGGAGCAGCACTCTTCACATTTATTATGTGACACTAGTTTACTGAGAAATACAAATTGAGAACAATAAATAATGGATGAGGGAGAAATGAGAGGTTGTGATGGAGATGGTGAATGGATGCTTGCATACTCTGTCTTTGTAAGACCAATGTCTATAGGTGGTTTCCTTTATCATGTCATGGCAGTAATGACTTAATCCTAATGCTTGTTATCATGGAAGGAGAAGACACTATAAAGACTGATTTGATTCATGCACCATAAGGCTTTTGCTTTTATAATGGTCTTGTAATCAGAGTATATGCAGAGTGAATGGAAGGAAATAGAAGGATAATGGTTTATAAAAGATGAAATGCGAGGAATTAGAAGTGGTGAATCATTAAGATTCTTTAACCTTCTAATGAATTAGAGAATCATAAGCCAAATTTACCTCAAGTTTTACCCTTGTGATTGATGTGCTCGGTGCTGCAAAATGAAGTGGAGGATGGAATGGCTAGAGATGATGTGACTGCTGATCTGAAGATGGAATGGCTGGAGTTGATGTGACTGCTGATCTGAAGATGGAATGGATGGAGCTAATGTGACTGCTAATATGAAGATGGAATGGCTGGAGATGATGTGTATATTGATATGGATCTGTTGGAGAAGGCTGAACTAATGATAGTAAAGAAGGCTGAAAAATGAAGGCCAATTTCTTCCCCATGCCTGAGGAGTTGTATGTCCCCAAACAAAGAAGGAAGGTGACTGCTGCAAATGATGATTAAGCTACTATATGTAAACCTTTACTGAAACAAGATGACTGCTACAAGAAAAGGAAATGCTGGTACAAAGAACCAAACTACTGCAAACTTGTGTTAAGATCTCAAAACACATGGTCTTCAATCGCAACACACCCATGTAAAATCTTGCTTATGTGAATAAATGGTGTCGATGTCGAACATATGCAATAATCATTGGATCACCAACCATTGAGGACTTTGTTACCAATGCGAGATATCCCACCCTTGATGTCAATGGGAATCAAGGCACCAGGTACATTCTACTAGCCATGAATAGATTTTTCGGAGTTGAATGGAATGCATAATTCATCCACCAAGAAACATTGATGTATTTTTTTAGTAGATAACAAGGATACCTGCCAGTAAGGCATGCAGGCTTCGAGGTACCTTATCTAATCCTAACCTTGGTTCGAGATGATATGATGATGTCAATGGGACAAGGCTCATTGGCAGGTGGGCCTTAAGGAATCCCACATTAACCAACTCGAGTACAAAGATAATAATTCAAAAGATACATGATTTGAAGAACTTATACAAATTTGCAAACTTTATTGGGAACCTTGCCCTCCAGTTACCTGGTTTTCAAGCAAAGTCTCTGTCCAATTGTGCTAGACAAGCTTGTTTTCACAAACAAAATTATATTTCTCTTTACTATTTTCATTTTTTTATTTACAATACTAACTTTCCTACTACACTAGAGAAAATATGCCTTCCTTCAAGTGAAAGATAAATTTCAATGAAGCCATGTGCGGATAAGGTACAAAGATATAATCATGCCCATATTTAACATATAAACTTTAGAAGGTATATGAGCATGAAAGATCAGCAGTTTTGAAAGATGTGATGCAAAGAGTATTTGAATACGAGAGTGGTACTTTTACTGGATTGTGATCTGGAACCAATGCTTGATGTAATCCTGGTGGTATTGGTTCATTTCTTCTTTTGGACCACTCTGAAAATCCTCCTCGGTCGTGCCATGGAAAATTGGATAATTGGTCTCTGGAATGCATACAAGGCTTGTTGCTGGACATGTTGGAAGTTATTTGATCTCAAGTTCAACTGGATGCTCCCCATTGGATTTGGTACATGATTCATCGATCTCCTTGGTAGATAGGCAGGAGGAATCAAGGGATACTTCCAAATATTTTTCTGGTTGTGGAGAGATAGATAATTTCCTAAATGCAGTCAGGATGAACTCTTCCTCAGAGGAAGATACCCTAGCTAATGTTGGGATTTGAGAAAGTGCTTCGAGGGACATTCTTCAAGCTCTGAATCATTCTTGAATTTCTCTTGTTGGTTGATGATCCCTATCCTGCAACATGAATTAGTACCTAGGGGTTCTTACAACACTTTAAAAATGATATAACGTTAAGGATTGGAATTTGAAGATAAATGAAATTAAAAGCTATTGGCGGAAATAAAGCTCACCACACTCATAAAAATCTGGACAAGAGTACTATTTAATCTATTGAAAGTGAAACAATTCGGAAATTAAATGTCTCATAGAATGTTTCAGACTATTCTAATGCCTACTTCTACTTTTGCGCATGAAGGAAAGGAAATAAAAGTTCAAAGATAAGCAAAAATGACCAGAATTTGGAGCAACACCACAATAGTGGATGCATGGCTCTTCACTCACGTCTTATTGTACTGTCTCCACCCTCTAACTGCCCTGCAATACCCTTGAAAATTTTTAATAATAATTTTACTTGAACCAAAATACAATTGCCCAACAACGGTGCGAAAAATGTTGGGAGTTTTAATCAATGAATTAAACCTCTTAATTTAATTGTCAATCCGGGAGTCGTAAACACGAATTGTACTGCACTTTTGGTTCAACATAGGATCAAAGCATAAACATTCCTTAATAATTATGAACTAAGTACTGGAATGACAAAGCAGACTGCTATGATCTAACACATATCTCAATTGCAGACTAATAATCTTAAAAGAGACTTAACCTAATTCATTCAATCCATACTATTCAAACTTCCTGCACTTCTAGTGATTAGGTCCAATCTTCTTGAACATAAAGAAATATTTCTAATTAAATAAGCACAATCAATAATAGAATTCAATTTACTTGAAATTCCTATTTTAATCAATCCATTCTGTACTCAAGGATAATTTGCACTTAAAATATATCTAACATTCACTACAATTCTCTCACGGCAACAAGACTGTAAGAAGGTACCAAACAAATCAGATCATTCTCACACTGTAACTGAATGATTCCTAGAATTCTATATTGTACTTGAAATCCAAAATCCTTCTATGATATCTCAGAAACCATAACTCCTTACATTAACCAATCTCCTTATGTTAACATATAAGAAAAACTCTGAAAAGAACACACTCTCCTCTTAATCATAAAATCAAAATTAAAACTGACTAGAACACTTTGTCTTGAGGAAAACACACACTAATAAATTAAAAATTCAAACCAACAAGGGAAAATCCTAACTGTTGCTGGTCTTAAAACCAATTCACTTCACACCTTGACTTCTATCAATTCAAAACCCTTTAATAGCAATAAAAGTATTCTAATCTAATTATGGGACCAATTTTTTTCTATAACAAACACTCTGAATCCAACAAATTTTCTAATTAATAAACTCACCCTAAAATTCTAAAATGGCATTCAATCACTTTTAAAGTTCACACCGACGTTGAACTCACATACACAGTTAAGCAATAGAATTCAATGATAAAAATCACACTAAAACTCACACTTCTCATCAATAAAACTTACACTACGAGATAATGAAACTCACGCCTGAGTAATTTGATTATGAACTTAAGACATTAATACTTTGGAAATAACACTATGGATTCTAGTTCAAATTCACATTATTGTCTCTAAGGCCAGCTTTCAAAACACACTCACACTGTTCGATGATTTTGAAATTACAAAGGCTCGAAAAGTAATTCTCAAACACAGGAGTAACTTCTAAGTTTCGAATGCAATTCAAAAGAAATCAAACGTTGTATATGTGCAAATTGTAATTAAAAATACATCCTTATGCACTATCACTGCATACATCTACAAAATCACACTTTGCAAAACAATCAAATCCAATCCTAGTAATCGGAAACACGCATAGAGAACTCGCACTATTAAATCACTGTTTTAATGCATGCACATAGTCATTAAATACAGTTATGCTTGTAAGTACTTCAACACAACATAGCGCCTTATGGAAACAAAGTAACGCTCTGTAAAAAAGGATTAAGCGCGATATGCAATTACTGGCATGAATTCCAAAATCGAAGCAACAAGCATAGTTACAGATCAAACAGGAAATATTACCTCAAAATGAGAACTCTAGCCCAAAAAAACTCAAAAAACATGAAAAAACACCCCAAAAACGAAAAGTGTTTCTTCCACAACACGTTTTTTTTTAGGGTCAAATTTTAACAATTTTTTTAAATTATGCAAAAACTATATTTTTTCTTGAAAAAACACCTTGAAAACGAAAAGTGTTAATGTTGGAATAACGTCTTTTTCTTTTTGAGGTAAATTTTCAACAATTTTTAATAATGACATTAAAGATAAAATATCATGACTCTAAAAAACCTTGAAATTTCAACGATAAACGTGATATTAAAAATAAAAAATAAAAAATCTTAAAATTGCAACAATTTTTACGCATTGTATTAAAGATAATCTATTATCGTGGCTCTGAAAAGCCTTAAAAATCCAAGGATGACATTTAAGATAACATATCACTTTTATGAAAATAAAACTCCAACAATTTTTATGCATGGTTTTAAAGATAAAATATCACTTGTTAAAATAAAAAATAAAAAATTTCAAAAGAAAATAAAAAGAGAAAATTGGAAAAAAACAAACACAATTTAAAGAAAAAAAAAGAAATTATCTCAAAACAAAAAAATCCTTTTTTTTTTTTTTTTTAAGTTGTAAAAAAAACTAATAATAAAAAAACTACATAATTAAAAAAAATGATAAAAAAAAATTAAAATTAGTTAAAATTAAACGAAAAATAAAAATAAAAAAATTAAATTTAGAAATATAAATTAAAAAAAAGTGAATTTAAAAAGCAAATGAAAATAAAAGATTTAAAATAATAAAACTTTAAATTAAAAAAACCATATAAATCTATGAAAAATACACTTTTAAATAAAAAATTAACAAAATTCAAAATTTTTAATTAAAAATAAAAAATAAAAATTTCAAATTAAAAAACTTAATATATATATAAAAGAGAAAATAAAAAACAATTAAAAAATATATTTGATTAAAAAAATAAAAATTAAAAATCACCGCCGCCACTCTGGGGCTGCGGGGCTTGGCGGATGGGTGATGAAGGGCTGCCATCTCTCTATCACCCGTCGTCTGACCTCGCGTCCCCCAGGGCGGTGACGGTGATTCTAGGAATCGACCCAGGGCGACATTGATTCCCGGAATCAACCAAGGGCGACAACGATTCCTTTAATCAACCCAGGGCGATAGTGATTTTGGGAATCGACCCAAAGCGACGTTGATTCTGGGAATCAACCCAGGGCGACAATGAGTCTCGGAATCAACTCGGGGCGGGGGTGATTCCCGGAATCGACCCAGGGCGATGGTGATTTTCGGAATCGACACAGGGCGGTGGTTATTCTCGGAATCGACCCACGGCGGCGGTGATTCCCATAATCGACCCCCGTTGCCTTGAGGGCCACGGCGTTCGACCGACAAGCGGCAGAATGCTGCCAACTCTCTGCTGCCTGATCGACCGAGCCCTGTGGCCTCCAACAGTGGCAATGATTTTTTTTATTTTTATTTATTTATTTATTTATTTTATTTTATTTTTATTTTTATTTTTTATTATTATTATTTTTTTTTCCAGCTGTGGTTCACGGTCACTAAGTGGCCGCTACATCCACGGGTAATAATCCGGTAGATACACCCGAAGGGATCAGCCGTCGGCTTTAATTTTGGGGCCTAACCCCAAGGGCGTCGAGGAGATTTGACCTTGTGACCTTCCGTATGGCAAGGTACTCTAGCAACGAGAACTCGGCCATTTGAGCTATCCCTTGGGGCTTGGTAATGATTTTTATTTATTTATTAATTAATTTTCTTTTATTTTTATTTTTTTATTTAATTTTTTTAATTTTTAATTGTTATTTTTTAAATTAAAATTTTGTTATTTATTTATTATTATTCTTAATTTTTTAATTTTTTTACTTAATTTTTTAATTTTTTAATTTTTATTTTTAAATTTAATTTTAAAAATATGATAATTTTTTGTTTTTTGTTTTTAAATTTTTAATATTTATTTTATTTTATTTTTATTTTTATTTTTAATAAAAAAAAACAATTTTATTTATTTTATTTGATAATTTTATATATATATATATATATATATATATATATATATATATATATATATATATATATATATGCTTTTTTAAATTTAAAATTTCCTTTTAAGTTTTATTTTTTAATTTAAATATGTATTGTTTTAAAATTGTTACTTGAATGTTTTTTTTTTCTTTTTCGAAAGTTATTTTTATTTTAGATATCATTTTTTGGGATTCAACTGCATTAAGTAAGTCATTCATCTATGGTCATTTCCATGAGAGGTAGTCGTAATTGACTAATTTCTCATGATTTTTGAATAGTCCACTTATCACTCATTGCATCGGGTGATGCTCACAGGGGTCAAGAAGTGCGATTGAGATTAGTGAAATGAATCACATAGCATCAATCATCACTTTCGGGGCTTGCACCCGGTAACCAAGACTTCCCAGGAGGTCACCCATCTCGGAACTCCTCTGGCTCAAACGCGCTTAACTGTGGAGTTTTCCCCACAATCAAGCCCACTTAGCAAATGGGGTAGCAAGCTAAGTGAGCTTGATTGTGGGGAAAACTCCACAGTTAAGCGCACTTGAGTCAGAGGAGTTCTGGGATGGGTGACCTCCCGGGAAGTCATGGTTACTGGGTGCAAGCCCCGGAAGTGATGATTGACACTATGTGATTCATTTCACTAGTCTCAATCCCACTTCTTCACCCCTATGAGCATCACCCGAAGCAATGAGTGCTAAGTGGACTATTCAAAAATCATGAGAAATTAGTTAGTTACGACTATCTCTCATGGAAATGGTCATAGATGAATGACTTACTTAATGCAGTTGAATCCCAAAAAATGATATCTAACATAATGCATTGCGGAAACCCCTCATACTTAAGTTATTTTTAATTTTAGTATTTTTTTTTTTTAACTTAAAAAATTGTTTTTTTGGGTTAATTTTTATTTTTTGTCTTTAAATTATGAGTTTTTTTTGATTTTTTTTTTTAAATTTGTTTGTTTTTATTTAATTTTTAATTATTATTTTTTTTAAAGTTTTTATTTTTACAAGTTATTTTTGTTTTTGTTTACACTTTTATTGGTTTTTTTCTTTTCTATTTTCTTTATATTTGATTTTTTTCATGTGTTTTTATTTTATTTTTATGTCTTATTACCAAGATGAAAATCACCACTCTAAACAAAAATGATTAGTGTTGCATCAACACTTTTCAAAATTAACATGAAAATCGTTAATATTTTAAAACAAATGTTCATACTTGATAACTAAAAAAATTTGAAGTGCTAAAAAAATCACAATTTTTCTAAATCGACAAGATATTAAAAAAAAAATAAAAAAATAAAAAATTTAAAGTTCCAAAAATATGCTCCAAAAAAAGAGAGGTTATTCTACATCACCACTTTTCAAAATTGACATGAAAATCATGAAAAAAAAAAAAAGGTCATAAGAAAATTTAAAGTGCCAAAACTATGCTAAAAAAAGGGTGATTCTGCATCACCAATTTTCAAAATCAATTGCTTTTTTTGCTACCTCGACAAAATGGGTACTAAGTAATTTTCTCATTTGATTGGTAACTATGTTAACATGAGACCAAATATAATTGAAATCTTAATGGAATCAAATCATGATTTGTTTAATCATGCTATAAAATTCACAAGTTTCGTAATTAAAAAAAAACACAATTTAATTCAATCTACCTACGAAAAGAACTAAGTCCCAGATTGTGGTGGGCCCTTGGCACACCTGGGAAGGTTAAAACTTACACTGAGAAAAATATCTTCACTTATTCAATCTAGAAATTCATCACAATGGTACTCACGAAAATTCAAATCAACATACACCCATTATATTATAGGAACAAGTCTTGAATTAAGATAAAGAAAGTCTGAAATAGCACAAAGTTCTGCCTACAAACTAAGCTCTGCCTTTTATACAGAGTTGTTGATGAAAAAAAAGACTAATTACAATCTAAATGAGACATAAAATCAAACAAACAAATGCTGTTTTTAATTTCTCTAGATGGCTTTCGAATAGCTTATGGTTGGATTTGTGTTGATCAACGCATGGATCGAGGAGTTGCTTCCATGTTTAGCTGATCCAATCATGGTCCTCCATGTGGCTGACCCAAAACCGTGGCCAAATTTTCCAAACCGTTCACGTTCAGCTTGTTTCTGTACTTAAAACCACACTTGACAATTTTTTTAGCCTTCACTCCCTTTTGGTGATGAATTTTTCCAAACGGTTTCTACATTATATGAAACATGGTATTATGAGTGCAATGAAAGTCTCGGAATGTCGAGATTCTTCACCATTTGGTTACATAATTCATATTTTCACCTACAAAAATTCCGTATTCAACTCTGCAGTAACTAGTTAAAATTGAGTTGTGGAGACTTTCGGCACTAGAACGCTTCGACAAATGAACTTAGTGAAACCATGATTAGTAAATCATGACTAAATCATCTCTAATCATTGAAAAGCTAATAAAACTAATGATAATGAACCACGAGGCATAGGATGTGGCTTAGCGATAAATGATGGAATTATGACGTGAAATGAGTGTAAGGGTGTTGAAATTTAGGTTATGAATAATGGTACTATGCGATCGAAAAATGGGCATATATGAGGCTCAACATCCCCCCATGCCCGAGGGTTTGCATGTCCTTATGCAAACAAATCTCTTTCTCATTGACAGATTCTTGACATTGTTTTGGTTCTTGTGGGACAACATTGCTTGGGTATTTGAAGGTGCTGGTTCTTGTGGAGAAACACTGCTTGAACACTTGGTGGTGCCGATTCTTGTGGAGCAACACTCTTCACATTTAGTATGTCACACTAATTTTCTGAGAAATACAAATTGAGGACAAGAAATAATGGATGAGGGAGAGATGAGAGGTGGTGATGGAGATGGTGAATGGATGTTTGCATACTCTGTCTTCGTAAGACCAATTTCTATAGGTGGTTTCCTTTATCATTTCATGGCAATAATGACTTCATCCTAATGCTTGTTATCATGTAAGGAGAAGACACTATAGAGATTGCTTTGATTAATGCACCATAAGGCTTTTTCTTTTAACATGGTCATGTAATCAGAGTATATGCAGAGTGAATGGAAGGAAATAGAAGGATAATGGTTTATGAAATATGAAATGCAAGGAATGAGAAGTGGTGAATCATTAAGCTTCTTTAACCTTCTAATGAATTAGAGAATCATAAGCCAAATTTACCTCAAGTATTACCTTTGTCATTGATGTGCTCGGTGTTGCAAAATGAAGTGGAGGATGGAATAAATGGAGCTGATGTGACTGCTGATCTGAAGATGGAATGGCTGGAGATGATGTGTATATTGATATGGATATGCTAGAGAAGGCTGAACTGAAGATAGAAAAGAAGTTTGAAAAATTAAGGTCGCCTTCTTCCCCATGCCTGAGGAGTTGTATGTCCCCAAACAAAGAAGGAAGGTGACTGCTGAAAATGATGATCAAGCTACTATATGGCAACGTTTATTGAAACAAGATGATTTCTACAAGAAAAGGAAATGTTGGTACACAGAACCAAACTACTGCAAACATGTGTTGAGATCTCAAAACACATGGTCTTCAACCGCTACACACCCATGTGCAATCTTTCTGATGTGAATAAATGGTGTCAATGTCGAACATAAGCAAGAATCATTGGATTACCTACCATTTAGGATGTTGTTAACCAATGCAGGATATCCCACCCTTGATGTCAATGGGAATCAAGGCACCAGGGACATTCTACTAGCCATGAATATATTTTTTAGAGTCGAATGTACTGCAGAATTCATCCACCAAGAAACATTGATGTATTTCCTTAGTAGATAACAAGGATACCTGCCATAAAGGCATGCAGGCTCCCAGGTACCTTTTCTAACCCTAACCTTGGTTCGAGATAATGTGATGATGTCAATGGGATAAGGCTCGTTGGCAGGTGGGCCTTAAGGAATCCCACATTAACCAACTCGAGTACAAACATAATAATTCAAAAGATACATGATTTGAAGAACTTATACAAATTTACAAACTTTATTGTGAACCTTGCTCGCCAGTTACCTGATTTTCAAGCAAAGTCCCCGTCCAATTGCCCTAGACAAGTTGGTTTTCACAAAAGGACTTATTTTTCTCTTTACTATTTTCATTTATTTATTTACAATACTAAATTTCCTATTACACTAGAGAAAATATGTCCTCCTTCAAGTGAAAGAGAACTTCCAATGAAGCCATGTGCAGATCAGGTACAAAGATATAATCATGCCCAAATTTAACATATAAAATTTAGAAGGTATATGAGCATGAAAGATCAATTTTTTTTAAAGATGCGATGCAAAGAGTATTTGAATATGAGAGTGGTAATTTGACTAGATTGTGATCTAGAACCAATGCTTGATGTAATCCTGGTGGTATTGGTTCATTTCTTCTTTTGGACCACTCTGAAAGTCCTCCTCGATCGTGCTAGGCAAACTTGGATAATTGGTCTCTGGAATGCATACAAGGCTTGCTGCTAGACATTGTAAAGGTTCTTCGATCTCAGGTTCAACTAGATGCTCCCCATCAGATTTGGTACATGATTCATCGATCTCCTTGGTAGATAGGCAGGAGGAATCAAGGGATACTTCCAAATATTTTTTGGTTGTGGAGAGATAGATAATTTCCTGAATGCAGTGAGGATGAAATCTTCCTCAGAGGAAGATACCCTAACTACTGTTAGGATTTGATAAAGTGCTTCGAGGGACATTCTTTAAGCTCTAAATCATTATTGAATTTCTCCTCTTGGTTGATGATCCCTCTCTTGCAACATGGATTAGTACCCAGGGGTTCTTACAGCACCCAAAACACTACAAGGAAAATACCTTCTAGCGGATGTTTTTGAGGAACCCCTTATAAAATACCCCAGACATCCATTTGTAGCGGAGGTTGGCGGGTGGAGGTTTTTGTGGATGTTTTTCGTCCAGTGTGTTTATCATCCTAACCCACACCGGTGCGTTCAACCAGGGAAAACACCGGTGCGCAAAAAACATTGGCACACCGGACACCATGCGATCCATACAAACCCACCCTGGTGCATCTTATTACTGTAGCGCATCGGTGCTTTACAAATATTCCGCACTGGTGTGTCCTAAAACCCCGCGCCAAAACTGAAACCACCCGGTGCGGTCTTAAGAAACTGCATCGGTGCACTTATAAAGCCCCGCGCACCGGAACAGGGTAAATAAAAAAAATAATTATGGCAAAAAAGCCACATTTTTCACTTTTCAGTTCTTGTGAGCTCTCAAGCACCAGTGAAAGTTATCCTTGTCTGAGCCGCCCTGACATCGATGCTCCCATTTCACCCGTTGCACGCACTGCTGCTCTGCATTGTCCACCAATATGCATTTTGAATTTTGCAAAACGGTGGGAAAATTTACGTTTGCAAATTCTACAACCAATATGCCTCCTTGACGGCCAAATGTACAAGTATTTTTCTTGTTTTTCCATAATTAATCCTTTTAGTTGATTAGAATTGTAAATTAACAAAATTAACCGTTTAAAAAAAAAAAAATAATTCCTGCACGGTGCGCTCGAGCCATTTGGCTCGTACTGGTTCACGGTGTTGCCTGTAAATTTACAGGCCGCACCACAACCGATGCTTATGGTATCCACACCAGGGCGGTACAGAAAGACACACCATGATATTTTAAAATTAAAAAAGGTGCGGTTCGGTCGGTTACCTAGCCGCACTGTTGACCCTGTGGAATAACGACAATGCGGTGCATTGACTTAAATATCCGCCTCGGGGCGGGTATTTTTGTCAGCACACCACATTCTATTCGACACGATCAATGGTGTGGCCTAGTAAAATACCACACCGTTGACTAAGTAATGATGTCAAGAGGGTGGTGTGTTGACCAAACCATATGCCCTAGGGTGCGGTTTGTTATACCACCGCACTGTTGACTTATGAACAATGCTAGGAGGGTAGTGCGTTGGAAATTTTCTGGTGCACCGCCTCTGGTGCGTGACAAAAAAAGACACACCGTTACCGGTGCATGCTTATTTTTTTTGGCACACCAACTGTTTTTTTTTTTTCAATATATATATATATATATATATATATATATATATATATTCCTAAATACATGTCTCATTTAATAATTTTTTTTATTTCTTTAATATGTCAATCATTTAGAAATGTGAAAGGAGAGAACAGAGGGAACAACAACGACAACAGGCGGACCAGTATAACATGGTTCGCGAGTGGGAGGCACGAGAGAGGGAGAGAGATGTGTTCTCTCTCTCTATTACAACATCTACCGAGGGGATCCTAAGGCAGGTAGGCCTCCTCAAGTTCTATGAGGAAGCTACTTCCCTAAAGGGCCATGGTGTGCTTTTGCGACATCTTATCCACAGGTGGAATGCCCACCTACAGGCTTTCCGGGTTCGTCCTAACCAGTGGTATGCGTCCACTGAGGAGGACATCTATTTCATTACTGGGCTATCAAGGAGAGGGGTGGATTTTCCATCGTTCCCAGATGTTCCAATTGTCTATGCAACAGGGATTCAGTTGGCGTACTCCCAGAGATACATTAGCGCGAATATATTGTCTCCCTCAGATTTTTAGGTCTCCGGAGGGCAGTTACATATTGCTGCATTTGGTAGTGAGGCGGTGAGGTGCCTCTCACTTTTGATTTTGACCATTTCACACAACACTAGCGATGGGAAACACATTAGTTGCCCGCTTCTATATTATGTTGATTCTTTACTACAGGAGCCATGACTTTTCAGGTGGTCTGTCATTTTTTTACGACAGTTCTGTACAACCTTAGATAGATTATGTGCTCAGGCATAAGGGAGGGTAAAATTCCCTTTTTCTTCAGAGCTATTTTGTTTATTTTTTGAGAGGTTTCCAGAGACAAGGCCTACTTTTGTTCGACAGCCTCGTAGGCCGATGTTGCATGCACGGATGCACATGTGGGGACAGATGGTGCCCAAGAGGGGTGAGACTGAGTTTTCCGCGAGGATATCGCATGATGCATTGGAGTTGCTAGCCAGTGTTGACAATCATCCCTTCGTTATGGTCCCTTGTCCTTATGCTGGTTTGGGTTGGAAAGGGTGTGCCAACATCCTCTTCACAGATGATGAGCCGCCAGATGATAGAGGTAATATTACCGTTTTATTTAAATTTATTCTAACATGTTCTTTAACTTGTTTTTATTAAAATGTGTAATGAAATTGTCTAACTATTGTTGTGTACTTGTATATATTTTGCAGACATTGGGTATTTTGATGGCGAGGACATGCCAGCGCCACAAAATGATCCAAGTGTGGATCCTGATGAGGATCAGGATATGCCAGATTCTGATGATCATGAGGTTGGTGCAGAGAGACTTGCTCTTGCTGCTGCGCCAGTATCGCCTTTTGCTAGGCGTGGTAGGCTTGATAGTAGATTCAGGTTGGAGTTGGGCTACCAAATCTATGCATTGATTGTTGAGGCGAGAGTCAGGCCCGCTACTATGAGAGACATACAGGCCTATGGTAGGCTGTTACATATGTGGAGAGGCATGCTGCGTGTCATGTACATCCAAATGCGGCATGTTGTAGGAGCTACAACCTTAGTTACACGGCCGAGGAGGACCGTTGCACGTTATAGGAGTGGTCAAGACGCAACACTTGATCGAGAGTCCGCGAGCAGCGACGCATCATCTAATGATCATGATAAGGGGAGTGATCATCGTTCACCTCGCGCCGCGCCAGATGAGCAACCTCGACTAGCATCGAGCAACAATCATCATGGAGAGCAGGCTGGACCATTGACCATGTCCAGTCATCACGATGATCATGAGCAGGCTAGGCCATCGATCACCATGTCCAGTCATCACGATGAGTAGCCGACAGTCGATCCTGATCAGCATGAAGCACCAATACCAAATCAGCAGGCACGTGATGATCAACATGTATCTGAGCTTGTCGAGGCTGTACCATTGACTGAACAGGCCTCGAATAGTACTGCTATTGATAATGTACCACCAACTGATATATGACATTTATATTACTGTTGTATATTTTTGACATTATTCAGTTATATATATATATATATATATATATATATATATATATATATATATATATATATATATATATATATATATGGATATGGTCCATGTATTTTATGTTGTAGTTGTAGTTGTAATTAATTTACATGTTGGTGATCATTATGATGTGTATATTGTTAGGTCATGTTAGATATATTCATTTAATACGCAGCTTGCAGATAGATGTGTATGTGATAGCAGTTATTTCACATGATATGTATATTTGATGTTTGTGTTGTAATGATTTTATATAATGCTAATTTTGTTTTGTTAGATGATCATGATCACAATGATGTTAGCGAATTTGAATGTGTTTTTTATTCAAATAGATGTTTGTACGATGGTTATCACGATCGTGATGTTTATTAATTAATTTAATGTTAAATGATCATGATATTGTAAAATTGTAATATTTGTAATTCTAATTGTATGTAAAATTCTAAAATTGTAATTTTATTTATATTAATTGTAATTGTTATATGTAAAATATCTGTAAAATTATAATTGTAATTGTAATATTTAATTTATTGAGAAATGATTGTAATTGTAATTTTAATTGTAATTGTATATATGTAAAATTGTAAAATTGTAATTGTATGTAAAATTATAAAATTGTGATTGTATGTAAAATTCTAAAATTGTAATTGCAATGGTATATATGTAAATTTGTGAAATTGTAATTGTAATTGTAAATTTTAAATTTGTAAAATTGTGATTGTATATATGTAAAATTGTAATTGTAATTGTATGTGAAATTGTAAAATTGTAATTGTAATTGTAATTGTAATTCTATGTAAAATATTTGTAAAATTTTAATTGTGTTACTGTGAAATGATTGTAATTGTATGTAAAATTCTAAAATTTTAATTGTAATTGTATGTGAAATTGTAAATTGTAATTGTAGTTGTAATTGAAATTGTATGTAAAATTTTAATTGTATTAATGTGAAAATTATTAAAATTTTTAAATTTTTAAATTTGTAAGATTTTAAATAATTGTAAAATAATAAATCTAGAATAATATGAATTATTGTAACATATTAAAGTTTAGAAAATAATGCAAATAAATTCATGTGCTTTAGAATTATCATTATTTTATTATGATCTTACATAAAAAAACAACTTTATATAATACGCCATTGTTTTTTAGATCAACATAATTGTAAATTATCAAGTGAAATATTGATTTTAACATTAACACAATGCAAATAACCAACTAATTCAAAATATGTATTATAATGTTTTGAAAAACCCATCTTAAAAAGTATAAATATTGATGAAATAACACATGTACCATATCACTCTCGGTTCTCATGATCACCCTCATTATCTTCCAGCTCGCATGACATGATAACACTATTGTTCTAAAAAATATGTTTTGATCTAGGATCATGTCTCAATACGAACCACCAATCCCTATCCAACACATCTGGGTAAAAAAACACTTGGTTGCAGTGTTTGGGGAAAACATAGGGCTCATTAGCTTCATCCCACATCTTCCTAGAGTTGATACATATCAGCCTACTTTCGTGATCTTCCTTTACATTATTTTGATCAAAGGTGTCCCACCACTTACACCTAAAAATAACACATTGGAAAGAAGAGAAATCCACTTCAACGATCTCTTGTTTCTTTCAGACGTCCCTCATGCTAGGTTTTGATCACGGTGGCTAGATCGACTAGATTGATTGAACTCGACTTCCACTCCACAGTCTTGTGTGATGTTTCCATCATTGGCATTTTCTGTGCGAAAATGGTGTCTATATGCCCACATAGATGGGAAAAAATGCACCTATTATAAAAAAGTTTAAAAAATCATAGTGTCATGTGTCTTATAATAACCTATTGTGGTAAAACACAACCCCCCCATTTTTTACTTGTTTACTTCAAATAATGGGGACCCTTTCTATAAATTTTTTGGCTAAACGCCTTTTAAGATTTTTATTAAGTTAATTATCCTACGATTTTGTTATTTTTTCATTTTCTTTAGATTCTTGTTTTTATTTCCTTGCTACGATCGATTTTTTATAAGCTTTTCATTAATGCTTGTTTCACCTCATTTGGTCAATTGGTTTGTAAATGGCACTCTTTTGAAGTCTAATCATTTATGTCGCCTGGGTTAAAAATGCATAAAATGTACAATATTACATTTTTAATTAAATTAGTTCAATAATGCATTTAGTTTAAATATTAACCCGTAGTTAGTTATTATTAACATTTTTCATTTTTTTTTTTTACTTATACAGTCAAATCATAAAGCATCAGGATTCCAGTCATTTATTTCAATAAATTACTAATCTCGAAAACTCAAAATGTCGAAGTGGCTGTAGTTCTTTTTTATCAAAGTGGCTGTAGTTTAGATAAGAAAATAAACTTTAGATAAATTCATAATTTAATTAAACATCATTAAAATGAAACCAAAATAAAAAACTAATTTTTAACATTAAATTTTAAATTAATGAAATTAATTAATTAAATTAAAATTTAATATAAAAACAAATATATATATATATATATATATATATATATATTACATCACATCAGGAGTTTTTATGGGTGCATCATTATGAAAACCTGATGACTCTCCTTCCCGATCCCCCGGTTGTGATGAGTCAAAGGCATGGGTCATTACTTATTTGTTTGTTTGAAACTCACTCATTTGTTTGGAACTTACTCATATGTTAGTGGTAGGTTAGTTTTAATTTAATATAGTGTAGTGTTAGTTTAGTTTTATATTAGTTTAATGTTAGGTTAGTTTTAGTTTTATATTAGTTTAATGTTGGGTTAGTTTTAATTTAATAATAGATTTAATATTTAATATTTGAAATAATTAATTAATAAAATGTAATTAATTTAATTTAATTATAATTAATTATTAATTAGATTAAGTTGTTTATAAATAGCTAATTATAATTATTAGTTAGATTAACATTAATTAATAAATAGTTTATTAAATAATTAGTTTAGTTTATAATTAATAATGTAATTATAATTAATTAATAGATAATTAAAACTTAATTTAGAATTAGATTAGAACTAAATTAGATGAATAATATAATTGCAATTAATTAGAATTAATTAATTAAATATCATAATTTAATTTAAAAATTTTGATTTTTTTAGCCCAAGCAACAAAAATTCCAGATTTTTGGCAATTTTAATATACCAAATTTAGAGGCTCATAAATGGAGTTTTACTTGGCCAAATGAGGCCCAGAACAACTCATTGGAAAGATAAAATGATGGAGATTATTCCTGAAGAGGTTTTATTTCCAGATTTGATTATTTATTGGGTCTAAAATTCAGCAAAATATCAAGATACGAATTTTTAAATAAAACTAATTTTCTGAGATTTATTTTTTGCCTTTTAATTTGCCACAACTTCTTATGAGTGAAAATTCATTTGTATATGTTCTCATTAGCCAATTAGATCAGCACATAAATCAAAATAAAGCTTATGTTTCCTTTTTTTTATTTATTTAATTAAGTTTTAATTAGATTTATTTTAATTTCTAGATTTGAAAATTTGATTTTATTTTTGCATTTTAATTTTGTTTTTGATTTGCTTTTGCACGAAAACAGTTGAAGAGATGAGAAGAAGCTCTCAATCAATGAGAAGACTCCAACAATTAAAGATTGGAATTTTTGAGCAATTAAAATTGGATTGGGCAGATTTTTCTTCAACAAACTCTCCTCTCAAAGTACTTTTGGAAACATTGTAAATTGCAGATTGCAAAATGTAAAAAATGGTTGCTCTCCTCTGCAATTCTGGACTTCTAAAAGCATTTCTATTATAAGAATTTAGAGTTGTAGGAGGGAGGAGAGAAAATTTCAGATCTGAACATTATTGAGGGTTTTTTCTTTATATTTTGAATGATGTATGATGGGCAGAGTTTGCATTTCTGTAGCTCTAGTTTTGAAAAACATAAATTAAAGTAATGTAAAGGACTGTTAGAGACCAGGATCAGAGAAGCAGATTCAATTAAATGGTATTTTTGGCATTTCTGTATCAAATACCAATTTCAATTTGATGATAATAAAATTGTTGTTTCATTTTATTCATGTTTATGCATTTATGTTGATATGGATAATTTGTCTCAATATTGTTATGTATCTCTATTCTTATGGATTAACTCTGATTTCTGAGTAACTATTTACTCAGAAATCTGTCTTATAAAACTGATTTATTAAATAGTAATGTGTTGCGAATTTCTTCCACATGTTATTGTTTAATTATTGGCTTGACTGATTTGACAATCAATATCATTTTTGTGAATTTCTTCCAGAGTGTTGTTGATTTATTATTTCAGTTAAATGGTCTCAATAGGATGTGTTTTGGTATTCACAAATGTCATGCTAATTGAATTTCTTCGTTAGCTTGATATTAATTAAAAGCCAGACATGTTTAAATCCTCATTATTTAATTATCTTGCTCTTAGTTGGGTTAGATTTATATCTACCTAATTAAGATATGATTTAGATTAGTTTCTTTTGCTTGCATTATAGAATAAGTTTGCATTTAGATTAAATTATACATTCTTTTAAGTCCTCTTCTCAAAGAGGCAAAATCTTAGTTGAGGTTTGGCTGAACCCAAATCAGCTTAAGGGTCATTCTCTTGCTCGATCAACAAGAAGAAGTGATCTGATATCCCTGTCTATTGGTAGTTAAAGATACATCATAAACCAATAGCGATGGAGAAAAGGTAACTGGACTTAGTTAAACCAGTCGGAGCCACTATCATAAACGAAAAAGGAACTGTATTAAGTCCGGACCGGGTGGTTATCCCCCAATGTTGTTGCAATGATTTTCGAGGCTTCAACATAACCCAACAGTTAAAATATGAAATATAGATGTCTTATAAGTTTCAATTGTACATATAAATTAAATAGATTATTACCGAGTTGCTGCACCCAATCCCTACGTTTAGCGCATCCTCTTCAGCACGCGGGTAACGACCGGTTGCACTGTATTTCTCTCTGACTTGGTTAGCAACCCAACTGTTGGGGCATGTTTTTGGCATATTTTCTTTTAAATGATTGGGACAAGGCACACTTCTACCATTCAACCTTCTGAATTCTTTCCTGTCACTATCCCATTTCATCCTCTTTGTTCGTACAATGTGACCCACGGTTGTGTCGCTTTAGAATTGTAAAGAATGAATTTATTGATTTCTTCAATTTATGTATTCGCTGATGAAATCAAACCGACATTATATAGTACATAGATATCAAAATATACATTATATTTAAGTTCAAGATGAATATTTACTTTATGTAAATTTGAAAAATTATAAGTTGCTTACTTTTTATAAAGCACTTTTTTCCACTCGTTTAGAGCAACTCCCCTTCTCTTTTGTCTTCATCCCTTTCATCGTCCCAAATCACCGCACCTGGTTTGTTGTCGATCTGCTTGATGTACTCACTGACATAATAGAAACACTCATACGATATGTTATCACCCAAAAATTCTCAAAATTTCAACTTGAAATGTGTCAAAATTTTCCTTTAAATTGGTTAGGTTGCAAGGCATCATGAAATGATAAATTTTATGATGAACTTAGATTTTAAGTTTTGTCTTAGGATGTTAGAAATAAGTCTAAGGCACATCAAAAGAATATTTTTTGAGTAGATACCTTCAAGTGACCTTAAATCCTAAATCTGGCCATCTGTCAAAATTTTTCTGAGTCCGCAGCAATCTTAGTACAAATTTAACAGAATATGATGCAGAAACACCTAGTAATTCCGTAGTAAAACTGACACTTTTCAAACTAAATGTGCTACGAAAGTTGTGTCAGTCTACAACGGTTTTCTCCATAATGATGAATGGTTAAACTTTGAGAGTTTCAAGGTCATGCTGTTAGAAGTAAGGTCATCATTTGAAAGTTCCACTCCCTCATTTTGTCACCTTTCTCTCCACATTTGAATTTAATTCCTTAAACAAGTTACCTAAGCTCCTCTCTGTCATTTACTTTTCAACCTTTGCATGTATCAGTTAGTTGTCACCTTTGAAAATTGAGCTTTGTGACAAACAACTTGCTGTCCAAAATATTTTTTACAACTGTCACATTTTTAAGAGGGCAGTTTGGGTTATAAAAGGAAATTTCCATGAAGAGGAAAGCATAAAAGGAGGCTATGTGTTTGGATAGGAGCCTATGGAATTTTAACTGATCATGGACTACCTCAGATTCACACAAGATTTCATTCAGACAGGTTACATGTTTTTCTTCCAGGAGCTACAAATGGATTTTTGTGTTTCTTGGACTATTTGAGTTGTTGGTTTCAAAAGTAATTTTCAGGAAAATGAAGAAGAGTTTCAAAAATCTGGAGGTTTTTTCTAAGAACATAACAAGGAACTAAAACCTCTTTCAATTTTCTCCCAGGTGCTACCAATTTGGAGATTTGAAGTTTCCTTTGGGACCTATTTTCAGCATTCTGAATTTTTCCTGTTTTATACATAATTTTATAATTCAGATTCCGGACAACTGAAGCTGATTTTCAAAAAATCGAGAGAGGTTTTTATTATATAAAGTCTTATCTACAAAAACCTCCTCCTTTTTTGTAACAGATATCAGGGATCGAGATATAGGAGCTCATGAGTGCAGCCTTATTTTTCAGGAAAAACAGAGTTATTTTTATTGGTTGATGAAGTGGCTGAAGATGAAAAGGTAGTTTCTTGAGGAGGGTAAGAGGTATTTTTAACCAAATTTTCCTTATCATACTTCATACTATCATCTCACACAACAATGGACCTTTTCTAGGCCTAAAATCCAAATTTTGTGAAGTTTGTGGGCAATTAGGCAATTCCGCAGCATGTGCAAGGCTTGAAGCCCAATTTTTGCTGCGGAATTTCTGAAAAATTCTTTTTGCTTTTAAGATACTTAAAATGATAGGGATGAAGAGATTTTAGGGTTGTATTTAATTTTTTTTGATCACTTAACATCCTCCAATGGTCAAGAATAACAGAGGATTACCACACATCACCTTTTTGTTTGAGCTACGAAAATAGCTCAAAACAGAGTTTTGACAACAAGGTTAGTTCTGGTGATTAATTTTGTGAAGAAGGAGAAAAGTAAACAAATACTTAAAGCTGTATTCCATAAGAATGACAAAGAGTATCAGGGAATTGACAAAGAGTATCAGATCAGTGATTTTCTAAGTGGAGATATTCAGTTAAAGAGGTAGTTTGAAGACACCAGTTCAGATGTTTCCATGTCATCAAACTGACATCTCCTTAATAATAGGCAGAGAAATTTCACGAAGGCAGTTAGAGTATTAATATATTGTTGATGGCCAACATGGTTAAAAGATACGATTCCTTTTGAGAAATATTTGGATCACTTTGGTTTAAATGTAATAGTTAGGTGTTTGACTCATAGTAGGACTCTAACTCCTAATTCGAAAAGGTGTCAGTCCTAGTCTCAAAAATCTAGTTAGTGATTTTCTTTGGTGTCAGTTGTAAAGTTTAATGGTCTAGCCACTTGGCAGACAGAATGTAAAGGCAAGATGTCTATATGTAGTGAGTACTTCGATGTATTCATGGTTGGAAAAGGTGATATGAAAGGACTAATTTTGTAAATGCTTTGAAGGGACTGATATATACAAAAGCAATTGAACTTTTCTAGACTTGAGATTATTAGTAGACTTCAATGAGTTTTATCTCTTATCTTTAATATGTTTTACTTCCATAGTCTTAATGCTTATTACTCAAAATTCATGGAGGAGCATGCTATGAGGAATTAAGTATTGAACTATGGCGAATTGAGTTTTTGAGTCCTATATTTGAAAGGTTTTCTTCAATGTTTAAATGCTTATTACTCAGAATTCATGGTTATTCATGCTCTGACTTCCTTTAAGTGCCGAACTTTGATGAATCTCTTTTAATACTTTCCTTTTCAATACCTTGATGTATCATTACTCATAATTCATATATCATATGCTCTGACTTCCTTTGAACCTCAAGTTATTGGGATTTTTCTGAATGTGTCACTCTCTCATTGAAGAATATACAAGCCTCAGTTTATTTAAGCAGTACTATTGTTATCTTTATCTTTGTCATAGATTCCATAGCCCAATGGTAGCAAGCCTCCATATTTTCAACCTATAAACATACAAAACCAAGACACATAGAGTTTTCCATCTATATATATCATTATTCCATATCATTAACCCTTGAGAGAGCCCTCTCAGGCTGAGGAGGCTAAGCCTTAGCCAAAATATTGGTTTGAAATAGTTACACAAGGTTTACCTGATGAGTAGCCTATCAGGGTCAGATTTTGTGATAACATGATACGTACCCCTCTGCCATAGACCCCTCAGGTTTTTCCCTTTGTCGAATAAAACCTTTCAATTTCTTCATGTACATCTCTAAGAAGAACATCCAACGACAATAAACCACCCCAACTAATTCAACCTCATCTACTAGGTGGATCAGAATATGAACCTGCAAGTCCATGAAACTCGTCGGTAGTTCCTTCTCAAACAAACAAACAATCTCAAATATCTCTTGACGCCACCATGGAATGCTAGCCATATGAATCTCCTTTGACGTGATCCAACGTAAAAATGCAAATAATTTAGATATGGCACGTCCTAGGTCTTGAGGGAATTCATGTTTCACACACCCACGCACGAACAAAGGATAATGACATTGCAAAGTTATAAACACGTGCAATAATATACAAAATTAGTTATGTTTTATGATCCTTGCATGGAATAAATTTTATTAATATAACAAATAATAAAATCATGCTTTTGACATTATACGTACTCTTAGAAGATTCAAATGGTCATGCAATTTCAACCCCGACAAATGGTCATCTACAGTGAAGCAACGTCGTAGTGAAGACCCATATGAAGATGGCACCCTCACACCCATTATAACTTACTTTGCCAAAGAAAGATCATATTTTTTTAAAATCCATGGGACATCACCTTCTTTGAAATACCATGAATTAGAGGGACCAACGCCTGCCTCTGATCCTGTACTTTCTAATCATCTTGGCCAATGTTTCTTTTTAGTTTTTGAAGTAATAAGATATTTCCAAACAACCAATGTGTCACTTTGTTTCGATGATATGTTCCTCCATAAAGAATATGAAACAATTTTAAATATATGTATGGGATCTAATAAGTGGGTAATCTTAATATGCTCCCAATATGGGAGGTTATAAAAGATAGATTTCCTTTTCATCCCAATGGGAAATTTCTCAACATAGGTGTAGAAGAATTCTGGATCATCAAACATAGGCTCCTTGTTTTAATCTAACATTTCTATGAACTCCTTCTCCTTCTCTCTCTCATATGCTCTAAGCCATTCAACTAGTGTTGTTATTGGAGGCCTTTGGGTTCTCTCTCGTTTACCATTGAAAGCGGATGCTGCTCTTTTGTAAGGGTGTTCTTCTGGGAGGAATACCCTGGAGCAATCATACACTGTCTTTCGCAGGTCCTTGGACCATCTAGATTTCAGAGAAGGTCTATAACATTTACATCCAAAATACCCTTTTGTTACAAGACTTGCGAGATTATTGTATACAATTAATATGCATGGCACGTTAAATAATATCATGAAGATCAAAACAATTACAACAAATTAAATAACTAATATGTGAAATAATATTGTTACGTATATAAACAAATCAATAAATTAAACATGTAATTTTCTAGAGAAAACTCCTAAGCCTAGATAATCATGTGTCGTGTAAGCACATATGCCATAAAAAGTAAAACTCCTCTCTGCTACAATGGGTCTTGATACATCGTATACATTTATCCCATCCCATAATTCCTTCAATTTATCTATCAGTGGTTGTAAGTAGACATCCATATTCTTCACTTGTCTTCTACCAGGGACTATGAGAGCCAACATAAGATGTTCATTCTTCACGGACAACCATGGGGGGATATTTTTATTGATCACTACTACATGCCAAACATAATAGTTGGTGTTCTGGAGGGAATAGGGGTTGACGCCATCTATGGCTATGCTGAGTCGTAGACTTCATACTTCATCCTTTAATTTTTCAGGCCATATATCCTCTATATGATTCATGTCTATTGAATCTGTTGGGATTCACATAACTCCCAACTCACTTCTGTGTGAGACATGCCATCCCTGCAACATAGTTAATTCGTTGCAATGAAAGAGCCTTTGAATCCTTGGGATTATAGGCATGTGCCTCAATATCTTAAAAGGAAGACTAGTACGTGATTTACCCTTCTTTTTTTATTTATCATACCTGTCATGCCCACATTTCAGACATATCTCTTTGTCTGCATATTCTCCTCTATATAGAATACAAAGATTTGGACATGCATGATATGATATGTACTCAACACCCAACATTTTCAACAATTTCTTTGCCTCTTCGCAGCTATCGGGCAAGACATTATCACTCAGAAGAACCTTATCTTTGAATAACCTGTAGTTGGTGATCATGGAAAAATATATTAATAAATGTACATTAATGTTGATATAATTATTAACGTTCATAAAATTTACCATTTGTAATGTTCATTGTGTACTGATTATATTTCTCAAATTTATATAAGGGAGGAATTTATGGTAACTTACCTCAAAATTTCCGAGAAACATGCATTCGACAAGCCAAAATTTGCTTTCAAGTTGTATAGTAACATCATTTTCCCCAACTGGGTAGACTTTGACTGACCGCCTGGTCCAAAGAGAGGGGTGGTGGAAGCAAATTTAAGCCTTTCGAAAAAGGTGTCAGCGATATGAGCATCATCCCCTAGCTAATCATCGTTTTGGAATGCATCTAACAACATTGTCCCCATGGCAATCCCTTAAGTAATCAACCATACCAACCTCTATTTGATTGCCTCCATTGCCAGCTTGTGAAGAACTACTATTGCTGTAGTCATTCCTAATTGGTGAATCTGAGCGTAGCGGGAATTGAATCGGTGGTTGATTCAACCATTCTTAGTATCGTTCCTCTCCAATTTTTTCTCTTAATTCAGTCTTCTCTCAATTTGACATTGTCATGGGGTGAAACAAAATATGGTAGGTAGGTCGCTCATCATCACTAAAATCCTAATAATTAAAAAAAATATATTTGAACATGATTAGTACAAAATATATGATATCAATTAGTAACCACGTTGACAATATTGCATGATTAATTGGTTTGACATGGAAATAATTACATTAATCAATATACCAAACAATTATAATTATTACCATCATTGTCCTAGGATTGTTGCTAGAAGATGCAATATTGTTACAATTGGCAGGGTGTAGCGGTTTTCCATTTTCATCTACCAAATGCGCCTTGCGGTATGCTGCTCATGATAAGAGCTTCCGATGTTTTGGAGTTGTTTGAATATTTTGTGCATCTGAACTCAATTCTGAATCTACATGAACCTGCAAATTTGTATACATTATAAATTTAATTAAGCTATGCATGATTGACATGGATAAAATACATAAATTCAATTAGATAATGAAAATATAAATAAAATCTGAAGTAAATATTATGTCTCGAGATGGATAGGGAGAACTCCGCAATGGACTTTGAGAAATATTATGGTACGAGCTGTATTTTGAATAATTTTCCATTCGATATAATTATGATATTTTCTCCCTACATTTGAGAAAAATCAACAATAAATTTTGGTGCACACACCTAAAAGTAATTTCGGTGCCTTAAAAATGGACTTCTTGTTATTGGTGCTAATGTACAGATCACCGCATTGATGCGTTTTTGTTACTGCACATTGGTGCCATGTTATAAATGGACGCACCAGTGCGGTGCTATTAAGTGATGCATTGGTGACGAATAACTGCAAATAAAAAAGTGCAACTCTATTTTCTTTAAGTGAAAAAAAATGGGCGGAAATATATTTTCGAAAATCTAATTTCATAAACAATTCTTTAAATACTAAACACTTTTAATTATTTCACTATTTTTGCAAAAATTTTCAGCCAAAGATTTGCACGAGACATACCTAGAGCAACAGAATACGAGAGCACAGTGGAGTAGTGAAATACGTTCGAACATAAGTATTCAAACAATCGGAATTCCAAACCTCTGGTGATTCAAACCCTATAGCATAGAATTTCAAACGATCTCATGATTAAAGTTTATTGTTTTTTTTACTTTTTCTGTAGTCTTTTTTACATAGTAAGAAAAAAAATTCAATTTCTTTTTCATTTTCAGAAACAAAATAAAAAAAAAATCCATTTTTACCCTAAACCCTACATTATTTTTGTTTCTGCCCTTTCTTCTCCCTATTTCTGTGATTTCAGAATTAGGGCTTTTCATTTTATATTTATAGGGTTTTTATTTCTATATATAGGCCTAAGACATTCAACCCACGAGACGACTTGCATAGTCAAATCCGAATCCATGTCGCCCCTTGCGCGAATTTTTAATTTTTTAATTTTAATTTTTTTTTTATCGGCGCGCCCGACGTAACCTAGCGCACCGGTGCTTTGGATTATCCCAGCACACTACGGAAGTACTTTGTAATAAAAAATTTAAAAACAATTTTTTTTTTAATCGGTGCGCCATATGTAAAATAGGGCACCGGTGCGCTATTTCATTATAGCACACCGCACTCGTGCTGTTTCACATTTTTTATTTATTTATTGTGTTAATAGGTGCACCATGTAACATATAATGCACCGCACCGGGTCTCCTAGTTGACAGAGAGCACCGTATATTGGTCCCTTGTTTGCGCGGGGAGTTTATGCTACAAAAATCAACACTGGATGATTTTTGTTATTTTGTCTGTGTAAATCGGTGCAGTGGTTAACATGTAACACATTGGTGCTCCTTGTTGACACATAGCATTGTACGGTGTGTTATACTATTTTGGCAGTGCGTTTATAAGACCACTACGCCTCGACGTCGGTGCGTACACCATGAATGGTACACCGGTTTCTTGAGATTTTTTTTTTTACTTGGAAAGTTGACAATTTATTTATAAAATATATTAATGAATGATATTGTACAGGTTTCATATTGATATATAAATAACTGACAAGAGATCAAGTAACACTAATACTGATAACACATCAAGAAAAGCAAAAAAGGCAAGTTCTTTGTAAATTTTTTACAAAAAAAATTATTTTTGAACTATATGTAAGTTTAAATAATATGTATTGTTTATTGTGTATCATGTAGAGCCACAAAATGACGAAGCTCGATAAGATTATTTTTGATTTAGGACCAGAAGTGCATAAAAGATGGATGGAAAAATTGCAAAAGGATGAATCAGGAATGAAAAAATACTATCGATCCAATATGAGTTTTTTTTTTTTTTTTTCATTAATAATATACTTAAAATTATTAGATAACATGTGTCAAACAATATATTAATTCACATCTGTTTAATGTTCTACAGGGACCAACAACTCACAAAATGAATGTTGTTCTAAGAGAAGAAAAGAATAGAACATGCAAATGAAAATGAATTGCTCCTTAGCTCATCTGGAGTGGTGCTCGAGGTTAATGAAAGGGGGAAAATTTTTTAAAAAAGTTTGAGGGATCTAGTGGAACGAATGTATAGACATTATTTCCACTTACAATAGAAAAATCAATCCAATGATTTCAAGAACAAAATTTTATCTAAACTACAGGAAGAGTTTCCAGAGAATTGGTCAATGAGACATGTCAGACTTTTAATAGCAAAAATGTACAAAAAAAAGAAGAAGGAATGAAAAAGTAATATTCCTTTAAATGTTTGTCTAGAATTATTTATAAATATCATTTATTTTTTTCCAAAGAAAAAAATCAAACCATCTATTAAGTCATATAATGTTACATAGTATATGCATGATGCACTCCAAAAAACTGCATTTTCCCCTTTTTTAGGAGGGGTAATGGAGTTACTGCTGATGATAATTGAGGTACATCGATCCTCTCAGCCATTTCACACAAGAAAGAGCTAAAACATCTTTTTTCACCTCCCGGGCTTCCCTACTTAGGAAAGTAACGCTCGAAACAAAGATGTAAAAAGACTGTGTCTTTTGGTGATTGAAAAAAAACCAAAAACTGGGTGGTAGACACCGATCTAGTTCCAATATCTTTTAAGCCAAAAAACCTGTAGATGAGTGTTTTCTCCTGTCTCCCAGACCTCCTCATTGAGGAAAACAATCCGAAACAGAGACATGTATTAAAATTATTTGTTTAGTACCAAAATTACATCATAATGTCTGTTTTGAAAAACTAAGAAAAATAATAGCAAAAGCAGCAGGAAACCATCGCGAAAAGGGAGGCTGTTCGATATTTTGGACCAACCCTCCATTGACCTCAACAACTAACCAGTGCCCCAGATTATGCCGAATGCCCTCCTTAGACAGGAGGTCTGCTTCATAGTTTCATTCCCTGTAAATGAGACAAACAATTATCTCATTTTTTTTTAAAGATGGGACACCTCATTTAGTAAAGGAAGAAAAATATAATTAATACATCTTTGAGTCCAATTAAACCACTTGATGATGTTCATGGAATCCCCAAAAATCTGAACTTCTCTCATTCCCAGGAATGAAAGCCAGCATAATAGGAGATGTAAATCTTTTAACTTTGCGAAATTATTTGTCCCCTGACCCAGACCGACCGATGCTTTGAGGATTTTTCCAAAAGGGACATGAATGGATAGGCCTGCTCCACATATGTTTTGAGGGTTTGAGGCGCCATCAAAATAAGCCCGGGGGATTTCCCCCCTTATGTTTTCTTATTGAATGACTCATACTTGTTGTGGATGAGATGGAATTGGAATATAATCATAAATGGAGACCCCTTCCGCCTCTAGGATTCTAATCGGAAAGAGAGAATCTTTGAAGATAACATGATTCCTTGCTATCCAGGTTCCCCGAGAAATTAACAAAGGGATATTTCTAACCCTGTCATTTGGAGCATCTTGCCACCACCTCTGCCAAGCTTCCTACACATCCCTACCTTCCCATATTTGTGGAATTTTGAGAAGCCTCAGAGACTCATTCCAAAGACTGATATTAAAGGGGCATGTAAGAAATAGATGTTGAACTGATTCAAGACTAGCCTTGCATAATGAGCAACATCTAGGTCCAATATTTCCCCTGCGCTGAAGAAAGTCCCAAGAGGGAACTTTGTTCTGAAGTAGGCACTAGAATAACAATCTTGTTTTTTCCGGCCCCTTCAACTCCCACAAAGGTTTGAACCACCACTCTGGCTCCCCCCAACCTTTATGAGACATGAGCCAATGATATCCATATTTTGGAGAGTATATCCCAGACGAGGAGTGGACCCACCTGAGCTCATCCATCTTCTCCTGAAACCTCACATTTGAATTTTGAAGATCAATATGAAGCCCAACCATTCCTCCAACCATCTGTCTTCAAGATGGAGTTCATCTCCTGTCATCCAAGCTTGTCTCCACATTGTTGATCATTCATGATTTTCTATATGACTCAAAGTGCTAATGCCCCTTCGATCCAGCTGCTCTATAATATCTCTTGATAAGGCATATCTCTCAGTACAACCCACCCATGGGTCGTGTCCCAATATTACCTGTGTTCCATCCCCCACATGCGAAGCTAGCCCCTATTCAATTAGATTAACCGAAGCTATATTTGCTTTCCAGACAATTGATGCATTCTTTGTTTTTTTTAATGGCATTCGCAACCAGTCCAGAATTGGCATTGCGTCTATGTATTTTCTTTTTGTAACCGACGTCCAAAGATTATCCAGAGTGACAAGTATCCATGCTAATTTTGCTGCCAAAAACTTCGAGAAAGAGGGGAGTTCCTTTATTCCCCATCCTCCCCAAGCTTTTGGCCGCACTATTTTCTCCCAAGCGACCTAGGGCGTCACATGTTCCACCTTTGAGCCCGCCCACAAGAATCTACTGCATACTTTATTGATAGAAGAGAGGATGATTTTTGGGACTCAAGAAAGGCCAGACCAATACACTAGAATGGCCATAGCTATAGATTTTATTAGCATGAGTCTTCCTTCTTGTGATAGCCATTTGAAACTCCAGTGTTTCATCCTTGCCTCGATCTTTGAAATTAGCCACTTCCAATCCTGAATGAGATAAGAGTTCGGCTTTAGATAAAAACCCAAATACCTGAATGAGTCCTGAAGAGTTTTTACTTCAAATTGTAGAACTTCCTCGATTCTTCCCACTTATGCTCTGGTAAGACTAGCCATTGTCAGGG
The DNA here is from genome assembly GCA_034641835.2 of Pinus albicaulis. NCBI lineage: Eukaryota > Viridiplantae > Streptophyta > Pinopsida > Pinales > Pinaceae > Pinus > Pinus albicaulis. Next base: position 841,666,271 of record CM076570.1, read on the forward strand.
TCGATTTTTGAATATTTATGCATAGGCCAGTAGCCTTTAGGAAAAGATCCAGCACCTCCTTGAGACGATGTCAACCTTCCAAACTACCATTGCTGAACAACAGGATATCATCTACAAACAACAGATGTGTGACAAATAAGTTCACTGCCACTTCTATACCTTTTAACTCCCCTCGTCTCTTTGCTTCATGTATCATCAGGCTCAGACCCTCCACAGCCAGAAGAAAAAGAAGGGGGGAGAGGGGACATCCTTGACGGAGACCCCTTTGCACGTTGAAGAACTTAGTAGCTGCCCCATTAATCAAGATGGCTAAACTAGATGAAGAAATGCAAACCATCACGTAGTTTATGAAGTCAATCCTGAAGCCAAGGTGTGTCATTAGAAGCCTGAGATACATCGAGCTAATTCTGTCATAACCCTTGGATAAGTCAATTTTGACAATGGCTCCTTTTTTTCTGCTTCTTTTCAGACTATGGAGGGTTTCTTGGGCTACCCTGACAGCCTCATGGATTTTCCTTCCGTCAAAGAAACCAAATTGTTCCAAGAGATACTTCTAGAGAGGAAAGATTTTGGCGGGAAGTAATCACTTTTGCAATGATTTTATAGATACAAGTACAAAGGGATATGGGTTTGAAGTCATCAAAGGACACTGGATGCTCTTTTTTTGGAATAAGGGCTAAGAAGTTGGAATTAAAGGGTTGATAAATGGAACCCTTGCTATGCGACTCTTCCACCACCTCTAGAAGATCCTCCCCCAATAATTCAAAGAAGTGTTGGAAGAATTCCACCGTCCATGCATCAGGTCCTGGACTTTTATCCTTCTGCATTGATTTTAGAATTCCTTCCACTTCCTCCTTTGTGACAGGCTCCATAATGTTGTTATTTCCTTCCTCATCAATGTAACTAGGGAATAACTGAGCCACCCTAATTACTTCAGCAATGGATGCCTCAGCAGGGGCTCTGACCATAGATTTAAAGTGTTTGACTCCAAGGGAGGAAAGGTCTTCAAAAGATCATGCCATACCTCCATCCTCCGTATGCAATTCCCATATTGTATTTATGTTTTTCCTTCCTTTAGCATAATTATGAAAGAACTTGGTATTTTCATATCCAGCTAAAAGCTAGATGGCCCTACTTTTTAGCCGCCAACTTTCCTCCCTTTCCAGCAATATTTTCTTTCTAGTTGCTTCCAGACTTCTTATTCTGTCTCTTAATTCGACAGAGGAATATCCTGCTCCCTCCAGAATTTCAAGAAAGTCTAATTCCTAATTGACCTTCCTTAATTCCTCCTCCACCTTTATTTTTTTGTCTTTTGCCTAGTCTAGAGTAGCTTTTTTCATTTTCTTCAGATTCTCCATGAAGTGCCTGCTCATATTTCCAGGTTCCCTTGGTCTGTCCTTCCCCCATGTGGCATGGACCAAAGATTTATAAGAATCATCTTTAAGACATGAGGAATTAAATTTGAATGGAGCTCCAGGATTTTTCTGTGTACCTTTAATTTCTAAGAGAATGGGAAGGTGGTCATATAGACCCCCTTCCCCGACCCAATGCCTAAAGACAAAGGATCTTGCGACCAAATCTTCACTAAGAAGGAAACGATCCAGCTTCTTTGCCACCCATTCCTCTCCCATTCTCCTATTCCTCCAAGTAGGTCTGGGCTTGATCAAATTTGCATCCAAAAGATGAGAGGAGGCCAGATTATTGGTGAGGAAATCAGTGAGTGGGTCTGCCAGCGCAGAGGGTCCCCAGGATTTAGATATCCCCAGAGAGAAATTCAGGTCTCCTCCCAGGATAAGATTTTAATCATTCAGACATAATTTGGCGAAGAGGTTTTTCCAAAACTGTACTCTCTCCGTACATGATCCATAGACATTAAGAAGGAGAATAGGTTGGAAAATCTCGTTAGAGTAAACTTCCATAGCCAGAGTATTTTCAAAACCCCAAGAAGACAAATCCTACATTCTCCCAGAGTTAAAGCCCATCGCCAATACCCCCAATCTACCTTGAGCATCTAATGTCTGAAAAACCCAGCCCAGAAACATCCTTGACAGAAGACCTTTCACCTCCTCCCCCAAGCCCAAGGTTTCTTGAAGCAGAAGGACATCAGGGTCGTGGGACTTCATCAAATCCGTGAACTCTAGTTTTTTAGGCTGACTAGCTAAACCCCTACAATTGGAAGAAAGAATGATCATCGATAATTCTGGGGGGGTGATTGCGATGCTCTAAGCACCCCTGAGAGGGACCACTGCTTTCCAACAACAATGTCTAATTTAGCCTTGAATTAAGCCTTGAAGAGATTCGATTTCCTACCTCTCAGCTTTCTCGGCCCAATCGGGATGTGACTGGACTCTAGACCTCCTATAACTTTTCATTTCCAAGGTTTTTTCACTAAGTATCTTAGGTTATAGGGGGGTTTTTCAAGAATACCAGACTGGGGAGGAGCAATATCAGTCTCAGCTTCAGAGAGGGGAACCATACTGGATGACGGGATAGAAGTAATGATACTGTCAAGAGACTCAATGAATTCATGCATTTGCATATATTCCATTTGAGTAGGCCTGGAGGGACCAGGCTTAGATAAAGCAAAAACAAATGTGCAAAATGATGTGAAAATGGAGGGAGAAGAGACTAGAGTATCCTCCAAGGAAGTTTCTATTTATCCAACTTCAGATGGAAGATCCTGTGCAGGGGGGAGCTCCTGTTCTTGTTCCATAGCTGGTGGATTGTGATCATTTTCCATGTGGTCCAAAGGTAATGATACTGTCAAGAGACTCAATGACTTCATGCATTTTCATATATTCCATTTGAGTAGGCCTGGAGGGACCAGGCTTAGATAAAGCAAAAACAGATGTGAAAAATGATGTGAAAATGGTGGGAGAAGAGACTAGAGGCATACCCTCCAAGGAAGTTCCTATTGATCCAACTTAAGATGGAAGATCCTGTGCAGGGGGGAGCTCCTGTTCTTGTTCCATAGCTGGTGGATTGTGATGATTTTCCATGTGGTCCAAAGGTAAAGTTTCGTTCGTAGTTTCACCCGGACCCTTAACCCCTTCCATCAAATCCTCTTCCAGATCCCTGTCCTCTTCTGCGCCTATAGATGGAATGGACTCCCGAATGTTCCTTTTCTGTTTTCTTCTTTTGTGGTGCCCAAGGGGGAAATCCTTTGAAAGGTGACCATACTTGTGGCATCGATGACAACGAAAGGTTAAGTGTTCATAATCCAATGTCTAAGTGAATTCATTATCCTTGTACTTCAGACACATTTTATCTGCAAGCCCTTCTTTGGGATTTAAATTAACTATGATTCTAGCCGCACTCAGATCCCTAGTATGCTGGAAGGACAGGTCCACTTCTAAGAATTGTCCCAGGGTATTCCCAATTGAGCGGAAGGCTGAATCCATCCATAAAGGAAATGGGAGACCAGGGAGCTTTACCATATGGGGGAATCTTCCATTTTTTCTATCTGGGCGTCGAAAAGCAGCGTCCATCTTCTGAACAAGACTGGCCTCTTCCCAAAACACTAGTTCCTCTCAATAACCCAATCCAGATGTTCTTTCTTCTCAAATTTGATACTAAACCATCCCGGGCTAAAGTTTGAATTTTCGAAGGTTTTCTAGGGGCATCCAACCATTCCAAATCAATCCATTCTGTGATATAATTAGCCGAGAATTTTCTGCCTACGAGTATGGTCTCTGTTGCTTCCATAACTTCGTCGATGCGTATGTCTACTCCAAAGACACAGCAAGGGCGCTCATCTTTTATCCTGATAAGATTGTTGTTTTTCCTTTTTGTTCCTACAGACCCACTTCTTCCTCCTTCCTCACCTTCCAAAGGCCTTTCGAGCAGATCTGGTACTCCTAGAAAAGGCGACCCTAGTTGCCTTTCTTCAGCATAATGATTACCCTCCTTGTTTGAGCCACCCGCTACTACCTGCCTTGATTCAAGACTAAGATCCTCCTCCCAGATTATTCCTTTGAGATTATCTGAAGCCCTTCCTTCTTCTCCCCCTACTCGCAAGGAAATGAGAACCCCATCCTATCTTCTATGTGTTTGATTCAAACCCAGGGAATTTTGAATCAAACCCTCTACCAACACTGGTCCCTTGCTGGCTGCTTCGCTTCCTTGCGAGAGAAGGAAGTTTTCCAGAAAGCTAAAAACTTGATGCAGAATAGGGTTTCTTTGCAAAAAAGAATCTTCCCTAGGTCTTCCTCTATCCAACTCCTGACCTCTATGACTATCTTCCAAAAAATATTTTAGACCCATAGATCCCTGAAACCCACAACTTGCAACGATATCTTCTAATCCCCCTGTAAAAACTGGAATTAAGGAAATACCTGGCAACGAAGAAATTTGAGGGGTTTTCTAGTTTTTCTGATGAGGATCGCCTCTAAATCGTTCTAGAGGAGCCGATAGTGAAACTGACCCTTTTGCACCCTCAACCTTCCACACGCAGTTGACGGTGCTCTGGAACTTTCTTCCAGCAACGCAACCCCGTTTGTTAAGCCCCGAGCGCTTTCCAAACCTTTGGACCTCGGCTCTGTCTCTGCAATGATAGGAAAGAATAGATCTAGGTTTTTTCCCGAAACCTCTTGCCCCCAGCAAGTTAGCAGGTCTTCCGGTGCCGGTTCAATGTCCATGTGATCCCGTTCAAACCCCATGGATAAACAAGGCTTTAGGTCTTAAACTAACACCGCGATAACGCAAAAATCGCACCTGCACAAGACTCGTTTGCGCACAACATCGTGTAGTAGGGATGTTAGGGTTTGTGAAAACTAAAACCGCCATCCTAACCTTGATTATCCAGTTGCGGTCTTGGAAAATCCCGTACAAGCCATGTCCTGCTGTAGAAGGCACAGATGACCGCGATATTCTAACAAGCCCGAACGCTTGTCACATGTAGAGACTTCACGCGTGTAGTATCTGAAGCCTATACCCGGCCTGAATCTACCTGATCCTTCCGCTATTTTTAAGGTTTTTCACCATCTCCGATTTCTCCTCTTCCAAATATCTTTTATAAATATCACTTTTGTTATATTTACTTTTCATATATCAATATAAAAATTAAATAGTTTATTGTCATGTTACATTTTCAGGAAGATTATGAAAATCTCAAAAGATGAACGAGCTGATATCAAAAATATGCCAGTAGGAATGTCCAAAAAGGTGTACAAGGAGATGGTCAAAGAAATGGACAAAATTGCATCGCGGGAGGAGCCATCTCAACAACAACGTGCTTCAAATGTAATATGTAATCATTGAATTTTTTTGATCATTAGGTAAAATAAATAAACAATTTAGCATCAAATATTAATTTTCAAGTATTTTATTGCAGAAAAGAAAAGAAAATGGAACCCATTCAGCACATAAAACAGGATGACAAGGAAGAAAATGATTGATATCTAAGTTTGTGAGTAATTGTTACTTCCTTATAACAACTTAACCAGATTTCATTTTTGTATTTTTAAGTTGTTTTACAAAAATCATCATTGAATGTTTCCAAACAGGTGCTAACATACAAAGAAGAACCATCAGAGGAATTGATTGAAATTGGTTTAAATATGGGTTGTGTGTATATGTTGGCATATCAGAACTTAATTGTGGAATTTGTAAGCATCTATCGATCTTGTTTTACTTAGCTCCTTCTATAATTAATAGAACAAAAAAATATTTTATATTAAATATATGATTTGTTATGGGGTATAAAACTTGCAGAAACAAAGTATGGAACTGTGCCAACAGATGAAATCTTGAAAGATGGCATACTACATGGTTTTGAAAGAATGTGTATAGTTCATGAGTCAATTATTGCTAGGGTACATCATTTATTTTCGATTTACATTGATGTATATTATTTAATATTGCAATTTTCATTATTCTCACCAATGTATATACACTCATTACAGTTTATTTTTATGTTTGTAGATGGAAGCTGAAGAAGAAGAAAACAATCAACACCTTGAACAAAACATTCTTGAAAATAACCCAAGTCATGGAAGTAGCTCCAACAGTGACAATAGTTCAAGCGAAGAATGATGATCACTATGTTTGGATATCAAAGCAAGGCGTTGTTTTTTTTGAAATATTTGTCTGTGAAATCAGACATTTTGTTTAATGTAATGGACATAGTGTCCCAATTGAAAGACAAAGGGACACCAATAACTGTCCCATTTTTTATGAAAAAGACTGTCTTATTCATATATATATATAATAAATTATGTTTTAATTTATTCTATTGCGTTCTCCATTATCGCTGTGAAATGTAACACCACTGATTAAATTTATGGATGATTAAATATTATAATGAAGAGATGTGAAATTTGATGATATGATATAACAAATTAATCCAAACATCACATTCAAATGCACTAATAAAAAATTAATTCATATGAATACTATTATAAGATATGTGTCGTCTTTTGATGAATAATGAATTTAAAAAAATCACAATAATTATGATATGATATAAAAAATTAATCCAAACATCACATTAAAATGCATTAATAAAAATTTAATTAATATGAATACTGTTATAAGATGTTTCGACTTTTGATGAATAATGAATTTTAAAAAATCACAATAATTTCACTGTCACAGGTCGATGTTTTAAAAAAATACAAAATGAACACCGGTGCGTGTCAGTTACTGTACAACGGTGTGTTTGTATGATACAACGCACCAATGTGTTTCTACGACCTATAGGCAATGCACAAATACCAATACCAATTATAAATCTCGGTGCGTTTGTGCGATACTGCACACCGGTGCATTTATGTGAGTCTACGCACCGGGGCATTTGTACAACCTATGGGCACCGCACAAATACCAATACAGATTAGAACAAACGGTGCGTTTTCTGATACTGCGTACTGGTGCATTTATATAACTTGATGTATCGGTGCATTGAGATGACCTATGGGCACCGCACAAATCCTAAGACCAATTAGAATGGCCCCATGCGTTGTATCACCAATGCTGCGCCCCGGTGCGATTTTATACCTTGACGGCCCGATGCATGCACCTTCAACCGCCTCGGACCACCTTCTAGATGACACGCACTGGAGAGTTGACACCTTAATAGTGCACCGATGAAAAAAAATCCGTAATAACCTCCGTCCGCCCAATTTTTTTAGTTGTGTTGAAATTCCGTTAAAGCTTTTGCAAAGCCTCTGTAACCGTAAACGAATGTTGTAGAAAATGTGTTTTTGACAATTTTGGCCAATTTTATAACACTAAAAACCTCCTTTATAACCTCCGCTAGAGGGTCTTTTCCTTGTAGTGAAAAATGATATAACGTTAAAGGTTGGAATCTGACGATAAATGAATTTAAAAACTATTGGCGGAAATAAACCTCGCCACACTCATAAAAATCCGGATCAGAGTACTATTTAATCTATTGAAAAGCGAAACAATTCGGAAATGAAATGTCTCATAGAATGTTTCAGACTATTCTAAGGCCTACTTCTACTTCTACGCATAAAGGAAAGGAAATAAAAGTTAAAAGATAAGAAAAAACGACCAGAATTTGGAGCAACCCCATAATAGTGGATGTGTGGCTCTTCACTCACGTCTTACTGTACTCTCTCTGCCCTCTGATTGCCCTGAAATACCCTTGAAACTCTATAATAATAATTTTACCTGAACCAAAATACAACTCCCCGACAACAGCGCGAAAAACATTGGGAGTTTTAATTGATGAATTAAACCTCTTAATTTAATTGTCAATCCGGGAGTTGTAAATACGGGTTGTACTGCGCTTTTGGTTAAACTTAGGATCAAAGCATAAAAATTCCTTAATAATGATGAACTAAGTACCGGAATGAAAAAGCATACTGCTATGAGCTAACACACATCTCCCTTGCGGACTAATAATATTAAAAGAGATTTAACCTAATTCATTCAAGCCATACTATTCAAACTTCCTGCACTTCTGGTGATTAAGTCAAATATTATTGAACAGAAAGCAATCTTTCTAATTAAAGAATCAGAATCAATAATCAAATTAAATTTACTTGAAATTCTTGTTTTAATCAATCCATTCTGTACTCAAGGATAATTTGCACTTAAACTATATCTAACATTCACTACAATCTCTCACTGCAACAAGACTGTAAGAAGGTACCAAACAAATCAGAACATCCTCACATTGTAACTGAATCAATCCCAAAATTATATATTGTACTTGTAATCCAAAATCCTTCTATGATATCTTAGAAACCATAATATATTTACTCCTTACATTAACCAATCTACTTATGTTAACATATAAGCGAAAATCTAAAAATAACACACACTCCTATTAATCATAAACTCAAAATTCAAACTAACTAGAACACTCTGTCTTGAGGAAAAAACACCCTAATAAATTCAAAATTCAAACCAAAAGGGGAAAATCCTAACTGTTGCTGGTCTTATAACCAATTCGCTTCACACCTCAACTTCTATCAATTCAAAATCCTTTAATAGAAATAAAAGTATTCTAATATAATTATGGGACTGAAATTTTGCTATAGCAAAAAATCTGAATTCAACAAACTTGCTAATTAAGAAACACATCCTAAAATTTTAAATGGCATTCAATAACTTTTAAAAATCACACCACTGTTGAGCTCACATACATAGTTAAGCAATAGAATTCAACAATAAAACTCACATTGCTTATCAATAAAACTTACACTACGAGATAATGAAACTCACACTTGAGTAATTCGATTATGAACTTAAGACACTAATTCTCTGGAAATAACACTGTGGATGCTAGTTCAAATTCATGTTAATGTCTCTAAGGCCGACTTTCAAAACACACTCACACTGTTCGATGATTTTGAAACTGCAAAGGCTCGAAAGTCAATTCTCAAACTCAAGAGTAACTTCTAAGTTTCGAATGCAATTCAAAAGAAATCAAACGTTGTATATGTGAAACATGTAATTACAAATACATCCTTATGCACTATCATTGCATACATCTACGAACTCACACTTCGCAAAATAATCAAATCCACTGCTAGTAATCAGAAACACGCACATAGAAATTGCACTGTTAAATCACTATTTTAATGCATGCACATAGTCATTCAATACAGTTCTGCCTATAATTACTTCAATGCAACATAGCGCCTTATGGAAACAGAGTAATGCTTTATAAAAAATGATCAAACACGATATTCAATAACTGTCATGAATTCCAAAACCGAAGCAACAAGAGACCAAATATAATTGAAATATTAATGGAATCAAATCACGAACTTGTGAATCAGAATATGCAGAGTGTATGGAAGGAAATATAAGGATAATTTTTATGAAAGATGAAACGCAAGGAATGAGAAGTGGTGAATCATTAAGCTTATTTAACCTTCTAATGAATGTTGAACCATTATTTAAACTGAGAGGGGGGGGGGTGAATCAGTTTAACACATTCATGGACTTTTAAAACTTTCCTTTAAACTTATTTACACCTTCATTTCATGATCAACTTATTACATAATGTAACATCAATCTTAATATGTGAGCAACAAGTATTAAGCATATTAGATACACCATATCAAAACATAAACATCATGCACATAGACAACAGATATAAGTGGAAACCCATGCGGGAGAAAACCACATCTTATTATTGTTGTGATGCAAAGGCAAGCTCCAACTCCCTCTCACCACTGATTTTATGTGGGTTCCAACCTACAGGAGGCTCCTACCTCAATTCTGCAAGCTACAACTTGCAAGGAAGTTCCAACTCCCATCAATTTTTTGCAGGCTGCAACCTACAGGAGGCTCCTACCTCAGCCAGCTACAACTGACATATATCAAGCTACAAATTGATATGGAAGCACCAAATTCCTCACTCTTTCAAAAAAAACACATGCTGATTTACCTGGATATCAGCTCTGTTCTGTTCCTTCTTCACTGATGTCCACCAACCTTCATATCTACCTTATATCATCTCTGAATCTTTACAGCTTCTCTATCTACTCCTCCTTCTTCTTACCCTCTCTGCCTCATCTCTCCATTATATAACCTCACTATGCATATGTTGGTAACATTATTTATGGAGATCACCTCATAACTGTTTGCATTCCACAGGGAATTTGAAATGAACAGCCATGACTCTTTGCCTTCCACCTTCTTGTTTTCTTGCCTAGCACATTCATAAAAATATAACAATATGTATACATTTCAATATTATAGTGGGGTGTTTCTTTGCCTACGGAGACTTGCCTTTGCATCACATACAATAAAAATTATTTTAAATCATTTACATTCACATTTACAGTTACATAAATCAATTTCACTCAGCCCTTTTTCAACCCTTGGCTTGTTGTGCATTTGTCTTTTCTACTGCTGTAGTGTAATAGTTCTGCATATTCTCCTACTTTCTATGCATGTAGAATTCATTTCCCAAATTATGTTCTAAATCTGGCAGCTTTATCAATGTGGAAGCTTTCTTCAACCTTCATGGTTCCAACCATAGCCAAGATCTATTTTGCAGACTTACAATATGAACTAATCTTGTTAAACCCTTCGGAACTTATCACGTTTAACTATTGGAAATGAATAATTGAAGCCTTTTAACCAATGTTCAAAAACTTCTGGATTAAGGTCGGAGCTCAACACTTTGATAAAACTCTTTTAAATAACCCTTTCAGAGACAACATGCTCAATCTTTGAACATTCGCACCAGCTCCGATGGTTATCAATAATTGAATGTATTCGGAACCACCATTCATGAATATATATATCGACTCAATATATGTCACTTATGAATAAAACCCAATGAATCAAACAAATCTTTTGTTTGCTCGGCCAATATTTTATCGATCAAACATACCTCTCCATTTGACGGCGGTAGACTTATCGCGTTTCTACTAACAAATCCAATGGCAGTCGCATATTAAATTTGCTCGATTTTTAATCCATCAACCCGCATGATAAAAGTGGGTCCCAATATTTAACGTACCATTCTCTACATCCATCTCATATATGACTCTTCATTTAACGTTAATTTATGCAAAGGTTTTACTTCAATCTAATTTCAATATGATGGCCACTCACTTTTCCCCATATAGCAATTCGAATTTTATGTTCGATCAACTCAAGTATATATATGCTCCATTTTCCTTTTAAAACCTACCAAGCTTGAACTTGGTTAATTAACACCAACGCATATAAATATTATACATTCAACATCAACAACCTTCACAGAATTAAATTAGAATGACACCACATGATTAATATTCAACCATACATAAATTCAGACTTTGGCTAAAACCCAATGACGACATAAAATAACAATTGGGGCCCATAACTGTCCTTACCTTGGCTAATTGTCGAATGGATCAAATGGTCCAAATTTCATCGCGTTCCAAACCTCAAATGAACGCTCATTCGACGATCATCGCGCAACACAACTGCACGCTTAATCCCTCAAAATCACGCGATAAAAGTGGTTTTTAAATAGTACTTAATGCCACATGTCAAGCAAGGGGTGATATCGTGTTCCAAAAGGTAAAAAAACTTACCACTCTTGAGACCACACGATACTGCCGGTTTAGATTCACCAAAACCACCTCTATTGTTTAACGCTCCAATTCCGCTTCATCTTCATGGTTCCGCTTTTCAACAGGTTCATTCTATATTCGAACAGGTTTATGAAAAACCTCTGTGCCTTTCGCTTAACAGATCCAATTCTTACTTTGGAAACCAGGAATCTCTACTATAGTCTCAACTTCGATTGCAAAAAGTCTCCTTCCAACCAATCTGGTTATGGTTCCTTTACACAGATCGTTATGGGTTCCACTAATGCCGGTTCCAATTCTAACGCAACATTAGAATGAAAAATCCGTCGAGCTATGGAGTATAACTCTACATAAAAATTCTACGTCCACTGTACTTTGTTCCATCAAATATTCAACCCACAACTTAAAATCTGTTACTCACGTCCACTGTTCCCAAATTGTGCTTTAGAAGTTCCAACCTTCCACCCGATTTATGGTTCCACTTCTCCTTGTGTTAATTTCTATTCATTGATGTTGTTGTACCTTCGCTCCATTCTATCTTAGTTCACTTCAACAACCATCGATTCTATATTCTCTTATCCTAATCCTGACCTGGAATTGTTATTCAATCGGATGTACTTTTTATACATACAATCCAAATTCAGCATTTCATCAATCCACCAACGCTTGGCTACTTTAGTTGAACGCTATTCAAATTCCCTTTTGCATCATCGATCCTTGTAGTGATCGATGACTGCAATTTCCTTTAATCTTCTTCAGAAATGCATATAACCATTATTCCACACTTCACTCTAAATCGATATTAACCTTGTAATTAACATTGATTTACTCAATCAAAGCACAATCTCATATTCAAGCCTGTCTTCCACACTTATATCTATTTCTCAATTAAAAACAGAACATCATCTAGAACTCTATCACAGAGTTTATTCACGCATTGTTCAATAAGTCAATTGCACACATATCTCAGTAAACCGATTCTTCATATATACATCTGAACCAAATTACAATTGTTACTGGCCTGAATTTCAATCAATGGCCCTTTGTAAAATTGTTTGAGGCTTTCCAAACAACACCCTGCAGATCTATAAAGACCCCGAACCTTTCTCTTCTTTAGGGCAACTCCCTCCTGAGCTTGTTCTGTATAAGATCTTTGGCCCTTGCTGTATCTTGCTACCTCTCTACTTCTTTGCTGCCTCTGCTTCAATTCGCTGTCTCTACTTCTAATCACCTATCTGCTTCATCCGTTGCCTCTGATTCTTGTCTAATGCTGCCTTTCTACCTTTGCTGCTTAACTATTGTTCCTTTGTGCTCCTTTGTCTTGATGATAATTCAGGTGCTACTCCTGTCTTCTCCTTTGCCATCAATGACAATATTTCCAACAATGAATTATAGAATCATAAGCCAAATTTACCTTTGTCATTGATGTGCTCGGTGCTGCAAAATGAAGTGGAGGATGGAATGGTTGGAGATGATGTGACTGCTGATTTGAACATGGAATGGCTGGAGCTAATGTGTATATTAATATGGATCTACCAGAGAAGGCTGAACTAAATATATTAAATAAGGTTGAAAAATGAAGGTTGCCTTCTTCCCCATGCCTGAGGAGTTGTATGTCCCCAAACAAAGAAGGAAGGTGACTGCTACAAATGATGATCAAGTTGTTATATGGCAACATTTATTGAAGCAAGATGACTACTACAAGAAAAGGAAATGTTGGTACAAAGAACCAAAATACTGCAAACTTGTGATGAGATCTCAAAACACATGGTCTTTAACCGCTACACACCCATGTGCAATCTTGCTTATGTGAATAAATGGTGTCGATGTCGAACATAAGCAAAAATAATTACATTACTGACCATTGGGGATGTCGTTAACCAATGTGAGATATCCCACCCTTGATGTCAATGGGAATCAAGGCACCAGGTAAATTCTACTAGCCATGAATATATTTGTTGAAGTCGAATAGACTGCAGAATTCATCCACCAAGAAACATTGATGTATTTCCTTAGTATATAACAAGGATACCTGCCATTAAGACATGTTGGCTCCCAGGGACCTTTTCTAACCCTAATCTTGGTCCCAGATAATGTGTTGATGTTGATGGGACAAGGTTTGTTGGCAGGTGGGAATTAAGGAATCTCACATTAACCAACTCGAGTACAAACATAATAATTCAAAAGATACATGATTTGAAGAAATTTTACAAACTTTATTGGGAACCTTACCCACCAATTACTTAGATTTCAAGCAAAGTCCCTGTCCAGTTGCGCCAAACAAGATGGTTTTCACAAAAGGACTTATTTTTCTCTTTACTATTTTCATTTATTTGTTTACAATACTAACTTTCCTACTACACTGGAGAAAATATATCCTCCTTCAAGTGAAAGAGAACTTCCAATAAAGCCATGTGCAGATCAGGTATAAAGATATAACCATGCTCAAATTTAACATATAAACTTTAGAAGGTATATGATCATGAAAGATCAACAATTTTGAAAGATGTGATGCAAAGAGTATTTGAATATGAGAGTGGTACTTTGAATGGATTGTGATCTGCAACCAATGCTTGATGTAATCCTGGTGGTATTGGTTCATTTCTTCTTTTGGACCACTCTGAAAGTCCTCCTTGGTCGTGCTAGGAAAACTTGGATAATTGGTCTCTGGAATGCATACAAGGCTTGCTGCTGGACATGGTGGAAGTTATTCGATCTCAGGTTCAACTGGATGCTCCCCATCGGATTTGGTACATGATTCATCGATCTCCTTGGTAGATAGGCAGGAGGAATCAAGGGAGACTTCCAAATATTTTTCTGGTTGTGGAGAGATAGATAATTTCCTGAATGCAGTCAGGATGGACTCTTCCAGAGAGGAAGATACCCCATCTATTTCTAGGATTTGATAAAGTGCTTCTAGGGACATTCTTCGAGCTCTGAATCATTCTTGAATTTCTCTTATTGGTTGATGATCCCTGTCTCACAACATGGATTAGTACCTAGGGCTTTTTACAACAACCAAAAAATGATATAATGTTAAAGATTGGAATATGAAGATAAATGAAATTAAAATATATTGGCAGAAATAAAGCTCACTACACTCATAAAAATTTTGATCAGAGTACTATTTAATCTATTGAAAGTGAAACAAATCGGAAATTAAATGTCTCACATAATGTTTCGGACTATTCTAAGGCCTACTTCTACTTCTGCGCATAAAGGAAATGAAATAAAAGTTCAAATATAAGAAAAAATGTCTAGACTTTGGAGCAACCCCGCAATAGTGGATGCGTGGCTCTGCACTCACATCTTATCGTACTCTCTCCGCCCCGTGATTGCCTTAGAATACCCTTGAAACTCTGTAATAATAATTTTACCTAAACCAAAATACAACTCCCTGACAATGACGCAAAAAATGTTGGGAGTTTTAATTGATGAATTTAACCTCTTAATTTAATTTTAAATCTGGGAGTCGTAAAAATGAGTCGTACTACACATTTGGTTCAGGTTACGATCAGAGCATAAAAATTCCTTAATAATGATGAACTAAGTACTGGAATGACAAAGCAGATTGCTATGAGATAACACACATCTCACTTGCAGATTAATAATCTTAAAAGAGACTTAACCTAATTCATTCAAGCCATACTATTCAAAATTCCTGCACTTCTGGTGATTAGGTCCAATCTTCTTGAATAGAAAGAGATATTTCTAATTAAAGAAGTAGAATCAATAATCAAATTCAATTGACTTGAACCTATTTTAATCAATTTATTCTGTACTCAAGGATAGTTTTCACTTAAACTATATCTAAAATTCACTACAATTCTCTCGTTGCAACAATACTGTAAGAAGGTACCAAACAAATTAGATCAATCTCACACTGTAACTGAATCAATCCTAGAATTCTATGTTGTACTTGAAATCCAAAATCCTTCTATGATACCTCAGAAACCATAATATATTTACTCCTTACGGTAACCAATATCCCTATCTTAACATATAAGAAAAATTCTAAAAATAACACACACTTCTCTTAATCATAAACTCAAAATTCAAACTAACTAGAACACTTTGTCTTGAGGAAAACACACACTAATAAATTCAAAATTCAAACCAACAAGGAAAAATCCTAATTTTTGCTGGTATTAAAACCAGTTCACTTCACACCTCGAATTATATCAATTCAAAACAACTGTCAACAATTGTAGTCCTCAAATATATCTTTCTAACGATGTATCATGGGCGTCAAATGGAGATAGTATGCCAAAGTTATGACCCCGGGAAATTGATGTACCAATTTACCCCAACAGGGCCCATAGTCTGGCATTTCATCTCATAGGGTTAGGTTTTTGGATGTTTAGGGTTTTCCATTGTTTCTCAATAATAAATAGTCCTTCGAGCCTCATTGTAACATAGTTCAAAGGCATGTAGCCACCACATCTCTTCTCAGAGATAAGCTACCAACGCCCTACCGAGTTTATTTCCATTTTGTCTATAGGCATATTTGAGTTATGAGATATTAGTGAAATGAAGTCTTATTTATGTTGCATCTCTGTGTTTATGTGTATTTCTGTATTTTATTGTGTTCCTACATAAGTCCGTATCAATCCTAATACAAATACCATACTATGTTAAAATCTCTAATCATAATTAATACTAATTATTAATACCTTTGAGACTAATGATACCAATTGCTTAATTGATACCACTGATACCAGTTGTTGAGAATTTGTTGATTGAGTAGTCTTCCTGTTTTATCATGCTCTTTTCACCAATAATATGATGTTTTATACCAATTACTAATGTAACATTCTGGAAGGATCACAAAAGTCATACCATTCATCATATCTACAACATAAATTCTGATCATTCAAACAACATTAATATGCAACAACAACACCATTAATTTTTGTCTTGCACACTTATACTTAAGTAGAAAATAATTGTTACCAACTAATGATACCAATTTTTATTTGAGTAATCAAATACCCAATTTCTAACTTGAGTATACTCCCCTTATGGTTATGGTCCCTCTTTCGCATCAGGAATCTGTAAACATGCTTGCATAAAACAAGGAAACTTTGATAGTAAACAAATCATCATTTCCATTTGGTCATCACCATATATTCTAAGTCTATCAATTTGATTTGGAAAAAACATTAAATCATCCAATAACATAATATTTAAGTCCTTTTCAATCAACCACAATACTTAGCAATGCCAATTTTATTCAGCTTTATAAACTAAAGAAAAACAAAATGGGCATACTTCCCTTAACCTTCAGATGCAATAATTGGAATGTTTCTTCCTACTCCTTGCATCTATCTTTTTTGGCTTCTCTTGAATCCAACCTCTTATTTTCAATGAAGAGGAACAAGGGATATTCTCTACCTGAGTAGATTTTCTCCCATTTTCTTTCACACCTAAGTATGTTGAGATTTTACTTGGTCAACCCCATGAGTTGATACCCTACAACGATCTAGTACTCTTGCCTAATTAAGTGACTTCTTGCCATATTTTGAGCATACAAACCACTAAACATTCCGCTTATTATTACCAATTAGAGCCAGTATGAAAATTACATGTTTCCCTTCTTTCCCACTGTTTGTGCTTGTTTTTTGCCTATACTACAATGGATAATTGACTGGGTTGTTGCTACTCCTTTTGTTTTATTGAGGTCTAATAGAGCTTCATATTTTGCTTTCTTGAGATCTATAATTACTATTGTTGATGTGAGAGAGATCTACCATAGGAGTTTTAGGCTTTGATATACTAATTATCTGTTGATAAGCTTTAAAGCCAAACACCGATCTCTGTTGACTCCATCAACCATTCAACCTTCCTTCCCTTTTATTTATATATTAACACTTGCATGGTTGTCCATGATAGCTCTCAACATGATCCATACCTTTTTTTTCAATATTTTGGAAAGGGGATCTATTACCATGTTACATTAAACATCGTAATTCTCGTAATTTCCACACCTATGGCATTCATTGTTAATTTGAAAAAGGGGCAAAGAATTTTTTCTTACTAAATATTCTTATTATCCAATTTCTTAGGCTGATACTCACTCTCCTGATGATTTTGGACCTCTGATAATTTCCATTCGAGGGAAAAAGGCTCTTTGTACAAGGTTTTTCAAATTGATTTGAGAAACTTGAGGTTGTTGCTGACACAGTGCATTCTGCTTATGCTGCTGCAACTTATTTTTATTCTCTGGACACTTAGAGGCAAAATACCATGCATTACCACAATAAAAACATATGAATGGATTCATTCCTTTTTATTTATTTCTGGAAGTCTGCTTGTATCCTTGTGGTTGTGTTCTGTTCTCTCTGATTGTGGTGGTGTTAGGTCTTTCTTTAACAAGGCTAATGGGTCCCTTTAATGTTGTTGTTGAGTCGCTTTCACAAATAAATATTGTTCTATCATGAGGGAGGATTTTACTGCCTCTAATTCCATCCAAAGCTTTAGAAATATTTGCATGCTTTTGATAAATCAATAATTTCTCTATTAATATAATAATATTAGCTTCCATTTTTTGATTTGAGGTTTTAAGCTTCTTGATATCCTCAAAAGCTGATATGAGTTGCCTTCTTAAATAAATATTTTCTTCAAGATATTCCAACTCAATAAAGGAGCTACAAGATTCATAAATAGCATCTATTTCACTCACATATTGTTCCCTTTTAGAATCTAAGGTTTCTTCTATAGGCACATTAGAAATTCTATCTTCTTCTCTACCAGTGGTGGATGCATTATCTTATTGAACAATGTCTACATATTCAATTGCTATGAAGGTAGTTCCTTCTTCACTACTACTATATGAACAATTCTCATTTTCATCAGAACTTGCAATTGAGCAACTTGAAGATAAATGGCATATTTCTTTACAATAACAAAACATCAACTTTTTTGTAGATTTCATCTCCTTTAAAACCTTTGAGTGTTGATTAATAGGATGGACATTGTCTCCTCCATTCTCCAGGGAAATCCTCTTGAAATCATTAGTAGCTAGAGTATCTTTCAAATAGATGGTTTGCAATTTATCCCATATCTCTTTGGCAATCTCACAGCATATTACTTTCTCAAGATCTAACTTGGACAATCCTTTCAATATTTACTCCTTTCCTTGTTTAGTAAACTCATTATGTGTTAACCCATTATCCATAGATAACCATATATATCTAAATAAAGAGCTTGAAATTAGATTCTCATTATTACCTTCCAAGTTGTATAATTTGAACTATTTAGATATGAACTCCACTTGAGGTAATCCAATCCTGATTTTTAATGTTCCCTAATCTTCCTTCTAGCTATTAAATTGATTATGAAGGAACCTGGTGCTCTAATAAAAATTTAACAATGGAAACCAAAACACCACTAAGAGGGGGCGGGACTAATTAGTGTGACCAAATTATACAAATCTTAACAAATTACACTTTTCAATCACTTTAGCAACCAGTCATGTAATCAACATCATAACTCAATCATGTAAAACATAACATCATAATAATTTTCATACACATGTGCAACATATATAAATACATATATATATCCTTTTATTACTTTGGAAAAACAAGCTACAACTTGATCTTACATTACTGCCCCGCAAACTTCCACTTGTAGGTTTATCAACTGCCACTAAAAGGAACTTCTATCCCTACTCATTTATTAGTTGCCACTGAAAGGGACTACTGCCCTTACTCATTTATTGAACTTCATTGAAAGTGACTATTTCCCCTGCTCATTTATCATCCACTAATAAAAGGGACTACTGCCCCTGCTTGTTTATCAATCACTACTGAAACAGACTGTTGCCCTTGATATGCAAGCTACCACTTGCTTGACCTCCGTGATTAATCTATCATACAATTTTCAAACTCAAATCATGAAGGAAACTTCCTTTCATAAACAAATAAGTTTCTTCTACAAACAAAAACCAAAACCACCAAAACACCCTAAAAAATGATTGATAAATGATCAAACCACCATACACACGAACAAAATTAATCCATGGCAATTTGCTAATTTCACCATAAAAAAAATCTTTGTTGAATACATCATTCACCAATTCATTGTATGCCTTCTCAAAACACCTTTTAGACACCAAAATTTATCTTTTATTCACCCCTAATGCATGCTAAAATTATGCATCTCATTGCACCAACAAATTACATCTTGGTTGCTTGAATATGCTTATAAATAATTTTGGATTGATATTTTTAGTTCTTTAGCTTTGGTCAAATTGAACTCTTTTGCTTGCATGAATAATTATTTTTAACTCATCTACTAGTTTTTTCAAGTCTTCTGAATATGGTCTTGAAGTCTTTAATCTATGTTTTGTTGTATCTCTGAGAAAATATGAGTTAAACTATTGTTTTCCTCCATTCTGGTAAGTTAAAGGATTTAGCAAAGGTTTTATCTGTAGTTCTACTTTTAACAGAGTTCCAGATTTCACCAAATTGCAAAATATATTACTAACTCTATCTATGCCTCCATCCATGCTTCCAACTCATTCTGCATGCCTTCTTTTCAATCTTTAGTGCTCTGTCGGTTTTGTGTAATTCAATAAATATGAGGTAATATGCCAAATTCAAAAGTGGTTGACTTGTTTTCCCAATGTTCCAATGTTCTAGCCCCAAAGCGCTTTAATATTTATTCCTTAAAATCACTACTTTCGACTCGTTCATACATTATATTTTTGCAAAGGACTAACTCTATAGAACCTTCACATATATCCATCAGTTGGGTCCCTTTGTTCTAAGCCCCAAGGGATTATCCTCCGCTAAACACAAATTTTTTTTCGCACAGTATTTATGTCCACACAAAATCACATCTTAGTTCTCAATATTTAGCCCCGAGATATTTCTTTGTGCACCTTTGCAAACACCTCTGGGGATTTACCGTATATCCTACCATTCACCAATCGAGGATTCCTAGGTCTACTGAGGCATAAAAAATTAAGCTTTACTGCAATCCAAACTTCTCCAATCTAAGGATTCCTATGCCATCTGTTATTTGTTTCAAATACCACCTCCCTCAATTTCGAAACTATCTTGCAATCCAGCACAACCAAATACAAGAGGACCCACCACAACATTACTATCTAGAAATGGCAAGGCTAGGTTTTAGAACATTGTTACACTTGGCAAATCCCATGCCAATGACAACAAGAGAACCAAATACACACATGCATGCAAAATATAACAAGTAAATCACACATGAAAATCGATACCTGCAAGTAATATCGCTGTAGCTGCTTGATCCTGCTCTTCTGTGCTTGATCTTTGGTTTCCTTTGCCTTCTTGGTCTTTCCTTTTCTTTCCTTGATCCAATGCCAGAGTGCTCCAGGAAAACTCTAAGTGTCCAAGAATGTGTGAGAGAGAGAATAGAGAGAGAGCTCCAAAAATGAATTGACAAAAGGTACCAACCGATCCTCAGAAGCCTTTTTATTAATGAGGCATCAATTTTCTTCAATTTTCCATTATTTTCCTTCATTTTCCTATTCACATGCAACCTGTGACCTTTCACCTTCATTTTATCCTAATTTCCATTATTTTTCATAAATAAATTTCCAAAAAATGCCATTTTTCCTTTCCAAAGCCTTTGCCATTGCATTTTCCAATTTCCTTGGCCATAATAAACTAAATGAACACCCACTAGGATGTTTTTCCCAACATTTATCTTGGAATAAGTGTCCCATGACCATGGTTCTTATTTTTACTTTATTAACTTTATTTACATGAGTTTTTGACCAGGGTTGTTATAGAACCCTCCCCCTTGGGGGAATACTGTCCTCGTTGTTCAATGACACCTACATCAATCAAGACCTCTGAAAGAAAACATACTGCCCATGGAGCTTTATAACTTAGCTCGATGTAGTATTTACAATGATCAACCTTCCAAGAAGTAAACCAACATGACAAACATAACAACATGACAACCATAATGACATGACACCCATACCGCTTATTGGAGCTTTATAACACAACTCATGGCGGTATTTACATCCATATACATATGTACATATACCAAAACATCACATCAAAACATATACCAAAAATTTTTTCTCAACCAATGAATAGAGAAGGATACATAGCCCGCATCTGATCCTCCATCTCCCATGTAGCTTCATCGGGCCCAAAGTGCTTCCACTGCACCTTAACATGCTCAATTGCTCGGTTCCAGAGCATGAGAATCTTTCTCTATAAAACACATTACGATTCCAGCTAGAATTCTCCTTCTGGCTCCACCTGCAATACAAATCAGTGATTCACATGATCAACATCTTCAACATACTTCTTAAGTAATGACACAAGGAAAACATCATGGACTTTCACTGTCAGAGGCAGTGCAATTCGATAGGCTATTGGTCCAATCCTTTCAAGAACCTTGAAAGGTCCACAAAACTGGGGTGCTAGTTTGGTACATGATCCAATCCTCAAGGATCTCTTCTTGGAATTGGTGTGCAAGTACACCTATTCCCCAACCTGAAACTCCTTAGACATCCTGTTTCGATTTGCATAAATTTTTTGCTTGTCTTGTGCTGCCTTTAGATTCTTCTTGATAACCTACAATTCCTGTTCCATCTCTTCCAACATATCTGGTCCTATCAACACCCTATTCATTGGATCACTCCAACTTATGGGATTTTTACAACTTCACACATACAGTGCCTTGAAAAAACTCATCCTTCTTGACTCCTCGTAACCATTGTTGTATGCAAACTCAACCAACATAAGGTACTCCTCACATCTTCTCTGTCGATGCATCACATACATCCTCAACATGTCCTCCAATATCTTGTTGACCCTCTCTGTCTGTTTGTCTATCTGCAGATGATAAGCTGTGCTGAAGGCCAACTTTGTCCGTAAACCCCCAAACAAATCCTTCCAAAACTCGGAAGTGAACTTAGCCTCCATGTCTGACACAATCTTCTTTGGAACACCATGCAAACTCACTACATCTCTAATGAATACCCGTGCCACATCACTAGTTGAATATGTAGACTTCATTGGAATTAAATGCACCACATTTTTCAACCTGTATACCACGACCATGATGGAATCATGTTGTCTAGATGTCCTTAGAAAACTTGTAATGAATTCCATGGAAATGACCTCCCACTTCCCCTCTATAATCAGAATCGACTGATGCTTACATTATACTTTTACCTCTTAACAGTCCAAGCATCTATCCACAAACTCTGCCACCTCCTTTTTTAGATTCAGAAAATGATAAAAATTCTTCACCGTTGTCAATGTCTTTTGGTATCCTGGGTGGTTTGAATATGGTTTTGCATGAAACTCTTGTAAGATAGTCTTCTTGAGCTCATTGTTTTCTAGAATGTATATCCTGTCACTAAATCTGATCAAACCATATATTGTAATATGATATTCCACATCCTGATCACATGTAACCTACTATAAATTGTGCATAATATCCATGTACATGCCATCATATTGTCCTACCTGTAAGATCCAATCCTGTAAGTCTGTCCCGTAAGAACTCATAGCTGCCATGTGATTCACCTGTATCTTCCTTCTAAGAGCATCTACAACGCTGTTCTCTTTACCCTTGATGTACATGATCTCAAATTTAAACTCACTAATCATGGCCAACCATCTAACTTTCTTGGAATTCAAATTCGGATGGTCAAACAAGTATCTTAGTCCATTGTGATCGATCATCAGTAAAAACCTCCTGCTAAGAAGATAGTTCCTCCACATCTTCAATGCATTGATGATCACTACTAGCTCAAGATCATGTGTCAAATAATTCTACCCCTTCTCATTTAGTTTCCGTGACTCATAGAATACTACCTATCCTTCCAGCATAAGGACTCCAGCAAGTCCTCTCTTGCAAGCATCTGTACACACAACAATCTCTTTGTCTGAATATTGTAGAAATTTAATACAAAATACGTATTTCCTGGATTCTCCTGATCTAACAATTATATACCACTATTAAATACAAAATCACTTCTACAAAATATTTGCGAAATTTAAAACACAATCGCCAATAGCAATATCACGAAGAAAGATCAATCACACATAACACAGATAATAGGAAAGAATAAAGCTAAAAACCCCACTATCATATATTATGTATATATCATGGATCATGAAACAATCTCATACAAAGCTCCAATCCAAGAGCTCTCAGTACATCATGCAATTGTCTCACACTGTCATACAAAAATTGGCAAGTTCCTTTTCCAATTTACTGCCTCCAGACAACCTGCCTCTACTACGCAATCCCAACTGATAGCAATCCATGAATGAATGGAATCATTCTTTCCTTGACTGCAAAATCCTCATGGGCACATCCAATGTGTGTGTGGTTGCATGTGTGCACCCACTAATGTCACAACTGATAGTTAGATTGTCCCTTTCACCTACATCTCAACTGGGTCTCCACTGGATCTGACATGCATGTAGTTAATATCGTAAATCTTCAGTTGCATGTGATGCCACTGATTGTGAATTAATTAATAATTAATTCACTTGATCTCTCACTAGTTTATCTTCAGTTACAACTAGCACAAATGAGTTTAACTCACTTAACTGAGTTAAACTACTTTACAACTCTCATAACTACACTTCCAAATCTGTTACAACTTCGAATCACTCAATCACAACTAAGTCCACTTGCATGTCCCACCAACCAACCACTCAACTCGAAATTCCTATTATTAATTGATTTTCCACTTCAATTAACTATTTCCAAGTGCTCATTGAGAATAGAAAATTGTTTATTGTCCAACTAATATTAAGGGATAATAATAGCTGACATGCATCTATAAATAGACATGCAATCTATAAATGGAACTTGCACATACATCTATAAATAGAACTCATCTATAAATAAAGTTTTCTCATGCATCTATAAATAGACATCCACCTAAAAATTTCCTGAGGCTCCATCCTAGTGTAGGTGCATAATTTTCACTAGGATCTTCTTGTTGAATCTCAACAAATATGAAATATTTAACACTGGAGCATTTGTCAACAACTGCTTTAATTGTTCAAAACTTGTTGCACATTCCTCCGTCCATTCAAATTTATTACCTTGTCTCTGAAGTGACATAATAGGATATGCAATCCAAGAGAAGTTCCTGATGAACCTCCTATAGTAACTTGCTAGTCCCATGAATGATCTTACCTCATCCACATTTCTAGGAGTTTCCCACTCCATGATAGCCCTTATATTTTCTGGATCCAATGTTATGCCTTCCTTGAAAACAACATGTACTAAGTAATGTACCTATGTCTAAAATAAATTGCATTTACTGATCTTAGCATATAACTGATTCTCTCTCAGAAATCTCAATACTTCTGCTAAGTGTTCAACATGCTCTTCCTCATTCTTATAATATATAAAGATGTCATCAATAAATACAATAATAAAATTGTACAAATAAAGACAAAACACATTATTCATCAAGCACATAAAGCTAGCTGGAGAATTAGCCAAACCAAATGGAACTACAACACACTCATAATGCCCATACCTGGTCCAGAAATATATCTTGTAAATTTCCTATTCATTAAAGCATACCTGATGGTATCCTGATCTAAAATCAATGTTCGAGAACACTATTGATCCCTTCAACTGATCAAACAAGTCATCAATCCTCAACAACAAATAGCTTTTATTGATGGTTACCTAGTTCAACTTTGTGTAATCAATGCATATCCTGAGAGTACCATCATTATTCTTCAAAAACAACATTGGTACATCCCACGGTGATACACTTGGCCTAATGTATCCATTTTCAAGCATTTACTTCAACTGCAACTTTAAATCTACTAACTATGGAGTGCTCATCTTGTACGGTTCCTTCAATGCTGGTGCTTCCCATGGTACCAACTCAATAGAAAAATATACTTCCATATAAGGCGGAAACTTTGAAATCTATGCTGGAAACAAAACCTAAAACTGCTATAATATCGGGTACCTGCTTAATATCTCTGCATATTCATCCTACTTACCTTTATCACTAGAAATATGCACTACAAATAACACACACCCTTTACTGCAATTGCGCTTTGCCTGCATAGTTTTCACCATTCTAACTAATGTTTTTTTCTTCTCACACTGTAAGATTATCTATTCTCCATTGTCATTCAAACACTCAATAGCCTTATCATAGAAATCTACCTTAGTTCTGTGAAGATATATCCAATCCATACCCAATAACATATTATGTGATCCCAACGACAATATATTCAAATGTGCTGATGTAGGCATACCATTCAACTTGAATGTAAAATATCTTACCCAATGATGAACTCTCTTCTTTATACCTCCTCAAGTGATCGAGGCTCAACATACTCATTCCAATCTCTAAATGCTAATGGAAATCCACTAAAAAATCTATGAACTTTAGCCTTTTCATCCTTAAGATATGGTACATACCTCAACAACCCTAGGAACTTGGTCATATACTCCTCATTTATCATAGATCCCATATTCAACTCATACAATTCCTTAGATTTTCTATAGTAGTACCTCTCTGACAAGTATTTCTTCCTGAAAATTCTCTTGAATTCATGCCAACTCAACTCTTTTGTATTGATGTCTCTGACCCATTTCAAATATTCCCACCATATGTCTGCTTTCCCTTTAAGGTTGAAGATAGATATTCTGGCCTTCTTATTCTTTGTATATCCATGCAAATCAAATAATTTCTTCATCCCAAGTAACCATGCCTTTGCATCCTTAGGCTTCTTGAAGTCCCCATCAAAGGTAGGTGGATTTTCTTTCTTGAACTCTTCGAGAAAATATTCCCTGTCACTCCTGTAAGGATGATAACAATGGCGATCATAGTACATGTCAGAACCATAAATAGAGTAAAACCTGTGTCCATCACCTCTCCTATCCAGAGTATCCAAGAGCCTTCCATCTCTGGCCGTGTCATCTCTATCCGACCTATTCCCACCATGCGATATAATGCCATACGCCCCATTAGTCCTATCATCCTTCCCATGGCTGATCTGAAGTGGTCCTTGTCTCTGCAATTCTGAAAAAAATTGAAGGATTACTGTACTAACTTCTGCTTGTTTCTCCTATGCTTGAATGATTCTATCATTATCTTCTTTGTAACTCCTTATTTTTGTCTTCAATATTCTCAATGTTTCTGATAAGTCAAAATAATGCCAAACACTATGCTACTCATATGATCCATATGGAGAATCTAATGAAATGTTTTCTACTATATTTCTAGTCATATTTGATATCGTTCCTGCAAGTATACCATCTCATATAAACAAAAACATAACATAATCAACATAACTAAGTATAGTTCAGGGGAGGATATCTCATCTGCAAGATCAACCGGATTAGCATGATACATGTATAAAAATAATCATAAAAATATATAAACACCATTTCAACCATCATCTAATTATAAATGCATGACCATATCGACCACATACCATGACCTCATGCATGACAACAATCACCATGTCAATGTATGCATAGCAACATATAAACACTAACATGCATAATCGACATACACTCATGATAAACACATCCAATCATCAACATGGCGACATGACTGCAACCATGACCACCATCATGGATACACAACAAGCACATAGACCACTAACATATAGAACACATATGCAACCGACATGTATGCATGACCAACATGCCGCTCATCCAGTCCAAGGGGTGAACCATGCTCTAGTACCAATATTTAACCACCTCCTCCCACATTTACCCAATCTAACTGTTCCACTGGGGTAAACATGTGAAAAGAGTCTACTATGACGCGATTCAACTCCCTAAGTATAGTTAAGGAAGTGGAATCGACATAATGAAACCATACTAACCTTCCACACATCCTACAAAACCTATATGATCCAACCAACCCTTCTAGGTGACCAACCCCTGAGGCAACTTGAATTTTTACTGATATGAACCCTTATATGTTCCCATGACAAGCCATTCATGTGACTGAGGCCTTCTATTCACTCCCAAAACAAGGCATGCTAGTAACTGTGGACTTTTCCAGGTAGTTCATGCGGTTCACCCATAGTCTTGATTCTGAAGAAATATGGGACTTGGTGCATGTGTGTCGACTTCAGAGCTTTGAACAAGATAGCAATAAACAATCAATACCCACTCCCAAGGATAGATGATTTGCTAGATCAGCTGAAAGAAGAAATTTTTTTCACTAAGTTATATTTACGAAGTGGATATCATCAAGTAAGAATTGCAGAAAGTGACATATGGAAGACTACATTCAAAACCAAACAAGGACTCTTTGAGTGGTTGGTTATGCCGTTTGGTTTGTGTAATGCACCGAAGACTTTCATGCGTGTTATGGATAATGTTTTACGTCCATTTATTGATGACTTTGTGATTGTGTATTTATATGATATACTCATTTTCAGCAAAACAAGATCAGAACATGTTTTACATGTGAAAAAGGTGGTAGATGTTTTGAGGAAAGAGAAATTATTTCTTAAGATGTCTAAGTGTGAATTTGGAAAGACTTCTTTGGTTTATTTGGGATACATGTTAGGAGGAGGCGAGTTGAGAATTGATCCTTATAAAGTGGAAGCCATTGTGAATTGGCCCACTCCCTAAGCAGTAACCAAGGTAAGAAGTTTCTTAGGCACAACTCAGTATTGGAGAAAGTTTATTGCTAACTTTTCTGCCATAGCAGCTCCTATGCATGCAATGAAAAGTGTGAAGAAACGCTTCCAATGGGGAGGAAAATAACAACAATATTTTTATTCTTTAAAAGACAATATTAGTTCAGCTCCAGTCCTTGCATTACCGGATTTTAGACAACCATTCGAGATACAAACCGATGCTAGCGATTATGCCACGGGTGCAGTACTTTTGCAGCATGGTAAGCCTATCGCTTTTCATTCTGAAACATTCAATGGTGTTGTAACTAATTGTCCTACATATGAAAAAGAGCTGTATGCGTTGGTAAAAAGCATCAAGAAGTGGAAACACTACTTGATGGGTAAAGAGACGATTATACATACCGATCACCGACCATTACAATACTTGCAGTCGCAAAAAAAATTGCAACAATCATGAAATTTCAGATGTATGAGATTTCTTCAACAGTTTCACTAAGTTATAAGGTACAAGAAAGGAATTTTCAATAAAGTTGCTGATATGCTTTCAAGGACAATTATAAGTACTTCTACTTTACTTAAAAATGATTCTATTTTACATGAGAGTTACATAGAACAATATGCATTTGATACTGATTTTCAAGATGTGTATGCTAGTTTGAGTGAAGGGAATCAAGTTGAGGAAGATTATTAGAACATGCATAAAAATTTTCAGTTTCATTTGGGCAAGCTGTGTATACCACAAGGAGAGAGACTTAGTGTCATGAGAGAGGCTCATTCGTCTCTTATTTCTGGACACTTTGGGGTAAGCAAAACAGTGGTGCATCTACAGAGGTATTGCTATTGGCCTCGCATGATAGGTAGTGTGTCACGTTTTATAATAGGATGTTCTATGTGTGCAACAAGAAAGCCTAACAATAGGAAGCCTGGGTTGTACACGCCACTACCGGTACCATCAAGGCCATGGGAGAGTGTCTCCATGGAATTTGTTGGAGGTCTACCTATGTCAAGAAAACAACATGATTATGTTTATGTAGTTGTGGATAGATTCAGTAAAATGTGTATACTTATGCCATGTAAGAAAACCATTACTGCTGAACAAAATGTTGAACTTTATTTTCAACATGTATGGGTTCATTATGGTTTTCCAACTTCTATTTTTAGTGACAAGGATTCCAGGTTCGTTGGGAATTTTTGGTCCAATCTTTGGAAGATGGTGCACACAAAGTTGGAAAATGGCACTGCTTTTCATTCGCAAACTGATGGCCAAACTGAGGTGGTGAATAGAACCATTGTGCATCTATTGAGAGGATATTGTAGCAAACATCGCAAGTTGTGGGATGAAAAACTGCATTACATTTAGCACGCTTACAACTGGGCCAAGCACTCTTCTACAAATACTTCACCTTTTGAAGTATGTTTTGGGTATTTTCCGAAATCGCCTTTAGACTTCATCTTTGAGAAGGATGTTGCAATTGATGGGCATAGTTATATTGAAAAGGCTCGAAATTTCATTGAGAAAATTCATATTATTCATCAACAAGTTCAAGAACAACTTGAGAAGAGTCAAAGAAAATACAAGGAGAGGCATGACAAACATAGAGTTGATCACAAGTTCCAAGAAGGAGATGAAGTATGGTTGCACGTAAGCAAATAAAGGATGCAAGGAGAAGGTAAAAAGCTCAAGCCCATTCTTTATGGTCCATTCAGGATCATTAAACAAGTTAGTAATAATGCATTTCAACTTGACTTGCCTTCATATATGCAAATGTATTCCGTTGTCAATGTGGAATATTTCTCGCCAGAATTTTTGGATGAGCTCAAGGAGAATTCCATCCTTGACAGGAGGACACACACTTCTAAGAGGGGAAGTGTTGATTATCTTTGAATTGGGCTCAAGGGAAACAAACCAAGTAAGGAAAGGTGGATGGAAGTGGAAAAGGTGAGGGAGTTGTACCCTCATCTTCTGAACTGGGAATTAAAGTCTTTTGGGGTCCAAAATATTCCCAATGGGGAGGTGTAATCATGAGATCATGTGTTATGCTCAAAATTGAAAGTGCTTGAACTGTACCAAAACTAAGTGACCGGAAAGGTCTCGTTGTTGTGATTTCGGGGCCATAAACGGTTCGAAAAATTGATGTTGTATGAGGAAGATATCACGTTATGTTCGTTTTCCCAAATAGATAAAATTTTGTGACTGGGATGCCCAGTCAGCATACATGTATAGTCAAAAGGTGGCATATTTTGGAGAATATTCCCTTTTCTCACAGCCAATTAGATCATGCCATGTGGCTCATTCTGGGCCATTCATTTTGTGGCATGAAGTGTGTTTCTGATCATTGGATGGGATGTACAAGTTTTAAAGTGGCCGTTGGATGGGCGACACATGGCAAGCCTGGAGGCTGCCATGTTTCCCCAGGAGGTTCTAGTAAAATTTTAGTGGCGTCGGGGGGGGGGGGGGGGGGGGAGGGGGCGGTCGACCCCACGACCTCCGGCTTGCACGCCCATCCTTATACTGTCTCTCCTATATGTTGTTCCTTACCTATATAGTCCACTAGATTAATTTATTGTTAACATAATGTGCATTTGGAGGGGGGGACTGCTAGTGGTCCCAAACCACTGGCGGCCCCAAAATTATAGTCACATGTATATGGTAAACCGTGGCATATAAATTTTAAAATGGTGGTTATCAAACTGTGACACCGGTGGTTATGAGGTGTGATCACATGCAAATTGCAACATCAAACCTCCAAGCGACTATTACAACAAACTTTATCCTGGTGGTTACGGTGGTTGAGATCACATGTCGCGGTAACATTAAAGTTGCAGTTGACGGTTCTTTGGGCAGTTGATTCAGCGGAGATGTTAAAGCTATCACACGGGCGCGGTTTGGTGGTTTTTAATGCCACAAATTTCAGAACTTTGACTCCTGTTCCATACCACTATTATTTGCGAAGTTCTCAAACCGTTAACGCGGAGTTAACGGCGGGGGGTCGGCATGTGACCACCTCGCTCAAACCATTTAATGCCAATCCTAATGGTCTTTCCAGTGGAAACTGTAGCAGCTCCCTAAAAATTAGGGTTTTTACTAATTTTAGCCACAGTTAAGTGCAATCTCCACTTTTGGTGGAGCTTTTATAGCTAACATTGGGAAAAATGCATTGAGAGGTCAATTTTCGACCAATTTGGGTGAAACAAGAGTCTACCTAAACTAATTTGAGCATTTTGGAGCCACTGGTGTAGAGAAAATACCATTAGAGGCTTGTAAACACATGTAATTTCAATTTTGAGCATAATGAAAAAGAGGGACATGCCATTGGGAGCTGGACCAACAGATGTAGCCCAGGAGGGGTGAACTGCTGCATCATGCCTGCTGTGTAAAAATTATGTGTGATGTTTATTCTTTGTTATACACTTCTAAATAGTGTTATTTAGGCTTATTTTCATGCTTAAAGTTCACAAATTCATCTATGTTTCATGGTTAAAACACTCATTCCTTAAGCAAACAAATGGAGACAAATTGTACATGTTTTTATTACTGAAAGGACACTTAGCACAACAAAACTAATACACTCCTTTCAGATCACAAAGCTTTTGCCGTTGCCTTTGCCAGTTTCCTCAGCCATAATAAACCAAATGAACATCCACTAAGATGTTTTTCCTAACATTCAAATTGGAATAAGTGTCCCATGACCATGGTTATTATTTTTCCTTTATTAAATTTATTTATGCGAGTTTTTGACCAGGGTTGTTACAGACTCCATGCACCAATCAACACTTTATACATCGTGTAGTGAATCAACCAA
This sequence comes from Pinus albicaulis, assembly GCA_034641835.2. NCBI lineage: Eukaryota > Viridiplantae > Streptophyta > Pinopsida > Pinales > Pinaceae > Pinus > Pinus albicaulis. The sequence goes on from CM076570.1 coordinate 841,698,200, forward strand.
ATTAGCTCGGTGCCTTTTCATCTATGAACCTTTAAACTTTATGCTTCCTTTGTATCTTTTAGGGAAGGTCTCCCGGGGTGAGCTGTCTATGGGGACCTCTTTGCATTGCCATGCACGAATCACATCCTTCCCGCCTGCTAACATCCTCTATCAACACACTCCCAACACGTTGTCATCCTCGAAGTTTCACATGTGCTCAATTTGATTCTTCTAGGTTTGGACCTCAGGGGTGATGTCGTCGTGGGGACCTCTGCGCTGAAATGTGCACCAATCACTGCTCTCTCTTCTTGCTGCGTCTCCTCTACACTACAACATGTTTGACAAATTAGAATTGCCTGGATGGCTAGTGGCAACAAGTGTGTTGGAATTGATGTCAACAAACATGGGGGAGATGTGTTGGATAGTTTGAATTGTCTGATAATTAGCAAGTGTGTAGGCATTGATGTCAACTAGACTAGAAAGGATGTCCACTAGGATATATGTGATGGAAAATAGGCTAGCATTGATGTGTCAAGCTCAGGGGGAGTCCTATGGTTTCTATAGTCTCTTATAGAGAATCATCATAATAGCAGGCTTAGTGGAGAAGCCATAATAAGATGAATATGATGGTTAGGGAGTCCAATTGTTTGGAGGAATTTCTGCTTGGGCATATCAACTCAAATGCTCTTGGAAATTGCGTAGTTGGATAGTCCTTGAAAATATTTTTCTAACGGTATGAAATTTTGAAAATGACCTCCTGGATCGAAAGTAATTGACAGTCAAAGTCAGGATCTCCATGGTCAAATTTGCAGTGCTTAGAAACTTGGAATCCTGTAACTATTTTAATACGTTTCCAAGATAGTTTGGATCCGGGATAGTGAGAACAATGCCCGGAAGCCCGAAATTTTATTAATAAGTAGAGGTCGCTAACAAAGCACCGGGTCAGAATCTTGAAAGCCTGAGGGTTTATTAATAAGAAATGTAGGATAACATGGATTTGGGCTAGCAGAGAATGACAATTGATGTACCATTAATCGATGGAACCCATAACAGAGGTTGCTTGGAAGGTTGAGCCTGAAAGCAGTTGTAATTGAGAGTTGGGAATTATAGTGGGGCCAATAGGTAGAGATGAAAGTGGGCCAACTCGAAGGTATGAATTATAAGAGGCATAAAGTGGAGTGTTGATGTGGATATTGCTAGGCCATACTCGAAGTCTATAGCTCAAAACTTCAAGGAATTTCAATGAATAAAATTTATGAGAAAAATGAGTTCTGACTATGTTATGAACTTGGTCACAACGGGCGTTGTAGGTGGAAAGTGAGATAGCTCAGGTACGATGCTATTGGCTCTCATTAGAGTGGGAGGACCCAGCTGATAGCGCAACACACGAGGAGGTTAGAGGTTTTTGATTAGAAAGCTATGGGATAAAGCACGACATGAGGTCACACCACAATAGAGAGCCAAGGGCGAGAAAAGTTATAGGGTGAATTGAGTCCCAGCAGGTCAAAAAAGAATATTAGTGCCTATAGGCCTAGCCTAAAGTCACGACACTTGGTCCAATGGAAAAAAATAAGTAAAGGCATCAGGAGAAAGGTGCTAAGGCATGCCGAAAGGTGGAAAGTGGGCCATACCCGAGAGTATTAGGAATTAGGAACTTATAAGAAGTTATGTGCATGCGGGCCTTTGGGTTCATGTTCTATACTATGATATATGGCGATGTCCATAATTAGCCCTTCAGATCATCCCACTTGTGTTGAATTCTCTGACTGTTATAGATCTTGGGCACAACATTCAGAGGATGATGGGTCGGTAGCTAAGTCTTTGGAAACTAATGACAATGGCAACTGTCAAGAAACACTGAGTCAACGAAACAAGGACCATGACTGTGAAAAATAATTAATGGAGACCATCTTTAATAAAAGTAAGCCTCCTCTGATATTACTTGCATGCCTCATAGAATTAAATGGAAAAAATGGCTAAGTGCAGGAGTTATGATCATAATTTAGGAGAGACATGCCTAAAGTACAATCCATGCTCTGTGGGTAATTAAGAAGGAATGTAGAACCATGTTATGTGTGCAGACAAAATTCATGAGTGGTACTCCTTGAGTGTGATGGTTAAATAAGATTTAATCCTCAGTATGGAGAATGATCAAGTGCCCATCCTCATGTTTAATGCAGTTGTATCGACTAGGAAAATTGATGCTACAACAAGAAGGACAGACATGCATAGAGTACACTTGGGAAATATGGAGGACAATACAGACCCCATCATTCCCTATGTAGCAGATGAACAAAACCAAAGATTTCCATTGAGCAAGTGGGGTAAGAAACATTGTTCCGAGTAAGTTGAGTAGAGAGCTCTAAGGTGAGCGCTGCTAAGAGGAGGCTGAGTGTGCCTGTGCTATAAAAATAGGCTAAGAGTGTTCCTATGCTGTTGTGAGAAGCTGAGAGAACTTGTGGAACATAAGGGGTTGAGAGATGAGCATATGTTGCTAAGAGAAAAGGGCCCAGATATATGAGAATGTGTGCTGCTATAGAGTGAGCAGAAAACAAAGTGTTGCATGGGATGAGAAAAATGAAGGTTGTAAAGGAGAAGAGAGAGCTGAACTTTGGTAGAGTGGATGCCAATTACAGTGAGCAGAGGTTTCCGTTTTGAGTGTGGGTTGGAGCCAACATACAAGGAGTTGGTTCTTCCATATTTGTAGGTATCTGAAGAAAGCTTGGGGGTTGGTGCCTCATGCAATTTGGTTCTTGCATAAATCCAAGGACAACATATTGGTTCTTTCAACAAATCCATGAAGTTGGTGCTTCTGATAAGCTCATCGGGTCTCTACACATAAGGGAGTTCATGCTTCCTACTAGTGGGCAACAACAAACAATCAAATGGAGCTGGTGCTTCCTGTGAGTGGTGGCTCACAAACAAACATTTATGTAATAGAGTAGGTACTCATATTTACATCAAATAACAAACAAGATTTGGTGATTTTTCTCCCAGAAGTGTTTCCTCGTTAAATATATGTGTCTCATGTGTTTTCTTCTCATGATGTTTGTGCTTGTGTTGATTCATATGGATTTTGTTATGATTTGTTAATGGTTTCTCACATGAATGGTTTCCATGTTTGAATGAGAAAATATAAATTGGCATAAAAAGTTAAAGTTAGCCTTAATACCGATTCATCCCCCCTCTCAGTATTAAACATTGTTTCCAACACACCGTGAACCAATCACAACCCTCTTCCCCTGTTTTTTCACCTGCTCCATGTCCTCCCAACTGTGCATTATCATGAGACTTCTTCTTTGTGCATGACTTTAGTTATTCCAAAAAATTTCTGTCGGGGTTACGTTGATTCCATGGGGACCATTTCTATCCCTCCTGAGATTTTTATTGGTCCACGTGCTTTCCTACATGGATGCCACAAATATGTTGACTATGCTAAAGGGTCTTTGGCCCTGACCAAGTATGAATTTTTCCTTCTCAATGTTGACCATCGATAACTTTCGATCAAGAGGTCATTTTCAAACTTCAATATGATGTTAGAAATAATTTTCTGAGCTCCATTTCAGGAGCCAATGAGGACATCTTATTTATTTTAAATGGATCCAAATATTAGTGACCTTAACCACCTTTTCCTTTTCCTTTTCCTTGACCATTATTATTGCAACTATTAATGATTTTTCCATCATCTTATGACAACACCTTTGTCAATACTTATCCGACATCCTCCCAATGCAACAACACCTTTGAAGTCAATATCAATGATTGACATCATTGACAACTTTGACATTAGTCCTTGACATCAATGACAACATATTATAACATTAAGGTGATTTTTGTTTGGAGTTCAACATGGATTAAGTCACAATATTTAATTGTGAGCATATTTGGCCTTCTATAACTAGCCCTAATGTTATTTTAAAGAATGAAGCCAACATCCCCAATATTTGCCTGATAGGAAATTTCTTAATTTTTTAGGGTGTTGAAGGCCCAAACCATCCTTTCTTTTCGGTTTGCATACCTTGAACCCATTTTCTTTGTAATTGAGCTCCTCCTTAGAGGAAGGATCTTTTGAGAGACCCAATTTTCTTTATTACAATTTTAGAGGTAGAAAGGGCAGAGAAAAGTAAATGGGAATAGCTTGAAGTACGAATTTGAGAAGAGTTAGTCTTCTAGCTGAGTTGAGGGATATAAAAGTCCAACAAGCTAATTTTTTCTAAAATTTAATGATGAAATATTCCTAGCATGAAATAAAAAGAACATTTTCCATGAAGAGGGCTCCTAGGTATTTGGACGAAAGGGAGCTCTTTTAATAACCAAGAAGTCTTGAGATATTGCCTTGAATGGCCTAAGGGTATTGAATGAAAAGATTTTATATTTGGGAAGATTTCTTTCCATTCCAAAGGCTACTCGATAGTCATCTAGAAATTTTTGAAAGGAAAGAGCTTCTTTCACAAAGGGATGTCCCATTAGAAGAGTATCATAAAAAAATTGTTGATGAGAAGAGGTTGTGGTTTTTTTATGAAGTTTGAGGCCTTTGATTCGTCTATTTCTATTAACTAAATTGATATGTCTTCCTAGTCCTTCAACCAATAAAATGATTATGAAAGGAGAAAGGGGATCCCCTTGCTCGATGCCCCTTGAGGCCATGAATGGTGACACAAGGGAGCCATTGAAAATAATAGAGAAGGCTTTAGAGACAAAAGAAAGAATCTAATGGATCCATTTTTCAACAAATCCAAAAGTTGAAAGAAAATGGAAAAAGTATTTCCAACTTATGTAGTTAAAAACTTTAGAAAGATCGAACTTGATAAACACTCTGAGTGTTTTGGCGATTTTCCATGAATGAAGAGTTTCATGTGTGGGGAGAATTGCATCAAGGATTTTCCTTGATTTCACATAACCAGTTTGTTAAGGCGAGATAAGGGAGGAAAAACAAAATTATTCAATTAGAAATAGCCTTCGAATAAATTTTATAAATAAAATTTCAAAGAGCTATAGGTGTAAAAAAGAGTGTTACTAAGTTTTATTTTTCTATCATATTAAAGTGATGAAGGTGGTATCTAAAGTTGAAGATATTGAAACTGTTCTTCACATGTTTTTTGCCAAATATGCCACTTATTTGTTCATGATTTCCTGACATGATTGGAATAATTTTATTGTGAATCCATTAGGACCAGACAATTTTTTCTTTGGGATATCCATTATCGCTCTTCCAAATTTTGTGTGCTCAATCTCCCTTAGCGAAGAGAAATTTTGTTTGGATTGATGAGTGATGGTATATTTTGAGTAATTCTTCTTATTTCTCAGTTGAGATATTGTTGAGGCCCAATTAGAAGATTATTAAAACAAGATCCGAATTATTTCTCCACATCTTGATGATTTTCAAGTTCGCCCCTTGTTTGAGAATTGATGTAGGAATCTATATATATATTTTTACATTTTTGTATCATTGTTTTATGAAAGAATTTGGAATTTATTTTCCCCTTCCTTCATCCAATGTACTCTATATTTTAATTCCAGAGAATCTCTTCTTGTATAATCCTTTATTCCAATTCAACTTTAGTGATAGTTTCTTTGTGGATGATCTCCTTAGTTCTCCCCACTATTATTAACTATTGTTGCACCTCCATATATTTTATCAGTTTTGGATTTTCCTAATGTGTGTTTCTGAAATCCCATTTATTTTAGATCTTCAACTGATTTTTGATGTGTTTAAACTTGAGGTGGAAATTGTACAAGGGGGATCCATCCATAATGCGGGATTCATTCCACCAATTCTTGACCTAATCCTTAAATGAGGAATGGCATGTCTAGAAAGATTTGAATTTGACGGGTGATTTTTTGGGGCCTCCTTTCGAGTCCGTACTTAACACTATTGGCTAGTCATATGAGCTATAACTTGGACAGATGGAAGTGTCTAATGAGATTATGGATTGGATTAGTGATTATGATAAAAGAAACCAATTCAATCTAGAAGCGATATGGGCTTCTCCCCACTTGTAGTTGTTCCAATTTTAGAAACTATTGGATGTTCCTTGGCGGAACAATTATAAATCATCTATCATTTCCTTGAACCAAATATAACTTCATCGAATCATCTTAGGATTCCCCTCTTTTCACCCAAATATTTTATAAAATTAAAATATCCTCCAAATATCCAATAAGAGTCCTTTATAATCGATGCATATTCTGCATACTGTTGATGAAACTAAGTTTATCTCTAGGGATGTTGGGTGCATAAAAAATTGTTATGAAACCAAAGGAAATGACTCCTATTCTTTGAAATTTTGTTGTTAGGCTTATTTGAGTAGTAATAGAGTCAAAGAGTGTGATTTCATTTGGATTCCATAGAATGTCTAATACTCTTCAAGCTCCACGTGTATCCACCACCATCACATAGAATTATTTCCAAACTATATTTGAAACTATATTAATTTGTATATCTTCACATTTAGTCTCATGGATCATGTCTATAGTAGATTTTTATAGGTTTATTGGGGCTTTGCAAAGTTTGTGTTTAGATGGACCATCCAGATCCCTCAAAATCCAAGAGGGGATTTTCATTGATAACATTGTGAGTAGGGTTGGGAGGATTCTATCATTAAGTTATCTTTCCAGAATTTACTACAAACTCTCCGGTTTATTGTATCAATTGTTTATTTCTCGTTTTCTTTTTCTTATTTAACTATTTTTCAGTTTTCCTTGTGATTATATATTTTTTAAATCCCAGAGGAGGAAGATCGAGGATATGCGTTACCTTTTTCTAGGCTTGATGCAAGGCTCACTATGACTTGATATAAGCATTTGAGATCAATTCCACTTCTTTATTTGGGATAGTTGAGGGATCTCTCCCTCTCTCTCTCTCTCCCTCTCCCTCTCGTATGCATATGTATGTATACACACACACACACATATATCCTCCAATCCCCCTATTTTCTCTGTATCTTCTAGATATTGAATTGTTTCCAGATATATGTATTTTTATCATCTAGTGGGTCATTCTTTTTTCTCTGCTTAACTGTATCCTCTAGGGTTGGATCTAGTTCCTGGCTTGGGTTGTATTGCTCCTCCTTTTCACCTTCATTATTTATTGGATGTTGATATGGTATTGAAATGGAAACACAACAATTTATTTCCATAGATTTTTCCCTTGATTTTCTACTACTAGCCCTTCTAGTGGATCATCTTCTGTTTGTGAATTTTTTTAACAACCTCTTGATCCTTTTCTATTTGGGATTTTGTTAATTGGTGCCCTTGATTGAGTGGAAATTCCCTGGAAAAATTCTTGTGCTCATGAAATTTTTGGCATCTAAGGAGAATTTGTTTATAATATATGGTAAGATGTTAGGGATTATCTTAGTAACTTAGATAAATGTTAGTTAATAATGGTCGAGATACATTTATATACAAACATATGTGAGCATACATGATATATATTCCTTGCTTGGTGAATTTTGAGCACATTACAAAGGATCTTATAATGTTCCCTATTCATTTGTTTGGGAAGGGAATATAGCTTGATCCAAATTGGGGCTGTTGTGAAGTGCTCTTTATCATGTTAATATCTCCATCCAAAATCTCATATATAACACCGTAGAGTTGAAAAAATACAATCGATTATGAATACTCTATTTCATTCCTCCAAATTGTTGAGTGTGACTATGAAAAAACCCTTGGACCTTAACTTGAGCGCCACATCTCCTTTAGGTTGCTACTTATGAATCCACCATATCAATGCTATTTCTATGGGCCAAAATCCCTTGAATTTACTTATTAGGGTGCGATCTTGCATATATTGTATTTTTTGCATTGAGAGTTGAGGTGATTTATATTTAGGGGTTTTCACTGCTTTATGTATGCATGTTCCATTTCTTTTATGTTTTTTTATGACTTGATTCGTCATTTGAAACCCTGTTGAATCAGTGATTGCACCAAGATTTTCATTGGGATTAGTCTAAATACTTTCCCCCTTATTTGATGGGAATTGTTGGGTCTAGGAGAATGACTATTGGCTTGAGGGGTCCTGACCCAGGTTTAGAGGTTAAGGTTTGCCAACAAACCCCTATACTACTGGCCCTTTCGGTAATGACCTGCGTTCGCAGGCCAAGGTCTAACCCGAAGTAGTATGGGTGGGTGTGGGAACCAGGTTTTCGCACCCTGGGAGAGAGTAGGTAATGAGGGCAGATCAGTGGTTGCAATTATCATATCTGCACAGAGTCAGGCTTATTCACAAGTTTCTAATTGTATATTTAGCATATAACCATAACACAACTATCAGGTCTACTTAGTACCTTCGCATCCATGTGTGTATCAGTAGTTACCAGCACAAAATATCATAAACACAATTATAACAGATCATAGATAGCTTATACCAAAAACACATAGACTTTCGCAGCTCGAATCAATAACATAAATACATACGCAGCTTAAGCAGATATCACAGGTTCTTAGCAATGGTAAACACAATAGATCCATATAGCACAAGGTACTTCAACATTACTCTGCATATATTAGTATAAAAAAAACCCACTTACAACCCAAAGTACTGCATGCGCACAAAGCTAGCAGGGTCCGCACACAACAGGACTGAGGATCTCCGCGCACAAAGCCAGCAGGGTCTGCACATAGCAGGACTGAGGATCTCCGCGCACACAACCAACAGGATTCCTTACCCAAAACCAACCAAAAAATAGATCTAGCAGTTCGCACGTAGCCTTAATTCATATTCATGTCTACCTTTAAACTCAAACTATTCATCTATTTATATCGAAGTAGCCTATGCTATCCTGTGGTCCGCAAACCATGGTTTGCGGACTCTAGTTCTACCCTTGACCCATTACAATGCGTTCAGGGCTTTGACCCACCCCAAAACCCCTGCGTTAGACTAATTAATACCAAAAATATATAAAATTGTACAAAATTCGCAGCTTTAGGGGACCCTGTCCCAACAGTCCCCCAACACAATCTTGTGACTCGTCCCGAGTCACTGTGGTCGTGGGTTCTCCATCTTTGCCTGTAGCTGCTTGATTGCATCCACGAGCGGGGGAAACACTCCTTCAATTTGCGCAGCCGCATTCTGGGCTATCTCTACTAACTTCTGTGAAGTTGGGCCTTCCGTAGCAACGGTGACGCTCTACAGCTTGAGGGCCTCATCCGCCCATGGCTTGAGGTGATCACTCAACGTCTTCTTCCTTTGTTGGAGAGCCTCCATGTCATCTTTGATCGCATTACTGGTGCGCAGTCAGGCCAATCGCTGACAAGGGACCAGAGTGGTCAGTGTAGCCTCCAGTTGGTCAAACTCTTCTTCTTTCTAGTGTAGCGTCTAGTTGATTTCTTGCAGGAGGGGGTCACGCTGCACCTTTTTCCACAGCTGCATAGCTGTTTCCAACGATTTTTCACCTTGAGCGATCTGTCCAGTGATAAAATTTGTAGCCTCTGTAACCAGCACGGCTTGCTGGGCCCTTACCTCCGGCGGTGTTTCTGGCTGCAACTTAGCCTATAAATCCACAATCTGCTGCTCCATCTGCATTTTGACCACCTGGATCTCGGTCCTTGAGGCCTGTAATGCTACGACCAACCCCTTATTCTTGGCCTGGGGGGTGGCAGTAGCCAGGATATCTGCTGTAACATCTGCGCAGAGCTTACTAATTAAGTGCTCCAGCTCTGTTTGCTGCACGACGACGAAGGTACAAGAAACTTGGGCCTAAGACACTTCGACGATTTTCTCCTCAATTATTTTCTCGGCTGCACTGAGCCAATCGTGCAATTTTCGGTCTCGATGCCGAATCTCTTCAATGAGAGACGAGTGAAGGACTTGCAATGGTTCATGCGGCAGGCGGGCTAGATCTAATTGCACCTCTGCGCAGGCCTAGACTTGCGCTCCTAAGTCAGGTGGACTCAGTATGAAGGCTGTGCCCGGGAGAGGGCAGAGTCGGCTTTTTGGCGTATTGATTATGGCATTGCTTGTTGCTGTGTTCGACCTTGCCTGGATCATGTTGGTTTGCAAGGTATCTGTCTTGAGCTGCAGATCCCGAACCTCAGCGTGAAGTGTTTCGATCGTGGCTTTCTACTACTCTTCCAAAGCCAGCCATTTGTCCTCTACAGCCAAGGTGACCATATTTGCGATCTGATCGAGGTAATCTTCTATCAGTGTAACTCCCGTGCCATATTCCAGTCGGATGGCTCGTTGATTCTTCTGCGGCCCCCTAGCAGTGTCACCAGTCCGTTTGGTACCCCGCAGGGAGTCAACACCTCCTGCATCCAGTCCTTCTGTGTCCAGATCCTACTGTGAGTCCTTCCGCGAGGCTGGTTCCGCATCCTTCCCAGTACTTGTGCCCTGTTGCAAACCCTTCTACGATGCTAGTTATGTTTCCTTCCCCGTGCGTTTTCCCTACTGTGAATCCTTCTGCGCCGCTGGTCCCGTTTCCTTCCCCGTACCCTGGCCTTGCCCTCCGGTTTCTTTGGTGGTGTCGGGCGGGGTGATATTTGTAGCGCTTGTACCTACGGTGCCCTTCGCACCTGATTTGAACCCAATCTTCCATTGTGGAGGCCAGGTCACGATTAAGCGGTCAATGTCGTCATCTGCAACCATGTACGGAAGTGAGACCCATGCTGGGTCCTTGCGGACTCTGACTTGGACGTTATGCATGGTTACCTGGAATGCCACAATGCTCTTGTATTTTTTGTACATGGTGGGTGGAAAGAGCGGCCTGGAATTAATTGCAGCTGGCAATTCACTTTGAAAGAGGACCCAGAATACTTGGTTGTCTTCTATACGCTGTGCATCCTTAGAGTCCCATAAATTTGTGTAGCGTGCCCCTTCGCACATATCAGGCATGAGCTCAGGGAGGACCGAATCTTCCGGGGCTTCCCATGTGACCAACGCAATGAGAAGCAGCAACCAGGAGTAGCTAAATGCGCGCCCCTAATCCTGGGCTTTGCGAACATTTTCCAGAAAATTGTTGCATAGGCACTGGTCCCGATTGAAGCACACCCCCTTTTCACATCAGCCCGCCAGCTGGATTACATACGCAGGAACGGTTGCAGCCTTACATTTGCACATCAGCTTGCACTCCAGCAACAAGGTACCCATCTGCGTAGCAGGGTCGCTGATGGTGTTGATCATAAACCCCCGAGTGTTTCGTAGCACATGGTAATCCTCGCGCACTTTATCAGTGATATTCTGCTCATATTTCTTGTCCACTCACAACATAGGGTCTCGTCCCTCCATAGGGAGGCCAGTAATCTAGTCAATAAGTGTGGCATCAATAGGGATGTGATCCTGGATCCACAAGATGCCATCATAGACCAAGGCAAGAAATTGGTGCACAATTCGGTCTGTAATGTTGTAATGTCCAAAATGCGACATCCTTAGCAGGTTCAAGAGCCTAGAACCAGCCAACCCGCGAATCCAACGCATGGGGATGATCTTTATCCCATCGTCTTCTAATATCCTTTCAAGCTGTAGCTTGGGTGCGAACTCAAGGAAGGCCTCCAAATTGGCCAGGTCATGGTCATCAAATTTCACCTCATGAAGCTTGCCAAAGGGTTCTCCAATGACGGGGACCTCGCCCGGAGTCAGCAACATCTGTAGATAAGTGCACAGGCTATCGAGATTCTTCGGTGTGTGTGTTGAGGGCCTGTGAGGCCGAACAAAGGGTGGCAGCCAATTGATTGGTTCAACCATCTGGGCCTTTTCCTGAGTAGACAGAGGTCTCTTTACTGGCCCAGGCAAGCCTGCCTCGCCTGCCACCTGCGGGGAGTTCACATTTCGGGGGGAGGTGCGGGGCTTCATCCCAACCCATTTCCTGGGTTTCCCTAATTCTTTAGCTTTTTATTTCCCCCTCTGCTTTTCCTTTCTGGGCGTGGACACGACCTCCTCCACTTCAGGGTGGAATTCTAGTACTTCCTCAGATTATTGTTCAGTCGACATTACAGGTTCTGAGGTTTCAGCGGGATTAGTGACCGTCATTATGGTGCGGAAAATGAACTCAGGGCTGCTACTATCAGAGGGTGTAGGATGCTCAGACATGAACGAAACACAATAGGCACAAAAACTCTCAAAGCACAAAATTTCCAAGGACAAAATTTCAAAGTACAAACTGTTCGAGAGATACGAAACCCTTGTTTGATCGATTCTTTTGCTTTTATAGCTGTGGGGATCGATCAATGTGTGGATGAGGCTCATAAAAATCTTACCATCAAATAAATGGTAAAAAATCTTCGGAAATCGCCGCATTAAATGTCGGCTGCCTGCTCCTTTCAACGGTAACTTTTTCTTTTTACCCGATTTTACTGTTCCAACAGCTAGTTTTCGCACCTCCTATGCGCCTAGCGCACCCCTACGCTCCCAGCGTGCCTCCTATGCTCCCAACACACCCCTATGCTCTTTGCACGCCTTCTGCACTCTGGAAATACCCTTGCACTTCCCGCGCACCTCCCCGGGCCTCCAAATCTGCGATCTGTACGTGCCTTGGCCCTGCATGCCATGGCCTTCCTTTGTGCACTTATTCTGACCCATACAACTACTCTAACCATATAGTCATTTGATCCAATATGTTTTGAGCCGACTTCCATTGACATATCCTGGTACCATATCTCCTTGCAGGTTAGCTAATCGGACAGTTCCGCCATCAGTGATTTCTTTTACCACATAGGGGCCTAGCTAGTGCTGACGAAACTTCCCTAGGTGCTTTGCAAACTGGCTATCATAGAGGAGGACCAACTCTTCCTTCGAGAATTTCTTTTTTCGGATATGTTTGTCATGCCATGCTTTTTCCCAGGCCTTCTGAACTTGCTTATGGAAATTAGCAATGAAACGATCTTCCTCCAAAGCCACCAGTTGCGCTAAACACTCTTCCATGATATCTAGCTCTGCCATATTAGTCAAGGTTGCGATACGCTGGCTAGGAATAATATACTCCATTGGAATGATGGCCTCTTTTCCATAGACCATCAGGAACAGTGTTTTTCCTGTCAGTTTCTTGCATGTGGTGCGATAAGCCCAAAAGACTGATGGGACGCATACGTCCTAGTCGTTGCGATTTGCGTTGCAGATCTTAGTCATCGCCTGCTCCAAAATTTTATTGAAGGCTTCTACAGCTCCATTCACCTGTGGATGATACGGAGTGCTTTTCGCATGATAGATCTGAAATTATTCTGTTAAGGCCTGCATCGTTTCGTTAACAAAGTGTGTACCTCTATCGTTCATTAAGATCTTCGGACATCCAAACCTGATCATAATCTGCTAAAAATGAAGTGCGCAATGGTATCTGTAGTACAATCCCTCACAGCTTGTGCTTTGATCCATATGGTTACATAATCGACGGCAGTTATAAGGTAGCGTGCACCTGTCTTCTTTCTTAGTGGGTTGATATGCCCCACAAAATCGATGGCCCACTTGTCAAATGCTTGCAGGGCCATTTGCGGTTGAGGGGAATTTCATCTCTGCGTGATGGCCTCCTTGTTCGTTGGCACATATCACAGGATTTGCAATAGTAGTGAGAGTCACTATGCAAGGTAGGCCACCATAGTTCAGCTTTCAAGATATTTTGCGCCATTGCCTTCCTTGTGTAGTGACCTCCTGCTGCACCCTAATGAGCTTCTGCTAAGATAGCGTGCCTTTCATGCTCCAAAATGTATCTTCGCAACACTTTGTCAGCACCCAACTTATACAGATGACATGCGATGATGGTAAAATCTGCTGCGCGGGTTACCAACTCTTTCTTCTGCTGTACCGAATATTTCGCAGGTGCCATCCCCGTAGTCAGGAACTGATGATGTTGGTGAAGTGCTCATCAACTACCTTAATAGCGAACAACTGCGCGTTAGGAAATATCTCTTCCAGGTTGGCCAGTTCTTTGCCACTTTTGATTCAGGACAAGTGGGAAGCCCAACATTCAACTTCCCCAGCTTGACAATGATCTCAAAATCATACTCCTGAAATAGTAGTAGCCATCAACATATCCCCCCCCCCCCCAATGCAGGCTTATTCACCAGGTACTTCAAAGTTGAGTGATCCGTAAACATTTTGAAGTGTCCTCCTAACAGGTAATGCCGATACTTCTGCAATGCATAGACCATGGCTAATCCCTCCCACTTTGTAGTGGAATAGTTATGCTCTGCACCAGAGAGTTTCCTACTAGTGATTGCAATCGGATGATCAATGTCTTCGTCTCTAGGCTGCGTAAGGACAACACCCAGGGAGATCCTTGATGCATCCATGTGAACATGGAGTACCTTCACCCAATCAGGAAATATGAGAATAAGCGCAGAGACCATCTTCTCCTTGAGTAGTTCGAAGCTCTTCTGAAACTCGTCATCCCAAAAAAATGAAACATCCTTCTTAAGAAATTTTTCCATAGGTGCTGTGATCAACGCGTACCCTTGAATGAACTTTCTGTAGTAGCCTGTGTGTTTGAGGATCGAGCGTAGCTGTTTCTTAGTTGTAGGTATTGCCAGGTTTATGATAAGTGCAATTTTGGCAGGATCAACCATTAGTCCTTGTCGACAAACTATGTGCTCGAGAAAGATTTCGAAGGGTGCGCAGAATATGCACTTCTTGATATTCAGGGAGATCTGATGCTTCCTACAGGCATCCAACATCATGCATAGGTTCAAGACGTGTTTCTTTACCAATCCGAAGATAGTCCAGTCATCAAAATATACCTCCAAAAACTTGTGGATGAACTCTTTGAATACTGCGACTACCACCCGCGAAAATATGGCAGGGGTATTCTTGAGCCCAAATGGCATGCCAAGTATATTGAAAGGATCCTCATTTAGTAGAAAACATATTTTTTCTGCGATCTTGATCTGATGGTAGCCCAAGAACCTGTATGTAAATGAGTATGCTTCCTGCCCTCCCACGTTGTCCAGGATTTCATCTGAGAATGGCGTAGGGAAGGGATCATGTACGCAGACATCATTCAAATTGCACAAGTCAACGCAGATTCATATCTATCCCTTAGTCTTTTTCTCCTGAACCACCATCGGGCTTACCTGGTCTGAGTGTTCGACCATTTTGATGATACCCGTGGTGAGCATTTTTTCGATTTCTTCCTTAACCTTTTTCTTATACTTAGGGTTCAGCCGATAAGGATGCTGCTTCACAAGTCACACATCTGGTTTTAAAGTGATGCGCATGACCCCTAGATCCCCTATAATCCCTTTGAGTTCTGAGAACTTTGTCAAGAATAAGTCCTGGTATTCCGTGAGCAGCTCTGCAACTTTTCCTACAGTATCATCATCTCAGTAGTCCCCAATTTTAGCCAACTTAGGTTGCTCTTCCATGCCAATGTTGACTTCTCGCAGCTTTATAGGCTTAGTAACATTGACAGTTTGCAGTGGGGGTCCAACAACTGTGTGCTCTCCTTCCGACTCTGGGATAGAAACATTTCATGGATCTTCATCACATTCTTCTATTGCTAAATTGCGGTAGTTGACAATATCCTGCATCTGCATTTCCCACGTTGGTGCCCCAAGTGCTGTGTAAGGGCGCGATTCATCAAATACTAAGGCATCTATATCCTGCAGAGCTTCGTCGAGTGCCTTTGTTCCTCCTACTACCCAAATGTCCCAATAAACTCGTCCTTCAATGTTTTCTAGTGGCGGGTGCGCTGGTGGAGCTCCGCATCTAAATACCATGCAGTGGGGATTGGCCCCAAGGCATGAATAAACAGGTGAACCCATTCTTCCGTAGTTTGTTCGCACCATTTCTCCATCCAAGCGAACAAGTGCTCATGTGGGTCCCCTATGCCAAGGAAAGACTTGACGCGCAGGTGAGATGGAGGTTCAAATCGCAGGACCATCATATATCGACATTATTCCCAATCCTGGAACGTCCCTTTATGCGTGTCCCACCACCTTGCAGGTGTTTCACGCATGGCTAGATTAAGAGCCCATAACCTTTGCTCTCTTGGGACCTCAGCTTCAAATTCTCGCAAAAATTCTCTAATACTACCAGAACCATCGAAGTAGGGAAGTTCTCTTAACTATGAGTAGATGCATCAGAAGTTCTTTGTGATTCTAAGACATCGCAACACAGATACATCATGTAGCCGGTTCTGCCAATTTTCCATTTCCCCGTCGGAATCAAAGAAAAATTTACTATCCTTTTCCCATAAAAGCATACCATCAGCCGTAGGATTGATCCAATATTCATCTCGAGTAGTCAACTTATAGTTTTGATCCACATCCTCTTCTTCGCGCACTGGTTCTGTATACCGTTCTCCTTCCGTAGGGTCTAGCGGGACTATCACCCTCGTTCTTTCATTATCAAACACCATGCTTCGTTTCTTTAGGTTGATGATGCCTCCTATATCTATGGCCTAGTCCAACCCTAGGAGTGCAGGATAGGGGTTCACATCTTCCACAATATGAATTACCTCAAAGTCGACCCGGACCTTAACTCCTGCGATATTTACCATAATCTTGGAAAACCTTCCCAACGGTATGATCTTCTACTAGTTGGCCATGCACAACTGGATAATGGAACATTCCAACTTAGGTTCCCCCATTCATTGCCAAGTTTTCTTGGGCAATACGTTCGCATCTGATCCCAGGTCCAAAATAACCTGATCCATTTCATAATCACCAATCTACGCTGTTAGCCGCATTTCCCTATCAGCGCGTTTCTTATGCTTGTAAAATTTGTTCACATCCTTAACTTCCGTGAAGGGGTTAGCTTTCTCTACGCAACTATATATTAGTGCTTGAATATTTTCTACTACTTTCTAGTTGCGCAACAACTTCATACATGCTTGTAGAAATGGTTTAACTTCGTCATTCATTTTTAGGTGTGTAGGAGCCTTGGAAGTAGATGCCTCATCCTTTGTAAAGTCATTGCGGGCTGCGATGTAGGTTTCCTTATCCTTATGTAGATCCAAGCCTTCCTAGTTGACCGCTGCTTTTCGGATAAGCAATTCAGCTACAACCTTCTCCTCAGCTCCTCTAGTGGCCATGCCACTACGTGTTATGACATTAATGCTCAGCCCTTCGTCACACAGTTCAACATTAACCCTCTGCACATTTTGCGTAGGCGTCTGCTGTTTTTCCAGCATTTTTTCTATCAGAATTGGACAATCTTCAATCACATGGTACAACTGTCTACAATACTTGCAAGATTTTCGCATAGGATTCAGACAGTCCCTTGCGAAGTGCCCTACTTCTCCACAATTATAGAAAATCAATTTTCCTCTTCCCCGTCCTGCGCTTCCAACTCTACCTCCTCCCATACCCCTAGCTGGGGAGCCACCCATGCCCGAGGGGGATCTCAGTGATGAAGGGTTAGCCTGAACCCTGTAGAGGTTTCCTCGTTCTATCATTAATTCATAAGTACGACAATTCTGTTCATCATGTCTCACTGATCGACAAAACCTGCACAATTGTTGCTTTAATTCCGGAACATATGCACCAAGACGGGGGCAGTGGTTGGTATCATGTAGTCCAACCATGCGAAAATAATCACACCAAAACATTGGTCCGCTTGGTCCCACAACCTCCCTAGGGCGCAACGGACTAGGTCCCCTAGCCTGCAGGTATTCAGCCAGTAGTGGGCACTGATCCTTGGTATGGCCAGATACCCTGCATCGTATGCACCATACATCTGGGCCATCTTCTTTCCCTCGGTATTTTCACAGGTTCTGGATTTCCATGTGCATTGCCTCCAGCTGTACTTGGATTTGTTGTACTCCCAACTGGGTATCATCTCTCGACGCGGCTTCTAACTTCATAGCAATTTCTAAAGCTTTTTCCTGCGATTCGATGGCTTGTTGACCCATAGGTTCGCGTAGGTGAGGCAGTAACATAGCGATGAACCATTCCTTGTGCTGTCTGTTATTATACAGAAATTCCCCTTCTTTGATCACCTTCTTTAGTCACTGGTGAGCCTCCCATACAGACTCAGAGGGCCCTTGCTTGAAATATTTTAGGTAATTCACTATTTGAGAGTAGGATTTAGGCTTCTGAAACTGTTGTTTTAGGGCATTTTTAACCTCTTGAATGGTTGCATTCGCATGTTGAGCTGCGTATTTCATATACCAATCTAAGGCTCTTCCTTCAAAGGTGAGGGATAACTGCACCCTCTTTACAACATCGCTGGGCACATTCTGCGCAGTCCATACTGACTCTGCGATGAACCAGAATTGGTCCATATCTTTGTCTCCTACACCTTTGAAGGTGGGTAGCTTCATGTGCACAACCATATCTAATTTGGGGGGTGGAAATGGTGGAGGTGTGGGTGAGTTCTTACCCTTATGTGGATTCGAAGGTGGTGTCGTAGGAGGGCTATCTCCTTCGTGCGCAGCCGGTTCTCTTAATGGACTGTAAGTGGATCTGTCCCCTTCTTGATTGACTCTGTAGTACTTACTGCTTCGGGTTGTGCCCTCACTCTGATCAGAGCTCATTCACTTGGTATGGCTGCACATAATACCCTTTTCACACAACAATATTTTAATCAACAATGGAAAAGTTTTCAAGAACTTACCCCGAAAACCTTTGAAGAACCTCTGCTCTGCTTCAGAATAGGATACGAAATGATCAACTGCGAACTCTATCAAAAATCCCCCCAGCACACTGTCCACCCAATGATCTACCACACAGGTGATGGTATTGTTAGTCTTTTCCAGTTGCTGGATCAACTTCGGGGTCCACTGAGTGATCCGGTCGTCCTTCCAACACGTCTAGAAATCCACAAGTTGGGCTAGCCACTTCTGTAGCTCATGTGCGAAGGTTACAAAGAAAAGTTCACATACTTCCGTAAAAATATACCTGTTTTTCCACTTCTCATCTATTAGCTTCGTGTTGCGATTCTCTTGTATAGAGAATTCCCGAATCTATCTTTCGAACCACTCTTCGATCTCTACCTTCTCAGGTCTCTAATGCTCCCTTGGAATTACCTGATCTCTCTCTCAAAATGCTCCTGGTCCCAGTAACAGAACCATTTGTTGGCTTGATGGGTCCTGACCCAGGTTCAGAGGTTAAGGTTTTCCAACAAACCCCTATACTACTAGCCCTTTCGGAAATGACCTGCATTCGCAGGCCAAGTTATCACCCGAAGTAGTATGGGTGGGTGCTGGAACTAGGTTTTTGCACCCTAGGAGAGAGTAGGCAATGAGGGCAGATCAATGGTTGCAATTATCAGATCTACACAAAGTCAGGCTTATTCGCAGGTTTTAATATTATATTTAGCATATAACCATAACACAACTATCAGGTCTACTCAGTACCTTTGCATCCACGTGTGTATCAGTAGTTACCAACACAAAATATCATAAATGCAGTTATAACAGATTATAGATAGCTTATACCAGAAACATATTGACTTTCGCAACTCGAATCAATAACATAAATACATACGCAGCTTAAGTAGATATCATAGGTTCGTAGCAATGGTAAAAACAATAGATCCAGATAGCACAAGATACTTCAACAATACTCCTCATATATTAGTATAAAAAAAACTCACTTACAACCCAAAGTACCGCATGTGCACACAACCAACAGGGTCTGCACATAGCAGGACCGAAGATCTCTGTGCACATAGCCAATAGGAGTCCTTATGCAAAACCAACCCAAAAATAGATCTAGCAGTTCGCACGTAGCCTTAATTCATATTCATGCCTACGTTTAAACTCTAACTATTCATCTATTTATATCTAAGTAGCCTACATTATCCTATGGTCTGCAAACTGTGATTTGTAGACTCTAGGTCTACCCTTGACCCATTACAATGCGTTCGGGGCTTTGAACCACCCTAAAAACCCCCACGTTAGACTAATTAATACCAAAAATATATAAAATTGTACAAAATTCGCAGCTTTAGGGGACCCTGTCCCAGCAATGACCACTTAATCCTCCTCCAACAACAACAATTTGATAAGAGGAGGCCTCCCCCTCCTACATAGGGAGCCATTATAGACTCTCAAAGCCACTCTACTTACGTAAATATTATTAATTTTAATTCTATTTTTAAAATTTTAATAATTTTTATTTTTAAGATTAATGAAAGATCTATAATGATATTGTTTTCTATGAATATTTAAAATTTCAATGTTAGGTTATTACGTCAATGCCTCGAAAAGACATATGTATATTTCATGCAGCGGTATTATTTTATATCGTACCAAATTTTTTACTCAATTTTTTTTTGCCATTTGCAATGCCAACTATGGGCTTTTAGTTTTCCTAGGGGATGATGTTGCAACACTGCCACATCAGGGCTCCAAAGCTCGATGTGGTGGCATATCTAAGTGAGTTATTAAATGTTGACTTTACACTTGCATGATCCTCATCATCAAATAAAACCCTGGACCTGTCCATTTGTTTATCGCGATTGCTTGATCATTTGTCTGTTGATCTGTGGGTCTGGTCCTCCTCCTCTTATGGTTGCACCAACAATGGTGGTGAACGCGATGTTGGTGATCCATGAGATGAAAAACGTTTTGATCAATCTCTACAAGCCTTTAAGGCAATACATCATTATTCACTACTAAGAGAGTGAGGCACAAAACATGGAAGATGATTTAGAGATTGTGAAATAGATGTGCAACAATTTGAAGAAGGACTTGGATGCACTTGAATATCGTCACAATTTCTTGCAGAATTACAAAGTCCCGTGTGTCATGGAATTGAATTTCCCCATCTCCAATGAAAAGGAAGACATCCAAATTATGAACTTCACTTGGTATGAGGCCTTTAAACAAAACAAGATGGCCTCACAATAGAACATCCACTTGAAGTAAGCCACCATGCCCTTCAATTTGGTTACAATTCAAGCATGCATGCAATGCATTTATAGCATGAGGATGAGGCTAGTATTTCACCTTTACCTATATAACATATTCTGTTTGGATGATTCTGAAGAGCTTTAGAGAAACCAGTGCACATGGATATCTAACTATGGTGCGTGTCACCATCCAATGGCAGGCAACAAACAACCATTGAAGTGTTTGTGTCATCGCCAATGTCATCCAAGAAAACCCATTGATGTTTCCCGGAGTGGGGAAATATTGCTTCCTATGTTTCCTTGGGTTTCAAGCTCTTCTATTACAAAAATACTTGGTGTCATCAGGTAGATATCCCACATTTTATTATTAAATCGGTGGTTTAAGAAAGTTGAATTCAAATATCTATAAATTTTTGGCCCCTTTTGTTGATCTCATTTAATAGATGTTTTCCTTTTATTATCATCCTAGATGTTTTGAAAGCTTTCAGAGATCAAAATGGGCATTTTCATGATCCTTCAAGACTCAGATAGAGGGAGATATCAGAGGAATTCTCAATTTATTTTAGGCCTCCTTTGACGGCTTCACAGTGGAAGAAGTTATAAAAGAAGCTAAAATATTCTCTACAACGTGTTTACAAGAAGGCGTGAAAAGAATTTTGATCTCCAGTGGCAGTATTTAGGATAGGTGAGAAGATAACACCAACATAAATTTACAAAATGGTATATGTTTTTAAAATATATTTATGGTAACAATATTGTGGCTGGTAGATAGAATATGTTTGGATCACAAATTTTCCCAGATTGGAAGCAAGGAATTATAATGTGTGTATAAAGCCATCTTTACCCACTTTTCCTCAACAAATTATTGGTTAATTTGCATTAAACATCAAGACAAAGTTTTTGTTATCATTAAGCATTATGTTAATTTGTATTGTATTTTTTTAAAAATACATCGGTTTGGATCCCAGGTTTGTGGTTAAGAAGTGAATTTGACATGTATTAAGTTTTGAATAAGATTTTACAGTCAATTCATTTTATTTTACTTTTCTCTTATTTATGATATTCCAGTATATTGTGCAATTTCAGTTCAATTAAATGTTAAGTACTATCTTTTATGGGTTTTATCTCACACATTTCACCTATAAAAAGAAGCAGTGACATGGGCATGCCACCAAGTGGCTTTTGTTCCTTATATATATATATATATATATATATATATATAAAGTCATAGATAAACCTTTGTAGACTTTCTTTTAAACCATGGTAAATTAGTGACACAATGGAGTAATCTGGGAGAGACACATGATCAAATCTTATGGCTAATATATATATATATATATAAGAGGTTATAGGTTCAAATCCACATAGGAGTAGAGTATGTAAACCTTTTTAGACTTTCTTTTTAACCATGGTGAATTAGTGACACATTGGAGTAATCTAGGAGAGGCACATGATCAAATCTTCTGGCTACCATTGTAAGACCAAGAGTATATCCAATAGCATGCAAGCTAGATATACCAATGATTGTTGACTTAGCAAGAACCACAACATCATGTGGGTGGTAGCACTTACTCTTTGAGCCTTATCATAATGGGCCAAACATGTCCCTTGGAATTGAAATTTGGTGGATGGGAGAAGTCTCTTAGGTTGATACACCTATGTAGAATTTAATAGTCAAATTATTGTGTAGAGGCGGGATCATTGTCTCACAAAAAAGGGGGTCTCATACACCAATTTTGTGTCTCCCTTGGAAATGACCTTAAAATTAGATTATTATTATTATTATTATTATTTATTTGTACAAAGTATATATTTTGTTCAAGTATGTGGGGAGGTTGGAGTTGTTACAACATTAATGGGTTCTTGGAAAGGATATTGAGCTGAGGAATGTTTGAGGTTGTAGGGTGAAAATCATAATACAAAGAGTCTTAGATATTTTCCTTTAATTATAATATAATATTAGGTGTTTAGCTTGACAAAAAATCAAGTTGTTTTGCAGGATCGATACAAGTTTACTTGAAGGGTTATTAAGTTGAGGAATGTTTGAGGTTGTAGAGTAAAAAATAGAATACAAGGAGAATCAGAGCTTTGCCTTTAAATATAATATAAGATGGGTTTTTTAGCTTGCAAAATTCAAGTTTATTTGAAGATAGATTCACACAATGTGCTCAGCGTGTCACTCAAAGAAAATCAAGGGCCGGGAATCCTCTTACATAGATCACAATTGAAGATATTAATCAACATAGATCCATCTTAAACTCAAATCTATCGCACACCTAGAGGCATCAAATTTCTTAACCTGTAATTTTTGTAATTTATTTATCATTTAAATCCTTCATATTAAATGATAAAAAAATCACACCTTAAGAATTTTGATTCCTCTCGATCTTCATAGATGCAGGTTTAAGAAGGGTTTAAGCTTGTTTTAAAAAAAAAATGTTTTCATGCATTTTTTACCCAAAGGATTAAATAATTTATATTCACATATATAATATACATGTTATAGGCTTAAAGAGGGATTTCTAAGTCAAAATGGCTTTTATTAGTGACACATAACAAGTATTATGCCCTATTGATCCAAAGAATTGATATCTTCCTAACAATTTCTTTAATAATATATATCACCATCTCTTATCTGGATTTATGCAGGAATGCAACAGAATACACATATAAACATAAATATAAAAATGCAACAAAAATAACAGTTAATTTCATTAATATCAAAGAACTAAAATCTGTTTACAGGCAGAATGGAAATAAACTAGCTAGGGCGCTGGTAGCTTACCTTTGAGAAGAAATGTGGTGGCTACATGCCTCTGAAATCTATGTTACAATGAGGCTTAAAGGCATATATATTATTGAGAAACAAAGGAAAACCATAAATATCCAAAAACCTAACCCTAGGAGATGAAACGCCAGAATATGGGCCCCGTCAGGGTAACTTGGTACATCAATTTCTTGGGGTCGTAACTTTGGCATACTATCTCCGTTTGACGCACATGATACATCGTTAGAAAGATCTATCCAAGGAATAAAAATAATGACCATAGATATTGTTTCTAGAATTATTTCGGAACAAAATCATTTTTTCTAGAAAAAACGATTCCCAAAAAACGTCGTTTAGGGCCTCAAAACGGCTCTGGAAGTTCAGGACCCGAAAAACTGCTAAAAATAGTAAACAGTGCTATTATTAAGGAAATTGAAAAACCAAAAGAAACAATGGTGGGGCCCCAAGTGGAATAGGCGGGTAGCCACCAATATCCACCTGGATCATTCCTCCACCCTTAGGAAGCAGTGGTCCCCATTGCGTTGAGTTCCTCCATGAGATGAGGAAACTTCTACTGAACTTGGTCCCTGGTGAACCACTTGCCTTGGTGCAGGAGGGTGCCAGCTTTGACCACTCGATACAGTTGGATATTTTTTCGACGAGTGTTCTTGATTTGCATGTCCATGATATAATCTTTGGTGGCCGGTTCCATGACGTCTGGGTTTAACTTTGTTGGTGTGAGTTGTTCTGCAATGTCAGAGGTGTCCAGTAGAGGTGGGAAATAGGGCTGAAGGCAGTCCACATTCAATACTAGGTGGAGACCAAGGAATGGTGGAATAATGAGCTCAAAGGCA
This sequence comes from Pinus albicaulis, assembly GCA_034641835.2. Taxonomy (NCBI): domain Eukaryota; kingdom Viridiplantae; phylum Streptophyta; class Pinopsida; order Pinales; family Pinaceae; genus Pinus; species Pinus albicaulis. The sequence continues at coordinate 841,722,525 of CM076570.1, forward strand.
TTGTTCCCTACAACCTTGGTGATGGTGTATGGCCCATATCGGAGTGGGGGAAGCTTGCGGTAGGGTCCAGTGAGGCGTTCCTTCTGCAAATGTAGCCACACTTTTTCACCCACCTGGAAGTGGTGTGGCACCCTATGTTGATCATGTCGTTGCTTGTACTTAGCATTGGATTTGTCCAATACATCATGAACCTACTGGCGGATGTGATGAATGTGCTTAATGAAGTTGTTCGCTTTGTCAGCTTCAGACTGGACATGAGACAAATTGGCCTGAGTAGACACAAATGACATGGCTATTTCAATGAGACATAGTGGTTGGAACCCTAGGCCTACCTGAAAGGGGCTGTGTCCAGTTGAGCTATGGAGAGCTCGGTTATAATTGCGTTGTACATAGGGAAGGCTCTCATCCCATGCGCATGGATGCTTTGAATTGTACATGCGCATAATGGGTACAATCATACTGTTGACGACCTATCTCAGGCCATCAGTTTGGGGATGGAAAGATGTGGAATTGGTGAGCTTGGTGTCTAGCATTGACTAGAGGCTAGACCAAAATGTGCCGAGGAACCTACTGTCCCGATCTGAGATGATAGACTGTGGGATCCCAAAGTTCACCCAAACTCGTTCAAAGAAGAGTTTAGCAGTGACTTCTGATGTGATATTCTTCTTGTAGGCCGACATAATGGCCATCTTCAAGAATCTGTCGACGACCACGAAAACACAGTCATTTCCATGCTTAGTAGAAGGAAGGCCCGACATGTAATCCATGGAGATGGATTCCCAAGGTCGACTAGGGGTAGGTAGCGAAGTATAGAGGCCTTTCTTCTTGATGGTTGGTTTGGCAATGGAGCAAGCAGTGCAGGATCTGATGTACTTCCCAACATCCTGTCGAAGGTTTGACCAATAGAAATATTTATGTAGTACTGCCACTGCTTTCTCAACCTCGAAATGCCCAACGACTCGAATATAGTGTGCTTTCCAAATCATCTTGGCATGCTCACTTGAAGGAACAAAAAGGTGTCCCAGGTGACATAGCAGTGCATCTTGGAGGTGAAAATTTGGAACTTGCATACCCTCCAAGAGTGTCTTGTATGTGTGCCCGAATTCTGGATCGCTCTTGTAGAGAAGCGGCCAATCAGAAGTCTTGTGCCCACAAGAGTTGAGAACGGTGGTTAGTGCCACGATTTGTGGTCAGCTGAGGCAGTTTGCAACATTATTGGTGCTGCCCTTCTTATACTTGATGTTCAAATGAAATTGTTGCAGATATGTGGACCACTTATGATGGCGATCATTATGCAACTTCCCTTGTGTTTGTATGAACTGTAGGGGTTGGTGGTCTATGTGGATGACCATTTCCTTCCCCATAATGTAATTCTTCCATTGGCAGTAGGCCTGCACAATGGAATACATTTATTTGTCATAAGTGGGATACTTGCAGACTGTGTCAGACAATGTCTCACTGTGATATGCCACTAGATGCCCCTGTTGAGTAAGAACTGCCCCAATAGCATAGTCAGAGGCATCTGTCTCAATCTCAAATTATTGTTGCAAGTCTGGTAATGTGAGCACTGGGGCAGAGCAAAGGCGATGTTTCAATTCTATGAATGCCTTCTGTTGATATCCCGACCAAAATATTTTTTCTTTCGCTCCTCCCTTGGTGACTTGACTCAAGGGCCAAGTGATATGAGAGAATCCCAACACGAACTTGCGGTAGAAATTAGCAAGACCCAGAAAGCTGCGAAGCTTTGTTAAAGTGGTTGGGGCCGGCCAATCCTGAATTACTTGGATCTTGGTTGGATCCAAATTCACCCCCCGTTCATCAATAATGTATCCCGGATACTGAACCTGGGTCATGCCAAAAGTGCACTTCTCCAAATTAGCACACAAATTGTGTTGCCGAAGTGTTTGGAGGACTTGTCGGATGTGGTGGAGGTGCTCTTCCCAAGTCTGGCTAAAGATCAGGATGTCATCCAAGTACACTATTAAAAATGAGTTAGTGAATGGCCGCAAGATGTCGTCCATCAACCTGATGAAGGTTGCAGGATCATTCGTCAACCCAAAAGGCATGACCAACCATTCGAAAAGGCCCTCCTTGGCTTTGAAGGCAGTCTTCCACACATTGGATGGTTCAATTGGTACCTGGTGATACCTAGACTTCAAGTCGATATTGTTGAAATATTTTTCCCCTTTCAGTTGATATGGAAGGTCACCAATCCATGGGATCGGGTACCTATTCAGGACAATGATCTTGTTCAACGCCTGATAGTCAATATAGAGTCTCCAAGTCCCATCCTTCTTTTGCACTAACACGATCGGGCTCCCACAGGGTGATGAACTCGGCCGTATATGACCTTTATGTAGCAGCTCATGAATCTTCCTCTTGATTTCATCGTTCTCTAGAACAGAGCGCCGATAGATCGGTCCATTGGGCAGCGACGCACCTGGGGTCAGATTGATGGGGTGCTTGGCCTGAAAGTGCAGAGGCACCCTTATGGGTGAGGTGAAGATGTCCCCATACTCCTCCACGACCTTGTCCATTTGTTTTTGTCATGCAAAGGATCCCTGTATGGAAGTCATGGCCACAATATTATTCTTTCCTTGGGGGCGGATCATCAGGAAAATAAATTTCCTGGTTTTGGAAATGAGCTTATTTCATTGTTTTGCAGTAACCAAAGAGATAGCCGCAGGCGGTGGTACCTTTGGTATCCTATACAACTTATTTCCCAAAGTAAGAATAACAACACAAGGCCGGGACTCATACACATCATGTCTCTTCCACAAGTATGGTTGGCCTAATAATACATCACAAACATTAAGAGGAGCAATGTCACATAATACCTCATCTATGAAGGGCTTGATGCAGTAGGGAAGACCACACTATTGGCTGACACCGAGATCCTATCCTTGGTGAAGCCACCCGATGGTGTATGGTTGTGGGTGTGCTATGGTCGGCAAGCCCAAACGCTTCACGACTGTTGGACCATAAAAAGGTATCTTTTGAACACCTGATTAGCCTACATTAATCATCAATCCTGGAGCGTCTTTTTATTCCAAGAGTGTACTCTGTCTGAGGCTGCAATTGTCTAAGAGTAATGCTTGTGAGGATGTAGCACAGAAAATCAAATACAAAAGTAATAAATGCTTGTAAAGGAACCTAATTACAATGACAGGAGTGTAAAGGCTACACTACAGCAATATTGCTGGACATCGATCAGGGATGCAGTAGCAGTAACTCTTTCCCCTAGAAATCGATGTAAGATGGCCAAATATGGGGACTTGGAGTAGATACCTCTGTCCTCTATAGTTCGGAGATCTTAGAGCAAGTAAAACAGCAGATTCAATTAAAACACTTTAAAGGAAATTAAATCTAGGAAAGGAACAACAACTTGAAAGAAACAACAACTACGATTCTACAGCAATTCAAGTAATTAAACTCAAGCCTGTCGATAGTCTAATTGTAATCTAACAACAAGCCGTAAATAAATGGAACAACAACTCACTGTAATTACAGAACAGCAAATCCGGAAAAGACAACTTAATCGATAAATGGAATTGCAATAAAGAATAAAACAACAATAGCTCTGCACTTGCTTTTCCAATCAGTAAAATAATTCTGTAATGAAAATAAGTATTAACACACTTCACGCATTAGCAAACCAATATTAATGATAAAACAACATAGTAATCCACCGGAACCGGACCCTTAGCGCCAATGAAGTACCACTGGGCTTAAATCAGAACTCTAAAGAATAGATAGAACCTGTATTTTTATATTAATCCAAAATCATTACAAACAACGTTCTCTCACGATAGAGAGTCAATAATCATTTAAAGGAATAAATGTCTGTTAACAAAAGAAATAACTCTCCCCTCCATCACTAAAGATCGTGCCTTTATATTGATCCTTGGACGGACAAATTAGGAAATGTGATTAATTTGCACAGCGAACCCTCAGGATCTTCCGATCCTGAGGGATTCACACCTCCCTTGTTTTATCACTGTTCTGTTTTATTTGTTCAAGGCCGAGTTGTTTCTTTCCCTTTTCGGGCAATCCGTTCAGATCTCCTTGGCTTTAGCTGACTATGATTCTTCACGAATGGAGTAGAAGTCAGATTGTTCTCAGCCACGTCTTTGATACAAGAGCTCACCTCTTCGAATTCCTGTTTTGGCAATAAAAATAGTCTTTAGTCATCATTTTGAGCTCATAATAAACCTTTCCAAATTAACTGCAATTATTATGATAAATTACCTTTTCAAGACAAACATAAGTATATCTATGGTGAAAGAATGAACAAATACATAATAATTTCATACATCTTTCACTGCCCAACATACCCCCCTGCTTAACCTTTTTCATGCCCTCGTGAAAACTATAATTTACATGGAGAGCAGTCAAAGAGTAAGCTGGAGAAGGTTTGTCATTGAAAGCCTAAAACCATGATTTGCAGCTAACTCTTCGAGAATATGTTCTGTCTGTCCCTCGGGAAGCTCATAAATAGTTTTTTAATCCAAAGCAGGGTACCAAGTAATGGGGCTGCGAAACCTACACCCTAACCAGAATGGTCCTTCTTTCAAAACAAGATGGCTATAGGCAATGAAACGGTCTGCAGCTAGCCCAAAATTCCTATAGTTGTGTGGCTCCCTATTTTGTACATTTTGACTCGAGGTCTTCCACCGGATCTTGGCTGCTACATAAGCCTGGTCCCTAATAGATGAGAAATAGTCTGTTCCTTTCAAAATGATTGACTTATGAACAGGCCTCAGAGCTTGGGTAACGCCTTTCTTTGTCATTAAACGTTTCTGATTGGCCCAAAGTTGAAATGGGTTCTGAGGTTCACTTCTGACCCATAGATCCAATTCATTTTCCCGCCTTTGAAAGGCATTGTAGGCTTTAAGCCACTTTAATTGATTTACGGCGAAAGAAATGAATGCTTGAAACTGTACATCTCCAATGAAAGGGCTAGGGTTTGATTCACAATCATTTTCAAGAATTAAATTATGCAAATAAAACTCACACAACAGGCGCTGTACTTTGTCCCTGTAAAGCTTGCAGCATGATATCAGGTCGCTTATGGTTCTTAGCTCTATTGATTAGCCAGCCCTAACTGCCTTGATTTTTAATTGCAAATATCTTTCTAACAGAAATAAAGCATAGTTTTTGGCAGGGCACCTACAAGCCAAGAGATCAGTATACAAGGAGAAGAGAGTGTCCATTTGATTTCGTGCTAGTTTTAATTGGTTGCTTACCTTGTCAGCTTTTATCTCTGCCTCTCGACGTTTTTCATGAGCTTCAACTTCTGCCTCATGAAAAATTTTAATCTGCTGCTGCAATTCTTGATATCTCTTCCTTGGGACAGTATCTTCCTCCAACTTTTGTCTCTCGATTCGGGCCTGTACCAATTCTTCTTGTAGTCTAACTAATGCTGGATCACTAAAGGTTTGCTGACTGATAGATTGGATGTTTTTGCTTAGCACAGGTTCTTCTGGAACAACAGGTGTTGGGACAGCCGTTTGATGCTCCACATCCTCATAGTTAGGCTCAGGTATGGTTTTTTCTTCTATTTGAGGGTTTCTATTAGTGGTTACCCTTCTTCTTTTTGATCTTCATTTAATGACAGTGTTTCTTCTTTTAGGGGTTCTCTTAGGTGTCTGATTCATTCTTAAGACCCTAATGGTTTTCCTGAGCTGCTCTATCAGTCTATGAAGCTTTTTACTTTCTCTGCGAAGCTTCTCGACTTCAGTTGTTTTCTTCTTTTTTCTTAAAGGGACAACAACTTGTTCATCCAACCCTATTTGCTCAACAGGGTTTTGAGCCGTGCCATCAGTGAAATATTCTTCCTGCTCCTCTTCTTGGGGTTCTTCTTCCATGCTCTCATGCTCTTGTCTAGGTTCCTCAGGAATCTTTTGCTCAGTTGACTCTGCAGTTTCCTGGGGGCTTCCAGGTCGAGATGTTGGCTCAATGTGTTCATTTTCCTGTTCATGCCTCTCAGGAGAAGCAACCCTAGCTTCGCTAGGGTTTGCTATTTCATCAGTTATACCTTTATCAATGGCAGAGTATTCTGGCATTTGATTAATGTCACTGTTGGGGTCCAAAGGGCTATGAGGCCGTGCGTAATTTCTCATGTTGGCCAAAATCTGGGCCATTTGGTCTTCGTGTAAAGAGCTCACATTAACATTTTCAGTGGACTCTGTTTCATCCTTATTGCTGCTAAGATTACCTTCAATATCATCACAGGTGTGATAACTTCCTTCCTCCTCATCTGAATACCAAATTTATCCTTCAACTTCTTCTTCCTCTGAATCTCCCTCAATCTCCTCTTCATCCGAATAACGTATTTCCCCTTCTTTGGGTTGCTCTTCGCCATCAGTATGGTAACTTGCCTCTTCCTCATCCGAGTAGCGAACTTCTTCCTCTGCACTTGGTTGTTTTTCTCTACTGGTATGGAGACTAACTTCCTCCTCGTCTGAGTACCGAATTTTCCGAATTTTCCCCTCCAATTCCTCTACTTCCTCAGTACGAGGACTTGCTCCTTCCAATTGTGGACGCTATTCCTCTTCATCTGAGCTGTTCAATTCCTAGGGCTGGCTACTACTGCCCGGGAGTTCCTCCATTGTCTTCTTGCTTCGTTTCAATCAGAGGGATTTTCTGTGAGTGGAAGGCCCCGCTATTAATCTGGCCATCCTTTTTCTTCTTGGAGTAGGCAGGGCCAATCCTCCTTCAATAAATTCTTCCCAGCTGGTCTGTTGCTGGGCGAGGCTATAACTTACTATCAGTCGAATCAAACAATGGTGGTTGACCACCATATCTGCATGCTGGGATTTTCTAATTCCACGAGCAATATCATGCAATAAAGAGTTTAAGAATGCAGGTAGATTAATAGTACATTTCTGTTTTAGCACAGCTAGCAACTTAAGGTGGCGAGGTCTTACCACATATTTTCTACCGTCGCATGTTATGTAGGCCTGCACGATCCTGGCCAATTCTGTCCATGGTTCGCCTAATGATGCGGGGTGGACTCCTCTACCTTTGACGACTAGCGGCCGTCCGTCATCTTGAAAGATTTTTATGGCTTCACGAATCCTGATCTTCTTCTGAGTCCAAACAGTTCCATGCGCGGGAATGCCAGACACCTCTGCAATGATCTCATCGGTCACAGCTATCTGCCTTCCTCTGACTGTGGAGGATCCTTCCTGTAAGTTTAACAAGAATTCGGTGGCCACTGCTTCATGGGGTTGCTGCATTCTCATGAAGTATGTAATCCACCCTAGTCTTTCTAAGATTGCTCGTGCAACATCAGAGACGATCAACACCTGCAGTTCACTGCGAATTGGGCGTCCTCCCATCTCTGTGCTTCTGTTAATTCTTCACAACACACAGTAATTTCAATGGAACAGCATAGTTCGTTGAAACTTACTATTTCTGAAAATGCGGGGGTTTTAATTCATAGGAATCGGCTGCAGAGATACATGTAAAGAAATCTTGGAGATTTGATCTGCATGCAGACATCCGCGCCCCCCAACGAATGATAGGTCATCCTCGACCATCGATTAAGGGTGGCATGTGTGGCACAACAATAGGACAACAGTGAAAAAAACAGGCGCAATTATGATACAGTCAATCAAATTAAGCGATTACTGAAATTAATGCATAAGATAAATCGGTAATAATGAGGAAATCGTGTTGTAATAATTCAAATATGAGGTGAAGGGACAGCATATGGTTGACATGAATAAAATTGCATTATTTACCATATTAAATTAATATGATCGATTTATAATAATTTTCATGTGTAATAGGTTCGAAATTAGAAATAGGGAATTCATGCTTTTCATTTGATATTCAATAAAGATATAGGAAAAAGGGTTAAGTAACTATTGATGTGTATAAATATGACTTCAATACCATCAACAGAGCTCTATTGCCCACAGGTGTCCATAACCTTGACAGAGTTGTTTTGTAACCCATGGAACCATTGTCCTTTATGCATACTTGAGGAAGTGCTTCTTTTTCTTTCTTTGTATTTTTTTATTGAATATGAAGACGAAGGCCATTGTGCTGGCTTGGTGACCAGATAAGTCACAATGCCGTTCACTGGGAGGAAGTGAAAAGTGGGCAGGCCGGCTCGTGATGAGACCTCCTATTCCAAAGAATTTTTCAATTGTCTTTTGGACCATTTCCTTGGTTTGGTGGCCATAATGGGAATGCCACTTCACTGTCTTCTCTATGATCACGGTAGGCTGGCTCTTAATGAGACCCCCTATCCTCCATCTGCAAAAACATTAAATATGTCAATATTTTTTTTCAAACAACACTTTTCCTCAGTTATTCATAAGGGATGGCTCAACACTCCTTAAGAGTAGGAATGGTGGAAGAAGTCTGAACATCTCAATAGAGAAAAATATACCCTTACTTCCATTTCAAAGATAAATATCAAAGAAAGCTATGGGAAAGAACCAACCATGATAAAAATAATTGATCAGATTAATTAAATAGTAGCAACATAGCAATGTTATGTTATTGTTCATGCCCCTTTCCTCTTTTTATTACTAGGAAATTCCCTTAAATATGTCGATTTCTTTTGATTTGCTGATTGTAGTAATCCTTAATTTGTATGATTGTTTATGATATTTTTGCCTTGAAAAAAATGATCACAAATTCAAAAAAACAAACAAAAAACAATCATTCGAAAAAGTGTTGTTCCTTAAAAGGAACAACAAAAACAATCTGCGAAACTACCATTTCTTTCGAAAGGAACAACAAAAAAATGTTCTGTGGAAATGCTGTTCCTTTAGAAAGGAACAACAAAAACATTGCGCGAAACTGCTGTTCCTTTCAAAAGGAACAACAGAAAAATACTCTGTGAAAGTGCTGTTCCTTTGGAAAGGAATAGAAAAAACACACTACAAGACTGTTGTTCCTTTCGAAAGGAACAACATAAGTGCTGTTCCGTTAGAAAGGAACAGCAACGCGAAAAACACAATTTTTTTTTTTATTGTTTTCGTATTTAAAGAAACCAAATTCAAACGATAAAGAAATAAAGAAGTATTAACAGAAAAAAATGAATTGCCTAAAAAAACAATAAAAAAAACAAGAAAGAAATGCTTTATGTACAAAATTGAAAAGAAGTGAATAATCAAACTGGTGGCGGGGAGGAATTCTCCCCTTCTGCAAGAATTTCCATGGTGGAATCTTCCTGTAACTGCTGGTAAAAGGATTCGCGGGTAAGCGGCTTGTGATATAATCGAACTCGATGGCCGTTTACCTTAAAGGAATGCCCAGATCCGTCAATGGTGACTAGTGTGAGAGTGCCGTTATCATGCAATTTCTGAATTTCGTAGGGTCCAAGCCACCTTGTCTGGAGCTTTCCGGGGAAATCCTGAAACCGAGAATCATATAGGAGTGCCCAATCTCCTTCGTGGAAGATCTTTTCTTTGATGTGGGCGTCATGCCATTTTGCTCTCTGTTGCTGAATTAATGCTGTGTGCTGGAGAGCAGAGAGCCTAATTTCATCCAATTCATTAAGTTGCTGCAGCCTTTTTGCCTGGGCTTCATCTAAATTCAGACCCACCTTTTGAGCTGTTCTTAATGTTTGAATTTCAAATTCGATAGGAAAAATGGGTTCTTTTCCAAATACCAACTGGTATGGTGAATATCCTGTGGTAGGTCTCCATGTTGTCCGATACGCCCACAATGCTTCTGGTAGTCTATAGGCCCAATCTCGTCTATGTGAAGCAACGGTTTTTGTCAAAATAGATTCGATTACTTTGTTCGTACTTTCGACTTGGCCGTTGGCCTGTGGGTGGTATGGCGTTGTAATTTTATGCTGAATATGATAATTTCGCAATGTTTCAGCTAATTTGTTACCTACAAACTGTGGTCCTCCATCTGTGATTATGTCTCTTGGGAGGCCATAGCGCACAAAAATCTGGAAAAGGAACTGTATTACGGAATCCTCTGTAGCCTTTGAAAGAGGCTCTGCTTCAACCCATTTAGTAACGTATTCAGTGGCAACTAGGATATATGTTTTCTGGTTGGATGGAGGGCTAATAGGACCAACGAAGTCAAGGGCCCAACGTTCAAAAGGTTCAATCACTAGTTGAGGGTTCAAGGGCATTTCATCAGACTGCCCAGGGCGACCTGCCCTTTGACAGCTATCACAGGCATGCACAAATTTTTTAGCGTCTCTAAAAATAGTAGGCCAATAATAGCCTGTTCGTAAAACTTTATGGGCTATTCTACGGTTTGAAAAGTGACCGCCACACTGTCCATCATGGCATGCTTTCAAAATATCATATACCTCATCCTCCCTAACGCATCTTCTTATTTGCATATCTGCACCTGTATGAAATAAGTGGCCACTAATCCAAGAAAAATAGGTGCTACGATGTATTATTTGCTTCCATTCATTAAGGGATAGATGTTTAGGTAATTTACCTATTGCCAAATAATTTGCTATATCAGCATACCATGGTGTCCTGGTAGTAACAACGAAGAGATGTTCATCCGGAAAGTGGTCTTCAACTGCTTCTACATCTGTTGGCTTTGGCATTCTGGACATAAAGTTAGCTACAGGGTTCTCTTTGCCCGGTCGATCTTTGATCGTGATATCAAATTCCTACAGTAAAATCAACCATCTAGTCACTCTTCCATTTGTAACAGGTTTATTTGCTAAAAACTTAATGGCAGAGTGATCTGTGTAAAGCACTACAGGATACCCAGTTATGTAATGTCTAAATTTATTTATAGCATGAACTATAGCTAGAAATTGTTTCTCAGTCACAGTATAGTTTAATTCAGCAGGGGTCAGATTTTTGCTAATGTAGTAAATTGCGTATGGCTTTTTGTCTTCCTCCTGCCCAAGTACTGCTCCAATTGCTGTGTCTGAGGCATCAGATGAAATTTGGAACAGAAAATTCCAATTTGGGCCCCTCAGCACAGGGGCTGTTGCAACGAGCTTCTTCAAATCATTAAAAGCATTGTCACATTTGTCTGTCCAAGAAAAATCAGTATTTCCAGTCAGCGCATATAAAGGTGCAGCTATTCGAGAATAATGCTCTATAAATCTTCTATAATAACCAGAAAATCCAAGAAAGCTATGTACCTTTGTTTGTGTAGTAGGTGTAGGAATTAACAAGAGTATTTGAATTTTGGCCGGGTCTACTTGAATTCCTTCTGCTGAAATATAATGACCTAAGATAACTCCTTTGGTCATCATCATAAGACATTTTTCATTGCTTGAAAAAAGCCTAGTTTCAATACATCTTTGCAATACTCTTTCTAGGTTGCTTAATGCAGGCTCAAAGTCATCCCCATAAGGGGTGAAATCATCCATATATACTTCGAGGCCTTCATTTATTAGGTCTGCAAAGATGCTGAGAATTTCCCTCTGGAAAGTAGTAGGGGCATTGCATAGGCCGAAAGGTAAGACTTGGTAGGCAAATGTGCCCCAGGGGCAGGTAAAGGTAGTTTTGTCCTGGTCTTCAGGGACAATCTGTATTTGGTTGTATCCACTGAAGCCATCCAGAAATGAAAAGAATTTATTTCCTGCCAATGTGTCTAATACCTGATCAATGAAAGGAAGGGGAAAGTGGTCTTTTTGTGTTGCTTTGTTAATTTCACGATAATCTACACATATCCTCCACTTCCCATTTTTTTTTGGTACCACCACTAATGGGGAGACCCATTTGCTATCAGATATTGGGTAGATGAAATTAACATCTAATAATTTTTGTAATTCATCTTTCACAATGTCCTTAAGGTGAGGATTTAGTTTCCTTTGAGGTTGATGAATGGGTCTTGCATCTTTTTCAATATAAATGTGGTGAGTACATAATTGAGGGTCAATTCCTTTCATATCGGTGTAATCCCATGCAAAGGCTGCTTTGTATTTTCGTAGTAATTGGATCAATTTCTCTTCTTGTTCAGCAGTAAGATTCTTGTTGATGTTCAAAGTTTTTACCGGCTCAATTTCTACAGTCTTCGTATTATTTATAGTGGTAGTAGGTATTGCTTGATCATGAATGTCTTTGAAAGGATATTCTTCTTCTTTATTGTCAAATGCTGCCTCAATCATGTGACATTGCAAGTGAGGTTGAGTTTGTGGATTTATTAACAAAATTGCTAATGACATCATCCTCTATTTGATCTTTAAAATCCAGAGCTTCTTCTATAGTTAGGGGTGACCTCATGTTTTCCATAAAATATGATGCAGGTGGTGTTCTTGTTTTGATTATTGATAGACTTGGTTGCGCTGGGGGAAATAGGGCTATATTTTTAACATAATTTCCCCTTGTTATGGTCATGTTTCCTTGTCGACATCCAATATAGGCATCGACAGTTTCCAACCAAGGTCTACCTAGAATTAAAGGATGTCCATCTAGTCGGTTCTTAGGATTGATAACCAGGAAGTCAGCAGGGTATTCCCAGGAATCTACAGATACCATGAAATCTTGTAAGGTGCCTTCTGGTTTGACTACTAATCGATCAGCCAATTCCAACAAGGTTGTTGTTGGTTCTAGAGATGTAATGCCAAGTTTTTGACAAGTGGTAGTTGTTAAAATATTAATTGCTGCTCCCAAGTCAACTAAGGCATTTGGAAATGATTGGCCATTGATCTGAACTGTCACGATAGGATTTCCTGGGTCTTCATATTTAATAGGTGTTTCCATTCCTGATAATAAATCAGATAAGGTGCCAACTATTTGGACAGTAGGATTGGTTGTTGTTCTCCTCTTGGGCTTCTTTATGCATAATTCCTTAATGGTTTTTGCGTATATAGGAATATCTTGAATGGCTTGGAGGAGAGGAATTTTTATACATAGATTTTTTAATTCTCCCAGAAGATCAAAGTTTGGTTGTTCTAATGGACGAGGTATAATTAACCGTTCTGGGAATGGTGGAGAGGAAGTTGTTACTTGTTGTTGATTGTTTTGTTGCTCTTGTTGTTGAACTTCCTTCTTATTGTGTTTTATTTGTTCTTCAGGTAACAGATCTTCAATTCGTTCATCATTGTGTCTCTCTGTTTCCACTATACGCCCAGATCTTAATTGAAGGTCATTGCACTCCCTGAGTTCAGTTTCTGTTTCTGGAGGTTCCATTATTTGTACAGTCTGAACTGGTCTATTGTTTGGGTTTGGGTTGGGCTGGGCTAGGAGCTGTGGTCTTAAATTAGTCTGGGGGTTTAGGTAAGGGGCTGGAAGTGTAGGTTGAGAGAGAGGAATTGATCCAGCTTGCTGATTTGGAGATTTTTTCCAGTTTGACTGCCAGGCCTGATTCTAAGAAGTAGAAGGGGACCATTGTGTAGGCCAAAAAGGTGGATAGAAAGGAAAATTAGGCCAGTTACTTTGATTTGTTTGGTTGGGCCAAGATGTGGGGGGAAATGGCTGTTGTGACCAATTAGGGAAGGGTGATTGATTCTGCCACATTCCACTATACTGTTGAGCATTGTATTGAGGAGGCTGGAAAGAAAATGGATCATTTGGCATACCTGATGGTCGTGGCTGCCACTGTCGGCGCTGGTTAAGCAGACATACCACTTCTGATTCTTCTTTCGCCTCTTTATAGACTGCCTTTAGGCCAGGAAGCGACGGGCATCCTTCTATGGGGTGATATTTTGTGCAAATGGCGCAGGCTTTAACCACATCCAATGGGCATTCTTTGTGGCTATGTTTCTTTCTACATCTGGGGCAGAATATTGCCAGGTTTTGCTCTGCTTCTGCATGCTTCTGCTTGGCTTGCATGATGTCAAACTGTGTTGTTAAAGTCCCCAGTATGTCTATCTTGAAGTCTTCTAACAAATTTCCAATCTCTGCACGAGTCACGCCTTCATTAGAAGTTTTATTTTCCCTTTTAATGATGTCACGTTCAGCTGATTTCAACCTTGTATTTCCTCTTGAACACCTGATACACAAATCAATAATGTTAGGATAACTTTCTTGATATATATCGCCTTTTCCCATAAGATTTAATGTTTCGACCCATTGATCTTTCATTCCCCTAATTAATGCAGTTTTCAAAACGTTATCAGGTAAGGGTGAAGACACATAGGGTGATCTTTGAAGATTGTACTGAAATCGTTCCACGTACTCCTCCACGGTCTCGCTTGGTTTTGCTGTCATCTGGAATATCTCATCTTTTAATTCTCAAGACCTGCAATAATCTTGATATTTCTTCAAAAACGCAGCCTTCATATGATCCCAATCAGTTATGACACCCCCCCCTAATCCCATAAACCATCGTAGGGCTGCTCCTTTTAACATAGAAGGGAACAGCTTCAGTTTTTGGGCATCGGTGGTGTAATCATACCCTCTACACAGCACGTCAAATTCAAACAGAAACGCATATGGGTCTTCTGATGTCAAACCATGAAATGTAGGAATATGTTGGAGAGGAATGGCTTTCATGGGTGCGTTAACTGCAGTGTCTACTATAGGGTATTGCAGCGTAGAGGTTTGCTGGGGTGCCTGCTGATTTGGATTTTGGTTCTGTGCCATTTGATCAAAGATATGCCAATACCCCTCTGGGATCTCCAGGGAATTTCTAGGTTGTCGAACAGGGGTAGAAATAACTTTGACAACACTTCCTATGTCTGGAACAAGTATTCCTTGTTGTCCTACTGTTTGAGGTGATTCAGGACCTTGGTTCTGAGTAGGTTGAACAACACTTCCCCTATTTGGGCTGTTTAATGTTTGGGTAATTTTAATAGGTGATTTTGGGTTTGTGTTTTCTCCTGTTTCCCCTTCTCCTTCTTGGAGATTGCTAGCGTTCCCTTCTTGAAGGAAACTTATGCAAGGATTATCAATTTCTTGGGAATCTTGCTTAATTCCCTCTGTTTGACTATATATCTCAGCGAAGACTTCAGATGGTGATTCTGTAGCCTGAAGGGAACTAGTAGGTTGTCTAGAAGTAGTTCTTTTAAATCCTACAGACGGTTGATATTCAGTTTTCTTAAGGTTTTCGTCAATAAAGGTCGCACGCCCAAGGGTCACCGGTCCCTTAGGTTTTTTAGTTTTAGGAGGAATTTTGTTTCGCTTAATTGGTTTATTCATTCAAAAGAAACAATTCTTCATTCCTACCCAAAAGAAAAGCTTACTTACTTCTGCTGTGAAGCGAGCTGCGAGCAAGTATGTTCCTTGCCCAATGCGCAGGTTCTTACCTTCCGTCTTTAATACCCAACTCTCCGCAGGCAGAAGGAAATCAACCGTGCATTACTCCTGTAAAATGGCATACACTCTCCCTGGCAACGGCGCAAAAATGTTGGACCATAAAAAGGTATCTTTTGAACACCTGATTAGCCTACATTAATCATCAATCCGGGAGCGTCTTTTTATTCCAAGAGTGTACTCTGTCTGAGGCTGCAATTGTCTAAGAGTAATGCTTGTGAGGATGTAGCACAGAAAATCAAATACAAAAGTAATAAATGCTTGGAAAGGAACCTAATTACAATGACAGGAATGTAAAGGCTACACTACAGCAATCTTGTTGGACATCGATCAGGGATGCAGTAGCAGTAACTCTTTCCCCTAGAAATTGATGTAAGATGGCCAAATCTGGGGACTTGGAGTAGATACCTCTGTCCTCTATAGTTCGGAGATCTTAGAGCAAGTGAAACAGTAGATTCAATTAAAACACTTTAAAGGAAATGAAATCTAGGAAAGGAACAACAACTTGAAAGAAACAACAAATATGATTCTACAGCAATTCAAGTAATTAAAATCAAGCCTGTTGATAGTCTAATTGTAATCTAACAACAAGTCGTAAATAAATGGAACAACAACTCACTGTAATTACAGAACAACAAATCCAGACAAGACAACTTAATCGATAAATGGAATTGCAATAAAGAATAAAACAGTAATAGCTCTGCACTTGCTTTTCCAATCGGTAAAACAATTCTGTAATGAAAATAAGTATTAACACACTTCACACATTAACAAACCAAGATTAATGATACAACAACATAGTAATCCACCGGAACCGGGCCCTTAGCGCCAGTGAAGTACCGCTGGGCTTAACTCAGAACTCTAAAGAATAGATATAACCTGTATTTTTATATTAATCCAAAATCATTACAAACAATGTTCTCTCACGACAGAGAGTCAATAATCATTTAAAGGAATAAATGTCTGTTAACAAAAGCTTCGTTTACAAAAGAAATAACTCTCCCCTCCGTCACTAAAAATCGTGCCTTTATATTGATCCTTGGACGGACAAATCAAGAAATGTGATTAGTTTGCACAGCGATCCCTCAGGATCTTCCGATCCTGAGGGATTCACACCTCCCTTGTTTTATCAATGTTCTATTTTCTTTGTTCAAGGCCGAGCTATTTCTTGCCCTTTTCGGGCAATCCGTTCAGATCTTCTTGGCTTCAGTTGACTATGATTCTTCACGAATGGAGTAGACGTCAGATTGTTCTCAGCCACGTCTTTGATACAAGAGCTCACCTCTTCGAATTCCCGTTTTGGCAATAAAAATAGTCTTTAGTCATATTTTTGAGCTCATAATAAACCTTTCCAAATTAACTGCAATTATTATGATAAATTACCTTTTCAAGACAAACATAAGTATATCTATGGTGAAAGAATGAACAAATACATAAGAATTTCATACCTCTTTCACTGCCCAACAACGACCTATGCTAAAATGAGGTTCTTTTGGCTCCCACTGTCGATAATGAACTGTAGCGGGGAACCCTTTACCCACATCTGAGAGTGGAAGAGACGCTCCTCCTCCTCTGGATATTTCGGTTCCTCCTTCTGGATATTTGTAGTGGCAATGATGGCGTTGGGATCCGCATCAATAATCTGCTTCCATTTGTCATTCCCCTTGTCGGGTTATGATTCAGAGTCAGAGTATGCATCTGATTCAGAAGCCCTCATCTCGGTCACCAGTGACTTCTTGTCCCAACACTCACTTGTGTTGTGAGTGGAGCTCTTATGGAACTCACACCACTTTCCCGTTTCCTTCTTCGGCTTCGTGGTGTTGTTCTTTGCTTGCAGCTTGGGTAGGTTATCATGGGCCGCCATGCCTTGGCTTTGTCCTTTGTTTTGTGGTTTGGGGACACCTTTCCATTGATTTTGATTCGCAGATCCAAATTATCGCTTCTTCTGTTTTAATTTTTGCTCAATCTTGGCAGCATACCAGTATGCCGTACCAAGCGAGGATATGTCGAGGAACTCCATTTCCTCATGAATGTATCTGTGCAGACAACTGCGGTAATTCAACACCAAATGTTTCTCCGAATCTTTGATACCCAACTTTGTGCACAGGGTATGGAACATATTCGTCAGCTCATGTACATCTTGATCCCTTTGTTGTCATAGCGTAGTCCAATGTATGTACTTTTCCTCATATCTCCCCATGGGATAATATTGTTCCTTGATAGCATCTTAGAAATAATTCCAAGTGGATACGGTCAAGAATAGAGAGGGTTCCTCCTCGTCATTTTTCTCACAGTAGGTTTCCCACTAGTCCTTGACATGGGGGGTAGCTTTAAGGAGTGAAAAAATAATATTGTCTTGGTCGGAAAAGTCATGAACTGAGAA
The DNA here is from genome assembly GCA_034641835.2 of Pinus albicaulis. NCBI lineage: Eukaryota > Viridiplantae > Streptophyta > Pinopsida > Pinales > Pinaceae > Pinus > Pinus albicaulis. Next base: position 841,740,069 of record CM076570.1, read on the forward strand.
ATATCCTTCTAATATATTCAACCATCTATCTACGACGTCTGCATCTATTTGGCCCTCAAATATGGGAATTTCAAAGTTTACTTGTACCTTAAAAGGAATTGCGCCTCCAGAGTGGCTGCTAGATGCATAGTGTGCCGCCAGTGGGCAGTCGTTGAAGGATATGGGAAAAGTTATCCATCATCGCGATTCCTTTGTTTTTCGAGGGCCTCCTCGAGCAATATTTGATAGGATCTCCTGTGCCCTCATATTTCTTTTTATCCTCCATGGGCGACCATCGAGGTTCGCGAGGACGATCTTGCAAATGTTCAACCAGATCGAGCCCTAACTCCTTATACCCCAACCTCGTTGGGGACATGCAAAGAAGGAACGAGAAAGAGTAGACTGCTCTGATACCACTGATCCAGATTTATGCAGGAACACAACAGAATACACATCTAACCATAAATATAAAAATGCAGTGGAAATAACACTTCATTTCATTAATATCAAAGAACTAAAATATGTTTACAAACAGAATGGAAATAAACTAGCTAGGGCATTGGTAGCTTATCTATGAGAAGATATGTGGTGGATATAGGCCTCTGAAATCTATGTTACAATGAGGCTCGAATGCCTATATATTATTGAGAAACAAAATAAAACCATAAACATCCAAAAACCTAACCCTAGGAGATGAAACGCCATAATATGGGCCCCGTTAGGATAAATTGGTACATCAATTTCTCAGGGTCGTAACTTTGGCATACTATCTCAATTTGATGCACATAATACATCATTAGAAAGATCTATCCGAGGACTACAACTGTTGATGGCTCCAGAAGTTTAGGACCCAAAAAACTGCTAAAAATAGTAAACTGTGCTATTATTAAGGAAACTGAAAAACTAAGAGAAACAATGGTGGGGCTCCAAGTGGAATAGGCGGGTGGCCACCAATATCTGTCTGGATTAATCTCCCATAAATATTATAGGAGTCCTCTTTTTCATTTGTTGTTGATATTCTTTTACGAAAAAAAATGGAAAAAAATATTTATATTTCATAATTGTATATTCTGTCACCTCACAATCAAAGGATTCCCACATACCAGAAGTGGAAATTGGCACTCAAAGGATTCTTTAGATACTCTATTAGCTTACTCATTTAATTCTTTGTAAATTTTTTGAAGGAAAACCATTTAGAAATATGGAGGGTTTCCTCAATAATTTTCAAGACAATACCCAAACAAGTGTTCTCCATTAAGATTTCTTTATTTTCCCATTTGACAATCAGTTAGGAATCACCAAAGACCTAAAGCTTATTTAAATTTTTTTATATTTCCACTTCAAGAAAGGTCCATAGGCGTTGAAATTCAACCATTTTATTTCTTCCCTATCCATGGGCATATCAAACATGTATGTGATTATTATGTGCCAAGAACAACACCACTTCAATGTTGCACTTAAGGGGGTTTCCGCGGCAAGCCCCATAAAAAAATACCCAAGGGATGGCAAGTTTAAGTGTAAGAATGATTAGAAATTTGGGATTTTAATCTTACTCTTTATCTCATAATCTATGGCCATTCTTACACTAGAGAAATAATGAATTCAAATAGGATGTTAGAATTCTTGAAGAGGCTAGATTTTCTATCTCACCAAATGCAAAAAGCCAAAACACATAGAAGACCTTCTAAACCTGTAACTTAGTTATCATATATATATATATATATATATATATATATATATATATGTATGTATGTATATATACAGAGAGAGAGAGAGAGAGATGCATAGTTATTTATTTTTCTTATTATGAACTAATTTTACACACACACACACACACACATTTCTCTATTTCCATGAAAAACCCGTGATCAAAAGTAAATATTTGTTATCCCCTAAGGTGTATATTGAGGTCCTTCATTCAAACCCTAACTTACATGTGTTCAATTCATGAGAAAGCATGGTGCATCTAGTGGTTATAATGTAGTAGACGAAATAAACCCTATGTTAACATGACAACTCCCCCCCATAATAGGTAGTATTTCACCTAGATAATTTTGGTGCAATAAATCAAGGCCTTGGGATCCTTTGATGGAGTAGCCATTAGGAAAAAACAAGATTACGGAGTAGGAAAATTAACGTAGAAAATATAACAACGAGATTCAAACTGATCTTGTAATGTACTAAAACATGATAATGAATCCTTCTACAATTTGCAGAAACAAAACATGATCGCACAATCAAATAACAAGAAAGATAAAGATACAATCAATCACAAAATGCAAGATGTATATAGGGAAAGCACACTGCCTAAAACCCCACTATATGTATATTGTATAAAGTCAAGATCATGAAACAATACAATGCTTTTCTCTCTCAGAAAATCCTACACTCTGCCAACTGTCTCACTCTGATCTAGGCCAAATCAATCAATTACTTAACCAATTCTAAACCTATGCTCAACTTGCCTTGATCACACATTCTTGGAGGAATTGTCGCCCTATTAAATAGGAAATTCCCTTGAATTGATTTTGCAATGAAACCTTTGCCTCCCCATGACTCTATGACTCACATATACAATTTTATAATTATACAACTAATAGTTATCATCCCTTTAACCTCAGTCTCAAATGGGCCTTCCTTAGAACTGACATGCAACAAATATTTATAGTGAATTATCAGTTAAATGATTGATCACTACTTGTGAATTAAATCAGATTTAATTCACTAAACATCTCACTAGCTCATCTCTCAGTTAGAAGTAGTTAAATTGATTTTAACTCAATTAATTGAGTTAACTAATTACAACTCACAAATAACTGTAACTAGACCCCCTTAAATCATGGGATAACTCTACATGCCTCCTCTCTGACTCTCAACTCGAATTTCCTAATCTAACTCAATCATTATGACTTATTTAACTAATACAAGCTGTCATGAGATGAAAATACAATTTCTCTTCCAATTTAATTAAGGGAAAATTAAATTAGAAGCCCCCTTTGGGTGCCATTTCAACACTCCTTGTCAACAAGAAAGTGATTATCTTCTACCCCGATCTTGTCTCTATGGAATGCAAATTTTATTCTTGCCAACACCTTCGTCAAGATGTCTGCATCCTACTCCTCCATGGGAATTTACTCTAATGACATAATCCACCTCTAAACACAATCTATGAGATGATGATACCAAATATCAATATGCTTGCATCTGTCATGGAATACTGGATTAACTGAGAGTTTGATGCAACTATGGTTATCACAATGTATCACCGTTGTATCCATTTGATGACCAAACAAACCAACAAGTATCTTCCTCATCCAGATGGTGTCGCATGCTGCCTGACTGCCCGCCATGTACTTTGCCTCTGCTGAACTGAGTGCAACTGATCTCTCTTTCCTACTGTACCAAGAAATTGTTGGTGATCCTATGCTGAAGATGCCTCCTAATGTGCTCTTCCCATCAGATGGACTCTCTACCCAATCTACATCGGTGAAGCCTTGAAGATTCACTCCCTCTGTCCATCTATACCATAATCCATACTCTACAGTGCCCCTAAGATATCTCAACACATGCTTCCTTGCCTTCCAAAAGAGCTTGGTAGGATTAACCATATCTTGGCTCAGCTGGCTAATTGTGTAGCATATGTAGTGTCGTGTGTTCACCAAATACATGAGTGAACCCACAAGCTGTCTGTAAACAATATCATCCACTACTTCACCCGAAGTAGCATCCTCCTTCCTCCAGTTTCTTTCTAGAGGAGTCTCCATGGGTTTTCTGCCCTCCATGTGGAACTTTCTCAGAATCTCCTTGGCATATTTTCCCTGAGATACAAATAGCTCCCCATATCTTTTCCATATTTCCAATCCAAGTAAATAATTCAAGAGCGTGATGTCCTTTATCTCAAATTATCTTGAAATATCCTATTTATAAGACTTTAAGAGATTCTTATCACATGTCAGTATTAGATCATCGAATAAAGAAAAATAATCAAAAGCTTACCATCAACGAAAATATGATATAGGTTCGCATCCGCTTCACTCTTGGTGAAGCCAAACCCAATGAAATAACTGTCAATCCTAGTGTACCAAGCACGAGGTTCTTGCTTCAGCCCATATAGTTCTCTCTTGAGTCTACACACATGCGACTCCCTGTCTAAGGTATCAAAACCTTTAGGCTGCTCAATGTACACTTATTCCTCAATAAGTCCATTGAGAAAGGCTGTCTTTACACCCATCTGATGTATTTGCTATCCCATCTGCGCTGAGAGTGCAAGGATGGATCTAATAGATGAGTACCTTGTGACTGGTGCAAAATTATCATCATAGTAAATCCCCTCTAACTAAGAGAATCCTCTGGCCACAAATATAGCCTTGTGTTTCTCCACACTCCCATCTGCTACCTACTTCACCTTGTAGACCCATCTCGATCCTAGAACTGACTTCCCCATTGGTCTTGGGAAAAATTCCCATGCACTATTTCTGATAATGGAGTCATACTCCTCAACCATGGCATCAAACCACACTAGCTGTTGCACTTCTTCCTCGAAAGAGGATGGTTCTATCTCTATACCTTCGCTAATAAGAGCCATGTATCCAGTGTACCGCTCTGGGGACCTTCTCTACCTACAGTGTGATGTGGGTGCTCCCACATTATCTCTCACATCCAGTAATAATATGTCAGCCTCTCTGGTGCACTTCCTTGCATATCTGGTAGATGGCTCTGCATTAGTGGTTTCTACCACTCTCTGTTACTCTGCTTTTTGCTGCTCCACATCCTTAGGTTCATCCTTTGGAGTTAAGATCTCCTCAACTACATGCAACTCGAGCTCCCTCTCAAGGCACAATCACATAGATTTGTCTTCATCGAATTTTACATCTCTTCTGACCATTGTCATCCTATGTGCTGGCAAGTACACCCAATAGTTGTGAGGTGTATCATTGTACCCCAAAAATATCCCCAAATCTGCTATTGGATCTAGATTCTTTCTGACATCTTTGGTTACATGGAAATAAAAAAAATGAACCAAAATTTTTAAAATACGACACATCCAATCTCTTACCTCAAAAATAATCCTTTGGTGTACTCATCCCAAGTATCCGATGAGGACTTCTATTTTGCACAAATACTACTCTATTTCATGCTTACGCCCACATATGTAATGGTAGGCCCTAATCATGAAACATAGCTCGTGCTACTCCCAAAATAATTTTGTTATTTCTTTCTGCAATCCCATTCTGCTGTGGGTTATGAGGTGCTATCAATTCTCTTCAAATTCCTTCTGAGGCACAAAAGTTCTTGAATTCTTTAGAGATATATTCTCCACCATTGTCGCTCCTTAGAGCCTTCACCTTCTTCCCTGTATATTTCTCAACAAGTGCCTTGAACTCACAAAACTTGGAGAACATATGATATTTCTTCTCCATGAAAAAAATCCAACACTTTCTTGAAAAATCATCAATAAAAATCACATAATACCTGTGCTTTGCTATGGAAGTTGTCGAGAAAAGTCCACACACGTATGAGTGAAATCTCACAAGGATCACCTTGGATTGAATTTCCTTATTGTGAATGGTGGATTTGGTATACTTCCCCAATGCACACCCTTTTCATGTATCTGTCTGCGCAAGTGCGCCCGTTGGAAGTCTTGTATAAATTTTCTACATGATCCTCAAAGCACAGTGGTGTAGATGGCCCAACCTCCTGTGCCATAAATCACCGATGTCTCAGATCTCCACCTTCTCTGCCTCACTGGTCAATGCTGCACAATCTTCCACATCTAGTTTACAGATATTATTTACTCGAACCCCTATATTTTTCACCTATCCCGTGGCTTTGCGACGAATGAATTCCTTTCCTTTATTGAAGATCGCATCATAGCCACGATATTCCAACATAGCAATAGAAACCAAATTCTTATTTAAACCAGGAACATACATGACATATTTTAATGTGAGTGGATTATCCAACTCCCTCTGAAAGGTAACTGTACCTACACCTGTAGCGCTATACCTCCCATTGTCACCCATCTTGATGTGTATATGGAGATCCTTCTCCTCCAAGCTACTGAAGAATTATTTGTTGCTGTTCATATGGAATGAATCTCCACTATCCAAGTACCACACGTAACCCATCATCGATGACACCATGCATGCGATGAGAGTGAATTCCAACTCGAACTATGAAGTAAGTGCTTCACCTACTTCTCCTCTTGAGGCCTTCTTGTTGTTCTTCTTTTGTGGACAAGTTGTGGCATAGTGTCCATGTTCATGACAGTTGAAACATTTTACCTTTGAAAAGTCTCTCTTCTTTTCTGCCTCTCCAGACTCATATTTGGAATGGGACACTTTCCGTTTTCCTTTCTTTGCCTTTCCAGCCAAGGAAAAGTTCTCCTAATCATCAATCTTTGATGAGGATCCATCTCTGGTGCTCTACCGAATTTCTTCTTGTGTCATATTGGACCATAGTCGCTCCTAATCCGGTTGATTCTCCCTCCAATTAATAGAGTCCTGGTAGTTATTCCCGCTCTTGGGAAGGCCTAGAAGATCTAGGCTCACCGAATCATCCGAGGCAACAATTATCCCCACACTTCCAATCTCATCTCGACACTGAGTGAGCTTTGTCAAGTATTTTTGGATCATGTCACCCTTCTCCATTATGATATTCTTGAGCTTGTCTTTTAGAACCAACTTTGTGTGGTAACTTATATTATGATACATATCTGTCAAGGCCTTCCAAATCACATATGGTGTCACCTTCTCATGGAGACTCAAGACAATATGAACTTGAAATCCCTCTAACAAGAGCCTTCTTGCCTTTTCTACTTTCTTCTTCCATGCATCAATAAGTTGGGCATTTTCTGCTTCGGGCTCCGGGACATCAGTATCTATGAAGCCTTCAGTCCATTTTCCTCGAGAAATGCCTCCATCCCCTCCTTCCATGCAATGTAATTCAAATTTCCCTCGAGTGCATATTCGAGTCTCAAGCCATTTAAATACATCTTGATCTACTGTTGGATCTTGAAGAATAAATCTGCAAATTCGAACATTATCAAAACAAAATCTGTTCTTCTCTTCTTATTGTGATTATTGGTGCTTTGATACCATGTAGAAAATATAACAACGAGATTCAAATTGATCTTGTAATGTACTAAAATAAGATACTGAATCCTTTTACAATTTGCGGAAACAAAACACGATTGCACAATGACAAAACAAGTAAGAGAAAGAGACAATCAATCACACAAAAAAATATGTATCTAGGAATGAACACTTCCTAAAACCACTCTATTTTTATATTGTATAAATTCAAGATCATGAAACAATACAATGATTTTCTCTCTCTGAGAAACTCCTGCACTTTGCCAACTATCTCACTCTGATCTAGGCAAAATCAATCAATTACTTAACCAATTCTCAACATCTGCTCAACCTTCCTTGCTCACACATTTTTGGAGGAAATATTTCCCTATTAAATAGGAAATTACCTTGAATTGATTGTGCAATGCATCCTTGGCCTCCATATGGCTCTATAACTGACTTGTGCAATTTTCTAATTATACAACTGATAGTTATCATCCCTTTAACCTCAATATAAAATGGGCCTTCCTTATAAATAACATGCAACAAATATTTATAGCAAATTATCAGTTAACTAATAGATCACTACTTGTGAATTAATTCATATTTAATTAACTGGACCTCTCACTAGCTCATCTCTCAGTTAGAACTAGTTAAACTGATTTTAACTCAATTAATTAGTTAACTAATTACAACTCACAAATAATAGTAAATGGACCCCCTTAAATCATGGGATAACTCTACATGCCTCCTCTTTGACCCTCAACTCCAATTTCCTAAGCTAACTCAGTCATTTTGACTTAGTTAAATAATACGAGCTGTCATGAGATGAAATTACAAGTTTTATTTGAATTTAATTAAGGGAAAATTAAATCAGAAGCCCCCTTTGGGTGCCATTTCAACAATTAATGATCTAAAGGATACTGATATTTTAAAATTTAAATTTGAATTGGGTGGAGGAGAATCATTTTTTGCAGCTCATATGGAATTAAAACTAGTTCTTATAATTGCAGTTGAAAAAAAGGCTTAAAAATAAAATAATTTGTGGATTTTTAATAGATAAAGTGAATGGAAGACTAAAACACTTTAGATATTGAAACCTATTTTTGATGAAATACAAAACATCACTACCATTTTTACCCTATTATTTTCCCCTCTCAATATTGTATAAATATGGTGATAGAATTACAACCACTCAAGAAATTTAATCTAAATCATGAGACATAATTCTACTCTACTGCTCTGCGGAAATTAATTCACAATTTAGAACAACATTTGTAAACATGCATTCATCACATACACAAGTACATAGATTTATCCAGGTGAAACCAACTGGTAAAAACCCCTTAAGCATGCTTGCATTAATCATATGACTAAATAATGTATTCCAATTGCTTGCTTTGTCTAAGCTCAACCTGTAAGTGAGTAATTGTTCTCTCTGCTCAATGAGAAGATATGACCCAGAATTAGTCATTTTTTGCCTCCACTTGGGCTCCTATTTCCCTGCATAAATCCAGAGGAAATTGGCCCCTATTGTTTAGGAATTTCCTCCAAATTTATTGTACAATTCCCAAGGATTGATTACTGATTGCATGCAACACTTGTACACTCAAAATTAGTCTACAATTAATGTTACACTGCCTTGGAATCTCCACCACAACTGGCCAATTCAAATTCCTTGCATGCATGAGCTATTTTTGGTTTATTGATTAGTTCAATCGATGATCTATGAGTTAGACTGCTGTCCCACTACACAACTGACCTCCAACTAGTTCTATTAATTGTTAGAACTGGTTTAACTGAATACAACTAGAAATAATTGAATATCATTGCTACAAATTAGCAATCAACACATGAAAACTGAACTCCAATCCCATTAAATCAAATTTACTAAGCTAATTGAGTGACAAGGTCCATGTCACCTGAACGAATTGCCTCCAAGTTTCCTGTTGATGTGGAAATTTCAAATTTTCTCAATTTGACCAACTCTAAGTCAAATTGAGCCTTTATTGGTACACTTCTCAACACTCCCTCTTAGCAAGAAAGGGATTATCAACCACCCCTATCACGCACCCAAGGAATTTAAACTTACCTCTTGACAAATCCTTTCTCAAGATCTCAACATCTAGTTCATCTGTTGGAATGTATTGTAGCAACATTATCCTCCTCTACACATAGTCCCATAAAAGATGATACTAGATATCTATATGATTTGATTGATCTTGAAATACCAGATTCTCAAAGAGATTAATGTAACTTTGATTATCACAATAGATCACAGTTGGATCCATATCCTGACCAAATGGTCCCACAAGTATCTTTCTCATCAAGATCGCCTCACATGCTGCTTGACTTGCAACCATGTATTCAAATTCTGCTTAATTGAGCGCCACAAACCTCTGCTTCTTGCTGTACTAGGAAATTGCTGTAGACCCAACACTGAAAATTCCATTTGATGCACTTTTTTGGTCAGATGGACTCCCTTCCCAATATGCAATTGTGAATACACACAACTTCGCTCCCTATGTCCGTCTATATCATAATCCATAGTGCATCATGCCTTTTAGGTACCGTAAAGCATGCTTAGCTACCTTACAATACAATTTTTTCGAACTGACCATAACTTGGCTCATCTAGTTGACTGCATATCACATATCTAGTCGTGTGTTCATAAGATACATCAGTGAACCCAAAAGCTACTTGTAAATGGTGGCATCCACCTCTTCACCTGAAGTGGCATTCTCCTTCCTCCAGTTGTTCATTAGAGGTTTCTCCATGGGATTACAACTCTCCATGTGAAATATTTGCAGTACCTCGGTGACATACTTTCCTTGAGACACAAACAATTCCCCATCACCTTGCCATATTTCCATCCCAAGGAAGTAGTGCATGAAACCCATGTCTTTCATCTCAAATTCCCTTGCACGGTTCTCCTTGCAAGAGTTGATCAACTACTCATCACCTGTCAATATTAAATCGTGAACATATAAAATAATTATAAGCAATTTACCTTATACTAAAATATGATAGAGGTTCACATCTACTTCAATTTTGGCGCCTGTTGTGCTATTCAAAAACCCCCATTATTTTAGAATAAATTCCTTAGAGAATATAATGGGAACCCTTTTAAATTTTTAGGATAAGACAATAAAATTGTTGTGACTTATAAAACATAAATATGAATCAAAGTCATAAGCTTGTTGCCTTATACACTTAAGTAGAAAACCCCAAAAAGCCTAAATCAAAATCACAAATCGCAAATACAACAAGCAACATGCTAAGCTACTCCACATGAACTTTGCAATGCGATATCCCCCAAAAGCTCGAAAACATGTGAAAAAGGCTTTCTAGGGAAAAGGGCAACGAAGGCCGAAAAATAAATAACAAAGGAAATGATCCCTGCTAAAGTTATATGTCATAAAGAACGATTAGCAAGAATCAACTTTGCCACATCACCAATCGCAATCGCAAGATCACAATTTCTCCCACTATCATATATTCCAACCCACTTTCATTTCCTTGATGCGATACATTGCCTCTCATCTTCGCCATCTATCACCCTTTTCACCTTCCAATTTCATCGAGAATGCGATTGCAATGCGATATCGCATTGTGACATCATTCATCCATCATTTACCCCACAAACGTTTCGAAGCTTAAAAAATCATATCATATATTAAAGCATTATTTTAAAAGGGAAACAATTTAATTGCAATTGGAAAAATAAATGCGCTCGGTGTTTTACGACGTTGACACACATATGAAACTGCGACGCAGGATGTTTAATTTAAAATGTTTTTGTGTCCATTCAAGAAAGTGAATCCACATTTTCCATAAATATATAATCATAACGGTATCATAGCTGTGATCCCCCAAACATGATTTGATTTACAATTATTCAATATTTTAGATTTCTTTGCATGCGACATTATATTCTTCATCATTTCGGTTTTATTTCTACATTGCTCCTGCAATTTCACATATTTTTTTTACTACTTGTTCTTCTTATTCACAGGAAAGTCTAGAAAACAATATTTCTCCAAAATGTCTAAGGCTGCTAAGAAATCCAAAAAACCTATGGCTCCTTCTAATCCCATATCTTCCTCTCCCGAAGTGACCGAGATGCCGCGCCTGTTTTCAGTTACTACATGTGCTACAGAAAGTGGTTCCACTTCATGGGAATCAATGTACAAGATTTTCGAAGACGAAAAACCCTGCATAATAAAAAGGATAGATACATCGGATGCCCCTAACACCTAAAAATCTAATGATTTAGCCAACTCTTTTCTTCATAGAATTGCTACGCGCCCTAAGATTTTACCATATTCAGATACCGTGAAATGGATTATTGATAACTTAACATTGGTAACATAACCTTTTTGACAACAAGAGGCACAATGATATGATCATTCTGAGCAAAGGATTTGAAGAGAATGTACCATATACCAGACCCCCAGAAGGTGTATGGAAAAGATATCCTTGAGAAATTTTCAAAAGAAAACAAGTTGTAGTAAGAACCTATAAAACAATGGAGGAATAACCAGAACAAACAAAAGCATGATGAAAAGGGTATGTATTCCATTGCTTCTCTAGTTGGTACCTACTGTTATGTTTCTGCTATGATGTGTAGACTATTCGGTTCACCCAATACCAGTAAATTTTCCATTGAATGGGTCCCTCTTATGGATTCCATCACAGACTCCTACATTAAGTATTGGGGTATCATTTTTTCAAATAATATTACTTCCCAGATCCCTGAATATAGAAAAAACCGCTCTTTTACATCCAAAAAATGCCCCCATTATTTATGAGTGCATATGGATGTTGTTTATTTTACCTTTGGTTTTCCAACCATGAGTTGGAAATGGACCATCCAAGATCCCACCCCTATTCATGTTTACCACGATATTCTGTGGGAATCTAAATATGAATCCAATTTTTACAATATTTGTCATGGAGTTATTCTGCCACTCTTCCAAACTATTTTTAATGAAAAATCCCCAAGATTGTCTAAGGATGACCAAACTGACTTTAAAAGGATAGAGAAATGGTTTGGAGAGGATTTATTTACTTACGTCAGAGTTTATGGAAGCTTTGTTGAACCCCATGTCTTCCCACTATATGTACCAGAAAAGATTCTCGCTAGAGAAATTTCTTACCAGAAAATGGGGTATGGATTGACTAAAGCCTTGAAAGAGGAAAAGAAAGCTTCATGGTCTACCTTTACCATTCACTGTAGTGTTTATGCATTGGAAAAGTTCAAACATGTTGGATTAGAAATTGATCAAATCCAATGTTTGAAATTATTTACAATTCCTAATAGACATTTTGATCCAAATAAATTTTCTCTAAATGTTACAACTTAGGTAAAAATGAGACACTTCCTTCATGAGGATGATGACTATGATGACTTATTTGAGTATGCCAATACTTATCTAGATGTTGAAAAGTTGGCAGCAATGTGTCTCAACCCTGAACAAATGGAACAGTTCAAAGAATACAAAAAAATAAGTTGGAAGGTATTCCTCTAGATATTTTAGAGGTATCCCAACCTATTGCAAAGAAATGTCAACAGATAGAACATGAAAAAGAGAAGCCTCCTAAGGATACTGAAGTCCTTAGTAGATCAAAAGAAGTTAATCCCACAGAATTACAAACTAAAAAATATGTATAATTACATTGTAAAATATTGTAATTTCGTAATCAATCTGGGCCATTCATTAGGCAGATGATCTGACAGTAGAAGTTATGCTTAATTTAGAGTTTTTTTCCATAGAAGTCAACCCCCTCTGTGGTATGAGGGTATTGTATTGCGGCTGTGTATTGTGTGTATACTCTGAGTGATAAATAGCAAGGGGGACTGTGTGAGAGAGTAGAGGATATTACATCAAATCTACTGTAGGTTGTGTCTCTTCATTTTGTTGGATAATATAAAGGAAGGACATGTTGTTTCTGTGGATGTAGCTTAAGTTGGGTGAACCACATATATCTGTGTCTCTCTTGTTTTATATGTTATTTCTATGTTTGTGTTTCCGCATGTTTTATGTGTTCCATTGCTATGTAATAAATAATTTTCTAACAACTGGTATCAGAGTCGAAGGTATATTTGGCTGATAAAATTTTAGGAAAGAAGGGTTCCTAGTGCGAGTGGGAGCAATGGCAGAAAATGACAGGTTTAGGGTCGAGAAATTTAACGACCACAATTACTAGCTGTGGAAGATGCAAATGGAATATTATCTGTATCATAAAGATCTGTACCTACCATTGAGTGGAAAAAAAAAGAAGTCGTCGAGTATGACAGACGAAAAATGGGAGATTTTCGACATAAAGGAACTTGGAACAAGACGGATGTGCCTCGCGGCGTTGGTAGCCTTCAATATTTCGAAGGAAACAAAAATAGAGGGTTTAATGACGACATTTTTGAAACTATATGAAAAACCATCAGCCTCAAATAAGGTATTTCTTATGAAACATTTATTTAATATGAAGATGTCGGAAGGTGGATCTGTTGTTGACCATTTAAATGAATTTAATAAGGTTACCAATCAGTTAAGTCCTATAGGGGTAAAATTTTATGATGAAGTTAGGGCTATGTTATTTTTGTGCTCATTTCCAGAAAGTTGGAATGGATTAGTTATGGCCATTAGTAACTTTGTCTCTGGATCTAGTGCTTTTAAGTTTGATGATGTTGTTGGTGCTATCCTTAGGAAGGAAATGCGACAAAAAAGCTCTGTTGAGACATCATGAAATGCATTGAGTGCAGAGACTAGGGGAAGAAAAATGGAAAGAGGAAAGATCTCAGGATATCGCAGTAAATCAAGGAAAGGAATATCCAAGTCCAGATCGGGGATATTGTGCTGGAAATGCGGGAAGAAAGGATGCCTAAAGAAAGACTATAAGTCTCAGAAGGTAAAAGAAGGAGAAACGCATCAAGAAAACAATCATGAAGAAAATGTGACAGGTGATGTGTTATAATTTGCTTTGATTATTTATTTTTAAAATGTTATTGGTGCTTGGGTTGTAGATTCAGGGGCTTCATTCCATGCCACACCTGATAAGAAACATTTTCAAGACTATGTTCAAGGATATTTTGGATAGGTTCGTCTGGGTGATGATAAACCCTATAAAATCATTGGAATGGGTAAAGTTATTGTAAAACAATAGAATGGACACCAATGGTTATTAAAGGAGGTAAGGCATGTTCCAGATCTGAAGAAAAATATGATTTCAACAGGGCAGTCAGTTGGTGATGGTTGTGTGACAAATTTTACAGATAAACCCTAGAAGGTCACTAAAGGAGCCCTGGTAATAAAAAAGGAGAAAATGTTGGTACATTGTATTTATGCAATGGTATATATAATTGTGTTAATGCTTTAACCTCTATAACAGAGGATGCAACATTATGGCATTATAGGCTTAGACGCATGTGTGAGAAGGGGATGAAGATTCTTCACTCAAGAAATTTGTTGCCAAGTTTGAAGAATATTGATTTGGATTTCTTTGAGAATTACGTTTATGTAAAACAAAAGAGAGTCATATTTCTTAGAGTTGGGAAAGAAAAGAAGAGCGAAAAATTAGAGCTTTTGCATACAGATGTATGGGGACCTACTCAGGTATCATCTCTCACTGGCTCTCATTATTATGTTACTTTTATTGATGATGCAACTAGAAAAACTTGGATTTATTGTATTCAGAATAAATATGATGTATTTGATACTTTCAAGAAATGGAAAGCTTTGGTTGAGATTGAGACAAGAAATAAGTTAAAGTGTCTCAGATCAGACAATGGAGGCGAATATTGTAGCAAAGAGTTTGATAGGTACTGTTCAGAGCATGGAATTCGCAGAGAGAATACAACTCCAGGAACACCACAGGAAAATGGTGTGTCAAAAAGGATGAACATGACAATCATGGAGCGTGCAAGGTTCATGAGATTACATGCATGATTGCCTTTACAACTTTTGGTAGATTCTGTAGATACTTCTATTTATCTAATAAACAAAGGGCCTTCAAGTCCCTTGGATGGTGGTATTCCAGAGGAGGTATGGACAGGTAAAATGGTAAACTAATCCTTTTTAAAGACTTTTGGTTTGGAGGCCTTTGTCCATATTAATAAATAAAATAGAACAAATCTTGAGGAAAAATCAAATAAATGTACCTTTATTGGATATGGTGTTAATTATTTTGGTTATATGTTATATCATTATGAAAATCCCAAATTAATTAGGAGCAGAGATGTAATATTTAATGAAAAGGTCTTTTATAAGGATCAGTTGCAGGAAAAGAAACATGAAAAAGAAAACAAAGAATGCACACTTCTTGATGAGATTACAGAAAAATTAAAGTGCCTAAAAATAATAATAATAAACAGCCACAACAACAATAAACACCACAAAAACAATAGGCACGCCAAACACCTGAAAGTGGTGTCAAAAGATCCACCAGGATAAGTATACCCCCTAAGCGATACTCTCCTTCATTATATTATTTATTGTTGAATGATTCTGGTGAACCCAAATGTTATGAAGAAGCAATGCAAGTAGAAACCAAGAAGAAGTGGGAGCTAGCCATGAAATAAAAGATGGACTCCTTAATACATAACCAAACTTAGGACTTAGTCAGGTTTCCTACAGGTAAAAAAACATTGAAAAATAAATGGGTTTATAGATTGAAGGATGAATATGGAGGAAAACAAAGGTACAACGCTAGACTTGTGGTGAAGGGGTTTGCACAGAAGAAAGGTATTGACTTGGATGAAATCTTTTCTCCTGTTGTTAAAATGACTTCAATCAGAACTATTTTAAGTCTTGTCATAGCAGAAGATTTTCATCTTGAACAGTTAGATGTAAAGACAACCTTTATCCATGGATATTTGGAGGAAGAGATCTATATGCAACAACCACAGGGATATGAGGTCAAAGGGAAGGAAAAATTAATGTGCAGGTTGAAGAAGAGCTTGTATGGATTAAAACAGGCTCCGAGGCAGAGGTATCTCAAATTAGATAGATTTATGTCTGAACAAGGTTATACTAGATGCCACTCTGATCATTGTGTTTATCTGAAAAAGATAAATGATGGTAGATATATTATATTGTTATTGTATGTATATGACATGCTTATTGCAGGGTCTAACATGCAGGAAATAAATGTGCTCAAAGGAAAATTGGCAAATTCGTTTTCAATGAAGGATTTTGGAGCTGCAAAACAAATCCTTGGTATGAGAATAACTAGAGACAGGTAAAATCACAAATTAACATTGTCTCAGAATGAGTACATACAAAAGGTGTTGAAAAGATTTAATATGTAAAATTCAAAACCAGTTAGTACACCTTAGGCTAGCCATTTCAAAATTAGTAAGGAGATGTGCCCAGGGAAAATTTTAAGAACCCCCCTAAATTTATATATATAATAAATGGGCGAATCCCCATGATACATAGGAAAAATGGAAGGCGATTTTATTAATAATATAATATGTATCTATAATTTTTTGGCGAATATCTCACGAGATTATATTATCTTGTAAAATCATGGCGAATCACCAGTACAAATGGAAAATCACTAGTACAAAAAGGTGAATCGTTGTCTAGTGGAGTTCAAGGTGTTGGTTCCAATGAAGATATGGTAGTTGAACCAGGAGTAGAAGGAAGAGAGCCATCGAGACCAAGCATGGCACATGGTGACTCGTGAGGGAAGTAGTTCTCGTGTAGTTTGGAAAATGTGTTCTTCTAGTTCTGCTAAGCGTAGTGTTGTTTCTCATGCTACTGCTAGCACTGATATTGAGGTTGGAGAGGAGTTTCAACAAATTGGGATCTTTGCAGATCATTTTGTTTCAACAATCCTCCAACTCAAAGGCCCATGCCTCTGCCGATTTCTTCAATGAGCATTACAAGTCGAACAAAAATTAAAACGCCAATAACTAATGAGAAGAGTCAATATGAAAATCCCAACACACCTCCAAACTGACAGTTGTGTCTCACTATCTGCTATGCACATCCAAACCAACTCAGCTCATGGAAAAAATTACAAATACCTGCAAATTCCATAAATGGCACCGAAGTGGAAAGGGAGTCTAATTTTGATTGCTGTAAAGGATGGTATAAATATAAACATAGCATACCATACACCACTCAATACAGATAAAGAGACATCAGATGCATAAAGAGAAAATCATACCTGCAAATTCCACATCCATCACGGTGGTATTGCTGTTTTGAGTCCTGGAAAACCAAAGTGGCAAGCGCAATTAGAACCAAAAGCGTATACATCCAAACCATCTTTTTATAATTTTGTGAGAGTAAAGATATTTGTTTTCATGAACCAGAGCTATTAAACCTGAAAATCCATTAAGAACATACCTCGTCATCAAAGAAATTTCATTGTTGACAAAAGTACTTTCCCATACAAACAACACAAGTAACTCAGGTTTGCTGAACCTGCAAAATGGCAGTGCATAATCTTTTTAAAATAACTCAAGAAACATTATAGTGTTTACATCTAAATTTTATGCACATAACCAAAATTAAAAAGGCTCAGCTCTTACATCTTGTTCAGTTCTACAAAGTGAATAGATAACCTGCAAACATACAAGAATAACTATAAATAACAAGAGCAATATACTGCAAACATACAAGAATATAAACAAAATAAATATACTAATTCAACAAGTTAGATAAGATTTGCTAGATCATTGATCATTTATATTTTGAAAAGAATACAAATTAAACCTTTACATCTTTCAAATGTACCTTCAGAAAATATTATGATGTTACACCCTAAAAAACCTTAGCTAATTACAAGGAATACATATGGTTCAGAGCATTAAGACAAACATTATAATGAATAACATCCAACTGGAAAACAAGATAGAACCTTACCTTTCGAAATTCATGGCGAGGTACATCATGTCTGTCAAGTGGATTGACATCCATTGAATTCTGTTTAGATATTAGTTCATTCCATACTATACCCTCACAAATGAAATTGGAAAAGACATAATTTTCTAGTTCTATTTTGACAAGGATATAAACCAAAGGCAACCGTCGAACTTGAAATAGCTACGAATGCAGTAAAGAAAAAGAAGCATAATTTGGCCTCATTATGACAATGCCTATAGTCAAAGACTTCAATACAACACGGAGCCTTTATTTGGCATCTCCGACGGTAGTGTGAACATCTGCCATCAATTATCAGTATCAAGAAAACACACATCAGTAAAATCATCCCTGTATGGCACATTTTTCACCATTTTGTAAGATGCATGGAGATACCAATAAGAATATATCAAAATTATATATAATTCAATAAAAGGTATAAATGCTACATTAAAGAACAATGTATTGAATATCTCCATTCTATTTCAAGGAAAAAATACCAAATACAGTATGGGTATGCATGTCAAACAATGTAGGCACTCACTACCTTAAATATTTATGTTAAGGACAAAAAATAACCAGGATGCATTCCTCCACAGTTAAAAACAAAAATGTCATAGCCCCACGTTAATGAATGATACTTTTGCACAGACTTCAATTCCCTGAGATTCATTGTCTTAGTAGAAATTAAATTAAGCTGAAGAAAATAATGACACCCACAGAAATACTATTCTCATGTAAGCAATACAAAGAGGCCACTTTAGCACAACCTATTTTCTTGTTCTATGAGATCCACATAAAGAACACATGCACCAACTATAAGTTTCCTATGTTAGAAAAAGAAAGAATCCACTCCATTTTTTTACCATTTAAGGAGAATGCCCAAAGTTTCTCCTCCTTCAATAGAGAACTATACTTGGTATAATGAAATATCCAAATCATAAAGAAAGGTAGTTGATGGCCATGATAACTTCTCAGATAGTAAGTTTTCACACAATTTTGATACCATGGTTCAAACAATCAGATGAAAGAATCCACTCCATTTTTTTACCATTTAAGGAGGATGTCCAAAGTTTCTTCTCCTTCAATAGAGAACTATACTTGGTACAATGAAAGATCCAAATCATAAAGAAAGGTAGTTGATGGCCATGATAACTTCTCAGATAGTAAGTTTTGACACAATTTTGATACCATGGTTCAAGCAATCAGATGAAGTGATGTTCTATAGACCTCGCTGTTAGAGAGAAATTTGAAATAAAGCCCACTCCATTGAAGGGTGCCAACATAAATGTATTGCTGGCTCAAGGACACAAAGAGGCTATCCCATAACTTCTACTGGATTATAGGAACACACAATTCCTCATTGTTCACAGAAAGTTATGTTACTACACTAGTTCAAGGGTGCTATAAATAAGTACCATGAAAATTTCGGGGTTCAATTTATTTCATTCACCTTATATTTTCATGATATGGGAATATTTACTTCCAAATGTTTAGGTCAATGAAAATTAGAAATAAAATTTTAAACTGGTCCCTTCTCTTGGTACAGGAGATGAGATGTATGCATATCCCCACATATTTTTTATAACAATTATGAAATATGTAGGCATGCACTCATATGGCTCATGCATCCATACGAAAAATTGTTCAAATTTCCAATTACATGCTCCAGGTGCCAATTTCACATCGATGTCGGTGAGGATAGTAGCTGAAACCAGGCTAGCAACCATTAGAATCCAAGTGTCCCGGATCCTTGTCTTCTCTACCATCCTGCCACAGAATGCAAAAAGCAAGCAAATACTCTACTACTATATCACTTTCCCGATGCCATTACACCACTCAATGGTTCCATGTGAGAGGATATTCCAAAAGTAGAAAAAGTGCGTTCAGCCTGGTGAACCCCAAAAATAAAAGAGCTCCATGAGTAAAAATATTGAAGAAAGAATGAAAGGAAAAATTGTAAAAAGCTTATTTTTAAATTAATGTATACTAACAACACAAAATCTGACCAGAAGGCTTTAGAGCATTACAAAAACTCCCGAATTCAAGATTTGAAGAAAATGTAATGAGACTGACAGGAGATTAATTTCAAATACAAAGAATTGTATTATGGGATTCTCTCTATATCTATAGTAACAGAAAACCTCAAAAATGAAGAAAAACAAAAAGAAAATATTAAAAAAATCATGTGTAATAGCAGTGCATCTAATTCTTGTCACCCAGTTTTAATGAATTGATTTGAATCTAATTACTAACCCATATTGCATGCATCCTTTATTAAGCGTATCTTTCACCACCATCGTTGGCTTCATGTCAACTTCACACCCCTGAGCAGAAGAATGAGGGCTGAAACACTCAACTTCCATGATTCAAATTCAAATCCCCTTCAAAACTCTGCCTTCTCACAATTTACCTAAAAAGAACACCCATAATCAAACCCTAATCGCACATTCTGCCAAGATTCGTGGCCAGAATAGTAATGCACACCAGAATATCCAACATACCCAACATAAAAAAATTAAGAATAGCTTTACCCCATTAAAAACCACCAAATCCCGGACTTTTAAACCCACTACTCAAATCAAAACCACTCGGGGTAGCCCATCAAAACTGCCACACTCAGCACAATAGAAAAATATAGCAATCAATAAAATAAATATGCTACTGGAACAAAAGTTGTTTTATTACTCACCTGCAGTCTGGTTTCTCTAAAGCGGTGTACTGCTCTAATGGGCGAAGGACGTCTCCTACTGATTTTTTTAAATATAAGCAAAATATCTCAAGAACCGTCCGCGAGCACTCAAAACTGGTGGTCGCTTCCTTGAGGAAGGCAAAGGGCATTCGAATTTCAGACTCAAAAAATTTATAGCAAAAAATATAATTACAGTTGCAACCCAAGGGCCAACACCACTGCCCAAACTCCTCCTTGCGCGCGGGTTTAGCTCCATGGCACCGGGGAAATGGGCTATCTTGGACCTTGGAACTCTAAATCCAGCTACTGTGGTCTGTATCCCGGAACCAGTTGCCCTCATCAATGCGTGCAGCTGTTGTCATCGGTCAATGCGTCTAGATCTTGTAAGTTTCCACCTCCATCGATTTGACCTCCATCAATATGGTAGGTTTGCACATCCAACATTCAACTTCCACACCCCTTCCAAGCCCCAACCACCTCTCCGATCCAGTAAATTCCGGCGAACCAGTGAAAAAATGGGGCAAATCACTCCAACCCCTCCCTCCGACCCTGTAAATCCCGGCGAATGCCATTGAAATCTGCTCCAAACAAAGAAAATCGAGAGCGAATTCCATTTTTTCAGTTTTATGGGCATTTATTTTGGTGGGCTAATATTTAATAATTAATTATTTTTAAAATAATTATTGGGCTAACTTTATAAAACTATAGAAAATGGGTTTTATATAAAACATTCGCCCTATTAAAATTTAAAATGCCTTAAAATTCGCCCCTAAAATTTTCCCTGGATGTTCCCCAAGACCCAAGAAGAAATGGATTATATGTCTAAAATTCCATATGCATCAATAGTTGTAAGCTTAATGTATGCAATGGTTTGCACAAGGCCTGATATTGCACATGAAGTGGGAGTTGTAAGCAGGTACATGAACAATCGAGGAAAAGAGCACTGGATAAAAGTGAAATGGATTCTCAGATATTTGAGAGGTACCACAAATCAAGCATTATGCTTTGGTGGTTCAAACATTGATCTATAGGGATATGTTGATGCAAATATGGGAGGTGATAGAGATAACATGAGGAGCACTACAGGGTATGTATTTACTATAGGTGGAACATCTTTCAGTTGGGTTTCAAAAATGAAAGGTGTTGTTGCACTTTCAACAACATAAGCAGAGTATGTTGCTGCTACAGAGGCTAGTAAAGAAATGATTTAGTTAAAAAGGTTTATGGATGAATTGGGTAGGAAGTAGGAGGTGGGAAGGTTATACAGTGATAGCCATAGTTCCATTTATCTTGCAAATAAATAATCATTTCATTCCAGGACTAAACACATACATCTCAAATACCATTTCATACAGTCAATGTTGGAAGATGGACAATTGAAGTTGGAAAAGATACACACTCGCCAAAATGCTGCAGATATTTTAACAAAATTTGTAACCAGGGAGAAACTAATATTCTGCTTAGTTTCAATTGGTCTTCAAGTATGATGATGAAGATGAGAAACACCCAGGTCCAAAGTGGAGTCATTTTCTAGCAAATGAAGTAGCGCTGGAGTTGCTACAATCAATCTCCAAGTGGGAGATTGTTGGGTGTGGAGCCTAATTATCTTTTTTATGTATCCCCTCATTGGATCCCTTTCCTTAACAGGGCGGCAACACTGCCCGTCGTTTAATCACCATCAGGGGGGTCCCCGGGGGGGGGGAGATGAAAATTTTATGAGTCCCCCCATGGAGGGGGGTTTCATGGGAAACTCCCTGAAGCTAAAAACAAATGTATAATTTCCTTATAGAATATTGTAATTTTGTAGTAAATCTGGGCCGTTCATTAGGCAGATGATCTGACTGTAGAAGCTATGTTTAATTTAGTGTTTTTTTTCCCTTGAAGGCAACCCCCTCTGTGGTATGAGGGTATTGTATTGTGGATGTGTATTGTGTGTATAATCTAAGCGAGAAATAGAAAGGGGGACTATGTGAGAGAGTAGAGGATATTAAATCGGATCTGCTACAGGTTGTGTCTCTTCATTTTGCTGGATAATATAAAGTAAGGACATGCTGTTTCCGTGGACATAACCCAAGTTGGGTGAACCACATATATCTGTGTCTCTCTTGTTTTATATGTTATTTCTGTGTTTGTGTTTCCGCATGTTTTATGTGTTCCATTACTCTGTAATATATAATTTTCTAACACAGAAAAGGTTTACCTTTACAAAGTAAGGACTATCTGCTACTAAACATCTCTAACTCTAAATTTTCATCCAAAAATCTTAAAGAGTCAATGGTTCTCCCCATCCATTAATTATACATTTTTTTGGAGTGTAATTCATAAATACATAAAACTTAAAAGATAAGAGGTCTCATCATGAGCCTGCTTACCATGATCATAGGAAAATATTAAGCTGAGATTACCACTACTGCATATCAAAACAGGGTAATGGTTTATGATTTTTTATAACCATAAGACAACGGTTCTCATCACGAGCCAACTTGTTCAATCCAATTACAACCAGTGAATGGCATTTCCACTATCTGGCCACCAAGCCAGGACAATGGATTTTAAGAGTAAAAAATAAATAAAACAATAAACAAAGTGTATATATATATATTATGTTAAATTATCTCTAAAGATTTCAATGATAAATGGATGGGATACTAAATCATTGGTAGTTAAAAGGTAACCCTGTCGAGCTTATGAACGCCTGATGGCAACAATGGCTCTACCTATGACAAAATGAGTATATAAAAAGTCTAAATTGCAAAAATCCCCATGCTTTATCTTTTTAACTGTTAATGGCTGATATAGGGAAATAAATATTTTCATCTATAAAATGTTTTTGTTAGGATCACAATAAGATGAGTTTTGTTTTTTATATTCAGAGTAATTTTACTTATCCAAATATTTTGAAAATAGTTTTCATTTCTTTAATTATTCTTACTTATTTTAAGTATCACATATTTCATTCTTATATAAATAAAAGATAATTGGTTCTTCCAGTGAATTTCTAATTGTTGTGCTATTCAACAATGCCCATTATTTTAGAATAGATGCCTTAGAGAAAATAATGGGGGCCATTTTAATTTTTTAGGGTAAGACAATAAAATTGTTGTGACTTATAAACACAAATATGAATCAAAGTTATAATATTGTTGCCTTATACACTTAAGCATAAAACCCAAAAAAGGCTAAATCAAAATCACAAATCACAAATAAAACAAGCAACATTCTAAGCTGCTCCACATGAACTTTGTGATGCAATATCCCCCAAAAGCTTGAAACATGCGAAAAAGGCTTTCTAGGGAAAAGGGCAATGAAGGTCGAAAAAGCAATAACAAGGGAAAATGATCCGCGACGAATTTATATGTCATAAAGAATGATTAGTGGTACCCACCTTTTCCACATCACCAATCACAATCATAAGATTACAATTTCTCCTGCTATCATATATTCCACCCCACTTTAATTTCCTCGATGCGATACATCGCATCGCATCTTCGCCATCTATCATCCTTTCCGCCTTCCAATTTCACCGAGATTGCGATTGTGATGCGATATCGCATCGCAACATCATTCATCCATATATTACCCTGCCAATGTTTCGAAGCTCAAAAAATCATATCATATATTAAAGCATTATTTGAAAAGGGAAACAATTTAATCATAATTAAAAAAACGAATGCGCCAGTGTTTTACGACATTGATGCACATATGAAACTGCGATGCAACATGTTTAATTTAAAATTTTTAAGTGTCCTTCAGGCATGTGAATCCATGTTTTCCATAAATACATAATCATAACGGTATGATAGCTCGGATCCCCCAAACGTGACTTGATTGACAATTAATCAATATTTTAGATTTCTTTGCATGCGGCATTATATTCTTCATCATTTTGATTTTATTGCTACATCGCTCCCGCAATTTCACATATTGTTTTTACTACTTGTTCTTCTTATTCACAGGAAAGTCCAGAAAAACAGAATTTCTCCGAAATGTCTAAGGCTGCTAAGAAATCAAAGAAACCTATGGCTCTTGCTAATCCTATACCTTCTGCTGCCAAAGTGGCCGAGATGCCGCCCCTGTTTTTAGATACTACATGCACTACAGAAAGTGGCTCCGCTTCATGGGAATCATTGTAAAATATTTTCAAAGATGAAAAAACCTACATAATAAAAAGGACAACTACAATAGATGCCCCTAACACCTCAAAATCTACTATTTCTGATGTAGGAAACTCTTTTATTCATAGAATTTCTACGTGCCATAAGATTTTACCATATTCAGATATGGTGAAATGGATTATTGATAATCTTAACATTGGCGACATAACCTTTCTGACAATAAGAGCCAAAATGATAAGATCATTTCGAGTAGAGGATTTGAAGAGGATGTACCATATACTGGATCCCCAGAAGGTGTATGGAAAATATTTCCTCGAGCAATTTTCAAAATAAAACAAGTTGCAGTTAGAACCTATAAAACAATGGAGGAATAACCCCAAAATACACAAGCATGATGAAAAGGGTATGAATTCCACTACTTCTCTGGCTGGTCCCTACTATTATGTTTCTGATATGATTTGTAGACTATTCGGTTCACCCAATACCAGTAAATTTTCCATTGAATGGGCCCCTCTTATGGATGCCATCACAGAGTCCTACATTATGGATTGGGGTACCATTTTTTCAAATAATATAGCTTCCCATATGTTGAATTATAAAATCCTTGCCAAACATACTAGATTAGAAAATGATCAAATCCAGTGTTCGAAATTATTTAAAATTCGTAATAGACAACTTGATCCAAATAAATTTTCTCTAAATGTTACAACTCAGGTAAAAATCAGACACTTCCTTCATGAGGATGATGATTATGGTGACTTATTTGAGTTTGTCAATACTTATCTAGATGTTGAAAAGTTGGCAGCCATGCGTCTCAACCCTGAACAAATGGAAAAGTTCAAAGAATATAGAAACAATAGGTTGGAAGGTATTCATCTAGACATTTTAGAGGTATCCCAAACTATTACACAAAAAGGTCAACAGATAGAAAATGAAAAAGGGAAAACTCCTAAGGATACTGAAGTCATTAGTAGATAAAAAGAAGTTAATCCCACAAATTTACAGACTAATAACCCATTGTTTTCCAGTGATTTACAAGAAATATGGAAAGACTTCATTCAACAAGTTAAGGGAGACCAGGAAGTGGTGATCATTGATCATATAGAGACAATAGAAACACCTCATGACAAAAGTCAGAGCCCGTTCACTGATGGGTCTACTGAAAAATCTGTTATCACAGAAGGAGTTGAATTTATCCCAGCCTACCCAACATCTGAAATTGTATTGAAGATGAAGGAAATCCATCCTTTATATATCTTTTACAACCCAAAACATAAGGCTGTAATGAGCATAAAAAGGAAAGGGAGGAGAATTGAACAATCACAGGCTCTAGCTACTGGTGATGTGCTCATGGAGATAGTTTGGAAAGACCCTCAATCAGATCCAAATCAGGATCTATCAAGGATAACTCAGTTCACAAGTGCTTATGCATCTACCTCAATTGATAAAGCCACGAAAGTTCAACAACTAGTTAAGGAGAAGGATGAGAAAATCCTTTTGCTAGAACAATAATTGCTGACAGAAAAGCAGAGTATTAACCTTCAGCTGCAAGCACAAGTCACACAAATCCAACAAAGTATGGATAAACTAAAAAATCATCATCAATATGAAATTGGTGCCAAGGATTCTCAAATCCACCAACTACAATAAACTGTGGAACAGTTAAAGGATAATAAAAAATTGCATGATTTTAAAAAGGAAACAATAGAACTAAACACTTTGTTGGCTCAACAACAAGTGGTGTTTTGTCAAAAAATATCTAATATAAATGAGCTGTGTGAAAAGAGTGATTCACTAGTGAATCAAGTAGCTGACCAAATGATCAACTTTGAAGAAATTGATGATAAAGTCTCTCAATATGTCACCTGGAAAGATACTGCAGAAGGTCGAAAGGCCAATCTTCCTAGGATCGAAGATTGAAAAAAGGAAATATTGTTCAATTATGATTGGGATATAAAATTAAAACATCCATAAAGGTAAATTTGCATGGAAAGAGATGTTGCCAATAATATTATTGAAACAGTCAGCCAAAACCTCATTGCTGCCAATTTAGTTGATAAATGCCCACCTGGTTCTCTACCCGTTGTGAAAGATTTGATAAGAAAATGGAAAGAGATGTCTAAAATGAAGGAATAAAGCATAAAAAAATTGGTGAAGCTTTATTGGGACAAGTACTGAAATCACTTAGTCAAACCACATAGTCAATGGTTAATGCTGCACTGTCTAATCAACACTTCCTCTTACATGGTGCCTCCACTATCAGATGCAGTCTACACAGGATAGTTGCGCGTCAGGCCAGGCCAACCTCCTAAAGTTCAGCGTATGATAGACATCCTTTAGCTCAAGTAACAAATGGAAAAAAAGACAAAACCACACTCATGAAGCGAGTCATCCCCAAAAAACTCTATTTCTGTTTTTATTTCACTTATTTTAAGGAGTTATTTAAACATCCTCAACACTTTATTTATTTTCTATTTTTATACTTTTTTATTTTACTATATATACCCTTTCATGTCTTTGAAGAAAGGGTCCTGAAATTTTGAAAAGAAGACTTACATAAGTTGCTCTTTTGTACTCTTAATTTTTCTCTTAATAGAAAGGCTAGACCAAGGACTGCTTTTCAAATGAGAAGAGTTAAGATATATATGGTATTTTGATCTTTATGTTTATGTTTTGTTTCATATGATAATTTTTTTAATTTCCTTATGATGTTTTTGTGATACATATCTTTCTAAACACAGTCCAACATTAATTCACTTCTGAACATGCTTAGATTTCCATTTTTTATACATGAACAAATACAAGCAATTATTAAATGCGATACATGCTTAATCAATTGATTTGATTAAATATTTAATGAAATCAGTTATCTTAAATTGTTTTACATTTCTATAAGTGTCTGATAAATCTTCATTTACATACACTTAAGATAATATTTTAAATCACATATAAGAGAAAGATATTTCATCCCATGATAGAAATAGGTTTATATACTCTTTTTATGCTTGTTGTCACTCTTATTCACCAAGTCACAATTAGTTACAAATACCACCCAATCCACTCAATTATATTTCATTTGGAAACTGGTCCCATAATCCCCAGTCAGAGCCACTATCTCAAACATACAAGGGACAATTTCTAAGTCCCCGACCAGGTGGTTTTCCTCGATATCATTGTAGAAATTTTCGAGGCATCAACAGAGACCAATATAGTGAGATAACTATCAATTTGAGTGTACCAAGCTTGGGGTGCCTATTTGAGATCATACAATGCTTACCTGAGTTTGCACACATGAGACTCCTGATCAAATGTCTCAAAATATTCTGGTTGATTTATGTACACTTCTTCCTCAATAACACCATTGAGAAATGTTGTTTTTACATCCATCTGATGGATCTTCCACCCCATATGCACAACTAGTGCAATAATTGATCTAATGGATGAATACGTTGCTACAGGAGCAAAGGTTTCCTCATAGTCAATTACCTCAACTTGAGAGAATCCTTTGGCCACAAATCTAGCCTTATACTTCTCTATGTTGCAGTATGCTACAACCTTAACCTTAAAGATCAATCTCGAACCCACAACTGATTTATCTACATGTTTCTAGACCACTTCCCAAACACTGTTCTTCATGATGAATTCATATTCTTCCACCATTGCATCGACCCAAACTGGTTTCTTAATTTCTTCGTCAAAAGAGGATGGCTTAGTCTCTACAAGCTTCGTCATTAGAGCCATGTAGCTAGTGTACCTCTTAGGTGACCTCCTTTGCCTGGATAAATTTGAAGGAGCTCCTAAATTCTCCTTCACATCCTGAAGAGTGGATCCTAAAGCCCTCTTAAAGGTTATTGTACCAATATCAGTAGCACTACACCTTTCGTCGTCTCCAAGCTCAATATGCACCTTGATATATTTCTCCTCCAGGTCACTAAAAAACTATTTACATCTTATGATGTGGAACGAGGCACTTGATCCAAGTACCACACACTCCCCATCACACTGCTAACCATACATGTGATCAGGGTGAAGTCTATCTCAAACTGTGAAACTAATTCTTCACCTAATGCTCCTCGTGAGTTCTTCTTGCTAGAATTTTTTTGTGGACACTTTGTAGCATAGTGCCTGAGTTCATGGAAATTGAAGCATTTTATGTCAGACAAGTATTTATTCTTGCCCCCTTGGTTGGATTCTGGTTTGGTTTGAGATTTCTTCCCTTTTCCCTTCTTGTCCTTTCCAACCAATGCAAAATTTTCTTCATCCTCTCCCTTGGATGAACTTACATCTCCACTATTTAGCCTGATTTCTTCTTGTACCAAATCAGATCATAAGCATTCCCAATTCGATAATTTATCCATCCCGTTCATCAAGTCCTAGTAGCTATGCCAACTTTTGGGAAGGCCTATAAGAGCTAGGCTCACCATGTCATCTTCTGCAACATTCACACCAACCCCTCCAATCTCATCTCGAACTTGTGTAAATATGGTGAGATACTGCGAAATAATATCATTCTTTTGCATCTTAATGTTTCAAAGTTTTTCTTTAAGGGCGATTTTTTTATGGTCACTACTATTATCAAATAACTCAGTCAATTCCTTCCAAATTGCAAAGGGAGTTTCTTTCCCATGGAGATTTGAGACAATGTGGTCTCTCATTCCCTCCATGATTATTCTGATCACCTTGGCTATATATTTCTTCCATTGGGATAAATTTTTGGCATAAAATGATCTTGGTTTTAGAATACATGTCTTGACATATTCCATCAATCCATTGTCATCAAGCATTACCTCCATTATATCCTTCCAGGAAATGAAATTCGAGCTTCCTTCCAAGGAATACCTAATCTCAGTCCATTGAAGGCCATTCTCCCCTCCCGAGGAACAATTTTGAAATCCTTGTTCTAATGTGAATCCTCCTTTGATAAAACGTATAAATATGGTGATAGAATTGTAACTGATCAAGAAATTTAATCTAAATCATGAGACACAATTCTACTCTTTTGATATGCGAAAATTAATTCACAATTTAGAACAACATTCGAAAATATGCATCAATCACATACACAAGTACATAGATTTATACAGGAGAAACTAACTGGTAAAAACCCCTTAAGCTTTCTTGCATTAATAAAATGAATAGAGAATGTATTACAATTTATTTCTCACTCTAAGCTCAACCTACAAGTGAATAACTATTCTCTCTATTCAACAAGAAGATCTGACCTAAACTTAGTAAATTTATGCCTCCACTTGAGCTCTTATTTCCTTGTTCAAATCCTGAGGAAATTGGCCATTATTCTTTAGGAATTTCCTCCAAATTGATTGCGTAATTCCCAAGGATCAATCACTGATTGCATGCAACACCTGTACACTAAAAAATAGTCCACAACTGATGTTATACTACCTTGGAATCTCCACCACAACTGATAAATTTGAATTCCTTGCATGCATGAGCTATTTTTGGTTGATTGATCAGTTAACTAGATGATCTTTGAACTAGATTGTTGTCCCACTACACAAATGACCTCCAACTAGTTCTATTAAATGTTAGAACTAGTTTAACTGAGTACAACTAGAAATAACTGAATTAGATTGCTACAAATTAGCAATCAACACATGAAAACTAAAATCCAATCCCACTAACTCGAATTTACTGAGCTAACTGAGTGAAAAGAGCCATGTTACTTGAGTTAAGTACCTCCAAGTTGTCTGCTAATGTGGAAATTTCGAATTTTCTCAATTTGACCAAGGCTAAGTGAAATTGATCCTTTCTTGCTACACTTCTCAACAAATATCATGTACTTTTTTTTGATATAATTCAATAATACAAATCATAGACATTATGTTGCTATTGGTTTTCCACTAGGAAACCAAACCAATAGAACAAACGAAGAATATTCAATTTTAATATAGGCACACATATAATTTGTTTAAATTTTTTAATAAAGAGCCTAATAACGTATATGGAAAATCATAAAAACATGAAGCCACTTGTCCTATTAGCTGTAGTCTTGCTACTTGTATCATAAAAAACATAAACTGAAAAGGAACCCATGCCAAGCAATGGGAAAATCCGACTTAATGGTGGTTGGTCGCTCAATATCCTCTTCAAAGTTTGTGATGTCTAGGTTTGCTACCTTTTTCGCTAGGATAGTCACCTTCTCATACAACTTTTAAGATTTCTACATGATCTCATGTATGCATACCAATTTTTTTTAACTGGGTCTCCATCCAGTTAGTTTACAATTTTTCCATAATTGTTTTCAATTTCTAGAAGATATCAATTGTTTACATGTATTAGGTATGTCGAGGTCATGTATTTGTGGTCTTTGGAATCCAACTATTGACATCTTCCTAAGTGTCCTAATTTGATATGAAACACCTTTCTATGTGGGCCTCCTTTTCTTAATGAGTTTCCCTTTTAATTTTAGGAGGGATCACAAAGGTATACTGATTTGAAGAACTATGAGTTGTCACTTAAGCTCTAGAAGTTGGAATGGCTTGGGCCTTCCTACCCCCTTATTCCTAAAGGATGATGTCACCTCACCATGGAGGAAAAGAATATAGAAGAGACAAACCACAAAAAAAACTCCAAGGAGATGAGAGAATGATTAAGTAAACCAAATATCACCAACAACGTAGTCCCAGAACCCTCACACAAAACCTCAAACCCAAAAAACTTAGCTAGAATAGGAAAAAAAATAGTATAAAGGGTCCACCAAACTTGCAAAATAACCCAAAAAGAATAACCTAGTGAAATGGAAATGAGAGTCCCCCAAAAAATAATGCAAGCCTTGAAAAACCAAGCTCGATGGATAGAAAGTACCAAAAGAAAACTGAACAATACACAAATAGGAAAAAGTTAGAATAGAAGGGAAAATATAATAGGGAAAACTTATACCATATCATACTAGCCCGAGAGGAGACAACACTAAGAGAAAGCGAACCCCCAAGCTAGGTTGTTGCAAATCCAAACCAACATCAAATAGAGTGGTGCAACGAGTCATGGACATGGTATTCACCCCATATTATTGTCTAGGCTTCCCACCAACCCAGGAAATCAAAATCATGTTTGAGAAAAAGCTTCAAAACTTTCCTCAAGAACTTAAAGTGCCAAAGGAGCCAACATGAACCCTGAGCATGAAAACAAAAATAGTAAAGGAATGTAAGATGCGCCCTCCTTGAATTACAACACGAAAAATGATGTCCACCAATCTCCATTCTTATACACATGATTATGATGTGATTTATGGATGTACCTCCTCACACTACCATGAGCACAAGGGTTGTCAAATAGTCAAGCCTACCTCTTGAAACCATTACTCCTATCATTAAAGCTAGAAATTTCCACCCCATTCATATGATATGTCGAGTCTATTGGATGTTGCACCCATTGGATTTGGCTAGCTATATACATCATGACTTGTCAATATATCACTCTTTGTAGGGAAATTTTTACCCCAAATTTATATCATTATGTCTATTGAAAAAAAATGACATCAAAGAATATATAAAAAATATGACTTCAATGGCATCATCAATGAGGAGAAAGAAAAAAAGATTGTATGAATGCCTCCACCTTATTTTTTACTAATGTTTGCATGATGTTGCTTTTATATATTTTGAATAAATTTTCTTAATTATGAAAGATATGGGATATTGGAAGAAATATATATATATATGTGTGTGTGTTTATGATGTTGCTTTTATATATTTTTGGATCAACTTTCTTTATGATGAGGGATATGGAGGATTGATATATGTGGAAATTTTATTTATGATAAAAGGTGATGCATTTTAGTTCAAATTGTAAATAAATAATTTTAAATTTTTAGATATAATTATTGTTAGCAATATGAAAAACACTATTTTACATTAATTTAAATTTAAAATCACTTTTATAAAACTTAATAATAATCTCATTTCTATCAATAAAATTATATATATTAAATTTTTGAATTTATAATTATGAAATCTTTATTGGTTTTATTACTTCACTTTTAGAGTTATAATGACATCCATTTAAATTTATTGTTTGTGTTAATTTTGAATACTTATACTTTGTTATATACTTTTTTGTAAAAGCATAATATAAATTCTATTAAATCATATACTTTTGTAGAAGCATAATATAAATTTTATTAAATAATATGTACTTGAGAATATATGATGACTTGCTATCTAGATTATTGTAATAAAGTTTATTATGTTTTTTTTTTTAATAAATACATGATAAAAAATATAAAATTATAAGAATATATAATGATTTATTATTAAATTATTTCTTTGATTTTTTTGGCTAAAATTGACATACATACACACATATATATTTAAATATTTGTACATACATAATAAGTAAAAAATTACATATTATATTTAGACAATAGTTATTAGTACGCCACTAGGAAAACTAGGCTAGTGACACATCATAACTATCTTAGACCATGTAAATAGTTTGAAAAAATATTGAGTACTATGATAGCTATGTCTTGTGTTTGAGGCTGTGAAAATTCCTATAACAAAATATATAGAAAAACTCAAACTGATGATTGAAATGAAAAATGTGATGAAAAAAACTAACCAATTTCCAAAGAAGGCACTTGAGTAATATAATGTGGACTTATGTCATATTTATACTCAACAAAATTTATATTTGATAACTTCTTTGTTAGAACATATACCTTCATATCCAACTTTCATAGTTGACCTTGCATTTCGTTCACACCCAGTAAAATCTCCTACTACTCCTTTGATTGCTTGGCTAAGACTCTGCTCATGATGGTCTTCAACTACCAATATATGTTGACAATTTGCATATATGGTGTTTTCCTCATCTTGTTACTACCTATATCCATGACCCAATTTTAAATTTGGTCCTCAACTTCAACAATTGAAATAAAATGATGAGAAATCCATGTTGTTAGGACTCAATTAGGTCTTGTAACAAAGTTAAATTTAAACTATAATTTAATCACAACAATGAAAATAAAATAACAATTATTTGAAAATAACATATAAATAACATTTGAATTAAAAAATATTTCTAAAAAATTCATAAATAAACCAACAAAAGGATAATATTTTCTTTGGTGGCTCGGTTGGAGTGCTCTTGTTGGGGTTGCATGACTGAATTTACCACCCTGCCAACTAGGAATGTCTATATGACTTCATAGCCCAAGAAACCTCCATAGGTTCCTTATCCCTCCGAGGCCAAGTCCAACAACAACTTCCATAGTGTGTCCAAAAGAAAAATCAAGCTTACAACCAAAATTATTCTTCTCCATTCTCTATTTCCTAGCCCAGGGAACCTCCACAGTTTTCCTAGGTCCCCAATAATTTTCTCAAATACCAAAAATAAAGACCAAGGTTTCCCCTTCTCCTCTAATCCTCCTTCCCTTTATGTCTCTCCCACTCATCCACCTCAACCACCTACCATTAAGGCCATGAATACCCCCTCATCCTTTTAATTTAATGACCTTGACTTCCTTTCCATTTCTTCTCCAAAAAAATAAATTTAAGAATACAACTTGGAAAACCTTGGGAAATGAATAATAATTAAATAATAATAAATTATTAAATCATTTTAGTAAAATAAAATTACAGATTCAAAAGTATCTAATAATAAGTATATACCAATATTAGTTGTAAGAAATCTTTTAGAGAAGATAATTATAAGTCAATATTAGTTAATAATTATAAGTCAATATTTCCAAGTTAATTAAAATATAATCAAGATTAACCATTTATTGTATCATATAAATTTCAAGCTTTAGAATACTAGTGTTTTCACGCGAGGTGTGGGTATGTAGCTAGCATACACATATCTTATACGTATACTAATACTACTTATTGGAATAAAGCAAAAAAAATCAATCATTCAACAGGTAGGCTAATAATATAATGTAGTATAATGAGATCAAGTAGGGAATTACATATACCCCTCCTTCATAAAATTTTGTCCCGAAGTTAAGGTCAAAAGGATACAAGCAGTTCATTAGTAGTATGACAATAAGGCATAACAAATAAAGAGATATATATAGTAGTCAAATTAATTAAGTTAAGCAAGGATATTACTTCCCATCAAGAGTCTCTAGCTAAACAATAGCCTCCTATCCTCCCTAACCTACTTACACTCCCATCCTATCTATCCTCTCCATCCTCTATTGCAATATATTATGGCATTGACTATACCGATTTAACCAATGATAGAACCAATGTGGCGAAAGCGTTGACTATATCGACCTAAATTCCCCACCAGGAAACTGGAAATCATCATCACACGTCTAGGGGAGAATTTCCATCAGTGTCCTCCCATGATTCCAAGCTTGGAGGTTAAACGACGGGAATGCCTCTAACCCTCCTTAAAACTAGGGTTAACACCCTAATATGGACCACACTATGGCACTGGTTGGAGACTTGTGATTGAATAATCCAGTCAGGCAATCATGTCACCTGCCATTTGCACTTTCACCATGTCATAATAGTGTATATAAAGTAGATACAAAATGTAATAGAACAATGTAAATCTACCATTCCTCATTGGATGTCTCGGCATCCCGTAAAAAATAACATGGATCTTTGGTATCACATATCCCTTTCCAATATGCACATTAGCTCTCATCAATGCATATAACAAGAATAAATCACATCCAATAAGACATATATCAAATAAATCATAGCTTTGATAAATCATGCACTAGATAAATCATAACCAAGTAAGCCATAAATTATATAAATAATATATAATAATAGTCATACATCAAATATTTTAATCAACAAAACACAATCCATCAAGTGTTTTTTATAAGCAAGTTCATAAGCCCAAATGGAATTTGTCAATATAACATAGCGTTCATAAATGAAACAACATGGAAATACAACTAGGGCCTAAACATAGGTAGATATCCAGGTCAAAATGTGCATCACAAACGATTAAAAAGTGAGGGGTTCTTGTGATGTATATAGTCTTTGTATCCTCCAAGGTAGCATATCCTGGGCTATTCTTGTCCCAATGTGTCTTATGAGTACTATGTATGGTGTTATAGAAAATTTATGTTATGTGACGAGGATTTTTATTATGTCTATGTAATTCAATTCCTATATTCAAAGACTTCATGTCTTTTGAACATAGATATTTTATGCTTGCAGACTCCATTCACCAAATCACACAATGATTGTTTGAGAAATATTATATATGTAAGAGATTATGTTAACTCTTGGATATAGAAATCTTGAAAAGTGGAGCTAGTTCTAATGAAAATATCACAAGTGTATCTATTTACGCATTAAAATATTAATTAGATTGGAACTTTCTAAATGACCACTCAGTTAAGAGCTTGGTTGTTTCCTTAAGCTCTAAGAAGTAAACACTTTGTGCAAAACACAACTAGAGACTGAGAAGTGAAGCATATTTGAAAATTTAAAAGTGAAAAATAATGTCCATGGACTTGTAATATTATGTGGAGCACATTTAGAGACTTGGTGAATCATAATTAAACACTAAGTAAAGGAATTTTAATATTGTTAAAGCACACCCTTTTTAATATTTGTTAAGTAGATCATAATTAGAGACTAGAATGTGAACAAATATGAAATAATATCCATGAACTTACATGATTGTAATAGTTTGTGAATTCTTTTTCTTAATATTTCAATTTTGGGTTTTATAGAGTTTCCAATGTCATTTACATTCCATAAATCATTTACATCGATCATCAATAATTTTCATTGATGGCAGCAATAATTGGAATCATCTGCATCTTGTCATAATAATAAATACCAACACTCTAAATGGATCGTCAGAACTTATCACTCCATCCAACTTTAACACAAGTTCATTTTTTTTAAAAACTTAACATTTTTTCCTATAGGTATTTTAACATTGTATTGGTAGTCTTTTGAAAGAAATGTAATCCATGATTGAATTCAATTTTAACCATGTGGCTATCACCCCTAAATCATGATTTCTCAAAGATTCCACTAAAAGATATGTACATAGAATGAACACAATTACATTGTGGCCTTATTTAGTTTTGTTGTATAACTGAGGTGGGTGTTACTATTTCTAACATCTAATAAATTAACTAGACTTTGGTAAAAATTTCTTCCACTTTCCACTAAGAATGGTGCAAACACACATTTTTTTTTCTCTGACTTTCTTTAAACAATTATTGTCAACTCAACAAACACAACCACTTTGGTGCAATACACAACCTTTTTTTCAACTTTCTTCATGAGGCTTATTAGCTTCATAAATACCTCTCTCACAACCATATCACATGGACAACGCAATATGCAATATGCATGTAACACACTTAGTTTCCTTTTGAAATAATTCCTTATGTAATATATATAGGATTATCTTGAACAACCAATAATATCCATAGGAATAGAAATTAAGTAGCCATTATACACGCATGAATTAGAAATAACGTAAGGAAATAACATAACATGATCGATCATAACAAAGTAAATAGTAATAACACTTATATTAATCAAGACTATCTATAGTAGTTGTTTGAGTTGGAGTTATTCCTTACCCAACCATAGTTTTCCAACATAACCATAGTCTCCCAACCAGGCTTATGAAGTGAGAAGGGTGAAGGGTAAGGTGCATAATCGACTGGATAACTTATGTCTACCATCCCTTGCTATGACTTGCTTCTTTCCCCATCGCTAACCCATTACTATTGTTTTCAAGTCAAATACACATAACATTGTCGATTGGTTGTGGCATCACATATTCTTAATCCATTTATTTGTATTCTAAGATTTTTTGTTTGATTCAATCAAATTGTTTTATTTCATTTCATTTATAATATTTCTCCTCATTAATGTTACCTTGAAAATTAGGTCATGATTCTCTTACTCTATTTCATGTTGTCTTTCAGAGATTTTATAATTCACCAATGAACCCATGATCACATATTCAATATTTTGTCATAAATGGTCTCTCTCTAGTCCATTTTATTATTATTTCTTTTAGATTCTTGTTTTTGTAGAAATGCTACCCAACTTCTTATAATTAAACAACATAATCCTTATTAGGATCACACGTGAGTTTTTCAATCTCATTTAGTCAATGGTACACAACTCAACTTTTCTTTCCATTTAACTAAGTGCTAACTTTTTATTCATGATCCTCATACTTATTCATATAAATTGTTATATGCTTTCGTTTCTCTAACTTAGTAGAATTTATTACACTTTCCTTCTTATCTAAAGAGATTATTATTATCCTATAATTTGCCACAAAATTTTCACATTTATGCTTATTGTTATAAGATGTTAATAGTTATTTTGAAAAGTTCATATATTTTGTTGGTATAATCTATCCCAGATTGAACCATATGGTCAAACAAATGCTATGCATCTTGTATGAAGACTCATGTAAACTAACATTCCAACCTAAAGTTGTGTTTTCATGTCCACAAATTCACATTTATTGACGATACAATACGTTATTTTTCTAGTATTTCTAATCATTCATTAATTAATCATGAATTTCATTCCCTTCAGGATTTCTCAGGTAACCATATTTTAATCAAGGGGAAATTTTCATCTAACAATCATCGAAATGACTTCATTCCTTAATCAACCATTAGAGGTTCCTTCCCTCACTCTTTTGTTCTGACAAAAAATCTTCTTGGAAATTCATTTTTCTTGTTGCAACTATAATATAAGTTGTCGTCATCCAAAGGATGTATAAATTAATATATCATATTACTTTTCCATAAATTACTATGTGCCTATCTATGCCATACTATATAAAAGGGTAACAACAAAGACGAAGGAAATTCATTTCTTCATACTATTACAACACTTGTGCTGAATGAGTCTACACGCTTCCAAGCTAATTTTATTGTTATATAAAGAAATTGTAACACCAATAATACCACTGCAACTCTGATTTTTTTTTTTAAGGATAGATGTATAATTATCAAGGAGCATTTTCAAATTAGATTTTTAATTCCTTAGTATTTTATAATAGAATGGTTTTCTTATCAATGTTCATCTAGACCTTAATATTCACTTTAATTACGTAATAATACTTCTTCAATATAAAACTTCTTCAATATAAAATTTCCATTCATTGATAACATGATATTGTTTCCAATATAATATATTTAAATTATTGATAACTTGTACAATCATGAAGGTTAGTGTAGATGTCTTGAGAACTCATAGATTTTTTTTTTTTTAACCCTTTAATATGGACTTAACCCTATAAGAGATTACAACCTTGTTGGAAATATGGTTAGGTTCTCTTTGATTACAACATCAATAATTGCAGAAATTTTGGTGGCATATTTTCTCCTATCTAAATTTATGCAAAGATTTGCATAAATTATGGTGGAAATAACTCTTAGTAAATATATTTATTTATCTGAGTGTAAAGAACTTCCCCAAAGAACTCTTACATTGATTCATACATTATTTCAACTATTTAATTCTTATGGATGCACTAGTTTAATATTATGAGCATCAATTTTTTTTCAAACCAATGATACTTATTTTAATTATGTTATGCCAAATTTAATATTAATAAATTATTAAATTATGCACTTAATTATATATAAATTCCATAAATACCATAGCACAAAATTGCATGTCAAGACACTTCCTTGATTAATAACACTCCAAGGATTTCAGGCAACAGGGACTCATGACACTTGAGGGCCACCTTGAACAAGTTCATAAAATAAGTATATTAGGTATGTTAACTGCACTATTAAATAATGTAAATTGGATATGTAAACTACACTATTAAATAATGTAAAGTATCTTACATGGAGCGTTAATAACATTTGGAATTTAGTCAATTTTAATGCATCTCTACAACCCATATAAATTTTCATTAAGTACAATGAAGACACTCAAATAAGTACAACGAAGAAATAAAATCAGTAGAGGTGACTTATTGCTGGTAGATAGGTTGCATTAAGTTTATTATACATTTTTCCATATTTTAAACTCTTGGCTAAACTCTTTCAAAAAACCATTTGAAGTTAAATAAATTTGTCCAGATAGATATTTAAATTTCTTGATACTTAAAAATATCACTTAACACTGTTTTCAAAACTCCTCTACCTTCAATTTATCTTGGAAGAATCTATCCATCATATAAGTCAGTCCAAATTAAATCCTAATTTAACAATTAGAAAAATATTAACTTATTATAATGACCTAACTACCTTTGTTGAAATTCTTTCCGCATTCATCTAAAAGAAATTGCATATAAACAAACAAGGTTATAGATGGAAAAAAAGATTCATAGAAAATTGGTTTTTTTTTTATAGGTATTTGAACACCAATTTATTTTGTGGGAGACTAATCGACATAAGTTCCCCTTTCTTCCTTTCTACTCAGCTATGCTTGCTTGCTTTTGGTCTCAATGCTTTTTTTCATCCTTGTAATTGATATCACTAGTTTAGGTTAATATTCACTACTTCTACTCTTTAATATGAAAATATTCCCTTTGAAAGCATTTTACTTTGAAAATTAGATTTCCTCAATTTCATGCATTGATGGTAGTGCTCCAGACGAGTATCTCAGGCCGATCCTATGCCACAGGAGGCTCCACCACCTGGCATGATACCACCATATACCATAACTTTACTACCTCCTGAATTGTGATGCCACACACTCAACTCGAACTAGGAAAAATAATGGTGTGGTCCTTGTTAGTGTCAGTATTTGCATCCTATGATCAATGATAAAAAATCCTCTTTTCATATCATATTAGGGTCTCATTCATAAATTTTTGTCATTCCACAAGGTCATCATTCCAAAATTTACTCACTGATGGTAGCCCTAAAATCAAAACATTTCACTTTTCCTAAGTTTTCATTACTTGCTAGCTCATTTTCATACTTTACTGAATGTACAATTGTCATGAGATCATACCACTTGTTCAGTTATGTAATCATGAATTCCACTGAGTTAAGGCTCTCATTAGGTCTTTATGGCTTTTCAAGGTTTCATTAGGTTTCTAGGGTTTTCAAAGGTCCAATAATAAACCATTTCCATAGCATAAGAGCAACAAGTAAGAAAATGATAAATTAACCTCTCTTCACCATGTAAAGATGATTTGTAAGGAGTAATTCTTATTCCAAGATGTAATTTTTATTTTCAAAATGTAATTTTTATTTTCCATTATGTAAGTTCATGTCACTCAATTTGTAATAAGTTCTTGGTTCCCAAGCTTCCAAATCAGAGTTCCACATGCCAACAAAGCATCAAAGTCAAAATGTAAAGAGTTCTCAATCATAAAATGATCAATGTGTAAATAATGAAGTCAAAAAGAGAAAATGATAAA
This sequence comes from Pinus albicaulis, assembly GCA_034641835.2. Taxonomy (NCBI): domain Eukaryota; kingdom Viridiplantae; phylum Streptophyta; class Pinopsida; order Pinales; family Pinaceae; genus Pinus; species Pinus albicaulis. The sequence continues at coordinate 841,781,116 of CM076570.1, forward strand.
GTTTCAAAGTGTAAAGTGAAAGAGAAGAAAAGAGAAAGTGGGTCCCAAGGCCCAAACATCAAATTCATCAAGTATAAACACCACCATAAGACAAAGAAGAAGATCATTTTCCATTTCAAACATTGAGCTCACACTCCCTTAGCTCAAAAAATTGATTTGCAGGGTCAAAATTTGAGTTTTCAGTTGGTGTTGCGTTTCTGGAGGGTGGCGATGCGTTTATTGAACAGGCACCGTGATTTTGGTCAAGTGTGTTGCGTTTTTTGCTGAAGGGCGCTGCACTTTTGGGTAAGGCATTGCGCTTTTGCCCAGTGTGCCCTACAAGCTCCAAAACTCACCCAATTTTCTCCGAACCTCCACCAAAGATTCTCATAAGCTCTTATCAAGTAAGTAAGACATATTTTGCCTCCTCCTTGTGTTTTTCAAGAGCATTTTCATGGTGTTTGAGTTTTCATGAAAAATTGGTAGTTTTTCTAGTTTAAAACCCTAATCTCACTCTCTCATTCCCAATTTGGTGCCCATAAACCCTGCGTTCCCTTCCTACATCACTATAAACCCCATCCCTACCCCTATAATACTATATCCCTTTCCATAAATCCATTTTTCCCTAAACCCTAAGTCCTAAGCATCTCAATTTCCTAGGTAGCCCTATCAACCCTGTAATAAAATTCTAATTCCCAATCCCTTAAACATTTTGATCTCCTATCACCTCCCTAAGTTCATTAACCCCTTCCCCCATCTCCCTAATTTTTCCTAGACCTATCCCCACTCCCATTTCCTCATCCCTAGGGTTTTTAGATAAAAAATATCATGGAAGAAGACAAAGATTACATGGAGGAAGAGGAAGATAGACAGGAAGAGGAGGATAGAATGGAGAGAATGCCACATAAAGGAGGAAGAATCCTAAGGCTTGATCCCACCAACGCCAGAGAACTGATGGATTCACCAATGAAAGTATCTTTCTTTCAATATGTTGGTTTCCTTGATTTATGCAATATGATTGAAAGTGTTCAACATCACCCTATTTTGAGCAGACTTTTCATTTCAAACCTCAAAGATAATGAGGTGACCCTTGCAGGTGTAACATTCACCATATCTAAATCTATCATTGCTATTGCTACAGGGATTCCAAACATGGGTGAAAGGTGGTTTAAATCCAAAGACTTGGATGATCAGTATTATGAACCATTCATTAAGCCAAGGTACAAAAATGAGAGAAGGAGAATTTTTCCTTTCAGCCACCTTCTTGATAGGTATACCCCCATGATGAAGATCATAATGAAGTACTTCTCTTGTGAAGGAAGGTTCTCCGAACTCTATACATATCATATTAGACTGCTTATGCACTTCACAAGAGTCAATTTTCTTAACATCCCATACTATCTGTTCAAGAGCATAGAAAAAATAGTATACATTTTATAAAGGAGAGATTATGACCAGCAGATGAACAACCTCTTTCACCACTCCCTCATCAAGGTCATTGTCCTCCATCAGCTTAACCAGTTTCATATTTCATGGGACACCTTCATTTCCAATGATATATTCATAGCTCCAAAAGCTCAAAATGCTGAAGATATGCCTTCTTCATCTCATCCTAATGATCAACATGTTGAAGATAAACCTCCTCCATCTCAGCCCACAACACCTACTCCTTCATCAACTCAGCCTACTACACCCATTTCAACACCATCATCACCATTTCAGGGTGATATTGGGTCACTTAGTAGATCTATGGTCAGCAAGCCTAAAAGGGCTGAAATGGGCACATTGGCTAGAACATATTAGAGAGGGTATAGGCAAGTGTTTGCTCCACAGAAAGTGGAAGGGACCTTGACTTCTTCATCACAAAAGCAGGTACAAAAGGGAAAGGAAGAGATGACAAAGGAAATTTTTCATGAGGAAGCCATACAAGAGGATGAGGATCCTTATGACGAGGAAGCATAATTTTACCTTGTTGACTTAGATGAGCAGGATGATCATGAGGCTTCTAGTTTGATTTTCAAGGAGAAGGATGCCCAAATTAGAGAACTTCAGACTAACTTAGAGAGATCTAAGTTTGTCATTTATTTTCTTGAGCAGGAGAATAAGAAGTTGAAGGATACGCAAATTCTCATGAAGCTAGAGATGCTTAAAAAAAATAAAGGTAAAGCTATGACGCCACCTAGTGACCCTGGCCAGTATGACATCCAAAGTAGCAGAAAAAGACCCAAAAAAAGAGGTCTTAAGAGGGATTTACAACAATAGATAATTAAAGATGAAAAATTAACTTTTGAGGAGAAAATTGATAAGGAGAATGAGGATGAAAGAGAGACATATCTTGAAAGGGTCAACATCCATCTTGAAAATCTCCTCCACAAGGCAAAAAAGGACAAAGAGATGCTTAGAAATTTGTCAAATAGGTACATCACAAGAGACAAGGTTTGTAGCATCAAACTTAAGTAGTTGTAGGAGAAACACAAGCAAACACTAGCCAAGCAAAAGGAGGGAGACAAGCTTGATATTCTTGCAGAGGAATCCCTCATTTCTTAGCATACTTCATCAGGCCTCCATAACACAATTTTGAAGAATTTTTTGGCAAGTTTTGGAAATTTTTGAGTTTTTTGCACATTTTGACAGTTTTGCACAGTTGCATTGTCAAAAGCACAACACCCTGGGTGATGCGCTTTTTCTAGGGACCTCCAATGAAAAAAATAAAGGTACCATTAGATTCAAAAGGCTAAATAAAATCACTCTAGCAACTTTTCTCAGCTTTTTTGGGCCAACTAGTCAGCTAAAAAGTAAAAAAACACCTCAAAAAACACATTTCTGCCATGTTTTCGAGGCCAGTGCTGCGCTTTTGACCAGTATTGGGAGAATGAGTTTTTTGAGGGTCAAATCAACACCATTTTGGAAACTAAGCATAGATATAGAAACTAGACAGGACATGCTTTCCAATGAGCTATCCTAAGCTCAATTTGGACACTAGGAACCCCTCAAAAAGTGGAGTTGAAGTTGGTACTGTGCTTTTTAAACTAGTGCTGCGCTTTTTACCAATTTTCTGTGTTTTCTGAAATTTGCAATTTTTCTCAGTTTTCTCAGTTTCACCTTGGAAAATTATGTTTTTACTAATGTTATTTAAGGATCTAAATGTAATCATCATGTTTTAAAGTTACCTAGGGGTAAATCCATTAGGTAAAAACTCTTGATGAGATGTAATGAATCAGTTTCCAAAAAGTGAGGGATGAGTCAGTTTGACCTCCCTACACTCTAGGTAGGCACTTCAGTTTTTGGTTGAACAACTCGTCAACTTAGGGATTCGACCCCTAAGGATGGGAGAAGTTTTTTGATGGCTATATATTTCACTTCTTGACTCAATCATAGGTTGGATGTTGTTGTATTGATCAAAGAGTCTAGTATAATAAGTATTTGGAAGGAAATTAATGAAAGAGTTGCAACTATTTCTTTGGGATACATGTGGTATGGAAATTTAAATTATTTCTTCTTCTGTTGCATATGTATGAATGTTTTGTACTCTACATGATCCATTTAATTTCTATTTTATGTTTATTTTCAAGTTGATAAGAAGAATACATCTCCTATGCTCTGTTTTGGGAAAATCTTCATAGTTTGTTTCAATTCTTCATTTTAGAAAGAATACATGCATTGTCTTGATATTTATAGCATACAATATGTCTAATCCATCCCACTAAAAAAAACTAAAGTGTGAGCCTTCCTATCTACCTTGCCCCATTGAATGGACTGCAATCCTAATCTTATTTTCCTTGACCTAACCTCTTTTGACCTAATTCACTCATCCCACAAATAAATTCAAACAAACAAACCCTTGTACTCATACCTAGCCTAAAACCCTAATTCATCCATCCCTCTTGGCTGTGACTTTGTGGAGAGAGCCCTCTCCAGTTTGGTAGGGCTAGCTACCAAGCTAAAAGGTTGGTCTGTGGTTACCTATGTTTGGACTCTTTCTCAGCCTTAGAGATCCGGTGGAGTGATAACAGTCCCAACTTACTTCTCATCATGGGAAATATATATTTAATGTCATCTTGATAAATTCATATGAAGTAACATGTTACTAGTGTCAAACAACCACTTTCAAAAATATATTCCCAAAAGAATACTTCAATTTTAGGTCGTGTTTGAATCCCATATAAGTTGGCACTTTCAGTTACCCATATCCATGTCAGATTAAAGTTCTCTCTCATATTTTCCTTTTCTAATTTCACCATAAGCATATTCCAACTATGATAACCTCTATGCCCAGTACAAGGTGTGTGAGTTTTATGTTTCTTAACATTGTAAGCACTTAAAACTAATGCAAGAACCTCCCAAAAATCATTTATTTCATTAAAAGATGCATGGAAAATATCATGGATATCACCTTTTTCTTTAGAGAAATTTTTTATTTCTATGGATGACCCTCATGCATATCATATTTAACATATTTATTACATAACGAAGAAGTACACAAATATTAAATTATCATTGAAATAATTTAATCACACAACCTTTAAAAAAAGAATGGAAGCAAGCTAAGAGTGTTTTCCACATTATCAGGTGAGATACATTGCTCCCTTATAATGCTCGATGGAGAGACTTGGTCCACTCAATGAATTTTAACAACACATTTCATCCCATCATATTTCAAAGTAACCAACCAATCTATATTTCCATTGATTCCTTTGATTTCATTGCCCACTTCTTCTCTTTATATAACTAGACGTTACCTTCCTTAACTTCCATCTCTTTAAACTTTCTAAACCCTGCTCTTGCCATCGAATCCATTGGGGGGTTTCATCCATCTTATTCTCCTCTCACAATTTATGGCTTGAATTAGTTTTTAAAGTGAACAATATAAAGGCTACAATAATCCAACAATGAGCAAAGATTTTGATGGAAATGTTGGCATTGATGTCAAATAATCATGTTAGGGAAGCTTGTTGTCATTGATCTGATTTGTATTGATTATGTTAAGGCTAATTTATGTTGAATGACATTGCTTCTAGTGTAAATTCCAAAAGTGATGTGAAGTGCAAAGGCTATGATAATCAAATTTCAAGGCTGAACATTGTTAAATAAATATGTTGACTGGTTGTCCTTGGTGAAAAAAATAGGACATAATATATTGAGACACAAGATAAAAAACATAGGCTTTTATTAAATAGGAAAAATGTATGGTATGTTGGGTGTGTGTTATATTCTTTCCACGAGCCAAGAATGGGGGGTGGACCTACCCATGGTTTTGGGAATTATGGTTTTTTTCCCATGGTATTCTGTAGATTTGGTCAAGGGAACTACTCTTATGTTCTGATATAGGGTTAATGGATTGGGGCTTTATGAATGCTTCAGCATGTATATATATGTATTGTAACATTGAAAGGAACATAGTGAAAAATCAATACGGTAGTCCCGACTTTGGAATCTAGGGGAAAATATTTGTGTATATTTGTTTTATGTTCTCACCATTGTTTATTTTTCTGTTTTAAGAATTTTTTGCAGGTAGTTTCTGTATAGTGTTCAGACCTACATTTGGTATCAGAGCTATTTCAACTTCAAGGGGACACCTTTGTTGCTGAGGGGTTTCGCTCGAGCCTGTGGTAGACCCTATTTAGTGGGAGATCTGGGGGATCAATTTTTGTGGTGAAAGAATATGGAAAAAAGTGGAAAGATAGAGATCGATAAATTTAATGGTTAGAGTTTTTAGTTGTGGAAGCTAAAGATGGAGGATCTATCGGTGGACTGAGATCAGTGGATTGCTGTAGATCCTGGTTTGGAACCAATAAGAATTTCGGTAGAATACTAGGCCAAGCTAGATCGGAAGGCAAAGAGAAAAATAGAATTGTGTCTCTTAGATTTAACATTGTTGAATGTATCAGCGGAAACTACGACGAAGGCAATGTGGGACAAGTTATGAGATTTGTACTGATCTAAGTCGTTGGTGAACAAACTATTCCTACGGAAAAAGCTGTATAATATAAGTATGAAGGATGGAGACTCGGTGATAGAGCATTTGAACGCGTTTAATACTGTGGTTGTTGAAATGGCACCCAAAGGGGGCTTCTAATTTATTTTTCCCTTAATTAAATTAGAATTAAAATTGTAATTATATCACATAAAAACCTGTAAGTGTTAACTTAGTAAAGAAGACTTAGTTAGCTCAGTTAGTTTGAGTTGGAGGTTAAACTGGAGGCATGTAGAGATATTCCTAAGTTTTAGGGGGTCTAGTTACAGTTATTTGTGAGTTGTAATTAGTTAGCTCAATTATTTGAGTTAAAATCAGTTTAACTAGTTCTAACTCAGAGATGAGCTAGTGATAGGTCCAGTGAATTAAATATGATTTAATTCAAAATTAGTGGTCAATCAATTAAATGATAATTCACTATAAATAACTGTTGCATGTCATTTCTAAGGAAGACCCAGTTGAGATTGGGGTTAAAGGGAATATAACTATCAGTTATATAATTATAAAATTGTATAGGTCATGCATGAGGTCATCAGGATGCGTTGAAGTAATTTCAATATCAATTCTTGGGAATATCCTATTTAATAGGGCCAAAATTCCTCCAAGAATGCGTAAGCAAGACTAGTCAAACATAGGCCAAGAATTGGTTAAGTATTAGACCGATTTTGCCTAGATCAGAGTGAGACAGTCATCATAGTGTAGAGGTTTCTCAAGAAGGAAAATATCATTGTATTGTTTCATGATATTGAATTTATGTAATATATAGATAGCGGGGTTTTGAGCAGTTGATTTCCCAAGATACATCTTGTGTTGTGCGATTGATAATTCTTTCTCTTGTTTATGTGATTGTGCGATCAAAATTGGTTTCAACAATTTTTAGAATGATTCAGTATTTTGTTTTAGTACATTACAAGATCAATTGAATCCCTCTAGATAATTTCTACATGGTATCAGAGCAGGAATCACAATAGAAGAGAAGAACCAGAGTTTGTTTTGAACAGGTACATCAAATTTGCAGATTTATTCTTTAGGACCAACAACATATCAAGATGTCTTTCAATGGCTTGAGACTCAAATATTCCCTTGAGGAAAATTCAAATTACATAGCATGGAAGGACATGATGGAGGCAGTGCTAGAGGATAACAGACTAAAGGCATTCATAGAAAGTGATATTACCCAGCCCGAAGCAACATATTCTCAACTTCTTGATGCATGGAAGAATAATGTAGAAAATTCTAGAAGGATCTTGTTAGTAGGAGTTCGAGATCATATTGTCTTGAACCTCCATGGAAAGGAAAATCCATACGCTATGTGTAAGGCCTTAACATATATGTTTCAGAATAGGAGCGACCAAAGGAAGTTGGCGCTAAAATAAAAGCTCAAAAATATCAATATGGAGAAGGGTGACACGATCCAAAAATACTTGACGAATTTCACTCAATGTCGAGATGAACTTGGAAGTGTTGGGGTAACAGTTTCCCAGGATGATTTTGTTGATTTTTCTTTAGTGATGGGGTAGCATCGAATGTGCTCTAGCTCCCAAAATTTGTGGAGGGACTAGAGTACATGAGATATCAAATACCCAGAAAAGGATTTGGAAAATTCCATCCGGTTTGGGATATAATGAATTAATTAATAATTTTAACTATGGACCCTATGTCTAACTTAGGAAAAGTAAATTATTAAAGGTAATTAATTAAAACATGTGATGAAATTTTCTTAAGTCACAGGGATCAATATTTCTTTTAATATTAGCTATTGATTAAAGATATGATCATGGCCGTTGGTTTCACAATGAAAAAAGTATAAAGGTAAGGCTTGGGGTCATTTGGAGAAGACACACAAAGGCAGAGCACTAAGACTAAGCTGGAATTCTAGGGCATGGTTTGCTAAGAATTTCCAGAAGTGTTTCAACTGTAGAGAGGGGTAGTTTAGGCAAAGGGGATGATATGATCCCAATGCCTAGAATCAGCACGAGGCAGAGAGAAGCTTCCAGAGGTAGCGCAGAGAAGCAGGGGCAGCAACAACAGAGAGGGTAGTAGCTGTGCAGCGCAGGGGAAACTACATCTACGCAGGTGCTACACAGTCTCTCCTGGGGTAGCGTTTGGTAGTAGGAGACCCTCTAGGGTTATGCAGAATCCATCAAGGGTAGCGTAGGGTCTGCGTCACCCATTATGGGGTTACGCAACCCTCTCCAGGCTAGCGTAGAGGCATGCAGAGGCTGCCGTAGAGGCTTTAGGGAGCGCTGGGGTTTCTAGGGCCAATATCTGGCTGAGTCCTGTAAATCCAGTTTGAGGGTATGGATCAATCAATATTTTGGCTTCAAAACAACATGTTAGCTGCAGATCTATATTTTTCTCTGTCGGGTTTTCCAGTGTGGTACCTAGATTTGTTGTATTCAGAAAAATATTAATAATAAAAACCTTTAGCAGCCAAAAGATCAGTTTTCCCGCATTCAGTTTTTTCGGGGACTATTGTCTAGAAAATCTTGTTTCACTTTCTCTATGTGTGCATGTATTTTTATGTTTTAAATATGAATCAGTGAAAGTCTATTATGTGTTTGCTTTGATGTTAATTTTAAGTTTCAACATTAAAAACTTATTTTAAGTAGGAGAAGCATAAACATATCTAACAATAGATTTCTGCATAAGTAACATTCATAAATTTTCACATGGTATTAGAGTGATTGTAGATCTAGCAAGGTCACCAACAGAAGACTGAAGAATCTTGCTGCAGAAAGCAACAGAGAGCGTAGAAGTAGTAGTAGAAGGTGAGATCTGAAGGGACAACGCAATTTCAGAGGGAGCAGAGTCACGGAGAGGGTAGGGTGACACAATCTTACACTATCTCCATGCAGTTCCACGTATTTACTGTGTAGAGGCAGCGCTGGGATTGTATGAAGCCATCCAAGGTGACACAGATTTGAAGCTGTCTGATTTAGAAGTGCCATAAGCGGAGCTACAAAACTTCAGAAGGTGTTGGTGGGGTTGAATTTCTGATGTTTTCAGAATTTAGCCTAAGAAATAGTGACAAAGAGTGGGAGGAGATCAAATTATCAGAGGGTTTCTAGCCAAAGAAACTTGCAGATTGATCAGAGGATCAAAGAGATCTAAATCATTGATTGATTTGGAAATTTTCCAAGAGAGGAAATCAACTGTCAGAGGGAGTAGAGGGTGCCTATTTCGCCAAGGACCCTAGATCCAGATCTTTAGCATAGATAGGAGTAGCTCTGATAGATTTTTGAGCAGATGGAACCTCACGGACTGTAGAAATTATACAAACAACATGTATACCAATGGATTCAATCCAATCATGCAATGTTTTAAAGCAAGATACTGAATCCTTCTAACAATTAATTTGTGGAAATTAAACACGATCACACAATCACGCTAAGTAAAAGAAAGAAGCAAATCAATCCAAAACATAGATATTTTTCATGGGAAAATCTTGTTGCTTAAAACCCCTCTATCCTCTATTGTATATTCAACCAAGGAATGACGAAACAATACAATGCAATCTTCTCACAAGAGTCTGCTCCACTCTGTCAACTGTCTCACACTAATCCGGACAAAATCAACCAACACTTAGCCAATTTCTTGCCTCTGCTCAGCCCGCCTTGCTTGCGCAATCCTGTCAGAATTAAAAACCTATTTTTTAAAATTTCAGCCTTCCTTGACTGCACAATTCTCATGTGAAATCCTATGGTGGGTTAACTGAATCTATGCAGTTTACTAATAATACATCTGATAGTTAACATCCCTTTAACCTTTGTCTCAAGTGGGTCTTCATCAGAACTGACATGCATGCATCTATTAATAACAAATCACTAGTCACTTGAAAGATCATTGCATGTGAATTAAACTTGACTTAATTCACTTGACCTCTCACTAGTGCAACAATCTGTTACAACTAATTAGACTGACTTTAACTCATTTAATTGAGTTAACTGATTTCTCATGCATTAAACTAATATACTAACTGCAACTTGGATTCTAAAACAAGTAGAATCACTCTACATGCCTCACCAACCACCCTCAACTCGAATTTCATGAGCTAAATGAGTCTATCACACTCAGTTAACTGTTACAAGTGATTATGAGATAAGATTACAATTTATTGTCCAATTTAATTAAGGGAAAATTAAATTAGACACATTTCCAATTTATTTAATAAATTGGATTGCACACTAATGTATCACTAGGACCCATCATCGTGTGACCTGTGATCCCACACTAGTGTGTGTGTTTCATTTTCTTGTTGACTTTCAACACTCCCTCTCAATAAGAAAGGGATTATCAGCTACCTCGATCCTACCTCTATAGTATTCAAATTTTCTCTTGGCAAGTGCCTTCGTCAGAATATCTGCATCTTAATCCTCTGTGGGAATGTACTGAAGTAATTTAATGTGTCTCTGAACACAATCTCTAAGATGGTGGTACCGGATGTCAAAATGCTTGGACCTATCATGGAATACTAGATTAATCGAGAGTTTTATGAAACTCTGGTTATCACAATGTATCACTGTCAGATCTATTTGATGATCGAACAAACCAAAAAGTATCTTCCTCATCCAGATGGCCTCACATGTAGCTTGAATATCTGCCATGTACTCTGCCTCGACTGAACTGAGTGTAACTGATCTTTTCTTCCTGTTGTACCAAGAAACTATTGTCGATCCTATGCTGAAGATCCCTCCTGATGTGCTCTTCCCGTTCAATGAACTGCCTGCCCAATCTGCATCGGTGAAGCCTTGAAGCTTCACTCCCTCTATCTGTTTGTACCATAATCCATACTCTGTAGTGCCCCCAATATATCTCAAGACATGCTTCCCTGTCTTCGAAAAGAGCTTGGTCAACTTAACCATAGCTTGACTAAGCTGGTTAACTGCGTAGCATATGTCTGGTCGTGTGTTCACTAAGTACATGAGTGAACCCACAAGCTGCCTGTAAATAGTAGCATCCACTACCTCACCTGAAGTAGCATCCTCCTTCCTCCAGTTTCCTGCAAGAGGAGTCTCCATGGGTTTACATCTCTCCATGTGGAACTTCCTTAGAATCTCTTTGGCATACTTGCCTTGAGAAACAAATAGCTCCCCATCCCGCTGCCATATCTCCAAACCAAGGAAATAGTGAAGGAGTCCCAAGTACTTCATCTCAAAATATCTTGCACAAAGTTATAAGCTTCTCATCACCTGTCAAAATAAGAGCATCAACATAAAGTACGATAATCAAAAGCTTACCATCAACCACAATCTGGTACAGGTTCGCATTTGCATCATTCTTCGTGAAGCCTAACCTGATGAAATAATTGTTAATCCTGGTGTACCAAGCATGAGGTGCTTGCTTCAGCCCATACAATGCTCTCTTGAGTGTGCACACATGTGCCTCACTGTCAAAGATCTCAAAACCTTCTGGCTACTTAATGCATACTTCTTCCTCAATAACTCCATTGAGAAATGTAGTCTTCACATCCATATGATGTATCTTCCACCCCATCTGCGCTGAGAGTGCAAGGATAGATCTAATCGAGGAGTACCTCGAAAGTGGTGAAAAATTATCCTCATAGTCAATCCCCTCAACTTGTGAGAATCCCCAGGCTAAAAATCTAGCCTTGTAATTCTCCACACTCCCATCCACTTCCTGCTTCACCTTATAGATCCATCTAGATCCAACCATTGACTTCTCGACTAGTCTTGGGACAACTTCCCATGCACTGTTCCTAACGATGGAGTCATACTCCTCAACCATGGTGTCAACCCAAGTTGGTTGCTGCAGTGATTCCTCAAAAGAGGATGGTTCTGTCACAATACACAGTGCCATGTATCCAGTAAACCTTTCTTGTTACTGTCTTTGTCTACGCAGTGATGTAGGTGCTCCTACATGTTCTTCCGCATCAAGTCTCAATCTATCAGCTTCTGTGGTGCGCCTCCTACCATTTTGGTGGATGGCTCTGTATGAGTAGTTTCTGCCATTCCATGATCCTCCGCATGTGGCTTCTCCACATGTTGAGGTTCATATTTTTGAACCAAGAGTTCCTCATCTGCATGCAAATCAAGCTCCCTCTCAAGGGACAATCACATGGCTTTCTCCTCATTAAATTTTACATCTCGTCTGATAACTGTCATCCTGCTGTTCGGAAAATACACCCTTTAGTTGTGGGGAGTATAAGTGTACCCCAAAAATATCCCGATCTCTGTTGTTGGCTCTAACTTCTTTTTGGAATCTTTGGTCACAGGGAAATATACAGATGAACCAAAAATTTTAAAATATGAAACATTAGGTTTCTTACCAGAAAAATCCTCTTGTGGTGTACTCATGCCAAGTATCTGATGAGGACTATGGTTCTACACAAATAATGTTGTGTTGCATGCCTATGCCCACAAATGCCATGGTAGGCCCTCGTCATGTAACATTGCTTGTGCCACACCCATAATTGTTCTATTCTTTCTTTCTGCAATCCCATTTTGTTGTGGGTTATGAGGCGCAATCAACTCTCTCCGAATTCGTTCTTTGGCACAAAAGTTCTTGAATTAATTGGAGATGTACTCACCACCATTGTCACTCCCCAGAGCCTTCACATGCTTCCATGTATCTTTCTCAACCAGTGCTTTGAACTCACAAAATTTTGGGAACATCTAATCTTTCTTCTGCATGAAGTAGATCCAACACTTTCTAGAAAAATCATCAACAAAAATCACATAATACACGTGTTTTGTTGCAGAAGTTGTAGAGAATGGTCCACACACATCTAAGTGAACTCTCTCAAGGATTTGCGCTGCTCGATTTTACTTTTGGTGAAAAGTGGCCTTTGTATACTTCCCCATGGTACATCCCTTGCATGTGTCTATCTACGCAAGAGTACCATTTGGAAGCCCCGTAGAAATATGCTGCATGACCTTCAAAGCATCGTGGTGTAGATGGCCTAATCTCCTGTGCCATAACTCACCCTCATCCCGAATCAACGCTCCGTCTGCTTTACCCTTCAATGTTACGCAACCATCTACATAAAGTTTGTAGAGATTATTCACACGAACCCAAATCTTCTTAACTTGTCTTGTGGCTTTGTGATGAAGGAATGATTTCCCTTCACTGAAAACCACATCATATCATCTATCCTCCAACATAGCAACTGAAACTAAATTATTTTTCAAGCCTGGTACATGCATGACATCTTTTAATAAGAAATGTTTACCTGACTGTCTCTGGAAAGTAACTATACCAATCCCGGTAGCGCTATACCTCTGGCATCACCCATCTCGATGTGCATCTGAAGATCCTTCTCCTCCAAGCTACTAAAGAGTTCTTTGTCTCCCTCCATGTGGAAAGATGCACCACTATCCAAGTACCACACTGATCCCATCGCACTAGACACTATGCATGCAATGAGTGAGAAGTCCAATTAGAACTATGAAGCCAAAGCATCACCCTTGAAAATCCTGAAGCCTTATTGTTGTCCTTCTTCTTCTGTGGACAATTAGTGGCATAATGTCCATGCTCGTGACAGTGAAAAAATTTCACTCTAGACATGTCATGCTTCTTGCCTTCTTTGCCAGTCTCAGATTTGGAATAGGATTTCTTTCCCTTCCCATTCTTTGCCTTACCAGCCAAGGCGCAATTTTCCTCATCATCTGTTTTAGATGAGGATCCATCCCTGGTATTCCGCTTGAATTATTCTTGTACCAAATCTGACCAAAGTCTCTCCCAAACTGGTAGCTTCTCCCTCCCATTGAAAGAGTCCCGATAACTATGCCAGCTCTTGGGAAGGCCTAGAAGTGCTAGGCTCACCAAGTCATCATCCGCTACAGTAATCCCAACACTTCCAAGCTCATCTCAACATTGGATGAACTTGGTCAAGTATTTCAGAATAGTGTTGCCTTTCTCCATTTTGATTTTCTTGAGCTTGTCCTTTAGTGCCAATTTTTTATGGTCACAGCTACTCTGAAACAGATCTGTCAAGGCCTTCCACATTGCATATGGAGTCGCCTTTCCATGGAGACTCGAGACAATGTGATCTCTAACTCCCTCTAATATGATCCTCCTCGCCTTTGCAACCTTATTTTTCCAAGCATCAAGAAGAGCGATGTATGTTGTTGCGGGCTTGGGAATATCATTATCAAAGAATTATTTCAACCCGTTGTCCTCCAGAAATGCCTCCATTCTGTCTTTCCATGCAATTTAATTAGAACCGCCCTCGAGTGCATATTCCAATATTAATCCATTGAAATCCATCTTGATCCGCCTATTGCACCAAAGAATATTTTTACAAATTTGAATGTTGTTCAACACAAACTCAATTTATTCTCCATTATAGTGATTTCCTGTGCTCTGATACCATGTAGAAATTATACAAACAATTTATATACCAATGGATTCAATCCGATCATGCAATGTTATAAAGCAAGATACTGAATCCTTCTAACAATTAATTTGAAGAAATTAAACATGATCGCACAATCACACCACAACACATATATTTTTCCTGGGAAAGCTTGCTACTCAAAACCCCTCTATCTTCTACTGCATATTCAACCAAGGAATCATGAAACAATACAATGCACTCTTCTCACAAGATTCTGCTACACTCTGCCAACTGTCTCACACTGATCTAGACAAAATTGACCAACACTTAGCCAATTTACTGCCTCTGCTAAGCCCGCTTTGATTGCGCAATCCTGTTAGAATTAAATCCCTATTATTTAGGAATTTTATTCTTCCTTGACTGCGCAATTCTCATGGGAAATCCTATTGTGGGTTAATTGCATTTGGGAAGTTTTCTAATAATACAACTAATAGTTAACATCGCTTTAACCTTTGTCTCAACTGGGTCTTCATTAGAACTGACATGCATGCAACTATTACTAGTAAATCATCAATCACTTGACAGATCATTGCATGTGAATTAAATCCGATTTAATTCACTTGACCTCTCACTAGTGCAACAATCAGTTACAACTAGTTAGATTGACTTTAAATCACTTAATTGAGTTAACTGATTTCTCATGCATTAAACTAATACACTAACTACAACTTGGACTCTAAAACAAATGGAATCAATCTACATTCCTCACCAACCACCCTCAACTCGAATTTCATGAGCTAACTGAGTCTATCACACTCAGCTAACTATTACAAGTGATTATGAGATAAGATTACAATTTATTGTCCAATTTAATTAAGGGAAAATTTAAATTAGACACATTTCCAATTTATTTAATAAATTGGCTTGCTCACTAATGTATTGCTAGGACCCATCACTGTGTGACTTGTGATCCCACACTAGTGTGTGGGTTGCATTTTCTTGTTGACTTTCAACACGAACTACGTGATCAGGATAGGTTGGATGGCCTATCCAAATTTGCAGTTTGGAAGGCTAGAATCCTGATAGTCTTGGAGGCTTGTTGTCTAAGAGACCATGCAAAACAAGTCCTAGCCACGTCGACTGATGTAGATCTACTGAAGAATCATAATGAAGCTGTGGCACATGCCAAGCGGCTCATAATGGATGGAGTTAAGGACCATGTTGTTCCACATATATCTGAGAAGAAAACAGATGTGGAAGGCCTTAACATCCCTATATAATGGGATTTCCATCTAGAGGAAGATGGGTATGGAGACTCAGATGTGGTCATTCATGATGACCAAGGGGGAAGACATGGAACAATTTCTCTTCAGATTACAGTCGATCAGAGACTAGCTGACTGCCATGGGTGCAAATGTGGAGGATGATGTGATGGTCAGGACTACACTCAATGTGGTCACATATGAGTGGGAAACCTCTGTCCAAAGTATCTTGGGCAGTGTGGACCTTCCTGACTGGGACAACTTGTGGGAATCATGCGTCAAGAAGAACTCCACAGATTCACCAAGAATAAATACAAAACGAGATCGAGTAAGGTGAAGGAGGGAGATGAAGAGGATGCAACCTTGGCATCAAAGAGGCAGCAAGGGAAGAAGAAGTGGGATCTATCAAAGATAAAGTGCTTCTAGTGTGGCGAACTAGTATTTTTCGCCAACAATTTTCCTCAAAAGAAGATGGACAAGGAAGCTTCTTCTTCCAAGGTTGCTGTGGTGAATTACGGGTCAGAAGACGATGTAGCCATGAGCTCTCATGAACCACGAAAGTGGGGCAACATGGATTTGTAGAGCAGCTACAGAGTAGTGGCGGGATCCTTGAGCAGCTCATCTCTTGGATCACATCTGAGCTACGGGAGCCTTAAGAAAGTAGCGGGACAAGTAGAGCAGTTGGTGTAGAGAGTCACAGATGAAGCAAAGGCAGATATAAAGGCTGGAAGGAGTAGCGCAGTGCATATGCAATAAAAAAAATGTAGGGGCTGTGACTTCAACAACATAGAGAAGAGCTGCTTACACAGAGCAGAGTTGAAACAATGTGGAGGCTTCAGGAGGACAATGCAGCACAATAGTAGCGTGATAGATTTCAACACAAGGGGATGATGTGACTTCAACAATGCAAAGGGAGTCTGCTTACGCAATGCAGAGTTGTAGCCGTGCATCATCCTCTAGATGAAAACAAAGATCAACAGCTGATGGAGCCTCAGTGATAAGGATGCAACCCAACTGACTTGTCTGTCAAATATTGGGCAAGATATTCAATTTCTTCTCTCAACAACTGAAGATGCAGTGCAACAGATGGCAACACAGATGCAACAAATTGAGAGGGAGCTGCAGTACAGATGTGGCAGTGGCAGTGGAAATGTCATGGGAAGCAGTACATAATAGTAGCAACAACACAATGATGAAGGACAACAGATCCAACATCAGTGCAGAGACCCACACCAGAGATCAGCGCAGAGCTTCGGGGTGGAGTAGAGTTTGTGCTAGAGCACATTCCTCGCTAAGAGAGAGTGTTGAGTTTTCTTGAGTGATGGGGTAGCATACGATGTGCTCTAGCTCCCAAATTTTGTGGAGGGACTAGAGTACATGAGATCTCCAATACCCAGAAAGGGATTTGGGAAATTCCATCTGATTAATTAATAATTTTAATTATGGACCCTAAGTCTAACTTAGGAAAATTAAATTATTTAAGGTAATTAA
Source organism: Pinus albicaulis (assembly GCA_034641835.2). Lineage (NCBI taxonomy): Eukaryota > Viridiplantae > Streptophyta > Pinopsida > Pinales > Pinaceae > Pinus > Pinus albicaulis. Next base: position 841,798,121 of record CM076570.1, read on the forward strand.
TTAAAACATGTGATGAAATTATCTTAAGTCACACGGATCAAGATTTCTTTTAATCTTAATCATTTATTCAAGATCTGATCATGGCCGTTGGTTTCCCAATGAAAAATGTATAAAGGAAAGGCTTGGGGTCATTTGGAGAATACACACAGAGGTAGAGCACTGAGACTAAGTTGGAATTCTAGGGCGTGGTTTGCTATGAATTTCCAGAAGCGTTTCAGCGGAAGAGAGAGGTAGTTTAGGCAAAGGGGATAATATGATCCCAGTGCTTAGGATCAATAAGAGGTAGAAAGCAGCTTCTAGAGGCAACACAGAGAAGAAGGGACAACAACAACATAGAGGGTAGGAGCTGCGCCATGCAGGGGCAGCTACAGCTACGCATGTGCTACACAGTCTCTCTCGCGGAAACGTTAGGCAACAGGAGACCCTCTAGGGTTATGCAGATTCCCTCAAGGGTAGCGTAGGGTCCACGTCACCCATTCTGGGGTTACACAACCCTCTCCAAGCCAGCGCAGAGGTTGACGTAGAGGCTTCAGGGGTAGCGCTGGTGTTTCTAGGGCCAAGTTCTGGCTGAGTCTTGTAAATCCCATTTGAGGGTGTGGATCAGTCAATATTTTGGCTTCAGAAAAATAGGTTAGCTGCAAATCAATATTTTTCTCTATCGAGTTTTCTAGTGTGGTACCCAAATTTGTTGTATTCAGAAAAATCTTAATAATAAAACACTCCAGCAGCCAGAAGACCGGTTTTCCCGCATTGGGTTTTTCCGGGGAATATTGTCCAGAAAATCTTGTGCCACTTTGTCAATGTGTGCATGTATTTTTATGTTTTAAATCTGAATTAGTGAAATTATATTATGTGTTTGCTTCGATGTTAATATGAAGTTTCAACATTAATAACTTATTTAAGTAGGAGAAGCATAACAATATCTAACAATAGATTTATGCATAAGTAACATTCATAAATTTTCACAGATTTGATGCGCCTAGCACTTCTAGGCCTTCCCAAGAGCTGACATAACTACTACGACTCTATGAATGGGAGGGAGAAGCTACCAAAGTGGGAGTGATTGTGGTCCAACTTGGTACAAGAAGAGGTTTGACGGAGCACCAGAGAAGGATCCTCATCAAATACTGATGATGAGAAGAACTGTGCCTTGGATACAAAAGGCGAAGAAAGAGAAAGAGAAGGCGTCCAATTCCAAATCAGAGTTTGGCAAGGCAAGAAAGAAACGAGACTATTAAAGGTAAAATGTTTTCACTGTTAGGAGCTTGGAGACTATGCTAAAAATTGTTTGCACAAAAAGACCAACAAAAAGGCCTCAAGAGGAGCAACAGGTGAAGCACTTGCTTCACAGTTCGAGTTAGATTTCATTCTCATCGCATGCATGGTGTTATCGGTGATGGGTTATGTGTGGTATTTATATAGTGGAGCTTCATTCCATATGAACGACAACAAATAATTCTTCAGTAGCTTGGAGGAGAAGGATATCTAGATACACATCGAGATGGGAAATGAGAGGAGGTATAGCACTACCGTTGTGGGTACAATTACCTTTCAGAGGAAGTGAGGTAATCCACTCACATTAAAATATGTGATGTATGTTCTTGGTTTAAAGAAGAATTTGGTTTATGTTCCTATGTTGGAAGACCATGGATCATTAGGGAGAATTTTGAGATCTAAAAGGAGCCTCCTAAGGAAATTATAAAATATAGTGAAAATAATAAAATAATATTAGATTACATTATCAAAATTTAGAGGGAAAAAAAACTACTTTTTCAACTCATATTTTCAACTTATATTCCTACGGGTTTACTCAAATTTCGAGCGAGAACACTCGTTGGATGCAAAATTTGATTCCTCTTCCAAGGAGTACCCATGTTGCATACTTTCGACGAACCCTTCTCTATGAAAATGAGAAATACATGAAAAACGTGATTGCAATCACATTTTTCCATGTATTTCTCATTTTTCGTGTAGTAGGGTCCATCAAAATTATGAAACATGGTTATTCGTTGGATGAGGAATTAAATTTTGCATCCAACGAGTACTCCTGCTCGAAATTTGAGTAAAACCTTAGGAGATAAGTTGAAAAAGTAGTTTTATTATTTTATTATTTTTTAATCTTTTCACCTTTTTACCCTAAAAAATGGTGAATCATCCCCCATGGTTGACATCATCATCTTGAATCCTATTGGTTCTTATAAAGTTTATTTTGGTTGTACGTTTTTCTTAGGAGGCCCATTTTAGAACTCAAAATATCTCTAATGATAATGTAATATTCAATGAAGGAAAGACGTTCCTTCATCACAAAGCCATGGGACAGGTGAAAAATATTAGGGTTTGAGTAAATAACCTCTACAAATTGGATGTAGAAGCATGTGCTGTCTTGAGAACGAAATTAGAGAAGGTGGAGAGCCGAGACATCGGTGAGTTATGGAAAAGGAGATTGGGCCATCTACACCATGGCGCTTTGAAGATCACACAACATATTTCTACAAGACTTCCAAAGGGTGCACTTATGCAAAGAGATACATGAAAAGGGTGTACATTGGGGAAGTATACCAAAGCCACCTTTCACGATAAGGAAATCTGAGTAAAGGCGATCCTTGAGAGAGTTCACTCAGATGTGTGTGGATCGTTCTCAACATCTTCCACAAAAAAGCACATGTATAATGTGATTTTTGTAGATGATTTTTCACGAAAGTGTTGGATTTTCTTCAGGCATAAGAAAGATCAGACTTTCTCCAATTTTTTTGAGTTCAAGGCACTTGTCGAGAAATATACAGGGAAGAAGGTGAAGGCTCCGAGGAGCGACAATGGTGGAGAATATGTCTCTAACGAATTCAAGAACTTATGTGCTTCAGAAGGAATTCGAAGGGAATTTATAGCACCTCATAACCCAAAACAGAATGGGGTCGCAGAAAGGAAGAACATAACTATTGTGGGAGAAACACGAGCTATGTTGCATGATCAGGGCCTACCGTTGCATCTGTGGGAGGAAGTATGCAATACAACAATATTTGTGCAGAAAAAATGTCCTCATCGAATACTTGGGATGATTACACCAGAGGAATCTTTTTCAGGTAAGAGACCAAATGTGTTGCATTTTAAAATTTTTGGTTCATCAGTTTATTGCCATGTGACCAAAGATACCAGGAAGAAGCTAGAGCCAACAACTGAGTTGGGAATATTTTTGGGGTACACTGATACACCTCACAACTATCGGGTGTACTTTCTAGCACACAGGATGAAAGTGGTCAGAAGAGATGTGAAATTCAATGAAGAGAAGGCCATGCGAATTTCACTTGAGAGGGAGTTTCACTTGCATGAATTTGAGGAGCTCTTAGATCCAAAAGAAGAACCTCAAGATGTGGAGCAGCCACAACCATATGTGCAGAGAGTGGAGGAACCCACTCATGCAGAGACATCTCGAGACGGAAGGAAGTGCACTAGAGAGGATGACTGGTTGTTGCTAGATGCAAGAGAGAATGTGGGAGCACCCACATCACAACACAGGTAGAGAAGGTACCCATAGCGGTACACTGGATACATGGCTCTTATGAGCGAAGGTATAGAGATAGAACCATCCTCTTTCGAGGAAGCAGTGCAACAACCGGTTTGGGTTGATGCCATGGTTGAGGAGTATGACTCCATTATCAAAAACAATGCATGGGAAGTTGTCCCAAGGCCAGCGGGAAATTCAGTTGTAGGATCAAGTGAATCTACAAGGTGAAACAAGCAACATATGAGAATGTGGAGAAGCACACAGCCAAGTTCGTGGCCAGAGGGTTCTCTCAGGCGGAAGAGATTGATTATAATGAGAATTTTGCACTAATAATTATATTTCATATTTTTTTAAATATTTAAATAAATAACTATAAAATATATAATATAAAATATTACATTTTAATATCATAAAAAATATACATAATAAATACATAATTTTAAAATATCATTTCTTCCAAAATAATAATTTAATTATTTATTTTTGATAGAAAAAATTAATAATTTATTAAAATTATCTCAACAAAATAAAAAATAAATAATGCATTATTACAATAGGGCATACAAATTTCACTTAACTTTTAACACGATAGAAGTAAAAAACAGCGAATACACTATTTAAAGATAGTTTATTAAATCGTGATTAAAAAAAATACATTCCATATACTCTTTAAACGTTTTGTTTGATTGTAAATTTTTTGTTTTGTTTGATTGAGATTTTGATTTTTTCTTTTCTATGTTGATTATGACATTAATTGACAAATATTTCTTCCTAGAATTTATTGTTCAACAATGGAATAACATGCTATTTTTGAAAGTCTTAAGTTTTGATAAAGTGGATGCTTGGTTTTTGAGTTTGTGCATTATACATGTAGACTATTTCGCATGCCGTTGCTAAGAAGTTTTGAATAAGCGACACATTTATTTTATGCGTTAGAAGAATCGGTGATTAATCATAATTATATTCATGTGATACAGCTAATTAGAATACTTCTGTGAATTTTAGATTTACTATATATTTATATTGTTTTCTTAATCAAAAGTTGTTCACTATGGAGATTTGATGTGGTTATGAGGACGATTCACTATAAATGGTATTAAGAATTTCAGATTTTCAAGGGTTGTCCTCTGCTCTTTCAACGGTTGGATCCTATCTCCACATGGAGTGCTCTTCCAACTATTAGACCCTAGCTTGAGTTGAACCAATTTCAAGGTGGGCAAAAGAAAAATAACTTTTCTAGGGTTGTCATCCACCACCATGTAGGAGTTCGAGAATATTAACCCAATTTTTTTTAATGTTGGTGTAGAGGGCATTCATGATATATGGCTTCCCATCTCTTAAGATTGAATAATCCATGTCCAAGTCATGTGGAATTTTTCATAATTTAATTTTCAATGTTTTCATTTGAATAGTTGTTATTTTCACCAAAATCTGCACCTTTTTGATCCACCTAGGTTCAGACCCTAGGTTTCAACAACCCCTGTATCTTCCTATGCTCAAACAATCAAGTATAGGTTGTGTGCTTTAACACCATTCATTTTTGGGGCTGGTTGATTCAACATGTGAGTTATCGTCTTGTTGTCTTAATTCACAAATAGTGTATACAATCTAGATTAATATGGAATTCAACTTGATAACTCAATTTTCGATTCCTTTATTTATAATAAAAAACATCCACATAAAACTCCTAACACTATAAATTTATTTTGATGTATATGTGTATGAATTGCATTATACAAACTAGACAAAATTTTAACTACATTAGAATACTTCAATAATAAACTTATCAACTAATCTACATCCTCGAGAAAAACTCACATAAGTTACTCACATAAATTTAAAAACGATAAAGTCTATACTTTGTTTAAAAATAATAAAGTGAATACTTAGTTGTTTGAGCTTGTCGATCGTGACTCCGATTCAAGGTATGTGAGATCTTGGGACTCCTTCCACGTTTTAAGATATGAGAGAATGTGTGGGGATTTTTGTACGCTTTAAGATATGTGAAAGATTCGATGTTTGATATTTAAAAGGTGTGGAATTTATAATACAACAATGTTAAGAATGCGTGAGACTTTCTTAAAGTTATAGGATATGTGTTATGTGATTTGCAAGACAATGATCGGTTGGGATGTGTGGATATACTTAGGGGCGAAGTTTGTTTTAAGCTGTTGTTTTTCTTAGATTTGGTAGTGCTGTAATACAATATCTAAATTTTTTAGAAATCCAGTTTATATAAATGGTTAGAATTTGTATTTTTAAAGTAATTTTTTAAAATATAAATAAAAAATAAAAAATGTGTTTAATATATTTTCTGAAATATAAATATATTAGTATAATTATATAAATTTAATGATTGGTAATTATTATGATAAGCATTAAAATGTTAATGGTTCATAATAAATTAACATAGATCTAATATGAGCATAAAGATTAAATATTTTCAGTATCCAAGCCTTGTGGCTAGTCCGCGCTCCTTGGACTTGAAAGACTTAGTGAACTGAAACATCTAAGTAGCTATGGGAAGGGGTATGCCTACAAAGAAGCATTCCCTGAAATCAGAGTTAGTGGTCCCACGATTGTTTCTTGGAAAGATTGGGAAGAGCCGAACGAAGAGGCGGTGTTCTTGTGCCAATTGTAAGCTAGAAGGGAATGAAATTCATACCATAGAGTGTTTATGCAAATATTTTTAGAATGTAAAATACAATGTGTTATTTTTCATTGTTTAAATTGTATTTTTTAATATTAAATAGATACAAACTTAAAATTTTCATTATATATACATAATTAAAAAAAAATGATATGTAATGTATTGACATTAAAATATTTAACATAACATGTAGACATTTTATGGGGAAAATTAAAATGATTTTTTTTATTAACATATTTTTAAGTATATGTCAATAACTTAAAACTTCCAACCCATGGTATGACAAAGAATGTAAAATTGTCAGTAAAGCGATCTAAGATGCTCCTAATGAAATCATTAAGTTGCAGAATATAAATATATACAAATATCTCATCAAGAGGAAGAAGAGGTCGTATATTAATAAAAGATAAGAGCATCTTCTCCACCTTTCTAAGTCGCTTCCAATTTTTTTTGGCGGAATGTGCTTGTTCGTAAAACCAAAGATAATCATTCTATCCCCTTAGAAAATTGGGACAACTATCTTAAGAAGTTGTATGACTCTCCGAACACTATGGTCACCACCTTAAACACTCCTATTAAGGAGGATGTATTCTCTTTGGATTACACTGAGTCTGAGATTAATAAACTCGCTAATGGGAAAGCTAAAGATATTGAAGGGTACCAAGATGGGATCCTTAAAGTGGGTAGATCTATCCTCATTCCTCATCTCCAAAAGCTTCTCAATTTGGCCGTAAAACATGGCTTCCCTCAGCTTTGGATGCCTCAACTTTGGATGCAAAGCCTTATTGTGCCTATCTTTAAAAATGGGGACAATCACATTCCTTCTAACTATAGGACCATTATGATTAGCCACATCCTTGCCAAGATTTATGGGCACATTTTGGAAAAGAAGCTTAGCCTTTGACCTGAAATCCAAGGAAAAAGAGCTAAAGGGCAAGCTAGTTTTAGGAGACATCACTCGACTATCGACCATCTTGTCACTCCCATAATCGTTGCAGAAGAATGTCGCAATAGTAAAGACGATCTCTTCTGTTGTTTTGTGGACATCAAAAAATATTTTGACACTGTTCCTCGAGATAAGTTTTGGGAGAGACTTAAAGAAATCATGGTTCCTATTGAGTTGAGAATTCTTGTGATCCACCTCTAAGAGACTGTCACTTCCAAGCTTAAAATCAACGAAGGGTGGTCTAAAGACATTAAATGCAATATCAGGGCTAAGCAAGGGTGTCACCTATCCCCTACCCTTTTTGGCATATACATCGATAAGCTAGAGGAATGTCTAGATATTGTGGGATGCAAGGGCACCGAGATTTCTGGTATAATCATTAATCTTCTCCTTTATGCTGATGAAATCGTTCTTCTTGCAAAAAGCCATGATAAGCTTAACAAGCAGCACAAGACTCTGTCTATTGCTCCAAGATGGGTATGAATGCTAATACCAACAAGACTAAAGTCATGATCATTAAATCCAAAAATATCACCCATGGTAGTTGCGTTTATAATAATCAGCGCTTAGAGCATGTCTCTTCTTATAAATATCTGGGTATTGAATTTCCTCATCAACTCAACTGGAATTATTGCATTGAGAAAAGGATTATTGGGGGTTGGAAATATTATTATGAGCTTGAAAAAAATTGTAAGTTGGTTGATCTTTACATTTGGAGTAAAAAGAGGTTCCACTTTGAGACTCTCGTCACCCTAGTTGTCTTATACGGATGTGAAGTTTGGGGTTGTAGTATATCCAGAGGTTCTTGGAGGAAGATTGATATGATTCAAAAGAAATTCAAAACCTACAACCTAAAGATCAAGGGAAATACGTCATATCATATCCTCTTGATTGAAACTGGTATGTCCCCCATTGAAAGTATGACTATATTTAGATATTTTATGTATAAGAAGAAGCTTTACAACATGGAATCCAAAAGGCTCCCAAAAATTGCTTCTAACTTTAGTCAAAACCCCGACCTTCACCTCAAGCGCGGGTGGCATAAGAATGCCCAATATTGGCTCAACTATTGAGGAATTAAGGAGGAGATCAATATGGGAAGCAAATATAGTGTCAAAGATGTTATTACCTCCAAGTTTAAGGACAAGCTGTGGGAGGATAAAGAGCTAGAGGATAAAAGGAATCTAAGATACTATAAGGAGACGATCAACCCCACCTTTGATAACCAAAAGTATCTCTTTGTGTTGGCTAGGGCTAAGAAAAAAATGAACATCGCTAGGATAAAAACTAATTCTCATGAGCTTCTAAGTGAGACCAGGCGGTGGTCTATTCCCAAGACTCCCTGGAACGATAGAATCTGTCAGATTTGCAATACTAAGAAGGTGGAAGATGAAAAAAACTTCCTATTAGACTGTCCGAATCTTAATCACATCCAATCTCAATTCCCTAATATCTACCACACTTCCAATCTTATTGACTTACTAATCCAACCCCTCTATAGCGATATTGGAGCACTTCTTTCCCTTCTCTTGGATCATAGAAACAAGATTATGAAGAATCCCACTTAGATTCTTTTTCTTTTTCTTTTCTGGAGGTCTGGTAGGGCGCATTGGCTTAGTGGACGTTAATCATCATCATCATCATTAATTAATATTAAAATATTTTATTAATAACCAAATTATAAGATTTAAACATCTTTCAACACATTTTTTTTTTTACTTCTAATTACTTTACACCATATTCATTTTTTTTAATTATAGCCGACATTATTTTTCTATTTAGAACATATTTTTTAACTTTAAATTTTATTTTAAAGGGGAGAAAAGGCTGGGCAAAAGGTTGGTTTACCGGTTGAGGTCAGTCACTGCGCAAACACCTGTGGAGTAGCCAGCAGGGGAATTGTGGCAGAGGAAGGTTTCTGCAGCCATTGTGCAACATTTTTTCTGGTATGTTTTCTTCTACTGTCGTTTTCTTAGCATGGAAGTCATATGCATTACTAAGATGGGAGGGAGGCATATCCCATATGAAACGAACCCCTTTCATGTAATTGAATTGGATGGGAACCATCCTTGTCCTGGTTATGTTATGTTGTTCATTTGGGAGGATGCTTTATCTGGGAGGGTTTCTATAGTGTTTGCAAAGATTCACTAGTTTATCAGTCTGGTCTTTGTCATTGTATCTCCATGAAAGAGTGTTCTTCAGTTTTCCCTAAGGATTCCCTTAGAGTTTGTCATTCATTCAATCATGTTAATTTCGTCTTTGTTCTCCGGGCATGAGAAATGCAGGGGAGGTGGCAGGCGATGATGCATGGCGAAGCATGGCTTGGCCTCTCCCTCAATTGTCTCATGAAACCATTCAACCCGACTCCTCCTATCAATAGATTTATCTATACAACTCTGCATGTTAATTATATTGTATGAACTTGCATGCATGTCTTATAATGATTATCTGGGTGTTAAGGGTTTTGTTAATATTGTCAACTTGGGTCCATACCAGGCTTTGATTTCAGGCAGATATCATGGTTACTTGGTTGTGGCAAGGGGAAATTTACTATATATGCTGGGCTTCGGGTTGATGCATGTCAAGGGTGTAAAATCTATGATCTTGTATAAGATTTATTATGTTTTATGGGAATCACGGGTTCTGTCGACCAGTTCTCCATTTTTAGTAATTGTCTGGACTCTGTTCTGTTGTTTGTTGCGGGTGTTAATTCATTGATCCTGCATTGTAAATCCTTGAGCTGGGTTCTTATTAATAAAATGAATGATTGTAAAATTCAGAATACATAGGCATGCACACAGTGCTTTGTCCTATGTCCTGTTGAGTATGCATAGTGCATGACTCTGTACTATCACTCCTTGAGGGTGTCACTGGCAGTGAAGAGGAGATCTCAAAAAATAAGAGAATATGGGCAAGCAAGCAGGTGAAAAGTAATAAGGATGAGGTGGTGGAATGGAAACATTTGACCCTCAATAGACAAGAGAGGATTTTATTTAGTCTGACTAAAAACAATGATTTTTCTCTATTTCCATGTACTGGTCCTCCTAGCATATTTCACCCTCAGGTATTTGTATATCATGTGAAAATGTGGATTCAGGGGAAGGTATAATTGGTGGGAGACCGACCAAAAACGAAAATGGTGAAAGCGTAGGTAGGAAAAGGAAATGGTGGAAAAAGAGGCCCAACGAGCAGTGCACGTAAGGACAAAGGCAGGGAGAAGGCAGGACCCAGTAAATGAGGAAGAGAAATTGGTAAGGAAATCATGCAAAACTTACTGAATGTGTATGCAGTGGGGACACCCGAACAAGTAAAAGGCTTGATTTCAGGTTGGGAGCACGAACTCAAAACCAAAGTTGAGGAAGATATTCCAGATGAGGAAATGGAACCTATGGTGACTAATCCCGAGAACACAAGAGGAAGACTATCCCTGTTTAACCAATCTATCCATCTCTATTGGACAATGAAGTGTTTAATGGGAAAGGCCATTGTAACAGTTCAAGAGGTAGGAGGAGACCCAAAGGCAACTTCCATATTGGCTGAAATGCATAGAGATATTCAACCAATTCACCTTCACGTACATCATCAGAATGTGCGTCTAGGTTGAATGGAATATCAACTCCAAAGTATGCATCAAGTTGATATGCTTGGATCAAGTGTCAAGGATCCGACACCTATTGAATCGTGAGATGAGTAACTCTAGATGTCTACTGTTTTTTGTTAAAATATGAAGGGGGCAGATAACATTTAATTTTTTATTAGTATGTCAAAAGATATAATAGATAATATACCGTATAAGGTATCTAGAGACAAAATTAAATTGTTTGAATTTTGGTTGGCTTTTAATTCTTTGAGGTGGGCAACAAACCCTTCGGGGAGGTTGAGGCTACCAAGCATATAACTTGTTGTTTTGTATATATGAATGAATAGAGAGATACTACCAAATTTACAAAAGAAGAAAAAGACAAAATTACACATCCCCTAGTACTAGCTGTAGAATGAGCCTCTAGGCTCAATTATTTCATTAATAATTATAGAAATAATTATTAATAATTTTATTTTTATTTGTACAATACCATGGGTTATCAACTCCACCTATCCAATATGACTTGTTGATATCAAATTTTCTTTAATTAATTATTTTGAGAGAAATTAATAAAAGAATATAACTAATTTGAAAATAAATTTTAATTTGAAGATAAATCTATTTTTTATTTGTGAATACTATTAAATATTTACTACTATACATTTAATAATTACTTGAAATTAAATCTTAATCTTGATTTGTGAATATTATTATAGATAGTCTAACATATTTTATAAAGATTAAATCTCCTTACCATTCATTTAATAATTACGGCTAATCAAATTAAAATTAAGAAAAATATATTTTATTTTGAAAATAAAAACAGTTATGTAAAAATAAGACAAACATGTTAATAAGTAACAGGGAAGTTCTTGGTCAGTAAGAAGACAAACATGTATTTCCAATGTGGAGATCATTTTTTGCTCTGTTTTGTTGATTATGTAACAGGGAAGTTCTTGGTCAGTAAGAAGACTTCTGTTTATATCATTGTCTTAAGCATTAAGCGATCAGCTGTAAAACATTTCTTCAATGTAAATGTTCTGTTTTTTTCTCTCCAATGCACCTGTTATAATAATGGATTATTAATGTGAGACGATAACCCTTTGTGGTAAAAATCTTACAGGAATTTCATGGAATTAATATGCGGAAATCGAATACCAAAAAAACAAACACGTTTAAAAATTAAAATTTGGAAAAAATATTGCACTCCAAGCTCCTAATTGTCGACTGCTCCTAATTGTAAATCTCGAAAGAAAACATAAACGTCCCTAATAAGGAGCCATATACTCTAAAAAATGGAAGTATCTCAGATGTAGGCGTTTTAACTTCTCTATTCAATCAGCATCCAACCGGGATGGGTCACTGAAATTCCCTATGTTGTTATAAAGAAAGCAAGTCCGCGAGTTGAGTGATGCAGGTACAAGAGACGTGCAATTTGTTACGAAAAGGATAAAAGAAAAGCAATATTCCCTTGATTTGAATATTGTGCTTTACTTGGACTGTGTGGGTATTATATGCAGGCATCTGCGTACCTTTCACGCTCGAATAGAAAACGCGACCAATATCTCGACCTTTCTTTCCCTTATATATCATGCCACTACCAATCTCAATCTCCACTCCATACATTTATGTTCGGCCTCAATACAATCGGAGGTACCATGGATTTGGAGGGTGATGAAATGGCCAGCACAACGCCGGCAAATAGTATGGAGCTGCAGCTGGACGAGGTGGCCAAGGCATTCGTTGATCATTACTACAACATATTCGACAACAGCAGGCCCAACTTGCCTGCTTTGTATGACTCTTCCTCTGTAATGAGCTTCGAAGGCCAGAAGATAGAAGGACCCAATAATATTTCTCTCAAGCTCGCCAACCTCTCATTCAATGAATGTAAGCATTATATTTCAACCATTGATTGCCAATCCACTGGAGTTGCAGGGGGGATTATCGTTTTTGTGAGTGGTCGCCTTCAGCTCCCTGGTGAAGAACACTACCTCCGCTTTAGTCAGGTAATACAATACAACTTGACTGCGTATATCTTAACTTGACTTCCTTCCTTTTTTTTAAATGGGAATTAAATCACAGGAAATCTAAAGTCTCTCGCCACATTTCGTATTTGATAAATTGGTAAATTGGCTCTGATTACTGGACCTTAATCTGAGAGAATGGAAAAGATTTAAACTTGTGATTAACAACAATATCCAAAAACTTAATAATATATAAGAACTTCAGTCTGACCACTTGTGCTAACCGTAACCCTTAAGAGTAATGGATCCATTTTGACTCGTGATTAATGTGTGTCATGGCAGATGTTTCATCTCGTTCCCACACCAGAAGGCAGTTTCTACATCCACAACGATATCTTCAGGCTCAACTATGGATGATTGAAGCAGTTTCTGATGGGTATTTCGGCTAAAACAGAATAGTTTAAGTTCCACTCCATGATGTCTATCATGCAATTTACACAACAATTACATGTCAAGCTTTTTTCATTATATTTCTCTGTGTCAGAATGTGCGTTTTCGCTCTGGCGAGCATTGTAATTGTATGGATCATTGCATTTCAATATAAGGAACAGACCGTTGATACAACATATGTTTTAGTTTTTAGTTTTTAATTTTCCTTTAATTTGATTGAATTACAGTGATGTGTTTAGTGATAGTGATGTGTTTAGTGATATGCCACAATATTATCATAGAAGTAACGGATCTATGAAAGTGAAAAAAATATCGAACTGGCACAATATTATCATGGAATAACGGATCTATAAAAGAGAAAACAATGTTAAAAGATAAATCCAGACATATGGAATTCAATTAAAACTTATGGGGAAACTTAGTGGAAAAAGCACGTAGGGAATCAAATTGAAGTAATATGTCAGTTGCTTTACGGCCTTTACTGAGAAAATATTTCATAGACAATACATTCATTGCCGAGAGGTCCATATCTCTGTATCCTTCGTATTAGAATATGATGCCATATATGCTTACAACTTACTCAGGTATGCATATTATTGTTTTTTCTCTGCAAAACGCAGAAGTGAAATACAAGTATGGCAGGAAAATCATTCCAAAATTGCATGTCATTACATTTAGATTCATTAAAATGTTTAAGAAATATAAAAATGATATTTAAAATATTAATGTGGATTTTAAAATAACATAATTGATTTTTCAATTCTGTTATTTTAAAATCCAACATTAATATTTTAAATATCATTTTTATATTTCTTAAACAACAACTTTAATGAATCTAAATGAAAATGAAAGTAACTATTTTAAAATAACATAATTGACAACGAAACGTTATGATTCAAAAAATATATATAATTGAAAATTATACGTTTAAAATAATATAATTGAAAATTAATCCCCAATGGGGTGTTATTTATGGACAAACATAAAATATTTTGGAGGTTCTATCTTAGAGTATGGTTTACTATTTGTTTTGGTAGTTGTGGTGCTTTACATCTGGGTTCTATTGATATATCTAAGTATATTTTAGTTTTTGGACTTTTGTATCTTAATAGTGCTTATAAGGAGCTATCTCACGGTCTTTGTATGTAGAGGCATCTTATGTTTTTCATATTTTGAGCTTGCACTTGAGATACCTATATTTATATATATATATGTATTTTATTTGTAAATTCCTTTCAAAATAATACAATCAATTTCACTTAAAAAAAACAAAAAAACATAATTGAAAATTAAAATAAAATAAAATAAAATTAAAATAAATATTAAATTAACTTTATTTTTAAATAAATAAAATTATTTTTTATTATTTAATAATTTTTAAAATAACAAAAAATAAAATTTTAACCAAATTAATATATAATATTATATAAATATTGAATTTAACTTCTTTAATTTTTATAAATAGTTAATTCTTGAGTAACCCTAATAATTAATATCATTTATTTCATGGTAAGAAATAAAAACTTGTAAAGTTTAAACCAAAGAAATATAAAAAATGCACACTTTCATAAACTTAGCAATTAAATTATATATATATATATATATATATATAATTAATTACACTACCCCTTACAATTATTATTATTATAATATTAATCATAAATAAATATTTTAAACTTCTACAAAATGGTTCATTTCAATCTTATTATTATTATTTAACATAATTTCAATTCTTTCACCAAAATAAATCCCATCAAATACAATAAATTAATTAATTAATTTGATGAATTATATAAACATTATATTTTTCTATAAAAATAAATAAATTATACCGAACATAAGATTCACATATGAGGTCCTCCTTTTAATGAATGTGAGAAATGGAAGGGAACTGTGGCACCACTAGAAGTACCCGCCTTCCTTTGTGCGTACTCAAAACCCATTAATTGAACGACCAAAGGAAACCGAAACGGCATAATTCCCAATGTGGATGGGTGATGCTTTATTAGTAATTATATGCTTTATTAAAGTATGATTATATATATATATATATATATATATATATATATATATATATTATAAAATATGTAAAACAATGTTAAATATAAACATTTAATATTATAGAAATTTTGGTATTATGAAATAATACTATCGTTTATCAATTGACATGTGTTGATATCACATTTTTTTTAATTAATTATTTTGAGAGAAATTAATTAAAATAGTATAACTAACTTGGAAATAAATATTAAGTTTGATATGTAAATATTATTATGAATATTGTAGCTTGGAGATTAAATCTTTAACATTGACCTATTAATTAATAATAATTAAATTAAAATTATGTAAAGTCTATTTTATTTTAAAAATAAACACACTTATAATAATCTAAAATTAAAAACATGTGTGAATCTATATTTACAATGCTCCTATTATAATAAATGATTATTAATGTGAGATGAGAACCATTTGTAATCAAAATCTTACAAGAATTTCAAGGAATTAATATGTAGAAATCAAATACCCAAAAAATATGTCTCAAATTTAGTGTTTTCATTGCAACACATTTGGTCACTTCAAAGCCCAACGTCCTAAAAGGTTAATGATAAGAAGAAGATAGGAAATCAGCATGCTACCATGACAAAATTTGATGAACAGTCTAAGAGATCCAGTGCTAAAGGAGATAAAGATCGCTTCTACTATTTCACACTTGCACGATCTCTTGCAGATGACAACACTATATGACTGATTGATAATGGAGCTTCATGACATATGACAAAGGAGCGTTATCATCTTACATGTTTGATGGAAATAAGACTGACACAAAAGGTAGATCTTGGAGACAACAACAACTATGTAGTCAAAGGAATTGGGACAACATCTATTGAGCTGGAAACACATTAAAAATGTTCACTTGAGAAACATACTCTACATTCCAGGTTTGAAAAATAATTTTGTCTCCATTTATGTTTATAAGATAGAGGAGATAGAGTGGTCTTCATCAACAGGAAATTCCTTGTGTGGGACAAGGGCTCTAGTATAAGCTCTGCAAGGGTTATTGGGATTCGTTAAAGAGGTTGTATAAATTCCTAGGGCAGTCTTCCTAATGATATTAACCCTAATGAGCTATGGCATAGGATATATGCACATATTCATTATAGAGCCTTACCAAATTTGAATCAGATTATTTTTGGAGTACCATATTTGTAGATAGATCATAAAGGTGTGTGTAAGGGATGTGCTCTTGGAAATAATGTCAAGAAACCCTTTCCAAGCAGTGAACATAGGTCCAAATAAATTTTGGATCTAGTACACTCTGATTTGTGTGGTACCATTCCGATTAAATATTTTGGAGGCGCTCTATACTATGTATCCTTTATCGATGAATTATCTTGCAAGACATGGATCTATTTGATGATTCAAAAGACAATTTTTTCTGAATGTTCCAAGAATTCAAAGTTGAATTGGAGAACCAGACAAGGAAGAGAAACAAGATCCTGATACAAGATAATGGAGGAGAATAAACCTCCATGAAACTCATTTTCTTCTCTAAGGAAGATGATATTAAGAGGGAGTTGATAGTTCCCTATAATACTCAACAAAATAGTGTAGCCGAAAGAAAGAACAAATAAATTGAAGAGCCCATGAAAGAGATGATAATTTATCAAGATGTACCAGTGTCCTTGTGTGGAGAAGTTGCTAAGACAATATTCTACATCCTGAATAGAAGTCCTCATAGGCTTATGGAAGATAAGACTACAGAAGAAGAATTCACAGGTAAGAAACCATAGGTTGATCATATGAGAATATTTGGTTGTCTAGTGTTGATACATCTACCCAAGGATAAGAGAAACAAGTTAGATCCTTTTGGTAATAAGGGAATATTTTTTGGGCATAGTGAATCATAAAAATCCTATAGGATCTATGTTCCAGAGAAATGACAAGTGGAAGTAAGCCGATACATGAATTATGATATGTATGTAGCTTATTGGAAGTCCAAAGAAGATAACTTGGACATTAAATATGAAGAGAAGAATCACGTGGCTCCTTATGAAGAGGTTACAAGTCCTCCCTCATCCTAAAATTATACTGAAGATCATGAAGATATGCCATAAGGACCATGTGAACCATTGGATCCTATGGTTGTTCCGGAAAATAGAAAAATACCAGCTTAGCTAAAATCTACTTTGAAAGATGCAGAAGGATATGGAACTCCAAAAGGCACCTTCAGGGAATCTAAGAGACCTAAGAGGTATTCTGGTTATACAACTTTAATAACTAAACTAATTGAATTTGAACCTTACAACTTTGAGGAAGAAGTTACTTCATAATACTATTCTATTATGAAGAACGATGTTTGGGAAATTGTTCCAAAACTTGAAGGAAATTTTGTGGTAACCTCAAAGTAGATTTACAAGATCAAGCATGCAACAGATGGGAGCATTGATTGAATACAAGGCAAGATTCATGGCTCGATGATTCTTTTATAACGACAGATAAGAGTATGATGAAGTCTTTGCACCAATTTAGAGGTACACCATGATTATATCTCTTATCTATCTTACTTCATTTATGGGATAGAAGATACATAATATGGATGTGATTACCTGTTAGGTCCCTATAATACTACTGTATCCCCTTGTTTTTATTGTTAGTTTAGCTCCCTTATTGTTATTTTGTGCCCATGTAGTCCCCATATTGTTATTATTGTGCCCCATAGAAGCCCACTATCATTATTGTTGTGCCCTTACATTGTTATTGTTACGTCGAATAGGATTATATTGTGACCCATTAGACTCGTATATATAAAAATGAGGTTTTGTCATCTGTATCATCCAAGAATTTTTCATTTATGTAATCTAAAGGAGGTTTCCCCCTCAAAGAGGTTGATTTCTAAGGCATTGGTCTATATTTTATTCTATTTTGTGAGCTGGTTTCATAACATTTGGTATCAAAGCTTTGGATTCTAGGGTTTAGCTGCTTAAAACAGGGCATCGTGGAATGTTCACTATAAATTTTTTTCTATGAAGGTTCAGAAGCTAAAAAAAAACCCATTTGCGTCGAAATCAGGAGGAACTTTGTGGAAAAATTTCAGATCTTGTTTCGCAATATTTTCAGAGATATGATATGTGGAAGTTAGGGTTTTTATAGGCTCCTAAATTTCATCTCAAAGAGGTGACCTTGGGAAAATCATCATAACTCTCTCTCTGATCATCAGATTGGAATTCTGTAAAAAGTGGCCGAAAGAAAACATACTATAGTTTCCTATGTATTGGTTTCAAATCCGAAGGAGGAAAAAGTGACATGTGGCACACCATACATGTTCGCACTACTGAACTAGTCCACAATTAGGTCATTGTGGGAGATTGGGCATAAATTTGTCTTAAAGAATCCAAATTAGGTCAGACCTATAGCATTGGAAAGAAGATTCGAAGGGATACTAAAGGACAAAAGATAAAATATTAGGGATCCAAAATTAAAGAGATACATCAGGTTCAATATAGGCCTCCTAAAAAGAAAGAAAAAGGTGTGTATTTGTTTTTTTTTTAAATTGCATAACTTGTAGGTTTTAACCCTGAACAAAAATGATCTACACACGAATCTTATAACATAAAATAAACAATAGCAAGAGAATAAAACATAAAACAGATAAACACAGAGATTTTCCCCTAGATCCCAAATCGGGACGACCAGCTTGATTTCCATTATATTCCTTTTAGTGTTACAACACATATATATACATGCCGAAGCATACATAAACCCAAATCCATTAACCCTGGATTAGAACATAACCGTAGTTCCCTTGACCGGATCTACAAAATACCAGGGGCCGAAAACCATTGTACCCAAAAACCATGTGCAAACTCATGCACAAAACATGGGTGGGTCCCCACATGAGAGTGGGTTCACACACCAAAGCAATTTTCTTCAGGGCCTTGCCCCCCACGGGAACCCCAACGGTGGGGGTTGCCTCCTCCTTGTGACCCCCCTCACCAACGCTTGACTTAGCATTACGGTAGCGATGGGGCTAGTCGTGGAAAGAATATAACACATACCCAACATTCTCCCACTTGTTGTTTTCTTTCCACAGGGGGCCACAGGAGAGCTTAGTCATTGGCCCAATTCTTCAACACCCATTGTTTCTCTACACCAAGAGAACTTTTGAGTGCTCACAAACTTCGTCAATGCATCTGCAACATTCTTCAAAGTGTCCACCTTTACCAGCAACACCCTTTTAGCCTCAACCATATCTCTAACAAAGTGATATTGAACATCAATGTGCTTTGTCTTTGAATGATAAGCAGGGTTCTTAGCCAAGGAAATTGCACTTTGGCTATCACAGTCTATCCTTATAGCTTGTTGTACCAACCCCATACTTGAACACAATCTCTGCAACCAAACTGCTTCCTTGCTTGCATGAGTGGCTGCTATGTATTATGCCTCTGTAGTTGAAAGCGCCACTACAGACTGTCTTTTACTCATCCAACTGACTGCACCTCCAAATAGGCTAAACACATACCCACTTGTAGATCTTATTTGGTCCAGATCTCCAGCCCAGTCTGCATCAACAAAACCATGAATGTCCAACATTCTTTCCAATCTTGGTCTTCCCTGGTAGCACAAGCCATAATCACTAGTGCCACGTAAATATCTGAAAACCCGCTTCACTGCTGTCCAATGCTCCTTCCCCGGGTTTGACATAAACCTGCTCAATACTCCCACTGCATGTGCAATGTCTGGTCTAGTACAGACCATTGCATACATCAGGCTACCCACTGCACTTGCATATGGAACACGAGACATATACTCCTCTTCTTCTTGTGTCTTGGGACACTGTTCAGCAGACAGCTTTACACCTACGGGAATAGGAACATTCACCGGTTTACTATCCTGCATATTGAACCTCTGCAATATAGTCTCGACATACTTCCTCTGGTTTAACCAGAGCTTCCTCTTTTCCCGATCTCTCTTAATTTCCATGCCCAAAATATAGTTTGCGGCACCCAGATCCTTCATGTCGAATTTGGAGAACAGTTGGGTCTTCAAATCTTGGATAATTTCTTTGTCATTTCCAATCAACAACATATCATCCACATACAAGACCAGATATATAACACGATCACCAATTAATTTAAAATAAACAGAATGATCTTCCTTGCTTCTGGTGAAGCCAAGTCCCCGTATATAGGTATCAAATTTCTGATACCACATCCTTGGTGACTGTTTTAACCCATACAGAGACTTCTTCAACCTGCATACCAGTTCTTTCTTACCCTTCACCATAAAAACTTCAAGTTGCTTCATGTAGATCTCTTCTTCTAGATCCCAGTGAAGAAATGTTGTCTTCACATCCATCTGTTCTATCTCAAAATCAAATGCAGCAGCAACAGATAAAAGTAATCTAATAGAAGTAACTTTGGCAACAGGAGAAAAAATATCACCAAAATCAATTCTCGACACTTGGGAATAACCTTTTGCTACCAACCGAGCTTTGTATTTCTCCACCTTGCCTTCTACATTCATCTTCTTCTTAAACACCCATTTGCTCCCAATGGGCTTCCTTCCAGCCGGCAACTCCACCGGATCCCATGCATCGTTTTTGTGCAAGGATGCCATTTCATCAACCATGGCCTCCTTCCAGAGTTTTCCATCCTCTGAATCTACTGCCTCCCTGACAGTTCTGGGTTCATCATCAGTTATAGTTAAGGCAAAACCTGAACAGAAAGCGGATGGACTATACCTTTCTGGTTGCCTTCTTTCCCGAACTGATCTTCTCAAAGCTGGAGTTTGTGGCTCTTCATCTTCTGAGTCTTCTTCTGTTGTAGAGTCTGATTCATCCTCCTTTAGCTCAAACTCTATCTTCTCGGGTTCCTTTGGTAGGAATTCATGTTTAATAACATCTTTCACTTCTCTAAACACCACATCTCGGCTGTACACAACCTTCCTTGTTTCTGGGTTCCAAAGCTTGTAACCCTTTAAACCATCCTTATACCCAATAAAGATTCACCTTTCAGATTTATTATCCAACTTGGTCCTTTTCTCCTTTGGAACATGTACGTATGCATCACATCCAAATACCCTTAGATGTGAAAGAGAGGGTTTCTTACCAGTCCATACCTCATGTGGAGTCTTATCCTCCAACGCTGATGAAGGTGATCTGTTAACTAAGTAACATGCAGTCTCCACTGCCTCTGCCCAGAATTCTTGTCCTAACCCGGTACCATTGAGCATGCTTCTTGCCTTTTCCATCAGTGTTCTGTTCATTCTTTCTGCAACTCCATTTTGCTGAGGTGTGTATGGAGTAGTCTTCTGCCGTGCTATACCACACTTCTTACAGAACTCTTCAAATTCCTTCTTGCAGAACTCCCCACCATTATCTGTCCTCAATGCCTTTATCTTCTTCTCTCTCTGGTTTTCCACCAGAGCCTTAAATTCTTTAAATTTGTCAAAGACTTCAGATTTCTTCCTCAAGAAATATATCCATGTATTCCTTGAGAAGTCATCTATGAATGAAACATAGTACACAGACTTTCCCAGTGATGGAACTGACACAGGTCCAAACACATCACTGTGCACAAGTTCTAATATCTTTTTCGCCCTCTTAGCACCAGAAGGAAAACTCACCCGATTCTGCTTCCCATATACACAATGTTCACAGAAATCGAAATCCAGAGAGAAATTAGACATACCTTCTACCATACCATTTCTATGTAGTATCCAAAGGCCCTTCTCTCCAATATGTCCAAGCCTTTGATGCCATATCATGGTCTTTTCTCCAGAGATAGCTAGGCTTTCCGCTCCACTTTCAGGAACCACATAACTATCACACTCATCAATAACAGTGCTACCTTGTAGCTTGTACAGATTTCCAGTCTGAACTCCCCGCATTAATACCAGTGCTCCCCGAACCATCTTGCAGGCATCTTTCTTGAACACTGTTTTTACACCTGCATCATCCATCTTGCTTACAGAAATCAGATTTCTGGCCAATGTAGGAATATGCAGAACACCAGGAAGTGTTCTAATCCTTCCACCTTGCAGCTTTAGCTTGACCTTTCCACGTCTGACGATTCTGGCCTTCCTATCATCCCCTAGGAAGACATCACCACCATCATATTTCTCATACTCGCAGAACCACTCCCTATGGGGAGTGAAGTGAAAGGATGCACCTGGGTCAATCAACCATGACTCATGATCTACATGTGTATTTGAAGAAGAAGCCAAATACACATCCCCACCTTCATCCGAGGTGGTTTTTGCCTCTGCAGAAGGAGCATCATTAGATCCCTTTCCTTTCTCAGGAGCTTTATATTTGCTGTCCTTTTGTAGTGCCCTTCCTTTCTGCATTTCCAGCATACCTTTACAAACTTTCCAGGAGATTTAGATCTCCCTCTAGATTTGGATCTCCCACTCGAAACCTTATTCTTGTTTATGTTTTGGGACCTTCCTCGTACAGATAAGGCATCTCCATTCTGGCCCTCCATATTTCTCCGTCTCATTTCCTCCGACAACAAGGCTGAGACAATGTCATAAAAATTCAAGGTAGTTGTATTGCTACCTATTGCAATAACCAGACTGTCCCACGAGTCTGGTAGAGAACACAACAAACTGATGCACTTATCTTCATCTGAGATTTTAATATCAACAGATGACAGCTGACTTACCACAGTATTGAAGGCGTTTAGATGCTCTGTCACCGAGTCTCCATCCTTCATCCTCGGGTTATACATCTTTTTCCGTAGGAACAATTTATTCACCAGAGACTTAGATTGGTACAAAGTCCCTAGCTTGTACCACAAGGTATTTGTCGTAGCTTTCCCAGATACATTAAACAATATTGAATCTAAGACACACAACCATATTGTGCTCTTTACCTTTTGATCCAGCTTCTTCCAGTCTGCATCTGACATTGCCATTGGTTTAGTACCTGGATCTACTGTGATCCACTGATCCTTATCCACCAGAAGATCCTCCATCTTGAGCTTCCACAACTAAAAACTCTTACCATTAAATTTCTCGATCTCTATCTTCCCACCGCTCGCCATCTTCTTTCACTTACTTGAGAATCGAATAACGCGAGATCTCCCAGAGCAGAGGTCTACCACCGGGCCAGGAGTAAAAAACCCTCGTAAAGCGTCCCCTTGAAACTGAAACAAATCGATACCAAATGTAGGTTTTAACCCTGAACAGAAATTATCTACACATGAATCTTATAACAGAAAATAAACAATATCGAGAGCATAAAACATAAAACAGATAAACACAGAGATTTTCCCCTGGATCCCAAATCGGGATGACCATCTTGATTTTTCATTATATTCCTTTTAGTGTTACAACACATATATATACATGTCGAAGCATACATAAACCCCAATCCATTAACCCTGGATTAGAACATAACCGTAGTTCCCTTGACCGGATCTACAAAAAATACCAGGGGCCGAAAACCATCGTACCCCAAAACCATGTGCAAAATCATGCACAAAACATGGGTGGGTCCGCACACCAAAACAATTTTCGCTGGGGCGCTGCCCTGGACCCCAACAGTGGGGGTTGCCTCCTCCCTTGTGAGCCCCCTGCTGCGCCCGACACAACGTACAACGCATGGGGCTAGTCGTGGAAAGAATATAACACATACCCAACATAAATTTTGCTTGAAAAGTAGTTTGAAGTGATTCCAAGGGCATATCGAAGCATAGATATAAGTATTGGATTATAAAATGCTTCTAAAAAATAATTATACACCCATTAAGCCACTAGAAAACTCTACTATGATGCATGAAGAGGAAGTATTGCAGTATGATATATCAAAATTACGGTACCAAATGCAACAAATTATGATCTCACAAAGAGAAACCAAAGATGACATAGATGGTTTAAAACCAGACATGGAGGCTAAGGTGGATGGTTTGAAGGATGAAATAAAAGCTAATATGGATGATAAAGTAGTGGAATATCACATCGAGCATCAAAAACAAGTTCTCCAACTCTTAAAGGATAACCCAACTTTGGTGCAGAATTGAATGAAACAACATACATATCAACATCACAACGGAATAAGTTTTGATATAAGCGACTAGGTATTTTTACGAATAAAACCATACAAAAAAATGTCCCTAAAGCAAGCTAAGAAGGATAATACATTATCACCAAAGTATTATGGTCCTTAAAAGGTATTGCAAAATATTGGTACTATGGCATATAAATTGGAGCTTCCTGCATCTTCCCGAGTGCACCCAGTTTTCCATGTTTCATGGTTAAAAAAGGTTATAGGTGAAAAGCTCCCAGTTCAAACAATATTGCTAGAACTTGACGAAGAAGGAAAAATAATATTGGAACCTGAAGCAGTCACAGAAATAAGAACCCGGTAGTTACGAAATTGATCAATTTTAGAGTATCTCATCAAGTGGAAGAACTTACCCACTGAAGATTCCATATGGGAGGATGAAAACTCTATACATAAGCATCCATAAATAATCAAGCATTGAGGAAAAAACTTGTTTGAAGGAGAGGGGTCCCCTTATTTTTATTTTCAATATAACCCCCTTATTGTTATTGTTGTTCCCATGTAGTCCCCATATTGTTATTATTGTGCCCCATAGAAGCCCACTATTGTTATTGTTGTTGTTGGTGTCTGGGTATGAACAAAATTCACCCATTTTTCCACATAAATTATCAACCTGAGGGCATTAGTTATTTCAATACTAACGGAAAAGTATATGTAGACACAAGCACATAACCTGCTGTAGATCACAGGGTTAAATCCATAACACACAAACTATTGTAACAAAAATTAAATAAACTGCAGAATTGAAAGAAATTCACAACAATTAAATATTAACTACAACAACAATAATAAAATCACAC
The DNA here is from genome assembly GCA_034641835.2 of Pinus albicaulis. Taxonomy (NCBI): domain Eukaryota; kingdom Viridiplantae; phylum Streptophyta; class Pinopsida; order Pinales; family Pinaceae; genus Pinus; species Pinus albicaulis. The sequence continues at coordinate 841,823,087 of CM076570.1, forward strand.
TAAATCATAAAAAAAATGCAAGAAAGGAAAATGCAACACCTGATCAGAAGAGTGGGCCCAACTCTCTGATAAGGGCTGCAGTAAACTCACGATTAAAAAAAAAAAAGCAAGATGTTGTGCATTTGATCAATGACAGAATAGATTTGTTACAAGATCTGTATGAAAAGGGCTTAACCCAGATTCACAGCCCACAGACATTTTTATACAAATATCCTAGAATCCCTGATTCCCCTCAGCAACTCCATAATCACAAAAATACATTTTGTTACAACGACAACGTAGTTGCACAGAAGGAAACCGTAAAAAGGCCTGAAATGGCGCTTGTACAAACAAATTCTATTACATTGTAACATAAAATGAGGAAAGCACTGGAGATAATGGGTCGTTCCTCAACTTACGGCTGCAACGCTCCTCTTTTGGCCAAATCTATAGAAATATCGGAGTTAATATGTAAAAAGGTAAAACCTGCATGAAAATTACTTCATTAATCAAATATCCGATGAAAGATTAGGAAAAGGGTTTTACCTCATGCATTTAAGAGTAATAATGGTACAAATATATAGAAATATAAGGTAAAATGGGAGAGGAAAGTATACAAATCCGGTACCCAACATCTCCCCCCAACTGGTCTATCTACATGTCCTCATGCAACTCGTCGTCTCCTCAGATCCGGATTGGACTGTCTGTGATCAACATGAAGCTGTGTGAGGTCATACTCTTCAGCCATTTTTGTTCTCAGTGGCTTATATCCCTTTATCAAAACAATATCCTTCCACCAGTTTGGATGTATGCAGGAGTATACTGCTCGGCTGGAAACCAGAGAAGGGGAAATTGAAACCTCAATCCCATCCATCTAACCCCACAAGTATGAATTCACGCCAAGAAACATGACATTATTTCTAAAGCCCGTGCAAAGTTAGGTGCCCCAAATGGTTCTCGTTCTCTGACGGTTGAAGATGACAACATCCACCTTTTCTGACAACTATCCATCACTTCCTTACGGAACATCGTAATCTGGTCGACACATAGTTCAGCACACCATTTCTGGGTTACCAACATGTGTTCTCTACAACCCTCAATCTGTAGAAATGTATAATGCTTGTTATAAATATTTGAGGACTGACCATTCTCTTTCCTCATCATTAATGGCCTTCCAACTTGGTTTTCTTCAAATGTATCCCAGGCCTTTCTCCACTTAATTTGATTGATGGTATAAGAGGTGAAAGCTCTTAAATGGATGTCCCCCACGAATGGAACGGGGTTAAAGGACTAATCATGTTTTAAGAAATACCCATGCATGTAGAGCTCGCACATTAAGTGTTGTCCTATGATATCATGAATTTTTAAAATACGGAGAAATTGAATGGGGTCCTCAATTTCCTACCAAATATCCTTATATATACTTTCAAGACAAAAGAAAATAAATTTCTTGTGAAGGAATAAGGCATATATATGTGCAGGAGGTCTGCAGGCCATTACCTATTGTGCTAGGGGGAAAATCTTATCCTTATCTGTTTGCAGCAGCTACACTTGTTCTTCTAGTTCTTCTATTCTGGCCTTCTGTTTAGCCTGCTTTAGTCATGCCTTATATAACTGATCCATGTACCCTGTGATGAGTCTGGCAGCCTATTCTTGAACCCGAGTTATTTACTTCTTATGGTCACTCGCAACAGATTTCCACTTCTGGATCTCATCAGCCAATATAAATTCCCAGCCTTCAAACAATTCTTCGATCGGGCCGGTTTGGGTGGCTGCAGAGGAGACCTCAAATTTTGGATTTATTGCCCTCCATTTGTATATTTTTACCTTCTTTCTTAGCCAAGAAAATTGCCTTTTCAAATCTTGAACCTCCCTTTTTAGTCTCATGGTTTCACCGAACTGCAGCTGATACCTCTGTTTGAGAGGTAACCTTATTTTCTCACACCGTTCAACCCATTCTTGTTTAACAATAAATTTATTTTCTGGGCCTATGACAGGTTTAGGAGGCGGCGGAATGCTGTGGGCATTCTCAATCGTTAAGCCTTTCTGGCTGGGCTCCCTATCTTCATGGGCTTCTTTCTCTATATTCCCTTCGGGGACTCCTGCCGTCTGGTTGACATTTTCAATGATCACTCTATGTTCTGATGTCTCCATAGGAATTATGTCTTCTTTGCAAGCCTCTAAGTGTTCCAACAGAGGTTCAGTAGTGACTGGGCCAATCTTGGACGTGTCAACAAATTTAAGAACTGGTGGGACAACTACTTCCTCTGTTAATCATTTGGGCGAGCGGAATCCCCTCACCCCTCTAGGCATCATGGACTGGAATGGAGAGCGGGGGACAGATTCATCATCCTCATTTCTAGCTTGAACCAGAACTTCGTGCATTATTACCTCAACCGGGGTCGATGCTGGTTCTTGTGGAACATCATCGATTCCGTAGCTTGTTTCCCTTTTGTCCTCTCACTCTTTGTTCACTATTTATTCTTCTAGGGTCGATACTCGTTCTTGTGGAACAATATCGACCTCCTGGTTTATTCCTTCTCTACATTCATGTTCTTCATGTACTGCCTCTTTTTCCACAATCGGTACCTATTTTTGAGGGATAATGTCAATTTCGCTGGCTGACTCCTCCTGTTCTAGCTGAATTGGGGGTGGTTCTTGTGTAGCACCCCCACTTGTATCAATATGCATATTTTTTTGGGTAGGTGATGTTGTTTCTTGCAAAACAACATCACTTGCCATTCCTCTGTCTGTAGTTTCACTCCCTTATTCTTCATTGACAAAGGTTGACAACAGTATGATAGTCCTGACTTCCTGCACGATGTCCATAATCTCTTCATCTGTGGGCTCTTCAAGCAAGGCTGGTTCTTGTGTGGCAGCCTTGGTTGTGTCGCCAATTACCTCCTCCATTCTCATTTCTTCAGGTTCCTCCTATTCGACTTCCATTTCCATTTCCTTGGGTTCCTCTTGATCAATTCCTTCCGAATGTTCTGCTTCTGCCAAACCAGCCGGAGAAACTGGTTCCTCTTCTCTAGCAGCAATAATGGCCGCTACCTCTTCTTATGAGGACCCACAGAGTTCCTCCCAGGAGGGGCCCCAAGCCTATTTATTGCATGCACGACCAATCACCGCACCAATCCGTGGTTGGAAAGCACTGCCAGAATTCAGCACGAATGTCGAGCGGCCTGTGCCATGTGTTGCAGCTATTTCAATAGGAAGAAGGGCATGTTTAATTCATGCACCTGAGCTTGTGGAAATTAAAGGTGCGTTAGAATTTTAAAATGGTACTTAAACAGAGTTGTGGCTCGGCCTTCACAATTTATATATTTTATTACGAAACCTGCAACTTCATTCCAAGGATATGACACAATCCTGCGCTCGTATCCTCTGCCCATTGGAATGACACTTTCCCCTGCCTACAAGAACAATTCAGGAAATTCCGGGAGAGAAATTATTCACGCAAACCATTGCTGCCCCTGCTGTCTCAACTCAATAACCTCTTTAATTACATATTCTCTGAAAGGAACTTCCAAACCTCTAACCCACGAGTATTCCTCCTCTAAATTGAGTGCGAAATCCATTGTGATTCCTCCGTCAAACCCCTGCAATTTTTCAAAGTAGGTATCCCACCCTACATCGACAAAGATTTGCCATACTTGTGGATTGCTGCGGACTGAAGCTATGTTTTTAGGTTCATGCCACACAGCCAGTTCACCCATACTATGGAGAATTGTAGTAGCACTTCTTGTAACAATAGACCGTTGGGCAAGGTGGTGGATACCAAATTCCGAGAAACAACATGGTGAAAATGGAAGGTGGTAACGGTAAATACGGACGGTAATTATCGGAAACCAAGAAAAATCATAAAATAATATGGTAAGTGTGGTGAATAAAGGTAATTATTATTTCATATAAAGTGGAAAAGACATATTATGGATCCTAATACATATTAAATGATTAAATTGAATGTTGATGGGGATCGTAAGGTGTACCTACGCACGGACTGTCATAATGATTTATGAGGTAATTATTACCCCATCCTTGACTATGACGACATCGCCCCAACTTAAAATTTTGTCATCCGTGGCATTAAGATCTTCAGATGGGATATTTAATTAAATCGATAAAAGTCACGTGGAGGCATACTTGACGGCCTACCTGGACAATGTGACGGTTGGTAGGATGACGATGCAGTAATGATGTGTATTGGAGTAACAATAGTACGAGTAACAGCATCCGGAGTAACAGCATCCAGTGTAACAACATCGAGTAGCAGCATCAGAGTAACAACATCTGGTGTAACAACATCGAGTAGCAACATCGGAGTAACAACATCCAGTGTAACAACATCTAGAGTAACAACAGTGCAAGTAGTAGCATCCAGAGTAATAACAATACGAGTAACAACATCTGGTGTAACATCATCTGGAGTAATAGTAGTGCGAGTAATAGCATTCGGTGTAGCAACATCTGGAGTAACAATAGTGAGTAGTAGCATCTAGAGCAATAAAAATATGAGTAACAACATCTGGAGTAACAGCAGTGCGGGTAACAACATCCGGGTAACATCATCTATCAAGGAGTAACAAAACCATGTGTAACAACGACCGAGTAACAACATCATGAGTAGCAGCAACTGAGTAACAACACCATGTGTATAAGCAACCAAGTAACAACACCATGAGTAGCAGCAATCGAGTAACATCACCATGAGTAGTAGCAACTGAGCAACAACACCATTTGTAACAACAAATGGTACTTTAGAAAATTTTTCTTTGATTTTTACTCCTTAGTAGTAACTCCTGCATAAAGACAACAAGATAAAACATAATTCTTTATTCTTTATTATATATATATATATATATATATATATTATTTATTTATTTATTTTTATAACAAGGGTGTAGAGGAAGAGTTCTCTGTGCTGATGACCTCACCTGATTTCTCAGAGAGGTGTTTGATAAAGGCATCCTTAGAGGTCGGGTGGTGGTACAATCTCAGGCGATGTCCATTGAATATAAATGAAGCACGTGTATCATCAATTGTGACTAGCCTAACTGTTCCATTCTCAAATACAACGTCCACCTCATAGGGTCCCATCCCATGAGTGCAAAGCTTTCCTTTAAAATCCTTAAAGCGGGAGTCATAAAGTAGTGCCCAATATCCAATTTGAAACACCTTATTTTTAATAAACTTATCATGCCATTTCATTCTTTTCTGTTGAATAACAGTAGTTCTCTAGACAACCATTGAATGGATTTCATCTAGTTCATTGAGTTGGGCCAGTTAGTGTTTCTGGGCATCTGACAGATCCAAACCAACTTCAAGAGCTGTTATGAGTGTACTGATTTCAAATTCTATTGGAAACAATATGGATTTCCCATAAACCAACTCGAATGGTGAAAACCTAGTTTTATTTCACCATGTTTTTCTGTACACCCAGAGAGCTTTAGGCAACTTTTGAGCCCAATCTAGACGATGGTAAGCCACAATTTTTGTTAAGATGTTTTCCAATGTCTTGTTTGTGCTTTCCACTTGTCCATTCACTTGGGGGTGGTATGGAGATGTCACTCTATGCTTGACCCCATATTTCTGCATGAGCTTTTCTATCATGTGTGATGTGAATTGTGCTCCTCCATCTGAAACAATCTCTCTTGGAGTACTGTAACGAGCAAAAATTTCTTCAAATAGAAAATATGAGACCACCTTCTCTGTTGCTTTTGCAACAGATTTGGCTTCCACCCACTTAGTCACGTAATCGGTACAGACCAAGATGTGGACTTTTTGCTGGGAGGGTGGGTTAAAGGGTCCAACGAAGTCAATAGCCCATTTCTCAAAAGGATTGGGGACTACCTGTGTTGGAAAAGGCATTTCATCAGCTCGACCGGATTGCCCCATACATTGGAAACTATCATACCTCCTAACATAATTATGCGCATCACGAAAGATAGAAGGCCAGTAATATCCCATTTGTAGCACCTTATGGCCTATTATTTTGTCTGCAAAATTCCCTCCACAAGGGCCATCATGAGTAGCTTTCAATATCTCATAAATATCATCCTCAGGCACACAACTCCGGATCTGCTTATCCACTCCTATGTGAAAAAGGTATCTTGCCATCTAAGAATATCTGGAACTATGATGGATAATTTTTCGTTGTTACTTGTATGACAAATGAGGAGGCACTTTCCCTGTAGCAAGATAGTTAGCAATATTTGCATACCACAAAGGTTTAGTAGAAACTGCAAAAAGATGTTCATCGGGAAAACTATCTTCTACAGGTGTGAATTCATCATTGTTATCCATTCTAGATAGGAAATCAGATACTACATTATCTTTTCCTGGCTTGTCTACTATTGTAATATAAAATTCTTGAAGAAATAGTAACCATCTTGTAATACGGCCAAGAGTAATAGGTTTATTCATCAAATACCTGATTGTTGCATGTTCAGTATGGAAAAAAATAGAATACCTAGTGATGTAGTGCCATAACTTATTGACAGCATAAATGACAACGAGGAATTCTTTTTCTGTCACCATGTAATTTAATTCGGTAGTAATTAAGTTCTTTCTGACATAGTAAATTGCATACGATGTTTTGTCTACTTGTTGTCCTAAAACAGCCCCTACTGCTGTCTGAGAAGCGTCAGTATGTATGTGAAACGGTAATGCCCAATCAGGTCCTCGGAGGATTGGAGCCATGCACACCAACCCCTTTATTTTCGTGAAAGATATCTCACAATCCTCAGTCCATAAGAATTCTGTATCTTTTGTTGGCAATTGAAACATTGGATGTGCTATTTTAGAAAAAAATTCTATAAAGTGTCTGTAATAACTAGCACAACCAATAAAGCTACGTACCTGTGTGAGTGTTTTGGGTGCCGGGAAGTGTAATATTACCTCTACTTTAGCCGGATCAACTTGAATTCTAGCAGCTGAGAGAAAATGTCCCAATACTACTCCTTCTTCCCTCATCATATGGCATTTGACTGTACTGAGAGATACACGGGTCTGTTTACATATTTTGAGTACATTCTCTAAATTTTCCAATCCTTCCTCAAATGAGTTTCCATATGGAGTAAAATCATCCATATATATTTCAACTCTATCATCGACCAAATCAGAAAATATTCCCAATATTTCCCTCTGGAAGGTAGCAGGAGCATTACACAGGCCAAACAGGAGGAACCTGTATGCAAAAGTTCCCCAAGGGCATGTAAAAGTTGTTTTATCCTGGTCTTCTGGGGCTATCTGGATCTAGTTATATCCACTGAATCTGTCTAGGAAGGAAAAGAACTTCTTCCCAGCCAAGGTATCCAGGACTTGGCCAATGAATGGCAAAGGAAAATGGTCTTTTTTGTGTTGCCTTATTTAGTTCCCTGTAATCTACACGGATTTTCCATTTACCATTCTTTTTGGGAACAATAACTAGCGGGGATACCCATTAGCTATCTGAGATGGGGTAAATGAATCCTACATCCAATAATTTTTGTAATTCTTCCTTGACAATGTTTTTGAGAGCAAGATTCATCCTCCGTTGAGGCTGTCTTACAAGGTAGAAACATTCTTTAATATAGATATGATGAGTGCATAGGTTGGCAGGGATACCATTCATATCGCTATAATCCCAGGAAAAATATTCCTGATGATCTTAAAGGACTTTCAAAAGCTATTTTGTCTGAGATTCAAACAGGTTTGGGTTGATATTAAGTGTTTTCCCTGGTTCAATCTCAAGTGGAGTACAATCATGGGATGAGGTTACAGGAATGTCTTCAATGTCGTCTTCTGGTTCAATGTTTTCCTGTGTCTTACAACTCATAACAGATTCTAGAATATGTCGAGTTGAATCGGAAACATAACTGGAATCATTAATGAAAGCGTTAATGGCATCATCCTCGGTTTCTGTTTTGAATTGAAGGGCCTGTTAAATAGCGAGGACTAGTATAACATCTTCATTTTCGGGTTCCGGCTCTTCTACAGGTAGAGATTTCTGACTGGGTAATGATTTTTCAGATGGGCTTGGTTTCGCAGGAGGATAAAGCTTGAGATTCTTTGTAATTGTCCCATTTTATATAATCATGTGCCCAGATCGGCACCTTATGTAGGCATCTGCTGTTGCAATCCAGGGTCTTCCTAGAATCAATGGGTGACCACCTACTGAAGATCAGGTCTGTAATATAAGGAGGTCCATAGGGTAATGACATGAGTCTACTGAAATGATTACATCCTCTAATTTCCCCATTGGTTTAATTGTGGATCTATTTGCAAGTTCCAGGATAGTAGGGGTTGGTTTAATGTTTCAAAGTCCTAATGTGTTCATTGTTTTAGCAGTGATAATGTTAATGGCCGCTCCCAAATCCACCAGTACATTTGGGATTTCAACCCCATTAATCTGTACTGTTAGAATCAGGTTCCCAGGGTCTTCATATTTTATAGGTATGATCTTTCCTAACATGATATCAGATAGTCTACCCATTACATGAATGGTTAATGGATCCTTATGTTTCCTCCTTGGTTTCTTAGAGCAGTATTCCTTCAGATTTTTTGCATATATAGGTACATCCCTCATAGCTTGTAGTAGGGGTATTTTAATAAAGAGATTTTGCAGTTCCCCTAGGAAGTCAAATTGTTCTGTAATAATAGGTGAAATAGGTGCATTTACTACCCAGCTAGATTGTAGATTTATTTCATTAAGTCTCGCGGTAGAAATTCTGTAAGGCGGGAGGTTCAACGTGTCTGTTTGTTGAACCCATTTATTGTTCGGATTCGTATTGGGCTGGGTAGCAAGCTGGGGTCTAATTGCTAGGTTTCCTGGGGGTACATTAGAGGGAAATTGAATTTTTTGTTGAGGCATAGATTGAGGAAAATGTCCAGTAGGCAAGGGTCCATGCCAGGTCTGATTCCATGAAGGATTCTGACTGGCTTGGGGAACCCATTGTTGCCAAGGGGGATACTGATATTGACACCACATGGCTGAAAATGGTGCAGACTGGGGACCCATATTAAAATTGTTAAAGTATTGAGATGGGTCCTGAAACATACTTGGATTCATAGTTGGTGGTTGAGGTTGTCATGGCTTCTTCTGCACCATGAAGTACAGCTGGCCTACCACGCTTTCTTCACATGCTCCTTGGAAAACTGATTTCATCCCATTAAAGGAAGGACACGAACTGGTCACGTGAGTTTTTTCACAGATTGCGTAGGATTCCACTGTGTTCAACGGGCATTCCTTCAAAGGGTGCTTCTTTCTGCACTGTGGGCAGAGTATGGCCATGGTTTTTTCCAACTCCATCTGCTTCTGTTTTACCTATAGAGTGTCCATCTGGGCTGATAGTGTGCTCAGAATATCGGTCCTTAGATTTTCCAGTAGATTTCCAATTTCTGATTTTGTAACCCCCCCACCGGAAGTCTTTGATGACCGAATCCCTTGTCCACTCCTTGCAACCCCCCATGAACACTTAATACAATAATCATAGATAGCATCGAAGTGTTCATTTGAAATATCCCCTTTACCTACTATATTCAGAAGTTGCAGTGAGTCTTCCCTAAGTGCTCGAAGAAGAATGATCTTCAGAATGTCCTTGTCCATGTCACTATGTCCTGACCTTTGCAATATGTATTTAAATACTCTACACAGTCCTCCATGTTTTCATCATCTTTCTGTGCAAATTTAAATATTTCCTCCTTAATGTCACGGGATTTACAGTAATCTTGGTATTTCTCCAAGAAAACTTCTTTCATCCCTTCCCATGAGGTAATCATACTCCCTCCTAAACCCATGAACCATCTTAGGGCTATCCCCTTTAGGGTAGCAGGAAATATCTTCAATTTCTGAGCATTAGTAATATAGTCATATCCTTGACAAACAATATCAAATTCAAAGAGGAACCTATCGGGGTCTTCAGAAGAAAGCCCATGGAAACTAGGCAAAGATGTTAAAGGGATGGGTCTAATTGATGCATCACATGTAACATTTCCAATGGGAAAATCAATAAAGGAACTTATAAGTGCCATAAATACCCTCCAATACTCACTTGGAATTTCGACTGGTTCTGTAGCTAGTATTTGGAGTGATTCAGCGGTAGGAGGTTGCACTGCGCTCCCCTGGTCCCTTGGTGACTCAAAATATTTCAAGAATTATTTCATAAAATCAGAATCGTTTGATTCAGTTTCAAGAATTTTTACAACGCTTCCTTGGTCTCGTGGGGATGAAAACCCTTTTATAGGTTCTCCTTCCCAGTTAGAATTTCTCAGCTCTTATGATCCCCTACTTGCTATTTCTTCCCCTTCTGCTGTTGATAAGGAAGTCCCTCCACTGATACCCTGTTTATTAAGTCTTCTGCCATAGAAAGAACACTTTCTGGTACTGTGGATGGCATTGGTTGCTCCACAGAATGCCCTTCGGACTTCGTCTGAACTCTATCCCTAACAACAGCACGGGATGATGCCTCAGATCTATATTTTTCAATAATTTCCTGAATGTATGTCTTCCTTCCTAGATCCTTTCCTTTCTTTGGGGGTCTTCCTCTACCCCTCTTATTCAGATCCTTGTTCATACAAATTGTGAAGATGGTTCATAAAAGTAACATCAATCGCTCAGGACCCAGAGTAGGATAGATAGCTTCCTCCCTGGGACGAGAGAATAGATTCAAACAAACAATAAAAAGAAAAAGGAAAATCGGAGTTCAGGACCTGAAGTAGGGTAATCACATACCCTCCTAAGGATGAGAAGTTGGCCCAAAGAAAAGAAAAGAAAAATGAAAAGAATAGAAACTACACCCAGGACTTAGGGCAGGGTTTCAAAATACCCTCCCCAAGACGAGGGATTAATTTTAACAAAAAAGTAGAAAAAGCAGAAAGAAAAACAACATGCTATGCTTAGGAATTGGAGCAGAGTAATAAATGCCCTCCCTAAGACAAGAGGTTGATTCTACAGAAAAGCAATAAAAAATCAGGAAAGAAAAACCCAAAACACTTACGCTCAGGACTTGAAGCAGGGCAATAAATTCCCTAACCAAGACGAGAGATTGACCCTTAGATCTATTGCAGATCCTATTCTTGCACTTGTTAGCCTTCCCCGTCAATGACGCCAAAATGTTGGTGTCTGGGTATGAACAAAATTCACCCCTTTTTCCACATAAATTATCAACTCGAGGGCGTTAGTTATTTCAAGACTAACGGAAAAGTATATGCAGACACAAGCACATACCCTGTTGTAGATCACAGGGTTAAATCCATAACACATAGACTACTATAACAACAATTAAATAAACTGCATAATTGAAAGACATTTAGAAAAATTAAAGATTAACTGTAACAACAATAATAAAATCACACTAAATCATAAAAACAATGCAAGAAAGGAAAATGCAACACCTGATCAGAAGAGTGGGCCAAAATCTCTGTTCAGGGCTGCGAGTGGGCCCAACTCTCTAATTAGGGCTACGGTAAACTCACGAATTAAAAAAAAAAAAAACTGCAAGATGATGTGCATTCGATTAATGATAGAAAAGATTTGTTACAAGATCTGTATGAAAAGGGCTTAACCCCAATTCATAGCCCACAGGCCTTTTAATACAATTATCCTGGAATCCCCGATTCCCCTTAGCAACTCCATAATCACAAAAATACATTTTGTTACAACGACAACCTAGTTTCCCAGAAGGAAATCGTAAAAAGGACTGAAATGGCATTGGTACAAATAGAGTCTGTTACGCTGTAAAAACAAATGAGGAAAGCGTTGGAGATAATGGGTTGTTCCTTGACTTACGGCTGCAATGCTCTTGTTTTGGCTGAATTTGTAGAAACATCGGAGTTAATATGTAAAAAGGTAAAACATCCATGAAAATTACTTCATTAATCAAATATCCCATGAAAGATAAGGAAAAGGGTTTTACCTCATGCGTTTAAGAGTAATAATGGTACAAAGAGATAGAAAGATAAGGTAAAATGGGAGAGGAAAGTATACAAATCCGACACCCAAAAATTGTGCCCTTACATTGTTATTGTTATGTCAGCTAGGATTATATTGTGACCCATTGGACTCCTATATATAGAAAATAGGTTTTTTCATTTGTATCATCCAACAATTGTTCATTTATGTAATGTAAAAAAGGTTGCCCCCTCAAAGGGGATGATTTCTAAGGCATTGATCTATCTTTTCTTCTATTTTGTGAGCTGGTTTCACAACAATACCACTTTCCTTGATTGTGTGATTGAGGAAGAGATGTACCTAGAGAAACCCAAATGTTTTTAGGTTCATGATAGAGAATATCACATGTGAAGATTAAATAAGGCCTTGTATAGACTCAAACAAGCTCCAAGAGCTTGGTATTTTATAATTGATGGATATCTAATGGGACTTGGTTTCTCTAAAAGTGTTGTCGATCCAAATATTTATATCAAGGTTGTAAAAGGTGAGCTGGTGATAATGCTACTATAAGTCAATGATTTGTTCCTGACTAGTGTACAACATCTTATGAATTACTGTAAATGGGAGCTGGCCTCTGAATTTGACAGGAAGGGTATTGGCTTGATGCATTACTATTTGGGGTTGGTAGTCTGAAAGAACCCTAGTGAAATACTTATTGGAAAAGGAAAATATGTCATCAATATCCTTCATAATTTTGGCATGATGGAGTGAAAGTCTATGCAAATACTATGGTGGCAAACCGAAGAAAGTTGAGAAATATCGAGTTTGACCTAGTGGATCCTTCCATGTACCGGAAGTTGATTAGATCATTAACGTATTTGGTAAATACCAGATCAAATACTTTCTTTGCAGTATACACCTTGAGCCGGTTTAGACAGAACCAAGATATGAGCATTGGATTGTAGCAAAGCATATATTGAGATACTTTCATGGTACTGTTGACTATCATTGGAGATGTGATTTGAATGGTGAGATACAATTTCGTGGATATACAGACTATGACTTGGTAGGGAGTGCTGATGACATGAAGAGTACTTATGGTGTATGTTTTAGTTCAGGTTTTGCTATGCTTTCTTGAATGAGCAGGAAGCATACTTTTTTCGCACTAAGTACTGCAGAGGCAAAGTATATTGCAACTTGTTTGACATGCTATGAGGGAATATGGATTTGAAATCTATTCTCTGGATTTTTCAACTAGATGCTCGAACTGAATGTGTCATTATGTGTGAAGTTGACATAAATACAATGTTTCATGACCAGACAAAGCATATTGAGATCAAGTACTACTAAATTTGTGATATGGTATAGAAGGGAGCAGTGAGGCTCTAGCGTATCTCCACTAATGAGCAGATGATTGAAATGAAAAAAAATCCTCTATCTCAAGCGAAGTTTGTATACTTCATAGATAAGCTTGGACTAGTGGAGAATTCCTATATCAGTGAAAGGGAGAATTGATGTGACATCAATAGGGGCATAGCTTGGATTGTTGGTAACAACAGGATCTTCGCCTGGATTATTGATGGGTGGAAACTAAGGGTATGACTCAGATTGTTGGTGACAATAGGAGCATGACCTGAACTGTTGGCAAGATAACATGAGGGATGAAAATTATTGAAATGAATGGTCTCTGAGGTTCAGGCACTCGTGTAGTGGGCGCCTCTTCAACATCATGGCCTAGAGAAAGGACTTTGGATTTGGGACATGGGTTTCCCTAGGGTTTGATTATGGTGGATGGCAACCCTAAACTAGTCATAGTACCATGAGGTGAGGCGCCCATCGGATCATGGTGAATAGTTGAGTAAGTACCATTGGTTAGGAGAAATAACCTGGTTTATGGTACATATTGATGATGATGCTAATGTAGGTCAAGGGTATTGACCTAGATAAAGATGTTATCGATGAGTTTTACCTTTCTTTTTAAAAGGATCATGTATACATAAAACATTTGGATAATAATTATAAATACCTCCCTAGCTAAGAGGAAGTGTTGAAGAATGTAGCTATGGTCGGTCTTCATAATTCTAGATGTATTTATAATACTATATAAAAACACAAAAGAAAATTGAATTTTAAATAGAAATAAAGAAAATTAAAAGAAAGAAAATCAACAAAACCACCTAAAATTAAGATCCTTGAAAATAACTCATTTTCACGTAAATAACATATTTACCAACAGTTACTACCCACCATGATTTAAGCAAGTATTTTTAGGTCCAATAAAATTTCTTAAGTCCAATTTTTTTTTTTTTTGCAAAATCAGGCCGCCTCCAAGAAATGTCTTCCAGAAAAATTCTTTAAACCCAAAACAATTCTTTGCAAAATCAGTTTGCTTCCAAAAAATGCTCTTAAATCTAAACTTTGAAGAAAAGTTTTTAAACCCAAACCAAGATCTTTGTAAAATCAGATGAATTCAAAAATAGGAACAAGATGTAAATAAATATACTTACTAAGAGTTAGCACTCATCATTATATATGTAAAAATGTAAATGTAAATGTAAATGTGCATACTTACTAGAATTTAATTTACAAAGAGACATGACTTAATTTAAGAGACATGTCTCTTGGGTATAAAATACAGTTGAAATTTTTCATTTTACATACAGACTTATCACTCACGTCACTCACATATCTCTCTCTCACATACATTGTGATATATAATTTATTTTGATGGCTAATAGTTAAATTACTAAAATGTGATTTCTTGATTAACATAAAATAAATATAATATATATTCACAAGTAATTACCATTGTTGAGAAATTAAAGTACTTGTATCAATTTTACTAAAAAATCAACAGATGGATGTGTGTCTTTCTTCATCTTTCTAGAGATCCACCCTCGAGTTTGAGGGGTGAGATGCCACTATGTGGGGTTGAGCTGAGGCCGAAGGACAAGATTTGGATGCAAAATATTTTTTTCTGCTACATGTTGTCTTGTTTATGATATGAGGAATTTCTAGATCATTTAGGATATTTTAGGCCTTACCAACTTCTATTATTTTTCTTTGCATCAGGGGAGTGAGAGTGCCCTTGAAAAAAAAAAAAAGCATTATGGAGATGTCTGGGTTGTTGACAAGACCTACAATAGAAAGTTATATTTTCATACTCCACAAGTTGCAAAAATGATAGACCATTCCAATTAATGATGATTCTGTCAAGAAACCATTTACTAAGATATATTTCAACATAGATGATTGCAAATATTACAATACCTCTCCCAAGCTTGTTTGTTTCTATCTTAATAAAACAACTCATAAAGTTTCTGATAGAAGCTAAGATATCTAGACATAACAATGGGCATATGGGCATATTAGTGTGTGTTATGCAAAATGGAGTGACTAGGGTTTTCACGGTTAGAAGGTTGAAAGCAGTACACGGTGGATGAAACGAAAGCCTGGAGTTGCATCTTCACACATATACTTTTATAGTTATATAATATTCTTATCTATTAAAATATGCGTTTCTTTGAAATTATTAATATTTTTTATGTTTTTATATCTCTATTTCTATTTAAATTTCTATTAAATCTATTGTAAAGGTTTAAGCTAATATATAGATTCATAATATTTCTTACCTATGTGTTTCTTTGAAATTGCTAATAATTTTTAAGTTTTTATATTTCTATTGCTATTTAAATTTCTCTTGAATTTATTGGAAAGTTTTAAGATGATATATACCTAATATATATATACACACGGACCAAAAAAAAATTCCATCTTCATTTTTATAATTACTTAATATTTATTGACCAATTTTTTTTTTTTTTAACCAATTGCGCTGCCCCAAACTTCATTAAACGAACTTAAATATAAACAAACAATTTTAAAAGAATTCTTAATAATAATGTTTTTTAATAACCTTCAGTAATTGGTATGTAATACCGTTAAATAAATTAAATAAGTTATTAGCATTTTTTTTGAAATATTAATGTTAATTACATATTTTTGTTTTAATAAACAATTTTTTAATGAATTAAAATATTATTCGCATTTAATTTTAAAAAATTAATTTTAAAATAAATTATGGTATATTAAAAAGACACAATTAATCTGTAGATGAAAAAATCCTTTTTCACCAGAATTTGGCAATACAATTTTAAGCAAGATTATAATTGTTTATTGTTTAAAATATATTTATGAATGCATAAACAGATTCAACGTCCTAAAAATTTCTTGAGGTATTTGAATTCTCCAAATTAAACAACTTAAACTCAAATTTGTAAAAAATCGCAAGATTTTAGTTAAAATTAACTAGAAAAAATACTGTGAAGAAATTCATTTTATCTATTAGTTAGACTACACTTATTAAAAATATTACAATAAATATATTAATAATTGACACTATAAATAAATTTTCAATCAAACTACTTTTTAATTATAATTATTAATATTTTGATGGGGTGTTAGATGAGTATTAAATGATCTTATGGATTTGATTTGCCTATCGATCACCTCCCCGTACTTATGCCACCACCTCTTGGTGAATTTATGGGACCTTGCCTCCCGAGGAGGGTGGAAGAGTCCTCTTAGCACAATTCTTGTCTCCACGTCTGTGTGAATTAGGTTCACTGCAAATGCTCTTTACCTTTGGCCACTGGCTCAAGCTCTCATTAATCCTTTTTTGCCTCATCTTAGTTGTTTTTCTTGTCCATCATGCACTTGGATTCTTGAATAGTTGATTGGGTAGGTTTCCTTCCATTGGCTTTGTTGGATTTCCCCTCTCCCTTGATAGTTTTATCCAATGGAAAAGGCATGGCCCGAGCTTGCCACCAATGCAACCTACCTGGAAAGTTAGCATGGCCTATCTCTTTCATAGACATCTCATGCAACTTCCCTCCCATCTCTGTACGATTCTCTGTGACATCCTTTTGTCTCCAACAACCATGACTCATCAACAAGTTTTTTTCGGCATGGAATTCGTAACCATGATGCTTTAGAGGGATCTCGATCATGATTGCAAGTTGAATATTTAGCCCACATCTTCCATGCTCATATTCCTCTTGACATTCAAGAGGAAATCTGTCTCATGGAAGAGGAAATTCGTCATGAATGGGAAGTCACTTTGGATTTAGAAGCCATGGATGGCATAACCTCTTGGGTTTCAAATACATGAAACTCTTAGGGATGCCAATATCACTATCTGCTTATAGGTGATATGTATTGGCATGTTAGGTTGTTGGTGGGGAAGATTCTAGTTGATAGGAAACAAACTTAGGTTAATCTAATGCACATGCTCAATGAGCCCAAATATATTATGCTAGATGTGGAAGGAAGGCTTTCCAAGCTCAAGATGAAATTTCCCACTAGCTCTCCAATTCCACTGCCATGCAAGGTTGAGGAACAACACATCAACCTTTATAATTCACTAGCCTCTTGATGCTCGAGTTCCTATATTTTATTGTTTTAATTCTTGCTCTTCCTTCTTTCCCATATAAATTGTTGATATTTTATTCTTAGAGTTTTTGTATAGTTTAATTTTCTTGTTGCCTCAAACTGTGCAGTTCCCAAAATTTTCCCATTTTAGTTCTTGTTGTTGGTTTCTTCCATGGTGGGGCAACACTATCTTTTCACATTTTTGTAACACCCTCTTCTCACATCTACCCAAGTAACCAACCAACCAGGGTAAACATGTGACGAGAGGCTACTATATGGGATTCAACCTCCTAGGTGACCTTAAGGAAGTGGAACTGATAGAAACAAAACATACAAACCTTGTACATCATCAATGACACCACCATGAGCTAACCCAACCTTTCAGGCCTCTTACCCTTGGGTTACACTAGCATTTTAGCCTCTTTGATCCATATCCATGTTGGGTGTGTGTTATATTATTTCCACGACTAGCTCAACGTGAGAAGCGGTGGGTAAGAGGGTGAGCGGCTAACCCCCTTGAACGAGAATTTTTTTTGGACCCTATATTAGGTGTGCAGACCTACCTATGGATTTGTGCATGGGTTTTGCACATGGATTTGGGCATGGTGGTTTTATTTCCATGGTATTTTGTAGATTTGGTCAAGGGAACTATGATTATGTTCTAATCCATCGTTAATGGATTGGGTTTTATGAATGATTCAACATGTATATATATGTATTATAACATTGAAATAAATATAATGAAAAATCAAGATGGTAGTTCTGGTTTTGGGATCCAGGGGAAAATCTTTGTGTATATCTATTTTATGTTTTATTCTCTTGCTATTGTTTAATTTTTGATTTAAGAGTTCTTTTACTGATAGTTTCTATACAAGGTTAAAACCTACATTTAGTATTAGAGTTGTTTCGGCTTCAAGGGGACTCCTTTGCTGCTGAGGGGTTTTTCTCGGGCCTATGTTAGACCCTATTTAGTGGGAGATCTGTAGGATCAAATGTTGTAATGAAAGAAGATGGCGAGTAGTGGAAAGATATAGATCAAGAAATTCAATGGTCAAAGTTTTGAGTTGTGGAAGCCCTAGATGGAGGATCTGTTGGTGGATAAATATCATAGGATCACAATAGATCCAGGTACTAAACCAATGACAATGTTAGATGAATATTGGGCGAAGTTGGATCAGAAATCAAAGAGCACAATACGGTTGTGTATCTATTATTCGGTATCCTTGAATGTATCTAGGGAAGCTATGAAAAAGGACTTGTGGGAAAAGTTAGGGACTTCGTACCAATCTAAGTCTCTCGTGAAGAAAATTTTCCTACGGAAAAAAGTTGTATAACATGAGGGTGAAGGATGGAGACTCGGTGATAGAGCATCTCAACACTTTCAATAATTTTCTAAGTCAGTTGTTATCTGTTGATACTAAAATCTCAAATGAAGATAAGTGCATCAGTTTGTTGTGTTCTATTCCAGAATCATGGGATAGTCTAGTTGTTACAATAGGTAGAAATACAATTACCTTTAACTTTGATGAAATTGTCTCAGCCTTGCTGTCTGAGGAAATGAGACAGAAAAATATGGAGGGTGAAAATAGAGATTCCTTTTTTGTACGAGGACGGTCTTGGAACATAAAAAAAAAAAAATTCTTGAGTGGGAGATATAAATCTAGAGGGAGATCTAAACCTCAAGGAAATCCTATAAATGTGTGCTGGAAATGTAGAAAGGAAGGGCACTTCAAAAAGGAATCTAAATCTAAAGCTCCTGAGAAAGGAAAGGGATCTGATGATGATCCTTCTACAGATGAGAAAACCACCTCAGATGAAGGTGGGGATGTGTACTTTGATTCTTCCTCAAATATGCATTTAGATCACGAGGCATGGTTGATTGACTCAGGTGTATCCTTTCACTTCACTACCCATAAGGAGTGGTTCCATGAGTATGATAAGTACGATGGTGGTGATGTCTTCTTAAGGGATGATAGGAAGGCAATAATCTATGGACGCATAAAATTCAGGTTGAATTTGCAAGGTGGAAGGATTAGAACACTTCCTGGTGTTTTTCATATTCTTGCATTGGCCAGAAATCTGATTTCTGTAAGCAAGATGGATGATGCAGGTGTAAAAAAAATGTTCATGAAAAATACCTGCAAGATGGTTCGGGGAACACTGGTATTGATGTGGGGAGTTCGGATTGAAACTCTGTACGAGATTCTGGGTAGCATTTTTATTGATGGGTGCAACAGTTCTGAGGCTCCTGAAAGTGGAGCAGAAAGCCTACTAGTATCTGGATAAAATACCATGCTATGGCATCAAATGCTTGGACATATTGGAGAGAAGGGCCTTTGAATACTGCATGGTAATGGTATGTTCGAAGCTATGTCTAATTTCTTTATGGATTTTGATTTTTGTGAACATTGTGTATATGGGAAGCAGAATCAGGTGAGTTTCCCTTCTGGTGCTAAGAGGGCGAACAAGATATTAGAGCTTGTGCACAGTGATGTGTTTGGACCTGTGTCGGTTCCATCACTGGGTAAGTTTGTGTACTATGTTTAGTTTATTTATGACTTCTCAAGGAATACATGGATATATTTAATAAGGAAGAAATACGAAGTCTTTGACAAAGTTAAATAATTTAAGGCTCCGGTATAAAACCAAACATAAAAGAAGATAAAGGTGCTGACGAGAGATAATGGTGGAGATTTCTGCAAGAAGGAATTTGAAGATTTTCGTAATAAGTGTGGTATAGCACGGAAAAAGACTACTCCATACACATCTCAACAAAATGGATTTGCAGAAAGAATTAACAAGAATTTGATGGAAAAGGCAAGAAGCATGCTCAATGGTACCGAGTTAGGACAAGAATTTTGGGCAGAGGCAGTGGAGACTACATGCTACCTGGTTAACAGATCACCTTCATCAACATTGGAGGATAAGAGTCCACATGAGGCATGGACTCGTAAGAAACCTTGTCTTTCACATTTGAAGATATTTGGCTGTGATGCATATGCACATGTTCCAAAGTAGAAAAGAACCAAGTTAGATAGTAAATCTAAAAGGTGCATTTTTATTGGGTATAAGGATGGTTTAAAAGGATACAAGCTTTGGAACCTAGAAACAAGGAAGGTTGTGTACAACCAAGATTTGGTGTTTAGAGAGGTGAAATATGTCATTAAACATAAATTCCTACCAAAGGAACATGAGAAGATAGAGTTTGAGATAAAAGAGGAAGAATCAGATTCTACAACATAAAAAGATTCAGAAGATGAAGGGCCACAAAATCCAGGTGTGAGAAGATCAGTTCGAGAAAGAAGGCAGCCAAAAAGCCATAGTCCATTTTCTTTCTATTCAAATTTTTCTTTATCTATCACTGATGATGATCCCATAGTTGTCAGGGAGGCAGTGGATTCAGTGGATGGAAAGCTCTAGAAGGAGGCCATGGTTGATGGAATCCATCTTGTTAGCACTGCAATTTTTAAAAAAAAATTAAAGTTTGGTTGTCATTGTAAATTCCCATCTTTGATTCTCTTCCGTCTCCTAAATCATGGTGAAGAACCTTGGAGGATTAAATTGTATGAGTATTTGTCAGTTTTTAATAAAATTGAAAAGGATTTCTCAGTCCAATACTCTGTTTCTATTATAAGGTTTATAGGGTAAATTCTTTTCTAAATAGGTCTTTTAACTACTTTTAGTGGTTGAAAGCATAGGTTTCCATTTGAAAAAGAGTCTTATTCTTTGACCATAATTTCCTTTCAAAGTCAGAGACAGAGTGTTAGATTCATGAGTTATGTTAAGAATAATACAAGAAATAGTTTTTCTTTTCATGAAAGACAACTATCTTTTTCAAAAGCTATGCCTTTTACAAAAAAAACAGTGTTTTTCAGAATGGTAGTAATTTCCTGCAAATTTATATAATGGATCAGAGGAAATATTATTTAACTGAATTCAACATTGCTATTTAAATATTGAGGAAATGTTGAAGTATGAGGTTTTGCATATCCGAAGAATATTGATTTTTCATTGAGAGATGAATTAAAGGGTGATCATTTTTATGCTAAGTTGTATTGCTAATTACTAAAACGTATAGGTGTCACAAGCGCAGTACGAGTAGAAATAATGAATATAGGTGATGGAGCTGGCGAAGTAAGTGGCAATGGTTTTAAATCATTCATGTGATTCGTGTCATCTTTATTTACCAAGTCTGAGGGAAAGTATAACCTACTTCCATCCGTTCCTTTGACAGCTGCAATTAACAGTTTTATTCTCCATTTTAAATCATTTTTTTCTTGGAGGTTAGTCATCATTGTACAAATGTATTAGAGGTTAGGGTTAACAGGTGCCAAAAGATAGGGTTTATTGGAGGTTAGTCCTCGTTTTATAGCTATGTTGGAGGTTAGTGTTAACAGGTGCAATATGGGAAAAGGAGGCAATGTAAACTGCTCTGAGCTAGCTAACACTCGCTTTGTGGATAGTCGCACTAAAGTAGAGTTCAAGGAAGCTGGTTGGTACCAGTTCTTAAAGAAATTCTCCGGTGAGAATGTGGTCGTCGCTCAAGCATTTGTTGAAGCCTTTGATGGCGAGAAGGTTAAGATTGGGTCTCAAACCTTCAACATCGTAGAAAATATCATTGCATGGGAAACTCATACTTCTGCAACAGGTGAGTCTTGGCATAAGAATAATAAAACTCTTGTTAAAGATGATGCAAATGTTTATTTGAAGCCTAAGCATGAACACATTGGATGGACTCCAACCATACACATTTCATACTCTAAACCTAAATGGAAACATGTTATTACTATTGTGCACGATACATAACTTGCGAAGGAAAGTTTTCAACTATTCATAAATATCAAATGAGGTTCTTAGTCCATATTTCAGGTGCCAAACCCATGAACTTACCCTTTTTTCTCCATAGATCCTTAGTTTCAATGTCTCAGATAATATAGAAGACTCCAGGTTATTCACTACATAATCTATACCATAGAGGCCTGATTAAGATATTGATATCTTATCACTTGAGACGGAGAAGGGCTACCCGGGATAAGTTTATAATGGAGGAGGGTTTTAACACTTCTTATTCTAGAAGAAGAGTAGGGAGACCCAGAAAAGTGAGAGATTTAGAAAAACAACATAAAAAACCCTATTCATTCATCAACTTCCTCGCAAGCTCGCCCTTCCTCCATGTCATCCAGAAGGCAGAACAAGAGCTTAACTAAGAAGGATAGAGACCCTACATATATACCAAAAACACAATGAGAAAATGAATTTCACATCAGCTGTTCACACAAGGAACCACATACCTTAATTTCATTCATGGAGGAGTGTAGAAAGAAGTTTAAGCAAAGAAATACCATGTTTCATAAAAATATTGTGCTTAAAAACAAAGAGGAAGATGGTTCCTCTTCAAGGGGAAAATGTAGAAGAAGGCTCATCATGACAAAGGAAGTTTTAGAGGAAGTCAACCTTGAAATCCTAACTTCCAACCCTGTTCTACCTTCAGAGGAATTCAACCCTAGAGTCAAGAGATCAAACCTTGTTTTAGAAAATACTCAATAGACTCAACAAAAAAATGGTATATCATTCATGGAGCCTACTCTTTCGCAGGGCTTTTCATCGCTTAAGAAAGGGAAAAACAAAGTGTCCGAGATTATCACAAAGTAAGAGCCTACTTTGGCTCAACTCTTCTCATCTATTGGATCTTCAGCCAAGGAGAGGAAAACGACTATAATACATTCATACTCATATTATGAAGATACCAGTGATAAAGAATATATTGAGTCAGAATTTGAGGGAGAATCTAGCAGATTTATACATGGAGGAAAAAGGCCTAAGTATATTCCAAATACCTATATCTAGAGACCTCGCACCAGGCCTAAAAACAAACTCATATTAACTAGCAAGCTAATTGCTAACCCTTCTCTTAGGGATGAGATCATATATGTTGATGACAGACTAGAAGATAAAACTAAGAAGAAAAAGACTCAGCTAAAAAATAAAACATGGAAAATGATGTCATACAAAAGGGTGACAAAAGTTGAGGCTATCAGAATCTTTGCCTCCATATTAGACCTCTGAATAATGTAGATGCAGAGCCTTGAAAAATTGAAGTAGTCTTCCATTTTTGGTTTATTTACAATATTTTTGGATATAACTACCCTTTTTCATAGGAGGTAGCTATTATTTTTGGATATTAGTATATGGAAAGGAAAAGCTAATTTTTGGTTTTATTATCACAATGATGACACCAAAGTGGATGAAGTGGATGTGATTTCTATTATGATGAGTTTTTTCCAGATGTCAGATAAAATTCTAGTTGGTTAGTCACTCCAATGTTTTAGCAGATATGCAGACGTGTTCAGATACTCCTTTCAGTTGCTGTATTCCACCTTTTTTTGAGACAGTTTTGATGAGTTACGAGGGCACTCAACCATATTTATTCAGCCAGATTCAGCTTCATGATGGCACACCTTATCTCATTTATATTTTCAGTTTTAGATGAACTCTACCATACGTAGAGATTTGTAATAAATTCATAAAACAGAGTTTCACTTTTATTGGAGGCTTCTATACAGAGCTCTTATTTTTGTATAAATATGGTGTAATTCAAAGACATAAGGGTTCAATGATTGTATCTTGTAGAGCATATTATGTTACAATTTTTGAATATATAATATATCAGTAGTACTCTTGAGAACTTATGACAACTTGTTGTGTGTATTGTTTACTTACCTCACGTGTTTTCATATCTAAATTCTTTAGTTTCAGATTGTGATGTTAACTCTATTCCATGTTTTTGTTAGTCTCATGTTTTATCTATGCATGAGTATCTAATTTTTTCAGCCTTTCTTGGAAATATTTCTTGATAAGACATGTGTGATAAATTATCTATGAGAATTCCTTGAAACATATATCTTTAGGTGTACAATGAAATTCTTGTAAGACTTCTGGGAGCTTTCTTTCTTTGATGCACTATTAGTATGAAATTTGTGTTATTTTTCTGTCTAAATAGTGGACTTCTATTTTATATACCCACTATATTTTTGCATATTCTCCTAATTCACATATTACCAATTTACTCGCTACCATATCAAGCCTTAGTACCCTCATATGTGTAAAATATAGTTATCTATTTGAAACCTTTTCAGTAGATGTAAGATTCAGTCACTTTCACAATCCAAATAATAAAATAGCCCCTGATCTTGAGATGTTTTTGTTCAGGCACTTGTCACAATCCAAGTGTTGATTCCAGTGCTAACATCTTTTGGTGCGTTTTCCGGGAGAGGAAGATTCTGAATTTTGTGTTCTCCTGAAATTGTTGCATGAATGCTTAGTACGACTTTTTAAAGGTGAATAAAAAATATTCATTGTTATGATTGTAATTAGTTCACCTAGCGACTCCACAAAGAGGATGAGGGGTTTCAATACCACCTACCAAAAGAAGAAGTCAGAGATCACCTCTTATGATTCTAGTTTCTGATCTAGAGAAGATAATAAAGGATGCTAGAGGGAAACATAAATCAACTGAAGTTGCACCACATTTAGTGAAAACTTTTCATTCAAAATACATTCCAAAAGAAAAGGTACCATCATTTGCTTTACAACCTAATGAAATTTCAGTTTCAAAGCAATCTCCTGAAATATTTCAAGTTGAAATTGCTTCCATTGAAGGCAACATAGATGATGTTAGCTTAGGTTCAACTAAAAATATCTCTAAGCCATAACTTAGTAAATCAGAAACAAATATCATTCCAGTGAAAGAAGAAGTTTTAGGTATTAGTGAAGAAAATAAGAAATCAGAAACCTTTGTACTGACTGAATGGGAATTAGAACAAGTGTTGGAAATTGCGCCCTTTCTAGTTAGAGCTATTTTAACCGACATAAAAATAATTTTGAGTTTTATTTAAACTCATTTATCAGTATTATTTTAGTCCACAACAGGATTATTTTCCTTTATCTCAAAACCCAACTATTGGCTCATCCTCTTCTCGTCAAAAAGGAGATAATGCTCCTGAAAATTTGAATTTTAGTCTTTTTGAATTTTTAGCCCAGAAAAACAGACTTGAAGTTTCCCTAATCCTTCAAGAATTAACATCTAAAACTGATTCTCTTACAGAAGTTGAAATAAAACCTTCTGCTGTCCATGTCTCTGAAAATCCATTATTTTCAACTCCACAAACTGAAATTTCTAGCAGTCAAACTTTTGTGTCATCAAACTTACCACTTCTACCCCAACAAGTCATGGCTCATACTGTTCCTACAAGGATGCAGCAGATTGTTGCTGCAAGATATACGCCACTCGTCCTTCCTCAACCTTTGCATCCTCTTCCTCAAGGGGATTATCTGAAATATTTTTCCAAATACACAAGAGAGGGAGAAGGAGTATCTGCTAAAGAACACCTAGTTGCCTTCTACAGTTATGCTGATAACCAAAACGTTGAACATGAATATGTTTGGTCTAGAATTTTTGTTCAAAGCTTAGATGGTGAACCTAGGAAGTGGTTCAAAAATTTGCCACCCAATTCAATAACAAGAATAGATGACTTGGAACAAGTGTTTATAAAACAATGGGGTGACAGAAAATATTACTTGTATTATCTCACAAAATTTGGGGCTTTAAAGAAACAAACTGATGAGTCATTGACATATTTCATAAAGAGATTCAATAAAATATATCAAAATATTCCTATAGAGGTTAAACCCCCTGAAACCACATCCATGATTACCTTTGCCAATGCCTTAGATTCCAAGTTTTCACTATGGTTGAGAGCTGAAAAGCCACAAACATTGGTGGGTATGCGGGAGGCTGCTATTGGAGTGCAGTCCAATCTTATGGCCTAAAAAAAAACTGAAAATTGAAGAAGGGAAGGGGTCAAAAAACAAAAAGAAAATGAAAGAGGAGAAACCATATTCCTCCTCTAAAACTTTCACAGCTAAAGAAAAGCTAGATCATATGTCTAACTTTATTAAAGACCTTGTTTCAAAAATGAAAAAACTGGAGTCGGAAAACAGGCTTGTAGCTAGGCCCATCCAAAATGAAGGAAACAGGAATTAGGCTCCTTTCAGGAGGCCTTTTCAGCCCCAAAAAATTTTACAACGCCCAAGGAGAAATCTTGATGATCAAAATTTTCAGCCTCCATTGAAAAATATTGCTGAAGAAAATCAACAAGAAGAAGAAGTGGAGGATGAAGAAATAAATCTTGTTGGAGAGACACCACAGTCAACTTGTTTGACTTTATAAGAATATGAAGATCAGTCTAGGATAAATCTATTTTCATATGATTAGAAAGCTCATATTCAAGTTCAGAATGAGAAAAATCAACCTGAAAATAAAACGAGAAATTATCCTTTGAGGTCAAAAGGAGCTACCCAAGAGCCTCAACAAAAAAAAGATGCTGAAAAAATTGCAGCCAAGCAAAAAGAAAAGGTTAATGATGTTCCTTCATCACCTAACCTTGCTCCAATAATTAAAACAACTGCTGAAAATAAAGATTCAATTCCGCCCAATTTCAGTTTTAAATTTGAATTGAATAAGATCAAGATTCCAGTCCCACTCCTAGAATTACTAAAAAATCCAGCTTATAGAGAATCATTTGAAAGTCTGCTTCAGCCATCCCTTTCTCCTGACTCTTTCAATCTTGAAAATGAACATACTAATACCTTTTTAGGCAGCCATGTCCAAGATCAAAATGATGATAACTCTCCACCTTTTTATCTTTCTCTCAACATTCATAACAAATTGATGAATAATTGCCTATTAGATTTTGGGGCTTCTCATAATTTGATGCCTAAGAAAGTGATGGATGAATTAGGACTGGAAATTACTAAACAATATCATAACCCTTTATACTTTTGACTCCAAAAGGGTCAAATGTTTAGGGGTAATCAAAGACTTGGTAATTTCTCTTACCAAACTTCCTCTGAAGAGTCTGGTGATGGGCATAGTAGTTGCTGATATACCATCAAGATTTGGAATGCTCCTTTCCAGATCTTGGTCCAAAATGTTGGGAGGGACTCTTCAAATGGACATGACATATGCCACTATCCCAGTTTTTGGAGGAGAATTTAGGAGGCTGTATAGAGAAACACATCTGGCTTATATCATAAGTGATCAGAAAAGTCCATCAAATCATCCTATATATGTAAAATAGGAGTTAGGATCATCTATTTTGCATCTTGTTGTTGGTGACAATTATTTTCAGCCTGAAATTAATATAAAAAAAATAACTACTTACCTCAAAACAACAAAATTCAGAAGTTGGACAAATCTGGAAATTAAATTTTGATGGAGTCCCATCAAGAGAAGGATCAGGGGTTGGTATAGTTCTTCTTTCTCCCACTCAATAGGTAGTGAATTTATCATACAAATTGCAGTTTGTGACTACTAATAATACTGCTGAATATGAAGCACTAGTCCTAGGAATGAAGGCAACAAAATATTTGGGAGCAGAGCAATTGATTGTTTTTGGTGATTTAGAGTTGGTGATACAACAAGTGAGAGAAAAATATCAAGTAAAAAATTCACAACTGAAGAATTGCAAAAATGAAGTATGGGATTTGATTGAACATTATTTTTCAACATTCAATTTGAATTTTGTTTCCAGAGAAGAAAATGAAGTGGTAGATTCATTGGCCATTGTTGTTAGTAATTTTAAGGTCCCTCTTGATGTCAAAACTACTTATGATATTCAGATTAAAAAAAGACCTTCCATTCCTGACAATATAAAACACTGGCAAGTGTTTGAAGATGATAAATAAACTCTGAAATTTTTGGAATGCATGGAGGAATTTTCAGATATTCAAATTGACAATGAACAAGACATAACTGAAAGTTAGAACAACAAGCCATTCAAAAATACTTTGGGTGGAAAAGACATTATTGAGCTGAAAAAAAACTTCATTCCTAAAGGCTTGGTCCCTTTAGAAAGGCTCTTTGACAATAACAATGTCTTTTTGAAGCCTGAAAACAAGACGGATGGAGAAATTACACTCGATTGCAACATTGGTACTGAAAATCAGCCTAGATATGTTAAAGTTTCTAAATTTATTCCTGAAGAAACTAGAACTAAATATGTCAAGTTGTTGAAGCAGTATGAATATATTTTTTCTTGGTCTTACAGTTATTTGAAAACATATGACATAAGCATAATAGAGCATAAAATCCCTCTCAAAGCAGAATCTAAAACTGTGGCACAAAATATAAGGCACCTCAATCTTATGTTTCTCCCTATTATTGAGAAAGAAATCAGAAAAATGTGGGAAGCTAACATAATTCTGCCTTTAAGATTTTCCAATTGGGTAGCTAATATAGTCCCTGTTCGAAAGAAGAATGGAAAGATCAGAATTTGTGTTGATTTTCACAATTTGAACCGGTGTTTACTAAAGGATAATTATTCTTTACCCTAAATGGATCATATTTTTCAGAAAGTTGTAGGTTCAAAGAGAATTTCAATGATAGATGACTTTTCAGGATATAATTATATTTCAGTTGACAAGCAAGACAGGGAGAAAACTAATTTTACTACACCTTGGGGAACTTTCATGTACAATAAGATGCCTTTCGGTTTGATGAATGCAGGTGCAACATTTTAGCGGGAAATGGAAATTGCCTTTGCAGGAGAAAATGATAGATTTTTTTTCATTTATTTAGATGATATAAAAATATTTTCAAAATTTGATCATGACCATTTAAAACACTTGAATCAAGTATTCGATAAGTGCAAAAATATTGGTTTATCTTTAAACCCAAAGAAATCATGCTTTGATGTCCAATAAGGAAGAGTGTTGGAGCATGTAGTAACATTAAATGGTATTTTCATTGACCCAAGGAGAGTTGAAGCCATTTAGAAAATTGGTTTTCCCATAAATAAGAAAGAGTTGCAATCATTATTGGGAAATATTAATTTTCTGAGGTGTTTTGTTCCAAATTTTGTTGAATTGATTAAGCATATAAATGTATTGTTAAAGAGAGATGCGGATTCTAGGTGGCAAGATGAAGCAAAAACCCCTTTCTTGGCAATCAAATCTACTTTGATTGAAGCCCCCGTATTAATTAGCTCTGATTTTGAAAAGGATTTTCTGACTTTTTCATATGCTTCTGAAGAAACCATTGTTGCAGTTTTACTTCAAAAGAACATGGAAGGCTTGGAGCAGCCAATTTATTTTTTTAGCCATGCATTGAGGGATGATGAATTGAAATACAACTTGGTTGAAAAACAATCATAAGCACTAGTGAAGGTTCTTGAGTCTTTTCAAATTTATGCACTGCATTCTAAGATTATTGCTTTTGTACCAAATATTTCTTTCAAGGATGTATTGTTACAACCCAACACAGATGGTAGGAGGGGCAAATGGTTGACAAAAATTCTGGAGTTTGACATTGAAATTAGACCTACTAAATTGATAAAAGGACAAGGTTTAGCCCGCTTAATGGCAGAATCAAATTGCAAAGCTCTGAATCTGAATGTGGAGATATTTGAAGAAACAAATAAGGTACAATTGATTATCCTAACATCTTT
Organism: Pinus albicaulis; assembly: GCA_034641835.2. NCBI lineage: Eukaryota > Viridiplantae > Streptophyta > Pinopsida > Pinales > Pinaceae > Pinus > Pinus albicaulis. The sequence goes on from CM076570.1 coordinate 841,852,874, forward strand.
TATTCCAATTGGTACAAGGATATAGTGTACTTTTTGTTAAATTTTAGTTGTCCTCCAGAAATGGAAAAGTCAAATAAGAGAGATTTTAAGTTGAAGGCTGTCAAGTATTGCATTATGGAGAGTCAACTTTATTGGAAAGTCCCTGTAGGAGTTTTGTTGAGATGTCTAGATGAAGCTGATTCACAGGAAGTTATAGCAGAAATACATGTAGGGGTATGTGGCGTAAATTTGTACTGGAAGGCCATTGCAAACAAGATTTTAAGAGCTGGTTATTTCTGGCCAAGTCTTTTTTCTGATGTTTTTGCTAAAGTCACAGCTTGCATTGAATGTCAAAAGTTCGCTGGTAAGAAAAAGCTACTCCCTCTACCTTTGATTCCCATTTCAACAGATGCTCCTTTCCAGTAGTGGCGATTAGATTTCATTAGTGAGATTCATCCACCATCATAGGGACAAAACATATGGATTCTTATAGCAACAGAATATTTCACCAAATGGATTGAGGCTATTCCAACTAGAAATTCCACCGACATGGTAATCATAAAATTTATGTTGGAAAATATTATGTCTAGATTTGGCTTCTCTCAGAAGTTAGTGACTGATAATGTGATGGATTTCAAATCTGCCAAGATGAACAGTTTTTGTCAGAAGTATAATATTGATTTGAATAATTCTGCACCTTATTACCCCCAAGGTAATGGACTAGCTGAGTCATCAAATAAAACTTTGGTGAGAATTAAAAAAAATATGATGACTGAAAATAAAAGAAATTGAGATACTCAGCTAGTTCATGCTCTTTGGGCAGATAGGGTAAGTGTTAAAATATCAATTGAAGCTTCTCCCTTTCAGCTTGTTTATGATGTTGATGCTGTCATGCCATTACATTTGGCTCTACCTATCATGAAGTTTTTATAGGATGAGATGGATAATTCTAACCCCATACAAAGAAGGATGCTGCAATTGATAGAAATTCATCAAAGTTGGGAATCCCTGATTGGCAAAACAGAGAAGTACAAGGCTAAAGTAAAATTTGTCTTTGATAAAAGGGAAAAATAACAAACATTTCAGGAATATGATTTGGTATTGTGCTGGGATGCAAGAAGAGAAGACCATGGCAAGCATGGTAAGTTTGATAATTTGTGGTTTTGGCCATTCAAGGTTGCTCAAGTTATAGAAAATAATACATTTCTTCTGAAACATTTAGATGATGATCAATTAGCTGGAGGTCTAGTTAATGGTCATTATATCAAAAATTTCTTTGTTTTTTGAGCTAGTCAGTCCCTCCATTGTAAATATCCAAAGTGTTGTTTTTAATTAGACTCCATGCCCAATGGTGTTTATGTTTGTAAATAGAGTAAGTTTCATTACAGTTAATAAAAGCCAGTTTCTCTCATTAGCTTCTAAAAATTAAAAAATCCTGGAAGTTAAAGTCACTGAATTTACAGTCCTTGAAGCCTCCCATGGAGGAATTCATTCCCAATAAGAGCCATTGTTAGCACTGCAATTTTTCAAAAAATTTCGAAGTTTGGTTGTCATTGTAAAGTCTTGTCTTTGATCCTCTTCTGTCTCCTAACTCATGCTGAAGAACCTTGGAGGATTAAATTGTATGAGTCTTTGTCACTTTTTAATAAAATTCAAAAGGATTTCTGAGTCCAATACTCTGTTTCTACTATAAGGTTGATCGGGTAAAGTCTCTTCTAAATACGTATTTTAACTACTTTTAGTGTTTGAAGCCATAGGTTTCCATTTGAAAAAGAGTCTTATTATTTCATCATCATTTCCTTTCCGAGGTCAGAGACAGAGTGTTAGATTCATTAGTTCTGTTAATAATAATACAAGAAATAGTTATTTTCATGAAAGGAAAATATCATTTTCAAAAGCTATGGTTTTTACATAAAAATCAGTCTTTTTCAGAAGGGTAGTAATTTCCTACAAATTTATATAAAGGAGAAAAGGAAATATTATTTAACTGAAGTCAGCATTTATATTCGAATATTGAGGAAATGTTGAAGTATAAGGTGTTGCATATCTAAAGAATATTGATTTTTCATTGAGAGATGAATTAAAGGGTGATAATTTCTATGTTAAGGTTATGCCACTGTATTGCTACTTACTAAAAGGTATAGGTGTCACAAACACAACACGAGTAGAAATAATGAATATGGGTGGTGGAGTTGGTGAAATAAGTGGCAGTGGTTTTAAATCATTCTCGTGATTCGTGACATCCTTATTTACCGAGTCTGAGGGAAGGTATAACCTACTTCCATTCATTCGTTTGACAACTACAATTAACAATTTTATTCTCCATTTTAAATCATTTGTTTCTTGGAGGTTAGTCCTCATTGTACATCTATGTTGGAGGTTAGGGTTAATAGGTTCTAGCAGGTAGGGTTTCTTGGAGGTTAGTCCTCATTTTAAAACTATTTTGGAGGTTAGGGTTAACAGGTGCAATATGGGCAAAGGAGGCAGTGTAAACTTCTCTAAGCCATCTAACACTCACTTTGTGGATTGTCGTGCTAAATTAGAGTTCAAGGCAGATGGTTGGTACCAATTCTTAAAGAAATTCTCTGGTGATAATGTGGCCGTTGCTCAAGCGTTTGCTGAAACCTTTTATGGTGAGAAGGTTAATATTGGGTCTCAAACCTTCAACATCACAAAAACCATCATTACACGGGCAACTCAGACTTTTGCAGTAGCCGAGTCTTGGCATCAAAAAAATAAAACTCTTCTTAAATCTGATGAAATTTTTTATTTGAAGCTTGAGAATAAATATCAAATGAGGTTCTTATTCCATATTTCAGGTGCTAGACCCATGAACTTACCCTTTTTCTCCTTAAATCCTTACTTTCAATGTCTAAGAGAATACAAAAGACTCCAGGTTATTGACTACATAATCTATACCATAGATGCCTGATTAACATATTGATATCTTATCACTTGAGAAGGAGAAGGAATACCAGAGAGAAGTTTTATAATAGAGGAGGGATTTAACACAAATTATTCTAGAAGAAGAGTAGGGAGACCCAGAAAAGTGAGAGATTTAGAAAAATAACAGCAAAATCCTATTCATTCATCAACTTCCTCGCAAGCTGGCCCTTCCTCCATGTCATCCAGAAGGAAGACTAAGAGCTTAAATAAGAATGATATAGACCCTACATCTATAAAAACAACACAACCAAAAAATGAAGTTCACACCAGCAATTCACCAACAAGCAGTTCACCCAAGAAGCCACAGACCTTAAGGTAATTCATGGAGGAGTGTAGAAAGAAGTTTAATCAAAGAGATACCCTATTTCATAAAGATATTGTGTCTAAAAACAAAGAGGAATCAATTTCCACTTCAAGGGGAAAACGTAGAAGAAGGCTCATCATGACAAAGGAAGTTTCAGAGGAAATCAACCCTGAAATCCTAACATCCAACCCTATTCTACCTTCAAAGCAAATCAACCCTAGAGTCAAGAGAACAAACCCTGTTTTAGAAAATACTCAAGAGACTCAACAAAATAGTGGCATATCATCAGGGAGCCTACTCTTTCGCATGTATTTTCATCACTTAAGAAAGGGAAAAACAAAGTGTCTGAGATTATCACAAAGGAAGAGCCTACTTTGGATCAAATCTTCTCATCTATTGGCTATTCACCCAAGAAGAGAAAAAATATTGTAATACATTCATACTCATCTTATGAAGATAGCAGTGATACAAAATATACTGAGTCAGAATTTGAGGAGGGAGAATCTAGCATATTTATACATGGAGGAAAAGGGCCTACGTATATTCAAAATCCCTATATGCAGAGACCTTGCACCAGGCCTAAAAATAAACTTAGATTAACCGACAAGTTGATTGCTAACCCTGCTCTTAGGGATGAGGTGATAAATGTTGATGACAACCTAGAAGATAAAACCAAGAAGAAAAATATTCATCTAAAAAATCAAACATGGAAAATGAGGTCAAATAAAAGGGTGACAAAAGTTGAGGCAATCAGAATATTTGCCTCCATATTAGACCTCTGAAGAATGAAGATGCAAAGCCTTGAAAATCTGAAGTAGTCTTCCATTTTTGGTTTATTTACAATATTTTTGGATATAACTACCCTTTTTCATAGGAGGTAGCTGTTATTTTTAGATATTAGTATATGGAAAGGAAAAGCTACTTTTTGGTTTTATTATCACAATGATGCCACCAAAGTGGATGAAGTGGATATGATTTATGTTATGATGAGTTTTTACTAGGTGTCAGATAAACTTCCAGTTGGTTAGTCACTCCTATGTTTTAGCAGATATGCAGACAGGTGTTCACAGATACTCCTTTCAGTTATTGGATTCCACCTTTTTTGGAGACAATTTTGATGAGCTACGAGGGCACTCAGCCACATTTATTCAACCAGCTTCAGGTCCATGATGCCACACCTTATCTTATTTCTATTTTTAGTTTTTATTTAATGTTTTAGATGAACTCTTCCATACGTAGAGAGTTGTAATAAATTCCTAAAACAAACTTCCACTTTTATTGGAGGCTTCTGTAAAGAGCTCCTATTTTTGTATAAATATGGTGTAATGCAACGAAAAAAGGTTCGATGATTGTATCTTACAGATAATATTGTGTTATACTTTTTGAATATATAATATATCAACAGTACTCTTGAGGACTTGTAATAGCTTCTTGTGTGTATTGTTTACTTACCTCATGTGTTTTCATATTTAAATTATTTAGTTTCAGATTGTGATGTTAACTTTGTTTCATGTTTTTGTTAGTCTCATGTTTTATCTATGCATGATTATCTAATTTTGTCAGTCTTTCTTGGTAAGCTTTCTTGATAAGACGTGTGATAAATTTTTTATGAGCATTCCTTGAAACATATATCTTTAGGTGTATAATGAAATTCTTGTAAGACTTATGGGAGCTTTCTTTCTTTGATGCACTATCAATTTGAACTTTGTGTTATTTTTCTATATAAACAGTGGAATTCTATCTTATAGACACACTATCCTTCTGCATATTCTCCTAATTCACAGATTACCAATTTACTCTTGCTACCACATCAAGCCTTAATACCCTCATATGTGTAAGAGATAGTTATCTATTTGAAACCTTGTCAGCGGTTGTAAGATTCAATCACTTTCCACAATCCAAATCATAAAATAGCCCCTGAACTTAATATGTTTTTGGTCAGGTATTTTTCACAATCCAAGTGTTGATTCCAACGCTAACACATCTTTGCACAAAGATGAGGCATGAGATCTGGTGGAATTTCCAGTTCGAAGGAAACCTAGTGGAAGAAAATGGGTGTTTAAAAAGAATATGAATGAAAAAGGAAAGGTGGAGAAATACAAATCTCGGTTGGTAGAAAAAGGTTATTCCCAGGTGCCGAGAATTTATTTTGGTGATATTTTTTCTCCTGTTTCCAAGGTAACTTCTATTAGATTAATTTTATCTGTTTCTTCTGCATTTTATTCTGAGGTAGAACAAATGGTTATGAAGGCAACATTTATTCACGGGGATTGGGAAGAGGAGATCTACGTGAAGAAACATGAATATTTTGTGGTGAAGGGTAAGAAATAAATGGTATGCAGGTTAAAAAAGTCCCTTTATGGGTTAAAACAGTCACCAAGGATGTGGTATCAGAAATTTGGTAAATATATATGGGGACTTGGCTTCCCCAAAAGTAAAGAGGATCATCGTGTGTATTTTTAATTAATTGGTGACCGTGTTATTTATTTGTTCTTGTATGTGGATGATAGGTTGCTAGTTGGAAATGACAAACAAATTATCCAGGATTTGAAGATCAAATTGTTCTCCAAATTCGACATGAAGGATATTGGTGCTACAAACTATATTTTGGGCATGGAAATTAAATGAGTTCGGGCAAAGAGGAAGCTCTGGTTAAACCAAAGGAAGTATGTCGATACAATATTGTAGAGGTTCAATATGCAGGATAGTAAACCAATGAAGGTTCCTATTCCTGTAGGTGTAAAGTTATTTGTTGAATAGTGTCCCAAGATACAAGGAGAGGAAGAGGACATAACTCGTGTTACATATGCAAGTGCAGTGGGTAGTTTGATGTATGCAATGGTCTGTACTAGACCAGACATTGCACATGCAGTGGGAGTATTGAGCAGGTTTATGTCAAAACTAGGGAAGGAGCATTAGATAATAGTGAAGTAGGTTTTCAGATATTTGCATGGCACTAGTTAATATGGTTTGTGATACCAAGGAAGACCAATTTTGGACAAAGTTTTTAACATCCATGGATTTTTTGATGCAGTCTGGGCTGGAGATCTCGATCAAAGAAGATCTACAAGTGGGTATGTTTTTAGCCTATTTGGAGGTGCAATCAGTTGGATAATTAAAAGACAGTATGTAGTGGCTCTTGCAACTACATAGGCAGAATACATGGCAGCCACTCATGCAAGCAAAGAAGCAGTTTGGTTGCAGAGATTGTTTTCAACTATGGGGTTGGTGTAGCTAGCTATAAGGATAAACTATGATAGACAAAGTGAAATTTTCTTGGCTAAGAACCCTGCTTATCATTCAAAGACAAAGCACATTAATGTTCAGTATCACTTTGTGAGAGATATGGCCGAGGATAAAAAGGCGTTGCTAGTAGAGGTGGACACTTTGAAGAATGTTTCAAATGCATTAAAGAAGTCTATGAGCACTGAGAATGTTTCAAATGCAGGGTTGGACCAATCACTAATCTCTCCTATGGAAAAAAATACAACAAGTGGGATAATGTTGGGTGTATGTTATATTATTTCCATGCGCGAAGCGGGGAGTAAAAGGGGGGATGAACAACCTGCCCCCCACCCCCCCCTGTTGGGGGGTTTACAGGGGGGAGGAAACCCCCCTACATGGGGTCTAGGGTAGCGCCTCGAGTTTTTTTTTTTGGGACCCTATATTAGGTGGGCAGACCTACCTATGGCATGATGGTTTTCTATCCATGGTATTTTTTAGATTCGGTCAAAGGAACTACAATTGTGTTCTAATCCATGGTTAATGGATTGGGGTTTATGAATTCTTCGGCATGTATATATATATATATATGTTTTATGTTTTATGCTCTCGCTATTGGTTAATTTTTGTTTTAAGAGTTTGTTTGAAAATAATTTCTATACAGGGTTAAAACCTAAAATTCGCGGGCATAACATTGCATGCCTGTGGCCAGGAGGATATATCCCTAGGCATAACATTGCATGTCTGCGGCTAGGCCCCAAAATCTTAGTTCTCTTCCTGCGGCTCCATGATTTGAGCCACATTTTCAGGCCTAGAGCCCAGGTCACTACCCAGATTTCATGAAAATTAAGGGTTGATAAATAAAAATAGCAAAATGATACAAAAACAATCACATCAACAAGAACTCATATCTACCCCTCCTAGTGTTACACAACATTTTGTCACCGTCCCTGCAATCCCTAGTCCCACATATTGGAGGATCATTCCCGTGACTTGTGAACAGTGTCATACTCTGAAAACACCTTCTTTGCATCCTTCTGCATAAGGACATCATTTCTCCTGTTGGAAATTTCCTCAAAAAGCACACAAAACCGATGTTTTGGCCTTGACGTGGATAGCCAGTTCATCCTCGCGCCGATGTTGAATATTTGCACTAGAGCCTGTGCCACCTGGTGCTCTGTCTCAGTGCAGCCCCCACGCCAAGCTGTTTTAGGAATGTTTTTAAAAAATTAGAGGCAAAATTTTCCTTCTAACTACCTCAAGGATTAGTCACTAAAAGTGTTTAAGTTAATGAACCATGAATCTCTCTCTTTAGGTAGTGGTTTTTACCTCCCATGGAACACTCCTTGAAGATAGGACTCCCTTCCATGATTATAGGGATCCTAACTTCTCCCTCTCCCTCTATATAAACATGCCTTCTCCCTTCATGAAATCTAGCTGAACATATAGCCAAGGAGCTAAACTTGGAGAAGAATACTGTTAGTATGAATCCTTTGTCGAAGTGTACGAAAAAGGACCACTTTAGCTACGCATAACTAATAGCCCTAACAACAAAAGTGGCTGCCAATATCTTCAGATCTGCGGTTAGTTGAACATAAAAGAGCTGCAAAAACCAGATCTATGCATGGAAAGACATTAAGCAGAACAAACAAGGGTTTGCTCCATATACCAATAGACAAGACAAGAACAATTTTTGAAATAATTTTTATATTAATTGGGCACCTGGGAGGAAAACAATAAGGCGTATCCAATTCTCCTCAGTGGGATGGGTTCTTGGAAGTCCTCAGCACTTCAGATCTAAGATTTCTCTCTCTTGTTGGTGTAGAAAACCCACACAAAGAATAGAACTCAAAGGGAGCTCACACAGCAAATGGTAGAAAAGAGTGACCAAGTGTATATATCGAGAGTGATCTAATAGGCAACAAAAGGTGAAGAATGGTAGGAAAAAACCCTCCTATTTATAACAAAATATTGGGTCATTCTAGATCTTGGTGCATGATTAAAATAATGTTAACCAAATCTAGATCCACCTTTTATGGAATATTTTATTATATTTGTTGGAGGGAAAAAGTATTTGACTTGGGTCAAATCCCTTTATTTGTCAAAAATAAATAACTAAATGATTTATTTATCTTTTAAGGAAGCAGTTAGAAGATAATCAAATAAATAATGATTTATTTAATTATTTGTGGGTGATTTGGTCATATTTAACAAGGAATATTATCTAAATAAGATTAAATAATTATTCCTAGAAAATAATAAGATAAATAAAGGTTTATCTAATTAATTTCTTTGTTTTTGGTTAAACATGACTAGGAATAATAATTAAATTATGGTTTAATTAATTATTCCATGAGGAAACTTAAACAAAATGGGTTTGTTTAATATTTCCTTTTGGGGTTTTCTGTTTTGACCATAAACAACCTAATAAATGTGGTTTATTAAGTTATTTTACATAGTGAAAGCAATTTTACTTAGGGTAAAATTGGTCTTACATGGTGTACTTGGGTCCATCGAATGATAATAGGTCAGATGACCAAAAAATGGTGTAACAGATTGCCCCAGAGCGTGCGAGTGTCAGGAGAAAATCGTATGACCGAAGTACGTTGTAAGAACTCAATCACCAGACAACAAAAGGGAAGTCAGAGAGAGAAATGAAAGGTAGATAGTGTGCTGAAGAACTAGACCTTGAGGAGACGAGACTCGCAGGTGCAACAAGTCGCTTTTTATGAGAGGGTACCTGTGCTGAAGGCGGCGGGGGAGGCATACCTATGCCCGCCGAGACAAAGTACAAAAGAATAGTGTGTCCAGTAAACAAGGGACCGAACCATAAAGTACAGCCGGCATAATCATGAGCCGGATAAAAATACAATGAGGAATCCCACATACATGCTGTGCTTGGAATAACAGCCAGGACTGATACAATAATATCTGAGTACATGAGATACAAATACAACCCAAATGCTCCCTGTAAATGGGGAAGGGCTCACAAAATCTGACGGATACATGCAAATCAAAGAGGAACTGCAAGTGGCTAAGGCCAACATCATCAAATATCTGGAGCTGCATCGAAGGCTGCAAGGAGGAGGTCATCCGAGCATGTGGGGGGCTACCTGCAGGGCTACCCCCTCATGAGGGTTGAGACATCTCACACACACACCCGAGAATCATCAAGAGCTACTGCTGTATCACTGAACCATCGAGTATACGGATCTTGGTCATGCTGAAAGGAGCTGGAGTGGAGAAACAATCAAGTCAAAGGGAAATGAGATATCCCGTTGCCTGATCCGAGGCACCGAACAAGAGTGGAAGCTGGAACCAAGGTACACCGCCCTCTAGACCTGGCTTCTGGAATGAATGAGCTGATGTCGACAGAAGGGGGTCCGCCATAGGTGAGGCAATGAGAGGTCCTCAACTAAGGCACGAGAGAAAATAGTAGAGCGACGAACAGACTGACACTAATGATGATAGTGAAATGGAAAGGACTGAGTAGCGAATGGATGACTGCCCTTGTTAGAGCATAAAGTGCATGAATGACATGGCAGTGACTGACACAATATCATAAGGGATAGGGGACAGTGGGACTGAAGGCCATAATGTGCGACACAAGAGAGAGACCAAGCAATGAATGGTGGAGGGCTATAGCGGGGTACAAAGGGACTCGGGATAGACTCCATGAATGCAATGATGACTCAACTTGGATGCGCTAAACAAGGGCGACTCGATGGTGCTGCCACACAGTAAAGGCCCAATGGGGGACCATGAAAGCATGAGTACAAGATGGTAACTCATGACGAAAATCGACACGAACAAAGACAAGTAAGGAGGCAAAATGGTGCCCCAAGTACAAGTGTTGTAAGTGAGGAAGTTCGATTTGAAGGGGAGGTGAAGTGATCCTTCTTGGACAAAATAGGTCCTGGCAAAGGATGAAATTACAAAAAAGATGCTGGCTATCTAACAGAACATAAAACATGCATCTCAGAAGGGAAATGCTAAGGGTAATATTTCTTAAGATAGAGTGCATTTGCGAGGATTAGGAAGAGGATTGCCTTCAAAGTCCTCTAAAAGGTATGCCCCCTTACCAAGATCCTTACTGGATGTTTCCACGTGTTCTCATTATTTGCTATCACTTGAAAATTCCTAATTTTCTCGTAGATAGATTTTCATCGAACGAAATGGTTTTTTTTGGCATGTAGCTTGCATTTTGGGATTTTTGAGATCCAAGATTCAGTAGAACCTTGGAATTGAAATGTAAATACAATATCAGCTTAAAATTTACTCAATTAACCTAAGGCAACATTGAAACCTAACGAAACATTTAGTGTTCTAAGTTAGAGACGTGTTCTGGCGTCTTTAAACCTAGCAGTTGTTGCTCGCCATCTGGCTTCAGACAACACTAGTACGGACTTATGCTCCCCGTACCATCGAGTATATAAAGGGAGACCCCTCTAGGTTGCAATCCTTTTATCCATAGGAAGCTGAGTCTTCCACCTTGTAACCGTGATAGAACGAACACAACATTCGGGGAGACTACCTGCACATACGTCAAGTCCTTGGTCATTCTTCTTTCATTTGATCACTAAGGTCTATATGGTAGTTCACGAAAACCTGGTACACCCTTCTACCTAGACTACCTAAGCAGTCATTTTCAGTCTTTACTGACTCCATAAATTTGAAAAGATCATCGAGCACTTGTCCTTTCACGCTTGCTTAAAACTAAAAGTGACTAGAGTCATCTTTTACTTGTTTCTTATCTCTTAAAACATGAAACAACGAAATTTTGGTTTCAATGTGGTAAAATAAACTATCTATGATTACATGCCCATTAAAGTTTGATCGCTTGGCCTGTCTTTCTTTACCTTGGTTTTTATCCAAGAGTCTTCGTTTTCGATCTCTTTTTCTTTTCTAGTGTGCTACGGTCACAGTGGTGAAACCATCGGTTTCGTCTAGTGGTAATCCTTTCTCGGACGATTCATTTGAAACTTCTCAAACCTCTAGGTCTGCTGAGCTTTATCAGCCTACTCTCCTGTCAGAGTACCCCTTTGGAGAACCAGTTGATTTCAATTGGCCTCTTTCAAACGCTTGGTTTGGGTTTGGGTTCGGGGAACACTTTCCCCCTCTTACATCGGGATCGCCATTTTTGGCTGCTATCATACCTCCTAGTCCTCGTAGTATTTTACAAGACCTCACGGTAGATTCATACATGGACTCATCTGGTCCTATTGGCAGTGAGGGGATTCCTGTTTCTGATGAGGAATACCAACTTTTTCTCGAAAAAAATCCCTCAAGAGTCCACTCAATCTTCACCATCGGTGTCACTTCCAACCGGATATAGATCTGTAGGTCAGATTATGGCTGGTATTTCCTCCATGGCAGCATCGACTCCATCAAGGGGTCCGATCCTTCCATCATTAGGGATGTCGCCAATGACACTTGTCTCGTTGACACTTTTTGTTACATTTGTCCCAACTAAACCGACTGTCTGCATGGCTGCATCAGCACCGGTTGTCACCGCTCAGTCATTAAGGGCTTCGCCTTCGGTAGAGACTTCAATTGCCATGGCAACCCCCGACGGTCTGTATTTTTAGGAGCATCGGCTGGCAACTCAGCAACAGAGCTCCCAGACTTACCAGTCCCCTCAGGATTCTGGTGAGCCTTATATTTATCATTATGACGCAGTCGATAACCCCATTATACACTTTCGTTTCATTATGATGAGTACAAAAACCCTATCTATTTGCCTGCTTGAGAAGCTTATCAGGTCCTTTTCGATTTTAGACCTACCTTGCCTGTGCAATATTCTAACAAAAAAGGACAACCCTTTCAGGGACAACCTTTGGTTCAGCCAGGGTATGCTTACGACCCATAGGGACAACCATTTTAGGGGCAACCTTTGGTTCAACAAGGGTATACTTATGACCCACAAAGACAACCATTTTAGGGAAAACCTTCGGTCCAGCAAGGATTATTTTACGGTCCACAAGGACAGTCGTACAATCCACAAGGCCAACCTTTACAAGGTCAGCCTGTGATCCAACCCGGGCAACCTCAAGGACCTGCTGGGCAATTGATATATCAACTAGGGCCTTCATACGGTCCTGGGGGAAGATTTATCCATCTCAAGGGAAACCTTTCATGCAACCGCAACAGCCATATCTTCCAATTGGTCCAAATGTTGCGCAGCCAGGGCCATCTTATGGTCTTGCTCCAAGTCAACCTAGTCATCAGGTAAAAACCGGCCCATCACAGCCAGGGACATCTTATGGTCCTGCTCCAGGTCAACCTAGTCATCAGGCACAACCTGGCCCATCGCAGCCATCAGGCCAACCTACTCTGCAGGGGCAAACTAGTGGCCCTCATCAGTCAGGTCAACCTGCTCAGTAGGGACAATCTGCACAAATAGTTCACCCTGCTCAGCCACCTCTCTACTCTACACCACAGTTGGGTCAACCTGCGCGCCCGATTTATCCAGCTTAGAAGGACCCTACTTATCAGCAGCCTGTTCGACCCCAAGGCACCTATTACTCGACCGGTTTACAGTGCGCCTCAAGGTTTTGCTTATTACCCTTGGCCGCCAGGCTATACTTACATTCCACAGCAACATCTTTATGCTGCTCAATTAGGACCCTCATATACTCAGAATCAGTATCATGGTCATCAACCCCCGTATCCTGGTCCTCAGCAGCCGTATCAGCCAAACTATCCGACTTATACCCCTTATGGTCCAAATTCTTCGGGACAGAACTAATGGGGGTAGAGTTACACTCAACCAAGATGGAATGTGGGCACTGGTCCTTATTGAGGACCTGCTATGCATTTCAACCCTCAATTACCCTTTCTCGCCATGTTGGAATTACTGGATGTGTCCAATTTAACGAATGATCCAATCCTTCATAATCCATATTGGCCTCCGGTTCCAACCAAGTTTGAGGGCAAGGCTGGAGAAGACCCCCAAGCACATGTCCTGACATACCATTTATGGTGTTCTTTGAATTCTTGGGTAGATGAATCTATTTGACTCTGTCTTTTCCAACGAGCTCTCACTGGAACTGCTGCTAAGTGGTACATCGAGTTGTCTCGTGGTATCTTTCAAGATTTAAACTCTCTTGATATGGCGTTCCTTACTCATTTCCAGTTACCGGTTCGTTATGAAGCCGGGATGCATCTCCTAACATCCTTGAAATAGGACCGGGCTACCCATATCTCGGACCACATTCATGAATGGAGACGTCATCCTCGTCTGATCAAATTCGAAATTCCTGATCAGATTCTTACCCATTGGTTCACCACCTCTTTTGTCAATCAGATTGCAAAATATATAGCCATGGGAGCGTGTGTTACTAAGGAACATGCCATTTCTCGTGCCCAGTACCTTGATTTAGTGTACTCTCAATCAGGAATTTTCTATGATATCTTAACTAATGCCCCATGACCTGGGACTTCTAAAGTGCTGGTCACTCCATCCGTTGACGGCATCATTGGTTTTGTGTCTCAGACTTCACGTAAGTCTTCCAACACTAGGAAGCAAAAATCAAATTCTTCCAATGATTCTGCTTCTCAGCCTACCCCAGATTCTTGCAAAACCTTGGAGGTCAACGCCGTTCAGGCCAATCCTGCAGATAAGACATCCAAAGGGAAAAATAAGGGAAAAGGCAAAGCCAAAGCCGATGCCCCAAAAATAGAGTCGTCTAAACCTTGTGCTGATGATGGTGCACATTGCAAGCTGAAGTATCCATGTCTGATTTGTGATGAGGAAAACTACCCTAAGCATTGTCCTAGACGAGCCGAAGTTAGTAAATTTCTCAAAGGCACTAAGGGAACTCCGGCTGTCCTCAAAGAACCTTTTCTGTCTCAGCAAACTTAGATGGTCGATCAACTTGCGCCATCTGCACCGTTTGGCTCTCAAGTGTTCATGGTAAACGGTTCGACATACGTTTCCATTGCTACTCGATCGAAAGATTATTATAGATCACGTCAGCCAACTAGGAAAGAGATCGTTGATGGTCCTCCTCCCCCACCAGCCTCTGGTCCTCTTGAGATTGAAAGGCCCAGTGCAGAACTCGTTGTAAGACCACCTTCTAAAGGCGTTCTCCGGAAATATTCTTATAATCCTAACGCCCGTGCTGCTCAGCATTACAGTATTTTTTAGGATTAAGCACAGGCGCCATTCACGATGTCCACGTTAGAAGTACTCCAGAGTTGTTCGTCTCAATGAAAAGCATTATTATTTGCGATCGACGGAATTGATCCTGCTAATTCTAGCCTTCTCTCTTTCGATTTATAGAATTTCGTCCCCTGACTTCCGCACCAGATTGCACTTGTCATACAAGTTGGCATTATGGTCTCAACATCCATAGATATGTTGTGGACGAAGATGCATCCACTTGTGTCATGTCATCTGCTTATTGGAAGGCTATTGGCTCTCCAACCCTAACTTCATCACCCAATGCCCTTGATGAATTTGATGGAATGGAATCAAAACCCTTGGGTGTTCTCACTAGCTTGTCGATAACGTTACAAGGAAAGACGGTCAATGTCTAAATAGAAGTAGTTGACGCTAAACTCAATTACAATCTTCTACTCGGTCGCAGTTGGACTCACGCTATGCTGTGCGTTCCGTCCACCCTCTTTCTTTTTTTAAAGTTTCCACATGAGGGAAAAATCATTACTGTTGACCAGTTGTCATTCTTTACCTCGTCTTCTGAGATTAACATTCCATACTTGGATTAGATTCCTTCTCCCCTCGATAGAATAGGGCCAGGTATTTTCAAAGACCCCGCCCTCATGGTTATCTTTCCTCTTCCGCCACCAAATATTGTTCAAGTAAATATGATCTCTCAGTCGGATGACCCATGGATCGTCCCTTTACCTGAACAGGTTGATTCATTTCAGGATTCGATGCCACTTACTCCAATTGAAATCAATTATTGCAAGCTTGTAGCTGCATCAGATTCTCCCCCTTCTGAAGATGCTCCTTCGAGCATGTCTCTCGACATTTATTCTCAATCCCCCTGGCTCAGCGATGCAGATTTGCTTGATCCTTTGAAAGAAGTGTTTCTATCCGATGAGGCCATCGTGGAAACCATGTTTCTTGAGGACTTACTATGGAGCGATGGGCATCATCGTTCCTCGTTTATGCCTGGCCTCGGGGCAATGTATAACTGTCTTGAGAATTTTGGGTCTCAAGTTCCTTCTCTGCCACTTCAAACGCCTATCTTGACTCATGAAGTCTTCTCTGAAGGTAACTTGAGTAACATCACCGAGACGATGCCTATCGACATTTCCGTGAAACCAAGAATTGTCGAGAACATCCATGTCAGAGTCACTTGCTCTTCCGATGAAGTCCAAGTGTACACTAGCCTCTTTCGCAAATTTTGTGATGTTTTCGCCTGGTCTTACGAAGAAATGCCTGGAATCGATCCTAGTATTATGGTGCACGAGATTCCCACCTACCCCTGTGCGAAGCCTGTTCGCCAGCGTCTTCGTCTAGTGCATCCTCGAAAATCCGTCGCCAAAAAAGCTGAAGTTGAAAAACTTCTCAAAGTAGGTTTCATTTATTCGATCACTCTGACAGAGTGGGTTTCTAACATTGTTCCTATGGATAAGAAGTAGCGAACAATTCATGTATATGTTGACTATCGCGATATTAATCGGGCCTGCCCTAAGGATAACTATCCCACCCCTTTCATCGATCAGATCATTGATGATTGTGCGGGGAGTGAGATTGTTTTCCTCATGGACAGATTCTCTGGCTATAATCAGATCAATATTCTCCCATCTGATCAACACAAGACCACTTTTATCTGTCCTTGGGGAACATTCGCGTATAAGAAACTCCCTTTCATCTTGAAGAACGTTGGGGCTACGTTCCAACGTGCGATGTCTTATGCCTTTCACTATATTCGTCATATTGTTCAACCATACCTGGATGACCTTCCGGCTCATTCAACTGTGCGAAAAGACCATACAAACCATCTCCGCCAGATATTTCTTTGCTATAGACGCTACAACATTCGGCTCAATCCACATAAATGCATCTTTTGCATCAATTCTGGTAGACTTTTAGGGTTTATCGTATCCAAAGACGGAATTCACCTCAATTCGCTTAAGGTTGAGGCTATTGTTAATCTCCCCTCTCCATCCTCGTTACACCAGCTCCAGAGTCTCCAAGGGAAAGAAAATTTCTTACTAAATTTTATCCCAAACTATGTCGAAGTAGCCAAGGGGTTCACATGAATTTTAAAATAGTACGTCCCTTTTTGCTGGGATGAGATTGCTCAGCAATATTTTGATACATTTAAGATGTTTCTTGTCAACACTCCTCTATTACGTCCTCTGAATTATCATCGTGATTTCACCCTCTATCTAGCTACTGCCTTCAGTACGATCGCCATGGTTTTGGTTCAAGATGATGATGACGGTAATGAGCATGTTATTTACTACTTGTCTCAAAATATTCTCGACCCTGAAACACGTTATGCACATGTTGAGAAGTTAGCACTGGCTGTGGTCCAGGCCGTTCAGTGTTTTCGTCATTATATCCTTTTACGGACGGTAACCGTGATTTCTGATTGTAACCCCATGACCTATATTATGTCTCGATAGATCTACGGGGCAAGTACTCGAAGTGGATCATTATCCTCCAAGAGTTTTATTTGGAATTCACTACCACCAAATCAAAGAAATCACTCATTTTCGCTGATCTAATTTGTTCTCTCCCCGCTGACTTTGCCCCTTCTTATTCTGAGGATCATATTTCAGACGAAACTCTTTTCCTAATTAGCACCCTTGATCCATGGTACAGTGATATCATTGTGTATCTCCAGACTTCTGCTTTTAGGTTTGAGTTGATGAAAGATGCCCAACGCCGCATTCGACATCAGTCGCAACCTTATTGTATTATCGAAGATACCCTTTATTGTGTTGGAGTCGATTCCATGCTCCGCCGATGTCTGACCCTCGAGGAAGATGGGAAAGTTTTAAATGAATGCCATAGTGGTGCCTGTGGTGGTCACGTGTCTGGCTATTCCACCGTACAGAAGATCCTTCGCGCTGGCTATTTCTGGCTATCCATTTTTTAAAGACTGCATTGTTGTAGTATGAAAATTCCATGCATGCCAGATATATCAATGCAAGATGCGTGCGCCACCTATTCCTTTACACCCTGTGATTATCGTTGGTCCTTTTTCCAAATGGGGCATCGATTTTATGACGTGCAACCCTCGCTCGGCCGGGGGGCATGCCTATATCATTTTCGCCATCGATTATTTTACAAAATGGGCCGAAGCAATGCCTACACTAGCTGCGAATGGTAAGACAACAAAACAATTCATATTCAATCATGTTATTGCTTGGTTTGGTGTCCCTCAAGCCATCGTTACTGATCATGGTTCACATTTTCAATACTATATGATGGCGGAGCTGACGTTTAAGTTGGGTCTGCGTCACGATAGCTCAATGTCGTATTACCTTCAAGCTAACGGCCAGGTTGAAGTCGTAAACAAAGTTCTAATTACGATGCTTCAACGAAAAATTGGGATCCATAAATCAAATTGGCATCTCATGTTGTTTTCAGCTCTATGGGCTTACCAAACATCGATTAAGAGTGCAACAGGGTTCACCCTGTTTTAGTTGGTGTACGGTATGGAAGCTACTCTTTCGATTGAGTGTGAAATTCCTTCACTCAAATTAGCTGTGGAATTATTGCCTAATACTTCACCTGAGGAAGAGCGTCTCCTATATTTAGAGAGATTGGATGAAACTCATCACTTAGCTGCTTTGTTCATCGAAGCACAAAAGAAGTGAGTCAAAGCTCACTTTGACCAAACGGTTTCCCCTCGTTCTCCTATACGACCAAGCTCATGACAAGCTGGGGGTAGGTAAATTCCAACCCATGTGGCATGGGCCCTACATTTTCAAATGTGTGTTACAGGATGGGGCTTATGAGCTTATTTATTATGAAGGTTATCCCTTAGTACAACCCAGAAATGGGTTGTATTTGAAAAAATATTATGCTTGAGTCATTCATGCATGATATGTGTACATAGGTGATTTTTTTAATTTTTGTGCATATTTAGGTTTGATGTTCTTTGTAAGTTTTTTTCTGCTAATTGGGTCTTGCTGGTTCTACAGATGTCTATTACCCCTTATGTCGGTTTCGCGGATGGTGCTTCCCGCAGTACCAAGAGCTTGTCTTCAGCATCCTGGGTAATTTATAATCCTGCTGGTGAGTTGATTAACCTACAAGGTATTTGTCTAGGAAAAACAACAAACAATGTCGTTGAATATAGTGCTATTGTGGAACTATTAATCGAGGTAGTTAACCTCGGCATACGTGCATTGCTTGTAAATCTAGATTCACAACTTGTTGTTCTTCAACTTAATGGTCATTATTCAGTCCAAAACCCATGCATTTTGAGATTGTATTTACGTATTTGTTTTCTTGAAAGACATTTTGATTTCATCACATATCAACATATACCAAGACGAATGAATACATTAATTGATGCAATGGCTAACATCGTATTAGATAGACATTTGCGCAACTTATAAAACATCATCATATGTAAATAGAACCATGCAGAAAACATATGTATATATATATATATATCTATTTTTTGCAGTGTGTGCATCATAAAAACCCAAAAAATATATATGTATGTTTTAGTTACATCCCGAGACAACATGTCTCTCAAAAATATGTGGAAATAAAAATCCTAGGTGCCTAATCAGCCAGGTGCTCATAATAGCATGTCACTTCCCGTACCAACCGCCTCAGCAAGCGGTGGATATGACTCGGCACCCCTACAGTATGCCTCTGATAGGCCCGAGGAACATCATCCAGGTAAGCATAGTTCGGGATCCCACGAGTGATCCCCTCTATATTTTGTACTATCTCCTCCTCGCTTTCCTCACCATGAGAATCGAAATCGCGAGGAGTTCACCTTGCTATCAGAGACATACCTGCAGGCATCTCTGGGCCAACATCTGCATACATATAAGATTAATTGTCAGAACATGCATATATACCAAAAAATCATAAACTCATGTAAATAAAAAATGAGTTTAACCTGGCTCTTCGTCCCAATCCTCTCCCTCCGGGAGCGGGAGGTCTGGATCACTGGTGAAGTTTGTACCAGAGTAAGGCTAGTCCTCCACGACAATCAGTTGTCGATGGAGCCAATCAAAAAACTTTGGCCTCCAAGACATTTTTTGGCCACCCCCTACTCTAGGCATCAGCGCAGCCCATCGGGCCATCCGTGGTTCTCTGGGTGGTGGCATCGAGACAATGACCTCCTGACACTGGAATATCGGTAGTCGTTCTAAGAAGAACGATACCAAAATGGATCCATACCCAAATTGCTTCAATTTTGTCTTATTGCACTTGGTTAGCTGCTGCTTGATGTTAATGGTCACGTCCTCTGCCCAGTTGTAGAGAGTCTGGGTCAGACAGTCTACGGCGAGAAGCAGTTGTGTCTTTGTGGCTTCATGCGGTGCTTGTGATCCTACAGCTTGCGTGATAGTATTCAACACTACTTTTAGTGCTAGATCCGGGATGGTTTGGATGTCAACCTTCCCGCTCCCTGTTCCTTTGTGTGCCCCTCGGCACACTTTGTCGATCACCATTCCCATACTCTCCCCAGAGGGACGGGTACTAGTCAGCATAGGGACTGAACCCCTCTGCGACAATCATATGATAAAATAGACATCAAAAACTTCAATTTCAAGTCCCTGATCTCAAAGAACAAACTTTTCTTGATCCTCATCCCAAATGCTTATAAAATATTGAAGCAATTCCGGCTGAGCCTGGAGGCACGGTGTTAGGAAGAATTTATTTAGCCCACAGTCTTTGAGGGCATTCATGCATCGCTCATTCTCCATGGCAAGTTCATCTTCCTCACTGTGTTCTCTCTCTTTCCACTCAATCACCATTATTTCTGCTTGATACCTACACATTGTTCATATGAGCATTGTTAGTCTACTTAGGCATCTAAATTTGCAAGAAATTGACTTCATTTTTCTCAAATTGATGTGGATTTTTAGGTAGCGTGGTTGGCGCAACTGTTTCCCAAAAATTCGTGCCAATGGGCATTCCCTCTGTGTCAAAAAGGGACGATTGGCGCGGGTCCGTGCCCGAAACCCGCGCCAACTGCGATGCCCTAGTTTTGACAAATCCTCTCCTAAAGGATTCGAAATGACGAATACAGGTAATGAAATTTAGCTTAAAAGATGGAAAATGGTGTCGAATATTACCTGAGACTCACGGAATCAAGATTGGTTCACTGAATCGCTCGCAATCATCGCCACACGATCGCAATGTAAATGGGTCACTGTTGCTCCACAAAGAGGTAAAAGTGAAAAGTAAATAATTTTTACCACTTATGGCATTTTATAACTTTTCAAAATCTTAATTTAGGTTTTAAAACATATTTGTTGATTTTTTTATCATATTATTTTCGAGGAATAGGCTTTACACACGTCTTTTGTGCAATGACAGGTTTCCACATGGTTATGATGAAGAAACGAGTTGTATTTTATACTTTTTTAGAATCGGTAAAAACACGAAAAATTCACTACTGGAGTCACCTTTCAGCTCTTTTCTGACTCTTTAAAACTGAAAATATTGCCGAGACATTTGTCGTTTTGAACTCGTTAAATGGTTGTGAAACGATATCTACCTAGTATATGTTTACCCATTTTTCGGGCTAGGATAGATTATTTACGAAAAAGGAATACCTTAGCCTATTGCGAATAAGAGGTTCTCTCGGATGTTGTTTTCTACCTTTTTGGATCTGAGAGACTATTTACGAAAAGGGCCTTGCTGGAGTTTTCTTTTCTGCTTTCTTTTCAAACTCCCTAAACATGAAAAGATGTTGAGTTCTCCCTTTGTCAGACTTGTTAAAAACTGATGACATCAAACTCCGTCGATATGACGTCACTCATGTTCCTCCTTCCTAGGGTTCGTAAAATGTACTAGGTTGGATTTGTCAGAAGGACAAACTTACATTGCAAGCATATGCTATCCCCTTCAATATTCTTTACAAAAATAATTGGGGTACTTGCCAGAAATGGTGGGGAAAAATGGAACCAGACTTTAGTCGACAATATGTCACTCTTGAACATGGCACTTGTCTGCATTTGTGTCGGGTTGGGGACATCTCGCTTTGTCATTTGTTTGCCTCGATGGGTTTGGGTAATCTCTTTTGACCAATCATCTGATCTTTGCCACATCACCATGACCTCAGATCCCTTGATGTCAAATACTTCCAAATCCAGTGTCATTCCGCTGACATGTTCAAGAGAAGTTTCGCCTCTACAATTTTCAACCTCCCTCTGATTCTCTGTTGGTCTTGATTCACAAATCATCATATTCCTTTTTCTCGTGTCAATGATGTGGGAAACATCATGGACCTCCTTTGACCATGTCGCTTCCTGTTAACTTCAACTCATTTTCCAGGAAGCTGATCTAGAGACTCCCTTTAGGTGCCCTGGAGCCTGCATGCCTTAATGGCAGGTTCTTTTCATCCATCGCAAGGTTTACATCATTGGCCTTCGATCAGATGATTATGCAGGTGTTCGATGCCAGATCACTGTTCACATTCCGTGGATTGTACCTTTTGTACCTTGAGAGCCATTGTCATTATTTGTTGTTTCTCTCGCGTTTGTTAACATCTCTCATTATTGGCTGGTAATCAGACGATGTTCCTACATGTTCGACTTCAACTCTTCTATTCGTTATGCTCAAACTTGTACTTTGTTTGGGTTGGGATGGAGCGTAAGACCCTGGGTTTTGTCTGATGAAATCCAGGCTGCGGGTTCTTTATGGATTACTATGACTTATTACATTACTCTTCTGATTGGATGGCTGCGACCATACCTGAGTCTATTTTTTGATCCTTATTGATGGATGGCTACGTCCATACCTCGGATCTCACTTTTTATGTACTCTATTATGGATGGCTATGCCCATGCCACATATCATGTATCAAAGATATCAGTTGTATTTGTACTTGCAGGTTTTCCAAAAACAGTGTTTGGGTCGAACGCGTTCTCATAAATCATTTCACCCCTCCCTCTCTCTCGGACATCATGCTTTAGGGGGCATCTGTTACACAACATTTTGTCACTGTCCCTACAATCCCTAGTCTCGCATATTGGAGGATCATTCTCGTGACTTTTGAACAGTGTCATACTCTGCAAAAACCTTCTTTGCATCCTTCTACATAAGGACATCATTTCTCTTGTTGGACATTTCCTCAAAAAACACACAAAACCTATGTTTTGGCCTTGGCGCGGATAACCAGTTCATCCCTCACGCCGATGTGGAAGATTTGCACTAGAGCCCACGCCACCCGACGCTCTGTCTCAGTGCAGCCCCCGCGCCAAGCTATTTTAGGAATTTTTTTTTAAAATTAGAGGCGAAAATTTCCTTCTAACTACCTTAGGGATGAGTCACTAAAAGTGGTTAAGTTGATGAACCACGGATCTCTCTCTTTAGGTAGTGGTTTTTACCTCCCATGGAACACTCCTTGAATATAGGACTTCCTTCCATGATTATCAGGATCCTAAATTCTCCCTCTCCCTCTATATAAACAGGCCTTCTCCCTTTATGAAAGCTAGTTGAACATATAGCCAAGGAGATGAACTTGGAGAAGAATACTATAGTTGAGTAATTTCTATTGAGAAGGTATAACCAAGGAGAATTCCGTAGAGAGAGTCCCATCCGAATTCCCGACAAGCCTTTGTGAGACGCACTCCACTTGAATCCTGTTGGAGGAGATCGCAACGTCGAAGCTTGGTTGTACTCTTCCTTTCATTTATTAATATACTTGACTATGGTGTTGGTTCCATCGTTGTGTTATGTTGTTTATGTAATGAAATTGATTTATTCCTCTTCGACTGACTGATAGTTACGAATGTGAATTAGTATGTTGTATATCATCATTTTTTGTGTGTGTGTGCAGGTGTCTGAGCGTGAAAGTGGGCGGATCGTGATCTATCAAAACAAGAGCGAGGAGCGAGCCACTCTTTTCGACGACAACAACAACATAGGATTTCCGGTAAGTCATCTATCAAATCTCCATCCATTTGTTAACTAGGAATCAATATTATAGTTTGTCTTGTTTGTGGCTAGACCCACTCTAGGGCTAGTGGGATCGCCTCTGTCCGCAGAGGGGATTTACCTCACCAACACCTAGCCATGACAAGAATTTTGTCAAACACGTCACAAACTTCGAATATACAGGTGTAAACAATAGACTTAAGCATACGAGTGTCATACTTATCTGAGAATCGAGAAGAATCATTGCTCCCCTACATCAGTAACTACAATATAATCTATTTCACCATAGATACATTATGAATTCATTTACGAGTAAAAACATGGGGATATCCATACATCATCACTGTAAAAATACATGCTCATAAACAGCACAATAACAACATAAATACCATGGATACAACAACAATAGAATCCACATATAAATCAATACATTTGCATACCAAATACCAAGGGAATGAATTTCTCATTACTAAATGTAGAAACCAATCAGAGATGGGACTTCAACGTTCCACCCAACCATATATTGGCTGATCCAAGTCTCACTTTAGCTAACCACCCCCATGCCATATTCCAAGCATGAATGTGGGATGTCATCAAACACATCAGTCACAATCAATCCAAGGCTTTAGAGGCCAAACCACCTCAACCCTCAACCAATAATTCCACCTGATGGCCAGACATCACAAAAATCACATATTGGTCTCTATCCAAGTCGTTCTAGGGTTCTAGAGTGTTTGTTCCAACCAGGGATTCCAAGACTAGTAACTCAAACCCAACTGTTACAGGGATTCTAGAGAATTTTTCCAACCAGGGCTTCTAATACTAGTAACTTAGCCCACCTAGGGCTTCCAGAGAATTTGTCCAACCAAGGCTTCCCAGACTAGTAACTCAACCCATAATTGTTTTTCAGGCTTCCAGAGCATTTTTCCAACCGTGGCTTCTAGGAACTAATAACTCAACCCACTGCTATCCAGGAAATGGAAAGGCTAGGAAAATCCTCGTGCATACACCATGCATGCCAAAACTAGCGTGGAAAAAATACATGCAATAAAAACCCGTTGTAGTTGCTAATCTCGATGCTTGCTTGCGCTTTCCTGCTCTTCCTTTGCCTTCTTGCTCGAAATCACCAAGCATCCACACTATCCAAGGGTGTTCCAAGTAAACTCTAAGTATCCAAGAGCATGAGAGAGAGAGAGAGAGAGAATAATGAGAGAGCTCCAAAAATGCACTGAAAAAAGATACCAACTAATCCTCAAAAGCCGTTCTATATATGAGGCCTCTATTTTCTTTATTTTCCATTATTTTTCCTTCATTTTTCTCCTCAAGTGAAAACTGTGACCTTTTACCTCCATTTTCTCCTAATTTCCATTGTTTTCATAAATAAATGTGCTAAAAATACCTTTTTCCTCTTTAATGCATTAGCCATAGCCTTTTCCAATTTCCTTAGCCATAATAAACCATGTGAACACACGGACTAGGATGTTTTGCCCAAAATTCAGCTTGGAATAAGTTTCCCATCAACTGTGGTTATTATTTTAACTTTATTACATGAATTTTTCTCTAGGGGTGTTACAAAACCATCCCCCTTGGGAGAAAACGTCCTCAGTATTCAACCACACATATAACTCAGCAACACCGCTAAAAAGCAAACATACTGCCCATGGAGCTTTATATCATAACTCAATGCAGTATTTACAATGATCACCCCACTGAAAATAAAACCAACATGAAATCACAACAACATGACAACTATAATGACATGAAACCCATACCGCTTATTGGAGCTTTATAACATAACTCATAACTATATTTACATCCATATACATATTTACATATACCCAAACATCACATCAAAACATCATCAAAACGTATTCCAAACAAATACCACATCACACCAAAACTGCTTTGCATCAGTCGACAAACAAAGAAGTATACATCACCTACATCTGATCAACCATATCCCATGTAGCTTCATTGGGCCCAAAGTGCTTCCATTGCACTTTAAATTGCTTGATTTCTCAATTTCGAAGCATGAGAGTATTTTTCTGCAAAATGAACTGCGGTTCGAGTTGAAACTATCCTTCTAGCCCCACGTGCAATACAAACCAGTAAATTACATGATCAACATCTTTAAAATACTTCTTAAGAAATCATATATGAAAAACATCATGGAATTTCACTGTGGAAGGTAGTTCAAGTTGATATGCCACTGGTCCTATCCTCTCAATGATCTCGAAGGGTCCCAAAAACATTGGTGCCAACATGACATATGATCCAATCCACAAGAAGCTCTTCTTGGGATTCATACGCAAGTACACTTGATCCCCAACTTGAAATTACCTGAACAAGATGTTCCTGTATGCATAAATCTTCTGCCTATCTCGCGTTGATTTCAAGTTCTTCTTGATCACCTGCATTTCTTATTCCATTTCTGCCAACATATCTGGTCCAATCAGTACCTTGTTAACCATATCACATCAACTGATAGGAGTGTTTCAACTCCACCCATACAATGACTCAAATAGATTTATCCTCAATGAATTCTAATATCCATTGTTGTAGGAGAACTCTACGAGTGGTAGATACTCTTCCCACTTGAGTTGTTGATGCATCACATACATCTTCAATATATCCTCTAATATCCTATTGACCTTGTCAGTTTTTCCATATGTTTGTGGATGATAAGTTGTGCTGAAGCCAACTCGAGGCCCAAAACTACAAACAACTCCTTCCAAAACTTGGAAGTGAACTTTGCGTCCCTATCTGACACAATATTCTTTGGAACACCATGCAATATGACTATTTCCCTTATGAACACCTGTGCTACATCTCTAGCTGAGTATGTAGTCTTCACTGGAATGAAATTTTCAACCTTTTTCAACCTGTCTACAAAAACCTGTAATGACGTCCATGGAAATGAACTCCCATTTCCACTTTGGAATCGAAATTTGCTATAGCAATCCACTTGGATTCTTACACTCTGCCTTAATCATCTTAAAATCCAAACATTTGGCTACAAACTCTGCCACATCCTTCTTTAGATTTAATCAATAATATAATATCTTCACTACAGTCAAAGTCTTTTGGTATCCTAGGTGAACCGAATATGATTTCGAATGAATCTCCCTCGAGATTGCCTTCTTGAGCTCACTATTGTGCAACACATATATCATGTCTCTAAATCTAACCAATCCATCTTCTGTGAGACGATAGTCCAAATCCTGTACACCTGCACCTGTACCGGTACTTTTACTTGTACCACTACTTGTACATGTACCTGCACTTGCACCTATACTGCCACCTGTACCTATACTATCACCTATGCTTGTACCTATACCAACAACTGTACTTATACCAACACCTATACCTGTAACAACACCTGTACCTGTACCAACATCTATACTTGTAACAACACCTGTACTTGTACTCTGCTGCAACCTGTGAACAATATCCATATACCTGTGATCCAGCTGACATGCCTATAAGATCTTATCTTATAATTATTTCCCATAGGAGATCATAAATACTATGTGATTTACATGTACCCGCATGATAAGAGCACATGTGACCATGTTATCCTTTCCCTTGATGTACTTGATCTCGAAGTCCAACTCGCTGATCGTGGCCGACCATCTAGCTTGCCTAGCATTAAGATTCGGCTGGTCAAATAAGTACCTGAACCCAATGTGATCACCCATCAGTACAAACCTCCTTCCAAGAAGATAGTTCCTCCACATCTTCAGTCCATGAATGATTGCTACTTGCTTAAGATCATGTGTTAGGTATGTATTCTTGTTCTCGTTCAATGTTCATGACTCATAACATACCACTTGTCCATCCTGTATAAGGACTCCACCAAGTCCTCTCTTGCAAAAGTTTGTACATGCTACAAAATCCTTGTTCGGATCTGCAATATTTAACACTAGAGCATGTGTCAACAACTTCTTAAGCTTCTCAAAACTAGCCTCACACTCCTCTGTCTGATCAAACTTCTTACCTTTCCTCTGCAATGATGTAATAGGATATGAAATATGTGAGAAGTTCCTGATGAAACTCCTGTAATAACCCGTCAATCCCATGAATGATCTCACCTTAGCTACATTTTTTGGAGCTACCCACTCCATGATGGCCCTTATCTTTTTTGGATATACTGCAATTCCCTCCTTGGAGACAACATGTCCCAAGTAGTGTACCTCAATCTGGAAGAAGCTGCATTTGTTGAGCTTAACATACAATTGATGCTTCCAAATGTTTGGCATGCTCTTCCTCATTTTTAGAATACACCAATAAGTCATCAATACAAAAACCACAAAATTTTCCAAAGAAGGACACAACACATTATTCATCAAAAACATAAATGTAGTTGGGGCATTAGCCAAATCGAATGGAACTACAACAAACTCAAAATTCCCGTACCTAGTCCTGAACGCGGTCGTGTAGATGTCCTGCTCTTTGATGCGTACCTGATTATAAAGCAATCTCAAGTCAATCTTAGAGAACACTGGTGCTCCCTTCAGCTGATCGACAAAGCATCAATCCTCAGTAATGGGTACCTATTGTTTATGGTCACTTTTTTCAGCTGCTTGTAGTTAATGCACACTATGAGAGTGCCATCTTTCTTCTTCACGAACAACACCGATGAAAATTTATGAGGGTACACTTGCCCTAATGTACCCTTTTTCAAGAATCTATTTCAAATGAAAATTCAATTCTACCAACTCAGGTGTGCTCATCCTATAAGGTTTCTTTGATGTTGGAGCTGCCCCTGGCATCAATTCAATAGAAAATTCTACTTCCCTGTGTGGTGGAAACTCTGAAATCTCTGCTAGAAACACATCCTGAAACTGCTACAAAAATGGATACCTGCTCAAAACATATACATTCTCAACCTCCTTACTTTTTTCACTAGATATATGAGCTAAAAATAGTACACACCCTTTCCTACGACCGTGCTTGGCCTGCATGGTTATCACCCTCCTAACCGATGTGGCTTTATTATTTCCCAGTAGGAATCTTGGTTCGCTGATTGTCATCCAAGCATTCAATATATTTTTCATAGCAGTCTACCTTGGTATTATGAAGATATAACCAATCCATACCCAATAACATACTGTATGATCCCAAAGGAAATATGTTCAAGTGTGTTGTTGTAGGCTGTTGAAATGGCACCCCAAAGGGGGCTTCTGATTTAATTTTCCCTTAATTAAATTGGAATATAAATTTTAATTTCATCTCATGACAAGTTGTATTAGTTAACTAAGTCAGAATGAATGAGTTCGCTAGCTTAGGAAATCCGAGTTGAGGGTCAGAGAGGAGGCATGTAGAGTTTTCCCATGATTTTAGGGGGTCCAATTATAGTTATTTGTGAGTTGTAATTAGTTAACTCAATTAATTGAGTTAAAATCAGTTTAACTAGTTCTAACTGAGTGATGAGATAGTGAGAGTTAAAGTGAATTAAATCATATTTAATTCACAAGTAGTGATCAATCACTTAACTAATAATTCACTATAAGTAGATGTTGCATGTCAGTTCTAAGGAAGGACCAATTGTGACTGAGGTTAAAGGGATGATAACTATCAGTTGTATAATTAGAAAATTGTACAGGTCAATTATAGAGTCATGTGGAGGCCAAGGAAGCATTGAGAAATCAATTCAAGTGAATTTCCTATTTAATAGGGTGAAAATTCCTCCAAGAATGCGTGAGAAAGGCAATATGAGTAGAGGTTGAGAATTGGTTAAGTAATTTACCGATTTGCATAGATCAGAGTGAGACAATTGGTAGAGTGTAGGAATTTCTTTAGTGAGAGAAAGCATTGTATTATTTCATGATATCTACTTTATACAATATACAAATAGCAGGGTTTTAGGTAGTGTGATTTCCCCATATACATCTTGTGTTGTGAGGTTGATTGTCTCTTTCTCTTACTTGTTATGTGATTGTGCAATCGTGTTTTATTTCCACAAATTGTAGAAGGATTAAATATCTCTTTTTAGTACATTACAAGATAATTTTGAATCCCGTTGTTACATTTTCTACATGGTATTAGAGTGATATGAATCAAAATAAGAAGAGAAGAACATAGTTGGTTTTTATCAGGATTGAATTTGCATATTTATTCTTCAAGATCTAACAACATATCAATATGTCTTTCAATGGCTTGAGATTTGAATATGCACTCGAGTGAAATTTGAATTACATTGCATCGAAGAAAAATATGGAGGAAGTGCTTGAGGACAACGGACTAAGCGATTTCATAGATACGGATATCCTAGAGCTCGAAACAACAAATCCTCAACTTCTTGATGCATGGAAGAAGAATGTAGCAAAGGCGAGAAGGATTTTGTTAGAGTGAGTTCGAGATCATATTGTCTCAAGTCTCCACAGGAAGGTGACTCCATATGATATGTGGAAGGCCTTAACAGATCTGTATCAGAATATTAGTGATCACCACAAGAATTTTGTGCTAAAAGACAAGCTCATGAAGATAAAAATGGAGAAGGGCGACACGATCCAAAAATACTTGAAAAGTTCACTCAGTGTCGAGATGAGCTTGGAAGTGTTGGGATAACTAGTTCCTTGGATGATTTGGTGAGCCTAGCTCTTCTAAGCCTTCCTAAGAGTTGGAATAGCTATTGGGACTCTATGAATGGGAGGGAGAAGCTACCACATTGAAAATGATTATGGTCCAGTCTAGCACAAGAATAAATTTGGCAAAGCACCAAATATGGATCCTCATCAAAGACTGATGATGAGGAGAACTGTGCCTTGGGTGGAAGGATGAAGAAAGGAAAAGGGAAGGCATACCATTCCAAATCTAAGTCTGGTAAAGTAGGAAATAAGAGAGACTTGTCAAAGGCAAAATGTTTCAACTGTCATGAGCATGGAAATTATCCCACAAATTATCCACAAAAGAAGAACAAGAAGAAGGCCTCAGGAGGAGCAGGAGGTGAAGCATTGGATTCACAGTTCAAGTTTGACTTCACCCTCATCACATGCGTGGTGTAATTGATGATGGGTTATGTGTGGTACTTGTATAATGGAGCTTCATTCCATATGACTGGAAACAAATAATTCTTCAGTAGCTTGGAGGAGAAGGATCTCCATATGCACATAGAGATGGGTGACGACGGGAGGTATAACGCTACCAGTGTAGGTAAAATTACCTTTCAGTGGGAGTCAGGTAATCCAGTCACATCAAAATATGTCATGTATGTTCCTGGTTTAAAGAAGAATTTGGATGATGTTTTTATGTTGGAAGTTC
This sequence comes from Pinus albicaulis, assembly GCA_034641835.2. Classification (NCBI taxonomy): domain Eukaryota; kingdom Viridiplantae; phylum Streptophyta; class Pinopsida; order Pinales; family Pinaceae; genus Pinus; species Pinus albicaulis. The sequence continues at coordinate 841,883,650 of CM076570.1, forward strand.
GTGACTATGATGTGATCTTTAGTGAATGAAATGTGTTCCTTTGTCACAAAGCCACGAGACATGTGAAAAATATTGGGGTTCAAGTAAAGAATCTCTACAAACTAGATGTGGAATACTGCACATCATTGAACACTAAAGTAGAGAAGGTGGAGAGCCGATACATAAAAGAGTTATGGCACAGGAGGTTGGGCCATATATACCACAATGCTTTGAGGATCATGCAACATATTTCTACAGGACTTCCAAAGGGTGCACTTGGGTAGAGAGACACATGTAAAGGGTGTACATCGGGGAAGTATACCAAAGTCACCTTTCACGATAAGGAAAGATGAGCCAAGGTGATCCTTGAGAGTGTTCACTCAGATGTGTGTGGATCGTTCTTGACAAATTCCATAAAAAAACATAGGTATTATGTGATTTTTGTTGATGTTTTTTCAAGAAAGCATTGGATTTTATTCATGCAGAAGAAATATCGGATGTTCTCCATGTTTTGTGATTTCAAGGCACTTGTTGAGAAATAGACAGGGAAGAAGGTGAAGGTTCTAAGGACTAATAATGTTGGAGAATACATCTCTAATGAAATAAATAACTCTTGTGCCTCATAAGGAATTCAAAGAGAATTGATTGCACCTCATAACTTGCAACAGAATGGGGTTGCAGAAAGAAAGAACATAACTATTGTGGGAGCAACACGAGCTATGTTGCATGATTAGGGCCTATCATTGCATATGTGGGCGGAAGCATGAACTACAACAATATTTGTGTAGAACAGAATTCCTCATCGAATACTTCAGATGAGTACACCAAAGGAGGATTTTTTCAGGTAAGAGATCAGATGTGTGGTATTGTAAAATTCTTGGTTCATCTATTTATTTCCATGTAATGAAATATTCCAGGAAGAAGATAGAGTGAACAACAAAGTTGGGGATATTTTTGGGGTACACTAATATGCCACACAGCTATCGGGTGTACTTGCTAGCATAGAGGATGACAATGGTCAGAAGAGATATGAAATTTGATGAATACAAAGCCATGTGATTGTCCCTTGAGAGGGAGCTCAATTTTCATGTAGTTGAGGAGATATTGGCTCCGATGAACCTCAATATGCAGAGCATCCACAAGTAGAGGAAAAAAGAGTGGTAGAAACCAATCATGTAAAGACATCTACCAGAGATAGAAGGAAGCGCACCAAAGAATCAGAAAGATTATTTTTGGATGTGAGAGAGAATGTGGGAGCACCCAGATCACAACACATGAGGAGAAGGTCCCCAGAGAGGTACACTGGATACATGGATCTTATGATAAAAGGTATTGAGATAGAACCATCCTATTTTGAGGAAGCAATGCAGCAACAAGTGTAAGTTGATTCCATGGTTTAGGAGTATTACTCCATTATAAAAAAAAATGCATGGGAAGTTGTCCCAAGACCAGTGGGGAAGTCAGTTGCAGGATTTAGGTGGGTTTACAAGGTGAAGTAGGTAGCAAATGGGATTGTGGAGAAAAATAAGGCTATATTTGTGGCCAGAGGGTTCTCTCAGGTGGAGGGTATTGACTATGATGATACTTTTTCACCAATCACAAGGTACTCATCTATTAGATCCATCCTTGCACTCTCTACGTAGATGGGATGGTAGATACATCATATGGATGTAAGGAAAACCTTTCTCAATGGAGTAATTGAGGAAGACGTGTACATTGAGAAACTAGAAGGTTTTGAGACCTTAGATAGGGGGTTGCATGTGTGCAGACTCAAGAGAGAACTATATGGCCTAAAGCAAGCACCTCATGCTTAGTGCACCAAGATTGAAAACTATTTGACCAGGTTGGGCTTCATTAAGAGTGAAGTGGATGTGAACCTATATCATATTGTGGTTGATGGTAATATTTTTATTATTGTAATTTATGGTGATGACCTGATATTGACAGGTGATGAGAAACTCATAAATTCTTGCAATGATGATATTGTAAGAGAATTTGAGATGAAGGACATGGGGCTATTACACTATTTCCTTGTATTGGAAATATAGAAAATAGATGGGAAGCTATTTGTATCTCAGGGAAAGTATGCCAAGGATATTATGAGGAAGTTCCACATGGAGGGTAGAAAACCCATGGATATTCCTCTTGCGGGAAATTGAAGGAAGGAGGGTGCTACTTCAGGAAAAGTAGTGGATTCTACTATTTACAGGCAGCTTGTGAGTTCACTCATGTATTTGGTGAACACACGATCCAAAATATGCTTCGGAGTTAAATAGCTAAGCCAAGCTATGGTTAAGCCTACCAAGCTATTTTGGAAGGCAGGGAAGCATGTGTTGGGATATCTCAGAGGCACTACAAAGTATGGATTATGGTACAAAAGGAAAAATAGAGTGAAGCTTCAAGGCTTCACCGATGTAGATCTGGGAGGGAGTCTATCCAACAAGAAGAGCACATCAGGAGGAATCTTCAACATAGGAAAAACAACAATTTCCTAGTACAATAAGAAACATAGATCAGTTGCACTTAGTTTAGGAGAGGCAAAGTACATGGCGGCCAGTCAAGCAACATGTGAGGCCATATGGATGAGGAAGATACTTGTTGGTTTGTTTGTTCAACAGATGGATCTTACAGTGATACATTGTGATAACCAGAGTTTAATTAAACTCTTGGTTAATCTAGTATTCCAATATGAAAGGTCCAAGAATATTGATATCTGGTATCACCATCTCTGAGATTGTTTTCAAAGGAAAATTATTGGATTAGATTACATTCCCACAGAGGAGTAGGATGCATACATCTTGACGAAGACGTTGGAAAGAAGAAAATTTTAATTCCACAGAGGTAGGGTCAGGGTAGAAGATAATCCCTTTCTTGTTGAGAGGGAGTGCTGAAATGACACCCTAAAGGGGGCTTCTGATTTAATTTCCCCTTAATTAAATTGGAAGAGAAATTGTAATTTCATCTCATTGTGACAACTTGTATTAGTTCACTAAGTTAGAATGACTGAGTTAGCTTAGGAAATTTGAGTTGAGGGTTAGAGAGGAGGCATGTAGAGTTCTCCCATGATTTTAGGGGGTCTAGTTATAGTTATTTGTGAGTTTTAATTAGTTAACTCAATTATTGAGTTAAAATCAATTTAACTAGTTCTAACTAAGTGATGAGATAGTGAGAGGTCAAGTGAGTTAAAATTAGTTTAACTAGTTCTAATTGAGTCATGAGCTAGTGAGCGGTCAAGTGAATTAAATCTGATTTAATTCACAAGTAGTGATCAATTAGTTAACTGATAATTCACTATAAATAGCTATTACAGGTTAGTTATAAGGAAGTCCTAGTTGAGACTGAGGTTAAAGGGATGTCAACTATCAGTTGTATAGTTAGAAAGTTGTATATGTCAGTTATAGAGTCATGTGAAGGCCAAGGAAGCATTGCGCAGTAAATTAAAGGGAATTTACTAGTTAATAGGGTGACAATTACTCTAAGAATGTATGAGAAAGGTAGGTTGAGTAGAGGATGAGAATTGGTTAAGTAATTGACTGATTTTTCGTAGATCAGGGTGAGACAGTTAGTAGAGTGCAAGAATTTCTCTAGCGAGAGAAAGTGTTGTATTTTTTCATGATCTTGAATTTATACAATATACAGATAGCATGGTTTTAGGCAGTGTGTATTCCGCAAATACATCTTGTGTTGTGTGATTTATTGTCTCTTTCTCTTAATTATTATGTTCGATCATGTTTCGTTTCTGAAAATTGTAGAAGGATTCAGTATATTGTCTTAGTATATTACAAGATCAACTTGAATCTTGTTCTTAGATTTTCTACATAGGCATACCATTTAACTCGAATGCACAAGCTCTTACCTAATGGTGAAATATTTTCTTTGTACCTGTGTCCAACTACACTAACCAAGATTATACATGCATTTCCTTACTCAAACCACACTTATCCACCAAGTCAGGATTAATATAACTATAGTTAGATCTGGGGTCAATCAAAATAGAAACAACTTGATCACAAAGTTTACCATTCATCTGGATGATAGAAGCTTGACGATCTGACTGCCTGCTGTCCACAACTGCATAAATCCTAGGAATGTTATGCCCAACATATCCCACTATCTGTGCCTCTTGCGCACTATATATATGTGGCCTACCACCCTCATTTTGTGGAAAATATCTCCTACGATGATTTTTTTCACAAGTCCAACACTATATAGGATTCCAGCCTTCATCCTTATTCTACTCCTCAATGTCAAAACCAACTAGGAAACCATACATGCAACCTGTTACCTGAAAATATTCCTGCTGAAGCTGCTTGATTCAATTTTTTCCTTGCTTTATCCTTTCTTGTCCTTTCTTCTCTTGCTTTCTTTCCTTCTCTTCTTGGTGCTCTTCTCCTCTCTCACAATAATTCCAAAACTGAACTGAAAAAGGTTACCAACTGATGCTCTGAGGTATTTTTATTAATAAGGCCTCTAATTTCTTCAATTTTCCATTATTTTCCTTCATTTTCCTCCTCACATGCAACATGAAACCTGTTACCTTTCACCTTCCTTTTCTCCTATTTTCCTTTATTTTCATAAATAAATGCCAAAAATGCTCTTTTGGCTTTCCAAATCCTTAGCCATTTCCTTTGCCAATTTCCTCTTAGCCATAGAACACAACAAGTGATGCCCATTAGGATATTTTTCCCAACATTCAACTTGGAATAAGTGTCCCTTAACCATGGTCTTATTTTTCCTTTATTAACTTTTATTACATGAAATTTTAATCCGAGGATGTTACAGACCCCTCCCCCTTAAGGGAACACCGTCCTCAGTGTTACGTGACACCTACAACCAACAAAATCACCAAAAGAAAAAAAAAATTATTGCCTCTGGAGCTTTATAACTTATCTTATTGTAGTATTTACAATAAAATCCCGCTCAAAATAAAAACCATCTAAGTACATAAAGTGGACCACACTATAGCAGGAAAGGGGAAAGATATGCCATAGTTCACAAATTTTTTTCATATCCTAAGCATGAATTTGGGTATCAAGGATTCTAAGTGGAATTCGATACTTAAATATCATGGTTATTTGCAAAAATACATCCAGGAAAATATGGAGTTTTGGTACATCTCCTCGCTTGGTGCAACATACCAATATCTTGACAAGATCGAGCAAAAAATTGAGTAGAAGAAGAAAGACTTTGGATCTACAAATATAAGGTAGGATAAAGATGCCCCCAAACTAGAAAATAAAGGAAAAGGCCAAGGTGAAGCGACCCAAGACAACCCATTGAATCTACAAGAAAATAATAACACCACAAAGATGAAGACGGACATAGGAAAGTGGTGTGAGTTCCACATGACTAGCCCAACCAACAACACAAATGAGTGTTCTGTAAAGTAGTAAAAAGTGGTTGAGCTAAAAGCTTCATAACCAGATTCGTGTTCCAACTCTAAGCTAGAAGATGACAAGCGGAATGGCAAGTGGAAATACATTATTGATGAAAAACCTAGTGCCACCATTGCCACCACCAAGGTCCAAAATATTAATCTTGAATATCTAGAGGAGGGGGAGCATTCCTTCCACTCATAGATGTGGGTGAAGGTTTCTTCACTGTAGTTCATTGTCGACATTGGGAGCCAAAAAAACATCATATCACTAGAGGTCGTTAAGTATTTGGTCCTGATGACCACACCACCCCTACATCCATGCACCATTAGGTGGCTCCACCAAGGATGAGATGTCTGCACCAGCCAGTAGTGTTTCCTTCCCTATAAAATCAAGCCCTTCATAGACAAGATACTTTTTGATGTTGATCCTCTTAAAATTTTTGATTTTTGATTAGGCCAACCATACTTGTTGAAGCGTCATGTTGTGTATCACTCCGAACTTCACACTAGTATTATTACCTTGGGCATAAAGCTATACATGATATAGAGGTAGCCCCACCTACCAACATTTATTTGATCTTTCTTGAGGAATGAAGTAAGATCATCTCTCAGATTGTGATTTTTTTTTCTTTTTGATCCACTCTCAAAGTAAGGGGAAGATCATGGGCACATCCATGCCCCCCAGAAAGGTTTCTTCGGCACAACATAGAAATTTTGATAAGTTCATGGAAGAATATAGGGACATCGTCCCCTCACCCACAAGGGTACCCTTTCACTTTTAGGTCAAGTATTCGATCGATACGACTCCTATAACACCTCTACCCAACGGGCCAGTATACTGTCACTCTCTTCTAGAAAACGAGGAAATAAATAAGAAGATGTAGGAGTTTCTACAAAAATGGAACATCCAACTAAGTTCCTCAACTTGTGGGAGACTAATTGTATTCGTAAAAAATAAGGATGGGACTTGGAGACTCAGGAACTGAAAAAAACGACTGTCAGGAATAGGTACTCGATCCAATGAATTAATGACCTTCTGGACTAGCTCAAGGGGACCAAGTATCTCAACAAGATTGATTTGAATTTTGGCTATCACCAAGCTTCAATAGAAACCACCGATGTATGTAAGACCACATTAAAATCCAAGGAGGTTCTCCTTGAGTGGTTTTCCATGCCCTTTGGGTTGAAAAATTCCCCTGCAACCTTTATGAGGATTATGGATGACATATTGTGGCCTTTCACCAACTCATTCGTGGTTGTATATTTGGAGGACATCCTCATCTTCAACAAGCATTGGGAATAAAACTTGCAACATATTCAACACGTCCTTCAAACCCTGTAGTAGCACAAAATATGTGTTAACTTGGAGAAATAATGCTTTCGCATGAACTAGGTCTAATATATAGGCCATATAACTGATGATAAAGGATTGCATGTGGATTTGGAAAAGGTCCAAGTCATTTGATATGGCCAACCATGACAACAATAAAATTGTTTTGCATTTTTTTGGGCCCTACAAATTTTTATCAAAGGTTCGTGTTGGATCTCTCATATCACTTGACCCTTGAATCAAGTTAGAAAGGGTGTAGTGAAAGAAAAGTTTTTTTGGTCCTAGGCACAATGTAAGGAATTCATTGAGCTAAAACATGGAATTTTCTCTGTGCTAGTACTCACATTTCTAGATTGAAAACAACCATTTGAAATTGAGGTAACCTATGACTATGCCATTGGTTCATTTCTCACCTAGCAAGGGCATTGGGTGGCCTATCATGGTGATAAAATAACTGATATTATTTGGAAGTACCCCACCTATGATAAGGATATGTACTCCATCATGAAGGATTATTGATATTGGAAACATTACATTTTAACGAAGGAGATGATCATCCACACAGATCACTAACCTCTTCAGTTTATGTAAACACAAGGGAAGTTGTAGAACGATCACCATCAGAAATGGTTCATTTATCTACAAAAATTTCATTTGAACATTAAATACAAGAATGGAAACACCAATAAAACTGCAGATTTCATTAGTCAGCCCTTGGTTGTGGCACTAAACACTATTCTCAACTCTTTTGGGCATGAGACTTATGGATGGTTGCAACTATAAAACAATGTTATATAATTTTTCACCAAATACAAGATGATGGATGGAAAGCAAGTACCAGACTTTCACCTCCAGGACGCATTGTTATGCTACATGGGGCACCTTTGTGTTCCTTCAATTGTACGTTCCAAGATGATTTGGGAGGCACACTACAGTTGGGTCATAAGACACTTTGGTATGGAGAATATAGTGGCATTATTGCAGAAGTATTTTTATTAAGAAAAACTCCTAAAGGATGTTGGAAAATATATCAGATGTTGTAGCACCTATGTCATCGCCAAACAAACCATTAAGATCCAAGGCCTATAAAATGCTATGCTTGCTCCTAGCCAGTTTGGAAATCCATCTCCATGGACTGTATGTCTAGACTCTCCTCTACTAAGCATAGTAATGACTATGTATTTGGGGTCATTGATCAATTTTCTAAGATGCTATATTGGTTTCTTGCAAGAAGAGTATCACCGTAGAAGACACTTCCAAACTCTTCTTTGAATGAGTGTGGGTACATTTTTGGATTCCACAGGCCATTATATCTGATTAGAATATAATTTTCTTGAGTGCATTCTCGTCAAAACTTTGGTTTTTTTTGGACACCAAGCTCACCAAGTAGACTGCATTCCATCCATAGATTGATGTTGGACGAAGGTTGTTGACAATATGATAGTGCACATACTACACATGTACAAATCCAAGCATCCAAGAACATGGTATAAGTCTCTTTCTTACATGCAACACGACTATAATAAAGCTATCCATATTTTGAATGGTCGCAAACACTTTCAAGTGGGTTTGGGATTTCAACCATTATGCCCCATCAATGTTGTAATGCCTCTTGCAACTACCTAAAGATAAAGGAGAAGAAAAATTCAATTAAGCTATTCCTTAATGACACTATTGTTTGGGTGAGGATGAAATTGGGGTACAAGGATTTCAGTCTTGTTGGGGTTTCAGTCGGAAAAAAGGATGGATTGGAGACAATTTATAAGGATTTTGTTGAGAAAATGGTTAATGGGGTAAAAATAGGTGGAAAATGCATGATTATTATTTATGGGTTGACCGTATCAGGGAAGTTTCATACCATGTTTCAGTGTGCTAATGAGCCCGAGATCATTTACAAATATTTCCAGATATATTGGGTGAATATTTAGGTGAGGATGATTGAGAAGATTGGGTTTTTGGGAACATTTATAAGGTCAATGTCACTATTTTGGAGATATACAAAGAGGAAATTTATTATCTACTTTCCACCAATGCTTCCTCCTTTGTCCTTAATGTGGGATGGTCTAGGAATACTAGATGTAGGGTGCCATTTTCCCCCAAACTATGGTTTTATTCTATGTTTTTACTTCTCTTGAATTTACTTTGAAATTAGGTGTTGTGAATGAGAACATCCCATTAAATATTAAAATAGCTGAAACCTAGAGTTGTGGAAAATGAACACATAGTAAAAACATCAATAAGAATTTCCTAGAACATATCCTAGAAACATCACATTAAATATTTAAATAACTGAAAGTGAGAAGTGAGGAAAGTCAATAAGAATTACCTAAATCATTTCCTATTTAGCTCAGAGAAACATATATAAAAAGTGAATAAACGTAGCAGAAAACATTGAAGCATTGTGATTGAAATTTGGGGTTTCTACTTTTACTAGATATATCTCTTGATTGGCTAGTCTAATAAAACTATGCCCTCCCCGCTGCCTAAACTGTAAACAAAAAAATAAAGAAGGTATTAAAAAAAAAATGGAAATATTTTGAATGCTTTCTACTTATGAAACATGGATTTTGTGTGGATTTGTTCGGTTGGTTTGTTGTAGGTAATATTAGAAGTGATGGGCCAAAAGGTCAAGAATTTGATGTTTATCACTGGAAATTATGTTGGAAAGATTGAAAACGAGGTTTCCAAACTAGAGAAGGGGAGGGATGTCAAGAGTATTGTTTGCAATGATAGAAGCTCCATGAGCCAACATCACCTGTAAGGTAAAACCAAATAATTAAACTATGAAAATAATTTAAAATCAGACACCTAAAATGGCACAGTACCTCACAGCTGACGAGTCACCATCATATTCAGACCCTTGTAAAAATGGAAAAGTAAAATGAATTTATATATTTGCTAAAATCTAAAAACTATATACATCAAAATAAGAGTTTTTCTAAATTTAAATGAAAAAATCAAAAATAAATTCTCATATCCAATTTGGTTCCATTCTTAGATGAAAAATATCCATCCAAATGGAATGATTTTAAAATTTTTGGTAGAGTAGTTACCCATTTGACGTGGCATCTAAGGCAAACAAAATTTTGTGTGTGCAGTGAAACCTCTTGGGCATTGAATATTGATGCACTTACAAAAAAAAAAACTAAAAGAAAAATGACAACATCTAGCGATTCTTATATTGAAATCATGCCTGGTTGATATCCCCTGGAATGTTCTTTATCAGGGGAAATCCATGTTCCATCCCAGTGAGTCCCATCTTCCATCCATGTAGCCTTCAATACCTTCAATGGATTTGTAGGATCACCTCCCAACTCAATTTTTTCTCTCTTTGAATTAATCTCTTCATGAGCATTATAATATGCCACAATACCTCATATATGATGAGGTACCATCACATTCATACCCTTGTAAAAATGGAAAAGTAAAATGAAATTTAGATATATGCTAAAATTTAAAAACTATACACATAAAAATAAGAGTTGTTCTAAATTAAAATTAAACAATCAAAACTAAATTCTCATATCCAATTTGGTTCCATTCTTAGATGTGAAATATCCATAAAAATGAAATGAATTTCAAAAGTTTGGCAAAGTAGCTACCCCTTTTACCTGTCACCAAACCAAACGAAATATGTTTTGTGTAGTGTAACCTACTGGAGATTTCATATTTGTGCACTAAAAAAAATAAAAAATAAAAATAAAAATGCCAACATATGGTGTTTCTTATACATGAATTATGCCCAAATGATCTCCCCTGGAATGTTCTATGTCAGGGGAAATCAATGTTCCATGCGAGTGAGTCACATCTACCATCCATGTAGCCTTCAATATCTTCAGTGGCTTTGTAAGATCGCCTCCCAACTCATTTTGTGCTCTCTTTGAATGAATCTCTTCATGAGAATTGTAAGCATATGATATTATCCTGATAGAATCTGGAAAGGAATTGAACATCACCTTGAACTCATCATCATCTCTCTTTACCCTCCTATGCTCCTTCACAAAATCTGGTTTCACTTTGTTTTTGGTGAAGTCACGTTTTAATTTTAAATAACTCTCATGATTGTGAGGCTCTATGCTATGCTTTCTACAGAAAGGCACCTAGATTATGGAAAAACTTGCAGCTTTTGCAAGAGCTTCAAATGTGAGAAGAGACCCCCCATCATCAAATAAGTAGAAAGGGAGCTTCTCTATTGGATAGTTAGATGCAAGAATAGAAAGAATAATATTGGAAGTAGCAAGAGGAGACTCATTTTCTAGATTAATAATAGAGACAAACACATCAATCCTTGGAAGATCAGATCTCCCCCTTGGGCTATGATGGCTTGGACACTCGAATCTCTCCTTGAGAACATTCAAATAATTCACTCTATTTACATGAAAGATCTTGGGTAGTTGATCCAGAACCCATGATAAAGAAAACCATATCTCACATATCACTTACAATCCCCATAGCCACATTGCATCATTATTGGGATGGAGAATCTGCGAATGAGGAAGAAACAAAGTGCTACAAGACATAACAACATCAATAATATTTAAAAAAAAAAAGAAAAATCATGGAGTTGCACAATATTTGAAAAACAATGTTGGACTATTATTATCATTTTATTTTTTTCATCTAATGAAGCATAGCTTGATATATGGAACTTATTCCCTCATAATAAAAAGTCAAGCTTAATCAGTCTGCAAACAAGTAGAAGAAAAATCATGGGTTTGTAGGATAATAAGAAAACAATAAAAGGGTTGTTATCAATACTATATTTTTATCATCAGTTGATACCTAAATTGGAGAATAGGTATCAGGACTTATTCTCTCATGTTCAAAATCATATTCAATTAAACTTATCAAGTTTCCAAGAATTTGTTTATGAAATTGAAAATCTCGAGTATGAATCTTGTTAGTCTGTTTTGCTTCTTATGAATAATCTCATGAATTAATATAGACAAGAGGCTAGAAATTACCTATAAGGGCTAAGATTGAAACCTTCCTTGATATTGAATACATGGAGCTTGACTTCTGTTTTCATATTTGAGACATTGAAAATTTTATATGTTGTGAAAATTCAAATATGAAACTTCATTGTCGAAAAAAACGTAATATAGGGGCAGTGTTTTTATAATCACTCATATTTATATCAACATCCCATTAAATATTCAAATATCTTAAATCTAGAGGTGAGAAAGATGAACACATAGTAGAAAAATGAATACAAGGTTTCGAGGGTTAGGGGTATAGTAATATTGATACCCGTGCCTACATTGTAGCACTTGAAATTTTGCAGGTGTGATTTATTTGTAAAAGGTAAAATATAGGTCCCTAATTAGTATTTATGTTAATTATTTTCAGATTTCAACCAATTTAAGAACATTCGTACATCAAACTTCACCACAAATTGCATTCTTTCTAGCGTGTTAGATTCAACTTAGCTTAATAAATGCTTATGTCTGGAGAAGTATCCATGATATTGATGCTCTTTGAAGCTGCATAGTGTTACAATCTTGTACTTCCATGTTCCCTTCATTAGAATCCAATTCATATTAGACATGGACTAGATATTTCTCCATAGAAAATATCTTAAAACTAGCCTTTCACTCTTTGCTTATATTATAGATCTCTTCATCATCATGCATGATAGAGACATAATTTCAATGCCTTTTCTGGGATTTATGGAAGCATAGAATGAAATGATAAACAATAGTACAATTTCTTGTTGTCTCCTGTCAATCAGTCCTAAAATGTTAGCTTAACAATTGGCCAAAAGTTAAGCTTTTTTGGTTGTGTAGAAGGAATAATCCTACTATGAGAAATATTGTTATTTATGTTATATTCTATTCTATTCTTCAAAGTATAAAGTAAATTTATATATTCACCAACAACAAGAGCACTATTATCTTAATTTTATGTCAAAGTATGATGCATCAATGATGACATATGTTACATTGTGACTATATATTTTATTATAGTTAGTATCATGCCTATTTAGCTATCAATCATTTGCAATTTAAATTGATATTTCCAAGGGTCTAAACTAGGTCCAATAATTTTGAGGTTGTAAAATTATTTAAAATGTTGTTTTGTAAAAGTATTTTGTTTAATTTGAATGGAAAGCAGAGTTGTCTCTTTGATTTTTGGCATTGTCATTATCATGTTCTACACGTTTGCATTTCTTATTTTTCTTTCCATATTTATCGTATTCAATAATGGAGGTCTAGGATTGAAGGTTATTTTTCTCAAATTTTTCCTCTTAAAGGGAAGCCCACCTAATAGATAAATACTGAAAATAAATTTATTTCATTCATTCACAAACAAGTCTGGCCTTTTTAGTTAATGCAAATGCAATATTGGGATAAATCTAATGGACTAACTCACATATCCCGACTGATAAAAACCATGTACATGAAACGATGAATTTGTAGCCAAATATAAAGGAGACTTGTATTAGCAATACTTAAGGATCTACCATCCATCCAACTTCACACATATAAATCTCATGATAGCTTGTTTATTTATGTTCTGCCATGCCCTTCATTCAAGCCCTTTTCTTAAGTGAGTGAATTTGTTGCAGGAATCTAATATTGTATCTTTGATCAACCATTTTCATTTCTTAACTACAATGCTGATTCTATTTGTAAATCAAAACTCATTCTCATTCAGTTCATTTGGCTCGTTTTGTTAGGAAAGAATTCTGCAGAAATGCACGGAAATTTCAATCATTGGCTCATTATTTTAATTTATTTGCTACAATCCATTAATATGACATTACAACAATGTGCTAAGAGTCGATAGAATGGTATTATGTGATTTTTAGGGAATATTTAATGAAGTCAGGAATTGTGGAAAATTTTATGTTAATTTTGGATGCATATATTTCTAGAATTGATGGTGATGTTTCTTGTCATAGATTGGTGTTTGGATTAGTGTGCATTGTATCACAATGAGATGGTATTCTTGGTGGATAGGTTCCCTTGGCCCTAAGAGAAATCTGAGAAGAAATAGGGAGTGGTGTTGGTTATAGGGGTAACAAGAATTGTAGGAAATTTCTTGGTAGAAATATTGCCTTTGTCTAATACTCATGAGTCCTGGTGGACCTTGGAAAGTTTATGGAGTTGTTAGGAGGGCTAAGCCAGATTGGTCTCCAAATAATCCAGTGGAACATGTTAAATGTGATGTTTTAGATAGAGAGAAAACTTTAGAAATGATATCACCATTGAAGGATGTCAAAATCTCTTTTGGGTTGTTTGGGTTAGCAGAGACACAAAGGAGCAGAACTGTGCAGACGATGGAAGAATCTTGAGTAATGTGTTAGATTCCCTCCTGCCTAATGTAGAGAATTTACAACATATTTTTCATTATACTGGGGGAGAACATTACATTGGTCCATTTGATGTAGTGGCAAAGAATCATAAATATTAGCCCCATGAGTCACCCTTTCCTGAAGAGCTTCTTAGGATACCTGTGCCCGATTTTTACTACACTCTCGAGGATATTGTATTTGAGGCTACAGAGAAGAAAGAAGGATTAACTTGGTCCATTCACAATTCGACACACATATTTAGCTTCTCTCCTTGGAGCTTGATGAATTTTTTAGGCGCATTGTATGTTTACGCTGTCATTTGAAAACATGAGGGGTTTCCTTTTAAGTACCCAAGTAACAATATTTCATGGGAATAATTTATGGATGCATATGATGCAGAATTGATTGAAGAATAGGAAATTTGGTCTGCCACATATCCTTATGCAAAGAACCAGGCCTTTAATTGTGCTAATGGATACATGTATAAATAGAAATGCTTCCAGAGAGTACTTGCAGAGAAATTTGATTTAGAACCATTACCATATGAGGGTGAAGGGTTCATCCTGGCTAAGGTGATGAAAGACAAAGGTCTAGTTTGGATGTAATTGTCAATGAAAATAAACTCTTGGATTGAGCACTTGGGAAGGAATTTGCACATGCATCTGTGTTGAGTATATTTTTTGATTATATTATATTTAACATTAATATTTATTTTTCACTCAAATTGGGTTATAGTTAAATCACATAACGCATCACATATTTTCATCTATGCTCTTCTTCCATATGAGCTAGCAAGCGTTTCCTTAGCAACATCTTGTGAAAATGCTAGTAATATGTAAAGATGATGCATATGAGCTAACTAAGATAAAGATTATTATTGCACCAAGAGGCACATTATACAACCCAATCTAAGGGAGATGTGTGATTCATTTAGTGCTCAAACTTGGTTTGACCCTACCATTTTTAATATAAAATAAAATATATTCAAAGTCTCACTGCTTTCACTAGGTTAGTTATTGAGTAGAGAGGCATATTCTATCACCCAATATGAGGGAGATATGCAATTATTTCCATGATCAAGCTTGAGTTGAGACATGCATTTTTTAAAATAAAAATAAAATGTTTTTTGAATTGAATACAATATTGGGTATAATAAATACAAAAGTGAATATACATATTTGTTTAGTTTTAATTAAAAATATAATAAAACATAAAAGATCTCACCTTTATTATATATCTCCATTCAATGTTGATATTACAACCCAATATGAAGTAGATGTGGTAAAAATATTCCACATAATTTTATATCAAACACTAGAGATAAACAATGAAAAGTGAAAAATAATTTTATTTTTTTACCTTGGAGTGTGAGTTCATAATATTTTAATATACGACTTATATAAATTATTTGATTATCCATGTTAACTAATATTGCCATACCAACTTTATTTATTTCTATAAAGAAAAAAACTAATTTTAATGTCCATAATAATAAATATTTCAATTCCAATAAGAAGAGATAATTAAGAGTAAAAAATATGTAATTCATTCAAATTTTAATATAAAATTTGATTTGTAATATTTAAAAAATATAAATAATAATAATAAAATCAATATAATTCATACATAAAATATTTGAAATATAGATTAAGTAATATTGATATATATTTAAAAATATTGCAATAAAAATAAACATTTAAGGTATACCATATATTCCATAAATAAAATATTTCAATATTATTTTTCTCTTGTATTTTCCTTATTTTAAGTATTACATTTGTTTCAAATCCAAGTGTTTTTTATTACCATTTCGAGTTTAAGTTGTAGGAAAGAGATTTTCAACCATCGAATTTATTCAAGCATCCAAAATGCTTCTTAAAATCACCATGTGGTATCTCCATATATTGATCCCACATTATTCTTGATCGGTGGTTTTATATATGGAGATACCACATGGTGATTTTAAGGAGCATTTTGGATGCTTGAATAAATTCGATGGTTGAAAATCTCTTTCCTACCACTTAAACTCGTAATGGTAATAAAAAACACTTGGATTTGAAACGAATGTAATACTTAAATTGAAATATTTTATTTATGAAATATATGGTATAAATTAAATGTTTATTTTTATTGAAATATTTTTAAATATATATCAATTTTCTTTTATTTATTTAAATATGAATTATTCTTTGAATTAATTTTGAAAAAAAAAATCAAAAAAATAAATTTTGTTGAGAATAATAAAATTTTAAATGCAAATAATATAATTACGATGTAAGATGTTTTTCTTTGAAAACAATTTCTCTAGCTGCCATGGTGTACCTATCTTCATCGTCTGATCAAATGTTAGACGATTAAAGAATCCTTTGTCATTGGATTGAAATAGTTAGAAAATTTATGTATAACAAACTTCCTCAACTGGAGAAAACGATGAGCGGGCACATATGCATCCCACAACACAAAAGCTCACTGGATTTCTAACTTCATCCCTTCTAGCTCTTAACTCGACCCTCGATCCCAAATCTAATATCACGGAAGGGTACATATTATTTCATTACCGCACTGGTAAAAACTATAAGATGCCATTTTATGCTCTAGCAAAAGGAGATCCGAGTGAGGAATTCTTTGAATTTGCATTCTTTAGTTTTTTTTTTTCGCATTTTTTGACTTTAGATTTCTTGGAGAGATGCTGGATGATGCTACGAAGCTCTTCTAGTCGAAATTTTGGGCTCCATTAATACCATGTTAACATTGTCAGATGGTCTGAAGGAGCTAAAGCCAGAGTCGAGGCTTAGGCATCGCAAATTTGCAAAGCCATTGTCGAGCTCTTGTGCTTTTGGACCAGGGACCTAGGACTTAGAAGCTGAGCTCCATAATATTCCCCCAAAGAGTTTCAAAACGGGGGGCGGTAGTTCAATCCTTCCAGTCAAAGAGAAAGCTAAAGGTCAGCTTCGAGAAGCCTATCTTACAGATAATGGTAACTGTCTCATCGGGACCTCTATCCTTACCTTTTCTTGTTTGAACAACGAATGAAGGTCGTGTGGAAGGGTTATATAATAATAGTAGCAGTAAGTAGGTTGTTTCTTGGCTGCACCCCCAAGCTGGTTTATATATATTACATACTTTATTCGAAAACCCTTCTATCTCGGGAAGAAAAAATGATGTTTTGAGGTCCACAAGAGGGAAAGGGTGTTTTGGTTCATGTCTTGTGTCGAGATATTCACAATCAGTGTCTAAGACTAAGACTGAGGGCGTATCGATGTATATAGCTGGAGGGTTTGGCATTGGGGTGGAAATCAAGAAGTTTCCAACACTGATTTTTTTTTTTAGTGTACAGAAGCCTACTATCATAAAATGCTAGAGGTAAATCCAGAAAACTCACTCCTGCTAAGAAACTATGCAAAATTCCTGCATGAGGTATGGATAAATCCAAGCAAACGAATCTTTATTCCTCTTTGATGAAAGCCATAGCTTTACACTGTATGCATTTTGTTGTTAATAACTACATTCAAGGAAACCTTGCCAAGGCAAAGGATTACTATGTATGAGCCATACTTGCAAGCCCTGGGGAGGTACTCGCTCTTTATGCCAAGCTAATGTGGGAAGTTCACATAGATGCTTCTCATGTTGAGGCTTATTTTGATCAAGTTGTGCAGAATAACCCAGATGAATGGTGAGTAGGCTTCGTGGATATATGCATATTTAAAAGGAACAAATGTTCTATGAAGGGAGGAGGCGACTTGATGTTCAAAGAACCATCATGCAGAATAGGTGTTGCCAATTTCAATTTAACAAGGCAAGAAAGCCTATCTTTGTGTTTGGGCAGATATCTCAGTGTAGGGCAAGAAAACTAGATTCACTGCCCTTATTTTTACTAGCGTTTAATATCTTATGGTCATAACAAAAAAAACACTTGGAGCCCTCATAAAAAATGTGGGCCAAGAAAATCTAATTCCATGTGTTATTTTTTAATACAACTTTTAGGATCTTTAGGCATGGCATATGCCATAAAACTAAGAATCCTTAACAAAAATTATAAAAGTTATAGCTAGAGTTTTGGAAGCCTAACCCAACCTATAATAGACAATAGTAGAATATTGAGAGAGATGGATTGAAAGATCTGTGCATATTGACTTGTTCTGTGCTAGAAGCCAAGGACCTTTTCCAATCACCTTTTCTTTAAGGTAGTGAAAATTAATTATAAAAAATTCCTTTGCATAAGGTTGAAAAAATGAATAATATAATCCCTTTATGTACAAAGGGTTATGAATTGGAAACCTCAAAGCAGATCACATGGCTTGGTAGTAAATATTTTTTGTGGCCCATGATACTTGTCCATAAAGAAACCAGTAGGCAAGTATGTGTGAGGGCAGAGGGAAAGCTGAGGGTTAAGTGCTACACATTTCTGGCCCCTGGAAGGGTTTGAGGAAGCAACTTTCAAGGTAGGACAGTACTGGGAGTCCTCATAAAAAATGTGGGCCAAGAAAATCCAATTCGCTTTGTTATTTTTGAATGCCAGCATTTAGTAGCTTTAGGCATGGCATATGCCAAAGGCTTAAACAATGAATAATATAATCCCTTTGTGTACAAAGGGTTATGAGTTGGAAACCTCAAAGCAGACCATATAAAATGTGTAGTATTTTTCTCGAAAGAGACCACCAAGCAGCGTGAACAGATGCATCTTATATTTTGAACAATATTGCTTAGTAAGGAGAGAGGGGAATCTGGGATAATCAAGAGCTGTGCACCCCTATTTCTTTGTGAGGGTGGATATATGCATATTTAAAAGGAACACTTGTTCTATGAAGGGAGGAGGAAACTTGATCTTCAAATAACCATCATGCAGAATAGGTGCTGGCAATTTCAATTTAACAAGGCAAGAAAGCCTGTCTTTATGTCTGGGAAGATATCTCAGTGTAGGGCAAGAAAATTGGATTCACTTGATCTGAAATTGTGAGAACTTCTTATTTCTAATACATATATTGAATGTAGGGGCTTTTACTGGATGTGTCACCTTTAAAGAAAGGATGAGATCCAGAAGCTATTTGGCCCTTTACATACTTTGCCTAAAGAAATAATAGAAGTAATCACTAATGATCTGGAAATGAAACTATTTGTTTGCTGGTGCAAGGTATTCATTATCCATAAACTTATGTGTGCAAACTGTTTAATATGTTTTGCAATTGGAACAAAATGCTTTTGGTGAATTTATGAGTCTTTTTGTGTGTAGGAGGCTTATTTCTTTTTACTGTTTAACATCTTTAACTCTGGAAAAATACAACAATATAAATCACATAATATAACACAACATATGATAAGGCAGTTCACCCCTCCTAGGCTACATTTGCCGGGTCCAAGGCCCCCAAATGGGCATGTCCTTGCTCTTATTATGCTAAACAATGGTTATATAGTATGAAGAAAGCCTAAACAGGCAAAAATAGCTGTATAAATGAGTTCAAAACATAGAAAATAGTAAAGATAGGCTTTTTTTTCACCTCCAAAGGTTAATCGTAGCCCAATATAGCTCCAACACTCCCTAGGCCCTGATGGCTCTCCAAGATTCTTTGCTGAAAATTACCTGAAGATGAGCTCTGTTGCCTTTTCAACCTGCACCATTGGCTCTGGAATGCTCAAATTACCGAAAAACAAAAAACAATTCACTCCAAGTGGTCTTCCCCAGCAAAAGTTATGAGCAAAACCACTTTTTCCCAATCAGGCCTAAAAAACCTCTACTAATTGTGGAGAACTGGGGTTAACTCCAATTAAAATAGCAAGAATGCCAAAATTGGCGGGCACGCTCCAAGTTTTTTCAAGAGGTTAACTGTAACATTTAATGTTGGGTGGACGGGGTCACATGGACCACCGCCCAACCCGCCGAGCTAACCGTTAGGCCAACGGTTTCGGAACTGTAGCATTTACTTCCACCGCAACTGCCACCATTGCATATGTGAACACCATTGCTTTTAACTATCGGTTATTAGCTGCCATGTCTGGAGCCTCCAGTTTTCGGGCTCTGGTCATATGAAATAACATTATGTGGGAGCTGGCCCTAAGGGGCTAGCCCCCTTTTCCTCCGTCCACAAACGCAACAAACCTTATATGGTAGTGGTGGCCCTTAGGGGTAAGAACCACCATGGAGGCGGGCCGGTCGGGCGTGTTGGCTGTCAGCCCATCGACTCAGGGTCAATTCCTACCGATGCCATAAAAATTTTTCCACCACTAATTTTTGCGGTCTTGGGGCCACGTGGCGGCCTCCGAGCAGGGCACGTGGCACCCATTGATTGGCCCGATCTTACACTGTTGATCCAAACTGTGACACTCGTTAGGATTTAATTGGTCCAGGAAAAATATTCTATGGAATATTCTGTGGAATATTCTATAGAATATTCCTGGAATATTCAGTGGAATATTATTTTTTTATCCAAAGTCAAACATGGTCAAACTAGACTTTTTCTTGAAATTGAGAAAATTCAAACTTGAATATCTTTCTCATACAGCATCGGTTTTGAGTGCCGTTCACGGCTACAGGATCGTTTCGCTGAGAACTTTCCTGTCGTTCTGGTTTCAACCAATTTTGAGCATTTTTTCCAATTAGGACATGATCACCTGATCACACCTCCCAAATGGGAAGTTTTTGGACCCACAAAATCTCTCTGATTACAGAAAATGAAGATGAGGAGACTAATTCTCCACTCTTCCACCCTTGAATAGTTGAAATATTCTCGATTTCATCAAATTGAGATTTTTGTAAAATTATAAATTGTCTCTTGAATTCACTGATCGACTGTTGCTAAAACTGACTGAGTCATGATGAAAATTATTAAAATTTTCAGAATAGCAACTATATTTTGCAGAAATCATACTATTTCTACAATGATCAAACTTCAAAGAAGACTTAAAATGAAGTTCACCTTGCCAACTGTTCACATGGAAAATTCTTGTTGAATGAACTCTGTACTTGTGCCAAATTCTTACCAAGTTTTCTCGCCATACAAATGTGCCATTCTTAAACCAACATTGACCCATGCTGAATAGTTGGCCATCTTTGCTTGCATGCCTTTTCACCTCATGGACTCTTGCACTGCTTTGCACCGACACTTCATCCTTTGCACCGATCGACACTAAAGGTACATTGTGCAAAAAATTGTCATCTTCTTTCAAAGATGAACTGTTATCAGACTGAGACATATCATTAGAAATATCATGAAAAGGTAAATGTACAAAATCTTTTCATTTAATCATTAACAAAGTCTTTTGACTTGCATTAACTAGCCTTTTCAATTGACCTGCATGGACTAAAGAATATTCTAGCTTCTTCTTATGTGCTCTCACAATGTACTCTTTTCCATCCTTGAACAAGTGATAATTGTTTTCATGGCAATGGAAGATGGCCTTTCTGTCATATAAATATGGACTACCCAACACAACACCTGTAATGTCAAGCAGTACTACATCTAGTTCAACCCAATCAACATAATGAGCTGTTATAGTGAAGCGCAAGATGCACTTCTTTGAGACTTGTAAGTTTGCATCCTTGCATATCCACCCAAGTGGATAAGGCTTTGGATGTGGAAATGTCTCAATTTTCAGCTGTTTGACCAAGTCTTCTGAGATGAGATTAGCTTGAGACCCACTATCAAAAAGTGTGTCTATCTTTGTGTGGTTTGAGATTATCCTCACATGAAATAGCTATATCCTCCTCTTTTCATTTTGAGTTTCTTTGTGACAGTTTAATGAGCTAGAACTGGGATTTGTGTCTTGTACAACCTCTTTCCCCTTTATGTTTTTTAATACCATGGCGATACTTTTTGTCTCATCACCTGATTCAGACCCTAAGTCCTGTTCAACAGTTGCAACAATTTTTCCATTTTCTTTGGTTTTGTCTTTGTTTTTATATTTCTCTGGATTCAGCTCCGGATGAAGCTTCCAACGATGATCTTCATCGTGGCTTGTTTTTGAACAGTTCTTGAAAAATAATTTCACTTTTTCGTTTTTATATTTTGCAATCATTTTTCTTCCTTTTCTTTTAAAATCACTACCCTCATTCAGTGTATCAAAAATGATTTTCCCTCTAACCTCTAAATGCGTAGCTTGTACACAAACTTCATCTAGACTAGTAGGATTAAACATAAGAATCGTGTGTTTAAGGTAATTGTGCAATCCACCTGTATACTTCAAAAAAGTGTCTTGGCTTTTTAAATATACCCCAAGTAAGAGTGCTCTTCTCCTAAATTCCTGGGTATAGTCTTGCATATTTTGTCCCTTAAGCTGTCTAAAGTTTTGCCAGTTTATTATAGCCTTTTTAAGGTGAGAAAGAGGATAAAATTGTTTCTTGACTGCAGAAATAAACTCAGTCCATGATAGAGTAATCTTACCATGTTTCTTGATTTCATCCCTGGTTTTAGCTTCCCACCAAACCAATGCTGCTCCTTCCATCCTTAATTAGGCTAGCTGAATCTTAGTGTCGTCATCATGCAGATTTTGAATCCTTAAATAGACTTCCAGTTGTCTGATCCAATTATCTAATTTCTTTGCATTCACTTCACCATTAAACATTGGCAATTCAAATTTGACATCAAGCTTTAGAAAAGGATTTTTACTAGTGGTTTTCGACTTATGTGACTGATTTACCGAAGTCGAAGAAGATGATGTTGAGGAAGAGGGTGACGATGGAGATGGTGGATCACCGTTTCCTCCATTCCCTTTCTTTGAATTATCATTGTCCTTTTTTCCTCCTGAGGAATCCTCTCCTTCTTTTTGGTTTTTAGACCCTTCTCCAACAATCCTATCATTTTTTTCTTGATAGAGGATCCTTACCATTTCAGTCATATCCAAGAAATCTTTTCGAAATATTATTTCTTCTTCCTCAGGATCCATTTCTCCATGAGCTTCTTCTTCTCTTGAAGACATGCTTGTAGCTGCTTCTAGGGCTCTTGGAGGTGGTTCTCTAACCCTTCTTGGTTGTGGATTAGTTTTTGAATTAACCAAGTTTCCTTCACCTCTCTTGAGTTTTACCCTAGTAAGCATCAAAACTTGCAAACAAATGACTTAATCTTTGCACACAACAAATGCTGAGTAAAAACTCTAGCTCAAAACCATAAGCTTTGATACCAATCTGATCTGAAATTGTGAGAACTTCTTATTTCTAATACAGAGATTGACTATAGGAGCATTTACTGGATGTGTCACCTTGAAAGAAAGGATGAGATCCAGAATCTATTTGGCCCTTTACAGACTCTGCCTAAAGAAATAATAGAAGTAATCACTAATGATCTGGAAATGAAACTACTTTTTTGCTGGTGTAAGGTATTCATTATCCATAAACTTATGTGTGCAAACTGTTTAATATGTTTTGCAATTGGAACAAAATTCTTTTGGTGAATTTATGAGTCTTTTTGTGTGTAGGAGGCTTATTTATTTTTACTGTTTAACATATTTAACTCTGGAAAAGTACAACAATATAAATCACATAATATAACACAACATATGATAAGGCAGTTCACCCCTCCTGGGCTACATCTTCCGGGTCCAAGGCCCCCAAATGGGCATGTCCTTGATCTTATTATGCTAAAAAATGGTTATACAGTGTGAAGAAAGCCTAAACAAGAAAAAATAGTTGTAGAAATGAGTTCAGAACATAGGAAAAAGTAAATATAGGATTTTGTTTCACCTCTAAAGGTTAACCATAGCCCAATACAGCTCCAACACTCCCTGGACCTTGATGACTCTCCAAGCTTCTCTGCTGAAAACGTACCCGAAGATGAGCTCTATTTCCTCTGCAACTTGCACCATTGGCTCTGGAATGCTCAAATTAACCAAAAAAAAAAAACAATTCACTCCAAATGGTCTTCCCCAACAAAATTTATGACCAAAACCACTTTTTCCCAATCAGGCCTAAAAAACCTCCACTAATTGTGGAGAACTGGAGTTAACTCCAGTTAAAATAGCAAGAATTCCAAAATTGGCAGGCGCGATCCAAGTTTTTACTGGCAGTTAACTGTAACATTTAATGTTGGGTGGACGGGGTCACATGGACCACCACCGAACCCGCTGAGCTAACCGTTAGGCCAACGGTTTCGGAATTGTAGCATTTACTTCCACCGCAACTGTCGTTGTTGCATATATGAACGCCATTGCTTTTAATTTCCGGTTGTTAGCCACCATGTCTAGAGCCTCGGATTTTCGGGCTCTGGTTATATGAACTAACGTTATGTGGGGGCTGGCCCCCTTCTCCTTTGCCCACAAACACAACAAACCTTATATGGTAGTGGTGGCCCTTAGGGGTAAGAACCACCATGGAGGCAGGCCGGTCGGGCGCGTTGGCTGTCAGCCCATTGAACCGGGGTCGATTCATGTCAATGTCATACAAATTTTTCCACCACTAATTTCTGTGGTCTTGGGCCACGTGGCGCCCATTGATTGGCCTGATCTTACACTGTTGATCCAAACTGCGGCACTTGTCAGGATTTAATTGGTCCAGGCAGAATATTCTATGGAATATTTTGTGGAATATTATATAGAATATTCCCAAAATATTCTATGGAATATTCTTTTTTTAATATTTTTTAATCCAAAGTCAAACATGGTCAAACTGGACTTTTTCCTGAAATTGAAAAAATTAAAACTTGAATATCTTTCTCATACAACATCGATTTTGAGTATTGTTCACGGCTACAGGATCATTTCGTCAAGACCTTTCCTGTCGTTCTAGTTCAACCAATTCTGAGCAAATAAAATTTTGAGCATTTTTTCCAATTAGGACATGATTCACCTAATCACACCTCCCAAATGGGAAGCTTTTGGACCCACAAAATCTCTCTGATTACAAAAACTGAAGATGAGGAGACTGATTCTCCACTCTTCCACCCTTGAATAGCTAAAATCTTCCCGATTTCATCAAATTGAGCTTTTTGTAAAATGATAAATTGTCTCTTGAATTCACTGATCGAATGTTGCTAAAACTGACTGAGTCATGATGAAAATTCTTAAAATTTGTAGAACAACAACTATATTTTGTAGAAAGAATACTATTTCTACAATGATCAAACTTCAAAGAAGACTTAAAATGAAGTTCACGTTGCCAACTGTTCACATGGTGAATTCTTTTTGAATGAACTATGTACTTGTGCCGAATTTCGACCAAGTTTTCTCGCCATACAAATGTGCCATTCTGAAACCAACATTGACCCATGCTGAACTGTGTGCCATCTTTTCTTGCATGCCTTTCCACCTCATGGACTCTTGCACTGCTTTGCACCAGCACTTCGTCCTCTGCACCGATCGACACCAAAGGTACCTTGTGCGACAAATTGTCATCTTCTTTCAAAGATGATTTTTTATCAGACTAAGACATATCATTAGCAATATCATGAAAAGGTAAATGTACAAAATCTTGTCTTTTAATCATTAACAAAGTTATATTTTGACTTGCATTAACTATCCTTTTCAATTGACCTGCGTGGACTAAAGAAGATTCTAGCTTCTTCTTATGTGCTCTCACAATGTACTCTTTTCCATCCTTGAACAAGTGATACTTATTTTCATGGCGATGGAAGATGGCCTTTCTGTCATATAAATATGGACTAGCCATTACAACACTTGTAATGTCAAGCGGTACTACTGTTGTGCTCAACTTAGTGTTCCTAAATTGAGGTCATTAATTGTCAACCAGGGCTAGTAAACTGCTGAATTGTGGTGCACTGTATGTGCCTAGGTATCTGTTTCTCACTACGTTGTGTTTAGTGTTTTTATGATGTTTTTGGTTTTATGGTTTTTATGTTGAAAAAGAGCTAAGAATTTTACACTAAAACAGAGTGAAACTATTCTAAACTAGGTGTGCACTAGAGGATAGAAAATGAAAAGCTTGATAAGGACTCATAGCAAAGAAACAAATCACAACATGAACTCAGTAACCCATATCATGAACTCATCCAATTCATTCCTTTAGAGATATGTTGGAATAGCTTGAGAAAAGGATAAGTTTTTAGTGCAATTGAGGTTTTCCTAAGTCAACAATCAACTTACAATGTTACAACATCTCATCCATGGTTAAAGGTTTATTGGAACATAATTGGAAAAGAACATTTGTAGCACAATAATATTTCTACTCTAAACTAACTTCTAATTCTATTCTGCAACTCAATTTAGCACCACTAGGCCTCGTTCAAAAGTTATAGATTTATTTTTAGAATAGTCTTTGAGAAAAGGCTTGTTTGTGAAATTGCAAAAAGGTTGCAAAATACTCAAGGGCTTAAACTGATATTACTAGCTTTTGTCCAGACGATGATGTATTAATATGAAATTGGAACAGAAGAAGTTTTGTAGATAATGAAGACCGTGGTATCTAAATTTAACAACTAATACAATTTAAAATGCAATGGATAAAAACTAAACTAGAATGCTAATACAGTGAACTAAGACTAAACTAGAGTTTTATTATCTAACTTGAAATGAATTGGAGCTGAACTAGAATGATACTAATACAAAGAATAGAGTTAAACTAGAGTACCATTATCAAGCTTGAAATATAGTGACAAAATTAAACTAGAATGACATCTACCTCCGGAGTATTTCAACTGAACCAAAATGCAACTAATTCTATGAAATACTACAGCCCTGTCTTGTTCAAGATGAGTGATATTTTGGAATAGTTTGTACAAACAAGTCTGGCTGTATCATTCAGTGCAAATGGGCATAAAAACATAACAATACGTAGGTAAACCAAAACACTACAACTAAGTCTTATCCAGAGTTAGTGATATTTTGGAAGAGATTAATGAGAATAGGACTAGCTGTAACAACTAATTACAATTGAACACAAAAACGTAAAGTTCTAAATTGCTACAATTATGCCTCATTCCGGATTAGTGATCTTTTGGAATACTTCATGAGAACAAGGCTAAACTATAGTATCCAATGTAAGCAAAGTTCAAAAAACTACTTAAATTGAGAATGAAACAAAGCTATGGCTACTTATCTAAACCAAATGCATAACACTTCACGGGCAGTAGGGGCCCTCTACCACTGGATCAGCACGCAGATCTATTCAAGATTGACTCAGCTCGTGCAATAAAATGATGTCTCTTTCATTAAAGGAGAAATTCTTCAAAACAGAGTATTTACAGCCTTCCAAAATCTAGCAACAGAAACAAGATCTAATCAACAATTTCTCGGTCTCCTGAGTCATACTTATAATGAAATTACATAACTACTTCTTGAGAAAAACAGGGATAAGTGTCTTTCCCATTCCTAATCAAATTAAAAATCTTATTAACAGTCTTGTGCTTTACTGCGAACATCTGTAGAGTCTGTGTTTTGATAGGAAACTGCCTCTCTTCTTCGTGCATAATCGCTTTGATACTTTAACTCAGACTTCGTGGGGAGCAACAAATGATGAGGGAATGATGTGGAATACGACCATATGTGTTTTTCCCTGAGATGACACCTGGAACCTGCGTAGACATGAAGACAGCTGCAGAATCAGAAACTAGCTACATAATGTTTGCATTCTGTAGCTAGGTGTAGTAAAAAATTACTACAACAACGAGATCATGAAAACATAGCAAGTTAGACATTATATACAATCTCAAAGAAATTTTAACGAATCTTATTGATCATTTAAGCCTGAAATTAATAATGGACAAAGGAAATGAAGTGGAATGTGGTGGAAGAGAAGAACATCTTTGAAGCTCAACATACCCCCACTGCTAGGTTCTTGCATGTCCTCATGCAACTATTCCATGAACTCTGAGACCTCTGCAAGGACATCCAACCCTCTTCTTCTGCTTTTTCTGGAAGTTAATGGCCTTCTGGGCTTCCTTATGACTAACTTGAATCTCAAATTTGTGAGTGCCTTGGTTAACCTTTTATTTTTCTTTTTCAATTTTTCACTGGCCTTGTACAACTTTTGCATTTGTAGAGACAGAGTTGAGTTCATATCAGTTTTCAGCTTAATCTGCTCCCTTATAATTTCATTCTCATTCTTGATATGCCTATTGAGTACTTCTAACTCGTATTTATCTCTTCTTAGGATATCAATTGCAGATTTTGGTGGACTAGGAGTTCTGTCTCTACTTTCTGAAGCTCTCTTCTCTAGTGTCTCAACATAATTGTAAATTTCTTGCTGTGCTGGGTCTATTTCAGGAGCTTCTTCATCAAAATCCTCCTCATACTAATGCTCAGGTGTTTCTTCATCCTCAATGTTTATAATTCCAGTTTGTCTAATCTCTATTTTTTTTAGTATCCCTCTAAGTTTGTGGCTCCGTCTTGGTTGAGATGGCCCTTCTCCTTTTTCTCTGGCAGATTTCCTTATTATATTCTGTTTCTTAAGCTGCTTATTAATTTGGGCCAATTTCTCAGAAATCATTTCTTCACTATCCTCTTGTATTGTTTTACCAGTTTCAGTTTCAGTTTTGGAGGTTTTCCATCTTCTGCTTCTTTTTGTAGATTTGTCTTCAGGTGGAGGTTCCTTGGGTTCTTCAAAGTGATTTCTCACTAAGAACTCATCCCAATTATCTCCCATTTTTCTTAAATGATATTCAATCAAGATTTTGACTAAACCAAGGTGGTATAAGGTTGTTTCCAGAAATTGAACTCTCTTTTGAACGCTTGAGGCCATTTTCTTTAAACTATGAAGCAAGAAAAAGGGCAAGTTGATTTCTTCTTCTAAGAAATGCATCATTAACCGAATATGGTAAACATAGAAGGTACCAAATCTACCTTCAAAAGTGATAAATTTTTGCAAAATGAGTAACATGTTTCTCTATTTGTTCTTTAGTGCTGAACTAGGGATACCCTTTCTAAAAATGGAAAAATCCATACCTGGTGACTTGAGTATTTGCTTCCATGTCTCGTTATGAAATTCTCTATTTTTGAACCACCTTTCTCCTTGTCTAGGTAGTTCTGTTGCCTCTGCAATGAAAGTCTCTGCAACAGTGAATTTAATGTCTCCTATTTCAACCTCGGCTCCATTGAAGGACCTTGCAAATGTTTTAGTCACATCTTTGTGAAAACCCCTTAATTTCTCCAAAAATTGCAACCAACCTGCTTGCTGTAACATTTCTCTGGTTTGTGGATATCCCTCCAAGTACTTAGTTCCAACCAGTTCAGTCCTCACTATGAGACGCATAGTTTTTCTCTTTCCAACCTTCAAATTACTGCTCCTCTGCTCACGGTGAAAATGACTGTTAAAGAGATGTTTTTGCCCCACAGATGCTTCCTCTGTTTTACAGACCGAAATGGTTAAGAGTTGGCTACGGGAAAGAATTATATGGAGTGGTTACGGAATGAGTATAATGAGGTGAGGGTGATGTAAACGAATTAATGAGTTGGGAAATATCTTGGAAGAAAAGACCGCGGAGATATTTCCTAGGAAATTCAAAATCATCATTAAATGCTTTGGCCTAGTGACGTGACTAATCCAATCACCTCAGTACTTTAACCGTTAAGTTTTTAAATGATGATCAGATATGGGATTTGGAATGGCAGAATAGAAGGAATTTTATCCAAAGTTTTTATGAGAGGTTTGTTAGGCATGATCAACACAATTAATTAAAACAACTTTTTGAATTATACATAACTTAACTATACTAAAATTATTCATGATCTATCATTATAATAATTTCATAACTTTTACCTTTGCCTTTCCTCTGATTTTTGTGATCTTCATATGCTTTGTTCTCCCCTAAAAATCATTAATCCTTGATTTTTCTTGTTGTCGTGGATATGCAGGATCATTTTGTTGCAGATCAAATAATTACTGGAAAGTGCCTTCAGGATCTCTGGCTGCAGAATGTCTGTATGGCTGCAGAATGTCTGACTGATTGTAGAATCTACCTGTAGAAGACTTGAAACATGAAATGGAATGGTTTGGAGCATGGATGTAATGTTGTATGGAATGAGTGAAAATGGATAATGAAATATGGTGTAATGGAATATGAATGAAGTGAATAATGGGGTGAAATGGATCACAACTTATGAAGTGGAGTGGAGTGTGAAAAGTAGCTTGCAATTCATGATGTGTATTATTTAATTGCAGAAAAAACATCAAACTTAAAACTCTGAGATGGAAATGAGGTGGACCATGGAATGAAATGAATGAAGTATGGATGAATGAAATGAAATGGAGTATGAAATGAAATGGAGTATGGATGAATGGAGTGAAATGGATCATAAGTGGGATGTGAATCACTTATGATTTTATGATGGCTGCTTGCAGAGAAAAAAAAAAACAAACTTTGAAAAGCTAAAGTGTCAGAAAGATTCCGATTTTCACTCTATCTTTTCTGTATAAACATGCTAATCAGAGATTTGTTTTCATGTTTATACTTTATTTTATTTTTTTTTCAAATATCTGACTTCAGAAAATTCAATTAAGTTGATGAAGAAGAAAAATTCTTCTTCATTAACTTCACATCATTGTTTTCCTGGAATTTCTTGACAAATTCTTCTCTCGAGAGTGGCTTATGATACAGCTTCAATCTATGACCATTCACAAGAAAAGTAAGCTTCTCTTCATCTATTGTCCTGATTTTTATTGCTCCATTATCAAAAATTCTTATAATTTCATATGGTCCAAGCCAATGTGTTTGGAATTTACCTTGAAAATCCTTGAACATTGAATCAAACAAAAGAGCCCAGTCACCTTCTTTGAACTTCTTTTCTTTGATGTACTTGTCATGCCATCTAGTCCTTTGCTGTTGTACTATACTTGTTTTTTGAACTGCATCTCTTCTGATCTCATCCAATTCATTAATCTGCTCCAATCTGTGCTTTTGTGCCTCTGATAGATCAAGTCCTAGCTGAACTGCCATTTTGAAAGTTTGAATCTGGAACTCTATGGGAAACAAAACTTTCTTTCCATAAACAAGTTCATAAGGAGTATGGCCTGTTGTGCTCCTCCATGTAGTTCTATAGGCCCACAAGGCTTCGGGAAGCCTATCTGCCCAAACTCTTCTATGCAAATGAACAGTCTTCGTTAGGATCCCTTCAATGACCTTATTAGTAGATTCCACTTGACCATTTGCTTGTGGATGATAAGGAGTAGATTTTATGTGTCTAATTTTGTACCTCTCCATCATTTTTTCCACTAGCTTTGATGTAAATTGAGCTCCTTGATCTGTAACAATTTTCCTTGGGACACCAAAACGAGTAAAAATATCCTCAAAAATAAAATTAACTACAGATGCTTCAGTAGCAGAAAGTAATGGCTTGGCCTCTACCCATTTGGTAACATAATCAGTGCAAAATAATATATATTTCTTTTGTCTTGATGGAGGACTAATAGGTCCTACAAAATCTAAAGCCCATTTTTCAAAAGGTTCAATATGTACCTGAGGCTGCAATGGCATCTCACCTGAAGGAGAAGGTTTCCCTACCCTTTGGCAACTGTCACACATTTTAACATACTCTTTAGCATCTTTGAAAAGGGATGGCCAATAATATCCCAAATGAAGGATCTTATAGGCTATCCTTTTATCAGCAAAGTGTCTGCCACAAGGTTCATCATGACATGCCTTGAGAATCTCAGGCATCTCATCTTCCCGAACACATCTCCTAATGATAAAATCTGGACCTATCTTGTATAACTCATTAGCAACCCATGAATATTTTGCACTGTCATAAATGATCTTTCTTTTGTCTCTTGCATTCATTATTGAAGGAAATTTCCTTGAAACTAAATAATTAGCAATGTCAGCAAACCAAGGAGTTTGAGTAGAAATTGCAAAAAGATATTCATCAGGAAATTGATCTTCAACTAGGGTATTGTCTTGGATGTTTTGGAGTCTAGATAGGAAATCAACTACTGTGTTTTGTTTTCCAGGCCTATCTATAATGGTAATGTTGAATTCTTGTAAAAGCAATAACCATCTTATGACTCTGCCATTAGTAATTGATTTGTTCATTAAATATCTAATTGCAGAGTGATCTGTGTGAACAAAAGTTTCATAGCCTGTTATATAGTGTTTGAATTTGTTTATGGCATGAACAACAGCTAAAAACTCTTTTTTAGTTACAGTATAGTTTAACTCTGAAGGAGTCAAATTTTTACTGGTATAGTAGATGGCATAAGGAATCGGGTCTTTTTGTCCCAATACTGCTCCTAGAGCTGTATCTGAGGCATCTGTTGAAATATGAAAAGGTAACTTCCAGTTAGGTCCCCTTAAAATAGGTGCTTCAGAGATTTTTGTTTTCAGGGTCTCAAAGGCTAACTGGTAATCAGGATTCCACTTGAATTCACAGTCCTTGGTAAGTAATTTGAAAAGTGGAGATGCTATCTTGGTGAAGTTTTCTATAAACCTTCGATAATATCCTGTAAATCCTAGAAAACTCCTAACATCTTTTTGACAACTTGGAATAGATAAGTTAGAGATGACTTCAGCTTTTGACTCATCAACTCTAATCCCATCCCCTGAAATGTGATGTCCTAAAACAATTCCTTCAGTAAACATCATAAAACACTTTTCATGACTTAGTGAAATATTTGCTTCTTTACATCTCTTTAAGACTTTTTCCAAGTTTGCTAAGGCTTCTTCAAATGTGTTTCCATAAACTATGAAATCATCCATATATACCTCTACATAATCATGTATTAGATCTGAAAAAATTCCTAGTACTGCCCTTTGAAATGTTGTGGGTGCATTGCATAGTCCAAATGGAAATACTCGGTAAGCATAGGTACCCCAAGGACAGGTAAATGTGGTTTTGTCTTTATCTTCCAGTGCTACTTGGATTTGATTATAACCACTAAACCCATCTAAAAATGAGAAGTACTTTTTGCCAGCTAATGTGTCTAACACCTGATCTATGAAGGGTAAGGGAAAATGATCTTTAAGAGTAGCTTTGTTTAATTCCCGGTAGTCAATACATACCCTCCATTTACCATTTTTCTTTGGCACAATTACCAAAGGAGAAACCCACTGACTATCTAAAATAGGATAGATAAAGTTGACATTCAATAATTTCTGCAATTCTTCTTTAACAATCTCCCTAAGATTTGGATTCATCCTTCTCTGAGGTTGTCTGATTGGTTTACAATTTTCCTCTATGTAGATGTGATGAGTGCAAGTCTTGGGGCTTATCCCTTTCATATCAATGTACTCCCATGCATATGCAGAATAATGTCTCTGTAATATCTTGACTAGCTCTTCTTGTTGAGATCTCTCTAGGTTCTTGTTTATGTTTAAAGTTTTGCCTGGAAATATCTCAATTGTAGAGCTGCCAAATTTATCCATGGAATAGAGAGACATCTGCCTTGATGACAAAAACTCAATGTTGGATTCTTCTTGAAATTGTTCATGTTTATATTCTGAAGAGGATTCAAAGTTTTCCAAGGTATTCAGAATTTGGCTATCTTCACTAATTTATGAAATTGTGAAGAGAGGTTGTAAGTCTTCTTCATCCTCTATCCATTGAGTATCATCTAATTCTGTAATTGTTCTTGCTGGAGCATACAAGGTAAATTTCTTGGTTGAACTACCATCAGAGATATACATATCACCGGATCTACAACTAATGAAAGCATCAACTGTAGCTAACCAAGATCTTCCTAATATAATAGGGTGTCCTCCTAGATTATTCTTAGGAGTTAGGATCATAAAATCCACAGGATACTCCCAATAATCTAGGGACACTGGAATGTCTTCTATTACCCCATCAGGTTTAATCACAGATCTGTCTGCTAATTGTAATAATGTGGGTGTAAAAAGAAGATTAGGAAGTTTCAGTTTATCCATGATTTGTCTACTCATGATATTGATTGCTGCTCCTAAATCAATGAGTGTGTTTTGGATCTCAATTTCATTAATGTGAATTTTAACAACTGGATTTCCTGGGTCTAGATACTTTGGAATAGAAATCTTACCCATCATGATATCTGCTATTTTTCCTGCTAGTTGAATTTTCTTTATCTCTCTTATTCTTTTTCTTGTTTTCTTCATGCTCAAATCCTTTATTGTCTTTGCTAAGATTGGAATTTCCTTGATGGCTTGCAATAATGGGATCTTAATACAAACATTTCTCAGCTCATCTAGGAAATCATAATTAGGCACCATAATTTGTTTTTCTACACCCCTATAAATTTGTAATCTTTCTGGGAAGGGAGGTGTAGAAGTGGATGTTGATGGATGCTCTAATATAGGAGTTGAAATTATTAGGTTTTTTTGTTTTGATTTTTCAATGGTTGAGTCTTGGAAAGTTGTGTTCTCTTCAAGACTTTTATTTACCCGTAGAGAATCTTCCTCAGAATTGTCTTGCTCTTGTATGATTACAGAAGGTTTCCTCTTTTCAAGTATTTTTCCAGACCTAAGTTGAACATCACTAAGGTCTAAAGGAGTGATCAAATAAGTTGGAAACTGTTGGCCTTCTATCATGTATGTGTTATGAGGATTTTTATTGTTGGGGTTTGGTATGGGTTGGGCAGGCAACTGATTTTTTTTATGAGAAAATGGTAATGGAAGTGGTTGATTTTGATGTTGTGGATTTTGAGGATTTTGTTGAAAATTTTGTTGAGGAGGGAAATGTGGATATGGTGGATATTGGTAATACTGAGAGTATCTTCCATAGGGATTTTGTGCTCCTTGCGCCCAAGTTTGTGATTGATTTTGAAATTGGGGCCAAGGTTGCTGCCAAGGATTCCAATTTGGTGGAGGTTGATTATACATTTGATCATGGAATCCTTGTGTTTGAGGTCCTTGCCAAGGCCTCCTGGAGACAAAATTGAGAGATTCTGTGGAACTTGTAGGAGTATCTTCTTGAAAGACAACTTTAAGACTAGGAAGTGAAGGAAAACTCTTGGTCTCATGTTTTTCTAAAAAAATTACACAAGTCTCCACAACTTTGGCATCCAAAGGGCACTCTCTCAAGGCATGTTTCTTTCTACATTTGGGACAAAAGATTGCTAAGGCATCAGATTCAACTTTTTGCTTGTTTTGTAACTTAAGGGTGTCTATTTGTTCACTAAGACTCCCCAAGATATCAGATTTGAACTCATCAAGCATATGTCCTATTTCTGCCCTACTTACTGTCCCAGAAGCAGACTTACTTGCCCTTGCAAAAGCAGGGTCTCTTGGTCCTTTTACAGTTTTAGGTTTCCCTCTTGAAAGACTGATACATAATTCAGCTATTTCAGGTAATGTGAGCTGAGATATATCCCCTTTTCCCATCATGTTAAGGATATCTAACCATTCATCCCTAATTTTTTTCAACAAGAGAGCTTTTAAGGTGTCTTGGTCTAAGTTTTCCATTTTTTCTCTTTTGATGTTGTAATGAAATCTTTCCAACAAATCTTCCAAGTTTTCATCTTCTTTTTGTAGCATCTTAAACACTTCCTCCTTATGATTGACTGACATACAATAATCCAAATACCTCTCTAGAAATGCTTGTTTCATGTCTTCCCATGTCCTAATAGAACTGTTGATCAAACTCATAAACCACTTCAATGTTGCTCCTTTCAATGTTGAAGGAAATAGTTTAAGTTTTTGAGCATCTTGTAAGTAGTCATAAGTTCTACACAGGACTTCAAATTCAAATAGGAAGGTTTCAGGATCTTCAGTTTTAAGTCCATAAAAGTTTGGAAGGACAGAGGGTGAAATGTTTTTCACCATTGGTTTCTTCATCTACTATAGGAAACCCAAAAGAGCTTCCCATCTCTCTTCTACCTCTTCCTCTGCCTCCTTCTCCTTCTACACCTCTACCTCCTTCTCCTCTACCTCTACCTCTACCTATACCCCCTCCAAATAGTGTGTGTTCTCCATTAAAAACTCCTCCTCCCCCCTCTTCTTCCATAGTCGATTCTTCTGTAGAAGTTGAAAAGTTTATGTCCCTAGCAGGAGTTCCTGAATCTCCTTCTAAGACAGGTTCAGTGGGTAAAGTGGAAGGTATTTCTAATGGAATATCTGATCTTAAGTTCTCTGGAAGTCTAGGATCAGTAAAGGATGGAATGTAGGTTTGAGTTGGAGGTGTGCTGGCTCTAGGTCTTGGTGAAACAAGTGGTATTCTAGGAATCAAGCTTCTGCTTCTTATGAATCTACCCCTTGAGTCTCTTTCTCTATGCATATCATTGTTTTTGGGTGATAAGAAACAAGGCTACCTAGTTACACTTCCCGGACAACGGCGCCAAAATGTTGTGCTCAACTTAGTGTTCCTAAATTGAGGTCATCAATTGTCAACCAGGGCTAGTAAACTACTGAAGTGTGGTGCATTATATGTGCCTAGGTATCTGTTTCTCACTACGTTGTGTTTAGTGTTTTTATGATGTTTTTGGTTTTATGGTTTTTATGTTGAAAAAGAGCTAAGAAGTTTACACTAAAACAGAGTGAAACTATTCTAAACTAGGTGTGCACTAGAGGACATAAAATGCAAAGCTTGATAAGGACTCATAGCAAAGAAACAAATCACAACATGAACTCAGTAACCCATATCATGAACTCATCCAATTCATTCATTTAGAGATATGTTGGAATAGCTTGAGAAAAGGATAAGTTTTTAGTGCAATTGAGGTTTTCCTAAGTCAACAATCAACTTACAATGTTACAACATCTCATTCATGGTTAAAGGTTTATTGGAACATAATTGGAAAATAACATTTGTAGCACAATAAGATTTATACTCTAAACTAACTTCTAATTCTATTCTGCAACTCAATTTAGCACTACTAGGCCTCATTCAAAAGTTATAGATTTCTTTTTAGAATAGTCTTTGAGAGAAGGCTTGTTTGTGAAATTGTAAAAAGGTTGCAAAATACTCAAGGCCTTAAACTGATATTACTAGCTTCTGTCTAGATGATGATGTATTAATATGAAGTTAGAACAAAAGAAGTTTTGTAGATAATGAAGACCATGGTATCTAAATTTAACAACTAATACAATTTAAAATGCAATGGATAACAACTAAACTAGAATGCTAATACAGTGAACTAAGACTAAACTAGAGTGCTATTATCTAACTTGAAATGAATTGGAGCTGAATTAGAATGATACTAATACAGTGAACATAGTTAAACTAGAGTACCATTATCAAGCTTGAAATATAGTGACAGAATTAAACTAGAATGGCATCTACCTTCGGAGTATTGACTGAGCTAAAATGCAACTAATTCTATGAAATACTATAGCCTTGTCTTGTTCAAGATGAGTGATATTTTGGAATAGTTTGTACAAACAAGTCTGGTTGTATCATTCAGTGCAAATGGGCATAAAAACATAACAATACGCAGGTAAACCAAAACACTACAGCTAAGTCTTATCCAGAGTTAGTAATATTTTGGAAGAGATTAATGAGAATAGGACTAGCTGTAACAACTAATTACAATTGAACACAAAAACATAAAGTTCTAAATTGCTACAATTATGCCTCATTCCGGATTAGGGATCTTTTGGAATACTTCATGAGAACAACACTAAACTGTAGTATCCAATGTAAGCAAAGTTCAGAAAACTATTTAAATTGAGAATGAAACAAAGCTACGACTACTTATCTAAACCAAATGCATAACGCTTCACGGGCAGTAGGGGCCCTCTACCACCGGATCATCACGCGGATCTATTCAAGATTGACTCAGCTCGTGCAATAAAATTATGTCTTTTTCATTAAAGGAGAAATTCTTCAAAACATAGTATTTACAGCCTTCCAAAATCTAGCAACAAGAACAAGATCTAACCAACAGTTTCTCGGTCTCCCGAGTCATACTTATAATGAAATTACATAACTACTTCTTGAGAAAAACAGGGATAAGTGTCTTTCCCATTCCTAATCAAATTAAAACTCTTATTAATAGTCTTGTGATTTACTGCAGACATCTGTAGAGTCTGTGTTTTGATAGGAAACTGCCTCTCTTCTTTGTGCATAACCGCTTTGATACTTTAACTCAGACTTCGTGGGGAGCAAAAAATGATGAGGGAATGATGTGGAATACGACCATATGTGTTTTTCCCTGAGATGACACCGAGAACCTGCGTAGACATGAAGACAGCTACAGAATCAGAAACTAGCTACAGAATGTCTGCATTCTGTAGCTAGGTGTAGTCAAAAAGTACTACAACAATGAGATCATGAAAACATAGAAAGTTAGACATTATATACAATCTCAAAGCAATTTTAACTAATCTTATTGATCATTTAAGCCTGAAATTAATAATGGACAAAGGAAATGAAGTGGAATGTGGTGGCAGAGAAGAACATCTTTGAAGCTCAACAACTACATCCAGTTCAACCCAATCAACATAATGAGTTGTTATGGTGAAGCGCAAGATGCACTTCTTTGAGACTTGTAAGTTTGCATCCTTACATATCCACCCAAGTGGATAAGGCTTTGGATGTGGAATTGTCTCAAGTTTCATCTATTTGAACAAGTCTTCTGAGATGAGATTAGCTTGAGACTCACTATCAAAAAGTGTGTCTATCTTTGTGTGGTTTGAGATTATCCTCACATGAAATAGCTCTATCCTCCTCTTTTCATTTTGAGTTTCTTTGTGACAGTTTAATGAGCTAGAACAGGGATTTGTGTCTTGTACAACCTCTTTCCCCTTTATTTTCTTTAATACAATGGCGATATTTTTTGTCTCATCACCTGATTCAGACCCTAAGTCTTGTTCAACAGTTGCAACATTTTTTCCCTTTTCTTTGGTTTTGTCGTTGTTTTTATATTTCTCTCGTTTCAGCTCTGGATGAAGTTTCCAACAGTGATCTTCATCGTGGCTTGTTTTTGAACATTTCTTGCAAAAGAATTTCCCTTTTTCCTTTTTAGAGTTTGCAATCCTTTTTCCTCCTTTGCTTTTAAAATCACTACCCTCATTCAGTGCATCAAAAGTGTTTTTCCCTCTAGCCTCTAAATGCGTAGCTTGTACACAAACTTCGTCTAGAATAGTAGGATTAAACATAAGAATAGTGTGTTTAAGGTAACTGTGCAATCCACCTATATACTTCAACAAAGTGTCTTGGCTTTGTAAATCTACCCCAAGTAAGAGTGCTCTTGTCCTAAATTATTGGGTATAGTTTTGCACATTCTGTCCCTTAAGCTGTCTAAAATTTTTCCAGTTCATTATAGCCTTTTGAAGGTGAGCAAGAGGATAAAATTGTTTCTTGATTGTAGAAATAAACTCAGTCCATGATAGAGTAATCTTATCATGTTTCTTGATTTCATCCTTGGTTTTGGCTTCCCACCAAACCAATGCTGCTCCTTCCATCCTTAATGAGGCTAGCTGAATCTTAGTGTCGTCATCATGTAGATTTTGAATCCTTAAATAGACTTCCAGTTGTCTGATCCAATTATCTAATTTCTCTGCATTCACTTCACCATTAAACATTGGCAATTCAAATTTGGATTCAAGCTTTAGAAAAGGATTTTTACTAGTGGTTTTTGACTTATGTGACTGATTTACTGAAGTCGAAGAAGATGATGTTGAGGAAGAGGATGACGATGGAGATGGTGGATCACCATTTCCTCCATTCTCTTTCTTTGACTTATCATTGTCCTTCTTTCCTCTTGAGGAATCCTCTCCTTCTTTTTGGTTTTTAGACCCTTCTCCAACAATCCTATCATTTCTTTCTTGATAGAGGATCCTTACCATTTCAGTCATATCCAAGAAAGATTTCTGAAATATTCTTTCTTCTTCCTTGGGATCCATTTCTTCATGAGCTTCTTCTTCTTTTGAAGACATGCTTGTAGCTGCTTCTAGGGCTCTTAGAGGTGGTTCTTTGACCCTTCTTGGTTGTGGATTAGTTTGTGCACTAACCAAGTTTCCTTCACCTAGTAAGCATCAAAACTTGCAAACAAATGACTTAATCTTTGCACACAACAAATGCTGAGTAAAAACTCTAGATCAAAACCATAAGCTCTGATACCAATTTGATATGAAATTGTGAGAACTTCTTATTTCTAATACAGAGATTGACTGTAGGGGAATTTACTGGATGTGTCACCTTTAAAGAAAGGATGAGATCCAGAAGCTATCTGGCCCTTTACAGACTATGCCTAAAGAAATAATGGAAGTAATCACTAATGATCTAGAAATGAAACTACTTGTTTGTTGGTGCAAGGTATTCATTATCCATAAAATTATGTGTGCAAACTGTTTAATATTTTTCTCAATTGGAAAAAAATGCTTTTGGTGAATTTATGAGTCTTTTTGTGTGTAGGAGGATTATTTATTTTTACTATTTAACATCTTTAACTGTGGAAAAATACAACAATATAAATCACATAATATAACACAACATATGATAAGGCAGTTCACCTCTCCTGGGCTACATTTGCCAGGTCCAAGGCCCCCAAATGGGCACGTCCTTGCTCTTATTATTCTCAAAAATGGTTATACAGTGTGAAGAAAGCCTAAATAGGAAAAAATAGCTGTAGAAATGAGTTCAAAACACAGAAAAAAATAAATCTAGGCTTTTTTTTTGCCTCCAAAGGTTAACCATAGCCCAATACAGCTCCAACACTCCCTAGGCCCTAATGGCTCTCCAAGATTCTCTGTTGAAAAAGTACCTAAAGATGAGCTCTGTAGCCTCTACAACTTACACCATTGGCTCTAGAATGCTCAAATTACCAAAAAGAAAAAAAAATCGCTCCAAATGGTCTTCCCCAGCAAAAGTTATGAGAAAAACCACTTTTTCCCAATCAGGCCTAAAAAACCTCCACTAATTGTGGAGAACTGGAGTTAACTCTAGTTAAAATAGCAAGAATGCCAAAATTGGCAGGCACGCTCCAAGTTTTTCTAGGTGGTTAACCATAACATTTAATTTTGGGTGGACGGGGTCACATGGACCACCACCCAACCCGCCGAGCTACCCGTTATGCCAACTGTTTCAGAACCGTAGCATTTACTTCCACTGCAACTGCTGCCATTGCATATGTGAACACCATTGCTTTTAACCGCTGGTTGTTAGCCACCATGTCTGGAGCCTCCAGTTTTCGGGCTCTGGTCATATGAACTAACATTATGTGGGGGCTAGCCCTAAGGGCCTGGCCCCCTTTTCCTCCACCCACAAACGCAACAAACCTTATATGGTAGTGGTGGCCCTTAGGGGTAAGAACCACCACGAAGGCGGGCTGGTCGGGCGCATTGGCTGTTAGCCCATTGACCCGGGGTCGATTCCTGCCGATGCCATAAAAATTTTGCCACCACTAATTTCTGTGGTCTTGAGGCCACGTGGCAGCCTCTGGGCAGGCCATGTGGCACCCATTGATTGCCCCGATCTTACACTGTTGATCCAAACTGCGACACTTGTCAAGATTTAATTAGTCCATGCAAAATATTCTATGGAATATTTTGTGGAATATTTTGTAGAATATTCTCGAAATATTCTGTGGAATATTCTTTTTTTAATATTTTTTTATCCAAAGTCAAACATGGTCAAACTGGACTTTTTCCTGAAATTGAGAAAATTCAAACTTGAATATCTTTCTCATACAGCATCAGTTTTGAGTGTTGTTCACAGCTACATGATCGTTTCGCCAAGACCTTTCATGTCGTTCTAGTTTCAACCAATTCTGAGCAAATAAAATTTTGAGCATTTTTTCCAATTAGGACATGATCACTTGATCACACCTCCCAAATGGGAAGCTTTTGGACCCAAAAAATCTCTCTGATTACATAAAATGAAGATGAGGAGACTGATTCTCCACTCTTCCACCCTTGAATAGTTGAAATCTTCCCGATTTCATCAAATTGAGCTTTTTGTAAAATGATAAATTGTCTCTTGAATTCACTGATTGACTATTGCTAAAACTGACTGAGTCATGATGAAAATTCTTAAAATTTGCAGAACAACAACTATATTTTGCAGAAAGCATACTGTTTCTACAATGATCAAACTTCAAAGAAGACTTAAAATGAAGTTCACCTTGCCAACTGTTCACATGGTGAATTGTTGCTGAATGAACTCTGTACTTGTGCCAAATTCCGACCAAGTTTTCTCGCCATAAAAATGTGCCATTCTGAAACCAACATTGACCCATGCTGAATTGTGTGCCATCTTCGCTTGCATTCCTTTCCACCTCATGGACTCTTGCACTGCTTTGCACCGACACTTCGTCCTCTTTACCGATCGACACCAAAGGTACCTGGTGCAACAAATTGTCATCTTCTTTCAAAGATGAATTGTTATCAGACTGAGACATATCATTAGCAATATCATGAAAAGGTAAATGTACAAAATCTTGTCATTTAATCATTAACAAAGTAAGATTTTGACTTGCATTAACTAGCCTTTTCAATTGACTTTCATGGACTGAAGAATATTCTAGCTTCTTCTTATGTGCTCTCACAATGTACTCTTTTCCATCCTTGAACAAGTGATACTTGTTTTCATGGCAATGGAAGATGGAATTTTTGTCATATAAATATGGAATACCCAACACAACACCTGTAATGTCAAGCGGTACTACATCCAGTTCAACATAATCAACATAATGAGCTGTTATGGTGAAGTGCAAGATGCACTTCTTTGAGACTTGTAAGTTTGCATCCTTGCATATCCACCCAAGTGGATAAGGCTTTGGATGTGGAATTGTCTCAAGTTTCATATGTTTGACCAAGTCTTCTGAGATGAGATTAGCTTGAGACCCAATATCAAAAAGTGTGTCTATCTTTGTGTGGTTTGAGATTATCCTCACATGAAATAGCTCTATCCTCCTCTTTTCATTTTGAGTTTCTTTGTGATAGTTTAATGAACTAGAACTGGGATTTGTATCTTGTACAACCTCTTTCCCCTTTATGTTCTTTAATACCATGGCGATACTTTTTGTCTCATCACCTGATTCAGGCCCTAAGTCTTGTTCAACAGTTGCAACAATTTTTCCCTTTTCTTTGGTTTTGTCTTTGTTTTTATATTTCTCTGGTTTCAGCTCCGGATGAAGCTTCCAACAGTGATCTTCATTGTGGCATGTTTTTGAACAGTTCTTGCGAAATAATTTCCCTTTTTCCTTTTTAGAGTTTGCAATCCTTTTTCTTCCTTTGATTTTAAAATCACTACCCTCATTCAGTGCATCAAAAGTGTTTTTCCCTCTAGCCTCTAAATGCGTAGCCTGTACACAAACTTCGTCTAGA
This sequence comes from Pinus albicaulis, assembly GCA_034641835.2. Lineage (NCBI taxonomy): Eukaryota > Viridiplantae > Streptophyta > Pinopsida > Pinales > Pinaceae > Pinus > Pinus albicaulis. The sequence continues at coordinate 841,926,678 of CM076570.1, forward strand.
CTAGTAGTATTAAACATAAGAATAGTGTGTTTAAGGTAACTGTGAAATCCACCTATATACTTCAACAAAGTTTCTTGGCTTTGTAAATCTACCCCAAGTAAGAGTGATCTTCTCCTGAATTCCTGGGTATAGTCTTGCACATTCTGTCCCTTAAGCTGTCTAAAGTTTTGCCAGTTCATTATAGCCTTTTGAAGGTGAGCAAGAGGATAAAATTGTTTCTTGATTGCAGAAATAATCTCAGTCCATGATAGAGTAATCTTACCATGTTTCTTGATTTCATCCTTGGTTTTGGCTTCCCACCAAACCAATACTGCTCCTTCCATCCTTAATGAGGCTAGCTGAATCTTAGTGTCGCCATCATGCAGATTTTGAATCCTTAAATATACTTCCAGTTGTCTGATTCAATTATCTAATTTCTTTTCATTCACTTCACCATTAAACATTGGCAATTCAAATTTGACATCATGCTTTAGAAAAGGATTTTTACTAGTGCTTTTGACTTATGTGACTGATTTACCGAAGTCGAAGAAGTTGATGTTGAGGAAGAGGATGACGATGGAGATGGTGGATAACCATTTCCTCCATTCCCTTTCTTTGAATTATCATTGTCCTTCTTTCCTCCTGAGGAATCCTCTCCTTCTTTTTGGTTTTTAGACCTTTCTCCAGCAATCCTATCATTTCTTTCTTGATAGAGGATCCTTACCATTTCAGTCATATCCAAGAAAGCTTTCCGAATTATTCCTTCTTCTTCCTTGGGATCCATTTCTTCACGAGTTTCTTCTTCTCTTGAAGACATGCTTGTAGCTGCTTCTAGGGCTCTTGGAGGTGGTTCTCTGACCCTTCTTGGTTGTGGATTAGTTTGTGCACTAACCAAGTTTCCTTCACCTCTCTTTAGTTTTAACCTAGTAAGCATCAAAACTTGTAAACAAATGACTTAATATTTGCACACAACAAATGCTGAGTAAAAAATATAGCTCAAAACCATAAACTCTGATACCAATCTTATCTGAAATTGTGAGAACTTCTTATTTATAATATAGAGATTGACTGTAGGGGCATTTACTGGATGTGTCATATTTAAAGAAAGGATGAGATCCAGAAGCTGTCTGGCCCTTTACAAACTCTGCCTAAAGAAATAATAGAAGTAATCACTAATGATATGGAAATGAAACTACTTGTTTTCTGGTGCAAGATATTCATTATCCATAAGCTTATGTGTGAAAACTGTTTAATATGTTTTGCAATTGAAACAAAATTCTTTTGGTGAATTTATGAGTCTTTTTGTGTGTAGGAGATTTATTTCTTTTTACTGTTTAACATCTTTAACTCTGGAAAAATACAACAATATAAATCACATAATATAACACAGCATATGATAAGGCAATTCACCCCTCCTGGGCTACATCTACCGGGTCCAAGGCCCCCAAATGGGCATGTCCTTGCTCTTATTATGCTAAAAAATGGTTATAAAGTGTGAAGAAAGCCTAAACACGCAAAAATAGCTGTAGAAATGAGTTCAGAACACAAAAAATAGTAAATATAGGCTTTTGTTTCACCTCCAAAGGTTAACCATAGCCCAATACAACTACAACACTCCCTAGGCGCTAATGGCTCTCCAAGCTTCTCTGCTGAAAAATTACCTGAAGATGAGCTTTGTTGCCTCTGCAACCTACACCATTGGCTCTGGAATGCTCAAATTACCCAAAAAAAAAAAAAAAATCGCTCCAAATGGTCTTCCCCAACAAAAGTTATATGCAAAACCAATTTTGCCCAATCAGGCCTAAAAAACCTCCACTAATTGTGGAGAACTGGAGTTAACTCCATTTAAAATAGCAAGAATGCCAAAATTGGCAGGCGCGCTCCAAGTTTTTCCGGGCGGTTAACTATAACATTTAATGTTTGGTGGACGGGGTCACATGGACCACCGCCTAACCCACTGAGCTAACTGTTAGGCTAACGGTTTCGGAACTGTAGCATTTACTTCCATCGTAACTGCCGCCGTTGCATATGTGAACACCATTACTTTTAACCACCGGTTGTTAGCCGCCATGTCTGGAGCCTCTAGTTTTCGAGCTCTGGTCATAGCAACTAACATTATGTGGGGGCTGGTCCTAAGGGGTTGCCCCCCTTTTCCTCCGCCCACAAACGTAAAAAACTTTATATGGTAGTGGTGGCCCTTAGGGGTAAGAACCACCACGGAGGCGGGCCGGTCGGGCACGTTGGCTGTCAACCCATCGACTCGGGGTCGATTCCTGCCGATGCCATAAATATTTTGCCACCATTAATTTCTGCGGTCTTGGGGCCACGTGGTGGCCTTCGGGCAGACCACGTGCCTCCCATTGATTGGCCTGATCTTACACTATTGATCCAAACTACAACACTTGTCAGGATTTAATTGGTCCAGGCATAATATTCTATGGAATATTCTATGAAATATTCTGTAGAATATTCCTAGAATATTTAGTGGAATATTATTTTTTTAATATTTTTTTATCCAAAGTCAAACATGGTCAAACTGGACTTATTCCTGAAATTGAGAAACTTCAAACTTGAATATCTTTCTCATACAACATCGATTTTGAGTGTCGTTCACGACTACAGGATCATTTCATCGAGACCTTTCTTGTCATTCCGGTTTCAACCAATTCCGAGAAAATACAATTTTGAGCATTTTTTCCAATTGAGACATGATCACCTCATCATCATTGCCCTATTTTTACTAACGTTTAATATCTTATAGTCATAACAAAATAAAACACTCAGAGTCCTCATAAAAAATATGGGCAAAGAAAATCCAATTACATGTGTTTTTTTTTAATGTAGCTTTTAGGAGTTTTAGGCATGGCATATGCCATAAAACTCAAAATCCTTAACAAAAATTATAAAATTTATAGCTGGAGTTTTGGAAGCCTAAACCAACCTGTAATAAATAGTAGTATAATATTCAAACAGAGGGATTGAAATATTTGTGCTCAAGCATGTATTGACTTGTTTTGTGCTAGAAGCTAAGGACCTTTTCCAATCACCTTTTCCTTAAGATAGTGAAAATTAATTATAAAAAAATTCCTTTACACAAGGCTGAAACAATGAACAATATAATCCCTTTTTGTACAAAGCGTTATGAGTTGGAAACCTTAGAGCAGATCACATTGCTTGGTAGTAAACAATTTTTGTGATCCAAGTTAATTTTCCATAAAGAAACCGATAGACAAGTACATGTGAGGGAAAAGGGCAAGCTGAGGCTTAAGTGCTACACATTTCTGGCCCCTGGAAGGGTTTGTGGAAGCAGCCTTCAAGGTAGGATGGTACTAAGAGTCATAAAAAATGTGGGCCAATAAAATCCAATTCCATTTTTTTATTTTTGAATGCCAACATTTAGTAGCTTTAGGCATGGCATATGCCATGAAACTCAGAATCCTTAACAAAAATAATAGTTGGAAACCTAACCCAACATGGAATAGAGGACAGGAGAATGGAGGATAGTAGAATCTCCAGAGAGAGGGATTGAAAGATCTATGCTCAAGCATGTATAAACTTCTTGTATACATGGGATTCTGACAAGTCCACAATAAGATTCTGACATGGGAAACCTTCACAAAAGAGGCTTTCAGGGGCCTAGAAGGTGTGAACTATATTGTATGGATTCAGAAGATGTGCCTCACATTTATGTAAGGTGTCCATTTGCAACTGCGATATGGATATGGACTATTTATAAGATGTGCCTCGCATTTATGTAAGGTGCCCCTTTGAAACTATGATATGGATAGGGGTAGGCAGTATGCTTAACATTAGCATGTCATGGGATAGGTCCTCTATTGATTCCTACATTACACTTTAGTTTAAGGGATATAAGTCATACAAAACACTATCATTCTATGTCATATGGGGCATATGGAGAGTGAGAAACACATCTATCTTTCACCACACTATTCCAGATGTGAGGGGCACCTACATTAAGGCTATGTCATTCTTTAAAAAGAGAGGTCCTATTAAGGAGAGGATGACAAACAAGCTTCTGTCTAAAGTTTCGAGGCCTGGAAACTAATTTTTTTTCAAATGGTTCAATGGCAAAGGATCCAACTCGAAAGTTGCGCTACTTGCTTTATGGGGCGTACTCTTTTTTCCCAGGTGGATGGAAATATCAGAGATTGTTGTCTATGCTGATTCAAAAGTGATTGTTGAGTGGGAAAACTAGAGACACGCTTTAAAGGCTCTAGCACTGGAGAATTGGATGGAAGGTACCGGGTCATTGGTCATGTCCTTTAATAGATTATCTATCTCACACATCTTCAGGTAGCAAAATCTTTTGCTAGATCAACTGTCGAAAGATGGTTGTAGTGAGTTGCCGAGTTTGATCAGATACTCTGTTTTTTAGAATGACATGTTTCAAAGATGGGGGATAATTTGAAGTGTTTCATTAGATTTCAGTATCTTCTTTTTTATGCTTATTGGGTTGAAATAAGGTATTTGTATTATCAATACACTTATATTTATTGTTTGAGACTAAAATAATAAAAAGGTGAAGATTCAAAAGTACCATAAAGTTAATCTAGAAATAAATTGTGATCCCTGTTACCCACCATTTGTTGGGCACTAAAGGATATCTAATAGGAGTAGGATACCCACTCATGATGACATGTTGATGACTTTTGGATGTACCGTGGCTACATGAGTGGAAATAAGGTAGCTTCCGTAGCTACATTTGGTGGATATATGAGGGTTGGTGTAGCATTTTCAACAACTTGCCAAATTCAATAGGCCACCTAGAATATTACAATGTCCTTATGTTGATCCAATATACTTACCTTAGTTGTGGTGATCAATGGAGGATACATACGATACAAATTTTCAGTGAACCTCTAACAGGGACAAATTATGGATAAGTTCATATTTGATTACAAAAAGGAAGAGACATTGTTTGTTAACAGACTAAGCTTTCCCCAACAAATGAATGGAGCAACCTAATTCAAAGGAATTGAGACTAGTCTATAAACAATTTAGATCATCTTTTGCCCAACAACAACTAGATGACCCTTCAATTTGGAAGTGAAATTACTTCAAAAGTATGATAAGAATCAACACTGAAAATGGTGACATTTCAACAAACTACCTTGAAAAATATTCAGTTTTTGGTTACTCTAGAGGCATTACTCACAATCAACTTGGGGGTGAAACAAAACAATGCGACTATTTTCCATATAAAAGAAACCTAGAGGAAAAAGCAAGTGACAAATTTTGGACATAAACCATTCGAATAAATGCTTCAATTTACTCAGCATAGGCTAGGAAAGAGGGGAGAGGAGCACATGAATGTAAAGATTTTGAATAAATGGATAAACATAAATTATTGCTATATACTATCTCCTTCCCACATTTCTTTGCAATATCTGGTACGATTACTAATATAACTAAGTAGTAGTGTTGAATAATTTGAAGTATGATTATTACCATGCTATAGATGTAATTTATTTTAGAATTAGAATAGTTAGAGTATTCATTTTTAATTTTCACCATTTATTGATATGTGCTTCTCCTACATAAATGCAATTACGACTCGTCACTTAAAAAGGCGTGAATTAACTGCCGTTGACCTCCATGTGCACGTGCAAGGATATGTTGTGCTGTTAAATCTGACTCTAATCTTATTCTTTAAAATATAAAATTACCTTCTTGAGTTGGCCGAGAATTTTGCCGGCCACGAAGAAACAACTCTCCAGTGCACACGCTGGCTCAAATTATATTGGTATTATCACAACTATTCCTTCGCTGGACCTGCTTTGAAGGCTATCCCCCTGGTCCTCCATGTGCATGTAAAGAGTAATGTGGTGATGCTGAAATCTGACTCTAATATTTTTTGATGCTTTTTGTCTGCGGAAGCAAGAACTGGGTTGTTGACTCCATATATAAAATGACCGTCTCCTCTCGGGCTTGTTGAGGTTGATGAGGTCGTTAGCGGGCGGGAAGAAAAAGTAAAAACGCTCTCCCTACCCAAGAAACACGCACGGTTGGCTTAAATTAAATTACTATTATCACATTTCCCTTCCGTTATTCTTTCTGTCGACGATGCTTTGCTAGCAGCTATCCTCCTGTTTGTGATCTGGCGGACGTGTGAAATTGAGTTGTATTAATACATACCCCATACATGTTTCCAGAGGCAACAAACTATAGGGGCGTCACATCGAGAGAGATAAGCATATCCTGATCCTGAGACTAAGAAAATTAAGTGGTGGAGCATTGATCGCAATTATGAGTTCTGCTATCGTTTCTCTTGGACAGGCTCTGCACTCATTGGTGCCTGCTGCTGTTCGTAGTCACGGCAAGCATAAGAGGTCAAGGAGCTTGCCAGATTCCAGCGCGCGCCCGATCCTGGCTGATTTTCAGAACCACCTTAGAGCTAAGGTTGAGACACTAATGGAACAGCAACAGCAGCCTGGGTCCTTATACAACATTTCCGCATCTTGGCTTGGACAAGCACTGGACGTGGTGCTATTTATCTATTCCAATTTAAAGGATTTGTACCCGCACATGCAAATACACAGTAATAATGACGGAAAATGGTTGAATCAACATATGGATGACCTGCTAAATCTGCTTGATGTGTGCGATGTGTTGAGAGAGTGCATGTCAGACATGAAGAAGAACAACATGTCAGTACAGATAGCCCTCCATGGCTTACTTCATGCCCATGTCCAGATTCCTAGTGTATTAAGTCATCATGACCACATGATAAATAATCAAGTGATGAAAGCAAAAGAATCACTTGACAATTGCATGGATGAGTTAAGGAAGAACAAGGACATGGAGTCCAAGTTAGCAAAATGCATGTCTACTTTGAAACAAATGGCCGATAGCCTTCACCCAACCACAGCAATGGCATCATCAATCAGCGGATCAGGAGTTGAAGAGACCATCAACGAAGCGAAGGCCATCACCGTATTTGCCTGCACTGCTCTTGTGGCTGCTCTTTCCTTCAACGCACCATGCCGGTCCTTTATACCAGGTGCAAGCTTTCTTAAAAAGAAGAATAGGATCAGTCCTAGCAGTCTTCTTCCTCTCATGGACATCAACAGCATGACGGACATGATGCAGCACAAGATAAAGGAAGCTACGGAGATGCAGAGAAAAAGATCATCTTCATTCAAGTTCCTCTTGGATGAATTGAACAGAGCTGATATTACACTTGGAAATATCAGCAATCTACTAGACAAATACATCATGAAGAAGGCTTCCTCCACCATGCAAGCTGAGGTCATGGACTCCATCAAGGCCGTTGACTTGTCCACCACTGAGATGGAACGTACTCTCACCCACATCGACCACAGAATGAACGAGCTCTTTAGATTTCTTATCTCCTGCAGGGTGGCACTTTTGAACAATCTCAGTACGCTCTCTGCATGATCAGATCACTGCGTGGCATTATAGTACAAAGCAAAGGATGCAGCATGCATTGCATCATCATGTATTACCTCTTTCTCCAGTAGTCATGCTGCATCACATCCGCACGGCATTCTCTTGGCATTTGACATTTTTGACAGTTTGGCAGAGTACATTGCTCAAGTTCCCTAGTGAGTCGTCAAGACTTCCTCATACAGATACCATTCTTTTATGCGCACATACATGACTGTAACATATAGATACAAATCAAATCAAAATCAAGTGATTTATTTTTACTGGATATTCTTATGGTTGAAATTTATGTTTACGGGCATTTGTTTTAATTGATTCACGGTCTACACCATGATTTTAGTTTATATATATGTGTGATTTTTTTCCCTAGATATATATAGATATGGAATCAAATCAAAATCAGGTGATTTCCTCCTGGCGGACGTATACATATACACGCTGGTGGCATATATACAGGATATCCTTATCGTTAAATTTTTTCATTCTTCATGTCCGTGTCCATAGTTGAATTTGTTACAATTAATGACCGGCACCTATATTAATTGATTCGCTGCTTACATTAATAGTTTTATTTAATACTTTTATAATATTTAATAATTATAAGTATGCCGAAGCAAAGAAAAAAAACTTAAACGAGCTTTAAATATAAGGAATTAAATTTAAATTTGTATATCCGCAATATCGCATATTGCCATTTTTAGAGTTCTTGAATTGTCACTGTTTTGCTATCCGAGAGAACCAGACAACAATTTGTTGGAATTTTCAGAATTCCAAAACAATAAGACTGCCTTGCTTAACACAGAGAAATACAAATAAAATTTGCACACAGTGACAGAGTTTCCACAAAAAAAATTTCTATTAAAAAAAACTGTTGTTACAGACTCTTCCTCAAAAGAGGGATTACAAAAAAAAATTCTGACTGCTGCAAACACAGTTCAGAAATATCACTCTGTCATTCACAAATGACACTCTGTCTCACTAAAACATTCACTGCTGGAATACTCTGTTTTTCTGGAAAATACACTGCTGTGCAATTCCAAATTCACTTCTCTGTCTTTTACAAAATGCACTCTGCTGTGCATAAAACGCTGCTCTCTGTTAAAAAAAAAACTTGCACTGCTGTGCGTACATTATATAAAAATACATGACTCTGCTGTGTATATTACAAACAGAAATATCTTCAGCCATAAATTGCTCAACCACTAAAAATATCACCGCTTGACAATCTTTAATGGTTCATTACTTCGTCGCAAAGTCCGATCTAATATGTACTGATATATAAATCGACTTCCTAAGATCGTGATATTTATCCTAAAGATCGGCCGTGCTTCACTGTTCTGTGTAATAAAACAGTTCTGTTGTCTTTCCCTTCTTTCTATTTACGCTGCTGTGTAATTAAAATTACAACATATGCTTCACGGCCCTTTTTTTTTAATATATATTTTCACATATATTAAAAACAAACAAATAAAACATTAACAACCAACTGTTGGAAAAATGCCGTGATTAAAATTTCAACCGGCAATCAACATATAACATATAAAACATATGTGTGGGCCGTATAATATACATGTGGGCCCCTGCTGTTCCGAGGGGGTAACAACCTCCGCCCTCAAACTCTCATCGACCCCCGCGGACAGTCTTTGCAGCTGCATGTTGTGGGCCCAACTCCGAGGGGGTATGCCCCTCTTCCGGTTCTGCCTGTGTGACCCCAGCGGAATTACCTTACCGCCTTACCTCTGCGCTGTCAGCTGAGCAGTTGGTAATTAATTCCAACACTCCCCTTTAATTTCAACTGCTGGGTTTTCTTGCATACCCATGCATTTCCTGAAATATTCAAAGCTTTTCTGCTGTAGTGGCTTTGTGAGGATATCTGCGAATTGATCCTCCGTTTTGCAATGCTGCAAAACAATCTCGCCATTGCTTACCAATTCCCATATGAAATGAAACTTGGTGTCAATGTGCTTTGTCCTTTTATGAAAAACAGAATTTTTAGACAATGCAATAGCTGAGCTATTGTCACAAAAAATCACTGTCCCTTTTACCTGTTCTTGACATAAGCTTCTCAACATTTTCCGCATCCAAACTGCTTGACACGCTGCTGCTGTAGCTGCCACATATTCTGCCTCTGCTGTAGATAATGCTACAATAGGATGTTTCTTAGAAGCCCATGAAATGGCTCCTGAACCCATATGAAAAACATAACCGGAAGTGCTCTTCCGATCATCTACACTTCCAGCCCAATCACTGTCAGTGTATCCAACTAAATCTGAATTTTCTGAAGTAGTATAAAAAATACCATACCTTTTAGTACCTTTAACATACCTCAAAATCCTTTTTGCTGCTTGCCAATGTGCATCCTTTGGCTTTTCCATGAACCTGGAAATCAAACTAACAGCATGCATTATGTCCGGCCTAGTTGCAGTCAAATACATAAGGCTGCCAACTATGCTCTTGTATAAACTAGGATCAAAATCCTTGCTGCTGTCCTCTCTGCTGAGTTTTAATCCCATCACCGTGGGAGTGATAGCTGCTTTGCTTTCCTGCATGTTAAATCTTTCAAGCACCTCATTAACATACTTTGCCTGTGAGATGAAAATCCCACTTTCATCTTGTTCTACTTCTATTCCCAAGAAGTATCTCAGCAAACCCATGTCAGTCATTTCAAATTCTTCCTTCATGACTGTTTTAAAATGTTCAATAAGGCAATCATCATTACCTGTAAAGATAACATCATCAACATATAAGACTACAATCAAAATTTTACCATCTTGTTCCTTGATGTAGAGGGTGGGTTCTCCCTCACACTTCTCAAAACCATTTTCCAGTAGATAGGAATCTATCCTACTGTACCACGCTCTTGGCGCTTGCTTCAGCCCATAAAGATCTTTCTTCAACTTGCAGACCTTGTGCTCTTGGCCTTTCTTCTCATAGCCGAGAGGTTGATCAATGTAAACCTCTTCCATTAACACTCCATTCAAGAATGCTGACTTTACGTCCATTTGGTAAACTTTCCACTTTTTTTATGCTGCTATAGACAACACTGCTCTCACGGTTTCCATTCTGGCAACCGGTGCGAAAGTTTCCTCATAATCTATGCCATGCTTCTGCTTATAGCCTTTGACAACAAGCCTTGCCTTGTGTCTCTCTATCTTGCCTTCAGCATTACTCTTGGTCTTGTAGACCCATTTAACACCTATGACATCTTTACCTTTTGGGAGTTCAACCAAATCCCAAGTTTTGTTCCTCTCTATGGCATTAAGTTCCTCATCCATAATTTCTATCCATTTCCTATCATTGATAGCTTCTTCGAAATGAACAGGATCATCAACATGACAATATAAAGCAAACAAAGAATTGATACCTTCATTAGCTATATCTTGTTCATAAATATCTTTCAAACTTCTGAATTTCTTACCTCTTTCAATAGGTGTACAAGTGCTTGAAGAAGCACTTGAATTTCCTCCTTGTGGTGTGCTTGGAGAAGCACTTTCATTTCTCCTCAAGGGTGTACTTTGCGGTGTTGATGCTGCTGTTTGGGGATGTATTTCAGCCAACTCATCATCATTCTCATCATGAGATAAACAGTGTTTAACATTCACTGTTTTCTCTATGCTTCCATCCCAAGCTTCCTCTTCAATGAACTGAACATCTCTGCTCACAAGAAACTTTTTGTTGGATGGGTTATATAACCTGTATGCCTTGGATTCCTCACTATATCCAATGAAAATACACTTCTCCCCCTTTCTGTCCAACTTCTTCCTTAGCTGATCCGGAATGTGTGCATAAGCCACACATCCGAAAACCTTCATGTGCGTGACACTTTGCTTTGCGCCACTCCATGCCTCTTACGGCACTTTGTTCATTACCGCTTTTGTAGGACACCTGTTCAAAATATACGCTGCACAATGTACAGCTTCAGCCCAATAATCATTCGGCAAATGCTTTGCCTTAAGCATACTCCTCGCCATGTCCATTATGGTTCGGTTCTTCCTTTCGGCGACTCCATTTTGCTGTGGAGTATATCTAGTTGTAAACTGTTTATGAATACCATTTTCTCTACAAAAACGTAGAAAATCTTTAGATATATACTCACCTCCTCTATCAGTCCTTAAGACTTTGATATGTAGTCCACTCTGGTTCTCAACAAGTGCTTTGAAATTGCGGAATTTTTCAAACACTTCACTTTTGTTTTTCAAAAAGTAAACCCAAGTTTTTCTTGTAAAATCATCTATGAATGTTAAGACATAGTGGCTGCTTGCAAGCGATGGAGTTTGCATTGGTCCACACACATCTGAGTGGACAATCTCTAAGGGTGCTTTTGCCCTTATGCTTTTCCCGGAAGGAAAACTTTCTCTGTGTTGTTTCCCAAGAATACAACCTTCACAAAGGTTGTCCGGTTTCTCTATCAATGGTAAACCACTTACCATCCCTTTTCTGTTCAACAGATTAAGACCTCCAAAGTTGAGATGTCCAAATCTCAAGTGCCATAACCAATTATCATCCTTTGGTTCGCTTTGGTAAGTCTCTTGTGCAACTGCTGCTTTCTCTTCGCCATTCTTCAAATCTGCTCTCATTATGAGAGGGAACATCCTGTTCCTTGTCATCTTCACTTCAGCAATACATAGTTTGCTGGGTGGTTTATCCATGATGGTACAAACATCATTATCAAAGAAAACATTATACCCCTTATGGACAAGCTGTCCAACACTTAAGAGGTTACACTTCATTCCTGGAACATAATAAACATCTGCTATGGTTTTCCTTGCACCTAATCTTGTCAAAACATTTACATCTCCTTTTCCCATAACAGAAACTTTGCTATCAGTTCCTAGTGTGACTTGTGACTGCACACTTTCATCTAACATAGAAAACATTGCTAAGTTTCCTGTCATATGGTTACTACAACCGGAGTCTAGAAACCATATATCCTCATTCTTTTCTTCAGCCATATTACAAACTAAAAACAAATTACTTTGGCTGCTATTTTCTTTCGTGAAATTTGCACTAGTTTCACTTCTCATATCATTATGCTTCTTCTTTCTACATTCATTTGCATAATGACCATATTTCTTACAATTATAACATTGGACATTGGATTTGTCATACCTTTGTCCTTGTGCATTTTGTTGGTTGCTGCCTTGGCCTTGATGCTGATTTGGATTGCTGCCCCTTCCTTGAGCATTTGCTGGACTGTTCCTTCCACCTCTGTTTTGGCTTCTGCCTCTTCCTCTCTTGTTTCCTCTACCTTGCCCTCTTCCTCTTCCGAAAGACATTTGGGTCTTAAAGGCTTGCTCAAGAGATGAGTTTTCACTCCTACCCAATCTCTGTTCATGGGTAATCAGTGATGCATGTAATTCATCCACTGAAAACTTTGTGAGATCTCTTGTCTCTTCTATGGTGGTGACAATCACATCGAATCTTGAGGGTAAACTTCTCAAGAGTTTTTCCACAATCCTCTTGTCCTCAAGAGTCTCTCCATGAGATCTGATTTGTGTGACCATTCCAATCACATGAGTGAAGAATGAGTCAATGTTGTCTGACTCTTTCATACAGAGAGTCTCAAAATCTCTCCTCAGCAACTGAAGTTTTGCTGTCTTCACTCTCTCCATTCCCTGATAAGCTGTCTTGAGAGTTTCCCATGCTTCACTGGATTTCTTGGCTGCTGCTATCCTTGGAAACACACTCTCATGCACTGCTTGATACAAGAAGAAGAGAGCCTTGGCATCTCTCTTCTTATTGTTCTTCAATGACTCCCTTTCTGCCTGAGTTAATATAAAAAACTCTGCTTCATTTGCTGGCTCTTCAAAGCCATCCTCAACTAATTCCCATAATTCTTGTGAGGTAAATAAAGCTTTCATGGTTATTGACCAGTAATCATAATTCTTTCCATTGAATTGTGGGAGATGGATACTTCCCAAACTCATACCAGTGCTGGCTCCTGCCATTCTGCACTTCTAACTATGATAAAAACACTTGACTGTGTTTTAAAACTTAACTAACTGTTCTGTAACAGTAACACAAAACTGTATAGAGAAATACCTTCGAATTCTTCTTGTCTGAACCTCCACTCTGCTGGAGAGGCTGCTGCAAATAAAGAACTCCTTTCCTTCAGCTTATTTGACCTTCAAATAGCCTGGATTGGCTCTGATACCATGTTGGAATTTTCAGAATTCCAAAACAATAAACAGTCTTGCTTAAACACAGAGAAATACAAATAAAATTTGCACACAGTGACAGAGTTTCACATAAAAAAAAAATTCTATTAAAAAAAACTTCTGTTACAATTCTTCCTCAAAAGAGGGATTTTCAAACAAAAATCTGACTGCTGTAAACACAGTTCAGAAATATCACTCTGTCATTCACAAATGACACTCTGTCTCACTAAAACATTCACTGCTGGAATACTCTGTTTTTCTGGAAAATACACTGCTGTGCAATTCCAAATTCACTTCTCTGTCTTTTTCAAAATGCACTCTGCTGTGCATAAAACTCTGCTCTCTGTTCTTACAATACGCTGCTGTGTATCAAAAAACATTACCTTACAAAATAATGGCTCTGTCTCTACATATTACAAAACATAAATATCTTCAGCCATAAATTGCTCAACCACTAAAAATATCACCGCTTGACAATCTTTAATGGTTCATTACTTCTGTCAGCACCGATCTAATATGCATTGATAGCAAATTGACTTTCCGGCACTGTGATATTTATCCCAGCACTGCTGTGCTTCACTGTTCTGTGTAATAAAACAGTTCTGTTGTCTTTCCCTTCTTTCTATTTACACTGCTGTGTAATTAAAATTACAACATATGCTTCACGGCCCTTTTTTTTTAATATATATTTTCACATATATTAAAAACAAACAAATAAAACATTAAAAACCAACTGTTGGAAAAATGCCGTGATTAAAATTTCAACCGGCAATCAACATATAACATATAAAACATATGTGTGGGCCGTATAATATACATGTGGGCCCCTGCTGTTCCGAGGGGGTAACAACCTCCGCCCTCAAACTCTCATCGACCCCCACGGACAGTCTTTGCAGCTGCATGTTGTGGGCCCAACTCCGAGGGGGTATGCCCCTCTTCCGGTTCTGCCTGTGTGACCCCAGCGGAATTACCTTACCGCCTTACCTCTGCGCTGTCAGCTGAGCAGTTGGTAATTAATTCCAA